>OX336390.1:822603915-823921274 GCA_946902985.2 Meconema thalassinum
CCCCAGATAGAAGCCAGCAGCAAACCGTCCAGTCGTGTTGAGTTAATACTCCTAAGAAGGATGGTTTTGTTTGGAGTTTCCCTGGAAGTGTAACTCGGGTTTTCTTCATTTCGCCTGTGAAACACAGTCAAGTTAAGATTGGACGGAAGGGGGATTTGAGTTTCATACACCTCGCCATTCCCTGAAAGTGCAACTCTCATTTCGCCTGTGAACTTTTCGTTCTGCAAAATTCACAGTCAATTTAGATTGGACGGAAGGAGGATTATATTGTATTAAATTATACTGATTGGCGTATAATCTCTACTTAGTATAAAACAAAGTCCCCGATTCTTGGATGTTACGGGTCAACTCGAGAACCACTGGATGGATTTTCATGCGGTTTTCACCATTCTGTAAAGGATATCTTGAGGATGATTTCTGTTGAAAACAATTTATTTATGATCAAAGGAAGCCGAGCAGTAACGATTTCGGTGGAAAGGTAAAAAAAAACAAAAAAATAAAAACTGGCATCCGAGCGCTTTGTAAGCTTTTGCTGGTCAAACTGTTAAAAATATCTAAATACTATGAGTGTAAAAATTGTTCAGCATGAAAAGTTCTACAAAAAAGTCCGCGAGAGCATATGTCTATCTTCAATACATCGCCCACTATGAGTGTTTTTACGTTTTAATTTCTTCCAACCATGTCCATTCAAATACTGAGGCAACAGTTTACAAGCTATCTAAGGGCGAATCTATCATCCCTGTTACAGCCTAGCTAGCGGGCGAACCTATTGCCCCAGATACAGCCAGCAGCAAACCGTTGAGTCGTGTTGAGTTAAGACTTCTGAGAAGGGTGGTTGTGTTTGAAGTTTCCCTGGAAGTGCAACTCGGGTTTTCTTCATTTCCCCTGTGAACTTTTCGTTCCGCAAAATTCACAGTCAAGTTAAGATTGAACGGAAGGGGGATTTGTGTTTTATGCACGTCGCCATTCTGAAATTATGTCTGACAAGAATTTGTTGCACATGCATCTCCATGATAATATAACTAATAGTCCAGTCAGTGATTTTAACCCATCATGCAGAGACGTAAAACGGATATTGGTCGTTGATCATTGACACTGGAGAAAAAAAAGCGCTTATCACGTAATGCATTCTCCCGGGCAAAGCCAGGTCGGGTTGCTAGTTATTAACCCTAGAACTGCTGCAGGTTTATCTGTCAAATGCTGCAGTAAATTCCCATAAAGTACACACTAAAGGAATTTGGTATCTGTAAGCATACTGTGTTCATGAATATGACGTATCATACACCAATATAAAGCTGAAAGACTGTTCTATATTATATTGATATAGGTGAATCATTCAGACTCGGACACATTGAATTAATCATAAAAAGTATTTTATAAAAAACAAAAAAATAAAAAATTATTGACTTTTCTGCTCTAGAAAACCATATTTCCGAGTTAAATGTTCATCAGAGATATCATAAATGAAAAGTTCATAGTTTTTTGTTACTAATTCAAGAACCAGTTTCAATTAATTCCAGTTATTTACTAAAAAGAAAATTATTTTTACAAAAATATGACATTTCTCGATTTTGAAGTACATAATCGGCGCGCGATTACGGGGAGGCAAGTTCACAGGCCCAGGATGATGAACGATAAACGGTACATTTTTACCTGGAAAGTCACTTTCTTCGGGTTGAATATAAGTCTAGTTCACACTTACCACTTCACGGCTAACATTAGGCATGTGTACAGGGTCTGTCGGAACATGATAAACATCGCTTGCATTGATGGGGATTTCCATAACTTGCGTGACATCCTGTTCGCCGGTATCACTGCCACTACTTTCACCATCTTAATTTTCATACGAATCCACACAATAATCACTGTCATCGTCCATACTATCACATGAATCGTCAAAAATCAAGTGCTAAATTTCTGAATCGTCTACATATTTGGCGGCCATTTTGCTCAATGCAACTTCAATATCAACATGGAAGTACTTCCACTTCTGCAGCCAAATAATAGCTTGCATACTGTCATTTGTTTGCCAAAGACTTACACTACGAAAGATAAAAGCATCGGGAACCAGCATAACTTGAAATTAGTGCCATCTGAAGGCCAACAGTGGTACTATATTTGAATTCCAAGACCGTCTTTCAGGGAGACGGTCGCACTTGATTAAACAACACACCGTCTTCCTGGAAGACGGTCCGCAGTTCTAGGGTTAATAAACAAAACACATTAATTAAATAATTATATACAATATTTACAATGGTCTATCACTTCAAGTTTACTTGTTTAATAGTGTATCTCTTTATTATTAATATTTAACAAATATTAATATTCCCTCTCCTACTTTCTTAAAGAATACTGTACCACTTAGTCTGTATTAGGGTCTCAATGTCATTATCAGTCCAATATGACCAATCAGTTAAGTTCATATGATTTTTACTCAACTCCAGGTTAAATAAAATTGTTAATAAAGATTTAGTAGGCAAAGGTTAATTTCATTTCCCAAACACATGTCCGCCGTACTCCCTGCTCATCTTTCCCTCGATATCGTTGATATACTTATACAGCCTAGTTCTCATTAACTCTACTCAAAATTACAATGTGCCAAGCTTCCTCACAACAGTACTACAATGCAATAACTTCATTAATACGGAAAACACCCTCGTATTTCAATTATATCCTCGCAGGCTCCTGTACATCCGTATACGGCAAATGCCATCAAGATACTCTAACTACATAATAAATTCTGGTCACTTCTACCTTGTTGAAGACTTCTTGAAGTTCAAATCGGGTATTAGGAAAATACCTAGATGTTTCACGTTCCCAAGAAGACAATGTTGAAACCATATCTGCCCCAATGAAACAGCGACCTCGGGTATGTAAGTGGTTCCTCCCCGGAAAACACCAATCTTCATCGTTTGGGCATCGAACTGCGTCCTCTCGTTCATGGATACCAAGTTTCAGGCTCTTGATGGGAAACCCTATCATCTTCAGTCTTCAAGTGATGAATCTTCAATCGTCGACTCCTTTCGAACTGCCAGATCATATTTGAGCAATATTGTCGATTTAATTCCACTGTTACAAATAAAAGTTGTAAATTGTAGATCGAATCACAATTGTAGTTGGTAAAATTCATGTAGTTGTTGTTCAATGAATTGTAGTAATTGCTCGTAGTCAGAAAGCACATGTACATGATTATACATTAATGTACATGATGGTGTAATACATAATGTTACATGTGTACTTGACTTTGTAGACATAGATGTTGTTGTACATAGTTCTGTAGTTAGCTAACGTTGCTCCATATTTTCAACTCATAGCTCTGTTAAAACATATCCCAATCGCATAGTTTTCTACTCTATAATCTCAATCATCTTCAAGACGTAAAATAACATTCCTTCTTTTCATATTAGCAGTCATAATAATGTTCAAGTAGCTATAGACTTCAATGTTCATACAACACACTCTTACTCACGTTGCCTTGTAGAATGTAATAGCTTTCACTGCTATCTTGCTGAACTAAAATTTTCAAAATCTGCGACGTAAATGTTTCTTCAAATGTTCGTGGATACTCAATAGTATATTCTGAATTCACTTTTATAATATTAATCTCGTAGAATAGTTCACAAGACATTATATTGTGTATCAGCTCAACTCAAATGAACTTGCACTACTTTGAGGCAAGCAAGGCCGTACATTAATCAGGCCCGAATTGGCACTGCATTCGCCGGTGGTTTAACACCGCACTCGGCTTAAAATTCCTGGGATCAAACTTCCCGGACTCACGACTGCCTTCATCGACTTCTCTAGACATAAGAACACTCCTTCTGAGCTCTCACTCTCCGAGTATAACATTTTCAGACGCCATTTCAGCTCCCGCGCAAAATGCACGCGTATCTGAATATATACTAATTACAGTGTACTGCGAACTTCCAGCGACTTTCAAAGATTCGACCCAGGATAGAACTGGAAACTGAAGAAATACTGCCCGGAGTAAGTACATGTATTAAGGCACAAGGCTGTAGAGCCAGGTTATACAAATGGGTTCAAACCCCAATGTTGGTCATCCACAAAATAGTTTATTATGGTTTATGTAGTTTCAACTCCAGGCAATGGTACCGTATAATAGACCATGGCTCTACATTTCAATTCCTTGCCCGGTTTCATTCATCTTCACCTCATAACTTCTATGATAAGTAATTAATCATGGTGTCAGGAAGGGCACATGATATCATTTACCTGTTCTTCTTTGGTATTCAATTCCCTTTTCTGCTATCAATATTAGTTAATGAGATGCAAATGTTTATCATCATAGGCTGATGATATGGAAACTATGACATTACAATATATAATAATTCACTCCAAATTAGAGCATATTATACTTTATTTAACAGCCTTCAGTCACTCTGATGTAAATTACACATATAAAAATAATAGTGGAAACATATAAAAACAATTGCAAGTTACAAGAATAAATTCATCACTTCATTACCAATACATGCAGACTTCATTAAGAGATCAACTCTTCTCGTGTAGCATATGGGTTCATTTAACCTTCTCCCCTCTACACAGCATTATCTTTTCTGTTGAGACTTCTGTATTGAGGTAACAACAGCATTTCGAAGAGTTTCAATCACTTTGCTAGGATCAGGTGCACCAATGACAGCAGTTCCAGAGACTATCATATTAGCTCCAGCCTGTAAACATTTACAACACTACTTTCACAGTCCACAGATGAAAGGACAGAATTACAAAAAACATTACAACAATTTACCATCAACAATATGGAATTGAAAGCGTAATAAAAGAACCAGAACTATTCAAATCTAGAATATGATTGTCTTTTCCACATGGAAAGTTCCTCTAACTGCAGAGGTAAATATCTGCCTGGTAATATTTATATACTGTATATAATTCTTCTGTACGTGTGTATGTCATTAAACTCCTCCTAAAATGCTGGACCAACTTTGATGATTTTTTTTTAAATGTAAGAGTGGGTCCATGTATGGTTTAGATTCACAATTGGACCCGGTAGGTGGATATGCGATCAGGTTCTAGAAATTTTTTGATTATTTCTTGTCAAGCTCAACAGGGTCTTGTTTCACCACTAATTCTTCAAGCCCGTTCCCTTGGCAATGGTTTCTTCTGAGAAGTTCATGAATAATTGACTTTCTGAGAATAATTCATAGTTATGTTTTTGCACCATAGGTGGCGGTGATGTCGAATTCTTGGTATTTGACATAGGCTTCCATGGAAATGATTGGAGTTTTCTCTTTAAAAATCAATGTCAAATGTCACTTAATATATAGTTCATCGAAAATTCAAATATGTTTACCAAACCTGCACTATATATTAGGGCAAGACAACGTTTGCTGGGTTCACTAGTGGTAATATAAAAATTGAATCTTAGATCTTAGTTTTTTTTGTTGTTGTTTTTTTTTTTTTTTGTGGTAAATTTATTTTAGGGGCTTGGGATATCTGTGTCACCAGCCCCATACAGTTGGGTGTGATAATAGTTTTGCACTGGTTGCTCTATCTTAGCTATGGTGATGTACCTTTTTTTTTTGGGAAGGTTTTTAGTTCAAGTAATGTGTACAGTTACATCATGAGGCGTGACGTAGTTGCAGACACTGGACAAGTCATTCTCTGCAACTGAGATATTGTAAGAGAGAGTCATTCGTTTCCATATGGCAGTCCACGAACACTTCCGAATGGATGGCCGAAGCACGAGCCTATCAATGACGTAATGTATCGCATCGACCCCAGTTTGAGAGCTGTTTTTACTGTTTTGAAGAAAATAAGAGCTGTTTACAAAATTATGAAGACGTTAGAATGCGTATTTCAATATCAGAAAGCTATTATACATGTGAACTGGAACCTAGCAAGTGAATTGAAGTAATAACATGTATTTAATCCAAGCTACAGTTGATATATTGATATATCGATATATGACAGAGTGGAGAGGGGATGATGTCTCCCCACGGCCATGTGCTAGGAGAGTATGTATCACTCTGCTTGTAATATCTACCTGGACAGACGGCTAGGCCCGTCTGCTAGAGTGAGTTTCATATATATATTTCCGGCAAGCCACGGTAACAGTGTGACTGCGAAGCGAGCTGTATTTTCGCTGGTCAAATAACAGCAGTCGCGAGTGAATGTATAACGTGTGACAATTCCTACTGCAGTTACAGCAAAACAATGGAGTTAGAAACATCGTATTAAGCCCATGTGCAACTTATCGATTTGGGACAGAAAGAACAGTTTGTGAATGACACGCGGACTGACATTTTTATGTCCAGTGGTGTCGATGGTTCAAGTCGCCATTATGTGAAGCGGTTTGGAAACTTTCACGAGATATGGTATTGTGTATTCTTGGTTAGAACACATGCCAGTGATAAGACTATTTTCCCAGTGCATTAAGCTACTTCTAAAAGGCATATTTCTGACCGAGACGTCAGCGGGGAACTTTCACATTGTATTAGTAGTTCCTAGTATAGCAGGCTGAATCGTATGGGGTAACTGCATGTGAGGCATTAGCGAGATGAAGTGCACAATCTACAAACTGTACAATCCAGTGAGGGAACGATTCCTTGTATGGAATGCGTTAGTGGTTGTTTGCGAATGCTATTGCGGGCTGTAACATTATGACGAACTCGGCTTGGAACTGCGCGTTTCCACGAGTATGTGCGGGCGATACTTGCTTGAACGATGGGGAACGGGGAGCCGGCCCGACAGCTGATCGAGTGCGGTGTGTTCCTGGGTTCGAGTTGGAGGTCCAAGGAGGAAGAATACTTTGTCTTATTCTGGCGTGGAGGCTAGTATGACATATATAACCTTTTTACAACGCTTCAAGATGCAACGCAAGGAACTGCAAGATGACTCATTTATTATAGCTTAGAGGAGCATTTGTTAGCAATCACAATTGCCACAGTTTTTTCTTTAGTAGTGTAAATGGGCATGCACGAGTTTAGGTTCGATGTTTCTTTCAAAACTGACTTGCTGTATATCCGGGATTATTTTTCACTTAATGAATTCATCCCTTGTGTAATTTATAAATTTGATGATTAACTTCTGAGTAAATTCACAGTAGTAATTTAATTAGATAAGCGTATTTTCATTGTCAAGAAGACCATTTTAGGGGAAGATCTCTAGACTTTTATATAAGAATAATATTAATTGTTTAGGACACTGATAGACTTTTTCTAGTGGCTAGTACATATTTGTATGTACTCTTTTGATATTTCTATAGCATATTTTGGATGAGGAACTTAGTTTTCCCACACATCGATTTGATATTAGGAAGTTTTCGATGCTTATTGCCTTGATAGTTTTGATTCACTTTTCTGAATTATTTCTTGGAAAGCACTTAGCTTTTGTGTGTGAGGATTTATTGATGGATTTCCCTAATGGATAGTCAGTGGATCAGCCAGCGAAGTTGACCTGCGTTCACAGTGTAGGTGTTATCTATTAATATTTCCGAACTCACCGAAGTTGGAGGAGATCCTAGTTTGGGGAAGGATCATTTTAACTTTCTATTTGGCATTAATTTGAGTGGAATTTAGTATATGATATCATGCTGAGACATGAATATTTAATTAATGTAAAGTAAATAATTGCTTTTAATGCAATAGTATGTGGAATTAGTACAGCATATATATGAATACCACCCAAGTTTTTGAATAAATTATTCCCAGGGAGGAAAGGCTTTAAGTCACTATATAAGCATAACACATGATGTAAACTTTTTGTAAGGCAAGATTTGTAGGCTAATGGAATATTTTGATTCCATAATGATGAACAACGTGCTACAGTTTAGTTGTATATTTTCAAGCACGAATAATTTATTAACAAGCATTTGAAGGTTGTTATAACCTATTACTAGGTGTAATGCAGATCATTACATGATTTTGTGGTCACCTATATTAAGATGCACAGTTGCATATATTTTTAATAATGCTGTTTTGTGGTATAATGCTTGTTGAAGCATTTTTGTATGGAAGATTGAGCCAGTAAGAGCCTGTGAGCCAGTGAGTGCCAATCATTATTAGACTCTGAATAGTCTAACACCCGGTGTTTGGTGTATTATAAACCCAGGTGGGTTTGTGTGTATTTCATGTCCGTAGAGATATAGTCAGCTGTTGTGTGTTGCTGAATCAGACCTACGTGTTTTATATTGACTGATTCTGAGCAATGTTTGGATAAGTTGTGTGGGTTATCGAATTCGATTACCACAGCTGTATAATGAAGCCTTCACAAATTCATTATGATCATGTCATTTCTATTAAACATGAATGTTGACAAGTAATTTTACTTAGCTTGATCGCTTGGTGAAATCAAGCCTGATTTAAGAAATATGTACCACGAATTTATGAATTCAACAAATGCGAATGATATGAATCAAGTCAGTATTAGGACCAACTTATAGTGTCCAAAAACATAATCATGTATAAATTTTGTAAAATATTGTATATGACATTTGAGAAATGCCACAGCATTAGAATATCGTTACAGATAATATATTTCATATTCTTGCGTGCTTAATCATGTTTGTCCGATGTCCAGTCTATTATTTAAATTTATTATTATTATTCTGAAATCGACATTAATGATTTTAGTTGTTATATTGGAAGTTATGTCCAATTTGATCACCACACTTTGAAGGTGAGATTTACAATTCAGTCACGGAATTTCTTGTGACAGAATTTCATGACTGAATTATTAGTCGTTTCGACGACAGTGTCTTTTCTTTCATTTACACACATCAAAAAAAGTTTTGCATCACCTCGGTTCCCAGATCTCCGGCATATAGACGTTGACTGTGTATATTGTATCAAAGATACAGTCCCTTTGACTGTTCATAGATGTCACTAAAACTGCTCAAAGATGTAAACAACCATGCATGAGCAGGGCCTATTAGACGGAGGGGGTACGACAGCCGATCAGTTCCAGTCATTCCACCAGGACGAAGGTACGCTGCTCATGTTGTCTGTAGTTCTACCATGCCTAGAAGGTCAATACCGCAGTTCGATCGCGTCCGCATTGTTACTTTGTGTCAAGAAGGGCTCTCAACAAGGGAAGTTTCCAGGCGTCTCAGAGTGAACCAAAGCGATGTTGTTCGGACATGGAGGAGGTACAGAGATACAGGAACTGTCGATGACAGGCCTCGCTCAGGCCGCCCAAGGGCTACTACTGTAGTGGATGACCGCTACTTACGGATTGCCGCTCGGAGGAACCCTGACAGCAATGCCACCATGTTGAATAATGCGTTTCGTTCAGCCACAGGACGTCGTGTTTCAACTCAAACTGTGCGCAATAGGCTGCATGATGCGCAACTTCACTCCCGACGTCCATGGCGAGGTCCAGCTTTGCAACCCCGACACCATGCAGCGCGGTACAGATGGGCCCAACAACATGCTGAATGGACCCCACAGAATTGGCATCACGTTCTCTTCACCGATGAGTGTCGCATATGCCTTCAACCAGACAATCGTCGGAGACGTGTTTGGAGGCACCCTGGTCAGGCTGAACGTCTTAGACACACTGTCCAGCGAGTGCAGCAAGGTGGTGGTTCCCTGATGTTTTGGGGTGGCATTATGTGGGGCCGACGTACGCCACTGGTGGTCATGGAAGGCTCCGAAACGGCTTTACGATACCTGAATGACATCCTCCGACCCATAGTGCACCCATATCGGCAGAATATTGGAGAGGCATTTGTCTTCATGGACGACAATTCTCGACCTCATCGTGCACATCTTGTGAATGCGTTCCTTCAAGATAACGACATCGCTCGACTACAGTGGCCAGCATGTTCGCCAGACATGAACCCTATCGAACATGCCTGGGATATGTTGAAAAGGGCTGTTTATGGACGTCTTGACCCACCAACCACTCTGAGAGATTTACGCCGAATTGTCGTTGAGGAGTGGGACAATGTGGACCAACAGTGTCTTGATGAACTTGTGGATAGTATGCCACGACGAATACAGGCATGCATCAATGCAAGAGGACGTGCTACTGGGTATTAGAGGTAGTGGTGTGTACTGCAATGTGGACCACAAATGCTGAAAGTCTAGCTGTATGATGGTACAACATGCAATGTGTGGGTCTCATGAGCAATAAAACGAGCTGAAATGTTGTTTGTGTTGATCTCTATTCCCTTTGTATTTAAAGGTTCCGGAACTCTTGGAACCGAGGTGATGCAAAACTTTTTTTGATGTGTGTATGTCATGTTCTTCATGAATAAATTTTGCTTTCTCATTTTAAACTTTATTGCGTGATATTTTATCGAAGTGATGGGAGGTCGTGTTAAGAAGGCCATTGCTAGGTATTTTCAGGGTATGCCACCCTTTGAGATAGTTCTCTTTTTTGATGATTTATTTTGTGTTCTAGAGCTAGTCATTTGTTTTTATTGATGCCATGGTCATTCTTAATACAACCTGTTAGAATAACTGATTACCCTATTACTCCTGTACTTGGTGGTAGGACTTGGGGGTTTTTCTAACCGGGGATTTTCAGGTTCTAGGATCCAGCTGTCATCGAGGGATTTCACCAGGTATTGGTAGGTAATATCGGGTACAGCACTAATTTCCATAATCCACTAAAAAAAGTATTTCTGTATTGATACTTCAACTTTCTGGACAATGCTTCATTTTTATTTTTGCCCATTTGTTGCAGCATCATATCAAAACTTCTTGGACGGCCAGATCTAGTCTTATTTAATAGTGTCCCTTGCTTGTTGTAGACTGTAATGTATAAAGTTTTTTTTAAATTTAAGGTGAGGAATGAAGGACGGATTTTCAGTATTCTAAATTTATGGCAAGCAAATGGAAACACAGTTCATATACAGTGAGTCTCTCTCACGACTCGTCCGGCTGGCGCACCCAACTTATCTGTCTCCCGTTGACTCATCACTCCCCACTTGGCATAGCATAGCATAGCATAACAATAAGAACAGAACAGCACTTGGCTCACTTAATCCGTGCATGATATGAGATAATTAAAATGTAGAAAGGAAGAATTAATAAACTAAGGTCGTACCTTATGACAGGAGATGTTGGAAATGTTCTCCTCCTACATCCACACATTTCCGGCATCGTCTTAAGAAACTCCGATTCACACGCATAAGTTCGTCTCCCGTAATTGAGGCTATTTCTCTCCGGATATGTTCTTTCAGTTCGTCTAACGTGTGAGGGTTTTTTTGCATACACTTTATTCTTTAAGTTCCCCCATAAGTAAAAGTCACAAATTGTAAATCTGGGGACCGTGACGGCCATGAGTCCGTACTAATAACACAGTCTTAAAAATTTCCTCAAGTAGGTTGAATGTGTCATGAGCTGTATGCACGGTGGCAGAGTCTTGCTGAAAATATTCACTTCGACAGTCAGTGTCAGTTAGTTCGTCAAAAAATGGTTTTAGTATATTATCCCTGTATCTTTGTGCATTAATTGTGCCCTGAAAAAATATAGGTCCTATAATTCTGTATCCATTCACTACGCACCATACTCCGACCCGTTCGTCATGAAGAGGAATTTAGTATATGCGATGGGGGTTTTCTGTACTCCAATATCTGTTATTCTGCGTCGAAACATAACCGTGTATCAATTGTTTCATCATGAACGTTTCGTAAGATCCAATTACAAAATCGTACCCGCTTATCATGATCACGTGGATGCAGTTCGTGTACTGGAGTAATCTTGTATGGCTTCAGTTTCAACATTTTCGTAGCCCGCCATGCTGAGCTTCGAAACCCCGGCTTCTTGTCCAAGTCGTCTTAGGGATTTTGTAGGCGTATTTTCTAATCTTTCTGAGATTTCATTTACTTTTTCCTCATTATGTACACGGTTTTTAACACTTCGCTTCTTATCGAGTAAAGAACCAGTTCCTCTCAATTTGTTTACGAGATTCCGCATGGTATCTCGAACAGTTGGAGCGACAGATCAACACTAACTTAATACACGTTATAAGCATGGACCAGAAGTGCGCGCTGTGTAACAGGAAGTGATCAGCCAACGGGAGACAGATAAGCTAGCGCGCCGGCCGGATGAGTCGTGAGAGAGACTCACTGTACTTGAAAACATAAACTGGAAGTGTTATCGCGAACAGACAAGTATATGAACTGTGTTTCCATTTGCTTGCCATAAATTTAGAAAACTGAAAATCCATCCTTCATTCCTCACCTGAAAAAAAACTTTATACATACAGTATTACATATGCAAACAGAGGATGGAAACATTAACAGAGTAGACGAACGCACAACACAACAAATGCAAGGTAACTGACTGGAATGCAATGACTAATAGGCCCGTTGTAGAACTGTAGTTAATTTTAGCGCACTTTTCCAAAACACTGAGTCATGTAACAAATGAAGCCTTTTCCCCATCACTATGAAATATTAGGTGGCATCTACAATGTAATTGGTGCTTACAGGACATACAACGTACATCTTATGGATTTTTCGGCAAATGTGAACATTTTGAAATTCGAACAGGCAACAGCCCCAATTAGTTTGGATGTCTTGGTATATGTTATTTCTTCTTCTTCTTTTACGGCCTCATTGGACCACTTCAGTCAATCATTTCTTGGTCCTCTTCTTCAGTAAGTTTACTTTCCGAGTCACCCAGTAGCTTTTCATTCACTCTGATCTTCTCAGGCGTTCCTCATCTGTAAATACTCTTTTTACTGTATTACAATTGTCTATTTTAGCCTGAAATCTTATTTTTATATCCCTCAGTTTTTTAATTTTTTTTGTTTTGTTTTGCAAGTCATCCAAGGTTATTTCTAATTCTTTCATATCTTCTCTAATTTCCTTAATCCATCCTACTTGTTGTTTCATATTCCAAAGTTTCACTACAATTTTTCTAGATAACCTTTCTAGATAACCTGGTTTCAGGTGTCCTCATTATGAGGCCAAAAAAAGAAATCCGTTTCTTCCGAATAGTACAGTATCAGTGATGGGCTCTAGTTCTCTGTATACCACTTCATTTGGTACTATCCACCACTGTCCATCTTTCTGATATTTTTTATTTATGCATGTTCTAGCTATTCTTCTTTCTACTTTTAAAATTTTGTCGATTCTGTTTTTCTGAGTAACTTTAAAAAGAGTTTCACTTCCATCTAGCTATTCTTCTTTCTACTTTTAAAATTTTGTCGATACTGTTTTTCTGAGTAACTTTAAAATGAGTTTTACTTCCATGTGAAGAAAGCAATGGCAAACTACCTCACTCCTCTTCTTGCCTAGAACGCCTCAAAATAGTGCTGCCTTGGGTTTTTGTGGGTATCTACTCACATAACGTAACGGCGGTACTTTTTGAGGATCCAACCAGCCTTCGGGCTGACTACCTAACAGACAGACTTCCATGTCACCTCTGGTTGAACCACCATCTTGTAATGTTTTAATTTTGTTGCGATTGATAGACATTTTCTTTTATATGTAGACCATGTTAATTTTTGGGCTTTTATCATTTTATTAGTTCTTTCTTGCCATGCAGGTTTCTCATCCAAGTTGTATGTTATAATTTCTACTAAGTATTTAAATTTGTTATTTATTAGGTAATATTTTAATTAGCCTGGTTCTCCCTTATTCATTAAATTTTCTTCTAAAAATTAAAAGAACAAACTTATGACCTCCTTTTCACTCCTCCCACACACAATTTTACGCCAATAAAATAGACCTTGTAAGCAGTGGCGGATCCAGGCCTTGCGGGGCCCTGGGCGATATGATAAGGTGGGGCCCACAACAATAGGAAATATAAAATATCAAATCAAATGGAAAATAGTTTGGTAATAAAAATAAAATAAAGAATAATTACAAAATTTTGATATTTTTCCCGGCTGAAGTCTTCTATTATTTCACTGAAATCGAAACTTGCTAAACGGTCACGGGAGGTCATAGCTGCACTGAAAAAAGGAATATGAATTATAAATTAGTTTGAAAATATAATTAATTAAATTTAAACAAGTAGTTCTGTGACTAACTAAAGAGTCTACTTTTCTTAAAATTTAAGATTCATGCCAACCTACCTACCTAGAATAATGACGAAATCAAGTTGGTAATACTAACATTTCTAAGTACTGCAGTTTGAAATACACCTGAAACGATGCAGCCTAATAGACTAAGTTACTACAGTTGGCAGCCCTGGAGACTCTGAAAATATTCATAGTTCCATCTCTTAAGGTATAGAATGCACATACAAAATTTGGTTAATGGACGTTACATGCGGTTTGATATTAGATTTATCAGTGCGCGTAAAATCATGTTGGGAACAATGTCATATATGTGATGCTCAGAATTAATCTGAAATATTACAATCTATTATAGTTCCAATTTTGGATAAAATACATTTATTAGTATAGAAATTACATGTAATTAAAAATTGAAACTATCAGAAAGCTTAGAATCATATTGGCAGCACTGAGGTATGTTAGTTATTCCAAATTAATCTAGAATGTCAGGTACTATACGTGTGCAAAGTTTAGAGCTGATGGCTTGCATACTTTCTGATATATTGATATTAGGATTAAACAAATGGAGAGACATTTCATTAAAAGTTGGCAGCCCTGCTGGTTCTTATGAATACGCATAGTCATAACTGTTATGGTACAAAAAGCACATACGAAATTTGGTTCAAATCCATTTGTTAGTATAGAAGTTATATGCATTTATAAACTGGACCTATCAGTAGGCTTAGAATAGTGTTGGCAGCACTGATGTATGTGAGTTACACCAAACTGAGGTAGAATGTCAGGTACTATACATGTGCAAAGTTTAGAGCCATTGGCTTGTATAGTTTCTGATATATTGATATTAGGATTAAAACATAGACAGAGCATTTATTAACAGTTGGCAGCCCTGGTGGCTCTTTAGAATACGCAGAGTCATATCTGCTGTAGTATACATAGTACATACGAAATTTGGTTGAAATCCAATTGATAGTATAGAAGTTACATGGATTTAGAAATTGGACCTATCGGCAGGCTTAGAACCATGTTGGCAACACTGGCATATATAGACTTCTGAAAATTTATCTGGAATATTATTGTCTTTGTCTGTGCCAATTTTGGAATAGTTTGCATGCATAACTTCTGAGATATCCAACATAGAGCTCAAATTTCAATTGCGATTTTTCAGCAGTTGGTAGCACTGACCTCATTTTCAAAAATATGGCCGTGAGAAATTCAGGTATTGATCTTTACTCTTACCAAATTTGGTTTTTCTAGTTTCAGCCATTCCGGAGTTGATAGGGTCACACACACACAGACATACATCGATCTCATAAGTCTACTTTTTCTTCATTTTTGCAAAATGAGAAACGTAGGCTAAAAAATCCATGGCGCGGGGCCCCCCCAGACCGTGGGGCCCTGGACCATCGCCCTCCCCTAGATCCGCCCCTGCATGTAAGTAAATAAACCCCTAAATTCTTTAATATAGTAAGCCCAAGGATAGGGACCTTGTAAATGAAATATGTTGTTTCCTATGGCTAGCCCGGATTCCAATCCATCAGCTTGTAAATGAAATATATTCAATTACAAACTACAGTACCATTTATTATGACATTGATAGTGTAATTCATACCCATGATGCAAGACAAACAGGAGAGTGTGTCACTACTCTACCTGCCTGTGTTTAGCAGAAAGTTCAGTAATGTTTATGCTGTGAGCACATCGGTATGGTGGATGAACTGTTTACATGGAAATCCTAAGTATTATTGACGTAGGAGATTGTGCATACAGCTATTGTTGTTGTTTGTTAGATTGGTTATGAATTCGGGTTCTTTCAATGGGAAAATAAAGTATTCATTAGACCTTACACAAGTGGTGATGTGAAGAGAGGCAATAGCCAAATACAAGTTGTAAGATACTTTGGCCTTTCTCGACAAATTGTACATGTGTGGAATGAAGTCTACAACAAGCAAGGGACACTATTAAATAAGACTAGATCTGGCCATCCAAGAAGTTTTGGTGTGATGCTCTAACCAGTAGCGGATCCAGGCCTTGCGGGGCGCTGGGCGATATGATAAGGTGGGGCCCACAACAATAGGAAATAAAAAATATCAAATCAAATGGAAAATAGTTTGGTAATAATAATAAAATAAAGAATAGTTACAATATTTTGAATATACAACAGTCCTTTTTTTAAATAATATGAATGAAACCTTGCAGTCCCCTTGAAGAAGATTATGTAAACTATGAAATATTAAAATATTACTTTGCGACTTTTTTTTTCGCGGCTGAAGTCTTGTATTATTTCACTGAAATCTAAACTTGCTAAACGGTCACGAGAGGTCATAGCTGCACTGAAAAAAGGAATATAAATTATAAATTAGTTTGAAAAGTATAATTAATTAATTGTTTGAAAATTATAATTAACTAATAAAATCAAAAATACATGGCGCGTGGCCTAGGGCGGCCGCCCTCCTCGCCCTCCCCTAGATCCGCCCCTGGCTGTAACAAATGGGCAACTTGAGGGAGAATTGAACAGTTATGCAATGCAACAAGTGAAAAAGGTGAACATGAAAAAGCTAGAGCCACTTGAAAATGCTACATAACACTATTGGTCTGTTGAGGTTATGAAAGCATATGATTGTGTTATATAGTAATTTCAAGCGGCTATAGTTACAGAGGATATCTCATAAGAAATGTAGTCTTTTAAAGAAAATTTTATTTGGAAAGTTTTCTGACAAGAAGTTAAACTATTCTTCAAAGTAGAGATCATCAGATTCTATGGTCTTGAGCCATCTTTCAGCGAGGTTTCTTATCCCGCAACAGTACCAGTCTCTGGGTTTTGATGCGAAGAATTCAGTGAGAGACACCTCCACAGCTTCAATGTTTTCGAAATTTCTTCAACACAAGAAATGGGCCATGGATTGCAAAAGATGGTAATCTGGAGGTGCAAGATCAGGGCTGTATGCTGGATGTGGTAGCAGTTCCGACTCTTCACATTTCCTGATCTTTTGCCATGGTTGTTCATGCAGTATGAGGTCTCGCATTGTCCTGCTGCAATAGAACTCTATTTCGGTTAACTAATGCTGGTTAACTAGGTCTCAAAATTTCATGAACTTGTTCCAGTTGTTGAGATTAAAGATCCGCATTGACTGCACGCCCGTTTGGAACTAACTCCCAGTGAATCACTCCTCCAAAATTCCACCAGACACACATCACTTTGGGGGCTGAACCGATCCTTTTTAACAATGACTTTGGCAGGTTGTCGGGGGCTGAGCCTTTGTTTCGAGGCGTCAGCGTTGCAGTAATAGACCCATTTTTCATCATATGTGACAATTCGGATAAATCTATCATCCATAGGGTTACCGATAAGCTGACGACAGATATCCACTCTAAGTTGAGCCTGTTCAGGGGTCAATTCACGATGTACAGATGTTCGTACAGTTTCTGTTTGATTTTCCAAGTTTCTTAATCTGGCGATGTATGCTATCTTCTACTTCTTCTCTCGAATTGGCTTTCTTAAGACCACATTTATTCAACTGGAGGGTCTTGATCTTCGCCCATTATTGACGCATTTTCTGCCGGTGTAACTCCTTTCTTTCAGTAGTCCAGGGGGTACCTTTCTTCCGAGGTTTATCCTGAAAACCATGGACTAACTTCAAAGCATGCCTCACAGCCTGTCTGTCATGCAGATCTGGTATTCCCAGTTCGTTAATATCCTTCTCAGTTTCCGTCACCCACGTGATACGAACCTTCTTATTGTGCCAGAAACTGAGCAAACGATTGGTCAATCTTGTGGAAGATAATCTTGTGATGTGTCCATAAAAGGCTATTCTCTTTTTTCTCGCACAATCAGATAGTTTCTCTATATGTTCGTAGAGCTCGGAGTTGTGTTGCCAACGAAATTCTTCATCTACCTTTAAAGGACCGAGGATCTTCTGGAGAATTCTCCTCTCTCTAATTTCCATCTTCTCCATCAGACCCGTTCGGTTTAAGGAAAGATCCTCCATGGCAAGTAAGGCTTGTGGCCTTATGACCGACGTAGGTTTCAATTTCAAGTTACGAGATAAGCACTTCTTGTTGTAAGTGTTCTTCGTCAACTGATAGGCCATTTCTAATTTATTGACTCTCATGGATAGCGCTGCCCTTTCAGATAAGTTGGATACAATCCATTCTCCGAGATACTTAAATTTTTCAGTCCTCTTGATCTCTCCCTGCTCCAAAGCATCTCACTGTTAGCTTCTTTTATGCTAGTGAAGAACTCTGTCTTCTCCAGTGACACTTGAAGACCTCCTTTGGCAGCCTGTCTCCAGAGGCAATTTATCTGGATTGATGCTGTATCCATAGAGTCAGCAATCAATGCACCAAGTTCTTCTGACAGCCTAAGAGTACTTCTTAGCGGATTTTCTTCCAAACCTCTGTGTGTATTCTCAATATCCCATTGTTTAGGTCTCCCAGAACGCAGTAAATCTGTGGTGTTTTCTTCTCCAGTGTTGAAATGGTGGAACCATCGTTGTGCCACACGCTCACTAACGACACCTTCCACTTCACATATTCTTCGAGCCGCGGCAGCAGCTTTGTAATCTTGTTTCCCTTAGTGCTTTAGAAAGACCCTGTAAGTTCCATTTGTGATTGTGTATCAACAACTGACGATTGATACATTCTCGCAATATACCCAATTCTATACTCTGCATTTCAAAAGAATGAACGTGAAGGAAATGGCGGGAGCTTGGAACAGCTGAGCTGTGTTGCCAAGTTTTTATAGTTTTTTTTATAGTTTATGTAGAACAGCTGATTCGAATAATACACAGGGATACACTTCGGATATTATATCGGTACTATTATGCGCAATATAATGCAAATGTCAATCCTGAGTCAACGCCGAGGACATTCAAATAGAGAAATACGGTATAAAATAAATAAATAACACACCGAAGCTATGCTATCTTTGTCACCGTAATTCAATAAATACGAGAAAGAGGCCAAACACTCGACAGCTATACAAATATAATACAAAATACAAACACAAAATAATCTGATGATGAATATATCTCACCATGCAATGATTATATCCTTCAAGATGAAACAAGAGTTTGGGTGACGGTCGTTCGCAGTTTACAGCAGTTGAACACGGAAACAAACAACAACATGATAACTCCAAGCTTACTCACTCACTGTATCACTACTCAGTACGGTCAATACCAAATAGCTTTTGTCATTCCACAAACGTAATGTTAAGGTAAAAAAGTATTTAACCGAGCACACAAACAAGCCGCTCTGTAGCGTCATTATTGCCGTGTTTTGGCATTGTCGATTTGTAGGCTATTGAAAGACAGACGGTAATTTGAACACTACGGTATGACAGGAAACAGTAACTTGTGCTGTATTCGTAAGTTAGTATCGACAGCCGCGAACTGACACCAATAATCCTCAGTCACTTGGCAAGGGTTCGGCACCTTCCATCCCGTCACTGTCCCTATCATCATCATCATCATCGTAGCTTGATGAATTGCCAAGGTTAATGATCATCTCATCCACCGCGATATCCAGAACTCCTTCTTGTTCAGAGCCTTCAGAATTTCTTTCTGTACATGCTGTACGGCATGTGTCCAGTCCTCTGGTCGAACCTCTGCGAAACCCTCCCTCGCCAGCTTCTCCACCTCCGTCAAATTAAAAGCTCTGTTGTTTCTTGCAACGTACCCTTTTACTTGAGCCCATATCAATTCTACTGGGTTAAAGTGGCAGTGATATGGAGGCAATCTGATAACCTCATGGCCGCGCGCTCTCGCCAGTTCATCCACATGGTAGCGGTGAGTCCTGGGTTTATTCTCCCCAATTAAACCAAGCAGAATTCCTTTGGTCATACTGTGGTCCATATGAACTCCATGATGAACAAGCCAGTCAATCATGTCTGCTTTCTTGCTTGCAACAGTGGGTGCCTTGTCGATTTGCACGGTATGGTGGGAGGCATTATCTAATACTATGACGCTATTGTTCTTAGTGTTGGGAAGTAACTGCGTTTCAAACCACTTGTAAAATCTTCCATGATCCATCTCTTCTTTGTAGTCTCCTGTCCTTTGAGATCTGAAGAGTAACAGGCCATCATTCACAAAACCATTTGCTGTGCCAGCATGAAGCATAATTAATCTTCCTCCCTTCCCAATAGGCACAGGCATGGTTCCTTGGATAGTGTCGTCTGTCCACACTTTGGAGAGAGTGTGGTTAGAATTCACCCATGTCTCATCTAACCAAACAGCTTCCATTGAATCGACATTCTTCATTTTCTCTAAGAAGGTCCCACGAAGTGCAACAATATCACCTCTCTCCAGCAACACCTTTCTACCATTAACTGCATGATACTGAAAGCCTATATTATGCAGCACTTTGTGTAAAGAAGAAGAGCTTCCACGAAACAAGTCACAATTAGCAAGAGTCACAAGCAGTTTTTTAATTGTGGGATGTTCCTTTCTGGCTATGAAAATGAAAATCCACAGCCTGCTTCCAGTCTCCGACCGGGTCAGGAATGGAATGAATGAAGCCCCTATCTAGCGGCGAGAATATGGACTGTGCCGGCTGCCGAGGCCTGACGCACTCCTCTGGGGCAATGATTAAATGAATGACAGATGAAATGAAATGATAGTGGAGAGTGTTGCTGGAATGAAATTTTGACAGGGAAAACCGGAGTACCCGGAGAAAAACCTGTCTGCCTCAGTTTTGTCCAGCACAGATCTCACATGCTTTCTGGCTATATAATCAAAAATATGCTGGCGAATTGCATCGATCTGGAACAAATCTAGTTTCGTCACGGTTGGGCTCCGTTGTCTACTCTTCCCAGGAGAAGATAGATGAGGAGAACCGATTTCGACCAATTCTGCTTTTTCTTTAGATATTTTGCAGACAGAACTGCTTATCTGGAGCGCTGCGGCAGTTCTCTCCACAACTTGATTGAACGGAATCAGGGGAGAATTCAACGTTTGCATATTTGTGTTCTCCTCCTCGAAAAACTGTCTGGGGGCACAAACCATTTCCCTCGCCTGGCTGCGAATTGTAACACCTCGACCAGTGTTAGATCTTTCACGGGGTGGACGAGACCTGGGCCTACCTCTTCGAGAAATCATATCTCAAACAGAAGTAAATACCGTACTTATCTACCTATAACCTACCTATAATAAAATCAACTTAACTAGCTAACTAAGAACACGATGAAACTAGAAAATAATAATAACCATAATAAAAGAAATAACAATGTTAAGTGGGAACAAAAATATTAAAACTGGATGCTAAAGTAAAAAGTAAACAAAACGATGACAATGAAACTATATATAGTCCGGGACAGCTTAATTAAGTTACTAGATCAAAACTAGATCCCTACGTAAATGTTGGTCTATGCAAGCATTTCTTGAAGTTAAGTTGTTTTCAGGTGCGAGCACATTGTCGCCAACCCTGCTTAAAATCTCGCCATCTCCAAATACCATAATACCAGTAAAATTTCTTAACACACAGTTGCCGACATTTTTCTCCCAGAATGCATTTTCCGCACATTCTCCCAACATAATAATTACGAATTTTACTAGTGCCTATTATCTGAATAATTTCACAGTTTTCTTTGGAATTTCAAGTCTAATGAAGTTAAAACAAGTTGTACAAGGTAAGTACTACTAATATACATCGATTAAAACAGTGTTTACAGTTATTATAGACCCTTGATTATGGAATATGTGCGTGTTCATACCCACTCGTCTGAGATGTTTGCAAGCTTTTATTTAATTAATTTTTGCATAAATTCTTATATAGATTTCATCATGACGTCTAAAAACACGAGAACAATATTGGAGACGGATTGGAGAAACTCTATGAAGATCACTGGCGAATCAACTAGGTTTTGAGTAAGTAGCCTAGAACCTATCTACATAATTAAAAGTACAAAGTTTTTTAATCGTTGTTTTATTAATTTTTATATTCAGTCCAAGCACAAATAACGTAATAAAGAACCTTAATGGTCTTTGGAAATTTTGGAAAAGTCTTCTGACTGCATTTTTTGTATAATACACACCAAACATAACCTAAAATATAGCCTATGTCTACAAGTTCACTCCCAGGGACATATTCTTAGGATCAATTCCCCTTATAATATACCGGTAATGTAATGTACCGGTATCTTATTCTCGACTTCCAAGTGCCCTCAGCCATAATATTATAATACATTGCAGATGTTACTCGAAAGCTTGAAAGTAGTCTATGATTCACACTCGGCTAGTTGTAGTGTGAATGCATTGGCAATTATTTATGTAGTGGGCTACTGACCTATAGCCTACGTAGTAGTAGGCAGATAAAATATTTATATTAGGCCTATTTTTATTTCAGTTATGGTTGCGACAGATTAGTGTGGAAGCCTTCAACGAACTTCAAGGGTTGTGCAACATGAATCAATCATAATTCTGAAGAGCCATATGCACTGCGCTTGAGTCACAGATGCACATTTTCAGAGAATACCAACAATATCTCTTGGCTCTCTTTTAGTTCTCGACATAAGTTACTACACCACTGAATTTCTGGGTGAAAATTACTGATGTACTTAAGTTGGGTGAGACAAAGTCACTGTTCGCTACGTGGTTAGATGACACAGTTCGTGTGAAGCCACTGGTTGCAATACGTTATAAATATTCCTCGCAACTATACGTTATAAATATTCCTCGCAACTATAGCCTAGGCTACTTGTATTATTAATTCTGAATGAAAGTAGAATGCGGCCTATACATTTGCATCGGATATGAATGTGACTTTTACATACCTTGTGTCCTTGTTTCATCTTCTGGGCGATATTACTTATTGAAATTAGGAACCCTGGTCACTACTACATTTCATATATGTGCATAAGTACATAAATATGCGTTTTTATTTATTGCTCTTTAAAAACGGCTGCCATCTTCCAACAGTGCTTGCATCTCATTCAACTGTCAACAAGGTGCACTCTAGTGGCACACCGACGCCCACACATTGTTGCCAACATGTGGGATACAAAATCTGCTTCCTTTGGTCATAGATGAATATTTTTTCTAAAATTACCTCCCTCCAGAACAGTGCAAACCGCATCAAAATCCATCCAGTGGTTCTTGAGATTACCCACTTTCTTCAGCTCAATGGCTTATCCGCCGAACTGTCAGAACACATCTCTAAAAAATACAAGTCTAGAATAGACGACTGTCTGGACGAAACCATTGGCCGCTACTAGGCCAGGTGACTGTGTGGATGAAAATTACTGCTTTTAATACAAGCAAGGGGGTCTGGGGTATAAGCCCCAGGTTAGGTTTGTATGTAAAGCCTTATTCCGGGTTCACCACGCTCGAACTAAGATGCAAGACCAGTGCCAAACAATAATGTTGGCACTGCTGAAAAATGTAACAACACCCTTTAGCGATAAAATGTTCAACTCTTGTATCTGTCACATTACATAAGTTAGTGTAGAAAATTTTCCAGATTTTGATGGAGGTTGACTGTTTTTCAATCGCTAGGCAAAGTTCAGAGTAGCGCACTCCCAGCATCAAACGCCATATTGTGTTTTTCAATCGCTAGGCAGCGCTGCCTAGGGAATTAATGTGGTGGGCAAGTTGGTCATATTTACTCGGTGCTATTTGTGCTGAATAAGCATTCAACCTTTGGAGTAGTGACACTCCGTAGTTGCTTGTTGTGTTTCTCCTACCAGCTGTGAACACTATGATTTGTGTCATGGATTTGTATGTTAATTGCATGAATCTTAATTTCATGGCTTGATTTCGTTTATCGAAAAGTGCTGTGATGGCTGACCAATAAATGTTAGGTCGTTACACCATACAAACACCACCCCTGGTTTTTGTCACGCACAGTGGGGGTAGACACGCATCAATAATTTTCATCCAAACCAATGGTTTGTGCCTAGACCAATCATTTTTAGGCACTGAGGCGCTGGTTTTGCCGATTAGTTCGAAACCTGGAATCCTTGCGATCAGCGTTCATTACAGTGGTAAATACGGTTCTACATACAAAACAAAACAAAACTAACCTGGGGCTTACGCCCAGTAGTGCAATCAGTAATTTTCGTCCAGACTGTCGTCTAACCAAGTAGCGACCAATGGTTTCGTCCAGACAGTCGTCTAACTAAGAAGAGCCCGATTATTTCTTCTTTTTTCCCCACATAATTGCAACATTACATGTGTCGTCTAATGTAGGCCTATTTTGCATCGGATATGTAACTAATGATGTCGATGTGATCGCTGCAGCAGTTTCACATACTAAATATGCTGTCGAACATGGCTGCGGTTTTTAAATATACAATAAATAAAAACACATATTTAAGTGATTAAGCACATATATCCGGTGATCAAGGTTAGTAGTTACAACTGACAATGACCCCCCCCGCCCCCTGCCAAAAGATGAAATATGGTATGAAAATGATATATTATCAAAGTGAAAGTGAAAAGGAAAAGAGTGATACGTTGTACAGAATTAATCTGAAATTTTCCTACAGTATATAAGTCGTGTTGTAAAGGGGATAGCGGATGGGTTAGAGACAGCGAAGGAGAAAACATCTATTAGGACATCATTTGCACAATTATTATTCATCATTACACAAGGTATTTAGGCTAATTTAAGTATTCTACTTGGTTCATCACTCCTGAAGTGTTACCTCTATTACGGTACGTATGTCGTATTGCCTTGAACATTTTTGCTTGAAGACGGGCTATTATTTTATGTAATTTCTTAATTTATTCCACTAATATGTATCGGTATTCCAATATTTGCATTATTCATGTAAATTTTAGATGGTTGGCTACAGAAAATACTGAAACCTGTTTTACAAAACGCTTTAACTCACAAATTTCGTTACATATTTTTGCAAATCTTACAATTTTCTATATTTTAGTAATGTTCTTTTGGGCTGTTTTTTTTTTCTTCAAACAAAACAGTTTTAATGTTTGCACTGCACAACACCACTGGTCACTAAAAACAAGTGTTTCCACCCTTAGCGTCTATGACACCTTGTAAATGCTCAGGCATACTGTTCACAACTCATCGAATGACATTTGTCGGGATGCGATCCCATTCCTCCAGCAGCAATGTTCTCAGTTGTGCCAAGGTGGTGGGGTCACACTGTCTGACGTTTTTTTCAAGCATATCTCGTACATGTTCGATGGGGTTTAAGTCAGGACTACGAGCTGGCCAGCCCAGGGTTTGAATCCCCACTTCCTGCAGATATTATACAACACAGCGAGAAATATGAGGGCATTATCCTGCATCAGCATGAAATTCTGACCAATGAAAGGCGCAAAGGGCATCACAGGGTTCATCAGGATCTCTTCGATGTACCTTTGGGAATTGAGTGTCCCGTGATCGATGCACACCAACTCAGCGCGGGCCATAAAGTTGATGCAACCCCACACCATAACCGAGCCACCTCCAAATGGAGTCCTGGAGGAGAAAGCAACAGGGCTGTACCTCTCCCCACGCCTTTTCCACATTCTCTCTCTTCCATCAGGAGATCTAAGATTAAAGCGACTCTCGTTAGTGAAGAGAATAGAGGCCCACTGCTCGTGTTCAACAAATGCCAGTTGTTATTCCTAGAACAACAATAAGCGAGCGGCAACACTCATAACCCTTAAATGCTTACAGTGCGCTTCCCGCCATCGAAGATTGGGTAATTGGTGGTAATAAACCACCCTAAGAAATGTCATATTATCAATTACTATTCACGGATGTTTCAGATGTTTGTTCTAATGCGTGAAAAGCTTTTAAAATGTGATTACATCTTTTTCATGGCTAATTTTATACTATATATATTACATTTTTAACAGTTCCACTTTTTTTGCCGGTCTGTGTATTACTCCGTCGATAAAGCTTGCCTTTCAACGCGTGTATTTAACTAGTCAATTAATTCAGTGAATTTTCTGCAAGTGGCTTATAATGTGTCTCCCACAAATCCAACCCCTCGTCCTCGTCGTGGGAGATGGGCAACGTAATTAAGTAGGGGTTTGCCTGTAGGGGTGAAGTACAGTGGGGACTTTGTGTGTCTCAAAACCGCTATGGTAGCTGTGAAGGCCCTACAGGAACCCTGAAGAAATTACGGCTAACGGGGCTCTGGTAAAACAACTGCTGCCTTGTAGTTTGGAGTTGGTTCTTCAAAGGCTAAGGGAAGAAACCCTGACAGAAAATCAGCCTGGTGCCTCAGGCTTAAGGTGGCAGCCCCTCCAAGGCACTCGGAGGCAGTGGGTTAATCACTCGCTCTTCTTAAATAAACTGATTACGGAAACTGAAGCAAAATTACAAAACCGGACGGATAACCTGATGACGACTTTTGGCATGAAGAGGACTACGAAAATCGGTTTCTGGAATGTGAGGACCTTGATGGAGAAAACCAGACTGAAACAAGTGACATGGGAGATGAAGAACTATGTGCTGGATATCCTAGGATTGAGTGAAGTGAGGTGGCCAGGATTTGGTGAAATACAGACAACAGATGGAATTACATTTCTCTATTCTGGGGGCGATGATGAAGAACACAGGGATGGAGTGGGGTTGCTGCTCAACAGAAATGCAAAGAGAAGCCTTATGGAGTGGAAGCCAATTTCTAGTAGGCTCATGTATGCTAGGTTCAAGACTAAGATCAGGAATGTGATCATCATCCAATGCTATGCGCCTACAGAACAATCGGAGCCAGAGAAGAAAGAAGAATTCTACCAAATGCTGCGAGACGTCACAAGACAAACAAGTAAGAAGGACATTCTCATTGTTATGGGAGACTTCAACGCGAAGGTGGGCTCAAACAATGAGGGGTTGGAGCAGATCATGGGTAAACATGGCCTTGGTGAGATGAATGACAATGGGGAGAAATTTACGGAATATTGCGCCAGTCAGGATTTGGTGATGGGTAGCACGGTATTTCCTCATAGGCGGTGCCACAAGGTCACCTGGGTGTGTCCTGTCACAGAAAATCAAATTGATCACATCGCGGTGAGCAGGAGGTTCAGAAGAAGCTTGGAAGATGTTAGGAACAAGAGAGGAGCGGACGTTGGTAGTGACCATCATCTTGTGGTTGCCAACTTCCGCATGAAGATCGTCGCAGTCCGCCGAAAGTTTAACACTCGGCACAACAAGTTTGATGTGGGCAAGCTTAAGAACCAGCAGAGATTGGACCAATTTAAACTGGAGCTCAGAAATAAATTCCAGGTATTGGACTCCGAGACAGAGAAGGACGTGGAGACTGTGTGGAGCGAGGTAAAGAATATCTTCGTGGAAACCAGTGAGATGCAGCTCGGGTACAAGAACTACCTGCGGAAAGAATGGATATCTGATCAGACCTGGGACAAGATAAATTATAGGAAGGAGATTAAGGCCAAGCTCAAAACCTGCAAGACTAGGCAGCAGAAGGCTCTCACACAAGCAAAGTATTCAAAAGCAAACAGGGAGGTAAAGAGGAGTGTACGGAAGGATCATAGGAGGTGGATTGATGAGCAGGCGGAGAAAGCAGAAGAAGCGGCAAGAAGGGGGGACGTTAAGGAGCTCTATGGCATCACAAAGATGCTTTCGAAGAAAGGTTTTAATAAAACTAGGCCTGTGAAGAGCAAGACGGGCGAGATCCTCACGACGTGTGAACAGCAGCTGACAAGATGGAGAGAACACTTTGCGGAGGTTCTTAATAGAGATAGAGGACCAGAAAGTAAGCAGCGAGGAGAAGATGAAGAGGAAGCAGAAAGTGACCCAAGCATCAGCCTCGACTCCCCAACTCGGGGCGAAATATGGACAGCGTTGAAGCAGATGAAATGCGGGAAGGCACCAGGTCTGGATAATATCCCAGCGGAAGTACTGAAAGCAGACCTGGATATTACGATCGATCTGCTGCACCCGCTGTTGGAGAAGATCTGGAAGGAGGAGAAAATACCAACCGACTGGAAGAAGGGGTTGATAGTCAAGTTGCCGAAGAAAGGGGACACCACAAACTGTAACAACTGGAGGGGTATCACCTTGCTGTCCATTCCAAGCAAAGTGCTGGCGAGAGTCATCCTGAATCGTATAAAAGACTGCGTAGAAAAAAGGCTTCGGAAGGAACAGGCTGGATTTCGACAACATCGCAGCTGTGTGGATCTCATCAACACCCTCCGAATCATCCTGGAGCAGAGTGTGGAGTGGCGGAATACCCTTTACCTCACATTTGTTGTCTTCGAGAAAGCCTTCGACTCCGTAAATCAAAGAATCACGTGGAAGACCCTCGAGGAATATAAAATTCCAACAAAGATCTTCAGAATCATGGAAGAGATGTACGAAGGGTATGAGTGCCAGGTTCTTCACGAAGGCAAATTAACAGAAAAGATAAAGGTCAGTTCCGGAGTGAGACAGGGGTGTGTCCTTTCCCCCACTCTGTTCCTGTTGGTCCTGGATAGTGTGATGAAGAAGGTAATGGGAGGACGGAAGAAGGGTATTCAATGGGGTATAAATGACAGCCTTGAAGATCTGGATTTCGCAGACGACATTTGTCTTATGGCACAACGGTACCGAGACATAGAAGATAAGCTGGGGAGGTTGCAGAGAGAAGCAGAACGTGCAGGACTGATGATCAACACCAACAAGACCAAAGAGATGAGGATAAATTCTGACATCACGACTAGTTTGACAGTCAACGGAAAGGACATTGAGCGAGTTGAGTCCTTCCTCTACCTTGGAAGTATAGTCACAAATGATGGGGGAGCAGAGGAAGATGTTCGAAGCCGTATCAGGAAGGCAAATGGTGCCTTTGTCCAGCTCTACCCCATCTGGAGAAATAGAAACATTTCCACGAAGACCAAGCTCCGCCTTTTCAATAGCAACGTAAAGTCGATTCTTCTCTACGGCTGTGAAACTTGGAAAGTCACAAAACCGATCAACAACCAGCTACAGGTGTTCATTAACAAATGTCTGCGTCGCATCATGAATGTGAGGTGGCCGGACATAATCTCAAATGAAGATCTTTGGACCATCACCCATCAACAACCAATTAGCATCCAGATCAAGGAGAGGAAATGGCGCTGGATTGGTCACACACTATGGAAGCCGGACGGAGCTATTGAGAGGGCGGCGCTAGACTGGAATCCTCAAGGCGCCAGGAAGCGAGGTCGACCTAAGAAGACCTGGAAGAGGACGATCGAAAATGAAATTGCAGAGGTGGACAAGAACTGGAGTCAAGTGAAGAGAATGGCCAGGAACCGTACTGCGTGGAGAAATTTCGCCAAGGCCCTATGCTCCGGAAGGAGCGGCAGGAATTAAGTAAGTGAAGTGGCTTATAATGGGTCAGGTGACGAAAGGTCAGGAGAGTATTCTACCAACCATCTCGCGCTGTGCCGCTAGCATTTTTTTTGGGCAGTTGGTCCTGGTTCGATTTTTGGCTCTGACAAGAAATTTTAATTTTGGTCTGAGGGATGGAACAAGGCACACTAAGCCTCGTGAGGCAAAACTGAGAAAAGGAGGGTTCGCTTCCCATCTTAGCCATCTTGGAACTGGTTTCCGCACTTCTACTCCAGGCAAATACCGGGATGGTACCTAATTTAATCCCAATCCTCATCTGAACTTCTTGCATCTCAATAGGGATTTGCCAATAGGTTTTCAATAGCTTGTCTCAATTCTGCTTCCATATATGTAGGCCTATACATGCAAGAAATGAGTATGGTACTTATCAAAAAAAAAAGAAATAATAAGCTGATATGTACCCTACTATTCTATTTCTCTCCTACTCCTAAATCCTTCTCTGAAAACTCATCTTAAAACAGAATGGTCTGCATTTCTGGACTAATTATAAAAATGTAGCCTATAAGAAGAAATCTATACATGCAAGAAATAAGTATGGTACTTATCAAAAATAAAGAAATAATAAGCTGATATGTATACCCTACTATTCTATTTCTCTCCTACTCCTAAATCCTTCTCTGAAAACTCATCTTAAAACAGAATGGTCTGCATTTTTGGACTAATTATAAAAATGTAGCCTATAAGAAGAAATGAACATGTTTCTGTTCTTATGCATTTTATATGATGCTTTAAAAATCAATCTAGAAGAGCTAATTTAAGTTAGACTGTCGAGGACTGATGACCAAGATGTCCCTAACTTGAGCAAGGACTGCTTCACAACTTTATGTAAAATGTAAAGGGCCTCTACGTAGTTTGGATCATTTGCATACGTGTTACAAGGATGTGTGTGCTGACTTTTTGGTGTTAAATGATATAGGTTGGCAACACCAAAGGTGGCGGCCATGTTGGTTTTCTAGTAACTATAACTCAAGACACAGACAGCTGCTAACAAGCGACTGAATCGTGAGCAATGCACTGGCAACGTGTCAGCGGAATAAACAAAATCCAGCCAATAGGAGCCCCTGGCGGCCATTTTACTATCGTCCCCGCCATTTCCTTCACGTTCATTCTTTTGAAATACAGAGTATAGTCATGACCTCCTGTAAATAGCATTGGCGAACCAAAGAAAACCAATTCTATCTTGTAAAACACCAAACTTATAAAACGACATTACTAATGAGACATCCTAATATTTTTATGAACAATATTCTTGTGCGCTTTAACATATTCATCTGCCATTCACCCATTATTTATTATTTTTAATTGATGAGGGCTACATTTGGTGGTTGAAACATATCCTGATAATGTTCTTTATCATGCCATCAATTACTGTTAAGGCACTTTGAGTACTGTCTCTCATGTTCATATATACCCATTACAGTAAACTCTCACAAATTCGGACCAATGGGCGAGAGGTCTAGTCCAAATTATAGAAATGTTTTCTAAAAAATTGTACTGTACAGTTCATCATCATCTTGATTTCCTGTTTCCAGCTTCCTGGGTCGGGTTGTGAACTAAAGACCTCCATCGTTGCCTGTCTCTCCACCACTCCTCTCCTTTTTAAAATACATCTTCAGGTTTTCTTCCCCTCTTCTCTATGCACTCCCAGACTGTATCCAACCATCTCTTTCGCGGTCTTCCTTGTGGTCTCTTCCCTGTCATCTTTTCGGAAAAAGCTATCATTGGTACTCTCTCCTCTTCCATCCTCATCATGTGACCATACCACTTTAACTTTGTTGTTTCTATCCTGCCCTGCAGCTTCAAGATTCCTGTCCTTTTTCTTATCTGTACAGTTCAAAAGTTCTGAAATCATGCAAATATGCTTTAAAGTATCTACATACCTTTTCCAGTATTGGTTATCCATTGTTAAAGTTTGAAGAAAAAAGTCTACTTACTAATGCCAAACTCTGTCATAATACTGTACTAACAGGGTGACCGCTTTCTGGAAAACTCAGGGAACACAGGGAATTTAAATTGCATAGAACAGCAGGGAAAATACAGGGGAAAAATTTGGCAAGATGAAAAAAAATGTCTTGACGAATGATTGGGCTTAATAATAACACAGGTCTACAGTGATTTTGCTGTTTTGAAATTTTGAGTCATTTTGAAGTAATATATATGTCCTGATGCCAAATATGATACCCGTTTACTTGTATCACACTCCATTTTATTTATTTTTTGTCTTAGTAACGTTATTGCATACTACACACTATCTTTTAGCTTTAAAATAATCTTTTGTTACATGAATGCAATTTGTTGGACCTAAACATCTGTGGTGGTAGCACTGCAGAATGTTGTTGAACTGCTTGCCAGATGGCAGCACTTAAATCCTTTGTGATGTGAATTCAGTTGACCAGCTAGATTTCCAAACGAAGAAGTTTACTTTGAATAAGTGTGCATTTATTGTCAGTTTCTGTTTTGTGATTCTGTGAGTATGCAAAGGCGACAGTGTTTGAACAATCCAAATGTGTTTTGTTACATTTGTGGTAGTTTTGTAGTGAAAACGCAGAGACAAAACAAAACCTCATTTGTAAAGCTTATTTTGGAATAAAGTTAGGAGATCAACCAAGTCATGGGTGCCTCATAAAGTGTGCAGTATTTGTGTTGAAGATTTGAGAAATTGGACAAAAAGGAAGAAAAAAGCGCTTCGTTTTGGTATACTGATGGTTTGGCTTGAACCCAGAAACCACAGCAGTGACTGCTACTGTTGTACTTGTAAGCTCAAAGGTTTCAATGCTAAAAATAAAAAAGGCTTAACATACCCCAGCATTGAATCTGCTAGGAGATCAGTGCCTCATGGCCCTGATATTCCAGTTCCCACACATCCTGAAGACAATATTGCAATTTCTGATTCTTCAAGTTGTGAAACATCGGGAACCTCTGACAGTGTTGATCCACAATATTCTTGTAACTACTGTATGTAAATCCCTAAAGGCCATGTTGGGAGCGATTTCTAATGTAGTAATTTACCGGTGCTGTTAGAAATAGGCGATCCAGCTGGAGCAATGGATATTCCAACAGGCTCCTTTCCGGATTTTCGGGTACAGTACCATCAGCAAGAAGATTTTGTTCTTTTAACCTGGAACTGAAAAGTTCAACTGCATCTTTGGGGAGGTTCAAATCTCTTATTGAGTCATTCAACATGGATTGTGTGAAGAGTACCGTACTGGTACATTAGATTTTGCAGGGGTAAAGTCACTCGAGTATTGTGGATGTATTGTAGGCGAAGCTGAATTCCCAGTCCCCGAGAAGGTAAGTAAAGGTAGGTGTGCCCCGTGTAGTTTGTATCCATAATAAAAAAAGTCCTCTCGGCACGCTGGAAGGCGGAGGTAGATTTCACCGGACAAACTTGGGGATAGGCGAAAATAGGCAGAATATGCAGGTTTTCATGGAAGGATCAGACCTCATTTATTGCGAGAAAGTATTTTATAATTGGAGATTAATTAACTTTGTTTTTCGTCATTTTATGCATATTATAAACATTTTATTGTCTTATGATGAAGGTAACCTTCTTGCCAATTGGAGTCCATTTTTAGCCTACTTTCGATTTTGCAAAAAATGAAAGTAGACTTATGAGATCAACACAGGGCGAATGTCTGTGTGTGTGTGTATGTGTGTGTGTGAGTCTGTGTGTGTGTGTGTATGTGTGTGTGTGTGTGTGGAGTCTCTGTGTGAGTGCGTGTATTCTGAATGTCTGTCCCCCCCCCCCTATCAATTCGAACACGGTGAATGCGAATTGAACGAAATTTGGTACAAAGGTAGCACTAGCAAAGGACACCTCAATGTCATGTTTTATATCGCCGCCATCTTGACGGAAACGTAATGGCGGCCACACAAATGTTCCAAGCTTAAATCAAATTACGACTAACCTAATCATCCGATCTCTACCAAATTTTGCAACAACATACCTCTATGGGGGGAGCATCCTTTGACCAAACCAATAGGTCATCAGCGTAATAGTTTGCAGATGGCGGCCATCTTTGTGTGAAAATTGATTCCCCCTATTGATTCGAACACGGTGCAACCGAATGGAACGAAATTTGGTACGGAGGTAGTAGTAACAAAAGGCACCTAAGGGTCATGTTTTATATCGCCACCATATTGACGGAAACGTAATGGCGGCCACACAAATGTTCAAAGCTTAAATCAAATTACGATTAACCTAATCATCCGATCTCTAATAAATTTTGCAACAACATACCCTTATAGAGGAAGCATCCTTTGACCAAATGAATAGGTCATTAGCCTAATAGTTTGCGGATGGCGGCCATCTTTGTGTGAAAATCAATTCCCCCTATTAATTCAAACACGGTGAAACCGAATGGAACGAAATTTGGTACAGAGGTAGCACTAGCAAAGGGCATCTCAGTGTCATGTTTTATATCGCCGCCATATTGACAGAAAAGTAATGGCGGCCACACAAATGTTCAAAGCTTAAGTTAAATTACGACTACCATAACCATCCAATCTCTACCAAACTTTGCAACAACATACCTTTATGGAGGGAGCATCCTTTGACCAATCTAATAGGTTATTAGCCTAATAGTTTGCGGATGGCGGCCATCTTTATGTCAAAATTGATTCCCCCTATTAATTCGAACATGGTGGAACCGAATGGAACGAAATTTGGTACAGAGGTAGCACTAGCAAAGGGCACCTTAGTGTCATGTTTTATATCGCCGCCATCTTGACTGAAACGTAATGGCGGCCAAACGAATGTTCAAAGCTTAAATCCAATTACGATTAACCTAATCATCCGATCTCTACCAAATTTTGCAACTACATACCTTTATGGAGGGAGCATCCTTTGACCAATCTAATAGGTCATTCGCCTAATAGTTTGCAGATGGCGGCCATCTTTGTGTCAAAATCGATTCCCCCTTATTAATTCAAACACGGTGAAACCGAATGGAACGAAATTTGGTACAGAGATAGCACTAGCAAAGGGCATCTCAGTGTCATGATTTATATTGCCGCCATATTGACAGAAACGTAATGGCGGCCACACAAATGTTTAAAGCTTAAATCAAATTACGACTAACATAACTATCCGATCTCTACCAAACTTTGCAACAACATACCTTTATGGAGGGAGCATCCTTTGACCAATCTAATAGGTCATTCGCCTAATAGTTTGCGGATGGCGGCCATCTTTGTGTCAAAATCGATTCCCCCTATTAATTCAAACACGGTGAAACCGAATGGAACGAAATTTGGTACAGAGGTAGCACTAGCAAAGGGCACCTCAGTGTCATGTTTTATATCGCCGCCATCTTGACTGAAACGTAATGGCGGCCACACGAATGTTCAAAGCTTAAATCAAATTACAATTAACCTAATCATCCGATCTCTACCAAATTTTGCAACTACGTACCTTTATGGAGGGAGCATCCTTTGACCAATCTAATAGGTCATCAGCGTAATAGTTTGCGGATGGCGGCCATCTTTGTGTGAAAATCGATTCCCCCTATTAATTCGAAAACGGTGCAACCGAATGGAACGAAATTTGGTACAGAGGTAGCACTAGCAAAGGGCACCTCAGTGTCATGTTTTATATCGCCTCCATCTTGACTGAAACGTAATGGCGGCCACACGAATGTTCAAAGCTTAAATCAAATTACGATTAACCTAATCATTCGATCTCTACCAAATTTTGCAACTACATACCTTTATGGAGGGAGCATCCTTTGACCAATCTAATAGGTCATTCGCCTAATAGTTTGTGGATGGTGGCCATCTTTGTGTCAGAATCGATTCCCCCTATTAATTCAAACACGGTGAAACCGAATGAACGAAATTTGGTACAGAGATAGCACTAGCAAAGGGCATCTCAGTGTCATGTTTTATATCGCCGCCATATTGACAGAAACGTAATGGCGGCCACACAAATGTTTAAAGCTTAAATCAAATTACGACTAACATAACCATCCGATCTCTACCAAACTTTGCAACAACATACCTTTATGGAGGGAGCATCCTTTGACCAATCTAATAGGTCATTAGCCTAATAGTTTGCGAATGGTGGCCATCTTTATGTCAAAATTGATTCCCCCTATTAATTCGAACACGGTGGAACCGAATGAACGAAATTTGGTACAGAGGTAGCACTAGCAAAGGGCACCTCAGTGTCATGTTTTATATCACCGCTATCTTGACGGAAACGTAATCGCGGCCACCCAAATGTTAAAAGCTAAAATGTAATTACGACCAACCTAATAATCTAGTATCTACCAAATTTTGCAACACCATATCTTTATGTGGGAAACATATTCTGACCAAACTGCAAGAACATACCCAATAGTTGGCAGATGGTGGCCAAGTATGTGTGCAAATCGATTCCCCCTATCAATTCAAACACAGTGAAACCGAATTGAACGAAATTTGGTACAGAGGTAGCACTAGCAAAGGGCACCTCATATTCATGTTTAATATCCCTATAGCACGTTGTATTTCAACAAGCTACTACAACCAACATTCAATCATACTCCTTGAAAAGGACAAAGAGTTATAACAATACCCAAGCATTTAGGAGAAAGTAGGCTATATGTTCTTTACTGAACATCTTGTTTTATTATCCAATCCAAATTCTTTTGGAATTTGAATAAGAGCTATTCGATCATTCAAATCATAGGCCTTATTATTATTATTATTATTCGCCTTTTGAGACAACAAAGGATCACTTTAACCAACCATTAGTTGGTCAACTTGTATGAACTGTACGAGCCTTGCGGTCTTCCCTGTACTTCTTCATTCGTATTGATCTACTTACCGTACCCTTTCTTGGGCGGAAAATATTCGAATTTTCCTTTTTATGAGTGGGAAATGAAAAGTCATATTTTTAGCCTACTTTCGATTTTTGCAAAAAATGAAAGTAGACTTATGAGATCAACACAGGGCGAAAAAAAGTGTGTCTGTCTGTGTGTGTGTGAGTCTGTGTGTGTGTGTTTGTGTGTGTGTGTGCGAGTGTGTGAACTCTGAATGTCTGTCCCCCCCCCCCCCCCCTATCAATTCGAACACGGTGAACGCGAATTGAACGAAATTTGGTACAAAGGTAGCACTTGCAAAGGACACCTCAGTGCCATGTTTTATATCACCGCCATCTTGACGGAAACGAAATCGCGGCCACCCAAATGTTAAAGGCTAAAATGTAATTACGACCAACCTAATAATCTAGTCTCTACCAAATTTTGCAACAACAAATCTTTATGTGGGAAGCATAATCTGACCAAACTGCTAGATCATCAGGCCAATAGTTTGCAGATGGTGGCCAAGTATGTGTGCAAATCGATTCCCCCTATCAATTCAAACACGGTGAAACCGAATTGAACGAAATTTGGTACAGAGGTAGCACTAGCAAAAGGCACCTCAGTGTCATGTTTTATATCGCCGCCATCTTGACGGAAACGGAATGACGGCGACCCAAATGTTAAAAGCTTAGTTCAAATTTCGACCATCCTAATAATTTGATCTCTACCGGATTTTGCAACAACATCCCTTTTTGTGGAAAGCATCTTATGACTGACTACAAGGTCATCAGCCCAATAGTTTGCAAATAGTGGCCATGTATGTGTGCAAATCCATTCCCCATATCAATGCAAACACGGTGAAACCGAATTGAATGAAATTTTTTACAGAAGTAGCACTAGCAAAGGGCACCTCATATTCATGTTTAATATCCCTATAGCACGCTGTATTTCAACAAGCTACTACAACCAACATTCAATTATACTCCTTGAAAAGGACAAAGAGTTATAACAATACCCATGCATTTAGGAGAAAGTAGGCTATATGTTCTTTACTGAACATCTTGTTATACTTGTGGTCACACTGTCCTTATGCAAGGTTTCGACACTGATGTGTAACTATGTAACGGTCTGTTACTTCTTCACGCAAAATTATATCTCCCGCAGAGATTTTGGTTGGTACCTCAGTTTAGGGGCTGTGACAACGCGGTCATGTAACCCCGTGTACTTTGGGTGTGTAGAATCTGTCTGATAAACAGTATGAATTGTGATGGCTGTATTAGTCTGTAATTCAGGTAAGGACTGCAGACGGTAAATTTCAAGCAGTAGTTCCTAATGTTGCTACCAGATACTACCGTCAACGACACCTAGCTGTGAACTTGGCTACTAGATACCACCGCAACCAGCAACTCGCAATGAACGTTGGAACTTCCCCTCCAAAGGAAAGCATACTGAGGGATTTTTAGCGCTCTTAGAAAATCCGACGACTTTGGCCGGCTTTGAACCCGCGACCTTGGGCATAGAAGTTCAGCATGCTACCAGTTACGTCACCGAAGCCGCTTCACACTTAATCAGATGGAAATCTGAATCTGATCTAGTGCAAGTGCGTTGTCATGGCGACGTCTGATGGCTCATCCCTCATCAATTTAGTAGTGTTGCCATGGCAACCACTAATAGCTCTTGGCATTTTCTTATAATTTCGAAATCATTTTCTCATCCCTTGGCGTAATGATGGGTTATATCAAAAATTCTTTCAGACAAAAGTTTTAGGTAATTATTAGGGGAATATTGTCCATTTTGTAGGGTTTTGATATTGTGCCTATTAAGAGAGATATGATTTATGTTTCCCGAAAAACCCACTTTTTCCCACCCCTTTGGTCAATGGTTGGTGCTATAAAAAAACTCTTCAAACATAAATTTTTGGGCTTTATCCGACACATAGTATGAACTTTGAACGGATTCGATATTTCACATATTAAGAGAGTTATAGCAATATTTCACTTTTTCGAAAAAAGTCCCCCATTTTCACCCCCTACGAGCGATTTAGCCCAGTAACGAACTCGACCGAGATTTTATAGGTATACATATTCGGTAAAAAATTCAAAGTGATTGGTGCAAAATTACGGCAGTTATCGTGTCCACAAGAAACTGATATACATATATATATATCTATATATATAAAAGAAAGTCGTTTTGGCTAGGATTTCGATGTCATATGATGTTTCACACCAACATATGGGCTGAAGAAGGAAACATATCAAGTTTCCGAAACATGTACCTATAGTATTTTTAGTAAAGTAAAGTATTGATTTGGCGAAAGAAAGTCGTGTTATTTTTATAACTCAAGAACGGCTGAACCGATTTGGCTGAAAATTGTTGTGGAGGTAGCTTAGATCCAGGAGACGGACATAGGATACTTTTTATCCCGTGACGTGACATAAAACGTCAAAGAGAATACAAGTCACTATAAAACGTAACGCAAATGACAGCTAAGGCAAGTCGTTTCCAGGCAACAGTACCTCTTGACGAGACACGGCCGACTGGATGCGAGTAGCACTCTCCACTACCGGTATAGAAAATGAGGCTCTTAACATGAAATCCCGTTAGTTATTCAACGTAATTTGTATAGGGGTAGTAAATCTAATTTACAATAGATGGCGCCAGTAGCTTCAACAAAATGGAGTGCGTTTGTTTCAAGAAAGTCCCACATGCGTTCATATACCATTCATCACATTGCGATGAAACTTGGGTGAGATGTACACTTCAGGTAAGGTTTCTGGCTGAGTAAATCTGCTTAACAATTGGTAGCGCACGAGTAGATTCAACAAAAGTGCGACAACGGGCGAAGCTTTTCAACAAAGTCCTGCATGCGTTCACGTACCATTCGTCCGATAGCGATGAAACTTGGGTGAGAGGTTGTGTATACTACAGGCAAGGTTTCTGGCTTAGTGAATCCATGTTATAATATGTACCGCACGAGTAGATTCAACAAATGAGCGACGATGCACGAAACGTTTCAACCAAGTCCTGTATGCGTTCATATACTATTCGTCTCATAGCGATGAAACTTGGGTGAGATGTTGTGTACACTTCAGGGAATGTTTCTGGCTTAGTAAATCCACTTAACAATAGGTAGCGCACGAGTAGATTCAACAAATGAGCGACGACGGGCGGTACGTTTCAACCAAGTCCTGTATGCGTTCACATACCATTCGCCCGATAGCGATGAAACTTGGGCGAGAGGTTGTGTACACTACAGGCAAGGTTTTTGGCTTAGTAAAGCTATGTTATAATAGGTAGCGCACGAGTAGATTCAACAAATGTGCGACGACGCGAGAAGCGTTTCAATGAAGTCCCGTATGCGTTCATATACCATTCATCCGATTGCTATGAAACGTTGGTGAATTGTTGTGCACCCTCAGGAAAGGTTTCTGACTTAGTAAATCCTTTTTACAATATGTAGCGCACGAGTAGATTCAACAAATGAGTAACGGCGCGTGTATTGTTTAAAAAAGTTCCGTATGCGTTCATATACCATTCATGCGATTGCAATGAAATTTGGTGAAAAGTTGTTTCCACTCCCGCAGAGATTTCTGAATTTGTAAATCCATTTTACAATATGGTAGCGCACGAGTAGATTCAACTAATGAGCGACAGCACGTGAATAGTTTCAACCAAGTCCCGTATGCGTTCATATACCTTTCATCCGATTGTGATAAAACTTTGATGGGTTGAGTACAGTCCTGCGAAGGTGTATGAATTAGTAAATCCGTTTTTCAATGGGTGGCGCACAAGTAGATTCAACAAATGAGTCACGGCACGCGAATCGTTTATACAAAATCCCTTATGCGTTCATATGCCATTCATTCGATTGTGATGAAACTTTGATGAGTTGTTGTGTACACGCCAGGGAAGGTTTTCGAATTAGTAAATCCATTTTACAATAGGTAGCGTACGAGTATATTCAACAAATGGGTGACGGCGCTCGAATCGTTTCAACACAGTCCCGTATGCGTTCATATGCCATTCATTTCATTGCGATGAAACTTAGGTGAGTTGTTGAGCACGCTCCCAAGATTATTTTTGAAATATTAAATCAATTTTACAATAGTTTAGAGGTGGTTAACGGAAAAAGAAAAAAATTGGGAATCCAAAAGCACTTCAACAAACAAAGTTACAACGCCAACACTTTCTTTGATTGGCATTGCAACGCATGCCGGGTACAGCTAGTATATACATAAATTATATAATATAAACTTTTGAACTGACGGGGGTTTTGGGGTCTGGGGGATGTGAAACGCGAAGATATGTCGAAATTTTCCGGAAGTCTAAACATGGTACCCATTGCAATAGTTAGCTATCTAATGAAATCTACCTAAAATCCGATAGTAGGTGCTTCCAGTCGCAGCAGATGGTCAATGGTGGATCGATGAGAGCGGAAAACACACTGGTACCCAGACGAGAGGCCTCTCTCTTCCAAGAAGCAGACGGTTAACCACAATCCCCTCTTGCCATTGTAATGGAAGTCCTCTTCAATTCATATATGACTGAAGAGGGAGAGCAGTTGTTTGATATTGGTATTGCAGAGATGTTTTAGCATCTGATGATGGATGTTATCTGGTCCAGGCAATCGCATCAAGCTGTACGAGGTGTGGCTATAAATAAACCGGACTGAAGCACAAACTACCTTTTATTCAGGCGGCTTCGGTGGCGTAGTTGGTAGCATGCTGAGCTCCTATACCCAAGATAGCGGGTTCAAACCCTGCCGAAGCCATCGGATTTTTTTAAGAGCGTTAAAAATCCCTCAGTATGCCTTCCTTTGGAGGGGAAGTAAAGCCGGCGGTCCCATGTCATAGATTTATGGCATGTTAAAGAACCTTCCACTAATTACACCTGTGTGAAGCGAAATTGGATAGGTTAAGAAAGTAAACAACGCTCTTAGGTTTCTACGTTCGTTGCCAAGAGCCGACTGCGGTGGCGTCTAGTAGCTAAGTTCTGAACTTGGCCTAGTAGTCGTTGACGGTGGTGCTTGGCGGCAAAAGTAGGAACTATTTGAAAAATTCTAAGTTGCAGTCTGTACTTAAATTAAAAAACAGATAACACACACTAATACAGTCATCACAATTAACACAGGTTATCAGACAGATTCGACACACACCCGAAGTACACGGGGCTACATGACCGCGTTGGCGCAGCCCCTAAACCAACCAACCTACTTTTTATTCAACAGATTGCAAATTGGCAATGTTATCTCCTTCAAAGTACTCCCCTCCACGATCTCTACAGTGCTCCATGAGGATTTTCCACTGCTGGAAACAATGTTGCAGGTCATTTTCAAAAATAGTGTCCAGAAGCCTCATCGTTCTTGCCTTGACTGCTTCTATGGACTCGAATTTGGTCCCCTTCAATGCAGATTTGACCTTCCGAAATAGGAAAAAGTCGCAGGGTGTCAGGTCTGGCGAGTAGGGTGGATGTTCCATAACTGGGATGTTGTGTTTCGCTAGAGAAGTCTTGATAGACAAAGCATTGTGTGCCGGTGCATTGTCCTGGTGAATAATTCACGACTGATTTTTCCAAATTTCCAGTCGCTGTCGCCTCACTCGATCACGAAGGGTCTTCAGAACGCCTTTGTAGTAGACCTGGTTCACTGTCTGGCTTTCAGGTATCCAATTGATGTAGATGATCCCTCTAATATCAAAAAACACTATCATCATGGCCTTCAATTTCGATTTGCTCATCTGTGCTTTTCTCACTCCAAGATTGTCGTGTAAAATTCGCCACACAGTTTCTTTATCCAAATTTGATAGTTCACAAATTGCTCGAATGCTAAGAAGATGATCTCCTTGAACAATTCTACCGACTTTTTGAATGTTCTCAACTGTTTGGGAAGTTCTAGGACAGCCGGGATGTGGATCATGACTAACTTCTTCCCTCCCCTCCCGAAATTTTCTGAAGGGGCAGATGACCTAGTAGTTCCACCCCTTTAAACAACAATAACTAACTACATTTTCTGAACCACTCAAAAACTTGTGTATGTGATAAACACTCATTGCCATAAACTTCAATCAATAAGTTGTAAGCTACCGTAGTAGATTTTTCAAGTTTTGCTAGAAATTTCAAATTAGCATACTGCTCTACTTAAACAGTGATCATCTTTCCGATGGGTGTGCAACACACGTTCCGATTCCAACAAAGGCTGCCACTCACCATCTCTGGCGGTCATAAGTATAGGGGGGTAACATGGTCAATGCTCCAACAGCCACGTATGCCTGCCAGCAACTGGAAACCCGTGAGCATTCCAGTCCAGTTTATTTATAGCTGCACCTCGTATAATACAGTATGCAATATGCTTTATGACTTCCTGCAGAATTCAGAGAATCAAGAATAGAAGGTGCAAGATGTACGTAGTTATTGGAGTTTTAAGGGGCGGAATAGTGATGTCATCTGCCCCAAGATGTAGGAACATAGCTAGTTGAATAACATCGGTTTGAACATAACTTCAGATAATAATCTCCACATAAGACACATAGTCCATTTTTGGAAACTTCTTCCGAAAATAGGTACATGGAGCACTTGAGCAAACATGGAACCTTTTCAGATGATAGAATTTTCAGATTTGAGCAAACTGCGACTCAAACTGAAGGGGGGAGGGGGGAGGAGGTTATACTTTTCTTACCTCTGCACAGGCATTGATTGTACTAGGTCCCACCCCACCATCAACTTCAATATCAAGGCAAGGGTAATGTTCACGTAGCCATTGAACTTTCTCCATCATTTCAGTCATGAATTTCTGGCCTCCAAACCCTGGTTCTACAGTCATAATAAGTATCATGTCAGCAAGATCAATGTACTCCTGGACAGCACTGACACCAGTTCCAGGCTTCAAGCCAAGTCCCACCTGTGGACAAACGTATTACAATAAGCAGATTTAAGCTTACATATTATGCAAAACTGTGTATTATTGGTTGTGTTGAGAATAACACTAATAATTCAACTAGCTTTTCAATACCGATTGTTCCTTCTGACCATGTTTTACTTGCACTCTAATGCAACTGTGAACTAAACACTACCCAAACCGTCAAGGCACCCAATTTATAACATTCAGTTTGTGGCTTTTAGCATAGGTGAAAAATGAAAAATTTGTTGAAAACTTGTTAATTCATGAACCTTATATTTTCTGACCTTTACATGTGAATTTCAGAGGGTTTGAATTAGTGATAAAATGCATAATTATTTAATTTCTGCTAAATAAATGCAAAACTGATTTCATTCAAAATTAATCACTTTTCTCTACTGTATGAATACTTCTTAAAGAAAAAATATTTCTTACTATTTTATTTTTTTAAGCCAGCCCCGTGGTGTTGGGGTAGTGCGCCTGCATCTCACCCGGAGGCGGTCAAAATGCATTATCCTAAAGTTCCCCCTTTATCAGTGAAAAATATTATTACATGTATATTTTTTTCAGGCAAGTGTGTTGTATACAAGTTACCTGGCCAAATCTAATTGGGCAAAATTGTGTTGACCGACTTAAAAGTATTGATAGTTTGTACAGGCTTCAAAACTTCACATAGGACTATAACTCCCATGAAGCAGACACTGACCCATTATGGAAGCCAGCTAATCCTTAGAGCCAACTATTTCTTCCTGAAATTGTTAGGGATTTGAATAAATTTTAGTTTCCAACCTGTGTGAGTTGATGGATATGAAAGTAAGAATCTTCCGAGTTCCTGGTATTGTGTGCGTGATTTTCTTGTAGAAGTTAATGTTTCAATGTAATGGGAGGTATTAAGAATATTCAGAGTAATATGATTTTATACTTTCTAGACACAGCTGTAGGGGATTCATATATTTGATTAGTGTATGGTGTTTGTAAACATTTTATTGCTCTAGCAAGACCATCAATCACCTGGGCCTGTTCCTCGGGATGCAGCAAAAGCCATTTAGAATAGGTCGACACTCCAAAATCTTGCTGATCATAACAAAGATTTATGTAATTCTTTTTATTCTTGTATTTCTACCTCAGCCATTCTAGGAGTGGTTACCATGGCTTTTCCCCACTTCTCTTCTTCTTCTTCCGAAAATGTTTCTGCTTATACGGTTGTTCACAAAGCCTCTTCCAATTCTCTCTTCTCTCCCACATTCTGTCATTCAGCACTTCCTGCCATTGCAGTCCTCTCCGGTTCACATCATCTTTCAATGATCTGCCCATCTTGTCCGTGGTCTTCCTGTAGGTCTTCGTCCAGACTCTGACCATTCCAAAGCCCTTTTGGTAGTCCCCCTTTACCCATTCGGTTTACATGTCCCACTTCTACTCCATGCAAATGGTAGGATGGTTCCTAATGTCCTTCCCAATCATTGCCTTAATTACAATAAACAATGATTACTCTTATCTAAAAACAAAACTGAATTGACAGCTATAGTGTCTTGGGTTGTTGTGCCATGATTGGAGTTGCTTTGTTGCCAATGTTTTGCCATCGTTACTGTAGGTTTAGTCTTGACAGAATGACTGGCAGGCAACGAAGCCACTCCGGATGCAGTAAAACAACCCGAGACATTAGATCTAACAGCATTAGCACCAGCTGCGAAAGTTTACAAAATAATCATTGTCAGTTTATATCATACAAAATAATATAGACATCACACCAACAAAGGTCATCAGTCAGATTCTACATACACCCAAGTACAAAGGGCAGATGGCCACCATGCTCAGCCTCTAAATGGAACAACAGGTTGAAAATATCCCTTGTGACAGATCTTTTTTTACTGACTTTTATTGCCAATTAGTTGGCACATAATACCAGCTGTACATATGAAATGCATGAGTGAATAAATATTGATTTGTTTTTTGATTACTTAGAGCTTCAATATCATCATCATTATTGATTGGCTGCGTGCTCAGCCTGCTGTTCCCAAGGTTGCAGGATCGAATCCAGGCGCAGTCAGTTGGAATTTGAGGGTTCGCAAATGTGAGGGAGTCATGTCAGTAGATTTACTACAGTCTTCATAAATAAATGACTGGTTAAAGATCCATTCGGAACAAAATTCTGGCACCCAGGCGTCGCTAAAAGCCGCAGTAGTTTAAATGGACATAAAACAAATACATTATTATGATTATTAATATGCAATTACTACTACCACTACCACCTCCACACTTGCATTATTAGGTTATTACTCACCCTAAGGAATAAAGAACAAACCATTTCAAATTAACTGCATGCTCATCTTTGATCAAGCAAATTTAAACCGATTGCAGTATTCATAATTTTTCCTCTATGTTCTTTTTATGAATACTACAATTGGTTTAAATTTGCTTGATCTATGATCTTTAAGAAAATACTCAAAAGACAACAATTATGCATACAAAAGTAGACTACTAAATTTCAGAAATATATGCACAGTCCTGCATATTTTAGAACTAAGCTATAACTACAGCCCTTCAGAAATAACCCGTTTGCGTTGCATGTAACTTGATTTGAGATATTACAGTTCAAATGGTTATGCATTTGGTACCAGTGAAGGAGACAAGAACCTAAGGGGAAAAAATCACAACTACTGAAATTAGTGATAAATATCTTTTATAATGATTCAAAGTTTATCTGGAAATGATGTAGTTCACTCCTCTGCTGTCTATAACCCACCCGCCTTCCTAAATTATATCACCGATATAGTAAAATTCCAACTGTGTCTGCCATTATCTGCATGAATTATGCATAAGTACAGTATTGCCCACCAAACGCATACGGTACTAATTGTATAGGCACATTTACCTAGACCAATAATTTTGACAATGGTTTCAGCCTAACACATCCAATCCAATGGTTACAGCCTAACGTGTTGTCAACAGTGCCCCGCTAGCTTCCCGCAGCCAAGGCCGCACCTCAACCCGACCAGTCTAACCTTCATTTTGTCCAATCCAATGTTTTTTTTCGATGGTTACAGCCTAACACATCCAATCTAATTGATTTTGATAATGGTTTCAGCCTGCGGGCCTCGTTAGCCATGTAGAACAATGGGTTTTGCCTAGTGGGGGTGTATTTTATATCTTACATGTTTGCAACACTACCTTGACATGAATGTTTTGTCATGTCTTGTCAATGTCTCCGCCCAGATAATACATGACGAATGCTCACCGCTTGAGCAACATGGCTGCCGTCGTTCAATGAACAAGATACTAACACACATATTTATGTAATTTAGCACATATTTCCAGTAAACTAGTCATAATGGATAGCAATTTCAATTGGTATTGTCCCCTGGAACACCTGAAAAGGTATGAAAATCATATATTATCATATACCATTAAAGTGGAAGCGTAAAAGTAAGGTTGTCATCACTTTCACAATTAATACTTCCTTTATAGTAAGGGTCAGTAGCGAGAGCCTTTGCAGAAGAATTTTGTATTTTGACCAATACGCAAAATGCATTAACATTTTAAAAGCATTGAGGCTTATAGAGCATATTAGAAGGGTATGGTTCCACTCACCTTCATACCAGCTTCCCTGACTTTTCTGCAGACTTGAGGAACATTGTCACAAGGTTCCACATGGAATGTATACTGGTCGACTCCAGCATCAGACATTGGTTCTATCCACTGTAATTGACAAAGAAAGGATTCAAATGGAACCATTGACATCCACTTTAATAAACATACATACATACAAAAACGGAAATGAGGTACACAACAAAGAGACACTCAAGACAGTGTGGAAAGAGTACTTTGAGGATTTGCTGAATCCAAATGGTCATAGGGAGGAAGACAATGCATTGGAAGATGGAGAAGACAACACAGGAATGGAAAAGGACCTGACTTGGAGAGAACTGGAGATGGCTATAGACAAGATGAAAGGAGGAAGGGCACCGGGTGTGGATGAAGTGAGTGTTGAAATGGTGAAGGCAGCAGGGGAGGTTGGGAAACAGTGGCTGTACCGTGTGATGAGGGTGATATGGAAGGAGAAAAAGACCTCAGAAGATTGGAAGAAAGGATTAATTGTCCCAATATTTAAGAAAGGAAGCAGAAAGGAGTGCAGAAATTACAGGGGAGTCACACTCATATCTCACTGTGCCAAGATATATGAAAAGATATTAGAAAGTAGAATACAAGCCAAAGTGGAGAGAAAATTGAGAGAGGAGCAGTATGGATTCAGACCTGGGAGATCAACAGTGGATCTCATATTTTCAGTGAGACAGCTCCAGAAACACCACTATGAATTTGGAGAGGATCTGTTGATGGCCTTCCTGGACATCGAAAAGGCCTATGATAGTGTGTGTAGGGAGAAGGTTTGGGAAGCAATGGAAAACATGGGAGTGGAAAAAGGGACTGTAGGCAGAGTAAAGGAGATGTATTGTGGAAGTGTGAGTTGTGTGAAAGTTGGAGGGGAAAGAACAGACTGGTTCAGACAAATGAGTGGCCTGAAACAGGGTAGTGCACTGTCACCCCTTCTCTTTATTGTGGTTATGGACGAGGTAATGACACGGATTGCAGGAAAGATAGGAGAAGATAAGATGAAAGCAATGGTGTTTGCAGATGATCTCATGGTCTGGGGAAACAAGGAGGAGGAAATTCAGGAGCAACTGAAGGCTTGGGAAGAAACAGTGGGAGAGTACGGATGGAAGTTCAACATCAGTAAATGTGAGATCCTGTTAACGACCAGGAAAAAGGACAGACCAATGAGTGGGATAACACTTGGAGGTGGACAGCTGAAGAAGGTGGAAAGTCTCAAGTACTTGGGAAGTCTAGTGGAGGAAAATGGGAGAAATGACAAAGAGATTACGGAACGTGGCAGACAGGCAGAAGCATTTCTGAGAAGCATTAGGAGCTTAGTGTGGAATAAAGATGTCCCACAAAAAAGCAAGAAAGTGTTATACAGAAGCTACTATATCCCGATACTGACCTATGCTTCAGAAACGTGGACAATGAAGAAAAGAGACATAAGCAGAATACAGGCAGGTGAAATGAAGTTCCTGCGAAGTAGGATCGGAGTAACAAGAAGAGACAGGTTGAGGAATGAAAAGGTCAGGGAAATGGTGAAAGAGGAGCCCTTGCAAGGTAGGATTGAGACGTCAAGACTGAGGTGGTATGGACACTTAAAGAGAATGGATGAGAAGAGGATTCCCAAGAGGATACATGAGATGCAGATGCAGAAGAAACGACCAAGGGGAAGACCAAGAGATAGATGGCTGAAAGGAGTGGAGGAATGTGTCAAGAAGAGAGGCGAGGACTGGACCAGAGTGACAGCGGAGAGGTGGTGTGAAGAAAGGACTAAGTGGCGAGGCTTATGTTCCAAACAGACCCAGCCTGGGGCTGGAAACTGTACAAGATGATGATGATGATGACATACATAAGTTAGTTGGTCTGCATCCACTTAAATAAGTTACTAAGGATGAAATCTAACCACTTGTTTCCCATCACTACAAACATGGTGATTAGTTATTTTCTTGCTGTTGGGCTGAATCAAGGTTGCACTCACTGTCGCCACACTTCTTTCAATGTCACCATGTTCCCAGACAACTTGCAGACACAGAAAATGGCATTAGGTGTAGGGAATAACACCTATTACAATTTGGGTGCAATCATGTTGACCGGCTGAAAAGCATTTCAATTTCATAGCACTAGTAATATAACTTGAAGGTAGGAAGCATGAGTTGTCTACTGTGACATAATCTATGTTTATCTCGACATCATTAGCCAAATCTAGACTCATCATCATATGTCTTCGCTCCAGCAAGCCGGGTGCTGTAACACTTTTGCTCCACGTTGAGCGCACAAATGTAACACTTCTACTGGGGTGAGTGATGCTAAACCACAACAAGTCCCACGTTTTGCGGGCAAGTGTAACTGTTTCACTAGTGTCCCCACTGTTGGGTGACAAATTAACGTTTATTCTGACTAAGATAAGTTGTATTAATGGGCGCCAAGACCTCAACACTACGTTGAAATCTAAATTTATATTTATAAACACCTAGCTCGGGCAGAACACATTTAAGAATCTTGACACTCAGACCGTGGTATGATTGGAACATTAACCCAACTAACAATTGTATCCGGAGAAGGAATTAGGTCTATATCTAATGCTACCTACTGAAAGCAAAGATTGCATAGTATAAGAAATGAATTTATTATATATATAAAAAAAACAAGTAGTGGCAAATTTTAATAATGATAATAATAATTTAAAATGGAGCATAACGATTTTAATTTTACCACTGGAAAATTACGTGACGTTAGAGACGGATGAATTATTGAATTTACTATTATTTCCAACCTAAGAAGTTACTGAAATTCTGATTCTGAGACCATGAAAAGAGAGAGATTAAGAAGTTCTGCGTCAGTCGCGCTTACCATTGGAAATAGCAGTAGCATTTCCCTCGTACGTGATGAATCGAGAGAGCTTCCATCAGCCTCTTTGACGTCGCCATCTTCTTCGTTTCTTGCGGAGATCGGTGTTAAAATGATGAAGTTAAATGCTTGATAGTGGTGGATCCAAAATCCGGCAGCCACCTACGCTGACTCCCTGTTCACAAGAGCTCTCGCATTTCTCATGACTAATTTGTCAGTTGAGAGTAGCAGTGCTGAAATGATCGCCATCGAACACGAGTACGAAGTCCGTAGACTATGCAAAAATACAATGTTCATGTTACAGTCCGAACACAACGGAACCTACGAAACGAGCGTCCACCTCGGACAAGTTTTACAATGTTAATGGTCCCCTCTTCACTGCGCGCGCTCACTATATGCACTCGCCGGCCGTTCCCCTCCAGTGTACCACCTCCCTGTGGTCCGGTCTCCTCTGATTGGCTGTGACCCCACGCGAGACTCCCGTCATTAAGTTCTTTGAACACTGTAAATTTTCCGTTCCACTCCAATTCGCCTTTTCTTGAAACTGCCAGTTGTAAATGTTCCTCTGTTGCATCATCGCTTCACGACGAGATTATTCCTGTAGCCGAATTACCAATGACTCATCTCTCCCTCCATAAGCCCTTAACTGAATAAAATTCGAAAATATCCGCGATCAAATAATTTACTGTGATAATGTCGATCGGAATAATCCGCTTGATAGTGTTTTCTATAAAATTGAAAACCTATCTATATAGTTATAATCTTGAAAGAAAAAGCTAAAAAAAAACAATAATAATAATAATAAGTTAAATGATAATTATCTTGGCTGAATAAGTTGCCGCGTAAACAAACATTAAATAGCTTCCATCTGACTTATGTCAGTGGCGTAAATGCCCTTCGAAAAACAGGTTACATTTCGCCTCGGATCATCAAGTGATTTACCATGACCACGGTACTTCATTTGATTATCCCAAACACGTTCATAAAATCCCCATCCAAAATACATATTACACAAATTAAATCACCCTAAATTACACATATATATATATATATATATATACCCTCATAATTTTCTTCACGCACTTTGCGTGAAAGTCTGTTGTAATATTGGATTGCCCTAGGCAATCAGTCCAATGTTTTTTAATTCCAATAAATGTTCCACGGATATTTCCGCCTCTCAAATATCTCTATGTTAGGAAAGATATACATAAATAATGTGTGAGCACTGTGTATACATGATGTCACTTCACACGCATCAAAGGTGTTCTGATACATATACCACCACAGAACTTCCTGATATCAATGGTTGTCGCTTTCTTCTGGTGTAACTTAATTTCACTGATCACACGAGCACACGAACACACTATTGTGGCTGCGCATCGTGATCATAATACTTAATCTCTCTGTGTATTAGATAAAATTACTATTGACTTCTGAAAAAAAAAAAAAAAAAAAGGTACGTGCGCATTACATAGAACACCAAATATTTCTGTGCCGTAATTGCCCTGTCTTACTGAGTTCCCGTCGACCATATTCTACTTAATACTAGTTCATCACCCACCATGCCTCACACCTTCATCAGCGCACAACCCAGACCAGTTCTCCACGATCCTGACCTAGTTGCCACCACTCTCAAATAATACCTATGTACTATTTACCTTAAATTCACACATAGAGATCTTACATGACGAGGCCGAGAACAGAAATCACGTGTGCTGTTATGTATGAGTTTCATGAAGGACTGTCTCGCATTCTGGTGGTCCATCTTATGTCTCGTGGACGCCTTAAGCAAACATGCCCTGTACAAGCGCTCACCCATCTCTTGGAGACAAATGGGAATTCACCAGCGCTACCAAATTCTGGCCTTGGTGTATCGAGACATTTTAGTGCTCAACAGCATCCGACAATCCCGTCATATTTCCCTGTACCTTAAAACTCTCAATTACTTATATTCTACCCCCTTTGTGACCTCTGATATGCCTGCCTGGAAGACCAGATCTCCCATGCACCAAATACCTCCCTTACTCATTTGATAGGCTGGCTCGCCAGCTAAACACACCCACTTTAAGACACATATTTTCGTAGACTATGTATATTATACGTCCCGTATAATCTGTTTTCCATACCATCCTCCAGCACATATGCTGTTTTGCCAATACGTTTGGAAACTATAAATGGGCCCTCGTAGAGATAGAACTTGGACATGACTTTCTCTAGCTTATTCGACGGTTTCGGCACTAAGTAAGACTCTGTCTCCTGACTAGAATTGGTCAAATTTAGTTTCTTTTTGTTGGCGAATTTTCTTTTGTGCTGACTTAGATAAATTCTGTTTCGCCAACTGGACAATGTAATCCATCCCCGGTTGTTTTCCCTAATTTAAACCCAATACTCTCGCTAGTTCATTTTGTGGCGCCAATTTCGTGCTCTCATGCTGGACAGAATTCAGCCAAATCTCGACTTTGGGAAGATGTCCAACCCAGGCCGAATGCTTGTCATGCACTAGAGTCCGAAAAAGATGGGCCACTTCCCTTAATGGACGCTCTGCAGAATTCCCCTGAGGGTACCTTACAGAGGAATGAACGTGTGAAATACCAGCTTCCTGCATACTGGTTCTCCATTTCTTTGCAGTAAACTGTGGTCCACTGTCAGATAGTATCCTGAGAGGAAGGCCAAACTCAGGTATATACTTATTAATGATCAGACGGCTACACGCTAGTCCCATGGCTTTCCTTAGCGGATATAGCTTGACATACTTACTAAAAGCGTCAATAACTATAAAAATGCACTCGTAGCCGTACTGTCCTTTAACGACCGGGCCAAATAAATCCACACACAGTAGTTCGCCGGGACTACTGGTGAGAACAGCAGATCTCTCCCCCACTAAATATTTAACTGGATACTTGCTCCTTTGACAGGTGTCACACTTAGCTAAAATCCTCCTAACATCCCTTCCCTTAAATTAACGTCATCACGTTGCTCAGTGTTTCTCAGTGTCTGTAACGATGCCCTGTTACTGCTGTCCACAAATGCACATAATAAAATACCGTCCTCTGCTTTGACAACAGGATAATCCCTACATAAATTAGTGTCCCTTAATAGCATATCTGCAAGAATGCTATCTTTACCTTTAATATATTTAACTGTGAATTCGTATTCCTGCAGTGCAAGAATCCATCTACTAACTCTGTTAGAAATGAGTTTACAAGTCCTCATATACAGTAATGCATGGTGATCTGTATGGATCTCAAATTTCCCCCCTACTAAATACATTCTAAATTTCCCTAAACTGAAAACAATACCTAAAAGCTCTAACTCAGTAATAGTGTATCTTTTCTCTGCTGCAGTAAGTCCTCGTGAGGCTAAAGATACAATGCACAGATTATCCTCTTCATCTCTCTGACACAATACTCCAGCAATACCTATATGCGAAGCATCCATCATAACCACATATTCCTTACCTTTCAAAGGATATTTCAGCACTATAGCCTTCTCGAAACCTTCCTTCAGTGCTCTAAAAGCCTGATCATGCTTGGGCTCCCATCTCCACCGATTACCACTTTTAAGCAATTCCCTGAATGGTTCTACTAACCCTGAGTATTTAAGAACGAACCTTCCCAGGTATATTTACAACTGTTTAACATTCTGTGGCACCTCTGCATTAAGTATTTTATTAACCCTACTTTCCTCTGGTGTTACACCTCTACTCGACACTCTATGACCTAAAAATGTCACTTCTGACTGACAGAATGACGACTTAAGACAGTTTCAAAATGAACCCTGCCTGATCTAACTTCTGAAAAACAATATCTAAATGACGTAGATGCTCCTCAAAACTGCGTGACCTAATTACCATATCATCAATGTAAATGGTTACACACTCTCCTGTGTCATCACCTAATGCGATGTTTAATGCTCTGATTAAAGCAGCTGAACTACTCTTTAAACCATAAGGTGTTCTACAAAATTGATACAGGTTATATTTATGACTAAAAGCTGTAAATGGTCTATCTTCATACATAAGTGGCACTTGCCAGAAACTGGAACTCAAATCTACACAAGTGAAATACTTCTCGCCCTCAAATGTCTGCATCAACTCCTCTATAGACATGGACTTCAGCTGGTCTGAACTGATTCTACTGTTAACTAAACGAGTGTCTAAACAAATATGGACTATGCCATCTCCCTTCGGCACGGTGATCAAAGAATGAACATATGGACTGTTGGAGTGCTCAATAATGCCATCTTCAAGCATCTGGTTAATTTGTGCCTCAACTGCACTCTGATAAGCAAAAGGTACAGGATATCTATGTCCTGCGAATACTGATCTATCAATAACGTTCAACGAATGCATATAGCAATTGGCCTTACCAATGCGATCCTCAAAAACTCTCCTATTACACAATAACACATCATAGAGCAGAAGACGCTGTTCTTCCTCTATATTTCCCTGAAATGCAGCATCACGTAACGAGTCCTCTAGACTACCGTTCGTAATCACACTGCCCACAAAACTTGGAGAATCCCGCTCTACGGCTGGCGATATCTCATTCAAAGTACAAATCACACCTACAACACTACTTCTCTGAACATTGTCGTTGAACGCTACTTCTACTTCAGAATCATCCCATTTAAATTTCAAACTTCCTACATCATAACATAAGTTACCAGACACTCTACTTGGCCAATCTGAACCCAAAATAACACTGAATACTAAATTTGGAATTACAAGACAAATCTGCTTTTCTACATGATTATTAATTTTAATGTCTACTAAAACTTGCTTAGAAATTACTTTAGACCTCTTCCCAACAGCTGTAATAACAAAAGTGCTTTTAATTGGCATCTCCTCAAAATTTATTCCAGTTCCTTTCATTTTATCGTAAAATGCCCCCTATGCAACTCTTCATGCTACCACTATCAATTAAAACATCCGTGTACGCCTCGGACACGTTAAGTTTAACAATGGGGCTCTTACTAGCCACCCGCTGAATAATACCTTCATCATTTAGTTCACGTAATAATTCACTTCTTACATTTAGGTCATAGGGTTCTTGTATAAGCGTATGGACCGGGCACGTTACAGACAGATTCTGACCTTACATCGCAGCCTGGTTCGTGTTTAAAGTACCGCTACCGCTTGGCGTAGTACTACTCACTCTTGCACTGGTCTGGATGTTCTGGGCTGTGTTAACGGTATTTCTCTGTTTGTTATTACCATTGGGCTGATCCCTTCCTTGACCCCTGTTCTGGTTATAATTATAATTCCTCCCTTGGTTACCCCTGAAATCATTATTTCGGCCTTGATTTCGCCTGAAATCATTATTTCTACCTTGGTACTGCGTACCATATCCATTTCCTCTGTACTGATTTTGCTGGTTGTTGTTATGATTTTGGTTCCCCCTATTTTGGATATTGGCTCCTTCGCCACTGTTCCCCTGAACATCCTGATTCCTATTCTCATTAGGCCTATTATTATGGTTCCCCTAGTTCCTACTGAAATTCTCCTCGTAGCCATCTCTTCCCAGAGCATCGAATGTACTTAATAGATTTTCCACTTGTGAAATAGATTTAACATTTTGGATACAGGCAGCTTCTTTGATTCTATATGGAAAATGTCTTAGTAATAGCCTGACTACATCACTCTCCTCCCTCAAACCATCCAGATATTCACACGTCAATACCTGTCCTAAAAAGTATTCTGTCATAGTGTAACTTCCTTTCGGGTTATATTTCCCACACACAATTCCCTCACGATGCTGAGACTGAATTACCTCATTCCAAAACTTATCACAAAACTTGACTTTGAAATCCGAAATGTCCACAAAATTGTCTCTATAGACAGCAAACCAGTTCCTCGCCTCCCCTACAAATGCCGGCTCTTAAATCTCAATTACCTGACACCACTCAATACTACCATCTTCCACCCTCTCCTTGAATTTGTTTTCTATAGCAATCATAAATTCCATGGGACACCCCTGTCGATTGCTGAATTTCCCTAACTCTATCTCCCTGTGTGTGCTATTCATATAAACTGGCCTACTCCGATTATTTTCCTGCCTAATTCTAGCTTTCAGTTTTTGTTCTAATTCAGCTATTTTCTCCTCAGCTTTTCTCTCAATGTTAGTTACAGTTAACCTAATGCTTCCTTCCGATGCTTCCACTTTATCACTTAATTTAGCCTGTTTCTCCTCATCTTTCTAATACTTTGATTATTCTTCTGCTTTAAATCATTCACTTCAGTAATTATTTCTGCATGTACTTTATCAATTCTACCCCCCAGCTGTTCTTTAACCTCCTTAGTTGCTACCTGAATTTATCAATTTCTCTCTCCCCCCCCAATTGCTTTTTGACCTGCTGTGTTTCAAGTTGCACTAGTTCTTTTAAATTTTCAGCCTGTGTACTGATTCTACTTTCCAGCACCTACTTTTCCTAATTTTCTGTCTACATCTGCAATAATCTCTTTAGCTTTTTCTTCCATCACCCTTCTGATATCTCCTCTAATCTGCTCAAATTTCATATCTAATTTTAGATTGTTCTCTTCAAATTTCTCATTTAATTTATTGCTCACTTACTGCTCTGTTCCAATTTAACGTTTAAAGCCTCTGTACTCTCTTTATTTTCCCTACTGTTTTGTTCAAGTTTAGCATTTAAAGCGTCTGAACTTATTTTATTTTGTTGCATAAACTGAAGAAGCAAACTCTCTAACCCTGCTTGACTGTTATGATTACCCTCCTCAGTATCGGGATTTACCTCCGACATCCCTGTGCTGCTTTCATTCTCGAGACTAGCCATACTGCTCGTATCTTCACTATCCAACTGGTGACCACTAAGCAACTTCATCTCTACCTCAACACTACCCATGCTGATACACACCGACAAATAAAAGACCCCCAAAATACAGGCACAGAAATATATACCCTTCTCCTTCCACAAATGTTATTAGGTTTTCGGTCCCACGTTGACGGCGACAAATGTAACGCTTTTGCTCCACGTTGAGAGCACAAATGTAACGCTTCTACTGGGGTGAGTGATGCTAAACCACAACAAGTCCCACGTTTTGCGGGCAAGTGTAACTGTTTCACTAGTGTCCCCACTGTTGGGTGACAAATTAACGTTTATTCTGACTAAGATAAGTTGTATTAATGGGCGCCAAGATCTCAACACTACGTTGAAATCTAAATTTATATTTATAAACACCTAGCTCGGGCAGAACACATTTAAGAATCTTGACACTCAGACCGTGGAATGATTGGACCATTAACCCAACTAACAATTGTATCCGGAGAAGGAATTAGGTCTATATCTAATGCTACCTACTGAAAGCAAAGATTGCACAGTATAAGAAATGAATTTATTATATATTAAAAAAACAAGTAGTGGCAAATTTTAATAATGATAATAATTCAAAATGGAGTATAACGATTTTAATTTTACCACTGGAAAATTACGTGACGTTGGAGACGGATGAAAATGAAAATCCACAGCCTGCTTCCAGTCTCTGACCGGGTCAGGAATGGAATGAATGAAGCCCCCATCTAGCGGCGAGGATATGAACTGTGCCGGCTGCCGAGGCCTGACGCACGCCTCTGGAGCAATGATTAAATGAATAACAAATGAAATGAAATGATAGTGGAGAGTGGTGCTGGGATGAAATTGTGACAGGGAAAACCGGAGTACCCAGAGAAAAACCTGTCTGCCTCCGTTTTGTCCAGCACAGATCTCACATGGAGTGACCGGGATTTGAACCACGGATCCAGTGGTGAGAGGCCGGCGTGCTGCCGCCTAAGCCACGGAGGCTTCCACGTTGGAGACAGATGAATTATTGAATTTACTATTATTTCCAACCTAAGAAGTTACTGAAATTCTGATTCTGAGACCATGAAAAGAGAGAGATTACGAAGTTCTGCGTCAGATGCGCTTACCATTGGAAATAGCAGTAGCATTTCCCTCGTACGTGATGAATCAAGAGAGCTTCCATCAGCCTCTTTGACGTCGCCATCTTCTTCGTTTCTTGCGGAGCTCGGTGTTAAAATGATGAAGTTAAATGCTTGATAGTGGTGGATCCAAAATCCGTTAGCCACCTACGCTGACTCCCTGTTCACAAGAGCTTGCGTATTTCTCATGACTAATTTGTCAGTTGAGAGTAGCAGTGCTGAAATGTTCGCCATCGAACACGAGTACGAAGTCCGTAGACTATGCAAAAATACAATGTTCAAGTTACGGTCCGAACACAACGGAACCTACGAAACGAGCGTCCACCTTGGACAAGTTTTACAATGTTAATGGTCCCCTCTTCACTGCGCGCGCTCACTATATGCACTCGCCGGCCGTTCCCCTCCAGTGTACCACCTCCCTGTGGTCCGGTCTCCTCTGATTGGCTGTGACCCCACGCGAGACTCCCGTCATTAAGTTCTTTGCACACTGTAAATTTTCCGTTCCACTCCAATTCGCCTTTTCTTGAAACTGCCAGTTGTAAATGTTCCTCGGTTGCATCATCGCTTCACGACAAGATTATTCCTGTAGCCGAATTCCCGATGACTCATCTCTCTCTCCATAAGCCCTTAAATGAATAAAATTCGAAAATATCCGCGATCAAATAATTTACTGTGATAATGTCGATCGGAATAACCCGCTTGATAGAGTTTCCTATAAAATCGAAAACCTATCTGTATAGTTATAATCTTTAAAGTAAAAGCTAAAAAAAAAAAAACACACATTAATAATAATAATAAGTTAAATGAAAATTATCTTGGCTGAATAAGTTGCCACGTAAAAAAAAAATTAAATAGCTTCCATCTGACTTATGTCAGTGGCGTAAATACCCTTCGAAAAACAGGTTACAGTGCGGTAGTGCAAAAGCCTCTTCCCATTTGTTTTAACCATCCATAGCTGTTCTTCGGATATAGTATGCCAAATCTATACTATTGTAACGTGCCACCCCCCTAGTAGTACTTTTGTTAACTGGATTACGGTGGGTAGAAACCACAACACCAATTACTGCTTAAAGAAATAATTAACTTTATTGTGGCCAGAAAGATACACTACTCAACAGCAAATACAAGCAATTATTACCTTACTCCAGTTTCCTCACGTCGAGAATACTTCCCCTTTCACTTGTCAACAGAACACAGTTAATCCTCTCGCTAATGAGTCCGGTCCCGTACGCTGGCTAGAAATAGCTGCACTAGGTCTGTCACTCACTGTTTTGCAACTCACCACAATGACCTCTCTCGGACTAGGTAAGCACACTCGCTCAAAACACAGGCAGTCCCCTGTAAGCTCCTCACTCCCTTCGCTGTCAAGAGAATCGGCTTCACTAGGGGTTTCGCAAGTCTCCACACTTCAGTCGCTCAGGATAAGGGCTCACACTCGCTCGTAAAACACAACAACAACCCCTGCTTGACAGGTCGCTCTTATATAGCAGTCCGGTGACTCAATAAATGCTTCTAGATCCATCCAGGGTTCACGGCTTCTCGAGGTTTTCATTTCAATAGCAGGCAATGCCTCGTCCTGCCTGGTGAACAGGTATCCATGACAAGTTGAATATATTCACCCTTGCCCATGCTTCTCGGTGCTAAATTTTCACTTTTGATTCAGAGTTAGAACAATAAAAGTGTTTGGGAGTGTAAGATGTGTGACACCTAGTCACATGTTGAAATACCATCAGTCTACCAATCCCCCCCTCTCTTGCTAATGACTCTTAACCCTACCTGGACTGTGCTGGGTCTGTATAACCTAAGGAAATCATCTTGATATCTCATTATTTCTCTATTCTGACCTTGAGGCATCTTGCTATATATTGCCCTGTAGCGGTATCCTCCTGAGAATGCCAGATAATATCTTAACCTTTTAACAGAGATAATACCGTAAAATAATGAAGAGTTAAACTGTATAAATATCAATTAAATATTCTAGTTAAAAGTCATATCTTGAAAAGCTCAAATCTATGAAAAACTCTGTTATAATGATTTAGTGAAAGTAAATTAAATCTCTTCCATGAATAGTTACTTAGTTATTGTTGCTTTAAGGGGCAAAACAGCGAGGTCATATGCCCGAAAACTCTTCCATGAATGCTAAACATAACATCTTAACATTTTATTTAACAGAGATAATAAATACAATGAACTTGCAGGTGTAGATTCTTATATGACAAAGAATATGAAATTTCAGTGGATGTTGAAAAATTTGCAGCATAAATCTTCTCATTTACACAAAAACATAAATACGGACCCAACAATGATTGTTTAACGGGTGCATACCAGTGACACTATAAAAGAAAACTTATATATGAAAAAATGGAAAAAGATAATGTAATTCTGCCCCTAAGTATCTTTGCCAGGCATACCTAATTTGTTACTCAACGTTCCCTTCGTAGTTGTTCTTAACTGCCCTTAGTGCCACATATATACCATCAAATACCATCTTAGAAACAGTTCTTAATTTGTAACTTTATTCACCATTAGTATGACTGCCAAACCACTTAAAAAAAAAAAAAAAATGTTCTTAATTTACCATCTTATTTCCACCATAACACCACCTTAGAATTTGTACTAATTTGCTACCTTATTTCCACCAACATATCACTTAGATGTCATGTAAATACACTTTTGAAGTTGTTCTAAATTTGCCACTTGAACACCACCTTAGAATTTTTTCTTAATTCATCACCCTATATCTCAGAGAAGTTGTTCTTAATTTAATAATGCAGCCAATGGCCATTTATCAGGAAGGGTCAGAGAAGGGACTTTGGAAGGAAATCGGCTGTAGACATATTGAAAGGAACCATCCCATTATTTTCCTAGTGGTAAAAATGGGTCACAAAAACTATTTTCAGGACAGCCAAGGTGGGATTCGAACTCACAATCTCCCGATGCCACCGAGGTACGAGTTAGCACGTTAGCGCTCTAAACCACTATGGCCGGTAGTTGTTCTTAATTTTCCACCTTATTCCCCCCTTAGAACCACATAGCTGTCATTTAGGTAGCAATATTACCTTAATCTCAGCAATTTCTCTAGGTTTGTGCCGTGTCTTGAGTGGGGTTTCGCCTAGGACACCAAGCTGGCTCTTGGTGTTCCCGCCCGGACCCTCACAGGAGTAGCGAACTGTGCACTACCTCGCTTTTTATGAAGCGCACCTGCGCTTTTTTACTGCGAGAACTAAGAGCTCAAGCAGCCATAACCTCCCTACGAAGGCTTCCAAAAAGATGGTATATTTGCTTTCACGGCCAGTGAATTAAAACTCAGGACACCAAGCTGGCTCATCAGCCGGCTCTTGGTGTCCCCGCCCGGACCCCCACAGGAGTAGTGAACTGCACGGTACCTCCCTTTTTATAAAACGCACCTGCGCCCCTTTACTGTGAGAACTAAGAGCTCAAGCAGCCATAACCTCCCTATGAAGGCTTCCGGGCAGGGACAAGAGCCCGCGATGAGCCAGCTTGGTGTCCTAGGTGCAAACCTAGAAAAATTGCTGAGTTTTAATTCACTGGCAGTGAAAGCTAATATACCATTACCTTAAACGTTTTTCCCTCAATTGCCAACTCATTTACTCCCTACTACAACATTGTACTCGCAAGCACCACGGTGCTCATTGAATGAAATTTGCTGCTCTCGTCATAAGAATAAAAAAGTGCTCTCCAGCACAAGCTACCTTGAGATCCATTCTCAAAATTCAAATTTTGTTGCACGAACAGGAACAATAGTAAAATTCAGCAATTCTTCTAGGTTTGTGCCGTGTCTTGTGTGGGGTTTCGCCTAGGACACCAAGCTGGCTCATCGGCGGGCTCTTGGGTGTCCCCGCCTGGACCCCCACAGAAGTATCTAACTGCGCGATACCTCCCTTTATATAGAGTACAACTGCACTCCTTGACTGCGAGAACCAAAAGCTCAAGCAGGCTCCCTATGAAGGCTTCCAAAAAGATGGTATATTGGCTTACTATCTAAGTCATGATCTAGAAAGGGGATGTTGGGTGTGTTATGGACAGCGGAGGAGTAAACACCTATTAATAGAGCATTTCCTGATTTCTTTTCATCATTAGAAAAGGTATTTTGGCTAATTTCAGTACTTAAGAAAAGTTTATCGTACAATGAGCTCTCATTCAGCATTACCAGTATTCTTACTGTAGATAACAAAGTACTATTTCACAAAATGATAAAATATCAGACTGTTAAAACTTGTAATGCAAACACTATTGTTCCTAAAAGATGGTATATTGACTTTCACGGCTGGTGAATTAAAATTCAGCAATTCTTCTAGGTTTGTGCCGTGTCTTGTGTGGAGTTTCACCTACGACACCAAGCTGGCTCATCGGCGGGCTCCTGGGTGTCCCCGCCCGGACCCCCATAGGAGTATCGAACTGCGCGATACCTCCCTTTATATAGAGTGCAACTGCACTCCTTGACTGCGAGGCGAGTGTAAAGTTATGCCTAATAAGTGCAGTGTGCCAAATTGTAAAGGCAATTATGCCAATGGACCGAAAGTAAATGTTTTCTCTTTTCCTAATGATGAAGGCGACAAGTCGAAATGGATACGAGCCATTCACCGCAAAGATTTTATTCCTACAAAATATTCCATGGTATGTGTTTCATCAATACTTAAACTCCAATTCTCACAAGTTTAGTGTAATGGGAGGAAGGAATCTTGTAACCAATCTTGTAGGTGTTTGGACTCCATTTCAAGCAACATGAGATTGAATGGACAACTGTATGATGAAAAGAATGGAAAACTAGTTACTGCACCATTGTATAAACCAAGACTGATTAAAGGTTAGGGAGCAGATAGTCCTACCCTTAAATTTTAGCATAGGTCCCTCTGTTCATGAAAATTCATTTAGATGTAGAATTCAGAATTTTCTAACCTAAATTGTGTGCTACAAGCTATGTCATAGGTTTATTTGTTTTATTGGGCTATCAAATTCAAGTGGGAGGTATAAGTAGGTGTTAATGTGGGTAGGATTCTCATTTCTATTGGGGTTTAAATTGTAAGAACTGCATGAGGTTAGAGACCGATAACCTGTAGGTGGTCCTGATTAATCTTTTTTTTCTTCTATTGCACTAATCTCATTCATTACATTTCTTATTGGGGTGGGAGAAGAGGGGTGTGTGAATCAGGTTGGAGATTGAATAAATTTAGAGTAAATAGAGTAATTAATGTAATGCAAGGTGATAAAATGATTGTATCATAAGTTAATGTTCGAATGAAATTCCTAGGAGTAGTCCCGTCTCGGTTCTCCAACTGCCCAGAGTATTTAACTGACACTGCAACTGTGTGCCGAGAAGATCCAGGTGATAGGAGGCGTAGGATTGATATTGAAAGTTTATCAAAGGCTCTTGCAGAAAGTATGCAGACATTGGCCGAGAATCTGGAAGCAGTTTCATTTAGCAACTTTCAAGAACTGAAGGTGAAGTTACAGTGGGAGTCTTCATCCTGAGTGGAATTACATTAGAGAGGAATCGTGTATATATTTTATTTTAATGAAGAAAAATCCTAGTCCACACTTGCGTTGCTGCATTAAGATAACAGAAGGTTTGAGTGCCTCCTTGTATGTATCAAATACAGAAGTGAAACGTTTTAATAACATATCTTTACCAAGACAGTTATGTTAGGTTGTTGTTGTTTGAGTCTTCAGTCTTTTGACTGGTTTGATGCAGCTTTCCATGCCCCCTGTCCTGAGCTAATCGTTTCATCTCTACATAGCTCCGACACCCTACATCCGTGGCAATCTGTTTAACATATTCTAACCTTGGTCTACCCCTACAGTTTTTGTCCTCGACCCTTCCTTCCATAACTAAGCTTGCTATTCCTGGGTGTCTTAGTATGTGTCCTACCAACCTATCTCTTCTCTTCGTTAGCAGTCGCCAGAAACATCTCTCCTCTCCCACTCGTCTTAATACCTCTTTGTTTGTAACCCTATCTAACCATCTGATCTTCATCATTCTCCTGTAACACCACATTTTGAATGCTTCAATTCTCCTCTTTTCTGCTGCACCAATAGTCCAAGTTTCACTTCCATAGAGTGCCACGCTCCAGACAAAGGCTTTCAAAAATGACTTCCTAATACCTAAATCTATATTCGATGTCAGCAGATTCCTTTCTTGTAGAAATGCTTTCTTTGCCTGAGCCAACCTACTTTTAATATCCTCTTTGCTTCGTCCATCACTGGTTATTCTGCTTCCTAAGTAACAGAAGTCTCCTACTTCCTTCAGCTTTTCACCTGCCAATTTGATCTCCATAGAGGTTTCTGATTTATTTCGGCTGCATTCCAGTATTTTTGTTTTACATTTATTTATTTTCATCATGAATTCTTTCCGTAAGACGGAGTCCATACCATTCAAAAACTCATTCAAATACTCAGGCTTGTCGGCCAAGATGACGATGTCATCAGCAAATCTCAGAGTTGAAATTATTTCTCCTTGAATCTTCACTCCCACTTTAAATTTTTCTCTAATTTCCTTCATTGCTTGTTCAATGTAAAGATTGAAAAGTATGGGTGATAAGTTGCAGCCTTGCCTTACACCTTTCTGAATACCAGCTTCTCTCTCATGTCCTTCAACTCGAATGACTGCTGTCTGGTTTCTGTACAGATTGTATATCACCCTCCTATCCCTGTACTTTATTCCAATCGATTTCAAAATGTCAAACAATTTAGTCCAATCAACGTTATCAAAAGCCTTTTCTAAGTCTACAAAAGCCATGAACGTTCTCTTATCTTTCCTTATTCTACCTTCCAAAATCAGCCTAAGACTTAGTACAGCTTCCCTTGTTCCTACATTTCTCCTGAAACCAAACTGGTCTTCACCCAACTCCGTTTCTATCTGGCTTTCAATCCTCTTGTAAATTATTCTAGACAGGATCTTTGAAGCATGAGTAATCAAGCTGATTGTACGGTAATCTTCACATCTGTCAGCTCCCACTTTCTTTGGTATAGGGATGATTACATTCTTCTTGAAATCAGGGGGTACCTCACCTGTCTCATAAATCCTACACACCAAGTGAAATAACCTGTTAGGTACAGTGCTAGAAATTGAGGAACTTATAAGGAATGCCCATTCAGTGTATGCTGGTTCTGATGCATATGAACATCAAAGTGTTGAGGATACTGTAAATGTTATGGACAGTTTATTTAAGAACTTGGAGAGAAAGTTCCCCGAGAAGAAGGATACATTAGACTTCTTAAAAGAGCAAGTTCACTTGCTAACAAAGCGTAAAGTGAAAAACTATTCCTGGGAATTGCTTGTATTCTCATTGCTGGTTCATTCTATTTCTCCCCACTGTTACAGATTTATAAGAGGTTCAGAAAATGTCACTCTTCCTGCACCTCATGCCTTGAAATTAGAATGTTCCAAGCTTTGGACAAATCCTATACATTAGCAAAGTGATAATTTTCTCTTGTATATGAGAAAGAAATTTTCACTCTTATTAGAAGAAGATCAACTAGTGCTCCTTTCGATGGATGAGGTTCACATTAAACCCCAGTTAGACTATAAAAAGGGTAGGGTTGTAGGTAGTGCTGTAAATAGCGATGAGTGTGCAACAAGTGCTTATTTTTATGGTCCACAGCTTGCTTTCTTCATACAACGATGTTGCTCACATCATGCCTGTTGTGAACATTCGAGGTGAGGCATTATTCAACATGATGAAGGAAGTCATTCTTGGGCTAGAAGAAGTAGGATTTGAAGTTCTAGCACTGATTTTAGACAACAGTGCTATTAATAGGAAAGCTGTAGTTCTCCTAAGCGATCCACCTGAATTAAATTACATTTATAGTCACCCCAAAGATCCACACAAAGCTTTTCTTTGCAATTGACACTGTGCACATTCTCAAATGTGTTAGAAATAACTGGCTGAATGCAAAGCACCAAGAGCTGCATTTTCCAGATTCCACAATGCATGACAGACTTCAGATTGCATAATTTGGTTCACTGAAGGAGTTGCATGTGTTGGAGAAGAACAATCTCCTGAAATATGGGTTCACCTTGACAAATTTTGAACGACAGAATGTTCCACTAGCTCTGCAAATTTTTAACAAACCTCTAGCTGTGGCAATAAGGAGATTGGGCCAAAGAAGAACTTGCCTTACTGGGACAGTACTGCACAGTTTATTGAGTTGATCTGCAGATAGTGGGACATCATGGACGTCAAGGCCCTATGGAAAGGAAAACGCCTTAGGAATCCTCTTCAGGAACCAATAATGACCAACTCATCTCATATCGAGTGCCTCCAGGAAATAGTATCATGGCTAGATAGGTGGAAAACAATTGACTCACCTGGAAAGCTGAGCAAGGAAACTCATGCTGCAATTACTGTTTCTACCAAGTGCATGACTGAAATTTTGTCTCTCTGAGATAGGCCACAGCTTCTTCCTACCTGGCAAAATACAGACAGATAACCTAGAAGCTCGACTTGGAAAATATCGCCAACTGGCAGGGAGCTAGTACAATATTTCCCTGAGGCAAGGGTTTGAGGTGGAGAATAAATTGCGCCTTCAGAGCATCCGGGACCTCAATGCTGCAGTGAGCGAGTATTTTGAAGAAGACAAGACATGTGACATAATTGCTTTTGATGCTTGTGTTGCTGATGATAGTGATGTAGAGGTCCTACAAGATGAGTATTGGCCTCTCTTACACTATATCAGTGGTTATTGCTCATATGGTTTTTTAAAGCAATATGATTGCAATTATTGCAAAGTTTTTCTTTGCGATGAGACAGGCCAGAGTGACCATGCCAGCCTAATAAATGTCAATAATCGAGGAGGTCTATGCTATCCCCATGCCAACTGTGCTGCATTTACTTTCATTGTTATGAGTAAGCTACTCGACAACTACAGAACAGAATTTTTGCATCACTGCAACCAGCAGATTGTTTTAGTGAATGTAACACAAAGATGTCTGCCCACTGTACTGTTTATGAGGCACAGCTGCCCTAGGCATGCCAGGGCATTAATTGAAAAGACTGTACCGGGCACTGCCAGTAATATCTTGATTAACAATTTTGTATACAACGTTAATGACAGCTTTTCACCCAAAACTTTGGCTCAGCATAACAGGAGGAAACTTCTCCAGTAACTGTTTATGGCCATTCAGTCGAAATTAGGAATTTTACAATATTCTTTCATTGTATGTACAGGGTGTGTGCCCCGGTAAACACGGCAAGCTAAGTCGGCGTTGACTGGCGCTGACCGCGGGCGCGCGTACACTGTTCAGTCGGTGGTCGGCGCGCACTTTTACCAAACATGTACTTACAGTGCCCATAGTCGATGATGAAAATGTCCTCCCTCTTCTGTAACATACACCTGACATCATCTGATGAAAGAATGGGCAACAATATCATCTAATTTTTGTTCTGTAAGAACACAACGTTGTCTGTTAACATTTATATTATTTACAGAGCCTGTTATCTTGAATCGTTTAGTGAGCCTCCTAATTATACTGGCATTAGGCACAGGTCTTCCTGGAAACTTGATTCAAAATTTTCATCTTGTTTCAGAGCAAGACTTTCTGCTTTTCATATACGAATTATGGATATACACACACATTCGCGCAATGTGAATTGGTGTCTAGGCATGACCAACAATCACAGTAATCACAATAGTCAATCAACGTGCAACACTAACGTCTAAGCTATGCAGATACATGTCCATATGAATGACAAAACACGTGTGAGCTAACGATATGAGTCAGCGTAGCGGGGTATTGCAAGGTCCACTCGCACCTGACCAGCCAAATGATGCCATAGTTTGCCGCGATTTCCGGGGCGCACCAAGTTCAATTAATATTGTGTTACTTGATCCACTTTTGTACGTGGCTAATTGCTAATCTGTAAGTATAGAGTGGCAGCTGGCAGATAAATGTTCTGGGTGTTGTTTTTTCATTAAGCAGAGGGTTGGTGGTAGGGTAAAAGACTGCTTGATATCAATTTATATTCAATTGCGCGGTAAAACGGATGTATCTCATTCATCACGAATGCCACAGTTTAGAGAACATCACATTGTCACTGGATTAAATATTAAGGCTACAGGAAAACCTTCACGAGAACAAAACAACGTTATATATAACACGAGGATGAGAAAGAACTGCGAGTGTCACAAGTACGCGCAACATTGCAAGACATGGTATCGGCAGTTGACGGAGCATCTCAGATGACTCCGTCCGCGCCTCGGCTCCCTTGTTGTAATAAGCGGCAGTGACCAGCCGAGTTAACTGTTGGGACAGGACCTACTCGGTCTAGCATCTCTGCCATACCCTTCACTATTGAGATCTGGTCGCTGCTCGGGCCTGGCAACGAGCGCTCCTAGATGGTTGGCACGCTTTGCTTTCTCAGACGGTTCACAGTAACTTACTATAAGATTTTCTGAATTATTAAAGAACAGAATTATGATTTCCTATACATATAAAAGGAAACTTACAGCTTTTATTACTAAAAATATTATTACAGTATTAATTGTTTTTCTTGAATTAATCTGGTCGTTGTGCAACACTGCAACCTTATTACTGGCCGCCACTCAAGTATAGGATGAACAATGAATTGGCATTTACAATAGGTGACCACTTCTTGAAATTATTGAGGCATGTAGTGTTAGCACACAACTAATAACTGCTGTGTACAGTCGCATTAAACGTCTAGTCAAGGAAGAGGTAAATAGCTCTTCTTTGTATTTGTATAACTACAACCAGCAGAGTGTTTTGGTGAATGTTGGTTGCAAAGCGAAGGTTAGAACGGAGAGGGTAAGTGTACACTTTAAAGGGGATATTTCATGCAATTTTAACATACAATTTCTAATAGGGTTTTTGATGTGTAACATCTTTCCGCTCGGTTGCTGGATAGTTTTGTGGAAGTGATTTTGAAAATTGGGGACGGAAGTGAATCGGGCGGAAGTGGATCGGACGGAAGTGAAGACGCACTGCCAGAAAAATGTGACGGAAGTAAATCGGGCGGAAGTGGATCGGACGGAAGTGAAGACGCACTGCCAGCTGGATGTACAATTGAAAATGTGTGTATTGGAAACAAGGCAGTGTGTACTCTGTAGCGCGAGAATGTTATGGCAATACAGTAGCCAGTGCATTTAGCAGGCACTGGTTTGACGAGCACAGTGGCAAATGTTTCACCGACTTTCATTTGTCATTGAGCAGTTTATGAAGCTTCACGTTTAAGGTTGAATATCACATGGGGTAGGACAAAGACGACAAATGACATTTAAGTAAGCGGCATTATTGTCAAGCTGTGGGTGAGTAGTCAAATATTAAATGCATAACAGAATGTTGTTATATGAGTGGAATAAAAGCTGTATTTTCATCATATGTGAGACTAGGTCATTTCATGATTGTAGGAAGTCATGTTTTGATTGTTTACGACGAACTGTATGAGAGCCTTGAGAATAATGAATGTTATAGTTACTGAGGAATGTGCTCACAGTATTTGCGAGTACTGTCGACGTTGTGTGTCACTGTTATTATGAATTATTAATGTAAAAGGAAGGAAGGAAGCTTGTAGTTTTGCGTGTCCGTTAATCTCACGATCATGATCCACGGTACCTCCTTTTTACGTGGAATGCGAACCACAGGACATGGCATTTGAATTCGAAAATCTCACATGTATTGACCGGGAATCAAACCCGGTCTACCTTGGTGAGAGACTTAACAGCTTGACCGCTGCGCCACAAATGTGACAGTAGCACATCTCCAATTCAATCTATACATTCATCATAGTACCAGTATGAAAATGGAGTGTAAATTAACATTTTAAGAATGTCCAAGCAGTGTAGTATACGAGTAGGATAACATGTCAGATGTTACACATCATATGCGACTATTGTAAGGCTCGTATCTTTTTGTTTTGTTTTTGAATATAACAAGTTGCAAAGTTTCCGCCTCATCAACACACATTTAATTCTAAGTTAGCGTCTCATGGGTACATGTTTCGGAATTTATGTTAATTCCTTCTTCAGCCCTTTACAATAAATATTAGGAAACATCATTACACAGACCAAAATGACCTCGTCCATGTCGAAACATATAACACTAATATTAAAACACTATAAAAACTATTAAAAAATTAAAACATGACAAACTTGTGACCAATTAACACATTCCTGCTGTTTAGAGTCACTTAAATATGTAATCACTATTATGAACATTCTTGTTTAGTGTGCGATGGTCAAAATGCACAGTCATAAATCACTTGTGTGTAGTGATGTGGGACGGGTAAATACCCAGTGGGAAGGTAAATTGGGTATTCACCCAGTGGTCTTTTCAATAGCCAAAATGAGGGTATTTTCAGTTTTTGAGCTTTGAACAACACTTTTTGAGGTGTTGATGAAGTGTTGGACAAACAAAGACTGAAACACAGGTATTTGATGCCTTAAATTGAAATCAGGAACAATATTGATCCTTCAAAAAAAAAAAAAAAAGGAAATTGGATGTCCAGGTATTTTGGGTATTTATATGTTATGTTTTGACACTGTAACCTAGTCTTTATTTAGTTTTTTTTTTCCTTAAACTAAAGTAAAATATTGAATAAAACCTTTTGGTTGTTTTGTGTTTTACATTTTTAATAAATACCAAGAGATTGAGAAGGTCGAGTTTTATTACGATACTGGAAATGAGCAACAAAGATGTGGCAGGGAAAAGCTACTTTTGTAGTAATAAGAGTAAGCTATTTGCATATTAATTGAAAGTGTATGCCAAAACTCAAAAGGTAATAAAATATATTCAACAGAAAGGACATTTGAAAAAAAAAAAAAAAATGCTTAGTAAAAGTGCTTTTAAGTTATTTTTCATTCAATTTTAAATATTAAAGAAATATTAATTTTTAAATCATACTATAAATAACACAAATGCTTGTCAGGAAGTTTTTGTAGTATGTGGGCTCTATAATGGGTGAAGATGTACTGTATGCCAGCAAGCATATGGGTTGGCAACACTGCTTAGCTCATCCTACCCAGAATTCAAACTGACACTGTACTTCCCTCTCATTTTCTATTCTTTGTTTGATTTTCTATTTACTAGTTATTTGGTTATTTGATTATTTATTTTATATATGAACTAGCAACCCACCCCGGCTTCGCCCGGGAACAGTTATGAATGCAAGGTGATAGGCTACTTCTAACGGAGGTCTTGTAAGATATCCTTGTATACGACATTAGTCGTTTTCCCTCCAACAGTGAACACGAAAAGATTTCGGTTTGATGTAACAGGCGATAGAGCCACGTAAAGCTGTCCATGAGAAAAGCATTCTCCATTAAGATCAACTCCAGTCACGCGAAGTGTCTGATCCTGTGCTTTGTATATAGTCATGCCAAAGCAGACTCTTACTCGAAATTGTACTCGTTTGAAACGATAAGGCAAATCTGAAGGAATCATAGGGATTCTGTGTACTAAGACCGTTTCTCCTGTACCACAGCTAGTTAAGATAGTTGATTCAATGAAACAGTTTTTCAAAGTTTTCACTACCAATCGTGTCCCATTGCATAACTTTGGTTCTCGTAAATTACGTAGCAATATAATAGGCACTCCTACTTTTAAAATAAGCTTGTGTGGTGGCAAGCCAGAAGGAAATAAAGAATTTAGGGATTCTGTAGGGTAATGAACAGCTTCTTCACTATCGACTACTGCGTCTAGCCTACTGAGTAATATACTAGAGCCTGGGCAGTGAATTTGGAGAACACCAAGTCATTAGTTTTCACAACTTGTTCGTTTGTCGGCGATAATATTGCTCTTTCTTTAAACCATGAATGAGACTTGTTAGATAGGCCATGGATTTGAGGATAAACGCTATCAATCAATTCTTGAATACTGCTTACTAAAGCACAGAAATCGTCACTGAGGGTAATTTTTCCGTCAATGACCGGTAAATCTCCATTTCCGACTCTAAGTAACAAATTAGCAAACAAACTATTATCTTCTGAAGAAAAGAGCAGCCTACTCTCATGTTAGTTTTGAGTGCCAATTAGTTATATCTGGCCAGATGTAAGATATTTTTAATGAAGCGTTCACTTCGTCGGCTCTCGTTCCTCTGGTAACAACTGGTAAGATTTGACGAAAATCTCTGGCGAACAAAACTGTTCAGCCACCCATAGGTGTGTTCCGATTCCTTAGATCACGCAAGGTCCTGTCTACAGCTTCAACGGAAGTTTTGTGTGACATTGTAGCCTCATCCCATACAACTAAAGAACAATTTTGGATTAAACTGGCAGTGTTACTTTGTTTTGAAATATTACATACATTTCCATCATTACTGCTGACTTTCAAAGGAAGTTTAAATGTTGCATGTGCTGTTCTTCCTCCTTCCAAAAGAGTGGCTGCAATTCCAGATGATGCGACGGCAAGAGCAATATTACCACCAGACCTCACTTTGGTGAACAACACACAAATCAAGAATGTTTTGCCTGTGCCTACAGGGGCATCGAGAAAAATATCTTACCTTCCTTCTTAGTGTTATAAGCTTGTTTCTGATCGTGGTTCAGACGGTGTTCTTCTTGAGCAACGGTTTGAAGGTGCCGAGAACGAAGTCTTTCTTTCTCTTGTGGCAATCTAGAAATTATTTGTTGCTCTGTTTCATTGTTATGTGATAAGCACTTTTTTATTTTGCGATGTCAATGAACTATGACCTATATCTGTTTTACATCTCGGCATGATAGCTTAACATCACTGACTGGACTATTAATTATAACAAATTCTTGTCAGACGTAATTTAAGAATGGCAAGGTGCATGAAACACAAATCACCCTTCCGTCCAATCTTAAATTGACTGTGTATTTTGCGGAACGGATAGTTCACAGGCGAAATGAAGAAAAACCGAGTTGAACTTCCAGGGAAACTCCAAACACAACCAGCCTTCTCTGAAGTCTTAACTCAACACGACTCGAGGGTTTGCTGCTGGCTGTATCTGAGGTAATAGGTTCGCCCGCTAGTTAGGCTGTAACAGGGGTGATAAGACTTGCTCTTAGCTAGCTCGTAAACTGTCGCCTCAATATTAGAATGGACATGGTTGGAAGGAATGAAAACGTAAAAATACTTATCGTGGGCGATGTATTGAAGATAGAGATATGCTCTCCTGGATTTTATGTAGAACTTTTCATGCTGAACAATTCTTACACTCATAGTATTTAGATATGTTTAACGGTTTGCCCAAAATAAACTTAAAAAGCGCTCGGACGCCAGGTTTTTTTTGTTTATTTTTTCACTGAAATCGTTACTGCTCTGCTTCCTTTGATCATAAATAAATTATTTTCTACAGAAATCATCCTCGAGATATCCTTTAGAGAATTGTGAAACCCGCATCAAAATATATCCAGAGGTTCTCGAGATTACCCGTGACATCCAAGATCGGGGACTTTGTTTTATACCAAGTAGAGATGATTTTACAAACTGTTCTGAAAAACTGTACATTACACCTTTTGTAGAACTTGGCCAATGCTCTGAATAAATTTCCCCCAACTTTTATCTCAATGTTTGAAAAAAAAAAAAAAATGCCTCGTTCAATTCTAACCCTGAGTTTTTAAGGTTATAACTATTGAATTTTATCTCCTGATCTAATTCCCAATTCTAATTCTGTTTTTAAGTCCCAATTCTAATTAAATTTAATTTTATTAACTATCTAATGTTGTTACATTTCTAAAATGTTAATGCAGAATAGTTCGCATAGTTTAAGGTTCAACTTACCACGACACAGGATTTTTTAATGAAAAATCTAAAATACCCGGGTATTTACCCAAATTGGGTATTTACCCGGGTATATACAGGTTTATAAATACCTGGGTATTTTACATCACTACTTGTGTGTCAAGCAAAACTATGAGCCTTTTGCTAGTGTCCATGACCCAAATAGCTTGCAATACTGGTGGGTAAAATAATGACGAGGTGGAAACTTTGGTTCCGGTACTTTCTTTCAAAGTTCGCTGGCATGTGGCTATAGATGGGAAATCAGGGAAAAACTCGTTCAACTAATTGACTGGAATTTGCATTGACCCATTAAGTGGATATGCTGTCTTGTACTAACAACTCCACGGACGTGGGAACGATTTGAAATGCAAAGAGTCTATGTCCAGTCAATTAGTTGAACGAGTTATTCCCAGATTTCACATCTATAGCCACATGCCAGCGCACTTTCAAAGAAAGTACCGGAACCAAAGTTTCCACCTCGTCATCATTTTACCCACCAGTATTGCAAGCTATTTGGGTCATGGACACTAGCAAAAGGCTCATTGTTTTGCTTGACACACAAGTGATTTATGACTGTGCATTTTGACCATCGCACACTAAACAAGAATGTTCATAATAGTGATTACATATTTAAGTGACTGTAAACCGCAGGAATGTGTTAATTGGTCATAAGTTTGTCATGTTTTAATTTTTTAATAGTTTTTATAGTGTTTTAATATTAGTGTTATATGTTTTGACATGGACGAGGTCATTTTGGTCTGTGTAATGATGTTTCCTAATATTTATTGTAAAGGGCTGAAGAAGGAATTGACATAAATTCCGAAACATGTACCCATGAGACGCTAACTTAAAATTAAATGTGTGTTGATTAGGCGGAAACTTTGCAACTTGTTATATTCAATTCTAAACGTCAACACGGATCCTGGAATGGATTCTTCTTCGAATAATCTTTTTTTTGTTTCAATTTCACAGGTAAAATGGAACACATCTGAAGAATGTTGCACTGGAACTAATTTTTATTTGTACACATTTTTAACAATGGACTGAATGAAGTCTTGCAAGTTTCTTTAAGAATTTTACAGCTAGTTTCATTGGCTGAATGTTAAAGTAGGCCTATTTTAAAAGTTTTAATCTAATGTAGCATACGTGCTAGTGTGACTGTTCTAGTCACATAAGTCACTCTTAGGTTAGGAACATGGTCACCCAGTGATGGGGCACTGCAAGAGTCTAGTATATGTGCCTACTGGATTCTTTGTGGTGGCCCAGCAATGGGTGGCAGGTGGCTTTGCTCTCTCTTAGAGGTTACCATGGTGAGGTGTTGATGATTAGGATGTTGTGTGTAGATGATGTATAGGGATTGTTTTAGTTTGTTTAGATTGGATTGGGTCATGTGATGTTGAAAGGATAATAAATGGATAGAGGCTTTGATGAAAAATAATAGATGAAGTGTATTATAAATTGTGCTGTTAAAAATTGTGTCAGAAACAAGAAAAATAAGGAAAATCATATGAATTGCATGGGTAGCAAATTTGAAGGAAATGTGTCCAAGCCCGAGTTATGTTGGCACCAACGTGGAGCTGGATAAAGGAAACTAGAAAGACTCTATTAAGGTATGTACACAACTGTAATATTTCATAGAATCATACTATTGTATGTCACAGCATTCGTATATTGCGCCATTATGGATGTAGAGACATACGTTTACTTTTAACAGCAGTGAAGTCCGCCCTCATCATGCACGATAACGCTAGTTTGATTCGAATGCTACCGAGTGAGTTGTTAGAAGTGAAAGGTATTAAACAGGAAATAGGAGGTGTGAAAGAGTCAATGAAGCAGCAAGAAGAGTCCATGAAAGAGTTTTTAAGTAAGGAAATAGGAGGTGTGTAAGAGTCTATCAGGGGCATATATAAGGGGGGTGCTGAGGGGGCTCCAGCCCCCCCCCCCCCCGAAAAAAACCAATAAAAATTAAGAAAGTGCTGCTTTGGTAAGAGCATAAAATAATTGTAAATTTGGTTGTACCCTAATCTTAACTTATCGGCTAAGTTATAAACAATATTAAAATTGAAATTATACTAACTCGTGGTGTAGTGGGTAGCATTCTTCGCTGCCCCGGAGATCCGAATTCGATTCCCGGCTCTGCCAAGAAATTTTAATTCTAGTCTGAGGGCTGGAACGGGGTGCACTCAGCCTTGTGAGGTAAAGCTGTGAATCCCACAGTATGTTTTTTGAGAAATACATGTAAAAAAAACTGTTTACCTTTCTGCTTAGTAAATTGACAAATATTTAGATATATGCCATTCATACTCCATAGATCTTAATAGAAAGTTCATTAAGTATAAAATTGTATGTGTTGTATTTTACAACTTTTTTTGTATTGCCAGTAATAATTGTAGGCCATATAAACTTTGAATCTTATCTAAAATAATTACACAAAGTTATATGCTCTAAGGTATTGGTTGATATTTCTGGGTATTAAGCGGTGACAATCCCCTGAGAATACTCACAATTTTCCAGGATAGTCGCCCCCCCCCCCCCCCCCCCGATTTTATTTTCTATATACGCCCCTGGAGTCTATGAAGCAGCAGGTCGAGTCCATGAAAGAGTTTTTAAGTAAGGAAATAGCAGGGATGCAAGAGTCAGTAAACCAGCAAATAGAGTCAGTAAACCAGCAGTTGAAACAGTGGAATGAGTCTATAAGAAAGGAAGTGAATGAGATAAGTGAAATTAAGGAGCAGGAAAGTAAGTTAGTTGATAATTAAGAAGATGAAAAGGATGGACAAGAGAGAGAACAAGGCGAAGGAAGACAACATTAAATGGAGGAAGAGGATGAGATAGTGGACAAGGTGAAGACAAGATAGAGGAGGAGGAAGAAGACTACATACAGGAAGAAGATAAGGTGGACGAGATGTAAGGCAAAGAGAAGGAATAGGAAGAGGACGAAGGAAAAGAAGGTAAAAGGGACAAAGGGAAAGAAGAAAGAAAAGATAAGAAGAACTGTTGAGCAAGATAAGGCAGATGAGGAAGAGAAGGAAAGAGAAGCAGGAAGGGAAGGTGAAGAAGAAAGAGGGAAAGGAGAAGGAGAAACAGATGAAAAGGAAGAGCAAGGAGGAAGGTAAAGAAGGAGGGGAAGTAGAGAAGGTGAAGAAGGAAAGAAAGCAGATGAAGGAAGGAAAGGGGTAGAAGAGAAAGGAAAAATGAAGGAGGAAGAAGGTGAAGATGAAGAAAGAAAGAAAGAAAGAAAGAAAGAAAGAAAGAAAGAAAGCAGGTGAAATGGAAGAAGCTGAAGAAGAAAAGGAAGCAGGTGAAGGAAAGGAAAAGGTAGAAGAGAAAGGAGAAACTAAGAAGGGAGAAGGTGAATCGGAACAAGGAAAAAAAAAGCAGGTGAAATGGAAGAAGTGAAGAAGGAATGAAAGCACAAGATATGGAAGAAGCTGAAAAGAAAAGGAGGCAGATGAAGGAAGGGAAAAGGAAGGCCAAGAAGGAAAGGAAACAGGTGAAGGAAGGAAGAAGTAGTAGAGGAAGGAGAAACAAAAGAGAGAGAAGAAGTTGACAAATGGGAAGGTGGTGATAAAGAAAAGATAAAGAAGCTATGTGCTAATGTAAACATAGTGATTACTGATAGTTTTGAATGTGTTGTTTCAATATATATGTGATCCTCACGTGTGTTTCACGTGAGAATCACATGGGTGGCGAATATAAGGGCCCCTTCACACGAGGCCACTTAGCAGCGCTTCTCCGAAGCGCTTCCGTTCATAAATACTAGAGATAAATGAGAGCGTTCACACACAGCCACCGCCACAGAAAAGTGGCGCTGCAGACGCTCTGTGTAGTTGACTTCGCAGCTGGTGGCGGCCACAAAAAGAAGCGCTTCTCTTCGCGAAACCATGAACTAGATTGTTGCTTTCATACGAGGCTGCAGCCACGCCACTAATTAGTGGCGCATACGTAGCGCGTTAGTGGCGCGTCGGTAGCGCTACTAACGGACGGCTCGCCACAGGGTCGTGTATTTTCACGGCCGACTGGATGCCAGCTGTGTTCTCCACTACTGGCCTAGACAATGAGGCTTTTTACATGATATCCCGTTAGTTACTCAACTGCTCACACAGCGCAGTCAACACAGCATAGCATAACAAAGACTTCTGACTTATTATAATTTCCGCAATATCAAAATGCAAATTATATCACAAAATAAAATAGCGTGATATTAAATCTGAGAGAAACTAGGCATACCTTACACCTGATTAAAATAGAATTCCATTAGGTTCACTCGGTTTTTATAAAACTTCATTAACTTTCCTGCTGAATGGTTAATACAGAAGGCATTTGGAAGCAACCGGTAGCCTATTTCGGCTTGTGCAATACGGTCTAATATCCGTAATCGGTGATACAAATTTCTCTGCAATGACGCTGGCAAGTCTGTTGCTGCGGTTAGATTAATGAGTTAGAGTTCTGAGAAATGCAATCCAAACATTTCATACAAGAAATTATTTCCACTGTGTATACAACGTAACCCGGACATGCAGTTTTCATTGTCGGCAAAGGTATTGCTGAAATTGTAATTTGATGTTTGTTGATGTTAAAGGGCCTAACATTGAGGTTATCGGCCTCTGTTTGGGTGAAAATGAAATATAATGAAATGAACACTAAAACTAAAACTTACAACTAACTTACGGATTAAGAGAAGAAAATAACAAAAGGAAGGAATAAGGGAAATAAAATACAGGTAAAAGAAATACCCTCAGCCCTCGAAAAATGAGAATTGATGGATTTGGAAGGATGTAGAGCCATGAAAGGCACATAGGAAGGGAAATAAGAGAGTCCACCCCAGAGTCACTGGAAAAAGGGAAAAAAAACATCCAGCTCAGGTATCCTCCCGAACTCAACAGCCGTGAGCCCTTGAGGGTGTAGCACTATCCAGGGCGCACCTTCAGTGGTGGGTCTACACACCTCGTGCCTCCTTTATGACCTTGTGCAGAAGGAAAGAGATATGATGACAAGAAAAACAAGAGATCTGACCCTTTGAAGAACGAGGGTATCAGGAAAGATGAGACAATGTACAATTAAGGCGGGAATTTGAAAGACTCCCTAGACCTTGGTTATCCTAATACCTTCAGGGTTGGAAGAGAACAAGAGTTGATCAAGAGAGGCCGACAGGAAATATTCCAGAGAGGACCCCGACACAATTAAGTGGAAGCAATCGCGAACTCAGCTGGGCCGTGGTCAACAACCAACGTCCCACAAGTTGTAAGCCCCTAAGGGAGGGGGAGTGTCGTAATGTCGTAAGTAAACGAAAGGTGATCAAGGGTGGTTGACATGAATGATGACAGAAAGGGGCCCGGTACAAATAAGTGCAAGTAATATCGGACTCAGCTGGGGTCTCGTGGTCACCAAACCCACGTCCCACTAGTCGTAAGCCCCTAGGGGATGTACTGAAGAATGATTCAACAGAATCGCAAGAAAACATTATGATACCCATTTTTCAGAAGATACCTTATGGGTATGCACTGGCTGGTTGATTCCGTAGTTAATTGGATATCTTCGTAGGTCTCAGAGGCCAGGAAGTCCTTATCATGTGCGTTACTAGCAGTGGTAAAGTAATATCCCGGCATTTGCCTAGATGGAGTGTAGAAAAACCACACTCTGGATATTTTCTGTCAGTGCTGGGTTTTGAACCTACGATCTCTAGACTTGCTACAGCTGCCCTCACAGCCGTGGTGCACGATTAAACGACCACAACTACAGGGGCAGATGACCTCGTAGTTCCGCCCCTTAAAAACGCAATAAATAAACAACTAACTACGATCACAACTACGGCGTGGGACTCTTAAAATGATTTTTTGGACATGCGAAAGTACGCAAAGAACTTTTCGTCATCCTGTTGTAGATCATTGAATAAGGTGTAGAACATATTCACTTATTAAAACCGCCTAGACAAACACTAAAGAAACGTTTAATTACATTACTAAACGTACATGTTTCGGTATTTCATTGATACCTTCCTCAGAGTGATTGATATTAAATCTTTAACCTAGTTAACAAAGACAAACAGAAAAGGATATCCTTACAAAAACTGTTTTAAATCAAAAATGGAAAAGCTTGCAAATAATTAAATGCCATATATTAAAAATGATAGTAAAAAGATGCTATTAAAATATGAGATCTACCTTATAAACTGCCTACGTCAATACTCCAATAATTTTGATGGAAAAACTGTAATGACAGAAGATGTCGCTGTCAGAAGAATGAAGAAGCGCAAAGGATGTAGGTCAAATTGTAGCTTCAAAACGGAACAAAAATTTTGTAATCCAGTCCTCCAACCTAAAACTTCAGTCGATTCCCAACTTAATGGCCCACTCTGTTGTTCTAGTTTCTTAATGGGTGACGCAATGTGCAGGCTATTTATCAAACACAGCAATCAAGTATATTACCCAGTGTCGACTTTAAGGAAAAGGAAGCTTGTAGTTTAACGTGACCGTTAATCTTGAGATCAGGAGCCACGGGACCTCCTTTTTACGTGGAATCCGAACCACAGGACATGGCATTTCACTTCGAAAATCTCACATGCATTGACCGGGAATCGAACCCGGACCGCCTTGGTGAGAGGCAGACAGCTAGACCGCTGAGCCACCACGCCCCCGGTGTGTCGACTTTAGGTGGAATACTGTTACCTACGAGGAACGTAATAGTTTAAGGTATTACCTTCTCCTAAACTTCGATGATATACTTGATTGCTGTGTTTGATAAATAGCCTGCACATTGCATCACCCATTAAGAAACTATAACAACAGAGTGGAGATGGGAGATTTGAATGCACATGTAGGAAGTGAAAGGCAAGGATATGAAAATGTATTGGGAGCAGAAGGATGGGGTAGCAGGAATGAAGAAGGGAGAAAGTTGCTGGATTTTTGCAAGAGAAACGGTTTAGTGGTAGGCAACTCCTGGTTCCGGAAGAAAGAAAGCCACAAGGTAACGTGGTACAGCAGTGATTTCACAAAGAAATCTTTGGTAGATTACATGCTGTACGACTGGGAAATGAAGAGAAGTGTCAGAGATATAAAGGTAATACCATCAGAGGCCTTAGATAGTGACCACAGAATACTTGTAATGAACCTGGGAGTTGTTAAGGATAGCAAGAGGACAGAGTACCAGGAAAGGTGAATCAAAGTATGAAAACTCAAGGAAAAGGAAGTCAAGGAAGAATTCCAGAAGATAATAAGGGAAAGGATGCCAACAGACAATCCTAAAACAGGGGAAGAGGAATGGAAGCAATTCAAAAACACAATGGTGGAAGCTGCAGTGGCAGTATGTGGAAGAACAAGCAACAGAAAGCGGTGTAAAGAGACACCATGGTGGAATGAGAGAGTAAAAGAAGCTGTGGGAAGGAAGAACAAGGCTTTCAGAGTGTGGTTCCAGGAAAGAACTGATCTGGCAAGGGAAGATTATAAGATAAAGAAGAAAGAAGCAAACAAGATTGTCGCAGAGGAGAGGAAGAAGTGGATGGTAAAGTGGACAGATGATGGAGGAGGACAGCAGAGGAAATAAGAAAGTACTTTATGGGATGGTCAAAAGTAAGAGAAGAGGTCTGCGAGAGGATGTGGTAATGATGGACAAAAACGGAAATGAGGTACACAACAAAGAGACACTCAAGACAGTGTGGAAAAAGTACTTTGAGGATTTGCTGAATCCAAATGGTCATAGGGAGGAAGACAATGTATTGGAAGATGGAGAAGACAACACAGGAATGGAAAAGGACCTGACTTGGAGAGAACTGGAAATGGCTATAGACAAGATGAAAGGAGGAAGGGCACCAGGTGTGGATGAAGTGAGTGTTGAAATGGTGAAGGCAGCAGGGGAGGTTGGGAAACAGTGGCTGTACTGTGCGATGAGGGTGATATGGAAGGAGAAAAAGACCCCAGAAGATTGGAAGAAAGGATTAATTATCCCAATATTTAAGAAAGGAAGCAGAAAGGAGTGCAGAAATTACAGGGGAGTCACACTCATACCTCACTGTGCCAAGATATATGAAAAGATATTAGAAAGTAGAATACGAGCCAAAGTGGAGAGAAAATTGAGAGAGGAGCAGTATGGATTCAGACCTGGGAGATCAACAGTGGATCTCATATTTTCAGTGAGACAGCTCCAGGAACACCACTACGAATTTGGAGAGGATCTGTTGATGGCCTTCCTGGACATCGAAAAGGCCTATGATAGTGTGTGTAGGGAGAAGGTTTGGAAAGCAGTGGAAAACATGGGAGTGGAAAAAGGGACTGTAGGCAGAGTAAAGGAGATGTATTGTGGAAGTGTGAGTTGTGTGAAAGTTGGAGGGGAAAGAACAGACTGGTTCAGACAAATGAGTGGCCTGAAACAGGGTAGTGCGCTGTCACCCCTTCTCTTCATTGTGGTTATGGACGAGGTAATGACACGGATAGCAGGAAAGATAGGAAAAGATAAGATGAAAGCAATGGTGTTTGCAGATGATCTCATGGTCTGGGGAAACAAGGAGGAGGAAATTCAGGAGCAACTGAAGGCTTGGGAAGAAACAGTGGGAGAGTACGGATGGAAGTTCAACATCAGTAAATGTGAGATCCTGTTAACAACCAGGAAAAAGGACAGACCAATGAGTGGGATAACACTTGGAGGTGGACAGCTGAAGAAGGTGGAAAGTCTCAAGTACTTGGGAAGTATAGTGGAGGAAATTGCGAGAAATGACAAAGAGATTACGGAACGTGGCAGACAGGCAGAAGCATTTCTGAGAAGCATTAGGAGCTTAGTGTGGAATAAAGATGTCCCACAAAAAAGCAAGGAAGTGTTATACAGAAGCTACTATATCCCGACACTGACCTATGCTTCAGAAACGTGGACAATGAAGAAAAGAGACATAAGCAGAATACAGGCAGGTGAAATGAAGTTCCTGCGAAGTAGGATCGGAGTAACAAGAAGAGACAGGGTGAGGAATGAAAAGGTCAGGGAAATGGTGAAAGAGGAGCCCTTGCAAGGTAGGATTGAGACATCAAGACTGAGGTGGTATGGACACTTAAAGAGAATGGATGAGAAGAAGATTCCCAAGAGGATACATGAGATGCAGATGCAGAAGAAACGACCAAGGGGAAGACCAAGAGATAGATGGCTGAAAGAAGTGGAGGAATGTGTCAAGAAGAGAGGCGAGGACTGGACCAGAGTGACAGCGGAGAGGTGGTGGGAAGAAAGAACTAAGTGGCGAGGCTTATGTTCCAAACAGACCCAGCCTGGGGCTGGAAACTGTACAAGATGATGATGATGATGAACAACAGAGTGGGCCATTAAGTTGGGAATCGACTGAAGTTTTAGGTTGGAGGACTGGATTACAAAATTTTTGTTCCGTTTTGAAGCGACAATTTGACCTACATCCTTTGCGCTTCTTCATTCTTCTGACAGCGACATCTTCTGTCACTACAGTTTTTCCATCAAAATTATTGGAGTATTGACGTGGGCAGTTTATAAGGTAGATCTCATATTTTAATAGCATCTTTTTACTATCATTTTTAATACATGGCATTTAATTATTTGCAAGCTTTTCCATTTTTGATTTAAAACAATTTTTGTAAGGATATCCATTTCTGTTTGTCTTTGTTAACTAGGTTAAAGATTTAATATCAATCACGCTGAGGAAGGTATCAATGAAATACCGAAACATGTACGTTTAGTAATGTAATTAAACGTTTCTTTAGTGTTTGACTAGGCGGTTTTAATAAGTGAATACTATCAGTCAACACGGTTATTAATTATTACCATTGCCATGATGGTCATGTTTACGCATGTTTTAGGTGTAGAACAGTCCTCGATTCTGCCTTTCCAAAACCAATGGATGCACCCAGAATCTTCTTGTTTTCCGTTTAAGTCTCTTTCTCCTCCGTATGAGGGGCATGGCAAGAATTATATCACCTTCTAAGTCCATGTTTACTGGAAAACTGAGCTACGCTTGGTAGAAGCGCCACTAACGCTCTGTAGAAGCGCCACCAACGCGCCACTAACGCTTGGTAGTAGCGCCACTAACGCTTGGTAGAAGCGCCACCAACGCGCCACGAAGCAGCGCTGCTAAGTGGCCTCGTGTGAAGGGGCCCTATGACTGTTCAAGTCACATTTAGGTTAGGAACATGGTCACCCAGTGATAGGGCTCTGCAAAGAGTCTAGTATATGTGCTTACTGGATTCTTTGTGATGGCCCAGCAATGGGTGGCAGGGGGCTTTGCTCTCTCTTAGAGGTTACCATGGTGAGGTGTTGATGATTAGGATGTTGTGTGTAGATGATGTATAGGGATGTTTTTTAGTTGGTTTAGATTGGATTGGGTTATGTGATGTTGAAAGGATAATAAATGGATAGAGGCTTTGATGAAAAATAATAGAGGAGGTGTATTATAAATTGTGCTATTAAAAATTGTATCAGAAACAAGAAAAATAAGGAAAATGATATGAATTGCATGGGTAGAAAATTTGAAGGAAATGTGTCCAAGCCAGAGTTATGTTATGTTGTTGTTGTTTTTTTTTTTTTTTTTTTTCTACAAGAGATAATTTTCTTTGTGTGCTATCACCAAGCGGCCCCAAAACCTCACCAACCTAATCGATACGTTACACTAGAGAGTATTTTTAGAAAGTGTTAACATAAGGACTGTTGAAGGCGCAAATGCCGAAACATGTAAATAATATAATATCAATTCTAAATGAAAGTAGAACGCGGCTTATACACTTGCATCAGACATGAATGTGGCTTTTACACACCTTGTGTTCTTGTTTCATCTTCTGGGCGATATTACGTATTGGAATCAGGAACCCTGGTCACTACTGCACCTCATATATGTGCTTAAGTACGTAAATATGTGTTTTTATTTATTGCTCTTTTTATAAACGGTTGCCATGTTCCAACAGCGCTTGCATCTCGTTCAACTGTCAACAAGGCGCACTCTAGCAGCACACACTGTTGATAAAATAACATTCATCGGGATGTGTTAAGCTGTAACCATTGATCTGGATGCGTTAAGACTGTAACCATTGTCAAAAACCATTGGATTGGACAAAACGATGGTTAGAATGGTCGGGTGTAGGTGCAGCCTTGGCCGCGTGCAGCTAGTGGGTCACGGTTGACACAAAACCATTGATCTGGACGCGTTAGGCTGTAACCATTGGATTGGACAAAACGATGGTTAGAATGGTCTGGTGTAGGTGCGGCCTTGGCCACGTGCAGCTAGCGGGGCAGGGTTGACACAAAACCGTTGATCTGGATGCATTAGGCTGTAACCATAGTCAAAACCCATTGGATTGGACAAATTGAAGGATGTTGGTGTGGCAATGTACAGTTAGGGCGAGGTTGGCAGTACCGTTTTGATGATGATTGATGAGGACAATGACGGTCACAGCTGGAATTTTGTCTATATAAGTCGTGATCCTATTTGGGATGGCTGGATGGGTCACAGACAGTGGAGGAAGAAACATCTATTAAAACATCATTCCCTGATTTATTTCTCATCATTTGATAAGGTATTTTGGCTAATTCATGTACTATAGAGAATGTTGTTGCTTGTTCTACTTTCATTCAGTGCTAACAATATAATAGGGAATAGGCCTACAACAATTTTGTATTGAAAAGTGGAAAAGATGTTTTGAAAAGGCTATAGACATCGTGCGAATGGCGATACTTTAGCGGCTGGTGCCCCTAGCGGCAACTCGCTCACCGAGTCTGTAGGAGTAGTGTGTGTGTGATGGCTTGTGCTGGAAAACCGAGTAGGATAGTAAAATAAGTTATTTAATGGTGAAATTTCATCATCCATGGAAATTTATAAGAGAATATTCGGAGGGATACGTCGTATTTCACAGCCTCTCAGCTTAAGAAAGGCGGAGAGCTCATTGTGAAATAAAAGTTTGGAAGACATAATTATACAGTTTGTGTTGGCGAGAAACTAGCATTAATCAACCACCTCATGCTGTTAAATTTGAGCTGTAGTGCCTTACTTTTTGCACTGTTTATCATATATATTTATTTAGAATAGTATTATCAGCATACAACTTTACTTTCCTCTTTCCCATTTTTTTTAAATATTTATTTAACAGATTAATTGCAATAAGAAATCTTAATCCCCTGAGAGTGGATGTAAACCATGTCTTTCAAAATTTTATCCTTTGTAGGTTTCAACATGTTTTAAACACATTACGAGAGAGATTATTTGAAGTCTTCCTTCCTGCAACAATGGGAAAAACCTAAGAACGTTGCCGTGGAATATTGTAAACGAAAGGGTCTGAGGGTTAGAACACGGTACACTCAGACTTGTGAGGCTACATGTATGGCCATTTGCAATTTAAAAAAATGCTGAGAGGAGGATGGTTAATTCCCTCCTCAGGTATCCTACAGGCCAAGTTGTTTTTCTTGGTTTCCCCAGGAAATTGCCGGGATGATTCCTAGTAACATAGGCTTTTAAACAATTAGTACACACACGCAAGTACATGGGCACAAATAATGAGCAGGGCACTTCAGGAGTTGTTTATTGCATGAATACTGCATAGGGGAGCTGGATTTCTAAAAGAACAACCTTGATGCTACTGCAACCTGGACAGAATATTGCAAGGTCAGGACTGTCTTACTCTTATAGAGATTGGGTGCCCTTATTAATGTTGTGATTGATGACAACACGTGCAATGTTAGCTGTGGTGGTGACATAAAGCTCACCTCAGTCTTATCACTATTTATGGTGATATTATTGTCGATATACTCGCGTTACATAATAATCCATACTTAAACACACTACCTTCACATCCCTCATTTTCATGAAACAGTGAATCTTCCCCAGCGGCTCACAAATAGTAGGACGTGGGTTGGTGACCACAGGACTCCAGCTGAGCATGGCATTCCACTTGTGCTGGGCTACTCCCTGTCATCTTTCATTTCAACCTCTCCTCGTTCACGCTGATCTGATTAGTTTGGCTTCATATAAGACAGTGCCTGGGTCTGTCAGGACCTCTTGTCGGTGTTCTATTTATAAAAAATGCTGACTACAAATACCACAATTAAGGAGACGTTCCTTCTACGAATCATAAATGTACTGTTTTTTGTTTCTGAATACGAAGAATTATGTTCCTGGTGGATATTTTTGTATGTGCATGGTGGCTACTCAAATCGGTCAACGATTTTCCAGGAGTTTTCCAGGAGTAATTCTCATTTTTCCAGATTTAAAAATAAGCGTGAGTGCGGGGGGCTTTATCGGTTGCCTACTTCAAGACCGAACGTCGTAGAATTGTTAAGGCCAAGCGACAAGCACGAAAGCTCCGTGCAGCACAGCCATGCCCTCCACCAACAGTTTTGTGTGATCTGTGTGGACGTTTGTTCCATGCACGCATTGGGCTGTTCAGTCACCGCAAACATGCCCACAGACCTCAACCTTAGATTATTTTAGACTGTTTTGGAAGAAGATGTATACTCGGAAACGAGTTAAAGCCGACGACGACTTCAAGACCAAAATAAAGCAGTTGTGATTGGTTTACTTATACAGATGTTGACAAAAATTAGTGGCGATCCGTTATTGATACGCAAGCCTACACACAAATGATTTAATTGTCTCCCACAAGTCCAACCCCTCCTCCATGTGGTGGCAGACGGGCAACGGCATGAAGTAGGGGATTGCCTGTAGGCGTGAAGTACAGTGGGGACTTTGTGTGCCCCGGGACCACTACGGTAGCTGTGAAAGCTCTATGGGAACCCTGAAAAGTGACGGCTGACGGGGCTCTGGTGAAGCTACGATAGGCCTAGCAAGCCAGTAGTGGATATCATATTTGCTTTCAAACCAGAAACAGGCCTCGGAAAGGACGGATGCAAACGACGACGACCCGGATATGCTAATGGACTACGAGTTGGGACATTAAACATACAGACACTGACAGGAAAAGTGGAGGAGATTGTAGATGTGATGGAGAGAAGAAAACTGGATGTACTGGGCTTGGCAGAAACAAGAAGGAAAGGAGAAGGTCGCAGAGAACTGAGGAAAGGGTACCGGTTGTACTGGAGTGGGAACAGTGAAGGAAGGAGCAGCGGAGTAGGAGTAGTTGTGAGACATGGAATGAAGGAAGAGGTAAAGGGAATAAGTGACAGGATCATGAAGATCAGAGTAACTGTAAAGGGAAGAAGCCTGGAGATAGCCCAGGTATATGCCCCTCAAGTTGGATGTACAGCTCAAGAGAAGGAAGACTTTGAGGAGGAGCTACAACAGCAGTTGAATGGTCAGAGCATCATTGTCATGGGAGATTTGAATGCACATGTAGGAAGTGAAAGGCAAGGATATGAAAATGTATTGGGAGCAGAAGAATGGGGTAGCAGGAATGAAGAAGGAAGAAAGTTGCTGGATTTTTGCAAGAGAAACGGTTTAGTGGTAGGCAACTCCTGGTTCCAGAAGAAAGAAAGCCACAAGGTAACGTGGTACAGCAGTGATTTAACAAAGAAATCTTTGGTAGATTACATGCTGTACCAAGACCGACTACAATAAATCAGACCGCAATGCCACTATCGATACCGTAGAACATGGCGGAAATCGTAGGGGATTGTTTACATTTGTTGAACCAACATTTTAGTTTGTCTGCTGCCAGAATTTCGTTCAAATGTCGCATATCTCAAGTGATTTCGTGCTGTTATTTATTGTAATAGTGTACCTTAAGTAGTGTAGTGCACTGTGAATAATTATAAATTCCGGTGATACCTAATGTGAGAATTATTGTCTGTTCATTGTTATTGTCTGTGAACCCGGCTGTAAATTTAATACTGCTGCAGATACTTCATTTTTTAAATTTCCTAAAGAAAGAGAAGTGGATAAGAAATATTCTCCGGGATAATTTTCGAAGTTAAAACAGTTGTATGTTGTGGTTAGGAAAATTCCCTAATAACCCCCTGATGCCATTCCAGTAGGTGGTGTTGGCCATTCCGACAATTTTCACAAATCAACCGTCCTACCACACAACTCCTGTTTGTTAGAGTAGATGATGGTAGTTTTAATGACATACCATGAGTGTCAGTGTGTTCTAAAGTGCCAAGTTCTTTAAGTGTAATGTATTCTATAAGAATCGTGAATCAAGAATCTTTGTGTGCTTGTGGGCAAATTGAATTGGATACTGCAGTCTTATGGAAGCAGTGATTTAAAATGCGACAGGTATGTAAATAGAATTACTGTTAGTATCACAAGCAAGTGGACCTGGGGCGTTAACCCCAGATTAGGTTCGTTTTTGTATATAACACATTAATAAGATAGAATTTATGTCCGTTACTAGGTTAGGTAGGCCTACTTCCTGGCCGAAAGTTACTGTTAGTACCACAGGCAAGGGGGTCTCGGGCGTTAGCCGCTGGTTAGGTTTGTTTTTGGTATGTAAAACATTACCTAATAAGATAGAATTTATGTCAGCTACTAGGTTAGGTTTTTATATATAAAGCCTTCAAGAACCAACTGATTTGCCTTCCGTTGGAATTCTATACACATCGAATTTGAAGAATGACAAGTTGATAATACAGTAAATTTTCATTTTAAAGAGTTTGTAACAGTCAATTGAGTGTTATTGGCAAATGCTATTTGAAATAAAGAACAAAATGATAGTACCTGTGCGCCATCTGTTGGAGCCAGTTCAGGATGCCCCTATCCTATACAAACAGATAGAAGCGAGTGCGCTCTAATAGCTCTCTCCGCTCAAAACAAACAACACACGACCGTGTTTACGGTATACGTAGGGTTGGCAATATCTTATTTGTCAAATAAGCCACGCCTACAATGGCCGACACAACTGAAATTTCACTATATAGGCCCAAGTCGTGTTATAAATTGGGATGGTGGGTGGGTTATAGACAGCGGAGGAGACAACATCTATTAGCAGATCACTGTTGTTAAAAAAAAAGGCAGTCATCGGAACGCGTTAGGCTGTAACCATTGTCAAAAACCATTGGATTGGACAAATCGAAGGTTAGAATGGTCTGGTGCAGTTGCCGCTTTGACCGCTCGCAGCTATTGGGGCAGGTTGACACAAAACCATTGATCTGGACTTGTTAGGCTGTAACCATTGGATTGGACAAAACGGAGGTTAGAATGGTCGGGTGTTGGTGCGGCATAGTACCAAAACGGTGAGGTTGGCAGTACTGTTCTGATGATGATTGATGTGAATAATGGCATCCACAGCTGGAAATTCATCTATAGCCTATAATAATAAGGGATTATTGCAGCCATTGGCTATGCATATAAGGAATAAAATCTAAAATCATACAGTAAACTAATTGTTATTCCCTAGGAATATCAAAGATTCAAGTCTTAATGTGCAGAATATAGCGTGGGATCATCCACATTGTTCTCCACAGCGCTCACACAAACATTCGTCTCACGGATGATGGAACTTTTTGGTGCAACACAGTTTATAACGGAAACCATGTATGGCAACGCGCGTGACGATATGTCTCAGCCATTGAACTGGAATGCCAACTGTATGGGAGGAAAGTGCGGTTTGTTGGTGCGACTAGTTACTCCTGGTAGTGCATGTCAAGGAGGAGAATTTGACGTATACGAACGAAAGGATGATGTACGTACGATGAGATACAAGTAAAAGAGATACTTTTGAACATTTAGGCGAACGGTAAACTAAACGGGACTTAACGCCGAAATACATATTTCAAAACAACATATAGTAATTTGATACTTAAAATGGCTAGGAATATACGCCAACATAAAATATTATATTGCAGCCTGATTGTTCACCATTTTATCCTTAGATCAAAGGCAGCATACACAATAACTATAGGCCTACTGGCAAAAAATACAAGCCGCACGTACATTAAAATAAAATAAAAATAAGGTTAGGCTGGGAATGACTAAGAATAAAGAAAAAAAAATGTTAATTGGTATTCAACATTTTCATTAACTCAAAGGCAGCATTCATATGTGTGTGAATATGCATAAGCCTACAACTAAACAATTAAATAGATTCTTAGTGAACAAAAATACATAGCCTACTTTATTTATACAAAACACCCACATATTCAGTATTCTTCAAAGTAATGGGGCGTGGTGGCGCAGTGGTCAAGCTATTCGCCTCTCACCAAGGTGGACCAGGTTTGATTCACGGTCATTGCAAGTGATATTTTTGAATTGAAATGCCATGTCCTGTGGTTCGGATTCCACATAAAATGGAGGTCCCTTGGCTCATGATCACAAGATTAACGGTCACGTAAAACTACAAGCTTCTTTTTCTTCAAAGCAGGTCGAAACTTAGACCTCACATAAGTCATACAGCAAACGAACAGGTCCTGCAGAGAAGATCCCTTAAGCCGAATTATTTTTATCGTCTCCAAGACTGACATCATAAAAGTATGTTGAGTCTTCAGTCGTTTGACTGGTTTGATGCAGCTCGCCATGCCTCCCTGTCCTGAGCTAATCGTTTCATCTCTACATAGCTACCACACCCTACTTCCGAGGCAATCTGTTTAACATATTCTAACCTTGGTCTACCCCTACAGTTCTTGTCCTCGACCCTTCCTTCCATAACTAAGCTTGCTATTCCTGGGTGTCTTAGTATGTGTCCTACCAACCTATCTCTTCTCTTCATTAGCAGTCGCCAGAAACATCTCTCCTCTCCCACTCGTCTTAATACCTCTTTGTTTGTAACCCTATCTACCCATCTGATCTTCATCATTCTCCTGTAACACCACATTTCAAATGCTTCAATTCTCCTCTCCTCCGCTGCACCAATAGTCCAAGTTTCACTTCCATAGAGTGCCACGCTCCAGACAAAGGCTTTCAAAAATGACTTCCTAATACCAAAATCTATATTTGATGTCAGCAGATTCCTTTTTTGTAGAAATGCTTTCTTTGCCTGAGCCAACCTACTTTTTATATCCTCTTAGCTTCGTCCATCACTGGTTATTCTGCTTCCTAAGTAACAGAAGTCTCCTACTTCCTTCAGCTTTTCACCTGTCAATTTGATCTCCATAGAGGTTTCTGATTTATTTCGTCTGCATTCCAGTATTTTTGTTTTACATTTATTAATTTTCATCATGAAGCCTCCGTGGCTTAGGCGGCAGCACGCCGGCCTCTCACCGCTGGGTCCGTGGTTCAAATCCCGGTCACTCCATGTGAGATCTGTGCTGGACAAAACGGAGGCAGACAGGTTTTTCTCCGGGTACTCCGGTTTTCCCTGTCAAAATTTCATTCCAGCAACACTCTCCACTATCATTTCATTTCATCTGTCATTCATTTAATCATTGCCCCAGAGGAGTGCGTCAGGCCTCGGCAACCGGCACATTTCATATCCTCGCCGCTAGTTGGGGGCTTCATTCATTCCATTCCTGACCCGGTCGGAGACTGGAAGCAGGCTGTGGATTTCATTTTTTTCATCATGAATTCTTTCCGTAAGACGGAGTCCATACCATTCAAAAACTCATTCAAATCCTCAGGCTTGTCGGCCAAGATGACGATGTCATCAGCAAATCTCAGAGTTGAAATTATTTCTCCTTGAATCTTCACTCCCACTTTAAATTTTTCTCTAATTTCCTTCATTGCTTGTTCAATGTAAAGATTGAAAAGTATGGGTGATAAGTTGCAGCCTTGCCTTACACCTTTCTGAATACCAGCTTCTCTCTCATGTCCTTCAACTCGAATGACTGCTGTCTGGTTTCTGTATAGATTGTATATCACCCTCCTATCCCTGTACTTTATTCCAATCGATTTCAAAATGTCAAACAATTTAGTCCAATCAACGTTATCAAAAGCCTTTTCTAAGTCTACAAAAGCCATGAACATTCTCTTATCTTTCCTTATTCTACATTCCAAAATCAGCCTAAGTTTTAGTACAGCTTCCCTTGTTCCTACATTTCTCCTGAAACCAAACTGGTCTTCACCCAACTCCGTTTCTATCTGGCTTTCAATCCTCTTGTAAATTATTCTAGACAGGATCTTTGAAGCATGAGTAATCAAGCTGATTGTACGGTAATCTTCACATCTGTCAGCTCCCACTTTCTTTGGTATAGGGATGATTACATTCTTCTTGAAATCAGGGGGTACCTCACCTGTCTCATAAATCCTACACACCAAGTGAAATAACCTGATCAGACCTTCATCTCCTATGCAGCGTAGCAACTCAATCGGTATATCATCTATGCCTGGTGCTTTGTTCCTGCTTAAGTCTTCCAAAGCTCTATCAAATTCTGATCTCAATATTAAATCTCCTTTCGCATCATCATCAATTTCCTCCTCCCTTTCCATTACATGATTCTCGATCTCCTTTCCCTTATACAAACTCTCTATGTAAGCTTTCCATCTCTCAACCTTTTCTTCCCTATCTGTTAGAGGCTTTCCATTTGTGTCCTTAATATTACAGAACTTAGTCTTCTTTTCCCCAAAAGTATTCTTAATCCTTCGATAAGCTGTGTCTACTTTTCCTAATTTCAGACAATTTTCTATACCTGCACATTTCTCTTTCAACCATTCTTCTTTCGCTTCCTTGCACTTCTTGTTAACCTCATTTCTCAGACGTCTGTATTCTGCTTTCCCCTTTTCATCTCTTACATTCTTGTGTTTCCGCCTTTCATCCATCAATTCTAGTATATCCTGAGTGATCCACGGTTTTCTACCTATTCTTTCTTTCCTACCAATGTTTTCTTCTGCGGATTTTGTTATTTCATTCTTCAAAAGGGCCCATTCGTCTGCAATTGAAGTTTGTTTAGGGTTTTTCATTAGTCCTTCCTTTATACTCTTCTTGAATCTTTCGTTTACATCCTTCTCTTTCAGTCTGTCTATTGCCCACTGGAAACTGTGAAATTTTATGCCTATGCTGATGAAGAAAGTAACAGTAAATATTAGGCTACTTGTCGTTCAATAACTCTCGGTCTTTTCTTGGGTGGCTGAAGTCGATGCTGTGGGAAATTGCAAATTGCAGGTACCGCATCGCATCATCTTTAAGCAGTGGTTTGTTTCTATTTGAATGAAACAAGTAGCATGTTTATAAAAGTGTTCACAGCTATAACCCATTTCTTTAATAGGCCTACATCTGGACGTTTCCATGGAAATCTGTAACATAAGCGTAGGTTACAATTCTGTGACTAATGACTTATAACCTACAATAGGGCCTACGTGTATTTGTCATGTGCTATTTAGGCCTATGTCAAAATTTGATGTAAGACGTATTCATAAACGCAGAATAGGCTACTTCATTACAAATCTCAATTCTAAAATAAAGTAGACCGTAAACCTACCGTATTATTGGAAAAAACCATACATATAACGTTGCACAGAGGTACGTACGATCAAATATATGAAAATAATCACGACATTTCAGCTGACTTGAACCTAGAGTTAAATGGTATGACAGTTTTTGGAGCGACTAGTTACGTCTGGTAGTGCACCAGGAAGCAGTTTTCAGCGAGGGTTACCATGGAAGGAGTCGTTCCAGTAGTACCTACAGTTCAATGGTCTCAGCTCGTACCCCTCACTCTTCCAATCGTCAAAAATCATAGCGTCCGTGGCGCAAAAATCCTACCAAATGTCCTTTGACCCTAGTGTGTCCATGAGTTTTACATATCCTGGAGTAGAAGGTAGCAACATTTGAAGTCGGAGTTCTTCTACATTATAAACCTCGCAAGTCACCTCTTACACCGGTCTTGAAGATGTATACTTTGATACACCCAAGGCCTTCTTTATGTAAGTTGCCTTCAGTTGCTCCATATTGTTCCAAATACTTCATATTTAAATGTGTCCAAATGCTCTCCAGTCCATAAGTCACAATAGGGTAACTTTTAACCGCAAAAGTTTTAAAGCTGTTTTTATAGATAGCTTAGTCAAATGTTTTATGTCGTTGATGACTTTGGTAGCGACGCTGGGTCTATCCTTGATGTGCAGTGTGAAAACGTTGCCAGTTGACTGTAATGTAGGACCTAAGTAGGACTACTTGTAAGGTGTTACACTCTCAAGTGGTTTTCCTGCAATGTGAAAAATTTCTGGCTTTCCACCCTCTCCTAAAGGTCATAGATTTAGTCTTGTTTCTGTTTAACCTAAGGTCATTGTGTAACGCCCATAATTCTAAAGCGTCGAGAGCAGATTGTAATTCGACCTGTGAACTTGAAGCGAGCACCATGTCATCTGCATATATAAATGAGATTACCCTCTCTGATAATATATCTGTGATATTATCTGCCATAGCAGTGATAAATAATAGAGGGCTTTATGGGTCTCCTTGTAGCACGCCTGTAGTCTGCTCTATTGGGCTTGATGTTGTAATGCCATCGTTAATGACTATATTGTTAGAGCCTAAAATACTTTTGACAAGACGTTTCGTGTAGCTGTTAAGTTACCTCTCAATAGTCTGTCTAGTTTTTCCAATATTTTCTTCCTGCTAATCGAGTCAAAAGCTTTAGAGAAGTCAATGAATATGGATTGTAACTTTCCCTTCGGTACTGACAGGGTAGACGCAATCTCAGTTTGAAGACTTAGAATTGCCTGGATTGTGCATCTTCCTCTCCTGAAGCCAAATTGTGAGTCGCAATGCTATTTGGGATGGCTGGGTGGGTTACATACAGAGGAGGAGGAAGCATCTATTAAAACATCATTCCCTGATTTATTTCTCGTTGTTTGATAAGGTATTTTGGCTAATTCATGTACTATAGAGAATATTATCGCTCGTTCTACTTTCATTCAGTGCTACCATTCTGTTTTAGACCACCTCGTTGTGTAGTGCCTAGCGTTCTTGGCTGTCGTCCCGGAGGTCCGGGTTTGATTCTCCAGCTCTGCCAAGAAATTTAATTCTCAAGTGAGGGCTGGGACGGGGTGCACTCAGCCTCTTGAAGCAACTTAGTAGAGGAGGGTTCAATTCCCACCTCAGTCATTCTGGAAGTGGATTTCCAGGGTTTCCCCACTTCTAATCCAGGCGAATGCCAGGATGGTTCCTAACTTAAGGCCATGGCCGCTTCCTTCCCATTACAATCCCCAATTTACAAACACACTAGTTCAGCCATAACAATAACACAGGTTATCACACAAATTCCACACACAAATACATGGGGCTACAAGACCACGATGTCGTAGCCCCTAATATAAGCAACAACCATTTATATTTGCATTTTATATTTGCTTAGGCCCTTCATGGGCTGTATAGTGTCAGGGGTTGACTTTGTTGTTGGTTGACTATTCTTGTAGTTCCATTTAGAAGTATTTGCATTTTTTTAACATTATGTCTTACCTCTGCTTTATTTATGTCTGTATTTTTAGCTACTGCCTGTTCGCGTTGCTTGTAGCGAAGTACGTCAAGGTTTCATATTGAATTTGTGCCTTATTACATAAAAACCTGTAATTTCTGGTAGAATTTAATCAATTATGCGAATGTTTGTCTTCGAATTTGCCGCTATTTCGATGGTGCCATGCCCGCCAGTCGCTACAGCTGTTCCCCTACGATTTCCGCCATCATGGATTTGATGTTACGGTCTGAGTTATTGTAGTCGGTCTTGGCTGTACGACTGGGAAATGAAGAGAAGTGTCAGAGATATAAAGGTAATACCATCAGAGGCCTTAGATAGCGACCACAGAATACTTGTAATGAACCTGGGAGTTGTTAAGGATAGCAAGAGGACAGAGTACCAGGAAAGGAGAATCAAAGTATGGAAACTCAAGGAAAAGGAAGTCAAGGAAGAATTCCAGAAGATAATAAGGGAAAGGATGCCAACAGACAATCCTAAAACAGGGTAAGAGGAATGGAAGCAATTCACAAACACAATGGTGGAAGCTGCAGTGGCAGTATGTGGAAAAACAAGCAACAGAAAGCGGTGTAAAGAGACCCCATGGTGGAATGAGAGAGTAAAAGAAGCTGTGGGAAGGAAGAACAAGGCTTTCAGAGTGTGGTTCCAGAAAAGAACTGATCTGGCAAGGGAAGATTATAAAATCAAGAAGAAAGAAGCAAACAAGATTGTTGCAGAGGAGAGGAAGAAGTGGATGGTAAAGTGGACAGAGATGATGGAGGAAGACAGCAAAGGAAATAAGAAAGTTCTTTATGGGATGGTCAAAAGTAAGAGAAGAGGTCTGCGAGAGGATGTGGTAATAATGGACAAAAAAGGAAATGAGGTACACAACAAAGAGACACTGAAGACAGTGTGGAAAGAGTACTTTGAGGATTTGCTGAATCCAAATGGTCATAGGGAGGAAGACAATGTATTGGAAGATGGAGAAGACAACACAGGAATGGAAAAGGACCTGACTTGGAGAGAACTGGAAATGGCTATAGGCAAGATGAAAGGAGGAAGGGCACCAGGTGTGGATGAAGTGAGTGTTGAAATGGTGAAGGCAGCAGGGGAAGTTGGGAAACAGTGGCTGTACCGTGTGATGAGGGTGATATGGAAGGAGAAGAAGACCCCAGAAGATTGGAAGAAAGGATTAATTGTCCCAATATTTAAGAAAGGAAGCAGAAAGGAGTGCAGAAATTACAGGGGAGTCACACTCATACCTCACTGTGCCAAGATATATGAAAAGATATTAGAAAGTAGAATACGAGCCAAAGTGGAGAGAAAATTGAGAGAGGAACAGTATGGATTCAGACCTGGGAGATCAACAGTGGATCTCATATTTTCAGTGAGACAGCTCCAGGAACACCACTACGAATTTGGAGAGGATCTGTTGATGGCCTTCCTGGATATCGAAAAGGCCTATGATAGTGTGTGTAGGGAGAAGGTTTGGAAAGCAATGGAAAACATGGGAGTGGAAAAAGAGACTGTAGGCAGAGTGAAGGAGATGTAGGCTATTGTGGAAGTGTGAGTTGTGTGAAAGTTGGAGGGGAAAGAACAGACTGGTTCAGACAAATGAGTGGCCTGAAACAGGGTAGTGCGCTGTCACCCCTTCTCTTTATTGTGGTTATGGACGAGGTAATGACACGGATAGCAGGAAAGATAGGATAAGATGAAAGCAATGGTGTTTGCAGATGATCTCATGGTCTGGGGAAACAAGGAGGAGGAAATTCAGGAGCAACTGAAGGCTTGGAAAGAAACAGTGGGAGAGTACGGATGGAAGTTCAACATCAGTAAATGTGAGATCCTGTTAACGACCAGGAAAAAGGAAAGACCATTGAGTGGGATAACACTTGGAGGTGGACAGCTGAAGAAGGTGGAAAGTCTCGAAGTATAGCGGAGGAAAATGGGAGAAATGACAAAGAGATTACGGAACGTGGCAGACAGGCAGAAGCATTTCTGAGAAGCATTAGGAGCTTAGTGTGGAATAAAGATGTCCCACAAAAAAGCAAGGAAGTGTTATACAGAAGCTACTATATCCCGATACTGACTTATGCTTCAGAAACGTGGACAATGAAGAAAAGAGACATAAGGAGATTACAGGCAGGTGAAATGAAGTTCCTGCGAAGTAGGATCGGAGTAACAAGAAGAGACAGGGTGAGGAATGGAAAGGTCAGGGAAATGGTGAAAGAGGAGCCCTTGCAAGGTAGGATTGAGACATTGTAGCTTTTATTAATTATTGACCCATGTTGGTAGCGACAAATGTAGCAGTTTTGCTAGCCCACCCTTTGCCTAAGCTATGTTGTTTTAATGGGCGCCAAGACCTCAACGCAATGTTGAAATCTAAATTTGTATTTAACAACGTCTAGCTCTGGCAGAACACCTTCAAGACTCTATTCACTCAGATCGTGGTATGATTTGATCATTAACCCAACAAACAATTGTATCAGGAGAAGGAATTGGTCTATATCTAATGCTACCTACTGAAAGCAAAGATTGCATTGTAAAAGAAATGAATTTATTATATAAAACAAGAATAGCAAAATTAATAATAATAATAAGTTTAAAATTTAAATAGGAGCGTTGTGATTTTAATATTACCGATAGAAAATTACGTGAAAACGGAGTCTGATAAATTATTGATTTTACTCTTATTCCCAAGCTATGAAGTTACTGAAATATGAAATATAAAACCAAGAGAAATGAGAGATTCCGTATTTCTGCGTCATTCGCGCTTACCACTGGAAATGGCCGAAGCCTTTCCCTCGTACTGGATGATGCTGTGAGCTTCCCACAGTCTCCTGGACGTCGACATCTTTGTCGATATTTGATGAGATTCTGGTAGATTAGATAATTCTATGGTCCGTACATCGGACCCAAACACTCGTACAACCACACTGGTTAAGTTTTACAAAAGTTAGTCCTCCACTTCACGGAACATCGGAGCGACTCCCGCGTACAACCGTACTCGTTAAGTTCTATACAGTTAGTCCTCCTTCCACGGAACATCGGAGCGACCCCCGCGTATAACCATACTCGGCAAGTTCTACACAGATTGTACTCGTTCAACGGCGCGTCGAACGATATATCCACACGTCGCATCCCCACTCTTCATCCGACTTCTAGCTTGCGTGGTCTCCCCTGATTGGCTGCTCCCTATGCGCTAGATCCCCACTATGGCTCATTAAACTCGGCGGGAGGGAGAAGTCGTTTTCCGTTCCATACATTCGCCTTTCCTTGACTCTGCGACCCAGGATTGCGTCATGCTTTCCGACAAGATTAAGCGTGTACTTGAATTCCCAGTGAGTCACGTCTCTCGATATACCTTAACTGACGAAAACTCCGTAAAATTCCGCAATCACATAATTATCTATGATATTGTCGTTCGTAATAATTTGCTTGATAGCGTTTTCTAAGACATAGAAAACCTATCTGGATGCTAATAATTTTTATAAAATGCTCCGAAAATACCTTAATAATAATTATAATAAATTAATAATAATAATAAATTAACATGAAAAATTCTCTTGGCTGAACAATTTGCCGCGTAAATAAATATAGAATGGCTTCCTACTGACTTATGCCAGTTGCATAAAAACCCCTCGAAAAACACGTTACATATTCGCCTCGGATCATCGGATGATTTACCGTGATGACGGTCCATTATCCGATTATCCCAGACACGTTAATAATCCCCATCCAAAATACATATTACATAAATGAAATCACCCTAAATTACAGATATATACACTCATAATTTTTCTTCACGCACTTTGCGTCAAAGTTTGTTGTCACTATGGATTGCACTTTGCAACCAGTCCAATGTTTTACATATAGAATAGTGTTCCACGGATATTTCCGCCTCTCAAATTTCTCTATGTTGGAGAAATAGATATAATTAATGTGTGAGCACTATGTATTTATGATGTCATATCACACGCATTGAAGGTGTTCTGATATATTTATATCTCCATAGAACTTCCTAATTTCACTGGAGGTCCCTTCCTTATGGTGAAATTTGATCTCACTTATCACTGAGCACACGATCACACTATTGTGGCAGCGCCTCGTGACCATAATACTTAATCTCTCTTTAAAGTAGATTAAATTAATATTGACTTCTGAAAAAAAAAACAGTAAATGCGCATTACATATAACACCAAATATTTCTGTGCCGTAATCGCCCTGTCTTGTTAAGTTCCCGTAGACCATATTCTACTTAATACTAGTTCTCAACACAGACCATTTCTCCTGACACAAATAATACCTTTGTACAAATTACCTTAAATTACACACTTACAAATCTTACATGGCGAGGCCGTAAACAGAAATCACGTGTGCTGATATGTATGAGTTTCATGAAGGACTGTCTCGCCTTCTGATGGCCCATCTTTTGCCTCGTGGACGCCTTAAGCAAAAATACCCTGTTCAAGCGCTCACCCATCTCTTGGAGGCAAATGGGAATTCACCAGCGCTACCAAATTCTGGCCTCGGTGTATCGAGACATTTTAGTGCTCAAGAGCATCCGACAATCCCGTCATATTTCCCTGTATCTTAAAAACTCTCATTTACTTACATACTACCCCCCTGTGTGACTTCTGATACGCCTGCCTGGAAGACCATCTCCTCCCACGCACCAAATACCACACTTACTCATTTGATAGGCTGGCTCGCCAGCTAAACATCCTCACTTTATGACACATATTTTCGTAGACTATGTATATTATACGTCCCGTATAATCTGTTTCCCTCACTATTCTCCAGCACATATGCTGTTTTCCCAATACGTTTGGAAACTATAAATGTTTCTTCGTCACCTGCCTCCAACCTCGCAAGTGGCTCCCTTAAATGAACGTCATCACGTTGCTCCACCTAGCATATTTCTCAGTGTCTGTAACGATGCCCTGTTGCTACTGTCCACACATGCACATATTAAAATAACGTCCTCTGCTTTAACCACAGGATAATCCCTACATAAATTAGTGTCCCTCGATAGCATGTCTGCAAGAATGTTATCTTTACCTTTAATATATTTTACTGTGAATTCGTATTCCTGCAGAGCAAGAATCCACCTACTAACTCTGTTAGAACTGAGTTTACAAGTCCTCATATACAGTAATGCATGGTGATCTGTGTGGATCTCAAATTTCCCCCCTACTAAATACATTCTAAATTTCCCTAAACTGAAAACAATACCTAAAAGCTCTAACTCAGTAATCGTGTATCTTTTCTCTGCTGCTGTCAGTCCTCGCGAGGCTAAAGATACAATGCACAGATTACCCTCATCATCTTTCTGACATAATACTCCAGCAATGCCTATATGTGAAGCATCTGTCATAACCACATATTCCTTATCTTTTAACGGATACTTCAGCACTACAGCTTTCTCAAAACCTTCCTTCAGTGCTCTAAAAGCCTGATCATGCTTGGACTCCATCTCCACCGAGTCCCACTTTTAAGCAATTCCCTGAATGGTTCTACCAACCCTGAGTATTTAAGAACGAACCTCCTGAAAAAGTTGCAAATTCCCAGGTAAGTTTTTAACTGTTTAACATTCTGTGGCACCTCTGCGTTAAGTATCTTATTAACCCTACTTTCTTCTGGTGTTACACCTCTACTCGACACTCTATGACCTAAAAATGTCACTTCTGACTGACAGAATGACGACTTAGACAGCTTCAAAGTGAACCCTGCCTGATCTAACTTCTGAAAAACTATATCTAAATGACGTAGATGCTCCTCAAGACTGCGTGAACTAATTACCATATCATCAATGTAAATGGTTACAAACTCTCCTGTGTCATCCCCTAATGCGATGTTTAAAGCCCTAATTAAAGCTGCTGAACTACTCTTTAACCCATAAGGTGTTCTACAAAATTGATAAAGGTTATATTTATGACTAAAAGCTGTGAATGGTCTATCTTCGTACATAAGTGGCACTTGCCAAAAACTGGAACTCAAATCTACACAAGTGAAATACTTCTTCCCCTCAAATGTTTGCATTAATTCTTCTATTGACATAGATTTCAGCTGATCTGAACTAATTCTACTGTTAACCAAACGAGCGTCTAAACAAATACGAACCGTGCCGTCGGTCTTGGATACCGTGATCAAAGAATGTTGGACTGTTAGAGTGCTCAATAATCCCATCTTCAAGCTTCTGGTTAATTTGTGCCTCAACTGCACTCTGATAAGCGAAAGGTACAGGATATCTATGTCCTGTGAATACTGACCTATCAATAACGTTCAATGAATGGGTATAGCAATTGGCCATACTGTAGCAGTTTCGCTTAGGCTGGGATGACAAGTAAAACGGTATTTACTTTGCTCCATGTTGAGCGTACAAATGTAGCAGTTTTGCTAGCCCCCCCCTTTGCCTAAGCTATGTTGTTTTAATGGGCGCCAAGACCTCAATGCAATGTTGAAATCTAAATTTGTATTTAACAACGTTTAGCTCTGGCAGAACACCTTCAAGACTCTATTCACTCAGATCGTGGTATGATTTGATCATTAACCCAACAAACAATTGTATCAGGAGAAGGAATTGGTCTATATCTAATGCTACCTACTGAAAGCAAAGATTGCATTGTAAAAGAAATGAATTTATTATATAAAACAAGAATAGCAAAATTAATAATAATAATAAGTTTAAAATTTAAATAGGAGCGTTGTGATTTTAATATTACCGATAGAAAATTACGTGAAAACGGAGTCTGATAAATTATTGATTTTACTCTTATTCCCAAGCTATGAAGTTACTGAAATATGAAATATAAAACCAAGAGAAATGAGAGATTGCGTATTTCTGCGTCATTTGCGCTTACCACTGGAAATTGCTAAAGCATTTCCCTCGTACTGGATGATGCTGTGAGCTTCCCACAGTCTCCTGGACGTCGACATCTTTGTCGATATTTGATGACATTCTGGTAGATTAGATACTTCTATGGTCCGTACATCGGACCCAAACACTCGTACAACCGCACTGGTTAAGTTTTACAAAAGTTAGTCCTCCAATCCACGGAACATCGGAGCGACTCCCGCGTATAACCACACTCGGCAAGAACTACACAGATTGTCGCTAACTCCACCGAACATCGGAGCCACTCGCACGCGCACCCATACTCGTCAAGTATTTCACAGATTGTCCTCGTTCCACGGCGCGTCGAACGATATATGCACCTGTCGGCTCCCCCACTCTTCAGCCGACTTCTAGCTTGCGTGGTCCTCACTGATTGGCTGACCCACCATGTGATCTTCCCCTCCTCTAGTTCATTACACTCGGCGCGGCGATGATGAAGTCGATTTCCGTTCCAACTATTCGCCTTTCCTGGACGCTGCGACCCAGGACTGCGTCATGCTTTCCGACAAGATTAAGCGTGTACTTGAATTCCCAGTGAGTCACGTCTCTCGATATACCCTAACTGACGAAAACTCCGTAAAATTCCGCAATCACATAATTTTCTATGAAATTGTCGTTCGTAATAATTTGCTTGATAGCGTTTTCTAAGACATAGAAAACCTATCTGAATGCTAATAATTTTTATAAAATGCTCCGAAAATACCTTAATGAAAATCCACAGCCTGCTTCCAGTCTCCGACCGGGTCAGGAATGGAATGAATGAATCCCCCATCTAGCGGCGAGGATATGAAATGTGCCGGCTGCCGAGGCCTGACGCACTCCTCTGGGGCAATGATTAGATGAATGACAGATGAAATGAAATGATAGTGGAGAGTGTTGCTGGAATGAAATTTTGACAGGGAAAACCGGAGTACCCGGAGAAAAACCTGTCTGCCTCCGTTTTGTCCAGCACAGATCTCACATGGAGTGACCGGGATTTGAACCACGGATCCAGCGGTGAGAGGCCGGCGTGCTGCCGCCTAAGCCACGGAGGCTTCCCGAAAATACCTTAATAATAATTATAATAAATTAATAATAATAATAAATTAACATGAAAAATTCTCTTGGCTGAACAATTTGCCGCGTAAATAAATATAGAATGGCTTCCTACTGACTTATGCCAGTTGCATAAAAAACCCTCGAAAAACACGTTACAATACCAATGCGATCCTCAAAAACTCTCCTATTACACAATAACACATCATAGAGCCAAACATATTGTTCCACCTCTATATTACCCTGAAATGCAGCATCACGTAACGAGTCCTCTAGACTTCCGTTCGTAATCACACTGCCCACAAAACATGGAGAACCCCGCTCTATGGCTGGCGATATCTCATTTAAAGTACAAATCACACCTACAATACTACTCTTCTGAATATGGTCATTGAACGCTACTTCTACTTCAGAATCTCCCCATTTAAATTTCAAACTCCCTACATCATAACATAAGTTACCAGACACTCTACTTAGCCACTCTGAACCCAAGATAACACTGAATACTAAATTTGGAATTACAAGGCAAATCTGCTTCTCTACATGATTATTAATTTTAATGTCTACTAAAACTTGCTTAGAAATTACTTTAGACCTCTTCCCAACAGCTGTGATAACAAAAGTGCTTTTAATTGGCATCTCCTCAAAATTTACTCCAGTTCCTTTCATTTTATCATAAAATGCACTACTTATGCAACTCTTCATACAACCACTATCAATTAAAACATCTGTGTACGCCTCGGACACGTTAAATTTAACTATGGGGCTCTTACTAACCACTTCCTGAATAATACCTTCATCATTTAGTTCATGTAATAATTCACTTCTTACATTTAGGTCATAGGGTTCCTGTATAATTGTATGGACAGGGCATGCTACAGACTGAGATTCTGACCTTACTTCGCAGCCTGGTTCGCGTTTAAAGAACCGCTACAGCTGGCCGTAGTACTACTAACTACTGAACTGGTCTGGTTGTTCTGGGCTGTGTTGTCATTGTTTGGCTGTATATTACTACCACTAGGCTGTCCTCTTCCTTGACCCCTATTCTGGTTGTAATTATTGTCATTATAATTTCTCCCTTGATTTCCCCTGAAATCATTGTTTCTCCCTTGATTTCCCCTGTAATCATTGTTCCTCCCTTGATTTCTCCTGAAATCATTGTTCCTCCCTTGATACTGATTACCATAGCCATTTCCTCTGTTCTGATTTAGCTGATTATTATTATTTCTATTTTGAGCGTTGGCTCCTTCGCCACCGTTCCCTTGAACTTCTTGATGCCTGGCTTCATTAGGTCTATTATTATTATTACCCTGGTTCCGATTGAAATTGTCCTCATAACCCCCTCTCCCTAGTGCATCAAATGTGCTTAACAAATTTTCTACTTGTGATATAGTCTTTACATTCTGGATACAAGCAGCCTCCTTGATCCTATAGGGAAAGTGCCTAAGTAGCAACCTCACCACATCACTTTCCTCCTTCAAGCCATCAAGATATTTACACACTAATACCTGCCCTAAAAAGTATTCGGTCATGGTGGAGCTTCCTTTAGGGTTATATTTACCACACACTACTCCCTCACGATGCTGCGACTGAATAACCTCATTCCAGAACTTTTCACAGAATTTCATTTTAAAATCATTAATATCAGTAAACTTGTCTCTGTAGACAGCAAACCAATTCCTCGTTTCCCCCACAAACACTTGTTCTAAAATTTCAACTACCTGGCACCACTCAATACTACCATTTTCCAACCTCTCCCCGAATTTATTTTCTATAGTGTTCATGAAATCCATTGGGCACCCCTGTCGATTGCTGAACTTACCCAGTTCTACCTCCCTGTGTGTGCTATTCACAAAAACTGGCCTATTCTGACTATTTTCTTGCCTGATCCTAGCTTTTAATTTTAATTCTAATTCTGCAATTTTCTCCTCAGCCTTCCTCTCAATACTGTTTACTGTTAATTTAATGTTTCCTTCTGATTCTTCTACTTTATTATATAGCTTTGCTTGTTTCTCCTCAATCTTGCTAATGCTCTCTCTATTACTCTCTCTTAAATCATTTACTTCTGCAACTATTTGCGAGTGGACTTTCTCAATTCTACCCCCCAGCTGTTCCTTAACCTCTTTAGTTGCTACCTGAATTTTGTCAATTTCTCCCCCCAATTGCTTTTTGACCTGCTGTGTTTCCAGTTGCACTAGTTCTTTTAAATTTTCAGCCTGTGTACTGATTCTAATTTCTAACTCCTCCTGTACTTTTCCTAATTTCTTGTCTACATCTGCATTGATCTCTTTAACCTTCTCTTCCATTACTCCTCTGATTTCTCCTTTAATCTGCTCCATTTTCACACTAATTTCCTTGTTGTTCTTATCTAATTTTGCATTATTCTGTTCTAATTTTTTATTTAAAGCTTCTGTACTTTCTTTATTTTCCCTACTGTTTTGTTCTAATTTTGCATTATTCTGTTCTAATTTTGCATTTAAAGCTTCTGTACTTTCTTTATTTTCCCTACTGTTTTGTTCTAATTTTGCATTATTCTGTTCTAATTTTGCATTTAAGGCATCACTACTAACTTTGTTCTGATACATGAACTCGAGAAGTAAAGTTTTTAATTCTGGTTGGCCGCCTACACTCCCTGTTTCAGTATCGGGATTTACCTCCGCTACCCCGGTAATACCATCACTCGACATACTGCTCGTATCATCACTCTCCAGTTGATGACCACTACGTAACCTCATCTGTCTTTCTTTCTCATCCCCCATAATGATATACACTGATAAAGACAAATAACCCCCAAAATACAGGCACAGAAATATATACCCTTCTCCTTCCACAAATGTTATTAGGTTTTCAGCCCCAAGTTGTCGGCGACAATTGTAGCAGTTTTGCTTAGGCTGGGATGACAAGTGAAACGGTATTTACTTTGCTCCACGTTGAGCGTACAATTGTAGCGTTTATTAATTATTGCCCCATGTTGGTAGCGACAAATGTAGCAGTTTTGCTAGCCCACCCTTTGCCTAAGCTATGTTGTTTTAATGGGCGCCAAGACCTCAACGCAATGTTGAAATCTAAATTTGTATTTAACAACGTCTAGCTCTGGCAGAACACCTTCAAGACTCTATTCACTCAGATCGTGGTATGATTTGATCATTAACCCAACAAACAATTGTATCAGGAGAAGGAATTGGTCTATATCTAATGCTACCTACTGAAAGCAAAGATTGCATTGTAAAAGAAATGAATTTATTATATAAAACAAGAATAGCAAAATTAATAATAATAATAATAATAATAAGTTTAAAATTTAAATAAGAGCGTTGTGATTTTAATATTACCGATAGAAAATTACGTGAAAACGGAGTCTGATAAATTATTGATTTTACTCTTATTCCCAAGCTATGAAGTTACTGAAACATGAAATATAAAACCAAGAGAAATGAGAGATTCCGTATTTCTGCGTCATTCGCGCTTACCACTGGAAATGGCCGAAGCCTTTCCCTCGTACTGGATGATGCTGTGAGCTTCCCACAGTCTCCTGGACGTCGACATCTTTGTCGATATTTGATGAGATTCTGGTAGATTAGATAATTCTATGGTCCGTACATCGGACCCAAACACTCGTACAACCACACTGGTTAAGTTTTACAAAAGTTAGTCCTCCACTTCACGGAACATCGGAGCGACTCCCGCGTACAACCGTACTCGTTAAGTTCTATACAGTTAGTCCTCCTTCCACGGAACATCGGAGCGAGCCCCGCGTATAACCATACTCGGCAAGTTCTACACAGATTGTCCTCGTTCCACGGCGCGTCGAACGATATATCCACACGTCGCATCCCCACTCTTCATCCAACTTCTAGCTTGCGTGGTCTCCCCTGATTGGCTGCTCCCTACGCGCTAGATCCCCACTCTGGCTCATTACACTCGGCGGGAGGGAGAAGTCGTTTTCCGTTCCATACATTCGCCTTTCCTTGACGCTGCGACCCAGGATTGCGTCATGCTTTCCGACAAGATTAAGCGTGTACTTGAATTCCCAGTGAGTCACGTCTCTCGATATACCCTAACTGACGAAAACTCCGTAAAATTCCGCAATCACATAATTTTCTATGATATTGTCGTTCGTAATAATTTGCTTGATAGCGTTTTCTAAGACATAGAAAACCTGTCTGGATGCTAATAATTTTTATAAAATGCTCCGAAAATACCTTAATAATAATTATAATAAATTAATAATAATAATAAATTAACAAGAAAAATTCTCTTGGCTGAACAATTTGCCGCATAAATAAATATAGAATGGCTTCCTACTGACTTATGCCAGTTGCATAAAAACCCCTCGAAAAACACGTTACAACATCAAGACTGAGGTGGTATGGACACTTAAAGAGAATGGATGAGAAGAAGATTCCCAAGAGGATACATGAGATGCAGATGCAGAAGAAACGACCAAGGGGAAGACCAAGAGATAGATGGCTGAAAGAAGTGGAGGAATGTGTCAAGAAGAGAGGTGAGGACTGGACCAGAGTGACAGCGGAGAGGTGGTGGGAAGAAAGAACTAAGTGGCGAGGCTTATGTTCCAAACAGACCCAGCCTGGGGCTGGAAACTGTACAAGATGATGTTGATGTTGTTTTAAAAAAGTTTTTGTGTCTCAAATATCCGCTTAAATAAAAGAGAAAAGAATGGCGCCTGCAATTTTATTGCGGTGAAGTTGTCTATACTCAATATATTTTACAAAAATACTATCACGTGTTCTCACCACAAAAACAGGTAGCCTGAGGAAATTTCTTTCGTTAATGATAAGAGTGTTCACCCAAAACCGCAGCGGGAGTATGATTTAAGATGGAAAGATTTTTATAATCAATTAAGGGGAGGTGGACGACATGTGGCTTCAAAATTTTGAATTTTCGTTTTTTATGTTATTTAATACCTTAAGGTTTTCTGAACATATAATGGTAACTTTTATCATGATGTGACAACAGTCAGCTCTTTAAATCAGTAGATTTAAAAATGGCGCTCATGTGCCACGCCTACTCTCAGTTGCTTATAGATGCTACCAGTTCATTTGAATTGATACCACTTTGAATATCTTTCCTTTTTACCTCTCTGGTTGTGAAGGATAGTGTGAACACTCTACTAGTGTGTTCTCTTCACTGCTGGATTTCTTTGGACTGTCATGGCGTATCCTTATTGCTTGTTTACATTTTGTCACGTGTCAGTTTCTAATAGTCTGTTTGAAGGTTTTTATTTGTTTTGCGCTATTTTTATAAGGGAATATGGGCAGGATAAGGAAATTTGGGGCTAAGAGGAAGTTTTTTGGCAATCGGTATGCCAATGTAGAGAGTAAATCCTCGCCTACATCTCTAAACGAGGTTAGGCCTAATTCTAACCAAGACAATAACACAAGAAGTAGTGCATCAAAGTCCAGGGTGCTGTTTCAATTTTCAAGCGATCTGAAGCAAAGCGTGGTTTGAGATAAATTAATTACCTGGGGGATGGGGACTCTAAAGGATTCACTGCTGTACAAGAAGCTAAAGTGTATGGAGATAATGTACTTGTTAAAAAATAAGAATGTGTGGGCCATGTGCAAAAGAGGATGGGTTGTAGGCTAAGAAAATTGAAAAAGGATCAAAAAAATACAAAACTGTCAGATGGCAAGACACTATCTGGAAAGGGGCGTCTAACTGATCCCAATATTGATCTTCTACAGCGGTATTATGGCCAGGCTATTAGGAGAACAGCTGGACTTAATGATGTAACAAAGATGAAGGCAGCTATATGGGCAACATACTATCATAAACTTAGCATTGATGAACATCCCCAGCATTACTTATGTCCCAAGGGTGCGGACAGCTGGTGCAAATTCAACAATGGCAAAGAAACAGGACAACAGTACAGCCATAAGATCTCATTGCCAGAACCTGTCTTACTGGCAATTAAACAAGTATATCTGGACCTGGCTGACAATAGGCTGCTTGAAAAGTGTTTACATGGGAACACTCAAAATCCAAATGAGAGTTTCAACAATTGCATTTGGACTAGACTGCCAAAAACAACATTTGTAGGTATGAAAACTATGCAGATAGGTGTTATGGATGCAATTATTTGCCTTAATGAAGGGGTCATAAGCAGAGTGCAAGTATTGAAAAATCTATGCATACTGGTAGGGACCAACATGCTGTCAGATCTGAAAATTATTGACAACAAACGCATTGAGGCTACAGAAAATGACATTTTACAGCCAACCAAACAGGTTAGGGTGAACAAAAGGGTTCAGAAGAAGGAGATGGAGAAAGAAAAAATAAGAGAGGATGAATATAGCCCAGGAATGTTCTGAGAACAAGTAAAGTTCATGATAAAATTTAAACAGATTTTCTAAAAATGCCATTTTTTTTAGATTAAGGTACACTTTTCTCAGAAACTATTGAATATATACAGCTGTTATTTTCCATGTTATTTGTGTGAATGGTTATCTGTAAAAAGAATAATCATATATTTGTTATTTTGTGACACATAGGAGCTAAAAAAGTTAATAAAATGTATTCAATTTTCGGAGACCAAAATTTAAAATGGCTGTAAAAAAACATAAACGGAATTCAATTTCAAGTAGTAAGTCTATTACATCAAACCAAGCATTTTAAACACAGATCTGAAATTTTATTTCCTCAACCGCAGTTGTTAGTGAGAAAAGTGTACCTGAAACTCAGCATGTATATTGAAAAAAAATACCACATATTATTTTCAAAATACAATAACATCACTCTCCAGATATATATATAGGACTTTAAATAAGCTTAAAAATAAGGGGAATTGCTAGTTGACAGAATCTGAGAATTTAGAAGTTGTATTGTAAAAACTGAGCGAGATAGAAAGGGTTTAATACCTATAATATTTTACGAGATTTTCCCTGTGATGACGTCCACCTCCCCTTAACAGTGGCTATTTTCCAGGAGTTTTCAAATTTTTTGTCATTTTCCAAGGAGTTTTCCAGACCTAATAAAAATCCAGGAGTTTTCCAGGATTTCCAGGTTTTCTAGGAGTATTGGCCACCATGTATGTGTAGTTACATTCAACAACAGAACGATTTGCTCTCCTCTCTGTAGAACTTATACCATCTTGAACTTGAAATCTTTCCGCGAAATGATCTACCGGTAATCACGTTGCTCCACTCACACACAAGTCCTACAGAATATTTGAGCGGCTTGCTGCCAGAGCGCAGCAACGTTCATTCGCACGAGGTCTATATTTATTTTATATATTTATTTAATTAGTGGAGGATAGACATGGTCATCTTTTAGTTATTATTGTTTTTACACAACAGCACAGTTTATGTGACATAGAAAATATGAGAACAACATATTTTTGCAGACCTCACTGTAATCTATTCAAAACTAAGTGCTAAGATCAATGGGAATAAGCATGTTTTAGGTATTGTCGGGTATGCTAAGCCTGTAGGGTTACTCTATATCAAGTGGTTGTTTCTAAATTATTACCACATCATCATGCCCCTATATGAATCAACAACAGGTTTCCTCTTTGGTAAATGTTCTCATGTCTCTTTAACACTGCTGCTCTGTTCCATTTCAGTAGGTAACCTATTCTGTCATAGGCATTACTAGCCTGTTTTCTTATCACGGATGAAAACTTTCTATGCCTAATTGTTGTTGTTTCGTTAGTGGGTTAGGACATCACTGTCATCAGCCATATGTACTTGGATATGGGTAGAATTTGTGTATTGTGATGCTAGAATTGGGAAGGAGGTTAGTTATTGCTATTTTAAGGGGTGGAACTGCAAGGTTATCTGTCCCTGGGAAGGAGGTGATCATGGTCTTCTGTTGGGAACAATTCCAGCATTTACCTGGAGGAGAAAGGAGAAATCGAACCCACTTCTTCTCAGTTCGGTTTTAACTCATGAGGCTGAGTGAATTTCGTTTCAAACTCAAATCAAAATTATATTTTTAGGAGCAGATAACCTCGTAGTTCCGCCCCTTAAAACAATAACTAACTTAACTAACTAGAATTGTATTTCTCGGCAGAGGTGGGAATCAAACCTGGACCTCTGGACAGATATGATTGACCATACTGTGGATATTAATTTCTGTTTTAACTGTTACAGATTAATTGGTTATTTGTGTATGTGTCTTTTCTTCTCGTGTAGTCGACATTTCACGTTAAAAATGGGGTGAATATTTTTCTAGTTTTCTATTGAATTCTTCTATAAGTATATCGCATTTATTGTGACAACAGTGTTTTCGGTCAAGTTCACACTCGCAAGGTTCGAAATGGATACTTATCTATTATGATCGAAAACGTTGATTTATTAGCCTAGTGTAATGTATCAATCTCATCAACTTCTGACCATGTTTCATTTATGGTTTCATTATTTATTTATTCGCGTCTGTAGAACGTAATTTGATAGGTAAACACTCAGTCTTGTTTCCTCACAGCTTGTTCATGGCAGCAGCGTTGGGTAGCGCGCGCGCTGATGGCCGGAAGGCTATGACGTCATAAATCGTATTGCCCGGCTTTCTCTCTAGGTGGTACTGCCTGTGTGGTGCATTTTGTATCTCACATGTTGACAGTAGTAGTGACGTCAATGGGTGCATATTGGTAACAGCTGAAGTGACATCATGCGCCTGTCAAACATGGCTGCCGTCATTGAATGAGCAAAAAATGTATGTATGTCTACCCCTTATTATTCCCGTTTTCCAACGGGGTCGGGGATGAGATGCGATGGAAGTCTTTGTGGCGATGGTTTTTACGGCCGGATGCCCTTCCTGACGCCAACCTCATGAGAGGAGTTAATGAGAGATGAAATGAATGATGGCGAATGAAATTGGGCAAGGATGTGGAAGGAAGCGGCCGTGGCCTGTCAGAAGGTACCGTCCCAGCATTTGCCTGGTGTTGAAAATGGGAAACCACGGAAAACCATTTCAAGGACGGCCGACGGTGGGGCTCGAACCCACGCGTCTACCGAGTCAGCAGAGAGCTTGGCCCCATGACCTAATGCTGTGCTTTAGCCAGCGTAGCCACTACTGTCGGTCATTGAATGAGCAAAAAAATACAAACACATATTTACCTAATTTAGCACATATTTCCGATGCAGTAGTGATCATGTTAGTAATCTGGAAACTTGTGTCATGTACGGTGGTCGGCACAATCAAAATCCAGAATATTTTCTATAGGAATAGGTAATGTGAGTAAGTTTAGATACAGGAGTTGAACATTTTATTGCTTGAGGGTGTTATTGCATTTTTTCAGCAGTGTTAACATTATTGTTTGGCGCTGGTATTGCAACTTAGTTCAAAACATGGAATTGTAATGGTGAACGCTGAATAAGGCTTTACGTACAAATTAGACCAGGAGATGAAACAGCAACAGTTGAGGAGACGAGAATACACGGAAAAATTTACTAAACTACTGACGTTAGCCATAAATACCTTCTGTATTGATTCAAAATAGATGCGGAAAGGATGTAGTTCACTCCTCCACTGTCTATAGCCCACCCACCATCCCAAATTATATCACGATTTATTTAGTAAATTTCCAGCCTTATCAGCCATTATCAGCGTGAATTATGTAAAGTACAGTATTGCCAACCCCAAACAAACCTCATCCATACGGTATTAATTGTATAGGTCGGAGGTCCACAAAGTGGGGGACGGAGATTGTGATAAAGGGGGGGGGGGGGGCGCCGGCTCATGTTGAAATATTTGTATTTTCTTTATATTCTGTAACAAATATTGCTATCCTCATATCCATGAATCTATCATAGGCACGACCATTCAAAACTAATAAACTCATACTTTTGCTGTCTCATTTCACAAGAACTGACCAGTAGATCCTGCCAGCTGCAACTCTGAAAAAAGATGTGGAGTAACATTTCCCTTTCACCCACCACCCGCAGCGATATCGCCTTACTTATGACAATAACTGCTTGACAATGTGACCGCCACTTCCTTACAAGAATAGATTCTTCTATTTCAACCAGGTCTTTGCAGTCAGTTCAAAGACAGTGAGTAAACAGGTGAATTCTAGTGCATGTTCAGTGGAAGTAGTTTGCCCGACTTACAAAAAACTTATACAAGTAAGGTGATCACTCATGCGGCTTACCGTATTAGCAGTGGTTATTACTATTATTATAACTGTTAGTTCCAGTACTTAGACAGAAGGAAATACTGTAGCTCTTTTTTTTTTTTTGCGAAATAGCCTATGATTAGTGCTAAGAAAGGAAAGAAGAATAAGGGGGGCGAGCTAGATATTTCATGTTTCAGAGGGGGGGGGCGACTGAGATAAAGTTTGAGAACCCCTCGTATAGGCGGTCTAGGTAGCGTTCTGTGAGGGACTGAAATTAAATGAACAGTGGTATTGACAATGGTTACAGCGTAACACGTCCAATCCAATGGTTTTTCTGAAGATGGTTACAGACTAACATGTCGTCAACAGTGCCCCGCTAGCTTCTCACACTACAACCCGAAAATTCTAACCTTTGTTTTGTCCAATCCAAAGGGTTTTGACAATGGTTTCATCCTACGGCTATGTTAGCCATATAATGCACCCCTGGATTTTGTCATGCACAGTGGAAATTGTCACGCATAATCTTTCTCTAGACCAATGGTTTTAGTCACGCAGACGACGACCTCACGTGGTGTATTTTATATCTGACATGTTGACAACACTACCGTGATGCCATGTCTCATCAATGTATCCGCCCATGTAACAGTTGACAAATGCTCAGCGCTTGAAGAACATGACTGCTATCATTCAATGAACAAGAAACGAATGCACATATTTCCAGTGCATTAGACGTCAATTTCATTTGGTGTTGTCCCCTAGAAAGGTATGAAAATTATGTTTAACCCTATTAACGTAGTTGTGAGTGTCCAATGCATGTTCTCGCATCCTCAACTAGTAATGATGAAAAACGGTATGAAAATCATATATTATCGCAAATGTATACAAGTGTAATAGTCACGATCATCTCTCATTCAGAATTTATAAAACAATTGGATATCCCTGTTTTATGAGTAACACGAAAGATGCCGATTCGACTCGACTGTCCACACATAAATGTATCTTATCTGCAAGAGTCATGCAAGCAGTTGCAGCATGCCTGATATGCTGTGAATGCCTACCTATTTCAGCACTTCAGAGGGAGAGAGAATTAGGAAAAGGAAAGAGAGATGCATGTGTTCCATGGAATTTTATCTATATAAGTCATGATAATAATAATAATAATATCGTATGGCCTCGGATGCCGGGTACAAGCTCTGTAATTTGACACCCAGAGAGCAGCTTGCATGTCGAATTTCGTTGTTCCTTGAATCACTATGAAAGTCAAGGAGGTTAGATATCTAAACTCCTTGAACACTATAGTGCTTTCTAGTAGAGAAATGAGGAACTTTGTGTTAGCGGAAACTCCCGAGATTAATTTTGCCATTATGAACATGGCCTACTGAAATCAAATGGGTTCTTTGACATGCCAACATCGTATGATATGCGTGTCGTATTTTTGCCGCCTTTCAAAAATCACTTACCACGGCCAGGAGCGAACCTGCAATCTTGGGGTTAGTAGACTGACACGCTATCCACTCACCCACCGTGGCAAGCTATAAGTCGTGATCTGAAAAGTGGATGGAGGGTGGGTAATAGTCGGCAGAGGAATCATCTATTATTATTAACTTTATTGGCCACATTGGACCACTTGAGTCTTCCATGTACACTTTTTCTTTGAAGGTTGTATTGTTTGATTCTTCTTATCTGCCCAGTACTTCTTCATTCATTCTGATCGCAGTGTTCTTGATTCGTCTGAAATCTCTACAGGCCGTCTGTGCATCATTTCTGCTGAAAATTTGTGATTCTTAAGAAGGGTGGTAATTTTATTATTGTTCTCTGTATCTGTAATTTCGAGTCCAACTGATTTGAGATCCTCTTGAATTTCTTTGATCCAATGCCCTCCAGTCTTCTTTCCCAGATTTCTCATCACTAACTTAGTTGTCATAAAATCCTATTTTCTGGTAATCGTAGGATGTGAAAGAAGAGATTCTTTTCTTCTTAATCATGCTGGTAACTGAGTCAATCTCTCGATAGACTGTTTCATTGGAGAGAATTCTCCAGACTCCTTCAACCGGGTAGCTTTTATTTATGCAGGTTCTGATAATTCTTCTTTCAGTTTTGAGGAGCTGATCAGTTCTTTCATTTTTAATTTGGAACAAGGTTTCGCAAGCATGAGTAGCTTCGGGCAAAGTTACAGTTTTGTAGTGTTGGATCTTCATCATCGGCTTTAACTCGAATCCGAGTATAAATCTTCTTCCTTCAGTCCAGTTTGTGGATGTGTTTACGGTGACTAAAGAGTCCAATCCTGGCATGGAACAAGCGACCACACAAGTCACATAGTATTGCTGGAGGAGGACGTGGTTGGGCTGCTCGAAGTTTCCTAGCTTGACGCTTGGCCTCTTCATGTGTGCGTCGATCCCTTTCAAACGTCTTTACAGTATCCGAGATGGTACGGCGCCAAGTTGAGCGGTCTTCAGCCAGCATGTCCCAGGTTTGTGAATCAAGACCTGTCAATTTCAGGGTCTGCTTTAGCGCCTCTTAGGACCACCATGAGGTCTGGTGCCATAGCATAACTCACCATATAGCCAAAAAAAAAAGCTTGTCAATAGGCACTAAGATCCAACATTTTTTACCATAAATGTAGGATCTTAGTGCCTATTGACAAGCATTTTTTTTTTTATAAGTTGACCAGGTTAGAAATTGTGCTTTTTTCATTTTGTTGGTTCTATTTATTCATGTTTTATTGCTTAAGTTATGCATAATGATTTCTCCAAGGTATTTAAATTGTATAATTATGTTAATTTTTTGATCATTTATGATGACTTCCTTTATGTCAAGAGGTTTCATTGGCATGATCTCAGTTTTCTCAGAGGATATTTGCAATCCTATTTTTAATGCAATTTTCTGGAGACTGGTTATCTGAGCACTAACTTCTTCCATGTCAAGGGCTAAGAGAGCTAAATCATCTGCAAACCCTAGGCAGTTTGTTCTTATTGAACATTTTGCTCCAATTTTGATTTTGGGTGGGTTTTCTTTTTGCCAAATTTTCACGATTTAATCGAGAATCACACTGAAAAGTACTGGGGATAAACCATCACCTTGTCTTAGGCCTGTTTTTTTATTGGAAAAGCACTTGACATTTCTCCCCTGAACTTGACCTTTGAAATTGTGTTGGTTAGAGTTAGTTCAATAATTTTTGTTAATTTAGGATGAAGGTCATATGATCTAAGAATTTTTAAAATAGTAGGTCTATGTATACTATCATAAGCCGTTTTAAAATCTATGAATGAAATGAACAGTTGTTTAATTCTGTATTTGTAATATTCCATATTAGTTTCAGGCTGAGAATTTGGTCTGGACAACTTCTGTATGGGCGAAATCCTGCTTGGTATTCTCAAAGTTGTGGTTCCAGAATGTTTTTTATCCTACTGTAAATTATGCAGGAGAAAATTTTGTAAGTGCAGTCCAGAAGGGTTATTCCTCTGTAATAATCTGGATTAGTTTTATCTCCTTTTTTGAATAATGGATGGATTACACCAGAGGTCCAATATTCTGGGATTTTCTCTGTGATACACATTTTTACTAGATGCTGATGTAGATTTATGATTGCTGGTTTCCCTGCATTTTTCCAGATTTCTGCAAAGACTAAGTCTTCACCACATGCCTTATATTTTTTAGTTCCTTAATTGCTAGTCCTACCTCATTGATATTAGGTGGATCAATTAAATCTGGGGCGGTTGAAATGGGTGTGTCAGTATTTACTTCCAACTTCTCCAGTGGGTCATCACAATTTATAAGTTTGTTGAATGTCTCTGCGAGGATCTCTGCATTTTCTTGATTACTATGAGCCAACTTTCCTGATTTATCCCTCAGCATTAATGTCTGTCTGTTAGGTAGTCAGCCCGAAGGCTGGTTGGATCCTCAAAAAGTACTGCCGTTACGTTATGTGAGTAGATACCCACAAAAACCCAAGGCAGCGCTACTTTGAGGCGTTCTAGGCAAGAAGAGGAGTGAGGTAGTTTGCCATTGCTTTCCTCACTGAGTCAGAACAGTAGTCCTAACCCTATGAGTTGAACCTTTCACAGCATTCACAGGCACTGACTGTGCCCCGAATGCCATTACTAAGCACCACCCATACCTCAGTAGCATCCATATAATCACAGCCATGAGTGAGACTGAGACATCGGTGAAAAGCCACCTTTTACTCTAGCCTGTGCCAACTGACAAATGCAAAAGTACTGTATTCATCAAGAGATGGCGAACAGGCCAAGCATTAATGTAGGGGGCTCATATTTTTTAAGGTATTTGCCAAAGGTTTTATAATAATCTCATGATTGTTTTTTTGTTGACACTCTCTTCTATCTTTTGTAAGGTATGTTTAAGATGGTTTAGCTTGGTTTGATGATTTTATGGGTTGACTTCCTTTGTTTTATTAGTTCTAAATTTGATTTGTCGGAATTTTGGGCTTGATTTATCCAAGCTTGGTGTCTTCTCTCAATTGCCTGGTCACATTCTTCATTCCACCATTCATGTTTTTTCTAGGATTTGTTGGAGCTAACTCTTCTGCCATCGATTTTAGTTTGGTGGTCAGTTCTTCTAATGTATTAGTGTTGACAGATCCTTCTCCTGTTTTCCTATAGTACTCCCTATTATTTATTAAGGTGGTAGGGTCGAATTTTTTTCTATTTTTATTTGGAGATCTTTTCTTGACTCTAGGAGTTAATTTTATTTTGATCTTAACAACATAGTGATCTGACCCCGAGTCTTCCTCCCTTAGGACTTTTGACATTGTAGATTTCACGATGGTGAAATTTATCCATGCAAACAAGGTCCAGTTGTCATTCACCTTTTCAGAAATCAGGATGTTTCCAAGTTTTTAATTTGTGAGGTTTCCTTTTAAAGTACGTTGATTTTGAGATAAGATTGTGATTTCTGCATAATTCAACCAATCTTTGACCAATTTTATTCGTCCTCTTATGGGCTGGCAATTTTCCAATGATATCTCGGTACCTTCTTTCTTGTCCCAGCTGTGTATTGAAATCTATTACATCATCTCTATATTTTTCCCGACCATTACCACAAGTATTTCGGCTAAATCCAGTAGTTAAAAAGTTTTTTCCCCAGGATTTGGACTCCTCCAGTTTTACTGCAGCCTCTTTATAGCTTCCCTTTATTACCTCCTTTCAGTTTGCTTCCACTTAACCCGGGAGTAGTCGCACACAATTGAACAACGTTAATAGTCGCAGGGGGTCCATTGGGCTCCATGTGTGAATATTAAACAATTTCTCAAACCTATGTCTCTTAAATCAATTCATTAAAACTACAGAACAGGAGACCAAGCCGTCGTAACTTTCAACAAGGTATATTACTGAAAATATAGTATTTATGATTGACAAACCTTTCTCGGAGATGTTGGGAGTCGTTTTACTTTCTCAATTGCCACTGCTGCAGCGGAATAATTCCTTTTAATTGATTATTTACGAAAATAATGCTTTTAGCATTGTCTTCATTTCACTATGGACGCCATCTTGGACACTACGTCATACGTCATGTGACACCCGAAAAGCGAACATCTGAGTACGTTACCAACATGTCCAATACAAAATTCACCATATGACACGTAAAATTTGAAATTGTTACAAATTTCCACTAAGTTAAGCACGGTCTTGCGGAAAATTACTGCTAGTACCACAAGCAAGGGGGTCTGGGGCGTAAGCCCCAGGTTAGGTTTGTTTTTGTATGTAAAACATTAATAAGATAGAATTTATGTCCGCTACTAGGTTAGGTACTGCCTGGTCGAAAATTACTGCTAGTACCACAAGCAAGGGGGTCTGGGGCGTAAGCCCCAGGTTAGGTCTGTTTTTGTATGTAAAACATTATAAATACATAAATAAACACTGACAATTGGCGCAATTTTTCATTACATTACTTTATCGACGCTCTTTTGTTTACTCGTTCTATACCCGATGTGAAATAGTACCAAATGCGTGGGGTTGGCATTCCTGACTTAGTAAGCAAGATGGCTACAAAAGACTTCATTTCTGCTATATAAGTCGTGTATCTATTTGGGATGGCTGGGTGGGTTTATGGCAGCGGACGAGTCGACATCTATCATTTTAACACCTCCGGACACCATTACTTCGGCAAATTTCATTACCTAAATTTTTTTATACCTTTGGTCTCCTGTTCTGTAGTGCTACCTGAAACTAAACTTATCAGCGTTAGAGCAAAGAACGGTAGACCTAGTCAACAAAGACGTCAGAAAATTTTAGGTTACGTATCAAGTCGCACGGGGCCCAGTGAACCCCACGACACGACTGCGCAACTGATTAGTAATAAGAGCTGTGCTGCACTAGAATGAACTTCAGGCAGCTACTGGGAAAGAGCACTCAGATCTTTAATTTATGCAGGAATTCAGGACAAAAATACTTTGCATGGGGCCCAATGGGCCTCCCGAGACTATTCTTGGGTTAAATATCACCTAGGCCTAACTGTCCTCTTCACTGCCTCCTAACAGCCAACTTATGCTTAGCTACATCCTGCCTGCTAAGTGACCAATAGGCTAGCCTATTCCTTTATTAGGCAATTAAACTGTCACCTTATTCTTTTATTCACCACTTAACTGTCTCCTTATCTTTAATATTTTTGCCAAGTTTATTTGAAAATTATGTTTCGCCCGATTGTGCACTTACAGGTTAGCGTAAGACAAAGACATCTTCATTTGGTATTTTTGTTTAAATAATGCATCGAAACGTAACGCTCATATTTTGGAGTTGTTCCTTTTTCCCAACTGTGGGCTTGGTCCCGCTCGATTGACTAATTATTTGGTAACATATACACACCAAAAGAGTGCCTACAGAGCAATATGTATGCCATAACCAAACCTTAGCCTAACCTGTGATTATGCTATCGACATCGTCAGCAATCAACATAGAAGTTACCAGAAACGAAAGCATTTAAGAATACCTGTTCGGGCTTTGACACCATCATATGAGTTTCAAGGAAGGCGTCAGGCACCTTCGGTCTTAAACATTTGACGACCGGATGACCAAAGGTTATGTTCGGAACAAAATGCCCATCCATGACATCCAAGTGCAGGTAGTCGGCCCCACTGTCCAACAGTCGAACGGACTCCTTATGGAGTTCAGAAAGATCCGCATTTAAAACCGAAGGACCAATTTTGCATGACAATTCACATTTAGCCATTTTGCTCGAAAAGAAGGCGCACTTTAATTTCTTGAACTAGCGCTTTTAGAGACCGAGGCAGGACTCGCAGGACACCAGTGAGCAGGACAATCCACGCCAGGGGGACGACAGTTCATAGGGAGCGCGTGGGTCGGGGTAAGGCCCTGTACTGTTTGTTCTGCCAACCAATGAAGAATTAATTTTAGCACTAAGGTTCCGTAGTTGGCACTCATGAACGTTCACATCAAACCGAATGGCGGAAGCGGGAATAGTCTGTTTTGATTGATTTTCCTCGTGGTGTTGTTGGTTGTTTTGATTTGTTCAGTATTTTCATTGTTTATTTGAATTGAATTGAGAGTCAATCATGCCACTGCAAGGGAGGAAAAATTGCCAAGCACCGGGATGTAAGAATTATAATGATAGTAAGAACAATACGGCAATTTTCATCTTCCTGGTGTTGACCATGTTTTAAAACTAGTGGGCAATATGGACTACTCGCGAATAAAAATATATAGAGAATAAATGTGTGCATTTCATCTCTTGTTTGTTTCCTTACCCATTCTCCTTTGCATTGCAATAAAATTTGTGGTTTAGGGCTACGGGGAGGGGTGGGTGGATGCGGGCATGCTAGGCAAAATGTGAGGTTATGGCAATGTAGTGTGTGCATTTGGACGATTTTCTTTATATTCATCGAATATCCCAACTATTCTGTAGAGTATGAGAGCATTTTTTAATTAGCCTAGAGGTGAATTAAGCTCTAGAACGGCATAACTGTGTTTTCGTGACAAATCCATTGCCAACATTGATATATATCAAAATGTATTCTTTTCCTATCTGGACGTATATTTCAGCACCTAGCGAAAGGCGCAGTTATGTTTGAGTTATATTAATCAATAACTCGTCACAGAACATACTGTTCATTTACGTGTAATAAAGGCTACATTCATATGGCTTTTTACTTTTTATGTTGCCAGACTTGGCAGTACAATCCATAGCCTAAGGCGGTGTTCTCTCTCGGAAATTCTATAACCAAAAGTGACAAATCTCTTATACTTACATGATCCTTGATCCACGCTACACGATGCACTAAAACACGTGCGCTCAACCCAAGGTAACTAGAATCTTCTCCTTGGTACGGTAGTGGGCACAGTAAACTCTTTACCCAATTGCTACTGTGTAGTGGTACGTATCAATGGGTAACCGTCGACTACCGACTGAAAGCGTAAGACCAGTGAGTAGCGGGGAATCGTAAACAAGAATATGACGCAACGCGGAGAGATACATATGAGTAAACATAGGAATTAGAGACGAGGACACAAATGGTATTAACGCTTCACACCGAAGCGACCCACCTTGGTGACTCGCTAGATATATACACACACATGACCGGGTCACAAATATGGATATGGTAAAGGATTACCCTTTCAAATCTTGAAATTAATATTTTCGAAAATTGCCACTATGCTACTGACCAGTGGAATTGTAGGCGTATGTACCAATGTGGCCAATGCATTTAAAGGAAGTGCATACCCTAAATCGTATAAAGCTCTCAACATTAAAGCACGTTGATGGTCGTATAGTGGACATTGAAATAGAATATGATTTAAGGAACCCTCCATTTGTAAACACGAACATAGAGGATCATCACGTCGTTTTATGCGGAATAAATACACCGGCGTTAATGCATGGTTAAAACGTAGACGAATGATTGTAATGATATGTCGTCGTGTGTATTTCCCTCCATGAAACCATGGTTTAAAATAGTCGGTTGTAACCCAAAATAGTGTTTGGCCTTAATTCTGGCGTAGCTAGTCCACGTGCCTTGCCATTCCTCCCGTATTGTCGAACGAATTATAGAACGCAGATCTGACATTGGTATGGCGATGTTGTAAGTTTTTCCGTGTCCTTTTGCTGCATCTTTGGCAAGGTTATCCGCTATTTCGTTGCCCTCAATGTGACAATGGCCGGGTACCCACATGATACTGACTTCAAAACCCTCCGTGTGTAAAGTGTACAATTGTTGCACTAATTGACATAAAAACCAGTTGTCAGCCTCTCTAACATTTTGCAGTGCTTGCACTACACTCATTGAATCGGTACAAATTAAAGCATGACGAATGGCATGTTTTTTTTTATATAAAAACACGTCTGACGTATGGCAAAAATTTCGGCTGTAAATATCGAGACGTCGGGGGGTTAAGTATACTGAAAGGAGATTTGTAAGTCCGGAGCACAGAAGGCTGCTCCCACACGCGCAGGGTTAACCATTTTAGAACCATCTGTGTAAAAAAAAGATACAGGAGATCAAAGGATTAGTTATTTCCCGAAAAATACGGGGAATAATTACAGGATGATGTTGAAACGTCTGGTAGACTTGGGGTAAGGAGTTCTGAAGAATAGGAGGTTGAAAGTACGTTGCAGCATACGGAATAGTATATATCGGTTACCGCATGACTTTTAATATATTATGGCGGTACGGTTGAAGCATGGAATATGCGGTTAGTAACGCAGGACGAGAAACGGTGGGCAATAATCGACGCGTATAATATTCCTCTAATAGTTGTAATTTAGGGACGATAGGTGATGTTGTTATCATCATTTTTCGTAGCAGGTACATACATGCAAGATATCTACGCCGATGCTGAAGTGACATTTCTCCGGTTTCAACTAGCAGGGCTCCTGTGGGGGTTGATTGAAGCGCACCTATAATTATACGCAAGGCAGAAAACTGGATTCTATCTAACCGAAGGAGCCTAATGCTGGGCATTGAATCAAAAAAAAAAGAATTGTAATCCAGTACAGAACGGATGATGTTACGGTAAACCGTTAATAATGATTCTGGGTCCGCCCCCAATTACGTCTAGTGAGAGATTTTAGAACATTAATTTTACTGGCGAGATGACTCTGAAGGTATTGCGTATGTCTCTCCCATTGCATTTTCCTGTCAATATGAATCCATAAATATTTGACACTTGTCACCACCGGAATGTGACCTTGACGGTATAAAATAGGAGAACTGTCGTAAATTCGTTTGTGCGTAAAAATCATCGCAGCGTTTTTCCCTACGGATGTTTCAAATCCGTATTGATGTAGCCAATCATGAGCATGAGATAAGGCGTGGTATATATCTCTTCGACATGAGGAAAACTCTTCTCGAGTGCAATATATTAGAATGTCATCCGCATATTGTAGAATGCGAGCGTGCGGTAATATGACTGTTTCTAAAGTACGGGTGTAAATTAAGTATAAAAGCCCGCTTAGAACGTCGCCCTGGGGAACCCCATAAGAAGTATGTCGAGAATCAAAGACACCGGCTGGGGAGTTTAACGTAATATGACGATAGCATAGCATATTGTGTATTAAGCACCTGAAGGGCAGGGGAAAATTTAGATCCCTTAGAAGTTGAATAAGAAGATATGGATCAACAGAATCATATGCATTTTTGAGGTCAAGGAACACAGCTACTGTGTGCATTTTCTTTCCTTTTGCTAGGAGTAGATCAGTTAGGAATATATTTATGGGGTCGGATGTACCAAGATTTTTCCTAAATGCAAATTGGGTTTTTGGAAAGAGGTTATAATATTCTAGGCACCATTGAAGCCGTCGGAGAAGTATATGTTGGAAAATTTTTCGGAAACAAGATCCAAGTTGAATACCACGATAACTACTCGGTAATCGAGCATCTTTCATGGGTTTAAGAATCTGTACAGTTTGAAAAACATTCCAATCCTCCGGGAAGGTCCCTATGCATAAGATAGAATTATATAGTTGAAGAATGATACTCTGAGCGTTTACTGGAAATCGAGCGATCATTTGATAAGTCACTCCATCAATCCCTGGGCTGGATGATTTTTTTTTTGCCGAAAAATGTGTCTTAATTCCCTACTTGTAATAGGCTGCATTAAACTGGAAAAACGTTCCAGGGAACCAGATGTACAAGATGTAGGCAAGCGAATAACTATTTCTGGTGTCCAAGTATGATACAGGTCATGGTATCCCTGCACAGAAAGTTGGGAGGGAGATGAGATAGTACGATTATTAGAGAAATGTTTAATCGCCGTCCAAATACTGTTTAGGGACGTAGAACTGCATAATTGGGTAGTATATAATTTCCACGCTTCCCGTCTTTTATCATTAAATACACGTTGTATTTGAGCGGTGAGACTTTTGTATCGCAAATAAGATGTTGGAGAGCCATACTGTCGAAAAGCTTTTAAACTCGCCTTGCGCCGTCTTACCAGCTGTCCGCATTCTTGATCCCACCATGAGGGTAAGGCACCACGATTATTTGGAGGACCTGTCGTTGGAATTAAAGGGTGATATATATTAAGATAGGCGCGGATATTCTCTAATAAAAAGGCATAACTGTTACTGAGCCCCTGTGTATGCTGTGAAAGTCTATCCTCTAAAAATCGGGAGAACAACTCATAATCAAAACTTCGTAAATTTCGCTTAACCTTAGATACGTTTTTTTTGGGTTATGTTGGGTACACGAGACATCATAGTCGATTATAATTGGATAATGATCGCTTTGATGCGTATCCTGCACGGTCTTCCATGTCATCTTATGAGATAAGTCTAAAGTAATGACACTTAAATCCACCGCACTTTTGGGACTATTTGGTGGGGTAATGCGCGTGGCTGATCCATCATTTAAGAGATGTAGGTGTAAATCATGTATAACTGCAGCGATGTGACGTCGTTTTGGATTAATGCGACCACTGCCCCACAAGGCGTGATGCGCATTAAAATCCCCCACGGTAATATGTTTAGGAAATTGTTTTATGAACCGGAAATATGCCTGCCATTGCCGACGGGAACCTTGTATACCCGGGGGACAATAAATATGACTTACATGTAGATCTTGTACAAGGAATGTGTGATGATGAGTATGAGGAATATAGAATTGAGTAGGGAGAGGAGTGTATCGTAAGGTCTTTTTGAATAGCGTCATTATGCCACGATATCCTGGACCATCCTGACGTTCGACCAGGTAGTTGGGAATCGAGAATCTATACGAGGCACGAAGCCATGTTTCCTGTAGGAATATGATATCCGGTTCATACTCCTGTATTAACAGCAATAATTCATGCTTCTTATTTAAAATACTCCGGCAATTCCACTGGAGGAGTAACATGTAGCACGCATCTAAATTAGGCCACTGTGGGACTACTACTTACTAGGGTATTATTTTTGGTGGTAGGAGGATTGGGAAGTAACGGAACTATTTTGTCTAATAATTGTTTCACATAAAAGCTCCATTGAGCATTGTGTCCTAATAATTCTTGTAATTTCAGGAAATCTTCAATGATGTCATGGGACGGGTCTCGTGAAGTGCCAGGTGTTTGAGAACACTGTTTCTTCGAAATTTCCTCACCCATTGTGGCGGGTTGCATAGCCACCCCTACACCACTTCCAGATGGTTGCTTCAAGATCTCGAGATAGGCCCGTCGGTCGTAACCTATGGGATTCACTACTTTCGGCTTTGGGGACACTAGTTCTGTATATTTTCGTTTTCTCGGCGGATCCTCTCTACGCGTATTATGAGACTGTTCTAAGGATGGAAATTGCTGCGGGAGTGTAAGAGGATTAAACGGTACATTGTAGTTAGCCGTAATAACTTCGTGGTACGATTTATTTTCGGTACACATTTGACGTTTTATGGACTTTTGTTTCTCCAATTCGGGGCAGCGTGCGGCGCCTGCCGGATGATTATCACCACAATTGGCACATTTAAACAGAGTCTCCTTACATGTTTCCGTAGAGTGTCCTTGCGCACAGTTACCGCAAACTGGGGCGCGAGCCCGGCAGTGTAGTTTTACATGCCCGAATCGTTGACAGTTCAAACATCTAATGGGGGAAAATATGAATAATGTTACCTCTAAGAGCACATTAAAAATAGATACATAATCAGGTAGTCTTTGTGTTTTAAAGAAAATTTTCACTGTTCCTGTAGGAAGGGATTCTAACTTGTCATTGATCATCTTTTTCCGGAAAAAACGCTGGACTCGCACAATTGGGACAGGCGAATCAATATATTTTAGGATTTCATCGTGCGTTAAGGATGTGTCCACGCCCCTAATTAGCCCAACACGTTGGACGTTAGTGGACGGGACAAATGCAACCAAGTGCTTTGGTAAGAAGGAGTTAGCTTCTATGGCCTTGTTAAATTGTACCTGAACACGATTGCGGCCTTTGCGTTGAATATTCTTTATACCCACGATCTTATTTTCGAAAAAGAGCTTTCCTAATGCCATCGGATGTAAATTGCCAATATGTTGATCACCCTCACCTTGCACAAACACCGTGTACGGTCCTGTGTGATGGTCATAATATCGATTGTCATTAGACAATGGCTGTCGCTTAGCAAGAATTGGAGATGTTTCAGCAGTGGAAGTTGTTGGAGTTGATACTAGCTCAACCTCCGACACTACAAGCATACTTTCAACGGACGCTACACCCTCGTATTCCACGTGTTCAAATTCGTCCGGTGGTCGCCCCATCTGACTACCATCACTTTCGGACGACATGTCGAATAGTTATCCCCTATTAAGGAGGGGGTACTAACCTGATTAAACACTAACGAGACCTAACACACTAAACAAATAACAGGTCAAAAACCCGAAGTCCACACCCCACTCAAAAGCACGTACCCTACACCCGATACCCCTCACTGCACAGATGCACACCGTATGGAGGTTGGGATATGAATGAGGTAACTAGAATACTGTGCGCCCAACCGTGAACAAAGAGAATTTGTTGTTGTTGTTGTGGTAAGATTGATGGACACAGTTGCCTCTTCGCCCAAATGCTTCTGTACAGATTTGACCACAGTAGCACATACCCGTCGCACGTCATGTTTGTAAACACAGACAGAAATTTGCTAACCTAACCATTCGCCTATAAAAACTATCCATATGGTCCGTAGCACCAAGGTATGCACGATACTCTAGGAAGGGTTAAGGGAAAATCAGTACACACCAGTGGCGTGGCGTGGAAGTTTTTCGAGGGTAAGCTGTGAAGAAGACTCAAAATATAGGCTTACACCATAAAGCAACTTCAGCACCCGGTTCCAGCTATGCCCTTGTCAATGTTGAGGTTGATATCTGAAGTAGCAACAATTACTCTACACACATAATTGTTAGTCTTTCACATTTAAAAAATAAAAATAGAAAGAATTGTAATACAGCACAGCTCATTTTTCCCTTTTCAACTTTAGGCATGCCAATCCATGTACATTAAGTGAGGAGAAAATTATTCAACAATAGGGTTGGCGAGCTTCTCTTATCGTGTATCATTTGACGATTGAACAGTGTGGCAATTTGTGTTTTTGTTGTTCGCATTTCTTGGCCTAAGGAGCTAAACTTTTAGGATATTACCCGTAAATTTTCTATTGTGCGTGGCTCAGTGGTAACGTTCTAGCTTGCTGAGCTTAAGATAGCGGTCTCGAATGCCGTCGCAGCCAGTCGGCATTTGAGGGTGCGCAAATGCGAGGGAGCCGTGTCAGTATATTTACTGGCACGTTAAAGATTCCCTTCGGGTCAAAATTCTGGCACCCCGGCGTCTCTAAAAGCCTCAGTAGTTAACAGGGACGTAAAACCAATAACATTATTATTTTCTATTATGAGACCTAAGTGAACATTAAAATAATAAACATGCTATTAGTAGACTAATAGATATTCTTATGTCATTGTATTGCATGTTCAGTTAATATTTATTTGCAAACACTCAAATTGCACTGATGTAGGTTTTCACGGCTTCATTAGTTTGAATGACTTAATTGGGGCGTAGGCCTATAACCTATGCAAACTAGTACTAAGGGGGGCGTGGTGGCGCAGCGGTCAAGCAGTTGGCCTCTCACCAAGGTGGACCGGGTTCGATTCCCAGTGAATGCATGTGAGATTTCGAAGTGAAATTCCATGTCCTGTGGTTCGGATTCCACGTAAAAAGGAGGTCACGTGGCTCATGATCGCATGATTAATGGTCACGTAAGTAGAGGAGCAAGGAGGGTTCTGCTTCAAATACCGTTATTTATGCAAATGAGGGGGGCGTGGCAAGGTCAATGACCTTGAGGTAGGTCATGGTCAATGACCTTGAGGTAGGTCATTGACCCCCAAGGTCGCCGGGACCCCGGAAGGTAAACAAACCTTGGAGGGTCCAGGAACCGGTTTGAGGGGGTGTGGGTGGAGGGGGAGGAGTGGGGGTGGGGAGGGAGGGTGGGGGAGGGAAGGGTGGGGTGGGGGACGAGGGGGGAAGGATGTAAGAGGCTCTGCACGAGACCCTCCTCGACCCAGTCTCTCTCTTGGACTGAGCGCCTTCTCTGTTATGGTCTCGTGCTATATAGCTTTGCTTTGTACTTGATGAGATCCGAGTGTTGCCGAACGTTTCCGAATCTTTGTCGGTGAATGAATCGTCAGATTTGAACGGTCAACTAGTGTGTGTGTGACGTCACAGCAGATTACGGAATGTAGCACAGGTCATGGATGAGAGTGTTTTAATGGGAAACATGAATGGAGATGGATGGTGGTTGTTGAACCCTGACGTGCTAGGTTGGCGGGTAAACAAACGTGAATGAAGATGGAACTGTGAATGGAGGTTGGGACGTCGCAGGCAGAATGTAGTGTAGGTCATGGATAGGATTGTTTTTTTTCTAATACTTAACGGTAAACAAATTGTTAATGGGTGGGGGATACAAAACGCATGGCATGTCGGTTCAGCCAGCTCGACATGAAATAAAAACAAGATGGTGTAATGTCTATTGATGACATTGGAATATTCCATCTAGTTGTGAAGATATGAACTGTGCCGACTGTCGAAGCCTATCGCACTCCTCTGAGTCAGCGATTGAATAAATGACTGATAAAATTAAATGATGGTGGAGAGTGTTGGTAGAATGAAAGTTTGTCTGGAAAACTAGGGTACCCGGAGAAAAACCAGCCTGCTTCTGTTTTGTCCAGCACAGATTTTACATGGAGTAACTGGGATTTGAAACACAGACCTAGCGGTGAGAGGTTGGCATGCTTTTCCCTAAGCCATGGAGGCATAATCACAGAGACCTAGTGCAGCCGAAGGATTTTTTTATTTATGCTGACTTGGGAGATTTGAATTTATGTGTTATGGAGCTGAGGATATGGAAGGCGTGCTAGAAGGTTAATGGACATGGATGGGTGTTAGAATGAATAATCTGATTTGAACGGTCAACCGATGTGTGATGTCACAGGAGTGAATTTCTGAGATTGACACCTGACATGTTGGCTCGCTCAGCTTCATATAAAAAAATAAAAGTGGGAATGATAGACAAATAAATCAATCAAAACAAGAATATTTTTTTATTATTATTGTTTTTTTTCTTTTTGGTACATTACTCGTTTAAATTATTTTTTTGGGTAGCTTCTTCTGCCTCCTCTTCTGCCTCCTCTTCAGTTTCGCTGTTATCCACATTTTCATTTTCTGCCTCCATCATCATGCGGACGAAAAACTCCGCCATGACACGGTCATTCGAAAAACTATAAAATAGAAAAAATGTCTATCAATGTCATTAGAATACCCAATCTAGCGGCGAGGATATAAACTGTCTTGATGTTTGTGTCAGGGAAAATTAAAGTACACAGAAGAAAACCTCCTAAGTTATGGAGGCATACTCCTTGCACTTCTCTGCATCAATGATTAAATGACAGGCAGAAGGTAGGAAATAATGGGAAAAGAAGACTGGCCTCTTGCAGAAGGAGGGAATCAGAAAAGATGTGGCAAGGGCCTTGGATACTCTAATACTGTTGGAGTTGGAAGAGAACAAGAGTTGACCAAGCGAGGTTGACAGGAAAGAAGACAGAGAGGAGCTTGACACAAGTGGAAGCAATGCTGAACTCGGCTGTCACCTCTGTAGTTGTAAAATCCGCGTTCTGCTATATGTAAGCTTTTGGAAGCTGAGTTTAAGAAATGTTTTGCAAGAAGAGAATAATACTGTTAATTTTGTTATCCTTAATTCAACCTTCTTGATTACTCATGCTTCAAAGATCCTGTCCAGAATGATTTACAAGAGGATTGAAAGCCAAATAGAAACAGAGTTGGGTGAAGATCAGTTTGGTTTCAGGAGAAATGTAGGAACAAGGGAAGCTGTACTAAGTCTTAGGTAGGAAGTCATTTTTGAAAGCCTTTGTCTGGAGCGTGGCGCTCTATGGAAGTGAAACTTGGTCTATTGGTGCAGTAGAAAAGAGGAGAATAGAAGCATTTGAAATGTGGTGTTACAGGAGAATGATGAAGATCAGATGGGTAGATAGGGTTACAAACAAAGAGGTATTAAGACGAGTGGGAGAGGAGAGATGTTTCCGGTGACTGCTAATGAAGAGAAGAGATAGGTTGGTAGGACACATACTAAGACACCCAGGAATAGCAAGCTTAGTTATGGAAGGAAGGGTCGAGGACAAGAACTGTAGGGGTAGACCAAGGTTAGAATATGTTAAACAAATTGCCTCCGATGTAGGGTGTTGGAGCTATGTAGAGATGAAACGATTAGCTCAGGACAGGGAGACATGGAGAGCTGCATCAAACCAGTCAAAAGACTGAAGACTCAAACAACAACAATTCAACTTTTGCGGTATCCTACACAGATCTCACATGAAGTGAGTGAGAAGCTGGTATACTAATGCTAATTTACATAACAGCGCAACACAATTTTAATGTATGAGTAATGATACTGTCACAACTCTAAGATATTGAAAGCCCGTTTGACATTAGACTGGTATCAAGATTGATGATGTAGGCTATTAACTTTTATTTTTGTTAAAGCAGTATGTCTTGGCAATATAATGAAAGCCATTATATTTGACAGCGGCAATAAATTTAACAGGTCTCTAACCGGTAATACAATTTGCATTAAATTACAATAAATTAGTCATGTTTCTTAAGTCGGACTGGGAGAAAAAGAAAACTGTCTGTTCCAAACAATGTATGAATACCAAGTAGGATGCAATACACTGTATTTTTAAAATCGTTCATGTGTGCTTATGTAACATAAAATGTAGGTATATATGATAGTATTACAAGGCTGAAACGCTGCATTAGGTCATGGGATCAAGCTCTCTGCTGACTCGGTAGACGCGTGGGTTCGAGCCCCACCGTCGGCCGTCCTTGAAATGGTTTTCCGTGGTTTCCCATTTTCAACACTAGGCAAATGCTGGGACGGAACTTTCTGATAGGCCACGGCCGATTCCTTCCACATGCAAATGCAGGGACGGTACCTTCTGATAGGCCACGGCCGATTCCTTCCACATTCTTGCCCAGTTTCATCTTCATCCACTCCATACCGACGCGCAGGTCGCCCACGGACGTCGAATAGAAAGACCTGCACTCGGCCTCTGAGGAGGTCACACGACAAAAAAAACTACCTATGAAATTCAATTAAAAGCTTGTCAGGACGGACTCGGTAGACGCGTGGGTTCGAGCCCCACCGTCGGCCGTCCTTGAAATGGTTTTCCGTGGTTTCCCATTTTCAACACCAGGCAAATGCTGGGACGGTACCTTCTGATAGGCCACGGCCGATTCCTTCCACATGCAAATGCTGGGACGGTACCTTCTGATAGGCCACGGCCGATTCCTTCCACATCCTTGCCCAGTTTCATCTTCATCCACTCCATACCGACGCGCAGGTCGCCCACGGACGTCGAATAGAAAGACCTGCACTCGTCCTCTGAGGAGGTCACACGACAAAAAAAACTAGCTATGAAATTCAATTAAAAGCTTGTCAGGACGGACTCGGTAGACGCGTGGGTTCGAGCCCCACCGTCGGCCGTCCTTGGGCTACACCCGGCTAAGTATATAAAACCTTAACACCTATCTAAGTGTTCAAAGCTACTTGACCACAATTTGACAAACGCTATTAACATTAACAGCAATAGTGTTAGCCAAGCTTGACATTGCATTTAAACAATAGTGTAATAATTAACTTGACTGCTTATTGCGAGACAAGATACAACTATGTGTTTAGCTGTGTGGCTCAACTATACTGTTCTTGGCTGCTGTTAGACTCTGAACTGGAGGGTCCTGGGTTAGATTTTTGGGAGGTCTGTGGGGATTGTATTTTCTGGTGATTAATTCCCCTGGCTTGGGGACTGGGTGTTTGTATTGTCTTAATTAAAAATATATTCCGGTCCCATGGTTAATTGGTTAGCGTTCTAGGCTTTGATTTAATTTTTTTAGTCTGGTATCAATTTAAAAAAAAATGAATATTACTTACATGAAAATGTCCAAAGACGAGTCCCAATTTGCGGATTCTTCATCATCGCCATGATGGGTGTTTTCCTGATCAGACATAGCAGCAGTGAATGACAATTCTTTGTAAAGTAGCAGGTTCATTTATACTAAATATGGAGGTCATCCAGTTACTGAGAAAGCGGACACTAAATATGGAGGTCATCCAGTTACTGAGAAAGCGGACAAACCGGTGCGTTGCCTCTGATTGTAAGGGTATATAAGCCCTGACATTATTGTTGCTAGTCAGAGAAGTCCACGAGTTGGTAGTATACACATCGCTTTGCTGCAAAGATCTTCTATCAGGTAATATTGAACACAGTACCTTTAGATTCTCTAACTGTCGATGGTTATACAGTTGACCTTAAATATTTATCAAGTGGATAATAATAATATCAAATGGGTATATAAAACTATTATTGCAACTAACAGTCATTACCAGGCTTGACGTCAGTCAAAAGAGATATTACCTTATCTCGCTCTATCCGACTGATTTACTGGGACTAAGCGCTGTTAGGAGACTCCTCGTCTTCGCAAATAAGTTTTGTATACACATTTGATGGTTTAGTCTAGAGGTTTGGATGGGGATGCAGGACACACTACTCAAGTGGATATATGAAACTATTATTGCAACTAACAGTCATTACCAGGCTTGACGTCAGTCAAAAGAGATATTACCTTATCTCGCTCTATCCGACTGATTTACTGGGACTAAGCGCTGTTAGGGGACTCCTCGTCTTAGCAAATAAGTTTTGTATACACATTTGATGGTTTAGTCTAGAGGTTTGGATGGGGATGCAGGACACACTACTCAAGTGGATATATGAAACTATTATTGCAACTAACAGTCATTACCAGGCTTGACGTCAGTCAAAAGAGATATTACCTTATCTCGCTCTATCCGACTGATTTACTGGGACTAAGCACTGTTAGGAGACTCCTCGTCTTAGCAAATAAAGTTTGTATACACATTTGATGGTTTAGTCTATAGATCAGGGTTTGAGTTAATGTGCTAATAAATAAAGGTGGAGGGTACCTGAACCTTTTTAATAGTTTACCTAAACACTTTATAATTACCTTTCAGAACCAATATGTCTGCTATAACAGTTGCGAATCTCATTGGCAGAGCAACCGGTCTGGAGACTAAACGATTACAGGACCTGCCAGTTAACGAGTCCTATTTGGTGACAGCTGTTCGCAAAGTAAACACGAAATATGGGAGACGAATAGTTTGCGAACTAGAAGATTTCGCTGTCTTCTTACCTGCGAGGTTCATGGAACTCAACGACGAAGCTGTAAATGACCTCAACAAAGGAACCATCTACCTAAAATATTTGGGACTAGAAAACAAAAGATGTTTGGTAGAATTTATTGAAGAATCAAATAAAATTTAAAATTTGTTAATGTTAAAACAGAATTTGCAGAGACAATAAACTTTATTTGTTTTCATTCTCTGCAAACTGTTCAGTGATTTGCTGTTTTTGTAGTAAATGTAATTACTGTAAGTGTCATGATGTCAGCACCAGAACTTAGTTGGCAGAACGTGGATAATTGTTTTAATAATAAGTTATGTAGCTTTAAAATTAATAATGATGCTAAATTTTTAGACCCAAATGAATTTTTAAACGCTAGCTACAACATTTTTCAAAATAAAATGCAAGACTGTTTAAGAGAACATGTAGCGTTAAAGATTAACGCTGAGTTATTATGTGATTTTGTTATTTTAAAACAAGGTGTTGAAATAACCAAACCGATTTATTTACATACGAAAATGTGTGAATTGTACCGCACTGATAATATACACAGTTGGTATAGTAAAAACATTGTCGATAAGCTCATGACGCGCTTTGCCGAGTTTCAAGAATTGGAAAGTGGCAAATCGCTGGAAGCTATCAACCATTTTAAAATTAATGTATGCACCTTTGATCCCATGAACAGTGGTTCAGCTCATGTTAATTTACCTAAACAGTTGGAAAAACATCACGCAGTCATCAATGTGGATAATAATGACGTTTTTTGCTTTGTGTGGTCCTTGGCTGCTGGGTTAAGTCCTGCAACTGAAAATGTTCACAGAATGGGAAAATATCACCAGAAATTTATGGAATTAATGATCAGTCTAAATTTAGCAGACATAGAATTCCCAATGGACCTCAACGCCATTTCTCGTTTTGAATCTAAAAATCCGCTTTACTCCATTAATGTATACGGAGTTGAAGGGGACAAAGTTATTGGTCCATTGTATGTGACAAAGGGAAAAAAGAAAAGCATTTTAATTTACTGTACATTGAAGGGGAATTGTGCAACCATTATTGTTATATCAAAGATCTTTCTAGACTAGTTCGTTCACAAGTTACAAAAAAAAAATAGGGTACATATATGTGATCGCTGTTTGCAATATTTTACTAGCAATCAAAAGTTGACAGCACATACTATTGATTGCATCACACAACCAGCGGTAAAAATTATATTTCCAGAAAAGGATAAAGCCAGTATGAAATTTCAAAATGTGTCTCGTCAAGAACCGCTTCCATTTACAGTATATGCAGATTTTGAATGTTTAACCACACCCATTGACACATGTAAACCAGATCCGACACGGCCGTACACTCAACAAGTACAGCAACATGTGCCATTCAGTTGTGCCCTAAACGTGATTTGTTCATACGATCCTTCACTTTCATACTTCAAATCTTATCGCGATGCAGATGCTGCTGCTTGGTTTTTAAATGAATTGGACGCCTTGGCAGATCGGGTGTACAATATCCTGCAAAATCCAATTCCGCTTCAAATGTCGGACGCAGACGAGGCGGTTTTTGCAACAGCAACCACTTGTCACATTTGTCAAAAACCAATAGCACCTTGTGACACACCAGTGAGAGACCATAATCGGTACACTGGAAAATTTAGAGGAGCGGCTCATAGTGTATGTAATTTGGCGTATAAAAGAGCACGCTATATTTCTTGTTTCTTACACAACATGTCTCGGTATGACAGCCATTTAATTATTAAGGAATTTGCTAACCTTGAAAACCAAAAGTTTAATTTAATTCCACAAAATCATGAAAATTTTATTTCGTTTTCGAAATGGCGAAATGGAATCAGTATACGATTTTTAGATTCGTATAGATTCCTCGCATCATCATTGGATGCGCTTGTTCAAGGGCTTCACCCAAACAATTTGCATTTTGTACGTCAACACTTTACTGATGCCAAACAATTTGAATTATGCATTCGAAAAGGGGTGTTTCCCTATAATTATGTAAACAATTGGGCATGTTTACAGGAAACTGCACTCCCTTCAAAGGACAAATTTTACAATGACTTAACAAAAAGTCATATTTCTGAAGAAGACTATTTACACGCTCAAAAAGTATGGAACGTGTTCAAGATATCAAGTTTGGGCGAGTATGCTGATTTATACCTCAAAATTGATACACTACTTTTGACAGACGTGTTTGAACACTTTCGCAAACTGTGTCTTGAAATCTACAATCTAGATCCAGCCCATTACTACACCCTTGCCGGATATAGTTGGGACTGTATGTTGAAGGTGACTGACATAGAACTGGAACTATTAACAGATATCGACATGTTACTCTTTTTTGAACGCGGAATACGTGGTGGTCTTGTTTCGCTTGTGCAAAAGCACGCCAAAGCAAATAATCCATATATGGATACATACAAACCAAACCAACCTACAACATACCTCACCTACCTAGATTGTAACAATTTATAAGGATATGCTATGGAAAAACCTCTTCCATATCAAAATTTTCGATGGCTGACTTCAGATGAAGTTTCAAATTTTAATTTAAAAGATGTGTTGAGCAATGACACGCGTGGCTACGTTCTAGAGGTCGACTTATTATATCCCTGTGAGATACACAATGATCATTCTGATCTACCATTTTGTGTTGAAAAATTACAACCTCCCAGTTCACGTTCCAACAATAAAAAGTTGCTGGCAACGTTAAATTCAAAAAATCGGTACGTCATACACATTGAAAATTTAATGCAATGTTTGAAACATGGTTTGAAACTGCAATCCATTCACCGCATTATTTGCTTTGACCAAAAACCATGGTTACAACCGTACATGCAATTGAATACTCATCATCGGCAACACGCCAAGACCACATTTGAATCAAATTTTTATAAATTAATGAACAATGCGTGCTACGGTAAATCAATGGAAAATATTCGAAAGCATAGAACTATTCATTTGGTAAACCACTGGGACGGTCGATATGGCGCACGAAAATATGTAGCTATGCCTAATTTCCATTCTGTACGAGTTATTGAAACTGATTTAGTAACCATTGAATTTTCAAAGACAGAAATCATGTATAACAAACCAATTTACTTGGGAATGGTGATACTTGACTTTTCAAAATTTGTAATGTATCAATTTCATTATGAGTTTGCCAAACAAAAGTTTGGAGATGTAAAATTACTGTATATGGATACAGACAGTCTTATTTATCAAACCAATAAGATAGATGTTTACTCAGTGATGAGAGAACATCCAAATTACTTTGATACCTCAAACTATGAGGTTAACAATATGTTTGGCATAATTCCCATGAATAAAAAAAAAATAGGTCTATTTAAGGATGAGTGCGCCGGTGATGTTATGACAGAATTTGTGGCTTTGGCGCCGAAAATGTACGCATTTTCAACACAAAAGAATAAAGGTCAATGCAAAGCGAAGGGTGTTCTTCGTAGCGTCACACAATTCCTCAATGTTGAGGAATATCGATGTGTACTCTACGCAAACACCTCTCGCTTATACCAGCAAACACGCATTCTTTCAAAGAACCATAATATTTTTACAGTAAATCAAAATAAAACATCGCTGACAACATATGACAATAAACGTCTGTGGGATGGTGTAAATAGCTTGCCTTATGGACATTTCCACACCTTGTAAAAAAGAACACACTTTCATTTTCAATTCTTTTTATTAAAATTGTATGTTTTTTACAAGAAGAAAACTAAACCATATTTTGTGTATACTATGAACTGGTGGACTGACTCTCAAATAAATACTTCACAATATTTGATTCATGTTTATTACTTTGTCCTTTTCCTCACTAATCCACCACCAATCAATAGCTTTGACTTCATCGCTCCTGCTACAATCAAGGCTGCAATCTTCTCACCAATAGAAGCAGTAGATGACATCACACGCTGCATGGCCTTTCTTAGAAGAATGCGGTCTGCAACTCGACGTACTTCTATATTCTTGTTGTTGTAAGCAATGTCATGATCTCTACACGCTGCATCCAATATGTTGATTCCAGAGTTCCCTTGTGCTAGACGTTGGCTTAGTTTAGTTCCAGGTCCACAAAATTGATAGCCAGGAATATGCAGTTCAATGGGAAGTAGATCAATGGCCTTGTTAACTAGACCATGACCAGCAAAGGTCTGGCATATCTTTTTCAAGCGTTGTCTTACTTTTTGGTGCTGGCGATACTGCCGCTGCTGTCTCTTCTTCCTCTTCTTCATCGCAACCATGGAATGATGAAGCAAAGTCTTTACAGGACGGTATATTTGTATGGCCGTGGTACAATTTGATGAGCTGACACGTTCCACACTGTCTAATGGATGGCATTTTAGTAATAGACACTTGCTGGTGATGACTAAAGTCAGTGCATGGTTGTAGTTCACGCAGACCAGGATCTCTGCTCCATTCACTAGGTACACTGTGCCAAATATTTTTCACCGCGTTTGAAGCAACATAAAAAAGGAACGCCTTGGGCAAAGCGTTCAATTCCTCATCTGTGAAACTGTCAAGCTTTTTTTTACAGGCAAAAAACTTGACAATAGCTCGCTCTGTGGGGTTTGAGTCCAAACCTTCAATTGCTTCCATATTACTACACGTCCACACTGATCACTGGTATGTCTCACACTGAAGCTGACGTTACAACGCTTTGCACTCAACATGCAAGTGTTGACATGCTCTGCGAGCTAGCCAATCAAAAAGCTTCCAAACATTTTGAAGTGTTTTATTTTGTAGAGGTTCATCAGGCACGGAGAGGTTGTACAGTGCAGGACATCCCAGATCATGAAGGTCAACAAGTTGACATGTTGAATTAACATACTGACGCAACCATTCCTTTTTTCACTTCCCTTTACAAATACAAGGTCAGCACCAAACAAGTGAGCTTTCAGAACAAGTGATAGATGCTGGTAAGGAATGTCGCCTTCTTTCCAGACTAGTCCCAAATTGCGTTGCAACCACTCTGTTTGTCTTCTGTCCTCGTCTGACTGCAAATGCAATGGAAACGGTGGTTCAAAGACAAAACTGGTTACTCTTGGTGCCCACATGGTTGTGCAGTCAATAATTCCAACTTCTTTAAATACAAACTTGTTTCCGTTCACCTTGAAACCCTGCACGTCGACAATCAATGTTTTCGGCATGGTGACGGATATCACACCTTCCACCACCGCTGCTTCTTAACAACTAACTGAATGGATAGGAGCGAGAAAATAATATACACACAAAGAATCAATTACACAATTTTATTCATAAAGTTATCAGTACATCGCTTACAATTTTTTATCATAGGATTTGGACCATCCCAATCACAGTGAGAATCTCCTCGATGCATAAAGTGTCTACGACAAGGACGGCAGGCTGCAACATCCGCCGACATACGGAGGTGTAATGGTAGCTTATCCCAATTAAGGTCAATGTCGTGTGCACCGTACGCGGTCAGAAATCCAGCTGGTAAATAGGCAATCAGATGCTGCGGCATTTCACGAAGAAATTGCGCTTTATGGTGGGCGCGTATTGCTAAACTCACCAGGGTGCGATAAATCTCAAATGCTGCATCAGCGTCTCGACTTGTTGAGCAACGATCGCATTTGCAGTCCATACAATCTACCCGCTCTCCAACATGACAAGATGAAGCTTTGGCAACGCCATCGTCCACATTATTTGTTTGATTAGCGATGGGCTTGTTGTTGTACCCCCTGTCATGAATACCAAACGTAGACATGAATCCATCTGGTAAATAGTGAACCAGATGCGGCGGCATTCTAAGCACAGTATGATTCTTGTGATAGGCAGTTATAGCTTCACTCACTAGGGCGCGATAAATGGTAAACCTTGAATCTTCATCTGAGCCTGGTGAATCACTTTCACATTTGCAGACCCACCTCGCAGAGGGGGTTGTGACTTCATCGTAGCTTTCCATGACTGTGAAGGGCAATGGAGGAAGACATGCTATTTATACTCTGGTCACCATATTGGACAGCGGTTGATAAAACACTTGCGCCTCGTGAACAATAAGGCAATAGGCTGTTGTTTTTTCTGGAATAACTGTAGATGTTTCAAATTCTAGTCTGATATCAATAGTTGTTTCCTTCATCGACTCCTCCAAATACGAACAGTCCATCACCACCAGAGGCGCCTTGGACTTGAAGTCTTGTGGTGATAATAGCGGACATGCCTCTTTCTGATAATAGAATGACTGAAAGTTTACAAACATGTCATAGAGCTTACCATATTTGTTCTTGTTAAAGTTTAAATCCATTCCCTCATAGGGAAAGGTAACTCCGTTCAAAAAAAGTCGTATATTTCGTAATTGGATGTGGTCAAATTTTGATGCATCTTTATTCTGTTGATATTTGCGATCTGTTTGAAATCCAACCAGGACGTAGAGTGGCCGCTCTGTATACCGTGAGGTTTTTATAGACCAAGTATGTGTATCGGAGAGTGGTAATACCGGGTATTCATGCAGCTCCCAGCTTCTAAATTGAATGGGTAAAGCTGTATCCTTCTCCACAATCTTGAGCAGACTCAATTTTTTCTGATCTGATAGAGTAACGTGCGGTACTTTCCATAGAATTCGTTGCAGTAGAATTTTTGTATCTATTGGCGCTGTATCAGCTCCCTTTAGCGCATTATAATCACTCCTGTCTCGTACAAGAATCAGATCCTGTCTTGCGTTCACAACAATGCGCTTATGATCCTCTGCAAAGCCTAGTATTAATTTTAGAGGTAAATGTCCAGTAAATGTACCATCATCGTTAATCATCCAGTCGTTGGTTGAGTTGGGACACCAACCAGCCATACAAAAAGCTTTACTCTCTTCGCTTCCGTACGAGGGATAAAGTTTCATGACACTTGTTATGCCAACATTTCGAGTAGTATCCACTTCAATACCGTTGATCACGTAGCGAACCTCAGAAAACAAAAAGGCCAAAGCATTGTTGGCCAACTTTGACGTTGTTGGAATGGTACCATCCAATTTGGTGAGTTGCCCTTCAATCTGGATGTAACTTTCATGTGGAAGCGTGTAGATATCTTGTTGGTTAATAGTAATTCGAATCTCATCATTATTATTTAGTCCCTGAGTATACGGTTGGTAGGAATGGTGTTCAATTCTTACAATACCCTCCTGAACTTCGACAGGGTTTGTCACGTCTAGAATCGAATTCATGACGTAAGATGTAACCAAGTTGTTGTAGGATCTGCTTGTTGACACGTGTTAACCTGTACACGCGTTGAGCACAACTAACACCTGCTCTTGACAGCGTTGCCGCTTTATACACTTGTTTCATGCTGGTTTCAAATACAGTTTGTAGGTCACAGGTGTATGAGGGTCTAATCGGATGAGACGTTGGTTTCTATTCACCAGTCTTAAGGTAATATTCCTGATGTTGGTCACACTCACAGGATGATAGAGCACCACCGACGGGTTTTCGCGGATGATATAACCACCAGGTGAAGTAACAATAAAATCATAAAGCGAATGCGAGGGATCTTGATTGGTGTAGACGTCTGTAATAATATTACACGTGACAGATACGTGATGATCTTCAATTATTTTCACCGGTTGGTCAGACTTGTGTATCACGTTCGGTACTAACACTTGTGGTGAATAGCCTAACAATGACCCAATCGAATCTGGTTGAGATTTAAAATCAATCCTAAAAGAAGAAAGAATACTGCAGCGATGTGTCACGTTGTTGGCTATGAGTTCAAACTTGCGTGTCCCGTCCAGAAATGCTTTTAGACTAAATTCCTTGGTGAGAGTTGTGTAGATGTGATCGTGAATATCATCTACGGTGTAGCTGCCAGACGGTAGAGTTAACACATAGTCATCGTAGTAGAACTTATCATTGACGTCTTCAATTATGTTGCAGATTCTATTATAGCCTTCAAACGAAACAAGTCCCAGCACGTAGGGTCGTCGTCCCAATTCAATAGGAGGATAAAAGTCAACAGTTACTTCCGCACCTTGTCCGTGCACTGTAAACGTTCTACTTTCTGTTGTCATAATGACCACGTCACCCGCCGTGCTCGGTCTTATATAGAAAAGTCAAACATAGACGACCGCACTGTTGCGTGTTAAAATTTTGCACTCGTTTCACATTATAGTGTATTGTTGCACTGCTTCCAAAATAGCGAACAAGCTCTGTCGGAGGAGGAAGATTTCCAAAACTGTCAAAGTACCACACGGTTCGCCCATGCTTTATGTAGGCCACATAATGCGTTCCCGGTCCATGACTGTCATCCAAATTGACAACTGCACTTTCATGGCTCCGTGGACGAGACGGTAGTTGGTTGCGCATAAACACGCCTCGAAAGTGGGAGATCTTAAGCTGTTTTGCATATCTTATAACTTCCTCATGCGTCATGGCTCGTCGTGGCAGTGCATCGATTAACCGTTTTTTGGCGACATGTAAATGCCGAGTCCTTTCTTGTAGGGTGCTAGCTTCATGTTCACACCTTTACCGCGCAGTGCTATGGCCTCCATAGTTTTATTATGCCTTTCACTTTCCTTCAACTGTTGCTTCGCCTCCTCAACAGCTTTCACCGTTCGTGCTACCGCACTTGCTCCTCCAAGAAGTGAACCCAGGGCTGCTAGTCCAGCAAACAGTGCAGGTAAAAATCCACCACGTTTCGGCACAGGAATAACTCGGGCACGTTTTCTAAAACGTAGTTTACTTTTGGGATTCGCATGCAATCGAGCTGCTCGGAGTGCTTTCTTAATAGCCAACTCACTATTTGTTTCTCCGCGCGAAGCTTGACGTGCCGCATGAAGAATAGCTTTAAAGCCTCCCTTTCTTGACAACTTCTTCCTCTTCTTCACCACATATCTCTGTTTCACCATCGCGACCAAAGAACAAGACAACCTCACACCGCAAAGTATAGAACACAACTAACGCTCCTCAGGAAGGGAACCTGTAGTTATTTATTCAATGGTGGCTGTATATTCAAGTTCTATATACAGAGGAAAATCGTTCATCGTTTTCCCCGCCTCTTTTTCTTCAGACGAGAGTTTCAAGTGAAAGAATAATTTGTCTCCGGCTTTCACCGGTTGATCAATAAGTGGTTGAACACTACCGTTTAATCGTACCTCTAAATGTTTCAAATCTGGTGCATACTCAATTACACGAATGGCACCATCATACATTAAACGGTAATTGTCATACCCCGAACGTAGTATGTAGGCGAGGTTATTGGGATCTTTTACCGGTTGTTGGTTTACAATGTGAAGCAGAAATATAGAGGGTATTGATTTAATAAAAAGCGATAACCGTTGTTCTAAAAATCGTTTCGTCGTCACGTCGTGAGGTTGCACAGGATCAGCAACTTCTGCTATTCGTCTTCGCTTCATCTGTAGAGCGTTCTCCTTAATTTCCCACACCTTTTCCATTTCAGAGTTTAAAAACCGTTTTGTACAAACATCTTGATCATCTTCAGGATCGGCCACATGCACAAGGCGTGCATTATTTGCTGTATAGCCCTTTGCAGTTAGGGTGGGCACAATACTGAGCACCTGTTTCACCTTGTTATCTACATAGTCCTTTCGAGCAGCGTCCGTGTTGTTTGTTGGAAGAGCCAGCTGAGTGATTCGACGTTGGTGTACGTCATAGTCCTTTGCTTCTGTTAACACCACAGCATTGGTTAACATATAGGCTTTGGTGCACACATCTTGATCGTTCACAGGATCTGCAACGCCTGTAATACGTTTATTCTGAGCCTCATAATCTCCTTTGATACGTCGTAAGCGGTAATAATCTACATACTTTTTTGAACATGCGTCCGAGGGTAATACGGGTTCTGTTATATTGGTCAATCGCTTTCCATTAAAGTCGTAATTGCCATCTGTAGTGCGTGACAATACATTAGCATCGACATATCGTTTAGTAGCCGGATCTGTATCATGTTTTGGATCGTTTGTCAAAGCAAATCGTTCATTTGTTTTGAGAGTTCTTCCAAAGGCGTCCATGGTTACACTGGAACTGAAACACCCGTTTGCCTCATGTATATAGAGACCATCTCTTCCCCTTTCACATTTAGTTGATATGCAGATTATTAAGCAACAACATTCACTTCCGGTGGGAGACTTGGTTTCACACCTCTTCTCAACATCGTCCGAACAACGTCATGGATCACTCTTCCCATCCTCCATTCGCTGTCTCATCGCCGGCCCGTCGGGATGTGGAAAAAACAATCTTCTGCTTACCCTCATCACCTCCTTAAACGGAGTGCGCTTTCAAAATATCTATATTTTTGCCAAATCGCTGTATCAACCGCTGTATGTGTTCTTGGAACAGGTCATGTCAGGTCTGCGCAACATGGGCTACTTCACATTCGCAGCACACGAAGATGTCATTTCTCCAGACAATGTTCGCCCCCATTCGCTTATGATTTTTGACGATGTGACCACAGAACGACAGGGTATTATTCAGGCTTACTTTAGCATGGGACGTCATAAATATATTGATTGTTTTTATCTCGCTCAAACCTATTCGCGAATACCAAAACAGTTGATTCGTGACAATGCCAACGTGATTGTTCTCTTCCGACAGGATGAGCGCAACATGCATCACGTCTACGATGATCACGTGAACCCAGACATGACCTTTCAAGCCTTTACACAGTTGTGTGCCATGTGTTGGAACGCTCATCACCACAGTTGTGTTGTTATTGATAAGCAGAGCAACATCAACAATGGACGCTACCGCATGGGATTTGATCATTTCATTCGTATTTAAGTAGCTGCATTGCTTTTCTGAACATCATTAGTTCAGATGTCATGGCGACAACAGGGAGTCAATTAAAAAAGCACATAATCCATGCACGAAATAGCATTCGACAAAAGTTTCGCTATCTAAAACGTGCACATGCCGACAGTGAACTGTTTGTCGAAAAACATTTGAAGTCACCTCTGGAAGCTGTGTTGAAAGGAACATCAAAACCTAGTACACGCTCAAAAGAAACACAAACAATTGAAGAGGAGGAAGAAAATGATGAAGAACCTGAGGATGTTTTTTCCCCATTGCTTCCGTCTTCTAGCTCCAAAGAATCACCGCTGCCCCAGTTTTTGAAAACATCAATAATTGCTGAAACACCCACTAGACTCAAAGAAAAGCAGCCTACTCTTAAAGAAATATTAAATACGCCCGAACAATATGTGCGGTTAAAATCCATTTTACTACAAAATTATGGTGCGTTGGTTACTCCCTTCCTTGAAGATCTTTTTACTAAGAAAACTGATACTACCTATGGTGTTCGCTATGAAAACAATAGATTTCGAATTGGCGATTCACCAATCAAGATAAGTGACAATGTTTTGATTGTTAAAACAGTTCGTTATAAATTGACGCCAGGTCTTTTAGAACTTTTATTTTCACGTACACCTTCTACCGAGGACTATGATAAAGAAGATCTTGAAAAGTATAAAGACATCTTGATGGCTACAAATGGTTTTAGACGTAATTATAAACGTTCTGAAGCAGTAAATGCTAATAAGAGCTTCAATTATAAAACCATCATATCAAAATTGTTTCCCACCTATGCAAGTGTTCGCCGTGCAAATTCAGCGTCCGGTATCACGTTTAATACTTTGAAACCATTCATCGATTTCGCCTATTGGAACAATCCAAATAAGTTGGTTAAACGTCTGCAACTGTTGCGTGCATCAGAACAGGCTGGTCATACCGGACACGAGGCGGAAGTTTTAGAAATAGAAGAGGAGCTTCGTCATGCTGGCATTATTGTCTAATGAGTCAACGTGTTCATACACCCTCGCCTGTTAAGGCTGGCATTGCTCGCGAGTTGCATAGACCAGCTCGTCGTCTCTACCATCGTCGTCATGTCATCACACGGGGCGTTGACGATCTTTGGCAAGCTGATCTGGTTGAAATGATTCCCTATGCCAAAGCTAACAACGGGGTCAACTATCTGCTCACCGTCATCGACGTTTATTCCAAAATGGCCTTTGTTGAACCTGTTCGGAATAAATCTGCACAACTGGTCACCGCTGCATTCAAGACCATCGTTCAGCGGTCAAGACGACAACCTCGTTTGCTTCAAACAGATCAAGGCAAAGAATTTTTCAACAAGACTTTTTCCGCTTATCTCAAATCACTTGACATCCATCACTATTCCACTTTTAGCAATCTAAAGGCAAGTGTTGTAGAACGTTTCAACCGCACACTCAAGACGCGCATGTGGGAACAATTTACAATAAGAGGATCCTATCGCTGGCTTGAACTTGTAGGCGACCTGGTGACACGTTACAACAACACTAAACATAGAACCATCAAAATGAAACCACGCCTTGTAACCAAGAACATTGCGCAATTGGATCGCATTCATCACAAAATCAAAACAGTAGATCCACGACGTCATCAATTACGTATTGGTGATTATGTGCGCATCAGTAAACATAAAACAATCTTCGCCAAAGGATACACACCAAACTGGAGCACATAAATATTTCGTATTCGCAAGGTAAAACTTTCTAATCCAGTTGTTTATTTACTTGATGACCTCAACAAGCAGCCAATCCAAGGAGGATTCTACATGGAGGAACTGCAAAGGACGCAATATCCCAAGCATTATCTTGTTGAAAAAATTGTACAAAAACGTGGCAATAAACTTTTTGTTAAGTGGCTAGGTTTTAATGCCACATATAATTCATGGATTAATAAATCAGATCTGGTGTACACCTTCTTGTTTTTATTTCATGTCGAGCTGGCCGACTCAACATGCTATGCGATTTGTATCCTACCCCCACCCTACCATTTACAGGAAATACTACTCCTGATTCATTGACGTTTGTTTACCATTGAGCACATTCAACAACCAGTTCATTCCCCCTCTCCCTCAATTCCATTCACTACTCCCGATACCATTGATGTTTGTTTACCATTGAGCGCTTTCAACCCCATCTTGTTTGTCTCTCAGACCCTTTCACACCTAACCAACCTACCACGTCAGGGTTCAACAACCACCGCCATCCACCGCCATTCATGTTTTCCATTCAAAACACTCCCGTCCATGACCTACCTCACATCCCGTAATCTGCTGTGACGTCACACACACCAGTTGACCGTTCAAATCTGACGATTCATTCACCGACAAAGATTCGGAAACCTTCGGCAACACTCGGATCTCATCGGGCATAAGGCAAAGCTATATAGCCCAGGATAATATCAGAGAAGGCGCTCAGTCCAAGAGAGAGACTGGGTCGAGGAGGGTCTCGTGCAGAGCCTCTTCCATCTTTCCCCCCTCGTCCCCCACCCCACCCTTCCCTCCCCCTCCCTCCCCCACCCTCCCTCCCCACCCCCACTCCTCCCCCTCCACCCACACCCCCTCAAACCGGTTCCTGGACCCTCCAAGGTTTGTTTACCTTCCGGGGTCCCGGCGACCTTGGGGGTCAATGACCTACCTCAAGGTCATTGACCATGACCTACCTCAAGGTCATTGACCTTGCCACGCCCCCCCTCATTTGCATAAATAACGGTATTTGAAGCAGAACCCTCCTTGCTCCTCTACTCACGTAAAACTAAAAGCTTCCTTCTGTTTTTAAACTAGTACTGACAATTCCGGCGTCTAGTGCATCAGTGGAAAGAATGTTTTCTACCATGAAACGTATAAAAACCTTCACCCGAAACTCAATGCATCAAGAAGGACTTTCACATCTCGCGCTTCTTTCCATTGAAAAGGTGTTATTGTGCAGCCTTCAGGGGAACACTGATTTTCACGACCATGTAATTGATGAATTCGCTAAGAGGGAGAGAAGAATTGAACTTCGATACAAATGATCCGCCAAGGTACAGTAAATAGTGGCATTAATTAATTTTGTACAAATGAGAATTTGATAGACCCTACCTACCGTAGGCCTAATTACCAAATATTTTTTTAAATAATGTGATAGGTCTTTAAAATATTATTCAAATTATACGGATGTACATACATTTAAAATTATGTATCCTTTACTCCTACTCTTTGAATATAATTTGAATGATAATCAGAGGAAATTTTCGGGTTGATGGGTCACTCTGAAGATTCCAACGCACTGTTCGCTCCCAACACAATAATATCAACTGTAGTTACGGTATACTAAATTTTGCTAATTGCACTCAAAAACATAGCGTTGTGAGTTAACCGGACGAAGAAGAATTTTAACTACCGCGCCCAGCAAAGGTCGGGTCTGATGGTCAGATGGAGGGTGTGGACTGGAGAGGCGCGCCAAATAATTTTAAGCAGTGCTGGTGTCCAGGCTCGCTAGGGTACGCCGCCCGAACCGAAGCAGACCTTGCTACCCGCTTTGACTTGTCTCGACGACAGCCCTGTGGCTATGGAACGCCACACCCCCTGTCTTAGCCAATCAAGGACGACCTGGCGTACTTGGTGTACCACTCCATCGGCCATAGCAGTGTTCCGGGCCAGAAGGCTCCTGGAGGTAAACAAGCCGTTGTCATAGCGACCAGCCGCACTCTTTCTTCTTTCTCTCCAAAGTAGTACTGGCTGATCGTGGAGAACTGCGGTAGAGAACGCGGAACGACATTCAAAGCGGCGTTTTTGCAGTTGCTTGCGCGTTAGAAAGTGATATTATATACTTTATTCTTATGAGAATATGCTAGGTAAGCGGTGCTTACCCCGTGGTATTGGAGAAAACGCCACTGGTACACACATACTTCGTGTCAAATCGTAAAACGTAGAAAAATACAGCAAACGAAAGAGGGGACCATAAATTATAACGTAAAAGGGAGATGGTCCAAATACTCCATTATAGCCTCGACCAATGGAATTATAGGATTATGCAACATAGTGGACATATTTAAGGGCAATGTATAACCTAACGATCTTAACTTTCTGAGCATCACTATCCTCGGTTCATTGAAAACGTCACACTGAAACATCAGATGGCTAAGTGTACCCCTCATTCTACCACACACACACCTATCATTCTCGCGAAGGTTCATGCGTGCCATATACACCGGTGTCAGAGCATGCTGAAAACGTAAACGTATTATAGTAATAATGTGGCGTCTCGTATATTTGCCTACCCGAAACCATGGTGTTGTTCTGATAGTGGGTTGTACCAAAAAATAATTACGAGCCTTAAAGGGCGCGATATTAGACCATTCAGTTTGCCATTCGATGAGGAGCTGGGAATAGATAACAGGCAGGAAGTCCGTAAAAGGTACAGCGATATTATAAACGACTCCATATCCCTGTGCTGCCCACTTTGCCATGCGGTCAACATCCTCGTTTCCTTGGATACCCGAATGCCCCAGGATCCAAGTGAGCATAACCTCCTGAGCCATGGTCTGAAAATCATACAACATTTGCGCAACTTGATACACATACCAATTGTCAGAGCTACTCGGATTCGATAAAGCCTGGATGACACTCATTGAATCCGTGCAAATCATTGCAGGGGAAACTCTGTGTGTACGTATATACTGACAAGTTTGACGAATGGCAGATACTTCAGCTGTAAAAATCGTTAGATATTTTGGCAAACTATATGTTCGTATAATCTGTCGATCCGGAGCATAAAAAGCCGCCCCCACTCTATCTGGTGACAACATTCTTGAGCCATCTGTATAAAAAAAAAGTATAATGGGAATAGTAATTGACAATATCCCGAAAGCACCGTGAAATTACTTGTGGAAAACGGTGATACATCCCGAATAGCGCCGGTAAGGAAGTGTGCAATATATTTGGCTGGGATTGTAGAACCCTATATGAAACCGTGTATGGTAAGGGTTTGAGCGTCTGTAGTATATCTGACCGAAAAGCTTGCAATATTTCATATGCCAATACCAAGGCCGGCTTATGCGGACGTGCAAATCGATTTCGGGCATAATACTCCACAAGCAACTGTACTTTATTGAGAATCGGTGACGCCGACAGTGACATTTTAGAAGCCAGGTACTTACTGGCTAAAAATCTCCGTCGTAAGTGCAAAGGTAATTCCCCAGATTCAACTAGTAATGCACAGGTGGGACTGGACGAAAGCGCCCCCAAAATAATACGTAAAGCCCGATACTGCAACCTGTCAAAAGTGACCAACCCACTACTCGCCATCATGTCATAGAAAAAGCAACCATAAACCATCTGGGAAGGAATAATATTCTTATATACCGTAAGTAATAAATGAGGATCCGCCCCCCAACTCCGGCGTGCTAGCGCTCGGAGAACGTGTAGTCTTTTTTCAATTCGAACAGTGAGTGTTTGAACCTGGCGCGACCACAGTAATTGGTCATCAATATGTAATCCCAAATATTTGATGCTACGAACCTCTATGGCTCCCTGTCTAAATAAAATTGGAGAGCGATCAACCTGCCTTTGATGAGTAATAATTATGGCACAATTTTTCCTCGCCGACGTTTCAAATCCGTGATTATGGAACCATGTATGAGCAGCAATCAATGCATCATATATATCCTGACGACAGAGCTGAATAGTATCACGCGAACAATAAATAAGAAAATCATCTGCGTATTGAATGATTCGTGCATAAGGAAGGATGACCGATTCTAATGTCTGAGTATAAATCGAAAAAAGAATACCGCTTAAAATATCACCTTGAGGCAATCCACGAGAAGTCTGATGGTTAACAAGTACACCAGTGGGTGGTGTGTAAAAATAGTCGACGATGGTGTAAAAAATTCCGTATTAAACATATGAAAGGTAATGGGAAAAGCAGCTCCCCTAGACGATGTTGTAATATGACTGGATCCACCGCATCTTAGGCCCCCTGAATATCCACACATACGGCAACCGTGTGTTGTTTGCGAGCTTTCGCTAATAAGATATCCGTCAAAAAAATCGTATGAGCGTCGATTGTACCTAACCGTTTACGGAATGCAAATTGTGACCTCGAAAATAAATGATAGTACTCCAAACACCATTGCAATCTACGTAATAAAATTTTTTGAAATAATTTTCTTAGACACGAACCAAGATTGATGCCGCGATAGCTTAGGGGGTTCTCTGGCATCTTTCATGGGTTTTAATATCGGCAGAATTTCAAAATTATTCCATTCCGCAGGATACGTACCATTTGTCAGTACCGTATAGTAAAAAGCAATCAAGACCGTCAGTGCTGGGTCCGGGAAATGAGCAATCATCCAAAGAGAATTTAATACCAGAGTCCCAGCTCCCATGTTAAATAATTTTCCTTAAATCCGCCAATTCGGTTGGCAAGATGGCGTCACAGTGAAAGTGTAGTGAAATAGCAGCTAGTGTAAATATTTGATAAAAGTGGTAAAATATTATAACAGAGGTTTAAAATCTATAAAGTTACTTTCCTTAGATCAAGTGTAATACGGAATATTGATAGTATTTAGAAATTCTTATTGATAATTTAATAAACTTAAACTAAGTTGTGGGAACGTGTATCCAAAGATTCGGTGACTTCTTCAATCACTGTTTGAACCAAGTAGAGCAGTGGTGCTTTTACGAGACTTCACCCGATTGGAAGATATACGTATTTCACATTCTGCTTTATTGGTAGGTAATTAGATTAATTCTATTAGGTAGTAATATTTAAAATAAATTTTGTGTAATTTGGTGTAAACATCTAGGCTAACTTAGATCTAGTATGACGACAGTAAACAGTGTTAGTGTCTCGTCAGGTAGTGTAACCGTAACGGATTTATGCTCGTCGTGCAAAATAAAAGTAAAAAATGCAAATAAAATCATCACAAGATCTCAGGTAAAATTGAATGAGGAGAAAAGTGAAACCGATTGTCGTAATGTAGGCCTACCGCTACCGTCATGCGAATGTCATAACCTGAGAAACGAACTGTCCTCAAAAGACGAAATTATAAAGCTGCTAAAGGAAGATATTGCTAAGTTAATGGAAGAGTTGAATAAATTAAAAGGAAACAGAGAGGAAAGCAAGGAAACTTGGTCGACAGCGATTGCTGGTAAGGTAAGATTGAATAAGCCTAGGCCTATAAATGGAGTACCTGTAACTGAAATTCCCGTCTCAAATTCATTTGGAGTGCTTGTCGAAGAAAATGATGACTTTCCTCAAGAAGAAAAGAAGAAAGTGATAAAGAGAAAATCCAGGAAGATGCGGATATTTGCGGATAGCCACGGGCGAGATGTAGCAGCAAGCGTATTGGAGAGAAGCAGAGAAATGGAGGTCACTTCGACAGTAAAGCCAGGAGCTCAAATTGCAGAGGTCACGAAAGGGATGATAGGAGAGTGTGTGTCCCTTACTGCAAAGGTCTACGCAGTGATCATCGCTGGAGCAAACGACGTCTATAGAAATGAGAGAAAAAAGGTAATCAAAGATTTAAAGGGTACATTGCCATCCATGCAAAAACACAAATGTCATTATTGTAAACATTCCGCAGAGATACGATTTAATTCCCAAATCATGTGTAAATGTAGAAATAGAGGCTACAAATGGAAAAATTCATAAAATATGTAGGAGTTTTCCAAATGTCCAAATTGTAGATGTAAGTAAATTAGACAGGAAGTTCCGCACTCGGCATGGCCTACACTTAAATAGATTAGGAAAAGAGTATCTTAGTAATGAAATCTGCAAAATTGTAAATTCAAATGGTAAGAATAATTCAACAGTAATATTATTAGAGTGGAAGCAGGGAAACTGGTAGAAGAAGCCAAACGTGAGGTTTGGCATTCAGATCTTTTGAAGTCAAATTTAGCGGAGTGCAACAATGGTATTTCGGATTTGTCTAGCAACAATAATAATAATAACAATTATGATAATAATAATGTAAATAAATCACCAACACAAGCTTGCAAAAGTAACAAATTTAAAATTTACCACCAGAATGTCCAGTCTCTTTATAATAAAATTGATTACATAAATCTAATGCTTAAAAATGAACTTAAAGACATTTCAGCACTATGTATTTCAGAACATTGGCTGAAAGAGGAACAACTCGAATTAATTCAATTCCCAGGCTTTATACAAGCTAGTAAATACTCTAGATCTAATATTAGCCATGGTGGTACTTGCATCTTCTTAAGAAATAATTTAGATCATGAACAGATAACAGCTTATGATTATCTAATAATGGAACAGGATTTTGAATTCTCTGCCGTAAAAATACAGCAGTTTAAGTTAATAATTGTATGCGTATACCGTTCTCCGTCAGGAAAGTTTCCTTTATTTATAGATAAATTAGAATTGTTACTCAATAACATGAGCAAAGTAAATTTCCATATAATAATTTGTGGGGATGTAAATGTGGATTTCTTAAAATTTGATAGAAATTGTGAATTATTAAAACAGTTACTAATTTCCTATGGACTGAAACCTACAGTAAATACCCCAACAAGAATAGCAAAATTTATTAAAACCACTCCTGATCAAATTTTTATAAGTACAGATAAATATCACCATTCAATTCTATTGTCCGGGTTTTAGTGACCACCATGGACAAATACTGAGTTTTGAAGTACCCAAAACAATCAATAATAATGATAATGGAGTAAAATCAAAGTGCAGGTCATTCACTGAATCAAATGTTACATATTTCAATGACTTATTAAATAAGGAAACATGGTCAGAAATTTATGAACTAGAAAATGTAAATGATAAATTTAATGCATTTAACAGTACCCTAAAACACTATTTTGAAATAGCATTCCCCTTTAAACGAAGAACTGTTCAAAATAACAAAACTAGCAATTGGATAACAACAGGGATTATAAATTCATGTCAAAGAAAGAAATTTCTACACAAATTATATAAACAATACCACACAACACCTGAATTCAATTTATACTACAAAAAATACACTAGCATATTAAATAAGGTAATAAGACTAGCAAAGAAAAAGCATAATGATAATTTTATATCCCATTCATCTAATAAAAGCAGGGCTATGTGGTCCGTGATAAGGAAAGAAACTGGAAAATCTGCTAAAATACAAAGGAACATTACATTGACCAGAAATAATAAAGTGATTAATAATCCAGAGGAAATAGCAAACACTTTTAATGACTATTTTCTGGAAATTCCACAAAAAAATATTAAATAAATCACAGGTAAATACACTAAATTCTATTAATAAAATAAATATATGCAGTGATTCTTTATTTATAAATCATGTCACAAGTGAAGAGGTAAGAATAGTTATAAAAGAGCTAAAAATAAATTCTGTGCTGGCATTGATGACATCCTTAATGCAATTTTAAAGAAATGTGCAGAAAATATAATAAATCCACTTACGCACTTAATAAACAGTTCAATTCTCTCAGGAACTACCCGGATATTTTGAAGTTATCAAAAGTAATTCCAGTGCACAAAAACGGTTCAAAAGATGAATTATATAACTATCATCCTATTACCTTACCAACTGGTATTGCAAAAATTGTGGAAACAATTATGTATAAGAGACTGATAAGTTTCATAGAGAAAAATAAAATATTATCAAACTCACAACATGGATTCAGAACGGATAAATCTACACAGACAGCAATTTACGAATGTAGTAATTGTATACTGAAATTAATTGACAATAAGGAACATGTAACTGGCCTATTCTTGGATTTATCGAAAGCATTTGATGTTGTTGACCATAAAATCCTCCTTACCAAACTAAATCAATACGGTATTAGAGGTCTAGCTAATAAATGGATAGAGTCTTACTTAACAAGGCGTAAACAAATATTAAGCTTGAGACACAAGGATGATGGAACCAAATTACTTAATGAAACATTGTCCAATGAGGGAATTATTGAATTTGGAGTACCCCAGGGATCGGTTTTGGGCCCACTACTCTTTCTTCTATATATCAATGATATAACACAGAACGTTCATTCACATAAGGAAATTTTGTTTGCGGACGATACAACACTCGTAATAAAACGTGAAACTAAACAGGTCATACAGCAGTCTGCTGACTCCGTTACAGGAGAGTTAACCAAATTGTCACAAGATAATCGCCTCAAAAGAAACTATAAAAAAACAGTATGTCTAAATTTCCACACTATACAGAATAAGAATCCAGCGAAACCCAATATAACATTAAATGGTCATCAAATAGAAAATAAATCAGAAACAAAGTTTTTAGGACTATGGATACAACAAGACTTGAAATGGAATAAACATATACAATATCTGAATACTAAACTGAACTCGATGTGCTTTGCGTTACGTATTTTGAAAACCTGCACTAGCATGCACACATTAAGAAATATTTATTTTGCTTATTTCCATTCGTACTTAAGATATGGGATCATATTTTGGGGTATGTCGCCAGATGTACTAAGCACATTTAGGATTCAAAAGAGGGCGATTAGAATTATGGCAAATGTAAACTCTAGAGAATCATGTAGACCTCTGTTTAAAGATTTAAACATTCTCCCACTGCCCTGCATATATATCTTTGAAAGTATTGTGTTTTTTTATAATTTAATGAATAAGGATGTTTTTCTTAAAACAAACAATGATGTTCATTGGCATAACACAAGACACACACACACAAGCATATATCAAAAAGGAACTTTTCACACTGGAGTTAAGTTATACAATAAACTACCCCAGTATATAAAACTGGCCCCCAAAATAAAAACCTTTGATAGAATGTTGAAAGCTTATCTGCAGTGCCATTGTTTTTACTCAGTAGTTGAATATATTAGCGTATAGGAGCGATGGAATCTATAATTATATTTTACTTTTTTAATTTAATTGTAATACCTAGTTGTATGTTGTTGTATTTATAGAATTAAGTTTTCATATTATTATAATAGAGTGAGGTGTAAATAGTTGTGCAATAAGATTGTATCTATTAAGATTTGCTATTATAATAAGTTAAATAGTTATAATATTAGTAATATATACCTGTTCTTTTATTTTATAGATGTAAATTTTGACGTGTCCTATATCAAAAATGTATTGAATGCATGTATTTGATCAAATGGAATCAATAAAAATCTATCTATCTATCTATCTATCTATCCGGCTTCAAAAAAACAATAATTTATCTTCGGTAGGGGAAACATAAGGAACTAAATCCTTAGGATATCAGCTTATTTTTATGAATATTACGCAGAGCTAGTCCCTTTGTGGATCAATTAACATTAATAGCTATTACCTTTGACAATATTAGCTCTGATAAAATGTATGACAAGCAATCAACAATATACTGATACATTATGAAATTTTGTGTCTACTTTGTAATGTTGGCAATAAACGTACTTTATTTTGATAATTATAATAATGTATTGACGTTAGTTTATCAACTATACACCGTAAAAATCAATTATATAATATGTTTTATAAGTTGAATGCTATAAAATGGAAGAGTCATGTCTGCTGACATAACCTTCAAATTCCAGAGCACATCTTATACCCGCCCCTCCTTTTTTCGCCCTAACCTACATAACCTCCAAATCTGACTATAGAATAATTAAAATAATCACCCCCACCCCCTACCCGCTATCCTACACAGGTTCCAAATTCTTGTTTGAACCCCATGACCCTCTTGCAAATGTGATATGAGAAGGAAGGAGAAGGATAAATGAAAACCATAGGTGATTGAAACATTTTTTTTAAAATTATTATTTTGCATTACACAATGTAAAAATAAAATTGTTGTATATGTATAGGTCTAGTATAGAAAGAACGACACAATTGAAATTGCATTCTCGTCGAGTTCTGCTCTTGCAACTTACTGTTCACCTGGCTCCAGTGGACAGATTTGTAAGAATACAAACATCAAGCTATAAATACAATAAATTTGGAATGTAACTTATAAGACACGACATGGAAGAATGCAGGCTAAGCTTCTCAAGGAAATATCCTGTAAATGGTCATGGAGGATTTCCGTTATTTCAGTGATCTCTTTCGACTGCAATCCAATATTTTTGTTCTACATTTATTAATTTTCATCATGAATTCTTTCCTCAAGAGAGAATCCATACCATTTGAAAACTCATTCAAATCCTCTGGTGTGTCAGCTAAGATGAAGACGATGTCATCAGCAAATCTCCAGGTTGAAATTATTTCTCCTTGAATTTTTACCCCTAGGCTACTTTGAATTTTTCTCCAATTTCCTTCATTGCTTGTTCAATGTATAGATTGAAAAGTATGGGTGATGAAATTGTGGCCTTGCCTTACACATTTCTGAATACCAGCTCCTCTCTCATGTCCTTACGCTTGAATAACTGCATATCCTAAGGAACACAAAACGTGCTACACCTTAAAACAGTAGGCCTATTGGTATGGCACAAACTGGTAAAGTACGGTAAACTGAAAGGAAAGAGATTAGTCCCTTGTTCATAAATTTACATGTGTCAACATTATTTGGTATCCTTTAAATATGAGTCACTTTCAGTGATCTCAGGAGTAGCCTACATATTGAGACTCATGTCCTAAAGGTCCTGGGTTTTATTGCAAATAAATAATTAATTCTAGTCTGTTTGGAACATGCAAAATTGAGACGTGTTTGGCTTAGTTCACACCACAATGATCCACTCAAATGATGGTTCCTAAATTAAGGCCATGACTGCCTCCTTCGTCGGCCTCGTGGTGTTGGGGTAGCGTGCCTACCTCTCACCCGGAGGCCCCGGGTTCGATCCCCGGCTCCGTCAGGGATTTTAAAACTGACGTGAGGGTTGGAACGGGATGCACTCAGCCTCGTGAGGACAATTGAGTAGCTGTCTGACAGTGAGACAGCGCCACGATCACGAAAACCAAGATTAACAGCCGAATGGCTGGGCAGCGGTCGCTTGGTCGGCCTTAGCCCGTCATGGGCTGTATAGTGCCAGGGGTTGACTTGTTCGTTGACTTTTGTTGTTTGACTGCCTCCTTCCCAATCCCAGTCTCATCTACAAATACCACTACATACAACCTATATATACAGTTACCGGGAAGGTAGCTGTGTACTTCCCCATCCCACTCTCCCGGTATACTACTGCAACTTAAAAAATTTGCCACACTGAGTGTGTCTGTTTCTGATTGTGACAACCTACTGTCACAAGCGTCAATGTTCTCAGATAGGGAAGTATTCGGCTTGCTTCCTGCACCACTCTACACCTACCTCTCAAGGTCAAGTGCACAGCTGAATGCCGGCATCTGTAAACAAGTTGATATGGCTAATGGTGGCAACCTAGTTTTGCAGCAGACACCAATTTCCATCCAAGTTAAAACAGCTCACTGATGATTTGTTCTGAAATAGTTATTTCAATGCTCCCAATATTAGGTATTTATGTTGTTTTTGACAACCTTGACATGAACATTGTCAGGAATACTGTATGCCAGCCATCCTAGTTTCTCATCTGGGTGACAAATTGGTTATGCAGTTACAAGCTGAGGTATCTATGACATAAATGTCAAGAAATATGGATCCATAGTAAGTTACAACTATTGTATTATGTAAGATATTGACGTGAATATTTAACGGCTGGAGAAAAAAATAATTTGATAATAAAATAACATCCAAGTAGGCATTAAAACAATTGGCTTCAATATGTAAGCATCATAGTTTGATCATATCAACATGTATATCTCATTTCAATAGCCTGGGGCATAGTGTTCATCAGCCCGAGGAACTAAGGTGTAAGGTGCCTATCACGACCATAGTGCATGACTTAACGAGCATGGCTACGCTGCAGGATGTCATTCCACCTTGAAAAAAAAAAGAAGCAGAAAAAAGGTTTTTAAAATCTATCATCGGCTCTAAGAATTGTGGAGTTTACCAGAACCGGAACCAAAGGAGAACGTGGTACATTATTGAACATATACCATTCACATACGTTCTGGGAGTGATTAAGAATTGAAAATATTGTCAAATATCACTGCTACATATTAAATATACTGTCAAATATCACTAATATACAGTCAAGAAGGTTTTTATTTGTAGCTCGTTCGAAGACGGCAGATGTTTGTGGCCGACAAATTGACGTCATATTGCGTTGCTAACATGTCACACGACACACATAACTTTGTAATTATGTGAAAAAAGAAATAATTAGCACAACCACTGGCTTGGATAAAAATTATTGATGCGCGACTACCCCCACTGTGCATGACAAAAACCAGGGGTGAGTATCTTACGTTAGTTACGTAACAATTATTGGTCTAGGCGAAAACCATTTGTCAGATGGATGCGATATAGTACCTAATGCGTGGGGTTGGCAATACTGTACACGATGCTAAAAATGGCGGAGTCAGCTGGAATTTCATCTCTATAAGTCGTGATCCTATTTGGCATGGCTGGGTGGGTTACCGACAGCGGAGGAGTAAACATCTATTACTATATCATCTCCAGATACCACTACTACAGGTATCTTGGCTAATTTCAGTAGTTTAAGAATGTTTTACTTTGATTCAGGTAAACTCCACTCTTACTGAATATGTATCCGATAATCTTTATTATTAGAGTTGAAAACTCTATGAAAACAGACTGTTACTGAACCTGAAAGATTCATCACTCCATGGAAGTGTTCCATATGCCTCACCGCTGCCTAGCATAAACATTGCTGCAAGTGCTTTTCAACCCAGAGGAAGAAGTGATAGCCAGCTAAGGATGCAAGTGAAATAATGTCCTCTTCAGACTAAACAGGAGGAAAGCAAAGACAGTAGGCCTACAGATAGGGGTTTACTAGCATTATTAGTTAGAATCACGCAGGTTAATTCCTTAGGAAGCAAAGAGGACAGGTAAATGGTTTAGGCCTACAGGTCCTCATTGTGAACCTTTGCCACACACAAATACCAGTCATGTAGTACTGTTCAAATAAGCACTATACAAACTTACATGATAGAATGAGACCTGCTGAATTATATTATTGGTATAACACACTCCAGAAAATTGGATCAAGAGCATTTCAAAACTACTCCTGGCGGCGTTCCAGATATGAGGGTTTAGGTTATCTTAGTCTTCCACACGACTGACACGCCACAGTCCATCACTAAACATGTACATTTCATTACAAATGACAAAATTGCTCATATTTTACTCCATCTTCCCATTTGCTCACGAATCAACATTATTAAAACATCCACACCATTTACAAATATCTTTAATTAAAACAAATATCCGGCCGTAACTGCCATCTTGTAAAAAAAAACGAAATGATAATCGGCAGCAAGGGTTGCCATCATAGTACTAATATCAACAGGTGCAATTCTTTAAATATAACTGAATCTTTGCAATTATATCAGACACCGTAATGATGTTTATGATTATAAGCGATCAACTTCTGTAATTCATAACAATAGATTTCGTTTTCAAGAAGTTTAATCTTAGTCTAAAACATAATTCGGTTGTAATCCTGTTAGTATCAGTGTAAGCCAATCACATTTAAGACATAAAAACAGGGCGCTAGGTCTACTAACACACATCGTCCAGTCGTGCTATTACGTTTCCAAAGTTGCATAACCGGAGCGTAATAAAAAACAGGCCCAAAATAAGGTTTAGCCAATCCCATCTAACTTCCGACGGCCTGACCGTAAACACCACGTGAAAATAGATTCAAATACTCAGTTGTTCACAGAGGAGGAAGTAGAAGTGGTCATTCTGCAGAGTAAATATGGAAAGTCTTGTGGTCCAGATAACATCTTCAATGAACACCTTAAAACAAACCTTAACAGTGATCAAAGCGGTTTGGACAGCCATAATGAACCAATGCCTCATTCGATGAACCAACCCTGACAGATGGAGGTACAAAGGGAAAGGAAATACTGGAGATCCCGATACTTATCGAGGCATTGCTTTAGAATGCATTCCATTCAAAATACTGACAAAGCTTATCACAAATAGATTGAATGACCTGAATTGCAGTTAGGATTTCGCAAGGGAAGATCTATTATTGTCATAGTGAATGATGCATGCAACATCTTTTATCAAATTACAGTAGATTCGTAGATATTGAGAACCGACTAAATATTTCGGATGGTCGCCATGTTGGATTTGTACATACTGTAGGTAGGTCTTAGAGTTATGTGCCGTACTGTTACCGTACATGAAGATTATTGTCTACGTGTAGCATTCAAACTTCAATCGCATGATTAGGCCACAAGAAGTAAAAACGAGATTTTAAAATTTTACACAGCTGCCATCTTGTGGTTAAGGAAACATTTGTATAAGGATTTACTGTACCAAGTTGAACTGCACTCGGATGATTATATTGTGAGAAATGTCCATGTGAATATTTTTATTTCACATCACCGCCATGTTGGATTTGTGATCACCAGGTTATTGAAAGTCCCATAGGTGAACTTATGTTCATAGCCCATATGAACATTTAAAAAAAAATCAGTTTGATTGCTGTAATAGATTCGTAGATATTGAGAACCGTCTAAATATTTCGAATGGTCGCCATGTTGGATTGTTATATGTATAGGCCATAAAGCCATGTACAATTAAAATGAAAATTATTGCGTAGGTCCATTATTCAAACTTTCACTTCGATCGCACGATTACGACACAATAAATAGAAACTTAATTTTAAAATTAGCTCAGCTGCCATCTTGAGGTTATGTAAACAATTGAACTAAATTAAATACCAGTGCATTACAATGTTTATGAACATTTGCTGTACCAAGTTTCATTGCGTTTGGATCATTAAATCGCGAGAAAAGTCTATTTAAAACTTTCAAATTCGCGTGGCCGCCATGTTCGTTTCGTAGTTAACCGATTTTAAAAAGTCCAATATATGAACTTCCAGTAGTGCCCTTTATCTCCGTACAAAATTTCAGGGTGATACCAGTAATAGTTTCAGAGATATAGAATGCCGGTGAAATATTTCGCAGAGCCGCCATCTTTAGGTTATGTAAACATTTGAACGAAGTTAGATGTCAGTGCATTACAATGTGTATAAACATATACTGTACCAGGTTTCATTGCGTTTGGTTAAATCGCGAGAAACGTCTATTTAAAAGTCGCAATTTCGCTTGGCCGCCATGTTGGTTTTGTAGTTACCAGGTTTACAAAAGTCATATAGGTGAACTTTTAATAGTTCCCTTTATCACCGTACAAAATTCCAGGGTATTCTCGGTAATAGTTTCGGAGATATTGAATGCCATGTTGGATTGGTGAGACGTAACAAAATTTGAAGGGCACGGTCGGGGTCGTCCAGAATAGTGCTATGAACTTACCGAGTTTCATTGAAATCGCTCCAGCCGTTTGGATTATATTAGGGGGACACACACACAGACAGACACACGGACAAAAGGTGATCTCATAAGCCTATTTTTCCATAAATGAAAATAGGCTAAAAATCTATTTGCGATCAACGATGGCGCAGGAGTGTCTGAACGGTTTGGTTACTCTGTCAATCGAATGTGAAACGGCCAAAAAATTAGAAATGAGCACTTTTGTCCTAGCAAAGGCCCCCAAAGCGCCTTTTACATAAATTAAACGCTTAAATTCTAAACATAAAACACTTTTTTTTAGAAAAAAAAAAGGCCTGCCTTGTAAACCATGTTATTTCTCGAACAAAGGGGCCGTTCAGCTCATATTTATCGGTGGAAGTATACTTATAGCACTTTTAGTAGTTTAGTTTATGAGAAACTGTATAGCCGAAGAAATGTTGATATATGTAAACGTCATAGCGTATTATTATTAATTATGTGCGTTTGGGTAAGAAAGTACATCAAGCACATGCTTTGTTTTCCATAATATATTATTTATGCCAAAAAATCACCTGTGTTAGCTCATTATATCAGGTTTCCATTGATATAGCTTGTTGCTTTTATCTGATCAGGTGCTTCCTGTATCCAATTTTATGCTTAGGCCTATCCTATTTGTTGAGGTTTGTTTAGAAACTAGAAATTTAATAAAATGGGTTTTAACTAGCAAAAAATTGTAATTTCTTTTAAAACATCACTCTCCGTACAACACAGCCACTTACAGTCTAAAATTTGCATTTATTACCATTCCCCCGCGAACTCATGCCTACTAGGCCCCGCACACTTCTCCCGCCAGGCCCCGCGCACCTTCGCTCTCGCAGTTCAAGAGGCAAGTTTCAAACAAGTTGAACAAAAATTTTCCAAGGCTCTAGAATATTTCAGCGATTATTACCGAGCCAACCAGCTGAAACCCAACCCGTCAAAGACTCAAGTTTGTGCCTTTCATCTCAAGAACAGGGAGGCAGCAAGGAAACTGCAGGTGACCTGGGAAGGCACAGAATTAGTGCACTGTTTTACTCCAAAATATCTAGGAGTTACTCTTGATCGTGCACTCACCTACAGAACGCACTGCCTGAACACCAAACAAAAGGTATCAGCAAAAACAATATTTTACGTAAATTCTGCAGTACAACTTGGGGAACACAGCCTTTCACCATAAGAACTTCAGCCATAGCCCTTTGCTATTCAGCAGAATAATACGCTTGTCCTGTCTGGTACAGATCCACGCTAAGCAGGTAGACATTGCATTAAATGAGACCTACAGACTTATTACAGTTTGTCTCAGATCTACGCCGCTTGATAAAATCTACTATCGGACGGGTATCTCACCTCCAGATATCCGCCGTGAATCGGCAGCCAGGTTAGAGAAATGCGAAGCTTTGACCCAACAGGCCCATCCTTTGTATGGTTACTTACCTGCAGCTTAAAGACTCAAATCAAGTAGAAGTTTCCCTCACGCCACTGAAAATTTGACAGTCTCTCCTTCAATATTTAGATTGCTCTCTTGGCGCTCCAGATCTAACGACCCTGCAGGATGGACGCTACCTTCTGAACATCTGCCCGCTGGACACGAAGACACCTGGTCAACGTGGAAGACCCTCAACAGGATGCGCACAGGAGTGGGGAGGTCGAAGACACATTTGAAAAAAGTGGGGATTTGCCTGTGACTCGACTTTGTGTGAATGTGGTGAGGAGCAGACTATGAGTCACCTCCTCGTTTGCGGGTTGTATCCCATTACATGTTCTCCACGGAATCTGATGGACGGAACTCCTGAAGCTCGCAATGTATACAGAGATTTCATGGTTTTCTTATAGTACCAAATGTAATATTTCTATTGTTTTATGATGTATGTTCTCTGGCACATTTACATTAAAATCTTTCTACCTACATAGCAGTGTATAATAAATAGTCAATATTAGTTTGGTAATTACCCATATTCTAAAATCAAAAATCTAAATTCTAAAATCTAAAATAAAAAATTTATGGTAGAGAAAACATAATTCCGAGTAATACAAATTCTTATATGTCTTTCTTTAATAATTAGTTACCAAAAATTTCCAGTCAATGCCATTATGGTTTGGTCTTATCACAAAATCTAAAATCCAAAAAATTAAATCTAAAATGTTAAATTTATAATTTTAAATCAAAAAATAAATAATTCATAATAAAGGAAATGTAAATCCAAGTAATATAATTCCTTATATGTCTTTCTTTAATAATTAGTTACCGAAAATTTCAAGCCATGGTCTTTTCGCAAAATCTAAAAACCAAATTCTAAAATCGAAGAATCTTACATGCATTAATTTAAATCCTAAATCAGGTTTTTACAATTATAAATTCAACAAATCATAGTTTAGTGCTTTAATAAAATAAAAACATAATTGTCATTTAGACTTTCACGGCCCGTGTTACTATTCATAATGTTGAATTTTGGGTTTATGCCGTGTTTTATTATACTAAAATTCGACGCGTTTCGAAAGAAACCATGTCTTTCATCGTCAGGAATAATCTGGAATACGACAATGTTGCTGAGAGAAAGCAACGATGAACATATAGAAGGTGCCCAAAGATGGACGCCATTATAGCCCCATGTTAGGGACAACGGAAAGCAGCAGTGAATTACTTTCTCAGGGTTCTGATAATAGGTAGCCAGGATTCACTGAGATTGTAGCCGGTGTCGCGGTTGAAATTATCTGGGTGTTTACGTATTTCAACCGCCTCCCTGATGATTCTGGGACGATATTGCTTTATACGGGCAAGAACATCCACTCCTTGGAACATGACATCATGGCCAGGTGTTAAAGCATGATCGGCAACAGCTGACTTATCAGGTTGAATGAGCCTGATACATCTATTATGTTCCTTAATGCGAGTGCATATTGTTCTCGAAGTCTGCCCGATGTAAACCTTGCCACAAGTACAGGGAACTCTGTAGATACCCGGTTGTTGCAATTTAGGCAAACTGTCCTTAGTTGGTCGCAGGAGTTGCCTAATCTTAACAGAAGTTCCAAATACAGTCCGTATGTTGTACCGACGTAGGATTTTAGCAATACGATCCGTTGTGTTATGTATGTACGGAAGGTAAGCAGTTCCTCTTACATCTCTTTTCTCAACTGACGTCCTATTATTATTTGTTGGTTTCAGAACCGTAGAAATCAAAGCCTTGCTATAACCGTTGCTCTCAAAGGTGGTTCGCAGGGTGTTAATTTCTTAGCCATTTCCTGGATCACCTTAATCTCCAGCACCCTTCTATTTGTTTCACCATGGAAAAGGAATCTGACGGCAAAATACCTTTTTTAGATGTTCTCGTCACCAAGAAAGAGGATGGATCTATAGGACACAGCGTTTTTCGTAAGCCAACACACACCAATAGATATCTCCACGCAAGTTCTCACCATCACCCTGCCCAGAAACATGGTATCCTTACAACTCTAACTACCAGGGCTAGGAGGATTTGTGAAGTGTCTTCTTTACAAGAAGAAATTAACACCCTGCGAACCACCTTTGAGAGCAACGGTTATAGCAAGGCTTTGATTTCTACGGTTCTGAAACCAACAAATAATAATAGGACGTCAGTTGAGAAAAGAGATGTAAGAGGAACTGCTTACCTTCCTTACATACATAACACAACGGATCGTATTGCTAAAATCCTACGTCGGTACAACATACGGACTGTATTTGGAACTTCTGTTAAGATTAGGCAACTCCTGCGACCAACAAAGGACAGTTTGCCTAAATTGCAACAACCGGGTGTCTACAGAGTTCCCTGTACTTGTGGCAAGGTTTACATCGGGCAGACTTCGAGAACAATATGCACTCGCATTAAGGAACATAATAGATGTATCAGGCTCATTCAACCTGATAAGTCAGCTGTTGCCGATCATGCTTTAACACCTGGCCATGATGTCATGTTCCAAGGAGTGGATGTTCTTGCCCGTATAAAGCAATATCGTCCCAGAATCATCAGGGAGGCGGTTGAAATACGTAAACACCCAGATAATTTCAACCGCGACACCGGCTACAATCTCAGTGAATCCTGGCTACCTATTATCAGAACCCTGAGAAAGTAATTCACTGCTGCTTTCCGTTGTCCCTAACATCATCATCATCATTTCCCCTTATCCAGCTCCTGCCGGGTCGGGGTATTTATGGCACTTCTCCACTTTCCTCTTTCCTTCCACCATTCTTCTTCCACGATCTTGTCCCAGTCCAGATTTCTTTTTCTTACGCCGTTCTTCACTGAATCCATCCACCTTGTTCTAGGTCTTCCTCTTGGTCTCTTACCCTTGCACTTCGCCTCCAGCATCTGTCTTGGTATTCTATTTTCCTCCATCCTCTTTACATGTCCAAACCACCTTAGTTTATTCTTCTCAATTCTCTCATTTAGTTTTCCCATCCCAACTTCCTTCCTAACATCTTCATTCCTCACTCTGTCTTTCCTTGTCTTTCCTATCATACTTCTTAGGAATTTCATTTCACTGGCTTGGATTCTACTCTCTTGCCTGCTTGTCAGGGTCCAAGTCTCAGCTGCATAAGTTAATATGGGTACATAGTACACTTTATACATTACCTCCTTGCTTTTCCTTGGTACTTCCTTATCCCAAACAAGTTTTCTTACACTTTGATAGAATGCATTGCTCTGCTGTACCCTCCTGCCAATCTCCATGTCCAACCTACCAGTTTGCATCAATTCACTTCCTAGGTATTTGAACGTGTCCACAATTTCCAAACTCTGACTTCCAATTTTCACAGTGCCCTTTCCTTGTCTTTCCCCTCTTGTCATCACCATGGTCTTGCTTTTCTCTAACATGGGGCTATAATGGCGTCCATCTTTGGGCACCTTCTATATGTTCATCGTTGCTTTCTCTCAGCAACATTGTCGTATTCCAGATTATTCCTGACGATGAAAGACATGGTTTCTTTCGAAACGAGTCGAATTTTAGTATAATAAAACACGGCATAAACCCAAAATTCCACATTATGAATAAAAACATAATTAATAAATAATCATTTAAAAGGCCTGCCATCTAGCAACAGTTGCGAGTGCGTAATAAGACACCCCATGCAAGTCTGTACGTTTACAGGTTCGCAAAATATCAGGAGAAAAAAGCTGCGCAGCAATCAGTGTAGCCGAGCACCTAGTGTCAATAGGTACAACCATTGTCAAAATAAAATAAAATAATAATAAAAAAAGATACGAGCCTTACCGTAGTCGCATACGATGTGCAACATCTGACATGTTATCCTACTCGTTAATTTACACTCCATTTTCATACTGGTACTATGATGAATGTATAGATTGAATTAGAGATATGCTACTGTCACATCTGTGGCGCAGCGGTCAAGCTGTTAGTCCCTCACCAAGGTAGACCGGGTTTGATTCCCGGTCAATACATGTGAGATTTTCGAATTGAAATGCCATGTCCTGTGGTTCGCATTCCACGTAAAAGGGAGGTACCGTGGATCATGATCGTGAGATTAACGGACACGAAAACTACAACCTTCCTTCCTTTTACATTAATAATTCATAGTAACAAAGTGACACACAACGTCGACAGTACTCTCAAATACTGTGAGCACATTCCTCAGTAACTATAACATTCATTATTCTCAAGGCTCTCATACAGTTCGTCGTAAACAATCAAAACATGGCTTCCTACAATCATGAAATGACCTAGTCTCACATAAGATGAAAATACAGCTTTTATTCCACTCATATAACAACATTCTGTTATGCATTTAATATTTGACTACTCACCCACAGCTTGACAATAATGCCGCTTACTTAAATGTCATTTGTCGTCTTTGTCCTACCCCATGTGATATTCAACCTTGAACGTTAAGCTTCATAAACTGCTAAATGACAAATGAAAGTCGGTGAAACATTTGCCACTGTGCTCGTCAAACCAGTGCCTGCTAAATGCACTGCCTACTGTATTGCTACTATTGCTATTCTCGTGCTACAGAGCACACACTGCCTTGTTTCCAATACACACATTTTCAATTGTACATCCAGCTGGCAGTGCGTCTTCACTTCCGTTCGATCCACTTCCGCCCAATTCACTACCGTCCCCAATTTTCAAAATCACTCCAACAAAACTATCCAGCAACCGAGCGGAAAAAATATGGATCATAGCAAAGGGGATAGTATCCCTAGTCCTATAACGCTTCTCATAAACCTATTGAATAATTGGCTCGCAAAATATTAATAAATAACAGTAGGGAGTGCGTTAATTAGGTCATTTGGTTAAATCAAAAGTAAATAATCAATAGTAGGTAATATAAGCCGAAGCTGGGGCAGGGGCTAATGCGTAAGATGGCCGCCGCGCGCAATCACTCCTATGTTATTCTTATGGAGAGGTCATTCAGAGCTGACGCAAGGGCTAATGCGCAAGATGGCTGCCAAGCCCTGAGACCGTGAATGACGTCACAGGGGGAGTTCGACCGTGTAGTCGCTAAATAGAATATTATTATTATTATTAATTTTATTAGGTAATTATTGATTGATAGCTTGCCACGGTGGGTGAATGGTTATTGTGTCGGACTACTTACCCCAAGCTTGCAGATTCGCTCTTGGTCGTGGTAAGTGATTTTTGAAAGTTGGCAAAAATTAAGACACGCATGTCATACGATGTAGGCATGTAAAAGAACCCAGGGAGAGGTCGGCTATGTAGTTGCTAAATGGAATATTTATTATTATTATTTATTATTATTATTAGGTAATTATTGATTGATTATGTACAATCAAGACCAGCCTTATATTGCCCCACTTTATGGTGCAGTGGTTAGCATTCATGGCTGTTACTGTGGAGGCTCGGGTTCGAGTCCTGGCTCTGTCAAGATTTTAAATTCTAGGCTGAGGGTTGGAATGGGGTACACTCAACCTTGTGAGGCAAAACTGACAGGAGCTGGCTTTTGATTCATACCGCTGCCATTCTGCCTAACCTAACCTAACCTAACCTAACCTTACCTAACCTAATCAGATCCCACGTTACCTTACCTAACCTAACCTAACTTAACTTCAAAGTCAGAAGATACAATACATTTATTGTTTTTTATACCCTCATAAATTAGATATAGAGAATGTCCACCACGATTTAGATCCTCGAGCACATTTTTCTGACATATATCATTAAAACGTGTAGAAAGGAATGTCTGATAATTTTCACTAACACATAATACAAGTTCACCATACATTGTGTCCACTTTTTGAATGTTAATGATACGGAAAAGAGTATGCATTGGTAATTCAGTGAGCTTTTTTCTCTCTAATCAGCAGTTCTGCCCCCCATAGCATTGAGAATATTTATTGCAGTAGCCTATAAAGAAACAAAAAAAATCATATCTATTACAGTTTAGCTATAAGTGACCAGAACCACTATAACATTTTATTCTAATAAGGAGATTTCCATAATGATAAGAAAAAAACTTACCATAACGATGGATTGTGTGTAAGTCAACGTCTTTCGCTGCTTGATGCCACTACTAAACTGATACTCATACAACGGACAAGTGAGTTCATGTTTCGCTGAAGTAATCGTATGTTCCCACGCACTTCCTGTGTGTTGCACGCGCCGTAGTGGCTAAATTTGAAACTAAGTGAGATGATTTGCTGACGTAATCGTATGTTCACTTGCTCGCACACGCAGGCCCCTGTGAATGGGTCCCTGTGGACGAGTCCCTGTGGACGGGACCCTGTGGAAGGTCATTGTTGACGGGTCATTGTTGACGGGTCATTGTTGACGGGTCCTTGTTGACGGATCCTTGTAGACGAGTCCCTGTGGACGGGTCATTGTTGACGGGTCCTTTTTGACTAATCCCTTTAGACCGGTCCCTTTGGACTGGTCCCTAATGCTATAATGAAATTAAACGTTGTTCCACATGAAACGCAAGCGAAGAGCTGATCGCTACTATGAATTAACATGTTTTTTGTTTGTTTTGTTTTTACACATGTGCACTTGGAGGGTTTTTGTAAGAGGGTGGGCTTTTTGAATACAGATTTATAGATGAGTTATTTTTTTAATACCAAAAGATCCAAAACTAATAGGTCATTAGCTTTTTTGAATATTTCATGAACCAATAAGGCTAGGGACTTGTATGAGAGGTCGTTGGACTTGAGGTGACATTCTTTTTTTGAATGTATTATTTATTTTTTGTCAAAAGGGCTAAACTACACTTTTGTTAATATCTCGCTAACTAATAATCAGAGAGGGTTAATTGAGGTGTCATGGGACTCAGGATGGTTAATCCTTTTCCATGGCCAAGGAATTTACCCAAAATACCCAATACATTAAGGTCATTGACCTGAGATTTTATAAACTAATAATTGGATACAAACATGTGAGATGTTTACCATGTGTGATGAAACATAGCTAGGTAGAGAAAGAATTAGTGTAGGTGACTGACAAGTCTTTTACCATTGAAACTTGTTTTCAGATCAAACTGCAGTATAGAGAGAGTATAGGTTGCAGGTATGGGTTAATAAATGAGAAACGGTGTACGCAAACTCTGATTTATCAAGAATTAAGAGTAGACTATCTTTAATTGATTGGTTAAAGATAATAGCTAAAACACAAAAATGCTCAGTGGTTACCGAGACAAAATTTTCGCTACACACTACAAGCTTTAAATACTTGAGGCTAATAATCTATACACACACACACACACACACACACGCTTGTTGTAAACTAAACTGTGTTGCTGTCAGTGCTCAGACAGTAGGCTGATGACAAAATGCATTGCTAACAGAAATATAATCATTTCCAGTTGTCTAATGTTACCAGCTATCCATATTTTGTTTTGTGTTGCAGTGGTAAGCACTTTTAGCTCTTGTACTGGTGGTCTTAACTCGATTTCCAGGTCTGAGGCCTAGAACAAGTTGAACTTAGAAACAAGGGCATAGTGGTGCAGTGGTTAAGCTGTTAGCCTTTCACCAGGGGTTCGATTTCAGGTTAATATGCATGTCATAAACATATTAAACAAAACAAAACAGAGATAACGTTTAAAACTGATTACATTTGTGTCTTTTCAAATTATTACTTGGATTACAAATACAAAGGTGAACTGGGTTTGATATACAGTTAATGCTGTCTATCACACACTACACTGTAAGAAAGCCAAAAAGCAAAAGGCGTAGGTAGAGCAGTGGTAAAATTGCTATATGTAGAGAACTACCCGACAAAGCTATATCGCATAAACAGTGCAGGATACAATCCAGTAATCAAATTTGTATCTTGTAGAACAGAGAAATGCACTTACGTGAGAAAATGTAAGTTCATGTGTAATATGACCTAACACACAAGTGTTCACCTGTGCACATGCATGATAAGAGCTAACAAGTCACATTCTGTTTAGTTCGTACGTAACGTTAGGTTAGGGCTAATGCACACACCCTAGTACACGAGGCACATGCCATTTGAGAGCAGGTCAAGGGATCTAACTTGGTGGATGGATGTGTTCTAACGAGTCATTTGTAGTTGAAAGAGAATAATACTTGTTCTTAAGATGTTAAAACTGAGGAGATGGATGTACAGTAAGACGTCTTGTTATTTCCTGTGTCATATTACAGACATGGCAGAGAGCACACGGTTCTGTTGCTATGACTACGCTGCAGTAATTTGAAACCCTACGTGTTCATTAAGACAATGGGTGATGAATATGCAAAGTCAGCAGTAATTGGATACCACACATCAACATTGACTAAATCATAAACGTGTTGTCATAACCAGAAAAAACCTCATTTAAAGATTTTAGATTTTACATTTTAAATTTAAGATTTTTTGATTTTTAGATTTTACTTTTTTTTACATTTTCCTAAAAGAGTAAACAACAAGGTCACATACCTAATCTCATTAAACCTAACTTTACCAAACCTAACTTAAGCTAATCCAAAGGCTAATGCACATACCCAAGGCATATAAGGTACATGCAACTATCCTTATGCTAGTCTTACAGGTTACTGTACAACATGATCACTACCCAAACGGATGTTTTTTTTCATTTTGTTGTTTACACATATGTCAATTTTCCAATTCCCCATTTTCAGTTTTTATTAATGTCAGTTTTTTTAGTTTTTTCAATTTCATAATATGGAAAACATGGATTTTTGCATTTTGTTGTTTACACATTTATTAATTTCATAATTTCCCATTTTCAGTTCTTAAAATGTCAGTTTAAAGTTTTTCAATTTCATGATATAGGAACATGGATTTTCCAATTTATTGTTTTCTCATTTGTCAATTTACCAAATTCACATTTACAGTTTTTTTAAATTTCAGTTTAGTGTTTTTTGTTCTTTTTGTTAATATGAAAACATGGATTTTTTACAATTTGTGTTTTACATGTCATGCAACTATCCTTATGCTAGTCTTATAGGTTACTGTACAACATGATCACAATCCCCCCCACTGGATTTTTTTTTCATTTTTTGTTGTTTACACATATGCCAATTCTCTAATTTACCATTTTGAGTTTTTTATGTCAGTTTTTAGTTTTTTTTTTCAATTTGATAATATGGAAAACATGGATTTTGCATTTTGTTGTTTACATATTTATTAATTTCGCAATTTCCCATTTTCAGTTCTTAAAATGTCAGTTTAAAGTTTTTCAATTTCATGATATTGAAACATGGATTTACCAATTTGTTGTTATCAAAATTGTCAATTTACCAAATTCACATTTACAGTTTTTTTTAAACAAGTGTTTAGTGCTTTTCAGTCGGTCAACACGAATGTACCCAAAAGAGATGGGTTATGCCCTAATCCTGAAATAAATTACATGAGATTAATAAAACACTAGGATGACCAGTTTCGATCGTCAAGCGATCATCATCAGATCCATTACACTTAGGCTATAAAATCTATGTTTGAAATACAGGTGAAAATATTTACAATATGTACAATTATTTAGTTGCAGTATTGGTACTGCAACTGTCAGTGTATGCTAAATCCAGTATATATGTTAGGTGAAATGCTAAATGGTGATAGCTATCCGGAGATTGTACTTTAAGAGAGATTATATGGTTGTAAACTATGGTTAAACTATAAAATTTTAGGCTAACTACTTATCTGATTGTCTTCCGTACTACAGCTACTCGCAGTTTTCGTGTTTACTAGAACTCACTGTGCGGTCGACTGCGGTGGTTATCTTAACGACTGGTTTTTCCCTCCCTTCTCCCCCCTACCCCTCCGTGCTGTGGGGAGTGATCGCGATGTGTTTATGTGAGGTGTTGCCAACCTAGATAAGATGTATGTTATTGAATGAGGTGGGTCTGCAACTATTAAAGACCGTGGATTAGCCCTCGCCACGCGTGGAGCATAACCCATTCGAACTAAGCGTTGACGGTCTTATGAGGACGTCCCGGCACCTTTAATACTGCCGCGAATATGGGCCTTGGTTTATTGCAGAAGAAAAGTACATCGTACACCTGATCCAGATAACATTTACCTATTAAAAATGCCCTAATTTCCCCCCTTTTTTATCTAGCTTGGCTGTGTCGCTAAATTGTGTTTTGTTTCCGACAGGGTGTGTTTTTTAGTAGCGTGAAGAGGGGTGAGCTCTCCATGAACGTGTGTTCATTTAGATTGTTGGGATTGTTTCGTTTGGCTAGGTGTATCTCGATTGCTTCCTTTATGTCAAGAGCTCTGCCTTTCGATTCGTGATGGATTATTTTAAGGTCCGACTCTATGTTGGTAAAGCTGTGCCCTGCGTCACACATATGTTCGCACACGGCTGAATGTGTTCCGTATCTTATCGCATTCCTATGTTCATTATAACGTGTGTCTACTCGCCTTCCACTCTGCCCGATGTAATTAGCTTGACAATCGGTGTCTTGGCACGTTATAGAATATACCCCTGACCTTGAATACGGGTCACGTTTATTTAGATTACTATTTAGGAGGTGCCTAGCGGTTGTGTTTTTCGTCGTGAAAGCTATCTTTATGCCTTGCTTTTTGAATAGGTTAGTGATTTTATATGTATTCGCATTCACATAGTTGAAACGCGCAATTTTTTTCTCATTACTGTCCGGTTTGGGAATCGTTTTATCTTTATTTTTATGTTTGGCTATAATTTGGTTTATTTTGCTTGGCGAGAAGTTGTTTTCCTTAGCTATTTGCATAATTGTTCTTATTTCCTTATTATAGTTGTCTTTTGACATGGGTATGTTTAAAGCCCTGTGCACCATTGAGTTGAAACCCGCCAGTTTGTGCGTACTGGGGTGATTAGACTGATTGTCGATTGCATGCGAGGTTTGTGTTGCTTTCCGGAATATGGAATATGAAAGGTCGTTGTCTTTACGTTCAATAGTTATATCGAGATAATTTATTTTCCGGTCTATTTCGGATTCCTTAGTGAATTTGATAGAGTGGTGAAGGCTATTAATGGATTGGAGAATTGTTTCTTCGCTTGTTAGTTCAGTATCGTAGATGCAAATTACATCATCTACGTATCTTTTCCATATTACTATTCCCTTTGTTGAAGTCTTTTCTAAGAACGCATTTTCTAATGCATTGATGAAGATGTCAGCGATTAACCCACTTAGTGGCGATCCCATTGCTAGGCCTTCTCTCTGTGTGTATATTTTATTGTCGAATTGAAACACGTTTTGGTTGAGAACGACCCTCAGTAATCTCACAATCTCTTCAATTTCTTTTACCGAATTGTTGGATTTTAAGTTGTTTTCGATAGTGTTGATTGCTTCAATAATCGGAATATTGGTGTACATGTTAGTTACGTCGAAGGATACTAGCCTGAAGCTAGGTTTCATTTGTAGGGTGTTCAATGCTGTTACTAGTTCTGTTGTGTTCTTTACAGAGTTGTTTTTGTCGTTGGAAAGACGGCATTTTAAGATTTTTAGTAACTCTTTGCTGATTTTGTAATTAGGGGCATTCATACAATTGATTATTGGTCTCATTGGGCATTCCTTTTTGTATATTTTTGGTTGTCCCCTCAATGACGGTATTTTCGGGTTCATGTTTATTAGTTTTGATTTTTCGGCTTTGGTCAGTATGTATTCTGTTTCTTTTAGCGCACTTTTTATTTGTTTTTGGAATTTGTTGGTGGGGTCTTTTGTTAATTCCTTGATTTCGTTGTTGTTTAGGAATTCGACTGTTTTTTCAATGTATTCTGTTTTGTTCAAAATTACTGTAGTGTTTCCCTTATCTGCTTTTGTGATGATTAAGTCATGTTCTTTTATTTTTTGTTTCAACGACTTTATTTCTTTGAGTTGTTTGTTGTTTTGAATGTTATTGCTATCGCCCTCTCGTTTGAGGATTTTCTTGGCTTCGTTGGTGGCGAGATTTTTGGTTAATTCCCTGTCTTCTGCTGGGAGCTTGTGACTGGCTATCTCAATATCTGTGATCAACTGTTTTATATTGTGGTTCGTGTGTGCGTCTGTGCAGTTGTATTTCAAACCTTTGTCTAACATATTCATTTCACCTTGAGAAAAGGTTACGTTCGTTCTGTTGTTTACTCTGCTGTGGAAATTGAATTCATTGTTATTCGTGTGTTGTTCGTTAGATTGATGGTTCTGTGTTTCTCCTAGTTTTCTTAATTTATTTTCTAGCGTTTCATGCTTCCTCGTTGCTCTGATTTTGATGGTGTCATGTAGGTGCTCGGTGAAACTGTCCCATTGGGCTGCGTGCCAGAAATTACTTAGTTGCAATTGAATGTCGTATAATAAATCAAAACTAATAAACATGAACCCGAAAATACCGTCATTGAGGGGACAACCAAAAATATACAAAAAGGAATGCCCAATGAGACCAATAGTCAATTGTAGGAATGCCCCTAATTACAAAATCAGCAAAGAGTTACTAAAAATCTTAAAATGCCGTCTTTCCAACGACAAAAACAACTCTGTAAAGAACACAACAGAACTAGTAACAGCATTGAACACCCTACAAATGAAACCTAGCTTCAGGCTAGTATCCTTCGACGTAACTAACATGTACACCAATATTCCGATTATTGAAGCAATCAACACTATCGAAAACAACTTAAAATCCAACAATTCGGTAAAAGAAATTGAAGAGATTGTGAGATTACTGAGGGTCGTTCTCAACCAAAACGTGTTTCAATTCGACAATAAAATATACACACAGAGAGAAGGCCTAGCAATGGGATCGCCACTAAGTGGGTTAATCGCTGACATCTTCATCAATGCATTAGAAAATGCGTTCTTAGAAAAGACTTCAACAAAGGGAATAGTAATATGGAAAAGATACGTAGATGATGTAATTTGCATCTACGATACTGAACTAACAAGCGAAGAAACAATTCTCCAATCCATTAATAGCCTTCACCACTCTATCAAATTCACTAAGGAATCCGAAATAGACCGGAAAATAAATTATCTCGATATAACTATTGAACGTAAAGACAACGACCTTTCATATTCCATATTCCGGAAAGCAACACAAAACTCGCATGCAATCGACAATCAGTCTAATCACCCCAGTACGCACAAACTAGCGGGTTTCAACTCAATGGTGCACAGGGCTTTAAACATACCCATGTCAAAAGACAACTATAATAAGGAAATAAGAACAATTATGCAAATAGCTAAGTAAAACAACTTCTCGCCAAGCAAAATAAACCAAATTATAGCCAAACATAAAAATAAAGATAAAACGATTCCCAAACCGGACAGTAATGAGAAAAAATTTGCGCGTTTCAACTATGTGAATGCGAATACATATAAAATCACTAACCTATTCAAAAAGCAAGGCATAAAGATAGCTTTCACGACGAAAAACACAACCGCTAGGCACCTCCTAAATAGTAATCTAAATAAACGTGACCCGTATTCAAGGTCAGGGGTATATTCTATAACGTGCCAAGACACCGATTGTCAAGCTAATTACATCGGGCAAAGTGGAAGGCGAGTAGACACACGTTATAATGAACATAGGAATGCGATAAGATACGGAACACATTCAGCCGTGTGCGAACATATGTGTGACGCAGGGCACAGCTTTACCAACATAGAGTCGGACCTTAAAATAATCCATCACGAATCGAAAGGCAGAGCTCTTGACATAAAGGAAGCAATCGAGATACACCTAGCCAAACGAAACAATCCCAACAATCTAAATGAACACACGTTCATGGAGAGCTCACCCCTCTTCACGCTACTAAAAAACACACCCTGTCGGAAACAAAACACAATTTAGCGACACAGCCAAGCTAGATAAAAAAGGGGGGAAATTAGGGCATTTTTAATAGGTAAATGTTATCTGGATCAGGTGTACGATGTACTTTTCTTCTGCAATAAACCAAGGCCCATATTCGCGGCAGTATTAAAGGTGCCGGGACGTCCTCATAAGACCGTCAACGCTTAGTTCGAATGGGTTATGCTCCACGCGTGGCGAGGGCTAATCCACGGTCTTTAATAGTTGCAGACCCACCTCATTCAATAACATACATCTTATCTAGGTTGGCAACACCTCACATAAACACATCGCGATCACTCCCCACAGCACGTAGGGGTAGGGGGGAGAAGGGAGGGAAAAACCAGTCGTTAAGATAACCACCGCAGTCGACCGCACAGTATGTTCTAGTAAACACGAAAACTGCGAGTAGCTGTAGTACGGAAGACAATCAGATAAGTAGTTAGCCTAAAATTTTATAGTTTAACCATAGTTTACAACCATATAATCTCTCTTAAAGTACAATCTCCGGATAGCTATCACCATTTAGCATTTCACCTAACATATATACTGGATTTAGCATACACTGACAGTTGCAGTACCAATACTGCAACTAAATAATTGTACATATTGTAAATATTTTCACCTGTATTTCAAACATAGATTTTATAGCCTAAGTGTAATGGATCTGATGATGATCGCTTGACGATCGAAACTGGTCATCCTAGTGTTTTATTAATCTCATGTAATTTATTTCAGGATTAGGGCATAACCCATCTCTTTTGGGTACATTCGTGTTGACCGACTGAAAAGCACTAAACACTTGTTTACTAAGGCAACACTGAAAATATGGCTTCAAACACCACAAAGTTTTTTTTTAAATTTCAGTTTAATGTTTTTTTGTTCTATTTGTTAACATGGAAACATGGATTTTTTTTACAATTTGTGTTTTTTACATGTCATGCAATTATTCTTATGCTAGTCTTATAGGTTACTGTACAACGTGATCACTACCCCACTGGATTTTTTTTTCATTTTGTTGTTTACACATATGCCAATTTTCCAATTCCCCCATTTTCAGTTTTTTTTTAAATATTAGTTTTAAGTTTTTCAATTTCATAATATGGAAACATGGATTTTGCATTTTGTTGTTTACACTTTTATTAATTTTACAATTTTCCATTTACAGTTCTTAAAATGTCAGTTTAAAGTTTTTCAATTTCATGATATAGAAACATGGATTTTCCAATTTGTTGTTTTCACATTTATCAATTTACCAAATTCCCATTTACAGTTTTTAAAATTTCGGTTTAATGTTGTTGTATTTTTCTATTTGTTAATATGGAAACATGGATTTTTCCAATTTGTGTTTTACATTTTCATTTTGCATTAGGAGTGGAGAGAGGTGGGTAGTAATTAAAAATGTGCAAGGAATGTCCATTGTTGACAGGTCATTGTTGACGAGTCCTTTTCATACAACAGAAAAGTGAGTTCATGTTTCGCATGCATTACCTAAAATGTAATACCATGCAAGTGTTTAACATTTTACAACTAACCTGTTAGTATGTTTTGCACACTACAAAGGTTATATCGGTTCTGGTAATAGAATTATTTAGCGTTGGCTTTTATATTTAATATGTACAGTTTAAAGTGATAGAAAAGTGGTAGAAATGTGGTAGAAAAGTGGTAGACAAGTGGTAGACAATTGGTAACAAAGTGGTAGAAAAGTGGTAGAAATGTGGTAGCAAAGTGGTAGACAAGTGGTAGACATTTGCTAACAAAGTGGTAGAAAAGTGGTAGCAAAGTGGTAGAAAAGTGGTAGAAAAGTGGTAGCAAAGTGGTAGAAAAGTGGTAGAAAAGTGGCAGAAAAGTTGTAGCAAAGTGGTAGAAAAGTGGTAGCAAACTAGAAAAGTGGTAACAAAGTGGTAGAAAAGTGGTAGCAAAGTGGTAGAAAAGTGGCAGAAAAGTGGTAGCAAAGTGGTAGGTAGAAAAGTGGTAGCAAACTAGAAAAGTGGTAGCAAAGTGGTAGAAAATATTACATGTATTGTTAAGAAATAGTTTAAGCTGTTACATGGATTCATTACACAATAATTTTAGCATGACAAAGCTCAGTTTCTATATCCAATAGTTCTTCATCATATTTAGTATGATCAGTTTACACATTTATCAATTTCACAATTTCCCATTTACAGTTCTTAAAATGTCAGTTTAAAGGTTTTCAATTTCATGATATAGAAACATGGATTTTCCATTTTTTTAATTTTTTTTTCATTTATTAATTTACCAAATTCCCATTAACAGTTTTTAAAATTTCAGTTCAATGTTTTTTTTTCTATTTGTCAATATGGAAACATGGATGTTTTCCAATTTGTGTTTTACATGTTCATTTTTGCATTAGGAGTGGAGAGAGGTGGGTAGTAATTAAAAATGTGCAAACAGTGTCCATTGTTGACAGGTCATTGTTGACGAGTCCTTTTCATACAACAGACAAGTGAGTTCATGTTTCACATGCATTACCTAAAATGTAATACCATGCAAGTGTTTAACATTTTACAAATTAGCTTATGTGTTAGTTTATGTGTGGGGTCTTATGTTGGGCATTTTGTGTTGGCTTATTTAACAAGTTATTTTGTCAATGCATTTAGCGGATTTTTCTCTTGGTCTTGTAATGTATATTAGTCCATTTTATCACAACATAATGCTTACTGCCATGTTTGTAAGCAACAACAACACACTAAACTTTCAAAAAATCTTAAGTACTCTAAGGTACTCTCAACTCGTACTCTTACCTCTATCCCATGCCTAGTCAAGAACATTATTTTTTTTCCAAAAAAAAGGTGAATGGGGAAAGTAGACTATATGTTTAAACTAAAAAAATCATATAAAGTCATATGTTAACTCTACGTTTATCCCATTCTTAGTCGAAATATATTATATTTTTTTAAATTTTTCTAAAAAATATTTGGAAAGTAGGCTATATTTTTGAAAACTAATCATTCTATAAAGTAATATATAGACTCAACCAATGGCTTTTATATCCTTAATAGTTAGAACAAAATATGTAATTTTTGACATTTTTTTAAAATGGAATATATTTTGGAAACTAGGAATTTTACAAAAAAAAGTGTGTTTGACATAAATGGCAGGTATTTACCCCCTCTACCCACAAACCAAGTCCCAGATCTCTGGGACAAAATCCAAAAATGTTTAATTGTGAATGTAGGCGATATTTTGAAAACGGATCATTCTAAAAAGTCATATATAGACTCAAACAAATGTTCTTTAAGTTATTTAACGTTAAAACAAAAACTTAACATTTTTTCATTTTTCCGAAAAAAGTCCAATTTTTAAAATTGTCGATATTTTGGAAACTAAGAATTTTACAAAAATGTTTGTTTCACGTAAATGATAGGTCTTTACCCCCTCTACCCCAAAAAATAAATTTCAGGACCCTAGGACAAAAACTGTTCAGTAGTGTGTTTGTACGGGTTCAGATGCCTCCATCTCCACACAAGATGGCGGCCGTAGCTTAACTTAACCTAGCCTAACCTAACAAGATGGCGGTCGTAGCTTATCTTAACCTAGCCTAACCTAACAAGATGGCGGCCGTAGCTTAACTTAACATAGCCTAACCTAACCTGACCTACGAGGTGTGATCAAAAAGTTCCAAAAATGTGGCTGCAACTTAACCAAACCTAGACTAGCCTAACCTAACCTCCCTGTTGACTAGCCCCCTTTGGACGGGTCCTTTTTGAAGGGAGTCACTTTTTTTACGTGTCCCGGAGGACGGGTCCTTGTTGACGGGTCCCTGTGGCGGGTCCCCTTTGGACTGATCCCTATGGACTGGCCCTTGCATTTTATCCAAATTATGTCAAAGGGGACCCGCCACAGGGACCCGTCAACAAGGACCCGTCCTCCGGGACACGTAAAAAAATGACTCCCTTCAAAAAGGACCCGTCCATAGGGGGCTAGTCAACAGGGAGGTTAGGTTAGGCTAGGCTAGGTTTGGTTAAGTTGCAGCCACATTTTTGGAACTTTTTGAACACACCTCGTAGGTCAGGTTACGTTAGGCTAGGTTAAGTTAAGCTACGGCCGCCATCTTGTTAGGTTAGGCTAGGTTAAGCTAAGCTACGACCGCCATCTTGTTAGGTTAGGCCAGGTTAAGTTAAGCTACGGCCGCCATCTTGTGTGGAGGTGGAGGCATCTGAACCCGTACAAACACACTACTGCACAGTTTTTGTCCTAGGGTCCTGAAATTTATTTTTTGGGGTAGAGGGGTAAAGACCTAGCATTTACGTTAAACAAACATTTTTGTAAAATTCTTAGTTTCCAAAATATCGACAATTTTGAAAATTGGACTTTTTTCGGAAAAATGAAAAAATGTTAAGTTTTTGTTTTAACGTTAAATAACTTAAAGAACATTTGTTTGAGTCTATATAAGACTTTTTAGAATGATGCGTTTTCAAAATATCGCCTACTTTCACAATTAAACATTTTTGGATTTTGTCCCAGAGATCTGGGACTTGGTTTGTGGGTAGAGGGGGTAAATACATGTCATTTATGTCAAACACACTTTTTTTTTGTAAAATTCCTAGTTTCCAAAATATATTCCATTTTAAAAAAATGTCAAAAATTACATATTTTGTTCTAACTATTAAGGATATAAAAGCCATTGGTTGAGTCTATATATTACTTTATAGAATGATTAGTTTTCAAAAATATAGCCTACTTTCCAAATATTTTTTAGAAAAATTTAAAAAAATATAATATATTTCGACTAAGAATGGGATAAACGTAGAGTTAACATATGACTTTATATGATTTTTTTAGTTTAAACATATAGTCTACTTTCCCCATTCACCTTTTTTTTGGAAAAAAAATAATGTTCTTGACTAGGCATGGGATAGAGGTAAGAGTACGAGTTGAGAGTACCTTAGAGTACTTAAGATTTTTTGAAAGTTTAGTGTGTTGTTGTTGCTTACAAACATGGCAGTAAGCATTATGTTGTGATAAAATGGACTAATATACATTACAAGACCAAGAGAAAAATCCGCTAAATGCATTGACAAAATAACTTGTTAAATAAGCCAACACAAAATGCCCAACATAAGACCCCACACATAAACTAACACATAAGCTAATTTGTAAAATGTTAAACACTTGCATGGTATTACATTTTAGGTAATGCATGTGAAACATGAACTCACTTGTCTGTTGTATGAAAAGGACTCGTCAACAATGACCTGTCAACAATGGACACTGTTTGCACATTTTTAATTACTACCCACCTCTCTCCACTCCTAATGCAAAAATGAACATGTAAAACACAAATTGGAAAACATCCATGTTTCCATATTGACAAATAGAAAAAAAAACATTGAACTGAAATTTTAAAAACTGTTAATGGGAATTTGGTAAATTAATAAATGAAAAAAAAATTAAAAAAATGGAAAATCCATGTTTCTATATCATGAAATTGAAAACCTTTAAACTGACATTTTAAGAACTGTAAATGGGAAATTGTGAAATTGATAAATGTGTAAACTGATCATACTAAATATGATGAAGAACTATTGGATATAGAAAATTAGCTTTGTCATGCTAAAATTATTGTGTAATGAATCCATGTAACCGCTTAACTATTTCTTAACAATACATGTAATATTTTCTACCACTTTTCTGCCACTTTTCTACCACTTTGCTACCACTTTTCTACCACTTTGTTACCACTTTTCTAGTTTGCTACCACTTTTCTACCACTTTGCTACCACTTTTCTGCCACTTTTCTACCACTTTGCTACCACTTTTCTACCACTTTTCTACCACTTTGCTACCACTTTTCTACCACTTTGTTAGCAAATGTCTACCACTTGTCTACCACTTTGCTACCACATTTCTACCACTTTTCTACCACTTTGTTACCAATTGTCTACCACTATTACCAGAACAGATATAACCTTTGTAGTGTGCAAAACATACTAACAGGTTAGTTGTAAAATGTTAAAACACTTGCATGGTATTACATTTTAGGTAATGCATGCGAAACATGAACTCACTTTTCTGTTGTATGAAAAGGACTCGTCAACAATGACCTGTCAACAATGGACACTGCTTGCACATTTTTAATTACTACCCACCTCTCTCCACTCCTAATGCAAAATGAACATGTAAAACACAAATTGGAAAAATCCAGGTTTCCATATTAACAAATAGAAAAAAACAACATTAAACCGAAATTTTAAAAACTGTAAATGGGAATTTGGTAAATTGATAAATGTGAAAACAACAAATTGGAAAATCCACGTTTCTATATCATGAAATTGAAAAACTTTAAACTGACATTTTAAGAACCGAAAATGGGAAATTGCGAAATTAATAAATATGTAAACAACAAAATGCAAAATCCATGTTTTCCATATTATCAAATTGAAAAAAAAACTAAAAACTGACATTAAAAAACTGAAAATGGGGGAATTGGAAAATTGGCATATGTGTAAACAACAAAAAATGAAAAAAAAATCCAGCGGTATGAATCAAAAGCCAGCTCCTGTCAGTTTTGCCTCACAAGGTTGAGTGTACCCCATTCCAACCCTCAGCCTAGAATTTAAAATCTTGACAGAGCCAGGACTCGAACCCGAGCCTCCACAGTAACAGCCATGAATGCTAACCACTGCACCATAAAGTGGGGCAATATAAGGCTGGTCTTGATTGTACATAATCAATCAATAATTACCTAATAATAATAATAAATAATAATAATAAATATTCCATTTAGCAACTACATAGCCGACCTCTCCCTGGGTTCTTTTACATGCCTACATCGTATGACATGCGTGTCTTAATTTTTGCCAACTTTCAAAAATCACTTACCACGACCAAGAGCGAATCTGCAAGCTTGGGGTAAGTAGTCCGACACAATAACCATTCACCCACCGTAGCAAGCTATCAATCAATAATTACCTAATAAAATTAATAATAATAATAATAATAATAATAATAAATATTCTATTTAGCGACTACACGGTCGAACTCCCCCTGTGACGTCATTCACGTTCTCCGGGCTTGGCAGCCATCTTGCGCATTAGCCCTTGCGTCAGCTCTGAATGACCTCTCCATAAGAATAACATAGGACTGATTGCGCGCGGCGGCCATCTTGCGCATTAGCCCCTGCCCCAGCTTCGGCTTATATTACCTACTATCGATAAATACTCTTTTAAAAAGCCTGCCATCTTACAAAAGCCTTGAGTGTGCATGTGTACTAAGAAAAACCATTTCACCGCCTCCAATATTAAGAGAAAGCTACAGAGCAATCAGCGTGGCCGAGCTTCTAGTGTCAGTAAAACCTTTAGCGCCTCTTGTTCTATAAAGTGCTCTCAATCAGTTCTCAGAGCCAGGAATCAAACCCAAACTTTCGCAACAATACAACAAACAATTGATAAGTTACAACATTAAAAGTATTAAATATTCGTACTGTGTGGCTAGCTCTCTACAACAACAGTCTTTGAGATGTATGTGTGCTTGGATTATCATACAACATTACGTTTCAACTGACTCAGCATCCGCTGCTATCTCTCCCCCAGACTGCTCAGTGGAAGCCAATCTGGTTCGTTGTAGGCTTGTGAATAGAACATTATAATTATGCGCTCTGTATGTTTAAGTGTATAGGGCATATGGGATAGCTTGGTCATAATCTACATGTGTAAAAACATCACTAGAATTAAGATATATCAGTAATCACTCATTAACACCGAATAGTATACGGGCTGTGACATGTAGTCGCGTTGCCTGCTTTAACAGTCACAGCATACGCTAAGTAACTCTCTTATCCCTAATTAATTTCAAAAGCCGCCAAAGTCTTACCCCTAGTCACGTGTCTCAAAGGAAGGTATACTGATAAATAAAATGGCTCCCTCGTGGAGTTAAGCCCTTTGGCATAACATTTTGGTTAAATCCATGGTCCTCAGTAAAAGAGTCATAACAAGCTTTTGTTTCAGCCACACAAGACTTACTAGCGTTATTGGGTCACAAAATATAATGAGCGGATGACCTAGTTGTTTGTTAAAATTGAGGTAAATCTATAACATAAGTGCGTCATAATAAAGATAACGTCACCTCAAGTTCTACAACACCTCATAGGTACAAATCTGTTTATTGGTTTATAAAATCCTAGGTCGATGACCTTGCCGTTTTGAGTGTTTTGCATAAATTCATGCGCCATAGGAAAAGGCGTTTCGCACCACGCAAAAAAAACCACCCGACATGTCCATGTACGATTATTGGTTTATAAAATATCAGGTCGATGACCTTGCTGTTTTGGGTAGGAAAAATCAGAAAAAAATACCCTTAAAACGAAGCGTCACATGACCCTCTCAGAGCCATGGTTCGTGAGATATCGATTGATCTGTTGGACACAGCCACCGTGGCCGGCGACATGCTCGTTTAAACACAACTGGTACTGTCTCTCTCTCTACTACAAATATTAAATAAAATTAAATTAAAAAGTCAAAAAATCAAAATTTTCAAAATGTGTAGGTTTGCTCTATGTCAAAATTTGCAAAATAAATAATAAATTCAAAAGGGGGAGTCACCCCGAGTTCCATTCCACCCCATATGTCCAAATCCGATTATTGGTTGGCGAGATATCCACTAATTTAACATGGCTAAGGCGCGCGCAATTTAAAAGCTGCTGACGCTATGGCTTTAAAGTTCTCCTCTCATCTACTATGTTTTTGTTCCAGGAACATGGGATTTGTTTTAGGGGCTATAGGGGTTAAAGATAAATTAACACTACATACAAAAATTTTCCTCCAATAAATACTTAAACATGTAGGCTACGGTAGTCATATTCAAATAAAAAAAATTGCACACTGCCGAATGCATCGATACAAAATATACTGGTACCAGTAGACAAAAAGGCATATTTAACGCACATCTAACACAAAAATAATAATTAGGCCTACTGTACATACAAGATATAACTTCCATGTGAATCCATAAACATGTAGGCTAGTCCCATTGATAAGATTAAATAACACTGTACCAAGTGCACTCGATACAAAATATACTGATACCAGTAGACAACGAAGACTTATTTGATCACAAGATCTGAGGTAAAATTGAATGAGGAGAAAAGTGAAACAGAATGTCATAATGTATCTGGACCGTCATGCGAATGTCATAACCTGAGAAACGAACTGTCCTCAAAAGATGAAATTATAAAGCTGCTAAAGGAAGCTATGGTTAAGTTAATGGAAGAGTTGAATAAATGAAAAGGAAACAGAGAAGAAAGCAAGGAAACTTGGTCGACAGTGGTTGCTGGTAGTGAAAGATCGAATAAGCCTAGGCCTAAAAATGGAGCAACGGAAATTCCCGTCTCAAATTCATTTGGAGCGCTCGTCGAAGAAAATGATGACTTTCTTCAACATGAAAAGAAGAAAGTGATAAAGAGAAAATCCAGGAAGATGCGGATATTTGCGGATAGTCACGGGCGAGATATAGCAGCAAACGTTCTGGAGAGGAGCGGAAAAATAATCACTTCGACAGTGAAACCAGGAGATCCGATTGCAGCGGTAACGGATGGGATGGTAGGAGATTGTGCGTCCCTAACCTCAAAGGATTTTGCAGTTATCATCACTGGAGCAAACGACGTCTACAGGAACGAGAGTAAAAAGGTAATCAAAGATTTAAAGGGTACATTGCCATCCATGAATAACACTAATGTAATTGTTGTACTCATTCCGCAGAGAAATGACTTAATTCCCAAATCATGTGTAAATGTAGAAAACGAGGCTACAAATGGAAACAATACTAAAATTTGTAACAGTTTTCCAAATATGAAAATTATGGACATAAGTAAATTAGACAGGAAATTCCACAGTCGGCATGGCCTACTCTTAAAATAGGTTAGGAAAACATTATCTTAATGATGAAATCTGCAAAATTGTAAATTCAAATGGTAAGAATAGTGCAACAGTAATATCCATATAGTGGAAGCAGGGAAACTGGTAAAAGAAGCCAAACATGAGGTTTGGCATTCAGATGAGTATCTTTCGATGTCAAATTTAACTGAGTGTAAATATGGTACGGTATCCTAGATATGCTAGCAGAAGAGGGCTTCACCCCAGTAAATAAGAAAGAAGACAAAACGTACTTTGCAGGCAACAGATCCAGTACTATAGATCTAATCTTCTATAAAGGAACAGCAATTACCATACAGAAGCAGGAAGTCCTCTGGAACTCAGGTGCAGCTCCAATAAGGAAACACATACCGGTGGCGACCGACTTCACAGTTATGACAGCCATATCAAATGTCAAGCATACATACGGAGAGAAGAAAATATCAAGAAGATTGGACACTGGAAAATTACAGAAAAAAAAAAAATGATCACCTTAACAGAACGACTAATACAAGAAGGACAATTAAACGAAGTAACTCAAAACGCTACTGATCTAATTAGGGAGACGATCATGCCAGCAAAGGAGAGATAATCACAGCCATGGTTCGGCAGTGAATGCTACAACAAAAGAAAGGAAATCTTCAAGTTGTTACACGAGGCAAGGTCAAAGGACACGAAAAGGGAGCTACAAGAATACGCTAAGCACAGGAAAGACTATAAAAAACTCTTGATACTGAAATAATCCAACTATATGGAAACGGAGGCACACAAATTAGCGGAGGAGGCGAAATCAGACCCCTTCCTGCCACTCAGAAGGAAAATCGCAACTAGACCGAAAGAAGTTCCAATGGGCGGGTGGGAGACACACCTTAAAAAACTACTTAACCAGGAGAACAAAACATGCGCCTTCAAAGTGGACGCGATATACTCAAAAGAACAAGAAAAACAAGACATCCAGGAACAAACGGAGCAAATCATGCAAATAACACCAGCAGAAGCAACACAGGCGATACATCAAAAGAAAAGGCCTCAGGCCCGGATCAAATACACATGGAACACCTAAAACAATCACGAGAGACCTTGGTACCAATTTGGACAAAATTATTCAATGAATGCCTAAAGTCTGGAATGATCCCGGACTGTTGGAGAATATCATCCATTAGGACTCTGTACAAAGAGAAGGAGATACGAACGACCCTAACTCATACAGGGGAATCGCACTGGAAAATAATGTCTTTGAGATCTATACAAAAATCCTAGCGTCAAAACTGGAAACATTAGCGAATATTACTGAATGCCAGTTTGGTTTCATTCGAGGTAGAAACACAACACAAGCAGTCAGATACCTCCTGGAAGAAATAGAAGAAGCTTTGAGTATTAGCGGCTATTCAGGTGAAGAGGGTGAAGAGCTTCTTCACTAGCCATTTCGTAAAATAAACATTACTTACTCCATGGCGCTTCAACCCGGGGTGGGTTTTGGCCTCTTGAACAACTGCTCTCCATGTTGATCTATCCATCACCTTGCTCCTCCACCCTCTCACTCCCATTGCGACGAGGTCTGCATTCACACTATCCAACCATCTCTTCTTAGGACGTCCTTTCCTCCTCCTGGAAAATAATCTCCCTTTCAACATTCTCTTGGGCATCTGGCTTTCCGGCATCAACTCTATATGTCATAACCATTGGATTCTCTGTGCCTTTATAATCTTTACGATATCTTGTTTTCCAATCAATTCGTTTAGTTCATGGTTATATCGTATTCTCCATCCATCTTCCTCTCTAACAGGGCCATATATTCTTCGCAGTATTTTCCTTTCAAAACACTACACAGTATTCTCATCATCCATAGTTAATGTCCAAGCTTCAGAGCCATAGGTCACGACTGGTCTTATCATTGTCTTATATATCTTCACTTTGGTTGTTCGTGATATAAGTTGATTCCTGAGCATCTTGATGTTTGCATAGTATATGCTCTATTTCCAGCCTGTAATCGATCTTTAATACAGTTTGTCATATCACACTGGTTGTTAATAAGTACTCCTAGATACTTAAATTGTGTCACAACCTCAAATGATTAGATTAGATTAGATTTTTATTAATTCCATTTGATCAAATACATGCATTCAATACATTTTTGATATAGGACACGTCAGAATTTACATGCATAAAATAAAAGAACTAACAGGTATTTATTACTAAGATTATAACTATTTATAACTTATTATAATAGCAAATCTTAACAGATACAATCTTATTGCACAACTATTTACACCTCACTCTATTATCATAATATGAAAATAAATACAACAACATACAGCTAGGTATTAAAATTAAATTAAAAAAGTAAAATATAGTTATAGATTCCATCACTCCTATACGCTAAAATATTCAACTACTGAGTAAAAACAATGGCACTGCAGATAAGCTTTCAACATTCTATCAAAGGTTTTTATTTCTGGGGCCAGTTTTATATACTGGGGTAGTTGATTGTATAATTTAACTCCAGTGTGAAAAGTTCCTTTTTGATATATGCTTGTGTGTGTGTGTGAAATATGAATGTTTTGATTTTGTCTTGTGTTATGCCTATGAACATCATTGTTTGTTTTAAGAAAAACATCTTTATTCATTAAATTCTTTTTAAAAAACATAATACTTTCAAAGATATATATGCAGGGCAGTGGGAGAATGTTTAAATCTTTAAACAGAGGTCTACATGATTCTCTCGAGTTTACATTTGCCATAATTCTAATCGCCCTCTTTTGTATCCTAAACGTGCTTAGTACATCTGGCGACATACCCCAAAATATTATCCCATATCTTAAGTATGAATGGAAATAAGCAAAATAAGTATTTCTTAATGTGTGCATGCTAGTGCAGGTTTTCAAAATACGTAACGCAAAGCACATCGAGTTCAGTTTAGTATTCAGATATTGTATATGTTTATTCCATTTCAAGTCTTGTTGTATCCATAGTCCTAAAAACTTTGTTTCTGATTTATTTTCTATTTGATGACCATTTAATGTTATATTGGGCATCGCAGGATTCCTATTCTGTATAGTGTGGAAATTTAGACATACTGTCTTTTTATAGTTTATTATGAGGCGATTATCTTGTGACCATTTGGTTAACTCTCCTGTAACGGAGTCAGCAGACTGCTGTATGACCTGTTTAGTTTCACCTTTTATTACGAGTGTTGTATCGTCCGCAAACAAAATTTCCTTATGTGAATGAACGTTCTGTGTTATATCATTGATATATAGAAGAAAGAGTAGTGGGCCCAAAACCGATCCCTGGGGTACTCCAAATTCAATAATTCCCTCATTGGACAATGTTTCATTAAGTAATTTGGTTCCATCATCCTTGTGTCTCAAGCTTACTATTTGTTTACGCCTTGTTAAGTAAGAATCTATCCATTTATTAGCTAGACCTCTAACACCATATTGATTTAGTTTGGTAAGGAGGATTTTATGGTCAACAACATCAAATGCTTTCGATAAATCCAAGAATAGGCCAGTTACATGTTCCTTATTGTCAATTAATTTCAGTATACTATTACTACATTCGTAAATTGCTGTCTGTGTAGATTTTTCCGTTCTAAATCCATGTTGTGAGTTTGATAATATTTTTTTTTTCTATGAAACTTATCAGTCTCTTATACATAATTTTTTCCACAATTTTTGCAATACCAGTTGGTAAGGTAATAGGACGATAGTTATCTAATTCATCTTTTGAACCGTTTTTGTGCACTGGAATTACTTTTGATAACTTCAAAATATCCGGGTAAGTTCCTGAGAGAATTGAACTGTTTATTAAGTGCGTAAGTGGATTTATTATATTTTCTGCACATTTCTTTAAAATTGCATCAGGGATGCCATCAATGCCAGCACAGAATTTATTTTTAGCTCTTTTATAACTATTCTTACCTCTTTACTTGTGACATGATTTATAAATAAAGAATCACTGCATATATTTATTTTATTATTAGAATTTAGTGTATTTACCTGTGATTTATTTATTAATTTTTGTGAATTTCCAGAAAATAGTCATTAAAAGTGTTAGCTATTTCCTCTGGATTATTAATCACTTTATTATTTCTGGTCAGTGTAATGTTCCTTTGTATTTTAGCAGATTTTCCAGTTTCTTTCTTTATCACGGACCACATAGCCCTGTTTTTATTAGATGATTGGGAAATAAAATTATCATTATGCATTTTCTTTGCTAGTCTTATTACCTTATTTAATATGCTAGTGTATTTTTTGTAGTATAAATTGAATTCAGGTGTTGTGTGGTATTGTTTATATAATTTGTGTAGAAATTTCTTTCTTTGACATGAATTTATAATCCCTGTTGTTATCCAATTGCTAGTTTTGTTATTTTGAACAGTTCTTCGTTTAAAGGGGAATGCTATTTCAAAATAGTGTTTTAGGGTACTGTTAAATGCATTAAATTTATCATTTACATTTTCTAGTTCATAAATTTCTGACCATGTTTCCTTATTTAATAAGTCATTGAAATATGTAACATTTGATTCAGTGAATGACCTGCACTTTGATTTTACTCCATTATCATTATTATTGATTGTTTTGGGTACTTCAAAACTCAGTATTTGTCCATGGTGGTCACTAAAACCCGGACAATAGACTTCTATTGAATGGTGATATTTATCTGTATTTATAAAAATTTGATCAGGAGTGGTTTTACTAAATTTTGTTATTCTTGTTGGTGTATTTACTGTAGGTTTCAGTCCATAGGAAATTAGTAACTGTGTTAATAATTCACAATTTCTATCAAGTATTAAGAAATCCACATTTACATCCCCACAAATTATTATATCGAAATTTACTTTGCTCATGTTATTGAGTAACAATTCTAATTTATCTATAAATAGAGGAAACTTTCCTGACGGAGAACGGTATACGCATTCAATTATTAACTTAAACTGCTGAATTTTTACGGCAGAGAATTCAAAATCCTGTTCCATAATTAGATAATCATAAGCTGTTATCTGTTCATGATCTAAATTATTTTTTAAGAAGATGCAAGTACCACCATGGCTAATATTAGATCTAGAGTATTTACTAGCTTGTATAAACCCTGGGAATTGAATTAATTCAAGTTGTTCCTCTTTCAGCCAATGTTCTGAAATACATAGTGCTGAGATGTCTTTAAGTTCATTTTTAAGCATTAGATTTACGTAATCAATTTTATTATAAAGAGACCGGACATTCTGGTGGTAAATTTTAAATTTGTTACTTTTGCAAGCTTGTGATGGTGATTTATTTACATTATTATTATCATAATTGTTATTATTATTGTTGCTTGACAAATCCGAAATACCATTGTTTCACTCCGTTAAATTTGACTTCAAAAGATGTGAATGCCAAACCTCACGTTTGGCTTCTTCTACCAGTTTCCCTGCTTCCACTCTAATGATATTACTGTTGAATTATTCTTACCATTTGAATTTACAATTTTGCAGATTTCATCACTAAGATACTCTTTTCCTAATCTATTTAAGTGTAGGCCATGCCGAGTGCGGAACTTCCTGTCTAATTTACTTAGATCTACAATTTGGACATTTGGAAAACTCTTACAAATTTTATGAATTTTTCCAGTTGTAGCCTCTATTTCTACATTTACACATGATTTGGGAATTAAATCGTATCTCTGCGGAATGTTTACAATAATGACATTTGTGTTTTTGCATGGATGGCAATGTACCCTTTAAATCTTTGATTACCTTTTTACTCTCATTTCTATAGACGTCGTTTGCTCCAGCGATGATCACTGCGTAGTCCTTTGCAGTAAGGGACGCACACTCTCCTATCATCCCGTTCGTGACTTCTGCAATTTGAGCTCCTGGCTTGACTGTCGAAGTGACCTCCATTTCTCGGCTTCTCTCCAATACGCTTGCTGCTACATCTCGCCCGTGGCTATCCGCAAATATCCGCATCTTCCTGGATTTTCTCTTTATCACTTTCTTCTTTTCTTCTTGAGGAAAGTCATCATTTTCTCCGACAAGCACTCCAAATGAATTTGAGACGGGAATTTCAGTTACATGTACTCCATTTATAGGCCTAGGCTTATTCAATCTTACCTCACCAGCAATCACTGTCGACCAAGTTTCCTTGCTTTCCTCTCTGTTTCCTTTTAATTTATTCAACTCTTCCATTAACTTAGCAATATCTTCCTTTAGCAGCTTTATAATTTCGTCTTTTGAGGACAGTTCGTTTCTCAGGTTATGACATTCGCATGAAGGTACCGGTAGGCCTACATTACGACAACCTGTTTCACTTTTCTCCTCATTCAATTTTACCTGAGATCTTGTGATGATTTTATTTGCATTTTTTACTTTTATTTTGCACGACGAGCATAAATCCGTTACGGTTACACAACCTGACGAGATACTAACACTGTTTACTGTCGTCATACTAGAGATCTAAGTTAGCCTAGATGTTTACACCAAATTACACTAAATTTAATTTAATTATTACTACCTAATAGAATTAATCTAATTACCTACCAATAAAGAAGAAAGTGAAATACGTATATCTTCCAATCGGGTGAAGTCTCGTAAAAGCACCACTGCTCTACTTGGTTCAAACAGTGATTAAAGAAGTCACCGAATCTTTGGATACACGTTCCCACAATTTAGTTTAAGTTTTTTAAATTATCAACAAGAATTTCTAAATACTATCAATATTCCGTATTACACTTGATCTAAGGAAAGTAACTTTATAGATTTTAAGCCTCTGTTATAATATTTTACCACTTTTATCAAATATTTACACTAGCTGCTATTTCACTACACTTTCACTGTGACGCCATCTTGGGTGTCTTATCGCCTATTGTAATATCCTGCGGGGCTCTTCTTGTGTTAGATGTGGACATTACCATGTTCTTAGTTTTACTCTCATTCACTATTAACCCAATATTTGTAGCTTCTTTCTCTAATTCTAAATATACTCTTTTCACTGTACGCTTCCCTCTTGCTATGATCACTACATCATGTGCATAAGCACAGATCTGACTTGATTTGTTGAAAATAGTGTCTCCCTGGTATACTTTACTAATTTCTTTATGCAGTGCAATGTTAAAGAGTACAGCAGACAATCCATCTCCTTGTTTTACACCCATATTAATTGTAAAGGGTTTACTCAACTTATTTCCATTATTCACTCGTGCCCGTGTGTTATCTAGTGTCATCGTTATCAGCCGGATTATCATTCCAGGTATACTCATTTCTCCTAGTAATTCATATAGTCTTTCTCTACATACACTATCTAAAGCTTGTTTAAAATCTATAAAGAGCATGCGGAGGTCAATATCATGTTCATAAAACTTTTCCGTCATCTGCCTAATTACAAAGATTTGATCCGTTGTACTCCGGTTAGGTCGAAAACCACACTGATATTCACTCAGAATTTCTTCTGAAAATAACTTCATTCTTTCTTTGAAGATAGCCTACCTGATAGGATCTTGCAAATAACATTCAATAGAGTGTGCAAACTAAATATAAACCACCAAGCTTGCCACCTCAGGATAGTGGGGCAATATACTTGCTAAAATGAATCCACGAAGAACAGAAGTACACCAACTTCTTAAAAATACACTATTTATTCATAAAACAAGCTTCCATAACCTGGATCACTCACCCAGTATTCACAACTATCTTTTATTCTTCTCCACCTGGTCAATTACTTCATTTCTGGTCATTCTTTGGCAATCATAAAATTTTCTTTCTGTGCATCTTCTTACTAGATGTAACATCTATTTCTCAATCCTCACAAACATACCACAGAACATCACATATCATTCAACAACTATCATCATTTTTGTTCATCAAAGCCAGCATCCATTCTGCATGGCATCATCACTATCAATATCAACACAAAACCATAGAAATATTGCCAAGTCAAAGAAAACCTTGCCATTAGCCAAAGCCACCTGGTCCACCAATAGCCAGACCACCACGAAGAATCTCTATGGCACTGAACAGACAAGATTCTCCATGGTGCTGCACCAATAAGTGGCCATGGCTGGCAACCAGATAAAACAAAAATAAATAAATACTATATAAATAATTCATGCTTTTGGGCTAATGCCGTGTGTATTTTTAATTTAAACCATACGTTTCGGAGAAACCTTGCCTCCTTTTTCAATGGAAATAAACAATGTGGCCAAAGAAAGTATATCAATGAGATTACAAAAAATATAGATAAATTCCTCTGTTCGTCACCAGAGAGCAGCTGCCAGAAATAACTGTATGGACCATGGTGGAACGGCGGACAGAGTAGTAAGTAACAAGAAGGTAAAGGGGGCGGTGTGAAAATATAGAAACACCTCGAAGAATGAGGAGGGGGGGGGGGGGGTTGGAGGAGGGAGGGTTAGATGGATATAAGGAAACATAGACAAAAGGGAATACTAGCTGAACGATACCTAACGTCATACAGTCAACGGCGAAAACACAGATGGAAACTCCTCCAGTGACGAACAAAGGAGATCAAATCCAGGCTCTGAGCCCTAGAGGGAAAATGTACAATTTTAAATATGTGTCACTTAGCTGATAACCAGTGTCTCTGTTAAAATTATTGGGATTTTTACGAATTTCAACTGCCTCCCTTATAATTCTAGACCAGTTGTGCTTAACAAGGGCACCTCCCACCTCCAACCCCCCCCCTCCTCATTCTTCGAGGTGTTTCTATATTTTCACACCGCCCCTTTACCTTCTTGTTACTTACTACTCTGTCCGCCGTTCCACCATGGTCCATACAGTTATTTCTGGCAGCTGCTCTCTGGTGACGAACAGAGGAATTTATCTATATTTTTTGTAATCTCATTGATATACTTTCTTTGGCCACATTGTTTATTTCCATTGAAAAAGGAGCCAAGGTTTCTCCGAAACGTATGGTTTAAATTAAAAATACACACGGCATTAGCCCAAAAGCATGAATTATTTATATAATAATCCGGGCCGTGAAAGCCTTAATATGCAAATTAAATAAATACTACCAAAAAAACTAGAAGCAGTCTCTGTAACCTACTATAAAGTTAGGTTACAGAAACGCCCCCTTGAGAGTGACTTTCTAACTGAAGGTTAGAAATTCACTCTCAACCCTCGAAACAAATACATAAATTAAAAAGAATACATGGAACATACACAGACTAAAACAAACTACAAAGTGAAACAAATATTGATCATCTTCTCTAGGAAAAAAGAACAGGATCATCTTCGCCAATAGTGGCATCGTCATCTTCCATTTCATTTCCATCATCTTCAGAAAGGCCATTGGCACTATCATCGCCACAAATTATTATTCTAAGTTCACCAGAACCACCAGCATAAATATTTTCTTCTGATAGAGTGGCCGAAACTATCTCATCGAGTCTATCAGACACTCTTGCTCCATCGGAAAAATCCGGCAACAATATCATAGTCAGAAGGAACGGCAGAATGGTCATCAGACCTGTCTATGCCGTCATCATAATCATCTTCGTCTTCATCATTATCATCATTAAGAGAATCCAAAATCCTCTTTTTTGTCCTTTTTCTTCTCTTGGTCTGTGTCCTCTGATTGATGTCATCATATTTTCCTTTCTTTTTCTTCTTTTGATCTGTCTCCTCTGATTCAGTATCATCATATTTTTCTTTCTTCTTCTTCTTCTCTTTTGGTCTATCTCCTGTGATTCACTATCATTATATTTTCCTTCCTTTTTCTTCTTCCTTTGGTCTTTGTCCTGTTTTCACTACCATCAGATTTTCCTCCCAATTTCTTTCTCTTATGCTTTCGGTCTTCTTCTTTTCTTCTTGTCATCTCCCTCCGCATCGTCTCCTTCTGCAGGTGCTTCTCCTGCTTCAGTCTTGGCTGGTAGCGGTGCTTCTTCAGGTACTTTAGCTGGAGCCGGCCGTGTCTCGCCTACTCCTTCGGTCTTCTTGGCTTCCACCTTCTTCTTCTGTTCCTGTTTCGCTTCTCCCTTTCCTTCTTCTCTCTCTTCTTCGCCGCAGTTTTCATAGTACCTCATTCCACTTCCTCACCATCACTATCGCCCACCTCCTGCACTTCCTCTACCATTTCTACGGTATCCCGGGTGTCCTTCACATCAGTAGCGGCTGGCCCATAAGGACTCCAGGACGGTGTCCTTCCTAGAGAACGAAAAGGAATTTACATTTTCTCTTGATATTTTAAGTCAAAAATTGAATTCTAATAATGCTAAGAAAATTACATGTAGCTCTATCAATCAGGAAGACTGTGTTGGTGGTATAACGCTTTGTCAGCGCGCAGCACACCACAGCACACTGGTCAGTATGGAGTTACGGACTCTTGGCCTTCCGCCCTAAGATTGTGCTCGGGCGAGGGGGGTTGAGACGTGCGGGAGTATGGAGACTGGTGCGATTTCAGGCTGCCAGAGGGGTAATCTGTGGTCGCGGTGTGCGGGCAGTTGTCTTGAAGCCAGGCGGAGTCCTTAACAGCTCTGTAGCACCGGTAAATACGTCATCTCCCCTCGCTACTCTAGACGTCATGCAACAGTATCTACTACTATTGGTTAGTAAGAAAACTTGTGACTAGCATCAGAAGCCAATAAGAAGTAGGTCGTTCAGGGTTGTCAGATGTGTCATTATTATCATTCAGCTGTCAGCTTCCGCACGCTGAACTTCCATTAGACAAGCACTGTCGCCTGATCCCAACCCGCTGTGACACAGGTTTGACAACAGTGAACAGCAGCAGCATTTCCTCTCACACCCCTCTACTGCATGCGCCCAGCCGGGGAATTACCCCATTAGCAAATAAAGTAGATGGATGAATAAAAGAAATCTCCATGGTTGAATATAATAAAAATTAAAATTAAATAACAATAATCTATGATGTAGTATCATTATCTTTATCTTTGAACACAAAAAAATATAATTATATTAAATTGCAGCATCTGAGGCCAGGGATCTCGATTCAAATTGCAAGGATGAAGCAACACGGACCTCTCGTTAGCATCCTGCGGTTAGTGAAGGTTGGCACCAGTGAGCTATTTCGCTTTCGTGCTGGAAAGTCTTAAAGCGGTGGTAATATTCAGCAGTTGCAATCTCGGTGTTGGTAAGTCATTATACTTTGTACGTAGTGTCTTTATTTAAAATTACCGGTGCGACTGTGGTTTGGAAGTGCTTGTGGCGAAAGTGATACTCTGTGATTTCTCTATCGGTGCTTAATAATAAAAATAAAATAAAAAAATAATACCGTAATAATAATAATAATAATAATAATAATAATAATAATAATATGGCACCGTAATTATTTTTAATTCTTGTTACGGCTGTGCTCTAGAGTTGAAACTCAGCGTGATTAAGTATTTCTTCATTTCAAAATGAATTCTGTGGACGCTATTTTAAATCGCGGAAAACTTTCTTTTGAGAGTAAATTAGAACTAAAAAGGTTAGGACCTCCGAAACCTGATTTAGTCATTTCACAGGTTCAGAACCCTTGCAAAAGCAAAGCTGGTTATACCAGAAAATTCAATCGCACATTGTACAATCATGCAGACTGGCTGTGCGGATGTGAGATAAGAAACGCGTTCTTTTGCTTCACATGCTTGGCTATGAATTCTGGCGATCCTGTGTGGACATCAGCTGGTGTTACGGACTTAAAACACTTGAATGATAAAGTTAAGAGACATAAATCTAGTGAAAAGCATATAAACAATAGCATTGAGTTTGCGATGCTGGGTAAGGTAGACATCAGATGTCAGTTAGACAGTGCGTATAGACTGAAAATTAAGCAGTTCAATGAGGACGTCTCTAAAAACCGTTACATACTCAGTAAACTGATCGACTGCATTAAGTTTTGTGGAAAATTTGAGCTCGCACTGCGAGGACACGATGAAACCGATTCATCCGACAATCCTGGAATATTTCGTGGGTTGGTTAGTTTAATGGCCGAGTTAGACTCTACCTTGAAAGAGCACATAGAAAAAACAAATAGTCGTGTTTTTCTGGGACTTTCTAAAACCATACAGAACGAGCTTCTCGATTCAATCTATTCTGTGTGCCTTCAGTTGATCAGTGACGAAATATCTCGGACAGAATATTTAGCGATCGAGGCTGACGAAACCACTGACTGTGCTACATTGTCTCAGCTTGTTTTTATTGTGCGATATGAACTGGATGGCAAAATTAACGAAAGGTTCGTTAGCTTCGTGCTGCCCAGAGATCACACTGCAGATGGAATTAGTCAAGCTTTATTTGCCGAACTAGAGAAATTGAAGGTGAATACGTTCCCTGAAAAAGTAATAGCTCAGAGTTATGATGGTTCGAGTGTTATGAGCGGGCAACACACGGGTGTACAGGCAAGAATGAAGGTCGTGTACAAAAATGCGCACTTTGTTCATTGTTATGCTCACCAATTGAACTTGATCATCGAGCGTTGTGCAATCCAAAATAAGCAGGTAAAAATATTTTTTAGTAATTTAGAGGGATTTTCCTCATTTTTTCCAAATCTTCCAAACGGACAGCCGTACTAGATGAAATCGTCAAGAAACGGATCCCGAAAAATGCCGCCACTAGATGGAATTTTAGGGCACGATGCGTACGAACTGTCTTCATTTACAAAAATGAACTTATTGAGTGTCTAGAGAAGATTGTGGACGATGACAGTAATGACTATTCGACAACCAGAAAAGCAACAGGTTTGAGAAACATTTTAAAAGATCAGGACTTTCTCTTTTGGCTCGAACTTTTTAGTAAAATTATGCCACATGCTGATATTTTATTCAATGAACTTCAGCACAGGGAAATTGACAGTGTAAAGGCTCTGAAGAACGTGTCTACCTTCAAGTCCTCGATTCAGAATATTAGAAATTCTCTCGATCAGTGGGGTGCAGAGCATAGCGTGTGTTGTTCAAACCCGGGCACTAGTGAAAAGCGTGCTCGATTTGACAGCAGCAAATGGGTCGTGGCAAAAGAGGTGTGCGACGTAATTTTAACTGGGATTGCCGATCGTTTCGGTTTTAATGAGCATTTATCAGCAGCGAAGCTATTCCAGCCCAGCTTATTTTCAAAATTTAGAGTGTCGTTTCCTGACTCTGAATGTAAAATGGTCGCTAAGTTATTCACTTTAAATCCACTTGAACTCAGGCAGGAATTAATAGTTTTATACAGCAGAAATGAGTTTGAAAATGCATCTGGTGCCTTAACACTTCTTTCCTGCATTTGTGAAAACAATCTTGCGACAGTGTTACCTGAGACAGTAAAACTCTTGCGAATTATATGCACAATTCCCATGACAACATCAGAGAGTGAAAGGTGCTTTTCAACTTTGAAAAGAATAAAAACCTTTAGTAGGAATACAATGAAAGAAGACCGTCTGTGCGCTTTAGCTATGTGCTCTATTGAGAAGAACCTATTGGTCACAAATGACTTCAATGAGCTTGTAATAAACCACTTTGCTGAGCAAAAAGAGCGGCGAATGGACTTCATCTTCAAGAGAGTCAATTAAGGTAGGTCTATTTACTTGAACATTCTTCTGTCCTGGTAATTTTCTTATCTTTCATAGTTTGTGTATTGCCAACAATGATATATCCTATGGAAAAACATTGTTGCAAGATTTTCTTTTATTTCCTGACATAACCAGTATGTTTTACGTCATTGCATTCATAACCGTATTCAAACTAAAAACTGTAAAAGTAAAGAGTTGGGCAAGAATTCTCAAACTCTGTCAATGTGTAATAAATGTTACGCTTAAACTCCTGCCACGTTATTATTATTATTATTATTATTATTATTATTATTATTATTATTCCCGTTTTTAATTTGCAGTTAAATTCACTCTCTGCTAGAAAGTTAAGTGATCTATCAGAGTAAAAAGCAGTTCAACAGTTTAGTAATGAATGAAAATGAAACATAATGTGACTCGGGAGGTACATTTTCCTAAAATTCATCTGTCAGCTCGAACACTGGCATTGATTGTTACTGGCACATGTATATTTCCAAATTTGCATATTAAAGTATATTTCCAAATTTGAATATTAAAAGAAAAAAACTCTTGTTCTATGCCGAATTCAAGTGATAATCCAATGTCCACATTTTAACAGCCAACGCTTTAGGCTTGAGTTTGGAGTTATTAAAAGAATAATATTGTATACGGTATTCTATGTTATTATGTACTGGATAAATCGCTGTTTAATTCGTGTATTCATGCAAACTGGGATTTGTCAAGTTTTGAGCTCACAAGGATAATGCTATGATAAAGAAAAAGACCCAAAACACAAGCTCCCTGGGATTCACGTTTTGCGTTTTCGTTTATATGTAATTTTCACATCAGGTTCTCAGTGTTGTTACCATATGAAATCATAGTTGTAATACTAAATGATAAAAACGCGATATTTTCATTGCATATAAAAGTAACTCGATTTTACTCTTTTTGTCCTCTATCAATTTATGAAGAGGTGCGGGGAAAAATACTGTGATCGCCCTCCCGGCCTAAGAGTCTGTCGGCCGCCACTGCTTCACATCCTCCTCTTCCTTATCCTTCTTGTGTTCCGTGCTGCCCTCCGACGGCAGGGGGACCTCGTCCACAATCTCCACCTCCACCTTCTGTTCTCCTTGATCGGCAGTGGCTTGCTGCTGCTTGGTCTTGTTGGGCCATATCCTGGTGCCGAGTCGAGGAGGCTTGCGGTCGCCCGCCGTAGGCAGCTCCATGCCTTGGGCCATGTGAGCCTGCAGCAGGAACAGAGCACGCACACGGTCTGCCTTCTGCTTGGGCGTCAGCCACTTGCCTTCCTCTCCTTTCCCTTCTTTTTCTTCACCTTCCCTTCCTGCTTCTCCTTCCTACTCCTCCTCATCTGCCTTATCTTGCGCAGCAATTCCTTTCTTCTTATCTTTTCAATTTCCTTCCTCTGACCCCTCCTTCTCTTATTTCCATCTGCCTGACATATCATCTTCTTCCTACTCCTTCTCTTTGCCTTCCATCTGGTCCATTTCTCCCTCCACCTTGTTCTCCTTCCTATCCTTCTCATCCTTCTCCTCCTGCGCTTCTTCACGTTATCTTGTATCTCATCTTCCTCCTTGTCTTCAGTTTTATTCTCCTCCTCCATTCGACGTCCTCTTCTGTTACGTCGGCGGTGACCTCTGTGTTTACCTCCGCAACTGCTCTCTCTTCTTCGCCTGCTATTGTCTCTCCGTTATATACTTCTACAACCTCACCTTATCTTTTCCACTTCTTCATCTTCTTCTTTACGCCCCCTAGCATCACGTGCATGACAGTTCTCCTCCTCTTCCCCTTCCTTTACAGACACACTCTCAGATTTGACTGGGGGCGTGGTGGCTCAGTGGTCTAGCTGTATGCATCTCACCAAGGCGGCCTGGGTTCGATTCCCGGTCAATGCATGTGAGATTTTCGAAGTGAAATGCCATGTCCTGTGGTTCGGATTCCACGTAAAAAGGAGGTCCCGTGGCTCATGATCTCAAGATTAACGGTCACGTTAAACTACAAGCTTCCTTTTTCAGATTTGACTATCCCAACTTTCTCTTCTACAATGCATATGATCTCCACTCTGTGTTCTTCCAACTTCCTATCTGCCGTGGAAAATTTTTGGCTGGTCTCTAGTGCCTGGCTCGAAATTTTCCTTGCCAACTTCTCTACTTCAGGGTGGCTCTGTTCCTGAACAGCAATCCGACCACCTAGGTTAGATTCCAGATTAGTGGCTTCTACACTGACTTCATTGACCTGGCTAGTAACATTGCTGTCTGGGATAATCTCTGTCAAATGCTCCGATACCTTACTAAAGGCCTCACCAAACTTCCTTGACATTCTTATCCTTTCCACTTCTTCATTTTTTTTCTTACGCCCCCTAGCATCACGTACTACACAGATCTCCTCCTCTTCCCCCTCCTTTACAGACACGCTCTCAGATTCTACTATCTCAACTTTCTCTTCTACGATGCATATGCTAGCCACCTGCTCTTTGACCTTGTCAAGCTTCTCAGACATTCTCACCCCCATGCCATTCATCAAGCTTTTCATCCTCTCCACCATCTTATTCCTCCTCTCATATCGGAGCAGAAGCGTCTCCAACATGGCCATCATTGAAACTTCCTCATTTCTTCTACAGTGAGTCTCTCTCAGGACTTGGCCGGCCGGCGCGCCCAGCTTATCTGTCTCCCGTTGACTCATCACTTCCCGCTCGGCTTAGCATAGCAATAAGAACAGAACAGCACTTGGCTCACTTTATCCGTGCATGACATGAGATACCAATTAAAATTTAGAAAGTAAGAATTAAGAAACAAAAGTCGTACCTTATGACAGGAGATGTTGGAAATCTTTTCCTCCTACGTCCACACATTTCTGGCATCGTCTTAGGAAACTCCCATTCACACGCATAAGAGTAGGGGGGTAGTGAGAGAGCAGACGCATAGCCTACCTTCCTGGTGACAACACAATATGGCGGCGGTGACGTAACAACCATAGCCTACTTTCCTGATGTCGTCACAACGAGGTGTGATCAAAAATGTCCGAAATGTTGCACTATATCCTACTTTCCTGGTGACGTCACAACGAGATGTGATCAAAAAGTTCCAAAATGTTCCCCCATAGCCTACTCTCCTGGTAACGTCACAACGAGGTGTGATCAAAAATTTCCAAAAATGTTGCCTCATAGCCTACTTTCCTGGTGACATCACAACGAGGTGCAATCAAAAAGTTTCAAATTGTTGATCCACAGCCTACTTTCCTGGTGACATCACAACGAGGTGTAATCAAAAAGTTTCAAAATGTTGACCCATAGCCTACTTTTCTGGTGACGTCACAACGAGGTGTGATCAAAAAGTTCCAAAATGTTGACCCATAGCTTACTTTCCTGTTGACGTCACTTACTAACCCGCCATACATTCAGGGGCAAAGTCGATATCTCCCGAACGCATGGTCGGATTTTGACGAATGAGGTGTCGTTCAACTCTGGCCGACAACCTCTTTCCAATGAATAACCTATGCTTCCCCAAATAAAACCTACCCCTATTAGGGGGTGAAATTGTAATTTTTTCGAAAATCTGGGATTTTGAAATGCTAATAGGGAATTAAACGTTGTTACACATAAAGCACATGCATAGTGTCGATTACCGCTATGATTTATTTTTTGTTTTGTATTTACGCATGAGCACTTGTTTTTTGTAAGAGGATGGGTGATGAATCGCAGAGGCTTATGCGGCGGCCATGCATGCCAGTGCCATTCATTGCTATTTGATGAATCATGGATCAGAGGCTTATGCGATGACCATGCTTGCCAATGCATTCATAGCTATTTGATAAATCATGGATTGTACTGTAATGATTGAAAAAACAATTGCAAGAATAATTGCCGAGCCATAGGACATGGCATTGACCAAGAAAATAGCCATGCTTGCAAATGCATTAGTCGATATTTGAATGAACCATGAATCGCAGAGGCTTATGCCATGGTTTGTAGCAGCCAATCGAACTCGAAATACTTTAAGCCAAAGCATAGTGCGCTAACCAGTTAGCTATGGGATGTAAAACAGTGTCGGCTGCTAAATCCTGTCGCACCTTCCTGGGGGAATGATTAAATGAACAACCGATGAAATGAAATGATAGTGGAAAGTTTTGCTTGACTGAGTGATCAGGGAATGGAATGAATGAGCCCCCCATTTAGCAATGGAATGTGAAACACTGCCGGCTGCTAAAGCCTATCGCACTTTCCTGGGGAAATGATAAAATGAATAACAGAGGAAATGAAATGATAGTGCAAAGTTTTGCTCGACTGAGCGAACAGGGCATGGAATGAATGACCCCACCCCCATTTATCGATGATGATATGAAACCATGCAGGCTGCTAAAACCTGTCGCACTCTCTTGGAGAAATTATTAAATGAATAACAAATGAAATGAAATGATAGTGTAAAGTGTTGGGTTGACCAACTGGATTAGGGAATGGAATGAATGAATATAGTCCTCATTTAGCAGCGAGGATATGAAACTGTGTTGACTGCTAAAGCCTGTCGCACTTTCCTGGGACAATGATTAAATGAACGACAGATGAAATGATAGTGTAAAGTATTGCTTGATTGATCGGGTCAGGGAATGGAATGAGTAAAGTCTCCATTAAACAGTGAGGATATGAAACGGTGCCGGCTGCCAAAGCCTGTCGCACTCCCTTAGGATAATGATTAAATGAATGACAGATGAAATAAAATGATTGTGGAGAGTGATGCTAGAATTAAATAGTGACAGGGAAAACCGGAGTAGCTAGAGATTGGAAGAGAACAAGAGTTAACCAAGTGAGGTCGACAGGAAAGAAGACAGAGAGGAGCCCGGCACAAGTAAGTGGAAGCAATGCCGAACACAGCTGGGGCCCTGTGGTCTCTAACCCACGTTCCCCTAGATGTGAGCCCCCTGGGGAGAAACTTGAAACACTAGTGCTTGCTAGCATGCATGGAGTGTAACCTTGGGATAATGAAAACTGCAACTCCTGCATGATGCCATTGTTTAATTACACATTCTCTAAACACGCAGCCTGTCAGATAACATGCAAGTAGACAGTATGTATCACTGTATGAATTATTGAATATTAAAAGGAAATCGACTGGGGATCTATTGAAAAGGAATCATCTTGGCATTTGCCTGGTGGTGAAAATGGAAAATCACGAAAACCCATTTTCAAAATGACCCAGGTGGGATTCAAACCCACACTCTCTCAATGTCTGTGAGACATGAGGTAGCACGTTAGCACTTTTTGTCACTGCAGCTGGTAATTTGATTTACTGTCTCTAAGATTAGCTTTTCCATGAAGTAAGCAAGAAAATCCTGCCTCTACCGACATTAAAGTAGGGAGAGATGACCTGATAGTTTTACTGTTTTAAGTGAAGAGAATTCACTCCCGAGTTGCTTCTGTAGCGTAGCGGTTAGCATGATTAGCTGCTGCCCAGGAGGTTCTGAGTTCGATTCCCGGCATTGTCAAGAAATTTGAAAAGTGGTACGAGGACTGGAACGGGGTCTACTCAGTCTCGTCCCAGGCCCAATTGGGTAGAGGGGGTTCGATTCCCACTTTAGCCATTCTTGAAGTGGTTTTCTGTGATTTCTCACTTTGTCTTTGGGCAAAATGCTGGGATGATACCTACCGCAAGGCCACGGTCGCTTTCTTCCCACTTCCTTGCTCAATCCTTCCACTCTTGCTATCCCTTCATGAGGCTCCTGTACGCTTTGCAGGTGAGGCCTCCTAAGCGTTGTGCCGATCACAAACCCCAGTTGTATCCCCGTCTCATAGTCTCAAGCTCTAGGACACTGCCCTCAGTGGCGGTAGAGGTGGAATTCCTTGCTTAGTTCATGGGAAAATCTGATCCTAGAAGATAAAATTATAGCAAAGCGAGCAAAGCTAGGAATCAGCCTCAAAGGAATTTCTTAGGGGGTTGTCAACTTTTAAACTCACTAGTCGAGAGCTTTCGAGGGTGTGACCATATTGAGAGTGTATTAAGAGTAGTTGGACTACTTTGGACTCTTGGAGAGGCTTGAGCAAAAGCCAGGAGATAATATGAAAAGAAAAAGAAGGTTGACTCCCTTGCAAGGTATCAGCAAAGATCAGACAAGGGGCGATTAAGGCTGGAAAGTGAAAGGCTCCCTAGGCCTCGGATACACTAATACTATCTAATACTATTGACAGTGTAAAGAGAACAAGAGTTGACCGAGTAAGATCGACATGAAGGAAAACTGAGAGGAGCCCTGCACAAGTAAGTGAAAGCAATGCCAGACTCAGCTGGGATCCCCGTGTGATTGAAGCAGGATGTCGTCTTGCTATATCAGCAAACCTGTTTGAAATAAGCTGGTATTGATGATAAGCGTAAACTGAAAACTTATTGTGTGTATGTCATTTCCATTTGACATGTGGAAAGAATTTGAATGTCTGGTAATGTAAAAATGTTTATATTAATTTGAATCTTGATGTATCGCGAATCTCAATGGACAGTGATTTATTCTATTTCCCTCACTCATGCGTGTACATTTTTTTTGTAAGCAGGCAATATTGAAAATTATAAATGCAAGGTCATACCTTTCATTGGCACTCATTAGTCCCACGCCAGGTAATTAGTGCTGCAGTGCCGTCATTTATATACATGTTAATTGAGAAAAAGCAGTGGCGTTACTTAAAAAAAATTGATAGGTATGTATTTAATAGATAAAACATTTTTTAAATTGTTTGAATACAAATCAATGTGTAAGTAATGGATTGAAATGAATGGATTGATTGATTTGTTTATTTATTTATAGATAATTGGTTTGCTGTTTATACCTTATCCAGTTGGCATCGAATCTGTGTTAAAACGACTTGACCATTTGTGATTTGATTAACGCTCTATCCATTGTCCATGTTCACTACTAGATGTCATTGACAATACTATTTTGCGAATCCGTGTTGAAACAACTTGACCATTTGTGATTTGATTAACGCTCTATCCAGTGTTCATGTTCACTACTAGATGGCACTGACAATACCATTTTGCGAATCTGTGTTAAAACGAATTGACCATTTGTGTTTTATTAACACTCTATCCAGTGTCCATGTTCACTACTAGATGTCATTGACAATACTATTTTGCGAATCCGTGTTGAAACAACTTAACCATTTGTGATTTGATTAACGCTCTATCCATTGTTCATGTCACTACTAGATGGCATTGACAATACTATTTTGCGAATCCGTGATAAAACAACTTAACTATTTGTGATTTGATTAAACGCTGTATCCAGTTTTCATGTTCACTACTAGATGGCATTGACAATACCATTTTGCGAATCCGTGTTGAAACAACTTGACTAAGTGTTTAGTGCTTTTCAGTCGGTCAACACGAAACACTTCGTGTTGACCGACTGAAAAGCACTAAACACTTGTTTACTAAGGCAACACTGAAAATATGGCTTCAAACACCACAACAACTTGACTATTTGTGGTTTGATTAAACGCTCTATCCAGTGTTCATGTTCACTACTAGATGGCACTGACAGTACTATTTTGCGAATCTGTGTTAAAACGACTTGACCTTTTGTGATTTGATTAACACTCTATCCAGTGTCCATGTTCACTACTAGATGTCATTGACAATACTATTTTGCGAATCCGTGTTGAAACAACTTTACCATTTGTGATTTGATTAACGCTCTATCCATTGTTCATGTTCAGTACTAGATGGCATTGACAATACTATTTTGCGAATCCGTGTTGAAACAACTTGATCATTTGATATTTGATTAAACGCTCTATCCAGTGTCCATGTTGACTACTAGATTGCACTGAAAATACTATTTTGCGAATTCGTGTTGAAACAACTTAACCATTTGTAATTTGATTAACGCTCTATCCATTGTTCATGTTCACTACTAGAGGTCATTGACAATACTATTTTGTGAATCCGTGTTGGAACCACTTGACCATTTGTGATTTGATTAACGCTCTATCCAGTGTTCATGTTCACTACTAGATGGCACTGACAATACCATTTTGCGAATCTGTGTTAAAACGAATTGACCATTTGTGTTTTTATTAACACTCTATCCAGTGTCCATGTTCACTACTAGATGTCATTGACAATACTATTTTGCGAATCCGTGTTGAAACAACTTAACCATTTGTGATTTGATTAACGCTCTATCCAATGTTCATGTTCACTACTAGATGGCATTGACAATACTATTTTGCGAATCCGTGATAAAACAACTTAACCATTTGTGATTTGATTAAACGCTCTATCCAGTGTTCATGTTCACTACTAGATGGCATTGACAATACCATTTTGCGAATCCGTGTTGAAACAACTTGACTATTTGTGGTTTGATTAAACGCTCTATCCAGTGTTCATGTTCACTACTAGATGGCACTGACAATACTATTTTGCGAATCTGTGTTAAAACGACTTGACCTTTTGTGATTTGATTAACACTCTATCCAGTGTCCATGTTCACTACTAGATGTCATTGACAATACTATTTTGCGAATCCGTGTTGAAACAACTTTACCATTTGTGATTTGATTAACGCTCTATCCATTGTTCATGTTCAGTACTAGATGGCATTGACAATACTATTTTGCGAATCCGTGTTGAAACAACTTGATCATTTGTGATTTGATTAAACGCTCTATCCAGTGTTCATGTTGACTACTAGATTGCACTGAAAATACTATTTTGCAAATTCGTGTTGAAACAACTTGACTATTTGTGTTTTGATTAACGCTCTATCCAGTGTCCATGTTCACTACTAGAGGTCATTGACAATACTATTTTGTGAATCCGTGTTGGAACAACTTGACCATTAGTGATTTGATTAACGCTCTATCCGGTGTTCATGTTCACTACTAGATGGTATTGACAATACTATTTTGCGAATCCGTGTTGAAACAACTTAACCATATGTGATTTGATTAAAAGCTCTATCCAGTGTCCATGTTCACTACTAGATGGCACTGACAATACTATTTTTCAAATCCGTGTTGAAACAACTTGACTATTTGTGATTTGATTAAATGCTCTATCCAGTGCAGATGTTTACTACTAGATCGCACTGACAATACTATTTTGAGAAACCGTGTTAAAACAACGACCAATTGTGATTTGATTAACGCTCTATCCAGTGTTCATGTTCACTACTAGATGGCATTGACAATACTATTTTGCGAATCCGTGTTGAAACAACTTGACTATTTGTGATTTGATTAAACGCTCTATCCAGCGTTCATGTTCACTACTAGATGGCACTGACAAATACTATTTTGCGAATCTGTGTTTAAACGACTTGACCATTTGTGATTTGATTAACATTCTATCCAGTGTCCATGTTCACTACTAGATGTCATTGACAATACTATTTTGCGAATCCGTGTTGAAACAACTTAACCATTTGTGATTTGATTAACGCTCTATACATTGTTCATGTTCACTACTAGATGGCATTGACAATACTATTTTGAGAATCCGTGTTGAAACAACTTGATCATTTGTGATTTGATTAAACGCTCTATCCAGTGTCCATGTTGACAACTAGATTGCACTGAAAATACTATTTTGCGAATCCGTGTTGAAACAACTTGACTATTTGTGTTTTGATTAACGCTCTATCCAGTGTTCTTGTTCACTACTAGAGGTCATTGACAATACTATTTTGTGAATCCGTGTTGGAACAACTTGACTATTAGTGATTTGATTAACGCTCTATCCGGTGTTCATGTTCACTACTATATGGTATTGACAATACTATTTTGCGAATCCGTGTTGAAACAACTTAACCATTTGTGATTTGATTAAAAGCTCTATCCAGTGTCCATGTTCACGACTAGATGGCACTGACAATACTATTTTGCAAATCCGTGTTGAAACAACTTGACTATTTGTGATTAGATTAAATGCTCTATCCAGTGCCCATGTTTACTACTAGATGGCACTGACAATACTATTTTGAGAATCCGTGTTAAAACAACGACATTTGTGATTTGATTAACGCTCTATCCAGTGTTCATGTTCACTACTAGAATGCATTGACAATACTATTTTGCGAATCCGTGTTGAAACAACTTGACTGTTTGTGATGTTAAAATTATAGGTAAGAATTGATTAACGCTTTATCCAATGTCCATGTTCACTACTAGATGTCACTGACAATACGAGTTTATGAATCCGTTTTAAAACAACTTGACCGTTTGTGATGTTAAAATTATAGTTGAGATTTGATTAGCGCTTTATCCAACATTCATGTGTACTACTAGATGTCACTGACAATACTATTTTGAGAATCCATGTTAAAAAGACTTAACCGTTTTTGATGTTAAAATTATAGGTGATATTTGATGAATGCTTTATCCAATGTCCAGGTTCACTACTAGATGTCACGGACAATACGAGTTTGCTAATTCATGTTAAACACTACTTGACCATGCAGTAATGTTAAATCTGTAGGTGAGATTTGATGAATGCTCTATTTTTAATATGATAAACTTTTTAACTTTTTGTTAATGTTGATAGAGGTGTAAGTCATGAATTGAAATGTATTGATTAATCAATTGATTTACAGATATTTGCTGTGGTAGTGAGTGATACCTTGTCTAGAGAGCATCATGTCTGTGTCTGAATGTTGGAATTGGACAATAATGCTATTGTGCATGCGATTGGGAAATTTTTATATGTAAAAAGAAATTAACCAGTTTCACAAAAGAACAATTAACTGCTTTACGTAAATCATTAATTTTTATGTGGATGCAAAGGCAGTTAAGGAAATATGGGAACATGTGCCAACATCATGGACTCAAGACCCTGTGTTAAGTGAATTGCGACCCTGTAATAACTACGAGCATCATAAGCAAGTGACCATTAGCAAAATACCATCAGTACAACAGTGTCAAACCTGTCGGCTTGTAAAACTCTACCACGGTCATAAAACTTTCAACAAAAACTTTGTTTCTTCATTCCACGGGTGTAATGATGAGAAAAGAGCAACAACAACATCCTCAACAGAAGGAAAAGATCAAAACTATTTACCATCGACTGAAACAGAGTCTCCAAACCCATACTGGTCTGAACGTTATTGACAAAGTGATTCAGTTACTATCATTTGAAATATACTTACCTGATTACAAATACAGTGGTTTTGGAACAAAGCTGGACCAATGTTTGCGACATGATGTACCTATAAATATTTTGGATGATGCTTGCTGAGACCATGATATTTCTTATTGCTATAGTCTACTTTTTTCCATTATACAAATGCTTAACATATTATAATTTGGTTATTGAGTCATGGTTTTTATAATAATAAAAAAAAACATAAATGCTTGTTTTCTATTTTTCTGAAATCATAGCAGTGATGATATACATTTTGATTGTTGTTTTAATCCTAAAGTTTATAGGTAGATAAATGTCATTTACCATTTATTCCTCTAATAATTAACAACACGTCTTAATAATGCATCACTGTTATGATAAGCTATATCATTATTTCCCACCTGCATGTCTCTCCCACCTCTCAAACAATCATCAAGCTGAGTGCTGGGACCACAAAAGGAGTATCAAGGTAGGTATTTTTTCAAGGGTTTATATTCAATGGCTTTATGAATAATTCCATATCTGGTATACCATACCGTTTCTTATCGCCATAGTCATCCTGGTTTAAGACATGTGGCTGAGCACCCACTTTTGCACTAACTCTTTTCACCCACTTTTGCACTCACTTTGGCACCCTCCTTTACATCCACTTTGGCACCCACGTTTGCACCCACGTTTACATCCACTTTTGCAACCACGTTTACACCCACTTTTGCACCCTCGTTTGCACTCACTTTTGCACCCACGTTTGCACCCACTTTTGCACCCACTTTTGCACCCATTTTTATTTATTTATTTATTTATTTATTAAAAGAAAAGCGCACAATGTGCAAATACATATTTGTACATAAATGATCAATTATGCTAATGCCAGTCTTATTATTGAGGTTGTCCTCATTTTGCAGTTTTGTGCGTGGTACCTTTCACAATGATCGTTGCACAGGTCACACACACAGTCTTCATTCGGTTGGTGAAAATTCTTGGTTTTGCAAAATCTATAGTGAAATCCACGGGTGGCGTAACGGGTTATTACGTGTCGTAGCTCGTAATTAGCTTGTTTCCACTCTTCTGTCATTATGGCATCTGTGGAGTAAAAGTCGGACCAAATGGCATTTCGCTTCTCATTTAAGGATCGGCGTGCATTCTCATAGGCTTTGGTGTTTGGAAGGTAAAACTGAATTTTGATGTCGTCGATGTAGTAGTCGTCCTTAGTTAATACATATGTCAACCTTGAAGGGGCAGACTTTCCTATGCCTAAAATCCTCTTAAGATATCGGGCCTTGACTTCTTCTATTATCATCAGGTCGCTGAGTGTGAGTTTTTCCCAGGTAATGCTAATCCCATAGGTTGCTATTGGTAATATGGCTATTCTGAACAGTAGCATTGCTGTACCCAATGATATTTGTTGAGGTTGTTCGATGTGGTAGATGGCTTTTATTGCTGCGGACGCTCTTTCTTTAACGTGGATATTGTAGGATGTTAGAGTAGTTTGGAGGGTGACTCCGAGGTACTTGAATTTCGGCACTACTTCTAGTGGTTTGTTGTGAAGAGTCATTGTGTTTTTAAGTGAATGCCTTCCTCCTTTCCTGAAGGTCATCTGTTTGGTTTGGCTGTGGTTAATTTGCACCCACTTTTGCACTCACTTTTGAACTCACTTTTGCACCCACGTTTACACCCACTTTTGCACTCACTTTTGCACCCACGTTTACACCAACTTTTGCACCCACGTTTGCATCCACTTTTGCACTCACTTTTGCACCCACGCTTACACCCACTTTTGCACCCACGTTTACACTCACTTTTGCACCTACGATTACACCCACTTTTACACTCACTTCCTGCACCCACTTTTGCACTCACTTTTTGCACTCACTTTTGTATCCAATCTTGCACCCACTTTTACACTCACTTTTGCACCCACGTTTACACCCACGTTTACACCCACTTTTGTCCCACGTCGCAACCACTTTTGCATCCACTTTTGCACCAACGTTTGCAGCCACTAATGCACCCACGTTTGCCCCCACTTTTGCACCCACGTTTGCAGCCTCTTTTGCACTCACTTCTGCATCCACTTTTGCACCCTCGTTTGCACCCACTTTTGAGTGGTCATTGCTTATACCCTGAAAGGGGGTCAACCTTCTTTTTCTTTTCATATTATCTCTTGCCTTATGCTCAAGCCTCTCAAAGAGGCATGGTGTATGTAGTCCAACTACTTTTAATGCACTTTGAAAAGATCTCGACTAGTGAGTTTAAAAGTTGACAACCCCCTAAGAAATTCCTTTGAGGCTGATTCATAGCTTTGCTCGCTTTGCTAACATTTTATCCTCCAGGATCAGCTTTTCCCATGAACTAAGCAAGGGATTCCACCTCTACCGCCACTGAGGGCAGTGTTCTAGAGCTTGAGACTATGGGTCGGGGATACAACTGGGGTGTGTGATCGCCACAACGCTTAGAAGGCCTCACCTGCAAAGCGTACTGGAGCCTCATGAAGGGATAGGAAGAGTGGAAGGATTGAGCAAGGAAGTGGGAAGTGGTATATTCCTTGGAATACACGGCAAGACAGAGTAAACTTTTGCTGCTCTTTGCTTTATTTCATTACTTTCTCTGTACGCAAACATCAACAGTGATCTCCTGGTTTTTCTTTGTTTATACACTGTGCTTATATTACCTGTGAGTCTGTTCTAGATATATATCTTCCATGACCAACCTAGCGTCATCTAGCAGCGAATCTCTGAAGTTCCTCAATTTTTCCATGTGCAAGAGGACTTCCTTACCAATCTAGCCACCAGATCTCGTCGCTATCGCCAGCTATCATCTCCGTGATCAAGAGGACTTTGTTTACCTTCCTATCTTCCAGGCTTCGCTAGTGACGCCTGCTTTCAACTCCTTGAAGACTACTTCATGAAGATATTTAATTTTTCTTAAGTTTGTAATCTTTATGTATGCTACTTTGTTTGTTTCCCCCACCCATCTTCCCTCGATGGTCCCCCTGCGCTTCCTTGAGCTGGTCTCACTAGTGCTTCGAACTTCAAAGCTTACATAATTCAAATCTTCGCCATGTTGTGAATTCCAGACTAACGGTCACCAGGAGTTTCGCCGTTCATCAGAAATGAGCTAAGTACTACTTCAACGTTCTTCAACTCATTTTAATTGCTTTTAAATAGCTATATGCTTTTTAACCATCATTTTACAGACAGTGTGATATTACTAAATGTGGGGCAATAGCCATCTTCGCGGGATTTTCGAGGTTGGGCTTTGTCTATCTAAGCTAATCTAAACATGAAGCAGCATTTCTTCTGCTTATTAACTGAGATAATTTCTCACAACGTGGGACATCTTTAAATTACCCACTGTCCGTAGAAAACTAAGCTCGTTCCACGGCTGGATTTTTTCTGTCAATTTCAACAGATGGATGTTCTGGAACTTTCCATGCCAAACAATTCATCTACAAGTTAAACCTTCTAGTATTTTCCACTCACATATGGGAATACTTTTTCTAACCAAGGAATCTTCCTTATAAACAGCTATTCAACATCTAATTTTTCTTCCTCCGTTGGAACTTTTCTGCTGCATTCAACTATAACTTACACGTTTTTCAACGCAATAGACTCTAGCAAATCTAGTGCAACTAGTTATTTTTCACCATTGCAATAACTTTCCTTGCTATAAACTTTCTGTGTTACAATAGTGAACTTTTCAGCCACGTCAATAGACTATAGTGAAACAGTGCTCGCTCGATTTCTCATCCGAAATAAATAAAATAGGCCAAGAATTTTCTCTACAAAGTTCCTATTTCCTCTTCCTCAACCCCTCTTTACTAACAAATTAGGTTAATCTTTAAATTTATGTATTGGGCAACGAGGCTTTGCCAAACCATAGGCGCCCTCCCAACTTTCTCCACTTTACATTTATTCACTCTGTACCAATATCAGCAGTTAGAAACAGCTTATTAATCTATTTCTTTTCTTGCTGGCACAAGAATTGGTTATTGTCTCCCAAACCTTTCATTAATCTCTTTAATCCTGGTTTCACGAAAGGGTAACTTGACCCATTTTTTCCTCGTGATCCTGTTTAAATATAGAAGTTCTAGAAACTTCTTCTTAATTTTTTCTTCAGGATTCACAATAAGTGACCTGCCCTATTTGTAAAAATAACCACCGTAATTACTGTATAAATATAAGAAGTTATAGAAATTTCTACTTATTTTCTCTCTCTCTTTGTTGTTATAATTTCAAATTGTTATTTTTTCATACTTTTAAGATTTCTAAATATGATATCTTAAAATACCCGCATCGTACCTGATTAATTCGGCTACGCCAGAATTACTTTATAATTGTTGTTACAAACTATAAAATTGTCCATTTTAAGCACTACTTTTAAAATCTTATTCAGATTTTTAGTGCTTACCACATGTTTCAAACTTGTACCCAATTTAACGTTGTTTATAAATTGTAAACTTGTTATCGTTAGGTCTCAGACCTTCACATGTAACCTTTTAGAAATCACAATCATGATCTAACTGTTATTAATTCTTTGTTAATTCTTCAAAGTTTAATTTATTGTTCATAAACCTATTATTTTTTCTCGTTATTCTTTTCGCTAGATTCACGCTTAGATAGGACCCTGTCTTCCTTGACTCTTCCTAGGTTTATGCCCTCTTTAATAAAAATAAATCTCTTGATAAGGTTTGCACTACTTGTTGCATTTGAGCAAGAGCTTTTAGTTAAAAACTTATTAAAGCCTCTCTTAGCTTTGATAGCTAATTCTAACTCGCCAGTAAGGCAAGTACAGCTCTCTCCGCCAGCTTCCTGCTTGTTGAGATTTTCTCTAAACTTATGGTTGCTTTTCCAAATTTAAGTTTTTCTCATTGTCTAAACTTTTAGTCGGCACTTTGCTGGGTAAAAGCTTAGCTATTTCTAAATGCAACTCTTGGTGCTCTTACCAAAATTATTTTCAAAAGCATAACTGTTTCGTCACTACCCTTCCTGGTAGTACTCGGTCATTTGTTGAGAGGAATTACCCACCCGGAGTTAAGAAAGATCACTACGAGCCCAACCTTTGCTCGCCTTTCAAAACATTTTGTTAAACCTAACTCCTTTGAAAGTACAAACAGTAAATCTGTCACTCTTTGTCTTGCCAGACCACCACCCTTCCCCATAGTAGGCAAATTTATGCTTGAGAGGGAATACGCTATAGCCGTTTGCTTGCGTATAGCCCAAGTTCCAGCTGCGTTTCCTGTGAGCTGCGTCCAGGTCCCTACCCACATTAGGTATCGGAAAGCTGGTTTACAGTGGCAGCTGCTTTTGAGTGTACTTAAAGTTAAAATTATAACTTATATTGGACTCTCGTCCTATTTCTCCATCCCTTTTCTCCAGTCCGAAACCCACTTCTTTTTCTTCATCATCTTCCATTGGGGGTCAGATTATTCCCAAGCTAATAATCTACCCAGGAAGGAAGCGACCGTGACCTAACGGTAGGTATCATCCCAGCATTTTGCCCAAAGACAAAGTGAGAAATCACAGAAAACCACTTCAAGAATGGCTAAAGTGGGAATCGAACCCCCTCTACTCATTTGGGCCTGGGCCGAGACTGAGTAGACCCCGTTCTAGTCCTCGTACCACTTTCCAAATTTCTTGACAGAGCCGGGAATCGAACTCAAAACCTCCGGGGCGGCAGCTAATCATGCTAACCGCTACGCTACAGAAGCAACTCGGGAGTGAATTCTCCTCTCTTATAACAGTACAACTATCAGGTCATCCCTCCCTACTTTAATGGCTGTAGAGGCTGGATTTTCTTGCTTAGTTCATGGAAAAGCTAATCTTAGAGACAGTAAAATCAAATTACCAGCTGCAGTGACCAAAAGTGCTAACGTGCTACCTCATGCCTCGCTGACATTGAGAGAGTGTGGGTATGAATCCCACCTGGGTCATTCTGAAAATGGGTTTTCGTGATTTTCCACTTTTACCACCAGGCAAATGCCAAGACGATTCCTTTTCAATAGATCCACAGTCGATTTCCTTTTAATATTCAATAATTCATACAGTGATACATACTGTCTACTTGCATGTTATCTGACAGGCAGCGTGTTTAGAGAATGTGTAGTTTAACACTGGCATCATGCAGGAGTTGCAGTTTTCATTATCCCAAGGTTACATTCCATGCATTCTAGCAAGCAGCAGTGTTTCAAGTTTCTCCCCAGGGGGCTCACATCTAGTGGAACGTGGGTTAGAGACCACAGGGCCCCAGCTGTGTTCGGCATTGCTTCCACTTACTTGTGCCGGGCTCCTCTCTGTCTTCTTTCCTGTCGACCTCATTTGGTTGACTCTTGTTCTCTTCCAATCTCTAGCTACTCCGGTTTTCCTTGTCACTATTTCATTCTAGCAACACTCTCCACAATCATTTTATTTCATCTGTCATTCATTTAATCATTATCCTAATGGAGTGCGACAGGCTTTAGCAGCCGGCACCGTTTCATATCCTCGCTGTTTAATGGAGACTTTACTCATTCCATTCCCTGACCCGATCAATCAAGCAATACTTTACACTATCATTTCATCTGTCATTCATTTAATCATTGTCCCAGGAAAGTGCGACAGGCTTTAGCAGTCAACACAGTTTCATTTCGTCGCTGCTAAATGAGGACTATATTCATTCATTCCATTCCCTAATCCAGTTGGTCAACCAACACTTTACACTATCATTTCATTTGTTATTCATGTAATCATTTATCCAAGAGAGTGCGACAGGTTTTAGCAGCCTGCATGGTTTCATATCATCATCGATAAATGGGGGTGGGGTCATTCATTCCATGCCCTGATCGCTCAGTCGAGCAAAACTTTGCACTATCATTTCATTTCATCTGTTATTCATTTTATCATTTCCCCAGGAAGGTGCGATAGGCTTTAGCAGCCGGCAGTGTTTCACATTCCATTGCTAAATGGGGGACTCATTCATTCCATTCCCTGATCATTCAGTCAAGCAAAACTTTCCACTATCATTTAATTTCATCGGTTGTTCATTTAATCATTCCCCCAGGAAAGTGCGACAGGATTTAGCAGCCGACACTGTTTTACATCCCATTGCTAACTGGTTAGCGCGCTATGCTTTGGCTTAAAGTATTTCGAGTTCGATTGGCTGCTCTACAAACCATGGCATAAGCCTCTGCGATTCATGGTTCATTCAAATATCGACTAATGCATTTGCAAGCATGGCTATTTTCTTGGTCAATGTCATGTCCTGTGTCTCGGCAATCATTCTTGCAATTGTTCTTTCAATCATTACAGTACAATCCATGATTTATCAAATATCGTTGAAAGCATTGGCAAGGATGGTCATCGCATAAGCCTCTGATCCATGATTCATCAAATAGCAATGAATTGCACTGGCATGCATGGCTGCCGCATAAGCCTCTGCGATTCATCACCCACCCTCTTACAAAAAAACAAGTGCGCATGCTTAAAAACAAAAAAAGTTAAATCATAGCGGTAATCGACTGTATGCATGCGCTTTATGTGTAACAACGTTTAATTCTCTATCAGCATTTTAAACTCCCAGATTTTCGAAAACAATACAATTTCACCCCCTCGTAGGCGTAGGTTTTATTTTATTTTGGGGGAATAGGTTATTCATTGGAAAGAGGGTGTCAGTCCGAGTTCAAGGACACATCATTCGTAAAAATCCGACCATGCGTTCGGGAGATATCGACTTTGCCCCTGAATGTATGGCGGGTTAGTATGTAACGTCACCAGGAAAGTAGTCTATGAGTCAACATTTTGGAACTTTTTGATCACACCTCGTTGTGACGTCACCAGGAAAGTAGTCTATGGGTCAACATTTTGAACCTTTTTATTGTCACCTCGTTGTGATGTCACCAGGAATGTAGTCTATGGGTCAACATTTTGAAACTTTATGATTGCACCTTGTTGTGATGTCACCAGGAAAGTAGGCTATGGGTCAACATTTTGAAACTTTTTGATTACACCTCCTTGTAATGTTATCAGGAAAGTAGGCTATGGGGCAACATTTTTGAAACTTAATGATCCCACCTCGTTGTGACGTAACCAGGAAGGTAGGCTATGGGGGAACATTTTGGAACTTTTTGATCACACCTCGTCGTGACGTCACCAGGAAAGAAGGCTATGGGCAACATTTTGGAAATTTTTGATCACACCTCGTTGTGACGTCATCAGGAAAGTAGGCTATGGTTGTGACGCCACCGCCGCCATCTTTTGACGTCACCAGGAATGTAGGCTATGCGTCAGCTCTCTCACTACCCACCTACTTATAAGTTCGTCTTCCGTAATTGAGGCTACTTCTCTCCGGATATGTTCTGCGATTTCATTTACTTTTTCCTCGTTAAGTACACGTTTTTAACACTTCGCTTCTTATCGAGTAGAGAACCAGTTTCACTCAATGTGTTTACGAGCTTCCCCACGGTCTCTCTATGTGGAGGGCGCACGCCTGGAAAATGTGTTCTGAAACGTTGAACGACTTCCCTGCAAGACACTGTTTTCATATAGTTATCCTACATAAAGACCCTTTCCTCTAACGTGTACACACTTGGAGGCATTATGAGAATTATACTCTAAAGTAACACTTCACAACTCGAGAATGGTTGGAGCGACAGATGAAAACTAAATACACGTTATAAGCATGGACCAGAACTGCGAAGTGCCCGCTGTGTAACAGGAAGTGATCAGTCAACGGGAGACAGATATGATTGGTTCGCTGGCCGTCCAAGTCGTGAGAGAGACTCACTGTATTTTCCCCCATCCCTACTCCTGTCTTTGTGTGATTCATTGAATTCTTCTCCCCCCACGTTGGGCGCCACTGTAAACTAAATATAAACCACCAAGCTTGCCACCTCAGGATAGTGGGGCAATATACTTGCTAAAATGAATTCACAAAGAACAGAAGTCTCCACCTTCTTAAAAATATACTATTTATTCATAAAACAAGTTTCCATAACCTGGATCACTCACCCAGTATTCACAACTATCTTTTATTCTTCTCCACCTGGTCAATTACTTAATTTCTGGTCATTCTCTGGCAATCATAAAATTTTCTTTCTGTGCATCTTCTTACTAGATATTTATTGTCGTGTAGCCTCTTGAGAGGCCGAGTGCAGGTCTTTCTAGTCGACGCCCGTGGGCGACTTGAGCATCGGATTGAGAGATGGAATGGATGAAGATGAATGAAACTGGGCAAGGATGTGAAAGGAAACGACCTTGGCCTGTCAGATGGTACTGTCCCAGCATTTGCCGGGTGTTGAAAATGGGAAACCACGGAAAACCATTTCAAGGACAGCCGACGGTGGGGCTCGAACCCACGTGTCTACCGAGTCAGCAGAGAGCTTGGCCACATGACCTAACGCTTCGCTTTAGCCAGCGTAGCCACTACTGTCGGTTTCTTACAAGATGTAACATCTATTTTCCCAATCCTCACAAACATACCACAGAACATCATATATCATTCAACAACTATCATCATTTTTGTTAATCAAAGCCGGCATCCATTCTGCATGCCACATCACTATCAATATCAACACATAACAATGGAAACCTTGCCAAGTCAAAGAAAACCTTGCCATTAGCCAAAACCACCTGGTCCACCAATAGCCAGACCACCACGAAGAATCTCTATGTCACTGAACAGACAAGAGTATCCATGGTGCTGCACCAATAAGTGACCATGGCTGGCAACCAGATAAAACAAAAATAAATAAATAAATAAATACTACCAACAAACTAGAAGAAGTCTCTGTAACCTACTGTAAAGTTCGGTTACAAGCGATTCCTCTGTAATTCTCACTTGCTAGTTTATCTCCTTTCTTAAATATAGGACATATTATTCCACCCCTCCATCCATCTGGCATGTTCTCTTCTTCCCATATTCTTTTCAATAGTTTATGTATACTATCTTCCAATGCCGCTCCTCTATTTTATCATTTCTGCTACTATATTGTCTTCCCCTGGTGATTTGTTGTTTATATCTTCTTCATTACATTTGCCACTTCAAATCTTGTAGAACTCATAATACTTGCTTTCTCATTCTCTGATTCTGATCTAATTGCTTCTTGTCTCTCATTTTGTTGCGTATGTTGTTCAATTTCTATCTCTACACTTTCACTTAGAAGTTCCTTAAAGTGCTCTCAGACCATCTATCTAACACTTTGTCCTCATCATTCAGTATCATCCCTTGTTTATCTTTGCATCTTATTTCCCTCGGTTGGAAACCTTTCCCCATTTTATCAATTGCCGCATATAATTTTCTTACTTCACTTCCCTGGTTTAATTCTTCTATTTCTATAAATTGTTTATTTATGTGTTCCTTTTTCTTTCTTCTACATACTTTGTTGGCATTCAGCCTCAGCTGCCTATATTGTTCACAGTTGCTTCTTGTTTCTCTCAAGATCATCGCTTCTCTTGATATATTCTTCTCTTCTATTGCTTCCCTACACTCTTGATCAAACCGTTCATTCCGGGTTTGCTGCCTCTTTCCCATGATTTCTCCTGTAGCTAGTTTAACTACTTCCTCTATTTTCTTACCCTCTTTATTGAGATCATCTCTCTCTATTTCTTCTTCTAATTTCTTTTGTATTTCTCTCTGATATTCCTCCTTAAATCTTTCATCTGCCAGTCTTTCAACGTTTATACTGTTTTTCCAGGTTTCAGATTTCGTTTTCGTTTTAGCCAGATTTTCTCTAAGTACTGCTTTGTCTAGATAGTGATCTGAATCACAATTTGGTCCTCTACAACTCCGCACATCTATAATTGATGAAGAGTATCTTGCTTTGATTAACACATGGTCTATTTGATTCATGGTTGCAGAATCAGGAGCCTTCCAAGTACCTAGATGTATTCGTTTGTATAGGAAACATGAGCTTTTGATCACCATAATGTTCCTGATGGCAAAATGCCCAAGTTGTGTGCCATTTTGGTTACTAACATCATGTAGTGTATGTTCCCCTGCACATCTCATTGATAGATCCTTCCCAATCTTTGCATTAAAGTCACCCATTATTATCAATGTATCGTATCTCTGTATCTCACTGCATATCAGTTCTAATTGCTCATAGAACTCTTCCTTCTCATCCTCATCTTTCTCTTCAGTGGGTGCATACACTGACAATCCTGAATCATCCTTTGATGCGCAATTTACAAAATCTTTCATTTATGGCTTCATATTCTATAATACTATTTCTTACTGCCTTGGATATCATAAATCCTGTACCATGTTGTCCTGTTCTGCTATTTGGGTCACTATACAATAGTGAATATTCCCTTTTATCTATCCTTCCTTGTCCTTGCCATTTTATCTCTTGTAACGCTACAATCAGGGGCGGATCTAGGGGATGGTGAGGGGGGCGACCGCCCAGGGCCCCGCGGTCCGGGGGCCCCGCGCCATGATTTTTAGCCTACTTTCGATTTTTGCAAAATTGAAAGAAGACTTATGAGATCAACACAGGGCCAAAATCTGTGTGTCTGGCTGTGTGTGTGTGTGTGTGTGTGGGTGGGTGTATCCATGGTGCTGCACCAATAAGTGACCATGGCTGGCAACCAGATAAAACAAAAATAAATAAATACTACCAACAAACAAGAAGAAGTCTCTGTAACCTACTGTAAAGTTCGGTTGCAAGTGATTCCTCTGTAATTCTCACTTGCTAGTTTATCTCCTTTCTTAAATATAGGACTTATTATTCCACCCCTCCATCCATCTGGCATGTTCTCTTCTTCCCATATTCAATTCGAACACGGTGAAACCGAATTGAACGAAATTTGGTACAGAGGTAGCACTGGGAAAGGGCACCTCAGTGTCATGTTTTATATTACCGCCATCTTTACCAAAACGTTATGGCGGTCACCCAAATGGTCAAAACTGAATGATGCATTACGACCAAACTAATCATCGGATGTTTACCAAATTTGGTAACAACATACCTTCATATGGGACGCGTCTTGTGCCCAAACTACGAGGTCATCAACCGTACCATTTCAGGATGGCGGCCTTGAGAATTATGCAAATTTTATAATCCATAACCCACCAGTTCCGATTATCGAACCAAGAATCGTTTAATCTGTTCTAAACGATGTGGCTCGTTTGAAAATAAAAAAATATATTGTAATATTATAGTCTAGAGGTAATTTTAAATAGCTGAGTCGTCTCGGTTATTTCACAAGATGGTAGCTGATCTCTCGTTCTGACCTATATTTTATTAATTTCAGTATGTTGCATGCAATATAGCCTAGTGATAAAAATTATATGCACTTTATATGAAATGAACTCGGTTTGATATATACTCCGGTGAAGAAATTGTTTAGTCCAAGTCATTATTTGCTATAACGTTGTATATATATTGGTTCCAAACGCTCAATTAGTGTGTGCACGATTGGCTGAGTGGTGAGTTGGTCACTAGTCGTGGCCGAGAGAGGTGCGTGTGTGCGAGATGTGATATCGCATTGGAAGAGTGTACGTTTCCTAATACTGGTGCTTCCGATAGTTCCACGAGTGTACTGACCTTCCGTGTGTCATTCGGACAATGCTTTTCAAGTAGTGTTCCACATAGGACAACAAATCAAGAAACCCAGAAAACCCCGTTGAAAATCATGTCCGGATACCAGAGGAAAAACACCGTACGCTGTCAATGGAACAGGCAGAGTTCTCGCCCCACACCAGGAGAAATTCACCGCTGGATTAGCGATACCCTCCGGTTGACTGTCGACCAAGTAGAAGCCATCCAGTTAAATGCGCAAGAAAGAACCATGTACATCAAGGTAATCAGCATATCTACTTATCAGAAATTGCTAAATACTTTTGAAGCTCCTATTAAATTTCAGTATGACTCAGGCGAAATGACTAATGTTAAGCTCTCCACAGCGGATTCAAATTTTACCACAGTGCGTATATTTAATGTCCCACTCGAAGTTCCCCCTGAAATTTTCAAATCCGTCCTGTCGAAATATGGCACTGTGAGTGACGTCAGGAAAGAACAATGGTCTTCTGCTTATCAGTTCCCGGTGTATAATGGAATACGTGCAGTCACTATGGAAATCAAACAAGATATCCCCTCCACTGAGACTTTTGGTGGCCATTCTGGCTACATATCTTATAATGGACAGAAACAGACCTCTTTAATTTTCAATGCTAACACACATCTACGTATCAACTGCCCAAAGAAAATGATTCCCCTCGGTATAACTCCTACACAACAACGACGTGTCCAATACTCGGATGTTGTGACACAGCAAACGTCACATGAAAACATGCTTATTGATCAGTCAGCTGGGACACCAGCTCTGACACACATGACGCAGAACACGTACTTTGCACTGACCAGAACAGCGAGCTACAGAGTGCCCCTGTGCCATCGGCCACCTGTATGGCAGCCTTAGAGCCAACTCTGCCGTCACTACAGGCTGTCACAGAAATTTTGCCTTCACTGCCCCCACCTTCTCTGGTACCTACCGACTCACTTAAGCAGGTTGATCGGGGATCTGAGAACGTATCTAAGAAGATTAAAACAAATGCCTCGATTGCTGTACCAGCTCCGAAGAATCAAACTGGTTCTACAAATGTTCCCGCAGCTGTGAAAAAGAAACCATATCTTCATTCTACGTCATCTAGGGACCCACGAACGCTCTCAAACGCTGACAGCCGGCCTATGATTGGCACTAATAAGGAACTATCTCACCCTAATTTGACATAGTGCACCAGTATATTTCTCACCCGTGTCTTTCTTTTTTTTTTCAATTCGTTCTGCTTTTTCTCGAGTCCACCTTCCAATATGTCTAGCACAGCTTTTATACTTCTCTTAATGGCGCAATTTCTCACTGTGGCCACTGTGAATATCAATGTAATAGAATTCCCCCCTGAAATTTCAACTGTTGGAGAGATTCCTTCGAGATGCAGACATTGACATTGCTTTCATTCAAGAAGTTGCTATACCCTGTCTTCCCATATCTACCTTCTACAAACAATACATCAATACCGGTACTACTAATAGAGGGACCGGATTCCTCATAAGACATGATATCCGACTCGAAGGTGTGCTATGCCATCCATCAGGACGCATAATATCTGGACACATAAACAATAACACCCTGATAAATGTATATGCCCCATCCGGGTCCAACAAACGTGTGGAACGGAAAATGTTCTTTCAACAGAGTATACTGCCTCATCTGCACGACGTTAAGGTAAAACTTATTCTTGCAGGGGATTTCAATTGTATTCAACGCCCAGAGGATTCCACTAGTCCATACCAAGGTGTCAACCCGGCTCTCAGGACCCTCCTTACTTCCCTACACCTCATTGATGCTGTGGATAGTTTAAGGGTGCCCCTGCCCCATTACACCTGTATAAGTCACAACTCCTCATCACGAATTGACCGCATCTACTTTTCCCAGGAACTTATCCAGCCTAGACGATATGAAGTGATACCTGCCAGTTTCACTAACTATCATCCAGTCGTATGTACAATCTCTTACCCCCATCCCATATTTCACATAAGAAGAGGTTATTGGAAATTAAATTGCTCGCTGTTACTGGAGGAGGAATGCCAAGATATTTTCAGACAACACTGGAATCGATGGGTCCAACAAAAATGCAACTTTCGCGACTGTGCAGACTGGTGGGATATTTTAGTTAAACCAGGGATCCGCCGCGTCTTTAAGAACATATCCTACCAATGAGGTCGGGAAAGATGGGATACAGTTGAATTTTACTATCGAGTTCTTCGCCAGCTCCAGCAAAGATCTGATGCTGGGGAGCGTAAGTATGACCAGATTCGGGAAGTTAAAACCAAGCTCCTGTCTCTACAGCAACGAACGCTCGCTCATATAAACGTGGCTTTAAAAGATCGTACAGTGCTCCCGGACGAAAGTGCAAGTGTATACCATATCGCCAAAGGACAACGTGAGCGGCAACGTAAATATATCCACCGCCTCCGCACCAGTACTGGAAGTGCCGTCACCTCCCCTGACGCTATACGTAGTGAAATATCATTATTTTATCAACGGTTCTACGCTAAGGCTCCAATTGATCCACAGCAGGTGACCCTATTGCTTTCATCTTGCAGTACCCAACTATCTCCGGACAACAAAACTCTGCTCAGCGCGGATATTACGGATGAAGAGATTCACTCTGTGGTTAAGCACCTCCCAAATAACCGCTCACCTGGCATTGATGGACTGCCATATGAACTGTATAAACACTTCTGGCCTCTCATTGGCAAATAATTTTGTCATGTCTTGCGTACCATTCTCCAACGTCGTGCTCTTTGTCAATCACATCACGAGGGTACCATAGTCCTCATACCAAAAACATCCTCTCCCATGGCAGTTGGTGACTTCCGACCAGTTACTCTGCTCTGCAGTGATTATAAAGTCCTTACCAAAGTACTTGCATGCCGAATGAAGACTGTTCTACATGATATCATTGGTGATGAACAATGTTGCAGTATTCCTGGAAGAACTCTGTTAACAAACTTAGCGATACTACGGGACCTACACCTAAAAGCCGAAATGCTCCCCACTGAGCCAATGAGTTTTCTCACCTTAGATCTTGATAAAGCTTTCGACCGCATCAGTCATGAATACTTGTACATGGTCTTGCAGCACTTTGAATTTCCTGCAATCCTTATTGACTACATTCGTATGATAAATTGTAATGCTACGTCTCGAGTGCTCGTCAACGGTTTTCTTTCCCCTCTGATTCCAATACAACGATCAGTTAGGCAAGGATGTCCCCTGTCCATGCTACTTTTTGTCATTGGCCTTGAACCGTTCATTCGGACTACCCAGGTGAAGCTACAGAATTACAAACTGTCCACACATGGTATTGGCATGTGCGCCTATGCTGATGACGTATCAATATTGATCCGCAATAATGAAGACATCTCCCACATCGATAGCGTCCTTCAGCTCTACCATATCGCCTCTGGAGCTCAATCGAAACCCCAGAAAACTGCTTTGCTTCCGCTCAATACTAACTCAGTGATTACCCAGCAGCCCTGGTTCCGGATAGTAAATGAGGTGAAAATTCTTGGCATTACCTGGAAGCAATCGCTTCTGGACACAGTGCAAGCAAACTGGACTAAGGTCATTGCCAAAGTTAGGGGAGTGCTGATCCAATTTGGTCAAAGAAACCTCAATATAGTGCAACGGGTCATGGTCCTCAACGTGTTTGCGCTCTCTAAAGTATGGTATGTCGCACAACTTTTCCCACTTCCCAAAATGTTTGAGAGCCAATTGTCAAAATATACAGGATGGTTTATATGGCAAGGATTTATTTTCGAGTACAACGGGAACAGTTGTATCTCCCATCCCGGCAAGGCGGGCTAGGGCTAACAGCTCATGGCATGAAATGCCGTGCACTCCTCTGCAAGAACGATATCACCATCCTTTCCCAACATGACACTTTTACGAAAGCGCTATACAAAGATATTCGAAACACAGCCCGTGGTTGTGATAGAGCTTTGCCGAAGATATTTAGGGACCATCAACAGCACCTTCTGGAAACTGTTCGCCAAATGCCTTCAGGGACTGTTCCAACGACGAAAAGTATTTATAACATGTTGCGGCAAGAGGTACACTCCAAACCGCGAATTGAGGCCACCACCCTCTACGTCCATTGGCCCACTGTTTGGAAATATTTTGGGGCAATGGCCATTTCTTCTGCTGTACACTCACAGGTTTTTATCTTCCTCAACGATCTCATCCCAACGGCTCTACTGCGATATACCATCCGTCTTGAAGCGTACCCATGGTGTACTATATGTGGTCAAACTGATACGGCGATACACCGCTTCACATCATGCACGCGAGTTGCCTCCACGTGGCTGTGGTGTAAGGGAAAAGTATGTCAACTATTAAATGTGCCCCGTGGGTGACCTTGATGACAGGAAGTTGATTCGTTTGTCGGTGACCGCCTTTCCCCAAATTAAACAGACTGCCATTGTGTGGATAATGGGCCAATATGTACACTTCGTGATGGACAATGATCAATATTTCTCGTTCCTGGATCTCATGTATCACCTGCAGAAAGAGCGTTGGAAGCTTAGTGAAAGTTGACAATTGTACGATAAATATGGACACTATCTGGATTTTCTTGTGATGTAATAGTATGGTATTTATCATATCTTAAAATTCTGTAATTCTATAGAGATAATAAAAAAAAGTGGTTAGGGCGTTGGTCTTCATCACGCTGGCCGTGGTTCGAATCCTATCAGAGTTGAAATTTTTTGCTTGAATTTGTTTATATTTATTTTTTCTTGAGTACTGAGACGTTATAAAATAAAGCATTATATGGTGTATTTTGAAATGGAAAATATATATTTAATTAAAACAACATTCTCCACCGGAGTGACATCTATGAGTAATTAGTTGAACTATGTTATAGCTAACCACAGCCTTCTAGATGCGAGCTGCGCTCTATACCGGCATTTAGTGAACCCATGTCTACAGTATAATTGAAAAGTTTATTATTTTTGCTGATAGAGGGCACACATCCCCAAGATAAGGCACGATTATCACGGCCAACGAGAATTACTGGCCCTGGTGCGTTCCCGTGACGTCAGCAATGTAGTTCTGTTGCACCACTTCCTGTAGTCTACTATATGTACAACTAGTAGACCATTTATCTTTGGTTGGTTCTTAAGTTTAGGGGCTGCGACAACGCGGTCATGTAGCCCCGTGTATATACTTTGGGTGTGTGTTGAATCTGTCTGATAACCGGTGTTAATTGTGATGACTGTATTAGTGTGTGTTATCTGTTTATTAATTTAAGTACAGACTGCAACTTAGATTTTTTCAATTAGTTCCTACTTTTGCCGTCAAGCGCCACCGTCAACAACTACTAGGCCAAGTTCAGAACTTAGCTACTAGACGCCACCGCAGTCGGCTCTTGGCAACGAACGTAGAAACCTAAGAGCGTTGTTTACATTCTTAACCTATCCAATTTAGTTTCACATAGGTGTAATTAGTGAAAGGTTCTTTAACATGCCATAAATCTATGACATGGGACCGCCGGCTTTACTTCCCCTCCGAAGGAAGGCATACTGAGGGATTTTTAACGCTCTTAAAAAATCCGACCATTTATCTTTAATCGTTGTAGTTTTTCACAAGATAATACTTTTCAGGAGAATATACAAAATACACATAACGAATGTTATCTTTCCCTGAAAGCTGCTTGTTAATTATGTTGAATTACTTGACGGTTACAAAGTGTTCAGGAAGGTTATGAAATGCTACGAATGACGCCGGACAATGTATGCATGTATTGAACGATATACCGTACATAAATGTATCAAACGTTTTTATAATTTATATATATTCACGAATATAATATTCTATGGTCTTCGTTTTACTGCCGGTGTGGTACCAAGTCATCTTGTCTACATCTTTGAACCTGTATAAACGTTGGTATTCATTTATCACTTGTCTTCATAGAATGTATTGATACAAGTCGTTAGTCGGTGGCGAGTGTAATCCGCAGATCTCTTCTATAAACGTATTAATTTATGTTCCGCCCCTTGAAACAACAATAAGTTAATGATATCTATACTGTGCTGCAAGATTCTTTGATCTAATTATACTCATGTGCATATAATTTAACTCACAACGAAGGTCACAGACTCTACAACTCAACTTACTGTAGCCTACTCGTTGCAGCTACTAAAGACACAACGAACCCTTGAATCCTAGTTCGCGTGGAGTTTTGTAACGAGTAACTTCAACAGGCGTAGTTTTGCAAAGCTATACAGTATAATTTATCGTGTTTGAAAACACACGGAACATCTAAACTGCGTCCATTTTATGAAGATTGATATAAGATATTGCATTTCTGCTGCTTTAAATTGCCCTCGACTTAAACTTACAAGCACCATCAAGCAGTACATTGCGTACGTCACAGAAGGGTTTGGTTTACGCACCTTGGCCTGTCTTTCTCGTTGGCCGTGCGCGATTACGAATTAGCTGTGTAATAGGTATATTAAATATGTTTCTCCCAGTGATAAGTTTAGATCATCGAAGTTTAAATTATTGTAAGTAGTCGGTGTTAATATACTGAATACCTACTGTACGTTGTTTGGAGTGTTTGCTGATGAAATTGCAAAATGCTGGGGTAAATTATAAACTATGGTTTGAACGCCACTCCTCAAATCCAGTGTGCCAATTTGCACTTCGAATTGGAACAAATTTGGAGGTGATAAAGACAAAGAGTTATAACTATACCCATACATTTAGGAGAAAGTAGGCTATATGTTCTTTCCTGAACATATTGTTTTTAAATTTAATTAATTAATTAATTAATTAATTATACTTTTTAAACTAATTTATAATTCATATTCCTTTCTTCAATGCAGCTATGACTTCCCGTGACCGTTTAGCAAGTTTAGATTTCAGTGAAATAATAGAAGACTTCAGCCGGGAAAAAAGTCGCAAAGTAATATTGTAATATTTCATAGTTTACATAATCTTCTTCAAGGGGATTTCAAGATTTCTTTCATAATATTAAAAAATGTACTGTAGTGTATTCAAACTATTGTAACTATTCTTTATTTTATTATTATTACCAAATTATTTTCCATTTGATTTGATTTTTTTGTTTGTTATTTCCTTATAATATCGCCCAGGGCCCCGCAAGCCCTGGATCCGCCACTGGCTGCAATGTCTAAATTAAATTAAATTATCTATTCTCCTATTCAATTCATTTTTTCCCGGTCTCAACATCGTTCTTACATTCCACGTCGCAATATACAAATCTCTTATCCGTAATCCAGGCCAAAGTTGTCTTCTATTAAATACGTCCTTCCGAGGCAATTGTCCTTGTTTCGTAACAGGTTCTTTTTTATGGTGTGGGTTTGTTAGCCCCACGTCCAACCCCCAACCTGGAAGGTCAGATTATCCCGTTTAAGTCTTGTGACTGTTCCGGTCACAATGTTCCCAAACCCTTATTTGGTTGACTGCAAGAGAAGTCAGGTTAGGGTAATTTGTTCATACCATTTCTTTTCTTGTTCATCATCATCATTTAGGTTGTAGAATTTCATTTTATTTAGTGTATATATATCTTGTGTATCTCGGGGACTCAGTCAGGAATATTTCATTTAATTTGTATGGGAGATGTCAGTATACAAGACAGCGGATTGTGTAGGTAAGCTACAAGATGTTGCAACAGCAGGAAACTCTAGGCCAAATTTAGATTGGGCCGAGAATAACTTCCCTTGTCTTGAAGAAAGCTTTGTGTAAATTGTGTAAGGTTCTGACGTCAGAGAAGAGTTTCGCGCCACGAGTTGTAAGAAATATACATGGGTTCGAGATTATTGGTGTATTTTGTATGGGTTGGAGGGTATCATGACCCTGGCGGAGAAAGACGAAAACATGTGTTTACAAGATGAGAGGTGGGATTTTCGTGTATAGCGGGGCTTCACTTCTATTGTAGCGTCTGATTGGAAAGGTCGCGTTCTCGTAATTTGGCGTAGGCCTATTTGGAGAAACAGTTTTGTTGAAAGCATGGCTTGTGAATGTACTCGAAACGGCTACATATCACAACGATGTTATCTCTGTTAGCACAATTCAAGTTGGGTACGGAAGCACATTCATTTCTCTCGCAGAGATGTGGCTATGTAAACCAGTAAACATCTCTAACCTCAAACCACGTGTGGAAAATCTTAGAAATGCTGGGGAGAACTGATCTATCGAGCATGTCTCGTAGATTATCTGCTAGATCGTCGATGAGTGAGTAACAAACATCTTTATATTCCAACATTCATTTTGGGTCACATGTTTTCGTCATTGCCGAGGAGAGAAGATAGTAAACCATAGTCTGTTCGACGAGAGTCCCCGCCATATGTTTAAAGTTGATATTAATACACATATTTTGAAGGTTATAATTAGTTTTCTTTATAGGGAATTACACCTAATAGTTGAACGCCCAAATGATACCAGTTAGGTTGACCAAATGTGTGTCCAACACTCCACGACCCTGCCATTTCAATTGTGTGGTATATGATGAAGTACTTCCGATCAAAAATAGGAGGATGATTTTGGGAAGTTTTAAATCAGTCGCCCAAGAAGGGCTGGTAAAAAGTTACAACATAGCACCTCAACGTGGGGCAAGAGTAGGGAAACCTAGCAGGTATCATTAGGGCACATATGCACACAGCCGATAGACACCTTAGGAGTATTAGGGTTCACAGTAATTTGTTTTGTTTTAAGGGGTATGTCCACATCAGACAATTTAGAATTAAGGTCAAGGGTTGTGTGTAAATCAAACAGTAAAATGTCAGGTAATCAGGAAACTGGGGGAAGTGGCAGTGAGGAAGATGTGGAAAAGACAGTGGGAACATATGTTACCATTGTTACTACTGAGTCGCAGCTGATCGCTGAAGGTAGTAACTTAAATGTAAATGGGGGGGGGTTATGAACGATAGTTTGATCCAAATGCTACTGAGTGAAATAAAAGAGATTAAGAAGCAAGGAGAATCTATGAGTAAGGAAATTAAGGAGCAGGTAGGCTCTGTAAATGAGAAGGTAGAGTCAGTGACCAAACAGATAGTAGAAGTGAAGGAATTTGTAAGTAAGGAAATTCAGGAGAGCAACAGGGCCACGAACACAAGGATAGAGAGTCTCAGCAAAGAAATACGGGACCATAAGTCTGTCCTTAATAGTAGAATGGAGAGTATGAACCTGGAATTAAGTGGGAAAATTAGCAAACAGGGAGAGGAAATCAGGGCAGAAATGCAGGGGAATCAGGCTGGGATCACAAGTAGGCTAGAAGGAATGGAAGGCCATCAGAACCAGCAAGATGTGGAAATAACGAAAATTAAGTCAGAGATAGCTAGTTCAAGGGCAGAAGTACAGAATGTAACGGGAAAGTGTGATGAGATATGCAACACTGTAAGTGGGAATAAGAGGGAATATTTAGATAGAGTAGGTGCCGTTGAAAATAAGTTGGGAGAGATTGAGGGTCTGAGAGGGAAGCAGGTGGCATTGACCGAGAAAAACGAAAAGCTGCAGGAAGAGCTGATAAAGGTCAGGAGAGAGTTGAAAGAGCGACCGATGAGTCAAAGGGTTGTGATGCCATCTAGTTTGCTACTCAGGGACCCTGGTCTGCCACAATTTAACTCAAGGCAGTTCAACCCTATGGAGTTTTTAAAAACCATTGAAAAGAAATTCAGCAAGGATCTAGAAGACGGGGTTGTCGAATGGGAAACAGTGTTGGAGATCTTGTCTAACTCATTTCAAGGGGATGTGAAAGCATGGTTCCAAATATACAGGCCTAACATGAATAGTTTAAGGGAATTCAGGGATAAATTCAAAGCTAAGTTCTGGGGGGAGGGGGTACAGTCCAGGGAAAGGGAAAAATTAACTTTTGGGAAATATAAGGAGAGAGAAGGGGTATCCCTGACAGAATATTTTTTGGCACATGTACTTATTTGGAAGAATTTGGATGGGCTGACCTCTGACAGTGATGTGGTTAGGGTCATGTTGAAGCACTTCCCACCTAGAATTCAGGAGGCAGCTTGTATGCAGAAGGTAAGGACGGTAGAAGAGTTGGAAGAGCTTCTTACGAGCTTTGACGTTTTAGGCAAGCAGCACATGGAGAGGCCAGAGGTCAAACAGGAATTTAGGGGCAATAGGGGGAATAATCAGGAGTTTAATAGGGGTAGATTTAATCAGGAGCAAAGAGATTATCAGCAGAGGCAGGAAAACTATCAGAGAGGTGGGGGGCGTCAGGATAATTCACAGCGACAGGAAGGTAACTATCAGAGAGGTGGGGGGCGTCAGGAAGGTGGTAACGAAAGAGTACAGGTGAACCAGAGGAGACAAGAACAAGGTGGTCAAGGAGCTTTAAACTCCGAACGGGCTGTGCAGGGAGGTCAGTCAGGCAGTCCGTAAGAAATGAAGTCAAGCAGTGTGTTATTGTGGGTGAGGAGGATTTTATGCCTATGAGTCGGGAGGATCTGCTAGCTGACCAGCAGGAGTTCTCATGTATCGGGGAGAAGGAGGCTTTTATGTCAACTGTTGAGTTGAGCATACTAGGTAAGAGAGTGCAGGCATTGGTGGATTCGGGGAGTGAGAGAAGTGTCATCAGTAAGGGATTTTATGATACTTTAATCAAGGACGGTGGTAAGTTGGAAGAAATTCCAGTTAAGTCGACATATGTGGTAACTGCTGTTGGTAATAAATCCCAAAGAGTGGGAAAGCAGGTATTGTTGCCCATGAGGTTTGGTAATGAAGTTGACCACAAGACTTGCTTGGTAATTCCTAACCTAATTTATGAAATGATTTTGGGGATAGACTGGCTTAACGAGCATAGTGCTGTTATTGATTTTGACCGGGGTGTCATCAACTTTGTGAGGGGGAATATAAGCCAGGAGATGAGAATGAAATGCAAGAGTGTAGATAAGACAGTAAAGGCATGTGTTACTGAGGTCACTGTAGGGGATATGGCAGAAGGTAAGGCTGACGATGAGGAGGAAGTTGTGGATTTATGTCACATTGCTGTGGAGGGTGATAAGTGTGATCAACTCCAGCAGGCTGTGGATAAGAGTGGTTTAAGTGTTGAGGAGAGGGATAAGTTGTTAGAGGTTTTAGAGCTAAACCAAGAAGTTTTCAGTGACAAGCCAGGGCTAACACATGTCTATACGCATCAGTTCGAAATTGTAGATCATTCTCCATTTTCAGGACCCAAGTACCCGATACCTCACAAATTTGCTGATGCTGTGGAGAAAGAAATAGGCATTATGCTGAATCAGGGTATTATTGAGCCTTCAACTAGTGCATATCTGAATCCCTTAGTTGTGGTTGGGAAGAGTGATGGCTCGGTCAGGTTGTGTATTGATGCCAGGCAGCTCAATTGTAGGATATCTGGGGACCAACAGAGGCCAGAATGTGTTGAGGAACTGGTTCAGAAATTCAATGGTAAGCAATGGTTTTCCACTATGGATCTGAGTGCATCATTTTGGCAGGTACCGTTGAGAGAACAGGACAGGAAGTTGACTGCGTTTAGCTTTAAGAGTGGTTTGTACCAATTCAGGGTCGTTCCTTTCGGAACAAAGACCAGCAGTTCAGCGTTGATTAGGGCCTTAAATCTAGTGTTAGGGAGGGACACACACGAGTTTGTGACAATGTACATAGATGATTTAATTGTTGCATCTTACACATTAAAGGAACACCTGGATCACTTAGACATTGTTTTGGGGAAATTAAGGGACGGGGGATTTACAATTAAACTTAAGAAGTCTCTGTTTTGCACAACATCAATCACATTTTTAGGGCATACTATCACAACACAAGGGGTGTCTCCCGAACAGTCACGATTAGACAAGATTCACAACACTGCTACACCACGTAACGCCAAACAATTGAGGTCAATATTAGGGGTTTTCAATTATTTTCGTAGATTCGTAGTTAAATATTCCTGTCTTGTAGAACCGTTTAGGGAATTGCTGAAGCAGGGTACTAAGTGGGTATGGACCCAGGTGCACGATGAGGCTTTTAAGGAGTTGAAGAGAGGCTTTGTAGAGACTGTCATGCTTAGGTATCCTCGTCTGGATTGTCCCTACATTTTGATGACTGATGCGAGCATGCAAGGCATCTCAGGCATTTTGTGTCAGGAGGATAGTGAGGGCAATCTAGGGATTGTCTCATTAGCAAGCAGAGGGCTAAGCATGGCGGAGAAGAGATATACAATTACTGAAATAGAGATGTTAGCAATCGTATACTCTCTAGGGAAGTTTAGGAGTTATGTGTTGGGCAGTAAGTTGCAGATACTGACTGACCATCATGCATTACTTTTTATTGGATCCTGCAAGCTCACTTCGAACAGGATGTCAAGGTGGATATTGGCTATAAGTGAATATAACTTTGAGGTAAGGCATATTAAGGGTACTGAGAACATTGTGGCTGACTTCATGAGTAGAAACATTGGGGGTGATGAGGGTCATCAGGTACTGGAGGTACAGGAAGGTGTTGTTATCTGCGTAACCAAGGTAAGCGAGTGTGATTATGAGATACGCTGCTTAAGGAATCTGCTTGTAGAGCAGGAGAAGGATGAGGTCTTAGGTGATATCTTGACTCAGTTGAGAGGTATGGATGTGGATAGTAGAATTAAGGTTGGAAAGTATTGGTACAAGTTGGAGTGTGGTTTCTTGGCTAGGCTGTGCCATGAAGGTGCCTGGAGAGTGTGTGTGCCAAGCTCATTGCAGGTAACGATGATTTGGTATCATCACAAGGCTTTAGGGCATTTTGGATCAAGCAAGGTTCTTTTTGCTGTTCAGCAGCATTTCATTTGGAAGAACATGGGAAGGCAGATTAGGAAAGTTCTGGCAAGTTGTGACTCGTGTCAACGGTGTAAATACCCAACGAGGTTTCTTGAGGGACCTCGGCAAATGGTGATCACTGAAAAACCAAGGGATTTACTCTGTGTCGATCTGTATGGTCCATTGGTTAAAGCTCAGTTTGGATATCAGTATATCTTCGTGGTTGTTGACGCATTCAGTAAACTCGTCAAACTGTATCCCCTGAGAAAAGCGACCGGGAAGGGTTGTGTCCTACAGATCACTGATAAGTATGTACCTGAGTTTGGGGTGCCTCTCAGGATACTATCAGACCACGGTAGTCAATTCACCTCAAAGATCTGGAAAACCAAGTTGAGTGAATTGGGTATCAAGCACATATTCTCATCTATTCGATATCCTCAAGGGAATTTGTCCGAACGAGTTATGAGAGAATTAGGGAGAGTATTTCGCACCTATGTGAGCAATCGCCACAATGCGTGGTTCTCCAAGTTAGGAGATATTGAACGATGGTTCAATAGTACGTTCCATGAGAGTGTAAAATGCACTCCCTATGAAATTCAGTATGGTAGGAAGCCTACCAATGAGCTTGCTAGAATGCTAGGTTTGGTCACGGGAGAGGAGATTGGGAAGGATGTTTGTATCCAGCTGGCTAGGGACAACTTAATCAAGGCAGGGAATAAGCGTAGGCGCCAGCAGAAGCGGGTAAAGTTTGATTCTTTTGAAGTAGGCGATCAGGTGCTTCTGAGGGTTCCATATCCGTCTTCAGCTGTAGATAAGGAGATAGGGAAGTTTTTTCATCTATTTCAGGGGCCTTTTAAGGTGGTTAAACGTATTGGTGAGTGTGCCTATAGTTTAACGGACCAGGATGGTAAGTCTGTCAGTACACATAATATTAGGAATCTCCGTAGATATCACTCTGTAAAATAATATGGCATGGACTCTTAGAGAATCAGTCAACATAACGTGATGGCATGACAAAACTCAAGAGATGTGACGAAGAATGCTAGCCAGCAAAGTGGCATCGAGTGTTAGATGGATAGATGGTATGATAAGGCCTGTGCAGGCAAATACCATGGCTTGTGAAGCGATAGGGTCTCATGATGAGACGAAGAAAATGAAGTGGTAGACCTAAGACACTTGAGAGAAATCAGTGAGGCTAGGAAATGGACACAATAAGACATTCGAGAGAGTGAGAATGTGTGAAAATTTGACAAGTGTGTATGTATATATGTCTTCCAGGGTTTATTTATGTAATAGTGTAATTCTTTGTGTTTTCAGTGCGTTGCTTGTTTGAGTGTTTGTGATCCACACTTGTTTCACCCGTGTGAATCACATGGGGGCGTATTGTGACTGTTCCGGTCACAATGTTCCCAAACCCTTATTTGGTTGACTGCAAGAGAAGTCAGGTTAGGGTAATTTGTTCATACCATTTCTTTTCTTGTTCATCATCATCATTTAGGTTGTAGAATTTCATTTTATTTAGTGTATATATATCTTGTGTATCTCGGGGACTCAGTCAGGAATATTTCATTTAATTTGTATGGGAGATGTCAGTATACAAGACAGCGGATTGTGTAGGTAAGCTACAAGATGTTGCAACAGCAGGAAACTCTAGGCCAAATTTAGATTGGGCCGAGAATAACTTCCCTTGTCTTGAAGAAAGCTTTGTGTAAATTGTGTAAGGTTCTGACGTCAGAGAAGAGTTTCGCGCCACGAGTTGTAAGAAATATACATGGGTTCGAGATTATTGGTGTATTTTGTATGGGTTGGAGGGTATCATGACCCTGGCGGAGAAAGACGAAAACATGTGTTTACAAGATGAGAGGTGGGATTTTCGTGTATAGCGGGGCTTCACTTCTATTGTAGCGTCTGATTGGAAAGGTCGCGTTCTCGTAATTTGGCGTAGGCCTATTTGGAGAAACAGTTTTGTTGAAAGCATGGCTTGTGAATGTACTCGAAACGGCTACATATCACAACGATGTTATCTCTGTTAGCACAATTCAAGTTGGGTACGGAAGCACATTCATTTCTCTCGCAGAGATGTGGCTATGTAAACCAGTAAACATCTCTAACCTCAAACCACGTGTGGAAAATCTTAGAAATGCTGGGGAGAACTGATCTATCGAGCATGTCTCGTAGATTATCTGCTAGATCGTCGATGAGTGAGTAACAAACATCTTTATATTCCAACATTCATTTTGGGTCACATGTTTTCGTCATTGCCGAGGAGAGAAGATAGTAAACCATAGTCTGTTCGACGAGAGTCCCCGCCATATGTTTAAAGTTGATATTAATACACATATTTTGAAGGTTATAATTAGTTTTCTTTATAGGGAATTACACCTAATAGTTGAACGCCCAAATGATACCAGTTAGGTTGACCAAATGTGTGTCCAACACTCCACGACCCTGCCATTTCAATTGTGTGGTATATGATGAAGTACTTCCGATCAAAAATAGGAGGATGATTTTGGGAAGTTTTAAATCAGTCGCCCAAGAAGGGCTGGTAAAAAGTTACAGTCTGGATCATCACCTTCGACCTGTCCGGCTTGGGAGACCCTACCAGTAGCTACGCTACCGCCGGCATAGCTCTCAGGATCATTTGACCACGCAAGCTCAACCACCGCGTCAAGGTAAGGATACCATTGGTGGAGAAATAAACATTATGTTATCTTTTTAAAATTAAAACGTAGCCACCGTTTGATGTAGTGTACTATAATTTCTACACTCCATTGTTAGATGGCACTGCATGGTCAGATTGCCCTTTACCTGTATGCGGTATTTGTGACAGTTGTACACGCTGTCGCTAGATGGTATTAATGTCGTAGCGTAGAAAGGAACCTGCAGACGACGAAGTAACTTGAAATATCAGCAATATCGTCTCGTTGCCATGGTAACCTAAAGCAGTGGTGACGTCATTACATGCCGTCTTAGACCATAAATTCAAGCTCTAAGCATGCCGTTTATACAGAAAGGGATCGTATGAGTGAAGAATTTGCTGCCTCTGCAAGGAACTTCGTCTAGTATAGTTGGTGAAAGTTGGCATCGCGTCAGGCTTGTCTTTCTATTACGTTAAAGCTTGGATTTATATTTCCGATGAATAGTATTTACTTAATACGTTACATATCGTGGTGTTGATGAAAGGTGGCGGCTTTTGGTGTTTACCGTAATGTTTCCATTGAAAGACACGGTATTAATTTTATTAGAATCTCCCTTCAGTAGGTGGAAAGACGAAGACAAAAGGGATTTATTAAATTGTGGACGTAAAAAGGAATTATTAGAACTGTGCACTAAAAAAGAAATCAAGAAAACCGATAAGTCCTATAGCCTTCATTGTAAGGGATCTTGGTCCGAACAGTTCACATGGTTGTGCAGTAGTTTTATTCTTAAAAAACCGGTTTTGTTGGCCTTTCATACGTTTTAGTAACAAATATGGTGCCTGGAATAAACAAGGTTTCGGTGATTTCCAAAATATTACGCGCGGGTTGAACAAACACAAAGACAGTGAGGAACATTTGAAGTGCCAGTTACAACTTAAAACATTCGAAAGAAACACATACCCAATATCTGACGCTTTGAGAGAAATTGCAAGACTATGTGTAAGTTACTTAGATATAATGAGAATGTGACTTTAAATAGGCAGACACTGAGGCTTATGATTAGAGATGTTCAACTCTAAAGTTTACAGGAACAACCTTTTAGAGGTCATGACGAGGATGAGACCTATTTAAACCGTGGTATCTTTAAGGAATTATTGAAGATACTGATATCTGAAAAGCCCTTAGAACTTCAAAGTCATTATCAGAAAATTCAAAGTGTGTTCGCTGGTAACCCAAAAAGCATACAAAATGAAATAACTGATGTAATATCCGAGTACATCAGAGATTATATTAAGAATGAACTTAACAATGTTCCATTCTTTTCAATCCATGTCGATGACACCACAGACGTTTGTCAAAAATCACAGTGTTCTATTATTGTTAGATTTGTGAATAATGAGAGTATCCCAGTGGAGAGATTTTTAGAATTTTATGATGTGAGTGAGGATAGAAATGAAAATCCACAGCCTGCTTCCAGTCTCCGACCGGGTCAGGAATGGAATGAATGAAGCCCCCATCTAGCGGCGAGGATATTAACTGTGCCGGCTGCCGAGGCCTGACGCACTCCTCTGGGGCAATGATTAAATGAATGACATATGAAATGAAATGATAGTGGAGAGTGTTGCTGGAATGAAATTTTGACAGGGAAAACCGGAGTACCCGGAGAAAAACCTGTCTGCCTCCGTTTTGTCCAGCACAGATCTCACATGGAGTGACCGGGATTTGAACCACGGATCCAGCGGTGAGAGGCCGGCGTGCTGCCGCCTAAGCCACGGAGGCTTCTGAGTGAGGATAGATCAGTTGAAAATTTGTTTGAGTTTTTGGATGGCATTTTGAAAGAGTTTTCTTATGAAAGTAAATTAGTTTCACAATGTTACAATGGTGCCGGCCCCGTGGTGTTGGGGTAGCGCGCCTGCCTCTCACCCGGAGGCCCCGGGTTCGATCTCCGGCTCCGTAAGGGATTTTAAAACTGACATGAGGGTTGGAACGGGGTGCACTCAGCCTCGTGAGGACAATTGAGTGGCTGTCTGACAGTGAGATAGCGCCCCGATCACGAATACTAAGATTAACGGCCGAGGGGACCCGACGCGCTGATCACGCGTCACCCCAATATCTGCAGGCCAAATGGCTGGGCAGCGGTCGCATGGTCGGCCTTAGCCCGTCATGGGCTGGATAGTGCCAGGGGTTTACTTTTTTTGTTTTTGTTATGTTACGATGGTGCTGCTGTAATGTCAGGGAATGTAAATGGGTCGCAAAAAAGTACAAGATAAGGCACCTCAAGCTGTCTTTATTCATTGCATGGCTCATCGTCTCAATTTGGTACTACAACAGAGTTGTAAGAAGATTCCCAAATGTAGGGTGATTGTTGCAAATGTAAGTGGAATCCCAGCATTTTTTCACCACTCAGCGAAAAGATCACACGCTCATGTGTCTAATGAAGTCTAAAGAATTCCTACTGCCACGGAAACTAGCTGGTCGTCCAACTCAAGACTTCTAAATGTTATTGTAGAAGAATGGGACAGTTTGAAACAGGTGTTTGAGCACCTTATGAATGACGAAACAAGTAAGGAAAATACGATTAGGTCGTGTGAAGGATTCCTGAACGAGTTCAATGATTTTGAATTTGCTTTGCTGGCATTAGTATTCAACGATATTTTTGGTTTGACAGATGTTCTATTTGACATATTGCAGAAAAAATATTTGGATATTAATTATTGCGTAACCAAGGTTAAAGACACGCAAGTTTTACTAGCAAATAAGAGGAAAGAAATTTATTTTGGTGAACTTATTGAGAAAAGTAAGCAGCTGACAAACATAAACATTCGTAGGGAACGTAACGACTTGACATTGGAAGATGTGTGTCGAGAATATCGTATTTTGTATTACGAAATCATTGATACTATTTCGATGGAGATTCAAGTACGATTTCATTATTGTGAAAAATTACAATTCCTAGGTCTTATCGACTCGAACAAGTTTGAGCTGTATAATAAACATTTTCCTGTCACATCGCTGCAGAACTTACAACAATGCTATCCACAAATATTCACCAATACCCCACGTTTAAGAAATGAACTATCAGCTATCACTCTTTTATGCTGACGAATCCTACAAGAGAAAAAAATCGGGAGAAATACTTCAAGAACTTCATGAGAACAAAGATATTTTTGAAGAGACTTACAAACTTTTTTCTTTAGTAAATTACTGACAATTCCTTCTACTAGTGCATCAGTGGAACGCAGTTTTTCTGGTTTGAAAATACTTATAGTAAAATATCTCTCACATTGGCCGATGAAGTACAGTATGCAGTCTCTTCCAGTGTTGCATCCCAGGGATTGAAATTCTCCAACAAACCTTTTGCCTCACATGCCTTTCTAAGTAATTAAAATTCGCGATTGTTGCGGTTTGAGTCTTCAGTTTTTTGATTGATTTGATGCAGCGCTCCATGCCTCCCCTCCTGAGCTAATCGTTTCATCTCCACATAGCTACCACACCCTACATCCAAGGCAATCTGTTCAACCCTGGTCTACCCCTACAGTTCTTGTCTTCGACCCTCCCATCAATAACTAAGCTTGCTATTCCTGGGTGCCTTAATATGTGTCGTACCAACCTATCTCTTCTCTTCTTTAGCAGTCGCCAGAAACATCTCTCTTCTCCCACTCGTCTTAATAGCTCTTCATTTGTTACCCTATCTACCCATCTGATCTTCATCATTCTCCTGTAACACCACATTTCAAACGCTTCAATTCTCCTCTTTTCTGCTCCATCATTAGTCCAAGTTTCACTCCTTATAGTGTCACAGTCCAGACAAAAGCTTTCAAAAATGACTTCCTAATACCTAAATATATATTCGATGTCAACAGATTCCGTTTCTGTATAAATGCTTTCCTTGCCTGAGCCAACCTGCTTTTTATTTCCCCTTTGCTTCGTCCATCAATGGTTATTTTGTTTCCTAAGTAACAGAAGTCTCCTACTTTCCGTAGCGTTTCACCTGCCAATTTGATGTCCATAGAAGCTTCTGATTTATTTCGGCTGCATTCCAATAATTTGGTTTTACATTTTTTGAATTTCATCATGAATTATTTCCTCAAGACGGAGTCCATACTATTCAAAAACTCGTTCAAATCCTCTGGCGTGTCAGCCAAGATGACGATGTCATCAGCAAATCTCAAAGATGAAATTATTTCTCCTTGAATCTTTGCTCCCACTTTAAGTTTTTCTCCAATTTCCTGATTGTTGTGTTTTAGAGATCTTTGAAATGCGTTGCCCTCGCACATGGTGTGGATGCATTGTCAAAGGAAAACATTCCATGTTACGAACATGGGCCGCATAACGTATACCGAAAGCCTGTTCTGAACAGCAGTTCCTTGAACTCAGATTTACCAACATTTTATTGTATCTTTCCTTGTGGTAGATCTCTGTACCTCAACATACAGAAGAGTGATTTAAAAATCACGTCTTGCGTAAATTTTGGAAAAGGTAGTGAGTGTGGTTTTTGTCGGAGTGGATACTCGCTCGTAGAAATTCTTTTTAGTAAAATAGACTGGTTCACAATTTTGTAAGTGCACATTGAGGTATGTGACGGCAGGATGCCTCAAGTGTTACGGAAACGGCAATAGCCGTCACAGAGCTTCGTTGCTACTGAAATAACGATCAGACTGATATTTGTACTTAAGTATATGGGATTTGTGAGCCCAGTGTTTATGACATTGAACGTAGATATATCGCTACCTTTATTTAGTAGCCGCTACTGTAGTGTTTAAAATTTAAAAGTGGTATTAGAAGGCGCTTTCCCTAATTTTTACCCCTGGCACTACAGCCCTATCATGCGACCGCTTCCCAGCCATTTGGCCTGCAGATATTGTGGTGACGCGTGGTCATTGCACTGTGTTCGCTTGGCCGTTAATCTTGTTCTTCGTGACCGGGACGCTGCCTCGCTATCAGACAGCTACAATTGTCCTCACGAAGCTGAGTGCAATCCTTTGCAGCCCTCACGTCAGTGTCTAAAATCTCTGATGGAGCCGGGAATCGAACCCGGGGCCCCTGGATTAGAGGCAAGCGCGCTACCCTGTTCTTATTGTGTTTATATATATCTTGAAAAAGATAATAAATGGATTGGCATTGCCTCCTACACGGATATATAAAAAACCGGACGTCATACCTTGTGGTTCAGTTGCCATGGCAACGGACTTGCCATTAGTTCATCAGTTTATAAGAGTGAAGATTGTTTTCTGCGAATATCTTTGAAACTGTTGGTTTTAGGGCCTTAAAATGTGGTTTTCGGTGTCCCGTGGGGACATACCGAGTATTGAGCTTTGTCCGGTCTTTATGCGACAACTTCGATATTTTTCCCGGTTGAGTATTTTTGGTGACTTTTCAGTTATGTTGCCCGTTCCATGGGAACAATGATTTATTTCCGGATGAAAGGCAGCCTATATGTTATCCCGGGATATAAGCTGTCTCCATTTTAAATTTCATCCAAATCCTTCCAGCCGTTTTAGTGTCAAGAGGTAACAAACTAACACACAGACACACACACACAGATTTTCACTATTATAATATAATATACTCCAACTCCAGCACGTAACCTACAAGAGGTGCCCCTGTTAAGCCGAGCAACCCAGTGGAAGGTTGGGTAACCAATTCCAGCGGGAAGCTGGGTCGGTGAGCCGATCAGTGCTGGGGGCTCTAAGAAAAACGGTCAACGGTCGCAAAGGCGGAAGAAGAATTTCATTTCTCAACGGCTGAGAGGGCGGAAGAACCTAGTGGAGTCAACCACGAAAACAAATCATTTCAGACTAACAATCTGTTGGAATATTGTTCCTACCCTTGAAACACACAATTTCAATTGCAGAATGGAAAAGCCGCTGAAAGAAAGCACTACCCCAGGTGGCAGCTCGGAAGAGAAATCCACCATTGCGTTATGCAATGCATCGGGACCTAGGGTTCTGGGGAGTCCCAACATCTGCAATAGGGATGAGTCGGAGCATCCTTGGAATCCTTCCAGACTTAAGTTTAAACATAAGTTTTTTGCAGGTACTTTGAATGTAAATTCTTTACTGAAGGTGGGTAAACAGAAGGAATTAGAACTGCTTTTAGATAGAAACGAAATTCAAATTTTAGCAGTAAAAGAGACAAGATATTTGGATGAGAATGTGACAGAAACGAAAGATTATAGAATCTTTAAATGTAAACCTGCGATTAAAATTATGAAAGGAATGCCACTCTTGGGAACAGCCTTTTATGTCCATGAAAGTCTATTAGCCAATGTAACTGAATTCAAATCACGCTCAGATAGGATGTGTCTTTTGACATTGAAATGCAAAAATAATATATATATTCTTTTGTTAATTGTCATGCGCCAATAAACGAAGACAACAAGAAGAACCCAAATAAAGTAGAGGAATTCTGGGACCTCCTAGATGATGAAATATCTAAAATTCCAAAATCGAATGTGGTGATATTACTTGGAGATTTCAATGCCCAAATAGGAAGAGAGAGGATTCATAGACCAATAGTGGGAGAATATGCTGCACACCAAAGAACAAACAGAAATGGGATGAGATTAATTACTATTTGTAAAAACTTTCAACTTAAGTTAATGTCAACTTTCTTCAAGAAATTGCCAAGAAAAGCTAAAACATGGATTTCTCCAAATGCAATACTAGGTGAATTTCAACTGGATCATGTAGCTATATCCAAAAGAAACATGAAAGAAATGATGAATGTCAAGGTTATAAGAAGCAGAGAATTTGACTCTGATCACTATTTGTCTAAAATTAAACACAAATTCTTACCCAACAGAAACCACAGAAGAGGGGAAAGAGTAAATAAATATAACAGAAATAGCAGTGGCGGCCGGTGGTATGTAAAGCTGGGTGTTGCACCAACATTTCTGATGTCGCAATTTTATATGGGAAGTTTACACAAGTAACAAAAATCAATTAACGTTAGATGAACTACATTTCTATAAAAACTGAAATACATGGGTTTTCCAAACTAACTGTACGTTCGACAAATAGACAAATTTTAATGGCTCTTTTGGGCTTCTTCCTATAAGAATTCATAAAAAATCATATGTATGTATTTACGCCCTATGCCTGAGTTAATTGGAAGAATTTAAAACACAGCAGGTTGTCTAAGGTTGGGTCTCTGTCTCCAGGATAATAAACATTCTCAACATAAAAACATGGCAACCGAAAAGTTTGTACGTTACGAAAAACGATATTACTAACAAAGACGGGCACATATTCTGCATAAGGATAGGATTTTTTTACTATAGCTTGAACCCCATCAGAGGAACCAGCCATGAAGTGCGCTCTGTCATACGTCTGCGCAATTCATTTTTGCGGAGTTTCATTCAATTTCTGCTTCTTTAATTAATCCAGTAAACACGCTGCTAATGTGTGTGCATCATGTTTTGTTTGCCTCTTACTACGTAACTTATCGGTACACAACAGCCATCTGAAATATGTTTGAAATATCACTAGTTTCATCTGCTATAATGGCTAAAATTTCCGATTCCTTTATTTGCTTTGATACTTCTTCTTCGCAAACCACCAACATAATCTGTAAAATTTAATTTTGAATTGTTTTGGACGTTCCTTTGAAAACAGTTGCCCTTACTAAAATGACCTTTAACACAGCATCCAACTCAACGCTAAATTTAATTAGTTCTCTCAAAACACCTGGATTTGTTGATGTTACACTTTCATCATGATCACGCAAGGCCAGTTCGAAAGAGCCACAGAAACGAATACAGTTTATTACAATATTTAACACATACCTATTGTGCCTAACTTCTTCGTTATATTCCGCAATTTACCTTCTATAGACACTGTCCAATTGAGCAGCTTCGTTAACAGTTCCAAAAAGTGTCAATTTCAAACAGCTGAAGATTGGTTGGTTCCTCAGTTTAGGAGCTGCGACAACGCGGTCATATCCTGTACTTTGGATGTGTGGAGAATCTGTCTGATAACCGGTGTTAATTGTGATGGCTGTATTACTGAGTGTCATCTGTTTTTAATTCAAGTGAGGACTGCAGACATTGAATTTTAAGCAGTTTCTACTTTTGGCGCCAAAGGCCACCGTAAACGACTACTAGTTCAGAACTTGGTTACTACACGCCACCGCAGTCGGCTCCTGGCGACGAACGTTGGAACCTAAGAGCGTTGTTCAAATTTTTAACCTATAATTTAGCTTCACACAGGTGTAATTAGTGGAAGATTCTTTAACATGCCATAAATCTATGACATGGGACCGCCGGCTTTACTTCCCCTCCGAAGGAATGCATACTGAGGGATTTTTAACGCTCTTAAAAATCCGACGACTTCGGCCGGGTTTGAACCCGCGATCTTGGACATAGAGGCTCAGCATGCTACCAACTACGGCACCAAAGCCACTCAGCTGAAGATTCATGTTTCTTTATTTTAGGGATTAATTTCCGTAACTCCTATTTTGGTCCACGCGGATTCTCCACCAACAAACATGGAAAACAGAATAAAGCGTTTTTAATGTCGCATTCACATAACCAATTATTATTGCCTTAAATATATCCTTTAAACGCCCTCGTAGCCTATACTTATATTTTGGACAATACTTATCTGGTAATGGTCAACCGAGTGTTTTTACTGTGAGTTTATCGTCATCAGGGAGCTGGGAAAGCTGTCTAACTAGTAAATTACTTGCTCTATTAATTTTCACTTACACTCCACAATACAATTAATGTTTCAAACTAAACATTCCGTTTAAATAAAATACTAACTTACAAGATGCACAGATGATACATCTGGGTGCTATATCGGAAAGTGGCGCGAAAGGCAAACTAACAAAACACTGAATTTTGCTAGCCTGAAATTTCGTAGTGAATGCATAGTAGTGAATCAACCAAACAATAATAATAATAATAATAATAATAATGCACGGTTATGTATCTGCCTGGAACCAAAATACTCAATCAACTAAATACAGAACTAATCGCAACCCAAATCCCGCAAGAACAAGAGTGGTAAAAGCAAACATAAACCGCTACAGTACACCAACAATACGTCGCAAAATAGTTCAGTCACTTATCTACTGTACTTATAGCACGGTGGCGTTCTTAGGCTCGCTTCACAGAACAATTGACAAAAATATTAAATGAAGTTATGATGAGAAAACATCTAAAAATAATTGGGTGTGAACCAAAGTCTCCCTATGAAATTCCGATATTTGTACTGTTGCTGGTGGTGTAGCATTCCCTAGTGGTGTGGGAAAGAAACTACCCTTCAGGGGCGGATGACCTCGTAGTTCCGCCCCTTAAAACAACAGTAACTAACTAAATAACTAACTAACTAAACTACCCTTCGGGGGGGTAAGAGAAATCGAGGGTGTTGTCATTTCCAAAGAGTGGTGTAGTCTAACGATGCCATTTGGAACTGAGTATTGCCAGGGGGTTGGCAGCTCGTCTGCAACTCCCTACTACCCATGCTGGCCAGCAAGCTATGTACAAGCTTGGCCTCGTTCCTGCCGGCCGCGCTGTCTACTTGGGAGTCGCAACAAGAGAGCTAACCCCCTGGAGTTTGATTTGAAGGCGGCAGCTTTTATAGGTACAGTGTGAAGCATTACGATAAATAATAACAAAATATGGATGATTTAAACACATTTTTGAGTGCATTAGATCTATAAAACTAAAACATTAAAGGAAAAAAACGACGAATTAGTTGTAAAATTATTGGGAGTTGTGCAACGCTGCAACAATATCACCAGCCGCCCTTGAGAAATAGACTTCAAATTACACAAGAAACATTGGAAAAATTTCAGGAAGAAATAAAAGTAACTCATCATGGGAAGTGGCAAGATTGATCTAAAGAAATAACCAACGCAGCTCAGAAGACGTTTGGGCTAGCCAAACCTAAGAAGAAACCTTGGTGGAATCAAATATGTGAAGATACGTTACAAGAGAGAACAAACCAAAGGAAAAAGTGGAAATGTTCTGGAAGGACGGAACATTATGACCAATTCAAACAGCAAAGGAAAGACACTGCCAGAATAATATGGGGAGTTAAAAGATCATTCGAAAAATCACAACTTACTGACCTGCAAGACAGCTTTGTTAAAAATAACTCTCGAAACTTCTATCAGACTTTTAAGAGTCAATTAAAGGGGTATCAAGTGCCTAGCATATGCTTTAAAGATAAAAATGGTAGACTTGGCCTAAGCAATGTTGAGAACTGTGAAATACTTGCGAAGCACTTTGATCAACTTTTAAACTGCCCTGAACCAGATCATAAGTTGGAATTCTCACAAGCAACAGAAAATCTAGAAGAAGATATACCACCCAATGCTGAAGAAATTAAAGAAGCAATTAATGATCTAAAAAATAATAAAGCTAGCGGAGAGGACTCTATAACTTTTGAAATTGTCTCAATCAAAAATCATTAAAGAGCTGCATTTAATCTTTGAAGATATTTGGAGAACAGAGAGGATTCTAGAGGAATGGAAAGTGGCTCTAATACACCCATTGCATAAAAAAGGGGAAAAACAAAACTTTGATAACTATAGAGGCATCTCTCTACTTCAAATTGCATACAAGATATTTTCAAATATATTGCTGAATAGAGTAGAAACATCACTTGACAAGCAACTGGGTGAGTATCAAGCTGGATTTCGAAAAGGTAGATCTTGTTCAGAACAAATATTTAACTTAAAATCCATAATTCCCCATAGGATACTGAATTCAAAGGACATAGTTGTGACTTTTGTAGATTTTAAAAAGGCCTTTGACTCGTTTGATAGAGAAACCATAGATAAAACAATTCGTGAATTTGGAGTGAAAACTAAATTGGCAAACCTAATACGTGAAACCCTTACTGACACGATTTCAAAAGTAAAATTTATCGGTGAGATATCAAAATCTATTAAGATGAATACAGGTGTACGGCAGAGTGATGGTTTATCACCCCTTCTGTTCAACTGTGTTTTAGAGAAAATTGTAAGAATTTGGAATTTAAAGCTAAAAGAACATAACATTTCGCCAGTAACTTTGGGGAGAAGAAACAAAGGCATTGAAATAAGTTGCCTAGCATTTGCAGACGATTTTGCTATATTGTCAGAAAACCTAACAAGTGCAACAACACAAATCAATCTCTTGGAAGAATAGCCAACAAAACAGGGTTGAGAATCTCCGTAGAAAAAAACTAAATTTATTACAAATATCAAGAACGCTTCAAAATATTTGGCAACAGATTTTGGCCCAGTGGAAAAAGTAAAGAAATTCAAATATCTGGGAGAAATAATTCAAGAAAATGGTTTAGAAAAATCTTCGGTAGAAGAAAGAGTACACAATATGGAAAGAGCATATGGTATCACTAAGAATTTTTATAACAAAAAGTGCTTATCTAAAAATCTTAAAATAAGGCACTACACTGCAGTGGTGAAACCGGAATGCCTATACGCAAGTGAATGTCTGGTACTAAACTATAGATTAGATAAACTTGAAGTACTAGAAAGGAGAATCATGAGGAAAATTTTAGGCCCAGTGAAAACAGCAGAAGTATGGAAATTAAGATCTAATGATGAAATATACAGGAACATAGAAAATATAACAGAAACGATAAGAAAAAGGAGATTGCAATTGTTTGGACATATTTACAGAATGGATGATTCCAGATTAACATAAAGGATATTCAAGTACCTTTGGGAGAAAAGGGCAACAACTAGCTGGATTCAAGAAGTAAAGAAAGAGTTAGAAAGAAATAATATAAGTGAAGAAGAAACGGTGAACAGAGAGATCTTTAGAAAAAGTGTATTAAGTATGAAAGGATTCCAAGGAAGATTGCCAAAGAAACCTGGTGCGAAGTGGTCCGAGGACAGAAAGAAGCAGCATAGTGAACGGATGAAGGAGTACTGGAGGGAACGGAAGAGAAAACAACAAAGTGTGAAGAATTGAAATTGGCACGTGGTCCCTAGCAGGCCTCATCGGAAAGAAGAAAAATATATATAGGGATAGGGTTATAGGGATATAGGGATTCACAAAAGCTGTACCGCTGAAATTGAGTTTGTTTTTTCACCTACTTTCTCATCTAAGAGCCGCCACTGGCTTTGAGATATCCGAACGGAAAATACTACGCTGTCTTTATTGACTATACGAAGACGTTCGACCTCCTAAACAGGGAAATACTGATGAAAAAGCTGAAAGACATGATTGGGACAACACATCCTCTTGTCAGAGCAATTGAAAACATTTTAAAAGTCAATTTTGTACAGATTGAGGATACAGTTGACGTATCAGACACGTTCAAACAAACCAATAAAGTCATGCAGGGGGATCCAATGAGCCCCTTGTTTTTCAACATCACCACAGCAGACATTACAGACATCCTTCAGCGTACATCGAATACGAAACTTATTGTATACGAGGATGACATGGTGTTGGGATCACCTAATAGAAATGACCTGCAACGAGCCCTAATAGAGCTGGAGAAATGGGTACTGGAAAAGCGCCTCACCATTAATTTGGAGAAGACAGTCCAAATGCCATATCGGAAAGAGGGAAAAACTGCAGATCGTGACTCCCTTACTCTTAATGGAGAACATCTGTAAATTGTCAATCAATTTATGTATCTTGGAATTACCTTGAAAACTACTACAAAGTCATTTAGATGTCATATTCAAGAAAGAACTGCAGCAGCCACAAGAGTAATCTCAGCCATAAAGAACCTTCCAGATCTGTCCCTAGTTACAGCAATGAGACTTTTTAACGCCGCCATATCTCCTATAGTAACGTACGGATTAGAACTGATCTGGGAACGTCTAAAACTCAGTGACTTTGAAAAAATAGAATGAGTCAAAGCCCGCTTCCTCAAAAATGCACTGAGAGTGGGAAAAGCAGCACCAACAAGAATGGTCTATAGACTAACAAAGGAGACCTTATACGCAGAAGACCTAAGGACCCAACTGCTTCTACCAGCTACAAAACATTACTCTAAACATCTGGAGAGGAGGAAAGGCAAAAGCGAAGATATAGATACGGAATTCTACGCTACAAGCGCCATGGTAGAGAGGTAATGGATGAAGGAAAACCAGGAACTGAGACATGTCGTGACGAGACACGCCATCCACGGTTTTCATCACAGAGTGTGTGCAACTAAATCGTACCACAACCCAAGTGAAAGCTGTGTATATGAGCTGTGTAACCAGAAATATGACAGGTACCACCTATCAAAGTGCTCCAAGAGAACATTATCATTGACTGAGTACAGTAAGATGTAATTTCTCTTCTTTTGGCTTTTCGGCTGCAATAAATTCTTATATAGTATGGTATTTCAGATTTGTCTAGCAATAATAACAATAATAATAATAATAATAATAATAATAATAATAATAATAATAATAATAATAATGTAAATAAATCACCAACACAACTTTGCAAGAGTAACAAATTTAGAATTTACCAGCAGAATGTTCAGTCTCTCTATAATAAAATTGATTACATAAATCTAATGCTTAAGAATGAACTTAAAGACATCAGAGCACTAAGTATTTCAGAACATTGGCTGAAAAAGGAACAACTCGAATTAATTCAATTTCCAGGGTTTAAACTAGCTAGTAATTTAAATACTCTAGATCCAATATTAGCCATGGTGGTACTTGTATCTTCTTAAGAAATAATGTAGTTCATAAATAACTAACAGCTTATGATTATCTAATTATGGAACACGATTTTGAATTCTCCGCCGTAAAAATACAGCAGTTTAAGTTAATAATTGTGTGCTAATACCGTTCTCCGTCAGGAAATTTTCGCATATTTATAGATAAATTAGAATTGTTACTCAATAACATGAACAAAGTAAATTTCGATATAATAAATTTGTGGAGATATAAATGTGGATTTCTAAAATCTGATAGAAATTGTGAATTATTAACACAATTACTAATTTCCTATGGACTGAAACCTTCAATAAATACTCGGTTAAGAATAACAAAATTTAGTAAAACCATTCCTGATCAATTTTTTATAAATAAAGATAAATATCACCATTCAATAGAAGTCTATTGCTCGGGTTTTAGTGACCACCATGGACAAATACTGAGCTTTGAAGTACCCGAAAAAATCAATAATTAATGGAATAAAATCAAAGTGCAGGTCATTCACTGAAAAATATGTTACATATTTCAATGACTTATTAAATAAGGAAATATGGCCAGAAGTTTATAAACTAGACAATGTAAATGATAAATGATAAATTCAATGAATTCAAAAGTATCCTAAAACATTATTTTGAAACAAGGCAAAGAGCTATTCAAAATAACAAAACTCGCAATTCGATAACAACAAGGATTATACAGTCATGTCAAAGAAATAAATTTCTACACAAAATATATAATCAATACCACACAACACCTGAATTCAATGTATTGTAACCGAAGGGCAAAATTTGAATGTAATTTTGAAGCATTTAAGACAGAAAGTTATCAATATATACTTTCGCTGCTGGTAGAATATTGCCAGCTCAGAGCACAGTGCAGAGATGGAAAGGCACACCCACCCCAGGACAATAGAGCACAGGTACACACTAGCCCTTTTCCTAGAAGACTTGGCCAGCCCCAGCTCATTGTTTGTGCTGGAGACTTATTGAATGTTAGTCACTGAAAATTTATGATACGAGTGCTGCAGGATGGGCCAGCGTGGGTTGTAAAACCAAGGTACATGACCCGGGATAATAGAAAGCTGCGCGAATAAATTAATTGGAAAACTAGATTATGAAAATTCAAAGGGAAAAAAGCTGTGTTCAGGAAAATAATTTTTTTTTTGGTGCAAGAAAAATCCTTAACGTTGGTAAGACACCGGAGATAGCATACAGTATTGGTGGATTTTTAAGTTCGCAGGCGCAGTGATCTACGAAATGGCGCGAAACTCAGCCTGGTGGGGGAGTAGAGGATGGTACCTGGGACTATTTGCAAGCGTCATGATGCAATGGCATACGTAGAGTCTCCCCACGATCGAATCCTAATCGGAACTGGATAAACGGTACCTGCCCATTTAAAGTGACAATATGAGCTATCGCTCGTGAATCTGCGACCATTTCCTGAGGAGCGGATTCTTTGGCGGCAATATGTCCATTGTGTACCAACGACCTGCCAATATAAGCCTAGCACGAAGAGCGGGGGTTCATTTTCTTGTATAGACTTCATGCGACTGACTGTTGAGGTCGTGTCGGTACCTGAGTGTCGCGTATGTATACCAGCCACGAGCTGGAGCCGCGAAGAACTTGTGTTTGAGATATCGTGCATTAAGTGATACTGGTTCGAATCAAGAACCGAAAGGGAAATAGGGTGTTGGACATTGCACCCAGTTCTATACTTGCTGTCGCTATAGCGACAAGTTCACGGGGTACTGGATGATCCCTGCTGATTGCCGAAGTACGGGACTGAACGCTCGAAGCGTGACGTCACTAGTGTTGCCAGACGGACTCTCAAAGTTAACGCCTAACGAAACTGCGGTTCGGTCCAGGTTAACCTTGTTTTGAACCCTGAGGGTGTGCCGAACAAAACGGCACGGGCCCACCAACGCGAGACCAAGTGAACGAGGTTCGGAGCCCGATAGGGGCAAGTCACACCAGCAAGAAGTGATAGGGAAGAACATTTTTACTAGTGACTTCCAAGGTGTAAAAATATGTGTTATCAATTTCAGTGTATTTTCAGTGTAATTTCAGTGTATGTGAAAAATATCAGTGTTGCCTGTGTTGGAGGCAGATATCTGTGTGAGTGAATCCCAGCGCTTAAGAATGGGCAGGATTATGGAGTCCCGTTGGCGACTCAGCACCATGGGCTAAGGTGGAACTTTGTGGGCCTGAGCGAACCCAGGACACCATGCAGACCACCTCACCTAGATGGCAGAAATGATGAGTATTGACTTTCAAATTATGGGTATATAACTTACGAACGTTCATGGCATTTGTAGACTTAGAAAAGGCTTTTGATAACGTTGATTGGACTAAATTGTTTGACATTTTGAAATCTATTGGAATAAAGTACAGGGATAGGAGGGTAGTATACAATCTATACAGAAACCAGACGGCAGTCATTCGAGCTGAAGGACATGAGAGAGAAGCTGGTATTCAGAAAGGTGTAAGGCAAGGCTGCAACTTATCACCCGTACTTTTCAATCTTTACATTGAAGAAGCAATGAAGGAAATTGGAGAAAAATTTAAAGTGGGAGTGAAGATTCAAGGAGAAATAATTTCAACTCTGAGATTTGCTGATGACATCGTCATCTTGGCCGACAAGCCTGAGGATATGAATGAGTTTTTGACTGGTATGGACTCCGTCTTACGGAAAGAATTCATGATGAAAATTAATAAATGTAAACCAAAAATACTGGAATGCAGCCGAAATAAATCAGAAACCTCTATGGAGATCAAATTGGCAGGTGAAAAGCTGAAGGAAGTAGGAGACTTCTGTTACTTAGGAAGCAGAATAACCAGTGATGGACGAAGCAAAGAGGATATAAAAAGTAGGTTGGCTCAGGCAAGGAAAGCATTTCTACAAAAAAGGAATCTGTTGACATCGAATATAGATTTAGGTATTAGGAAGTCATTTTTGAAAGCCTTTGTCTGGAGCGTGGCGCTATATGGAAGTGAAACTTGGACTATTGGTGCAGCAGAAAAGAGAAGAATTGAAGCTTTTGAATGTGGTGTTACAGGAGAATGATGAAGATCAGATGGGTAGATAGGGTTACAAACGAAGAGGTATTATGACGAGTGGGAGAGGAGAGATGTTTTGGCGACTGCTAATGATGAGAAGAGATAGGTTAGTAGGACACATACTAAGACACCCAGGAAAAGCAAGCTTAGTTATGGAAGGAAGGGTCGAGGGCAAGAACTGTAGGGGCAGACCAAGGTTAGAATATGTTAAACAGATTGCCTCGGATGTAGGGTGTGGTAGCTATGTAGAGATGAAGCGATTAGCTCAGGACAGGGAGGCATGGAAAGCTGCATCAAACCAGTCAAAAGACTGAAGACTCAATCATCATCAACTTACGAAGGGGGGGGGGGGGCGGACAGTAAAGTAGATTCAGTAGCTTGCGTGACGATGTTAGTCACCGTCAGTATAGGTACTGGAGGCAAGTTACTTTTCGGTCAGCATGTTCTAGTTAGGAGTTTTGTGTGTACTCGCCATTATTATTTTAATGCAAGTTTTGGGGCTCAAATGATACGAGTATGTCCATATAGGTAAGAATGATTTGTGAGCCAGGGCACGTAAGATTAAATTCACGTGAAGTTTTGGTGTTTTGTTCGTGTGGCATTTAATGTAATGATGTTAATGACTTTGACCATAGTTTGTTTATATTTGTTTATCGTGAGATTAATAAATTCCAGTGAGGATAGTTTCTCGCCACATAATGAGGCATATTGAGTGACCCATTGGCCCTTTACTTTCCGTGAGACTGGCGGGGTCGAACCAGTGCCCGGCGAGATTTTACGAGTGTTTTATGGTGAGTTGTTCCCGCAGGAGCGTGTGTGATATTTATGTGTCATGGGGAACGAGGTTGCCGGTGAGGTTAGCCGAGGTTCGTACCACGTGCGATAGCCGTATGTTGATACGAGGGGCGTCGTGATGCACGTGATGGTACATTTGTTGTTGTTGTTTCTGTATGAGAGGGTCCATGCCTCATAACAGAGAAAGTTCGGTCACACACTCATGGGAAAATATGTGTGTGTTTTTTCAGGGTCACCATGAAGAAACACTGGTTCAATCCCCCCGCCGATGTACACCAGCATATTATAAATTTACCATTTGTATATTCGCATAATGTAGGCACAGTAGAGGTTTGTTTTGCTTTGACAGCTGCTCAGGTAGAGAGCTATTTATAGTCACGGCCGCCCAGCGCGAGCCATTGTGTAAGCAGGGAGAGTAGCGGCTTCGGTGGCGTAGTTGGTAGCATGCTGAGCTTCTATGCCCAAGATAGCGGGTTCAAACCCGGCCGAAGCCGTCGGATTTTTTTAAGAGCGTTAAAAATCCCTCAGTATGCCTTCCTTCGGAGGGGAAGTAAAGCCGGCGGTCCCATGTCATAGATTTATGGCATGTTAAAGATCTTTCCACTAATTACACCTGTGTGAAACTAAATTGGATAGGTTAAGAATGTAAACAACGCTCTTAGGTTGCTACGTTCGTTGCCAAGAGCCGACTGCGGTGGCGTCTAGTAGCTAGTTCTGAACTAGGCCTAGTAGTCGTTGACGGTGGCGCTTGGCGGCAAAAGTAGGAACTATTTGAAAATTCAAAGTTGCAGTCCCTACTTGAATTAAAAAAACAGATACACACACTAATACAGTCATCACAATTAACACCGGTTATCAGACAGATTCTACACACACCCAAAGTACACGGGGCTACATGACCGCGTTGTCGCAGCCCCTAAACTAAGGAACCAACCAACCAACCAAGCAGGGAGAGTCCTTCTGTCTCGTTTTGGTCAAAGCTGTAATTACCGCTTACGGTTGTTAGATAATATTTAAGGGTTCATGTCATTTTGCCATGCTGATTCGTATTTCTTTGCTTGTACTACTGTTCGTGGATTGTAGTTTTCTTATGTTCATCCGGGTTCAGCCCGTGTTTGTTTTGTAGTAATTTTGTCTTGTACCTTGCCCCGTATACTTGGATATGATCCGCCTGCCCTAAATATCGTAGTTATAATAGCCCGACGTAGGTTGGGCCCCATTTGGTCCGAAGCCCGTCTATGAAAGGTACTCGTCATTATCTGTGTAAAATTGTCCTGTTCCCCGCTAGAGTGTATATTTGTGTGACATAAAAATCAGAATAACACTATTTGTTTATAATAAAATCAGTAAGGGCAACTGCAGTTTGTTTTTGACCCAAATTCGTGTTAGAGGCAGTTGACAGTCAATTTAAAGTAGTTTCTGACCACCTTGCACAGCTGAGTAACGTGATGTAATGATTTAACGTAAATTCAATGGTTGAACTCAGCTGTTATTAAGGTTTCATCCTGTGGGATGAGGGTTGTTCTAGTTTTCTTTTATAAGAGGGGCGCACTGGGATATCACATATTCTTTGTTTTTTATATTTAATTTTGATGGTGTTGGTTTTTCTTTGTCTGATGTCAGTTGGGTTTTTATTCGTTTTTTTCTGTAATTTCTTTCTGCCAGTTTTTTTTGTTGGAAATAAATTACGGACTCATTACGATGTGAGTGTACGCCATTTCTGTAATTGTTAGACACCTGTTTCCTCCATTTTAGGCCTTTAAGTCAGTTACTATAACGAACGCACCACACCCGAGATCAATTTATTTTATCCAGGCCTAAAGGATTGCCCTATCGGGTACAGTATACTACAAAAAATACACTAGCATATTAAGTAAGGTAATAGGGCTAGCAAAGAAAATGCATAATGATAATTTTATTTCCCAATCATCTAATAAAACAGGACTATGTGGACCATGAAAAAGAAACTGGAAAATCTGCTAAAATACAAAGGAACATTACACTGACCTGCAATAATAAAGTGATTAATAATCCAGAGGAAATAGCAAACTCTTTTAATGACTATTTTCTACAATATGAATATATTCAGGTAAACCCATTATTTAACAGAAAGTTGGGAACACCACATTTTAAATACCCAGATGATAGTCAAAATACAAGTATTTCAACTGGTAAACAGAAGTGACACCAGGTAACAAGCCCAAAGCACCTATAAATGAGTAAAAATAGGTAAACTGACACCAGGGGCACAAAGGCTAGAAGAGGCAAACCTAGAGAAAAAGCCTAGGTAAACTTTTCTAGCTTGATGGCACATTTTAAGCCGATACATGGCGAAATATCAACAGCACCGTAAGAACACATTTCGTTGTCATTTCCCAACGAGGCTTGAGACAGCATAAACATATCGCCGCAATGGAAACACAAACAATCGCGGGCAACGCGTACAACAAATTCTTTAGCGTGCCGACACTTGATACATACCGGGTGGTATTGCAGCCTACGTATATACAAACAAGAACATCACATGGAATTGCTGACTATAAACTAACAGGCTCACGGAAGGCAAACAGTTGCAACAGCGCACTTACATAATTACTCGGCTTCCTAGTAATATTAATAGTTTACTACATCTCCACTAGGATACTTAAACGTCTGGCACACAAAATACAAGGCCGACATGAACAACAATGGTCACATTGCTTTAAGAGCTCACATCATTACTCCAGACAGCCATTCACAAGCCGGCTGCGAAAATAGCTACTCACACTGCATGTTAGTGAACACTGTTACACGCGCACAGATAAGGCCGATTCAGATAACATGATGCAATCAGACGGCACGCCGGCCCGACAAGCGAGCGCGTGCGGAAGCCGCGATACGCTCTTCAGGCCACGGCCGTCTCCCGCCATACACGCTGGACACATAGGGCGGTCGCTATAATGTCGCATAGACGGCACAGATAATTGAATAAAAGGGCGGATAAACACAGCGCCCAATGATAAATAATACACCTCCCATTTGTAGGGACGTCCACATTTTATGGAATACAGGGATGTTAACCCCCATTATAGCGCCAACAAAGACCCTAGCACAAGGGCATATATAGCGTAAATAGTAAATTGTCATACATACCGATGCGGAGGCACTAATTATATGCAGGCATACAGATATAAATCAGGGCTATCCACAGGCCAGATACACAGGCCACAGAGCGCTAAGCACATAAAAGGCACATAGATATTATAGTAGCCATATAGGCAGGGCGCAAAGCGCACCCCTCACAGATATCCTTTATAAAATAGGGGTAACCATGAATGGTAAAATAGAGCCATTATACAGTAAAGAGGGAAATAAGCGCAACGACGCTACCGGATATTATACTATATTTTAATGACAATGAGGGATGATAGTTACACAGCTCTAGTACGCAATGCGTATTGTAGACATTATTCGCCATGAGGCACTCATCGAGAACACAGACGCCCAGAGAGTGAGCATTTAATTAACGCCAGTGAGCGGACGGAAACGCACTAGGACCAAGTGATGATGGTCAACAGGAAAAAGGCACAAAATAATATATTACATACAGTTTCCCCAAGGACACCATATAGCCAAAAATCCACACCATACATCCCCATCAAACTCCCATCCTACATAAACACAATACACTACCTTTACACAAAAGGTTGTAGGCATTCATGCTTTTAAAGAAAGGGCTAACTGCGCCCCGCACCATACCGCTCTCACCTGAGTATTAGAGGTGATTGGACGGCAATTATTGGACGCTTGATATATCTATGTTTATAGATAAAGGCCATAGGAAAGCACTAACAAATATTTTAATCAATACTCCCGCATGTTACAATTATAGACTTAGTTAACCTACACAAACCCACTCCCTTACTAGAGCGGCGATTACACGCGCTCAAATCCATCGATACGCATGTACATCTCACCTCAAACACCAAGGGTTTTGCTATACCCGCATGCCACATTTGAATTTTAATCACACGGGAATAACCAACCCAATCCAGTAATTAAAATTCCTCTCGGCACGCCGGAAGGCGGAGGTAGATTTCACCGGGCAAACTAGGGGATAGGCTATAATAGGCAAAATATGCAGGTTTTCGTAGGAGGATCAGACCTCATTTATTGCGAGAAAGTATTTTACAATTGGAGGTTAGTTAACATTTTTTCGTCTTTCTATGCATTTTCTTTTAACATTTTACTGTCTTATGGGGATGGTAACCTTCTTGTCATTTGGGGTTAATTTTTATACTTGTGATCACACTGTCCTTATGCAAGGTTTGGAACTAATGTGTAACTATCTATCAGTCTGTTACTTCTTCACGCAAAATTTTATCTCTCGCAGAGATGTTGGTTGGTTCCTCAGTTTAGGGGCTGCGACAAGGTGGTCATGTAACCCCGTGTACATTGGGTGTGTGTAGAATCTGTCTGATAAACGGTGTTATTTGTGATGACTGTATTAGTCTGTAATTCAGGTAAGGTCTGCAGACGGTCAATTTTAAGTAGTAGTACCTAATTTTGTACCAAATACTAACGTCAACGACACCTAGCTGTGAACTTGGCTGCTAGATGCCACCGCAACCAGCAACTTGCAACGAACGTTGTAACTTCCCCTCCGAAGGAAAGCATGCTGACGGTTTTTTAGCGCTCTTAGAAAATCCGGCGACTTTGGCCGGCTTTGAACCAGCACCTTGGGCATAGAAGTTCAGCATGCTACCAGTTAGCCGCTTCCCTCATAGTCAGATGGAACAAGAAGTTCCGTGACGAACTAAAGAGTCTACTTTTCTTAAAATTAAGATTCATGCCATATATTAATCTACAGTATATGAACCTATCTAGAATAATGACGAAATTAAGTGGGTAATATCGAAATGTCTTAATTAGTTCGAAATAAGGTATACTAGGCATAATGTAGCCTAATAGAGCAATACAGTTGGCAGCTCTGGTGACTGAATATATTCTTACAACCATCTCCTAAGGTACAGAATACAAAATGTAGTTGAAGTCCAAAATACGTTACATGGATTTAGACATTGGATCTATTAGTACACGTAAAAGCATGTTGGCAACAATGTCATGCGAGTGATGGTCAGAAATAATCTGAAATATTATATATTTTTTGTGCCAATTTTGGATGAAATCCATTTGTTGGTATAGAAGTTACATGTATTTAAAAATTGGTCCTATCAGCAGGCTTAGAATCATGTTGGTAGAACTGACGTATATAAATTACTCCAAATTAATGTAAAATGTCGGGTAATTTACGTGTGCATAGTTTAAAGCTCTCGGCTTGCATACTTTCTGATATATTTGGATACAAAATATGTACACATATTACATACACAATTTGGTTGAAATCCAATTGATAGTGTAGAAGTTATATGCATTTAAAAATTGGACTTATCAGAAGGCTTAAAATTATTTTGGCAACGCTGTCATGTATGGCCACCTGGAAATTAAACTGAAATAGTATTGTCTACATGTGTGCCAATTTTAGAATAGCTCCCATGTATACCTTCCAAGATATCCAACATGGAGCTCAAATTTCTAGTGCGTTTTTTAGCAGTTGGTAGCACTGGCATCTTTTTCAAATACGGGCCTGAGATATTCCGGTATACACCTTTACTCATACTAAATTTGGTTTATATTGCTGCAGCCGTTTAGGAGTTGATAGGGGGGGGGGACACACACACACAGCCAGACAGACAGAAGGACAGACAGACAGACAGACAGACAGAAGACAGACACATTTTCCCGGATATATCTTATAAGTCTACTTTTTCCTCATTTTTGAAAAGTGTGAAATGAAGGCTAAACAAGATGTTCAGTAAAGAACATATAGCCTACGTTCTCCTAAATGCATGGGTATTGTTATAACTCTTTGTCCTTTTCAAGGAGTATAATTGAATGTTGGTTGTAGTAGCTTGTTGAAATACAACGTGCTATAGGGATATTAAACATGAATATGAGGTGCCCTTTGCTAGTGCTACCTCTGTAAAAAAATCATTCAATTCGGCTTCGCCGTGTTTGAATTGATCTGGGGAATGGATTTGCACACATACATGGCCGCTATTTGCAAACTATTGGGCTGATGACCTTGTAGTCAGTCATAAGATGCTTTCCACAAAAAGGCATGTTGTTGCAAAATCCGGTAGAGATCAAATTATTAGGATGGTCGAAATTTGAACTAAGCTTTTAACATTTGAGTGGCCGTCATTCCGTTTCCGTCAAGATGGCGGCGATATAAAACATGACACTGAGGTGCCTTTTGCTAGTGCTAGCTCTGTACCAAATTTCGTTCAATTCGGTTTCACCGTGTTTGAATTGATAGGGGGAATCGATTTGCACACATACTTGGCCACCATCTGCAAACTATTGGCCTGATGATCTAGCAGTTTGGTCAGATTATGCTTCCCACATAAAGATTTGTTGTTGCAAAATTTGGTAGAGACTAGATTATTAGGTTGGTCGTAATTACATTTTAGCCTTTAACATTTGGGTGGCCGCGATTTCGTTTCCGTCAAGATGGCGGTGATATAAAACATGAAACTGAGGTGGCCTTTTCTAGTGCTACCTCTGTACCAAATTTCGTTCCATTCGGTTTCACCGTATTCGAATTAATAGGGGGAATCGATTTTCACACAAAGATGGCCGCCATCCGCAAAATATTAGGCTAATGACCTATTAGTTTGGTCAAAGGATGCTCCCTCCATAATGGTATGTTGATGCAAAATTTGGTAGAGATCGGATGATTAGGTTAATCGTAATTTGATTTAAGCTTTGAATATTTGTGTGGCCGCCATTACGTTTCCGTCAAGATGGCGGCGATATAAAACATGACACTGAGGTGCCCTTTGCTAGTGCTACCTCTGTACCAAATTTCATTCCATTCGGTTTCACCGTGTTCGAATTACTAGGGGTAATCGATTTTGACACAAAGATGGCCGCCATCCGCAAACTATTAGGCTAATGACCTATTAGATTGGTCAAAGAATGCTCCCTCCATAATGGTATGTTGTTGCAAAATTTGGTAGAGATCGGATGATTAGGTTAGTCGTAATTTGATTTAAGCTTTGAACATTTGTGTGGCCGCCATTACGTTTCCGTCAAGATGGCGGCGATATAAAACATGACACTGAGGTGTCCTTTGCTAGTGCTACCTTTGTACCAAATTTCGTTCAATTTGCGTTCACCGTGTTCGAATTGATAGGGGGGACACACATTCAGAGTACACACTCTCTCTCTCTCTCTCTCTCTCACACACACACACACACAGACTCACACACACACACACACACACATACACACACACACATACACAGACAGACACACTTTTTTCGCCCTGTAGTGATCTCATAAGTCTACTTTCATTTTTTGCAAAAATCGAAAGTAGGCTAAAATGAATGTGATCTCGTCAATGGCGTTGTCCTAGCAACCTCTGATAGATCATCCCTTATCAATTTAAAAGCGTTGTTATGGTAACCTCTGATGGCACTTGGCATTTTTTTAAAATTCCGAAATCATTTTTCTCATCCCTTGGCGTAATAGTGGGTCATATCAAAAATTCTTTCAGACAAAAGTTTTAGGTAATTATTAGGGGAATATTTTCCATTTTGTACGGTTTTGATATTGTGCCTATTAAGAGAGATATGATTAATGTTTCCCGAAAAACCCACTTTTTTCCACCCCTTTGGTCAATGGTTGGTGCTATCAAAAAACTTATTTGACATAAACTTTTGGCACTTATCCGACGCATATTATGAACTTTGAATGGATTCGATATTTCACGTATTAAGAGAGTTATAGTGAAATTTCACTTTTTCGAAAAAAGCCCCCCATTTTCACCCCCTTCGACTGATTTTGCCCATTAACGAACTCGACCGAGATTTTATAGGGATACATATTATGTAAAAAATTCAAAGTGATTGGTGCAAAATTACGGCAGTTATCGTGTCCACAAGAAACTGATATATATATATATATATACACACACACATCAAAAAAAGTTTTGCATCACCTCGGTTCCAAGAGTTCCGGAACCTTTAAATACAAAGGGAATAGAGATCAACACAAACAACATTTCAGCTCGTTTTATTGCTCATGAGACCCACACATTGCATGTTGTACCATCATACAGCTAGACTTTCAGCATTTGTGGTCCAGATTGCAATACACACCACTACCTCTAATACCCAGTTGCACGTCCTCTTGCATTGATGCATGCCTGTATTCGTCGTGGCATACTATCCACAAGTTCATCAAGACACTGTTGGTCCAAATTGTCCCACTCCTCAACGACAATTCGGCGTAAATCTCTCAGAGTGGTTGGTGGGTCAAGACGTCCATAAACAGCCCTTTTCAACATATCCCAGGCATGTTCGATAGGGTTCATGTCTGGCGAACATGCTGGCCACTGTAGTCGAGCGATGTCGTTATCTTGAAGGAACGCATTCACAAGATGTGCACGATGAGGTCGAGAATTGTCGTCCATGAAGACAAATGCCTCTCAAATATTCTGCCGATATGGGTGCACTATGGGTCGGAGGATGTCATTCAGGTATCGTAAAGCCGTTTCGGAGCCTTCCATGACCACCAGTGGCGTACGTCGGCCCCACATAATGCCACCCCAAAACATCAGGGAACCACCACCTTGCTGCACTCGCTGGACAGTGTGTCTAAGACGTTCAGCCTGACCAGGGTGCCTCCAAACACGTCTCCGACGATTGTCTGGTTGAAGGCATATGCGACACTCATCGGTGAAGAGAACGTGATGCCAATTCTGTGGGGTCCATTCAGCATGTTGTTGGGCCCATCTGTACCGCGCTGCATGGTGTCGGGGTTGCAAAGCTGGACCTCGCCATGGACGTCGGGAGTGAAGTTGCGCATCATGCAGCCTATTGCGCACAGTTTGAGTTGAAACACGACGTCCTGTGGCTGAACGAAACGCATTATTCAACATGGTGGCATTGCTGTCAGGGTTCCTCCGAGCGGCAATCCGTAAGTAGCGGTCATCCACTACAGTAGTAGCCCTTGGGCGGCCTGAGCGAGGCCTGTCATCGACAGTTCCTGTATCTCTGTACCTCCTCCATGTCCGAACAACATCGCTTTGGTTCACTCTGAGACGCCTGGAAACTTCCCTTGTTGAGAGCCCTTCTTGACACAAAGTAACAATGCGGACGCGATCGAACTGCGGTATTGACCTTCTAGGCATGGTAGAACTACAGACAACATGAGCAGCGTACCTTCGTCCTGGTGGAATGACTGGAACTGATCGGCTGTCGTACCCCCTCCGTCTAATAGGCCCTGCTCATGCATGGTTGTTTACATCTTTGAGCAGTTTTAGTGACATCTATGAACAGTCAAAGGGACTGTATCTTTGATACAATATACACAGTCAACGTCTATATGCCGGAGATCTGGGAACCGAGGTGATGCAAAACTTTTTTTGATGTGTGTATATATATATATATAGATAGATACATATATACATAAATTATGTATAAACTTTTGAACTGACGGTGGTTTTGGGGTCTGGGGGATGTGAAACGCGAAGATAAGTCGAAATTTTCCGGAAGTCGAAACATGGTACCCATTGCAATAGTTAGCTTTCTAATGAAATCTACCTAAAAAAACATCCTTACAGCATTAGGGGCTCAAGGCCGAGACAACGAAGCCAATAATGCTACACCATCCCGAACCCACGCAGTAATACCTTTTAACAAATAACACCCCATCGGACCTCGCTAATGATACCTTGCAAAATCCACAATTCCTACTAACATGTCTATAATATATATACAAACATATCAGCGTGAGAGATCCGACTGAGCTAATAAGGGCGAAAGCAGGCACTGCGTTTCGAATGCCCTACAACCCCACAAGTATACGAAATATTACATTATACACATGTACACAGATATTACAAATTACATTGTACACTAAAGTTACACATTCCGCAAGGTATTATCCACACATGGATAACAAAGGATCTGAGTACACACGGTAAGGACAATCGTAAAAATCACGAGGAGTCACAGTGGGCAAAGCCGAAGACGGCATCGACAGATCAGACTGAACTTTACAGACGTACAGAAAGATGGATAGGTCGGATGGCGGTGACGTAACGCGGGCAAACATTGAAATCTTTTTGGGACTTAATGTCGGATAAGGTTACACCAACTATGCGTTTCAGTCAACGGCACCAGACCTGCAGGGGAGGAGTTACCCATCTGATAGGAGACATAGCCAACTCAGTATCGCACATAAAATACTCACCTAGGGACGACCAATATGACTAGTCTCTTAGTTAGATATATGTTAAGTAGGTACCCTTAAGGCGCTAGGGTGAGTCTCCCGCTCGCAGGGAGTGGAACAACAAAGTCCTCAGCTGGAACTGGGGCGAAGACTTGAATATAATGAATGTTACTATGCATGAATGCGTAAGACGATAACTGGATGCCCAACCCCTCGTCCTCGTCGTGGGATATGGGCAACGTAATTAAGTAGGGGATTGCCTGTAGGGGTGAAGTACAGTGGGGACTTTGTGTGCCTCAAGACCGCTACGGTAGCTGTGAAGGCCCTACAGGAACCCTGAAGAAATTACGGCTAACGGGGCTCTGGTGAAACAACTGCTGCCTTGTAGTTTGGAGTTGGTTCTTCAACGGCTAAGGGAAGAAACCCTGACAGAAAATCAGCCTGGTGCCTCATGCTTAAGGTGGCAGCCCCTCCAAGGCACTCGGAGGCAGTGGGTTAATCACTCGCTCTTCTTAAATAAACTGATTACGGAAACTGAAGCGAAATTACAAAACCTGACGGATAACCTGATGACGACTTTTGGCATGAAGAGGACTACGAAAATCGGTTTCTGGAATGTGAGGACCTTGATGGAGAAAACCAGACTGAAACAAGTGACACGGGAGATGAAGAACTATGGGCTGGGTATCCTAGGATTGAGTGAAGTGAGGTGGCCAGGATTTGGTGAAATACAGACAACAGATGGAATTACATTTCTCTATTCTGGGGGCGATGATGAAGAGCACAGGGATGGAGTGGGGTTGCTGGTCAACAGAAATGCAAAGAGAAGCCTTATGGAGTGGAAGCCAATTTCTAGTAGGCTCATGTTTGCTAGGTTCAAGACAAAGATCAGGAATGTGATCATCATCCAATGATATGCGCCTACAGAACAATCGGAGCCAGAGAAAAAGGAAGAATTCTACCAAATGCTGCGAGACGTCACAAGACAAACAAGTAAGAAGGACATTCTCATTGTTATGGGAGACTTCAACGCGAAGGTGGGCTCAAACAATGAGGGGTTGGAGCAGATCATGGGTAAACATGGCCTTGGTGAGATGAATGACAATGGGGAGAAATTTACAGAATATTGCGCCAGTCAGGATTTGGTGATGGGTGGCACGGTATTTGCTCATAGGCGGTGCCACAAGGTCACCTGGGTGTCTCCTGATCAAGTCACAGAAAATCAAATTGATCATATCGCAGTGAGCAGGAGGTTCAGAAGAAGCTTGGAAGATGTTAGGAACAAGAGAGGAGCGGACGTTGGTAGTGACCATCATCTTGTGGTTGCCAACTTCCGCATGAAGATCGTCGCAGTCCACCGAAAGTTTAACAATCGGCACAACAAGTTTGATGTGGGCAAGCTTAATAACCAGAAGAGATTGGACCAATTTAAACTGGAGCTCAGAAATAAATTCCAGGTGTTGGACTCCGAGACAGAGAAGGACGTGGAGACTGTGTGGAGCGAGGTAAAGAATTATTATTGTTTATCGTATGGCTTTTAGTGCCGGGAGTGTCCGAAGACATGTTCGGTTCGCCTGAGTCTGTAGCTGCTTCCAGCGAACACCCTAAAGGGCGAGCTACAAGTTCCATTCAATTTCAAGTAGTTCCAACTTTCGCCACCAGATATCAATGATACCTGATAGAGCGTTATGACGAAATCTAACCTAACAAATTTTGCTTTACACAAGTTAAGTCTGTGAAAGGATCTTTAACATGCCATAAATCTATGACATGGGACCGCCGGCTTTACTTCCCCTCCGAAGGAAGGCATACTGGAGGATTTTTAACGCTCATAAAAATCCGACGACTTCGGCCGGGTTTGAACCCGCTATCTTGGGCATAGCAGTTCAGCATGCTACCGACTACGCCACCGAAGCCGCTAAGAATATCTTCATGGAAACCAGTGATATGCAGCTCGGGTACAAGAACTACCTGCGGAAAGAATGGATATCCGATCAGACCTGGGACAAGATAAATTATAGGAAGGAGATTAAGGCCAAGCTCAACACCTGCAAGACTAGGCAGCAGAAGGCTCTCACACAAGCAAAGTATTCAACAGCAAACAGGGAGGTAAAGAGGAGTGTACGGAAGGATCATAGGAGGTGGATTGATGAGCAGGCGGAGAAAGCAGAAGAAGCGGCAAGAAGGGGGCTGGGGGGCGTTAAGGAGCTCTATGGCATCACAAAGATGCTTTCGAAGAAAGGTTTTAATAATAGTAGGCCTGTGAAGAGCAAGACGGGCGAGATCCTCACGACGTGCGAACAGCAGCTGCCAAGATGGAGAGAACACTTTGCGGAGGTTCTTAATAGAGATAGAGGACCAGAAAGTAAGCAGCGAGGAGAAGATGAAGAGGAAGCAGAAAGTGACTCAAGCATCAGCCTCGACTCCCCAACTCAGGGCGAAATATGGACAGCGTTGAAGCAGATGAAATGCGGGAAGGCACCAGGTCTGGATAATATCCCAGCGGAAGTATTCAAAGCAGACCTGGATATTACGATCGATCTGCTGCACCCGCTGTTGGAGATGATCTGGAAGGAGGAGAAAATACCAACTGACTGGAAGAAGGGGTTGATAGTAAAGTTGCCGAAGAAAGGGGACACCACAAACTGTAACAACTGGAGAGGTACCACCTTGCTGTCCATTCCAAGCAAAGTGCTGGCGAGAGTCATCCTGAATCGTATAAAAGACTGCGTAGATAAAAGGCTTCGGAAGGAACAGGCTGGATTTCGACAACATCGAAGGGTATGAGTGCCAGGTTCTTCACGAAGGCAAATTAACAGAAAAGATAAAGGTCAGTTCTGGAGTGAGACAGGGGTGTGTCCTTTCCCCCACTCTGTTCCTGTTGGTCCTGGATAGTGTGATGAAGAAGGTAATGGGAGGATGGAAGAGGGGTATTCAATGGGGTATAAATGACAGCCTTGAAGATCTGGATTTCGCAGACGACATTTGTCTTATGGCACAACGGTACCGAGACATAGAAGATAAGCTGGGGAGGTTGCAGAGAGAAGCAGAACGTGCAGGACTGATGATCAACACCAACAAGACCAAAGAGATGAGGATAAATTATGACATCACGACTAGTTTGACAGTCAACGGAAAGGACATTGAGCGAGTTGAGTCCTTCCTCTACCTTGGAAGTATAGTCACAAATGATGGGGGAGCAGAGGAAGATGTTCGAAGCTGTATCAGGAAGGCAAATGGTGCCTTTGTCCAGCTCTACCCCATCTGGAGAAATAGAAACATTTCCAGAAAGACCAAGCTCCGCCTTTTCAATAGCAACGTAAAGTCGATTCTTCTCTACGGCTGTGAAACATGGAAAGTCACAAAACCGATCAACAACCAGCTACAGGTGTTCATTAACAGATGTCTGCGTCGCATCATGAATGTGAGGTGGCCGGACATAATCTCAAATGAAGATCTTTGGACCATCACCAATCAACAACCGATTAGCATCCAGATCAAGGAGAGGAAATGGCGCTGGATTGGTCACATACTAAGGAAGCCGGATGGAGCTATTGAGAGGGCGGCGCTAGACTGGAATCCTCAAGGCGCCAGGAAGCGAGGACCTGGAAAAGGACGAGCGAAAATGAAATTGCAGAGGTGGACAAAAACTGGAGTCAAGTGAAGAGAATGGCCAGGAACCGTACTGCGTGGAGAAATTTCGCCAAGGCCCTATGCTCCGGAAGGAGCGGCAGGAGTTAAGTAAGTAAGTAAGTAAGTAAGTAAGTAAGTAATATAACAAATGAATAAATGAATTTTACGGAATAATACACACATAACTACATTCCGTACAGCCCACAAATGTCGGGTAGCGACCCGTGAGTCTAAATGTCGGGTAAGCGTACTCCAAGATGTAAATGAGAGGTAGCGACCCTCAGAGGGGATTGTGCCTCCCAAAAATGGCCAATAATTGACTAGCGCGGGGACACCCGTAAAATGATTTATAAAGCGGTTATAATGCCATGGATATCCCGGATGAAATGCTTGCCATTTAGCAATGCATACATAGGCCTATACACATACACACGTAGTTATTAAGGGGGCAGTCGACAGTCTAGTATATAAGGGGGCGGAATGCAAAAGGACTTAGGTCTGGCGATTCTGAGGACTTCCGGTGTCGACAGAATGCGCACGTGTGGTGCCCTTGGACGGGAAACTGCCCAGGCGATCGCCCCGGTCAAAATTTTAATTATTTCCTATTTCAGGGGTAGCTAGATATAAGTAAATTAAGTAAGCTACCGTTGCGAAACGGTAACTTACAAGGGATATTTCGGCACTTTATTCTTTTTGGCATAATTTTTCTAGATATAGATTAGTATTTAGTAAGATATAAGATACACTTTTTCGGCACCAGTAAGACCATTCAAAATGGCAGAGGTAAGCCCGATTTCATAATGCGCTCGGCACCAGTAAGGCCATTAAAGATGGCAGAGGTAAGCCCGAACAAAACGTCGACAAAACGGCGACACTAAGCCCGACCAGACGACGACAATACGGCGATAAAGCGTCGACTACACTACTCCATGACGTAATATACCGCGAGTATTTAAAATATATGAATTTCCTGGCAATAAGGCCAATATTAATAATATGGCCTATTTTAAATAGCGGGTAGCGACCCCTAGAGCAGTAAATGTTCGGTAATCGACCGTCGAGAAAGTCTCAATAAAGCGTATTCCGCGAGGTAGTATTCCGCGATGAACCAAGACAAGTACATTTTCTGGCACCATAAATCCACTAAAGTCGGTAGGGTAAGCCCAATGATAGTGAAAATTCTAGGCCATGCCAACGCCACATAGCGCGCTCGGCACCTGCAAACTATTACGTTTACAGGGTAAGCCCGATAACGAAAACTCCATACGACACGAACGCGACAAAGCGCGTTCGGCACCCGAAAACCGTCACGTTAAAGGGGTAAGTCCGACAACACAAGCGGAAAACAGCGATAGGCGCACCAAGGGCAGAGGCACTGAAGGCCAGACGACCCCTAAAATAGCGCTGCACGATGCGCGCAAGATATGCGACAACACGGTACAGCAACCGAAGCTGACCGATCACAGCGCCGAGCGATAAAGTAGTATACATTTGGTCAAGAGTATTTAAATAATATGCATTTATATTTCAGACATGAGCTCCAACACTGCAGCACCGAGGAAAACAAACCAAAAATGATCATGGTAAAGGTAGACTTAGGTAGACCAAGATCACACACGAGAGAACACATTATTACAATTTATGCACACTCACATACAAATACACAAGAAAAACACAATACCTGTCATCATCATCATCTTGAGCAGTTTCCGACCGCTGGTCGGGTCTGCTTGGAATATAAGCCTCTCCATCGTTTCCTGTCCATCCACCATCTCTCGTCATTTACTGTGTCCCAGCACACTCCTCTTTCCTCCACACTCTTCTTAACTCCTTTTGTCCATCTGTCCCTTGGTCTTCCCCTTGGCCTCCTTCCCGTCATTTCCATTCCAAACATCTTCTTCGGTATCCTCTCCTCTTGCATCCTCCTCACATGTCCATACCATTGTAGCCTAGATCGCTCTATTCTATTTTGCAATGGTTCCTCTCTTACCATCTCTCTGACTCTCTCATTCCTCACTCTGTCCATTCTTGTCACTCCTACCCTACTCCTCTGGAACTTCATCTCTACTGCTCGTATTTTATTCTTGTCCCTTTCCTTCGTCACCCATGTTTCTGAACCATATGTCAAAATTGGCACAAAGTAGGTCTTGTAGATGATTCCTTTACATTTTTGTGGTACATCTTTATTCCATATCATCCCCCTAACACTCTTGAAAAATCTAACTGCGCACCTTCCCCTTTCATTTATTTCCATCCTATTGCCTCCCTTTTCTTCAATTATGCTTCCCAAGTACTTGAAGCATTCTACTTTCTGCAACTGCTGTCCTCCAAGTGTTATGCCCATATCTAGTCTGTTCTTCCTCCTCGTTGTGATGACCACTTCACTCTTTTGTGCTGAGAACTTCATCCCATATGATAACACTACCTTCTCCCACTCATCTAATTGCTCTTGTACTTCTTTCTCATCCTCTCCCCATACCAGAAGGTCATCATCAAACAACATTGCCTTCATTTTCCTTTCCCCAATGCTATTTACCACCTTTCGTATGATTTCATCCATCACCACTCTAAATAACAGGGGTGAGAGGGCACTTCCCTGTTTCAGACCACTCTCCAGTTGAAACCATTCCGTTCTCTCTCTTCCCACCTTTACACAGCTTTTGCTTCCCTCGTACATTGCTTTCACTCTTGCCACTGTCTCCTTGTTCACTGCTTTTGCTCTCATTGCTTCCCATACCTTGTTTCTATTAATACTATCATATGCTTTCTCAATATCCAAGAAGGTCATCACGAGATCTTTCCCATATTCATAATGGTGTTCTTGTAGCTGTCTTACAGCAAAGATGAGATCAACTGTTGACCTTCCTGGCCTGAATCCCTACTGTTCTTCCCTCAGCCCATCTTCAACCTCTGTCCGAATTCTTCTCTCCAGTACCTTCTCAAATATTTTGGCGCAGTGGCACATGAGTGTAATTCCCCTGTAGTTCTTGCATTCCTTCCTACTTCCCTTCTTAAATATGGGTATTATTATCCCTCTTTTCCAGTCCTCTGGTATTTTCTTCTCCCTCCATATCACTTATATTACTCGAAAGAGCCACTGTGTTCCTATCACCCCTGCTGCTCTCACCATCTCCACACTCACTTCGTCTATTCCCGGTGCCTTTCCCCCTTTCATCTTCTTTAATGCTTCCTCCACTTCTTTCCATGTCAATGCCTTCTCTGAAATGTCTTGGTCATTGTCTGTTTCTTCCTCCACAATGTCCACTACGCTGGTTTTAGTTGGATTTAGGAGTTCCTTGAAGTATTCTCTCCAGATAACCTTTACTTCTTCCATACTTTCGACCTCCTTTCCATTCCTGTCCACCATTCTGACATTTTCCCCTGTATCTCTTCTCTTTGCCTTTATCATTCCATACAACACTTTCTTACTGCCATCACAGTCCTCCTCCATCATTTCTGTCCATTTCTCCAGCCATTTCTTTTTCTATTCCTTCACTACTTCTCCTGCTTCTTTCTTCCACTCTTGGTGTTCTTCTCTTGTTGTTGTGTTTCAGCAGAGATTTATACAAAAGGATAGTTTTAATCAATTGTATATTTGGACATAGATTTGGCATGACCGCCATTACAGGGAATAAACAAAAGAGTACATTTTTATATAACTTAGATAGAGGAGCAAGTTAGTGACTGGCGGTCAAACGCAAGTATAATAGTTCCCCTAGGTTGGCGCTGATCGAAACTGGATTAGTTAAAAACCCAATACCCTCACTTAATCCAGTTGTCATTTTATCAATCGGATTCGATCGGCAATAATAAATTCATCAATTTGCAAAAATTCAAATGTTTCGACTTAACTAAGCTTTTTGTCAGAACATCTGCAATCATTTTACTAGTACCTTTAAAATCAACCGATACTTCTTGTTTTTCAGCTGCATTTTTGACAAAATGATATTTTACGTCTATGTGTTTAGACCTCTCTTGTATTTCGCTACATTTGGCATTTTTAACAGCTGACTGATTGTCACTAAACAATAAAACTTTACTGTTTTTAAAAATAAGTTTGTAATCGTTTCCCTTTAAAATTTCCTTTAATATTCTATTTAGAATTACTGCCTTTCTTGTACATGTTGCTAAACTGACATACTCCGCTTCCGTTGTTGATAGAGCAACAATATCCTGCTTCTTACTTTCCCAAGCGACGGGGCCATTAGCAAGAAACAAAATGTACCCAGTACATGAAATTTTATCAGCTTTTTCGCTAGCAAAATCTGCATCTGCATATCCTATTAAAGAGCTGCCCGATTTGCTGTAAACTATTTTGAAATCAATCGTACCCTTCAAATAACGTAACACCCGTTTTGCATATTCCCAGTGTTCCCTAGTGTAACATGTGTTATAACGACTTAGTTTTCCAACAGCATAGGCAATGTCTGGTCTACTACAGACCGCTGCATACTTTAAACTGCCCAGTAACGCTTGATATGGTACATCAGGACATTTACTTGGATCTCCTTTGGGTGGATCTAACTTAGGTTCCATAGGAATATCCGCTATTTCGCAATCTAGCATATCAAAACGAGACAAAATTGTTTTTATGTACTCTTCCTGATCTAACGTGATTCCTTTTTCTGATCTCTGCACTCTCATACCTAAAACACTTTTATCTTCCCCTAAGTTTTTAATTTCAAAATTTTTCTTAAGTGACTTTTCTAGACTGGTAATAATTGTTTCATTCTTACAAAACACAAGGAAATCATCCACGTACACAGCTATTATGCAAAGTAAATTTCCGCTTCCCTGAACATAAATACATGGTTCAGTTGAAACTCTTTTGAATCCTAATGTCATTAGGACATTTCTACATTTATCATACCATGAATTGGAAGCCTGTTTAAGACCATAGATGGCTTTCTTTAATAAGCAAACTTTGTTTTCAGAGCCCAGCTCTGTAAAACCTTCTGGCTGTTCCATAAAAAGAGTCTCTGTCAAATCTCCATTCAGGAACGCAGCTGTGACATCCAGATGATAAATATTTAACCCAACCTCAACTGATAGTGCTATCAGCATTCGTAATGCCGAATAACTTATAACTGGAGAAAATGTTTCCAGATAATCCACACCATATCTTTGTGAATATCCCTTAGCAACTATTCTTGCTTTAAAACGCTCCAATTTTCCTGCAGCATCAATCTTTTGTTTAAAAACCCATTTACATTTTATAGGAATCTTTCCATCTGGCAAATTTACCAGTTCAAAAACTCCTTTGTCCTTTAAATTTTTCAACTCTAAATTCATTGCCTCTTTCCATTGAATTTTATTTTCCGACCCTAAGGCTTCTTGCACTGTTTGTGGATCATTATGAGCGGGTAAGCAGTCACAAAAGTTTCCACTCATTGACGTTAAATAAGTAACGTGATCTGGAAATATCTTAGGAACCCTTGATCTAATAGGATACCGTCTGATTGATTCATTTTGCACAATCTCTACTGTCTCACTCATATCAGACTTATTATTCTCAGAAGTCATTACAAATAATCAAGTCTTCTTCTAAACTTGCATGACCCTGACTATCACTATTTATAACGTTTGCATTTTTATCGTTAACTTCAATATTTTGCTCTAAATTTATTTGGTTCCCTCTTTCCGTATTCGCGTTATCATCTTTGGCCTCACTATTTTCTTCGATTGTAACCGCAAAATCGACTTATGGTAACAACGTTCGAAAATCTGTTTTGTCACCCTCACTGGTTTCAGACTCTCTGGAGATGAAATTGTTTAAAAAAAACAACATCTCTAGATTTTAATTGCTTATATCCCTTTTCTGGATCCGCTAGTAGATAACCCTTTGATTCCTCGCAATAACCCACAAATACTCATTTCTTGGATTTAGAATCAAACTTGGTTCTATGTTCTTTTGGAATATGCGCATAGGCCACACAGCCAAACACTCGTAAATTCCCTAAATCTACTTGCTTTCCGGACCATTTCTCTTCCGGTACTTCATTTTTTAGCGCTTTAGTTGGAGATCTGTTTTTAAGGTATACAGAAGTCCTGCAAGCTTCTACCCACAACTTTTTAGATAGGTTTGCTTCTAGAAGCATAGGTCTTGCTTTCTCAACTATTGTACGGTTGACTCTCTCTGCAAGTCCATTTTGCTCTGGAGTGTAAGGGATACTAGTTTCGTGCCTAATACCACAGTTTTCAATTTCTCGTTTCATTTTAGAATTGACATATTCTGTTCCATTGTCAGTACGTAGGCATTGAATCTTACACCCTGTTTCATTTTCAACTTTTGCCTTAAATATTTTAAAATACTCATACACTTAATCTTTGCTCTTAAGAAAATAAATGAACGTTTTTCTTGAGAAATCATCTGTAAACGTTAAAAAATATTTTTCTCCATTAACTGAGGGTGGAGTCATTGGCCCACACAAATCAGAGTGCGCTATTTCCAATTTGCGGGTAATTTTCTCATGTCGAGGATTTTTTGTTTGGAAAGGTTCCCTGCATTGTTTACCTTCAACGCAAGCGATACATGGTTGAAACAGCGTTGTTCTATCCAGTTTCATACCAGTAGCCCTAGTTTCTAACAAAGCCATATTTTTGTGTCCTAGGTGACCTAACCTTTTGTGCCATATTATTTGGCCATTCTTTTCCTCCATTAAATTAGACATCGCCCTAGCTTCACTACTTTCTTCTTTCCGGTTGACTACAATACTTTTCGCATCTAATGTATAAACTCCACCTTCTTCGGAACCAGTAGCAATTAGTTCCCCTGTAATCTTTAAATTTGCTGCGTCAACTATCTGACAGCTCTTCTCTTTAAATATTACACAAGCACCGTTTCTAGTCATACAACTCACTGAGAGTAAATTAGACGAAAGCTTCGGTACATAATAAACATTTTTAAGCACCTGATCGTTGCCCTGAACTAAGCTAATAGTTGCACTGCCTTTTCCTGCTGTGCCAATCTTTTCATTATTTGCAACATTTACCTCAAGATTATCTTTCGAGTTAGAACTAAAGTAATTTAATAAATCAATATCATTTGTCATATGAGCTGAAGAACAAGAATCTACGTACCATTTTTCTGGTAGAACATTAGATGGCATGGCCATGAGCCACGCATTTGCCCTTCCTTTATTTTTGCCGTCGGCTCTCTTACTGGAGTCATCTCCTCTAGAAACTTGCGCAACTTTATTATTTTGAGAACAATCCCTTGCTAGATGTCCGTAATTATTGCACCTAAAACATTTAACTTTATTAATATCAAATGTATTATTCTTACGTTTTCCACCATGATTTGAAGGATTAGAGGATGTTGGATTATTAGGTTTGACTTTGTGTTTAGTATTAAATGCCACCGCAGTCTCCTTGACTTCCAACGAACTTCGATAACCTTCTTGAAGTAGCTTTTGCTTGACAGTTTCGGTATTCAGTTTTCCAGTAGCTGTGTTTTCAATTGCCATTCTAAAAGGTTTATAATCGTCTGTTAATCCTCTCAACATGAGTACGGCAACAAATTCATCGTCAACTTCCTTCCCCATACTTCTCAGTTTTGCACTTATTTCGGTAAATCGCTGAACATAGGCCTCCATATCCTTTGAATTCGCCAAACTAATATCAAATAATTGGTCTATGAGAACAATATGCCGATTAACGCTTTTATTCTCGTAGGTTGTTTTTAAGTGGTCCATATCGCTTTTGGGGTTTTAATGTTAGCAATTTCCATTTTAGGTCCATTATCTAATAGCATATAAATCTTGGCTCTAGTACGTTGGGCCTGCTTCTTTTGCTTTTCCGACACAGTCGATGCAAGGTTAAACTCCACATACATCCACAAATCCTCATGCAAAAGATACATCTCCATATCCATCGCCCATGTCTCATAATTTGCGCCTCCATGCAATTTTTCGATTTGCGGCAACGAATTGCCAAATCCGCCATTACCGGCCATTGAACAATTTTTAAATAAATAAAAGTTCAAAACTTACAGTAATATGTCCATCCACTTCTTTTGTACTCTGGGCCTCATAACCTGTTGTGTTTCAGCAGAGATTAATACAAAAGGATTGTTTTAATCAATTGTATATTTGGACATAGATTTGGCATGACCGCCATTACAGGGAAAAAACAAAAGAGTACATTTTTATATAACTTAGATAGAGGAGCAAGTTAGTGACTGGCGGTCAAACGCAGGTATAATAGTTCCTCTAGGTTGGCGCTGATCGAAACTGGATTACTTAAAAACCCAATACTTGTTCTGTCTGTCCTCTGTTAGAACCACTTCCTGAATGCTTCATTTTTCTTTTTCACTGCTTCCTTAGTTCTGGGGTTTCACCATGGTGTTTCCTTCCACCTTTTCTTTCCACTAGTTCTGCCACACACGACTTCCGCTGCTTCTACCAACACGTCCTTGAACCTATTCCATTCTTCTTCACCTGTTCTCGGATCATCCTTCGGTAATTTGTTCCTCACTAATATCTGGAACTTCTCCTTATTTCAATACCTGTAAATAGAATAAATAAGCTAAGCTAAAATCTAGCCGGCGATACAATAAGATAAAGTAAGAATGCGGCAGACAGAGAATAAAGCGGACGTACGTCAATGACAACTGACGAGTGAATATATCGACAGACGATATTAATTATGATTTTCATTTCAGCAAACAAATACGCCGACACAAGAGGTTATATGGAAGCTACACTAACAAATATATGTTATTTTTCTCCAATTTACAGACGGCGACACCATGTATATGATACTGACAACGATGATTTCACTTCCATACAGCAGCAACATGTTTTTTCATTCCAGCACAACACACTCCTTTTATTCTTTATTTTGTACTCACCTTATCATAATGCAACACATTCATCACCTTATTTTACAATAACACTCGGAGACAAGGTAAATCTGCACAGTAAGGGTTGATACCTGTGGGGTATCAGGCCTGCTGACAGATACAGGACACAGCGTCAAACATGTAACGTGATATCCGACACCGAGAGCCGTAACCAATTTGTGGCAGCGACCACTGTCAAGTGTGGATCCATTTACCCACAGTGAATGATTCACAGGATAGAGGTACACTAGCGGCCTAGCGACTAAACTATAATAGAATAACGGCCAAATAGCATATAAGTAGGGTATAGATAGTAGCGCGCATAAGATGAAAGATATGGCGAAATAGCCAGATAAGAATTGTAAACTACTTTGTAACAGAGGTATCAGAACCATGTTTATGATTATTGTTTTTATGGTTATCAGTTATATCACTATTATTAGCATGCAAATATTATTATGCCAGAATGGGCTACATCACTACGTTATTATGTCTTCACCATTGTCATTGCCACTATTGTACACACACATAGAATATTGTCTACATTGTACACAGGTATTGGATAACATTAGATACTTACACATTTAAACACATGTATTTTCCTTTTCATTCTCTTTAACAAAAAAATTGTGAAGGTGTCCTATTTCTCCCCACACAATAAACTTATTTTAATACACACCCTTGAATTTACACCCCAGGGCACCTATTTTATCTTTTTGCCTTCATTCTTTCATACACTATGCATTTATACTTTAAACCAGGTGAATGCATAGAGCAATTTTTTCATCTAGCTCTATTGTTATATCCACTAAACGATGTTTTTTTCCTCTTAGCACGATCCAATACGACAGATACGTCACAAAATTGCTTTGTTTATTTAAATTATAATATGCATATTTTATAATTGAATCGTGACTATAACACGCATGTAATATTTAATAATTTGATACGCGCATGTATAACAAACAATGTTCCAACCCTTACCCCACCCTTTCTGAGATCACACTACCCCGACACACCGAGGAACTACACGACTACAGACGACACTTCATCCACGCACCAAGAAGAACAGGAGGTCAAAGAAGAGAAGGAAGACCAGGAAGAAGTATAAGAAGAAGAGGAAACCACCCTTAACTCTCATATCAGTTTGTGAGGACCCAAACTAAACGTCGACGAGGTCTTGTTAAGGCCCAAGGGAGCCTACACCCTTAGGATCTTACACACCCCCATGAGAGAGGTGTCCTACGCCATTGGACCTACACATCTACAAGCTACACATCTACAGGAGTCTACAAATACTCCAATAACCACTCAACAAATAATATGCTTCTATCCCAACATCTTACACCCTCTTCTACCCAAAACTACCCCAAGCTGGGAGTACAGCACATCCAATACATTTTCTGAACACCGCAAGCAGGGTACCACTTACTACAGCTGGTTAGCCAATAGCTTGCATCACTCACGTACACATACACTGGAGGTATCTGGGACATCAACACAAATGAAGAAACACCAACTCAGCACTTCCAAACGGATAAATGGGACGTCCTCAACGGGCCAAATATCTGTTGTGTGCCGAAGGCCTAGCCCATCTACACCGTGACGTCCTGCCAGTGGTAAGTGTGACTCGAATCCTAGTACAGTGATGACTTGACCAGGAAGTCGGTGGTCGACTATATCCTGTATGAGAGGGAGTTAAATAAAAACATCACAGACATCAAGGTTATACCATCGGAGCGACCATTGAATGCTGGTAATGAACCTGAGAGGGACTAAAGAGAAGAAAGGGACTGAGAACCAGGAAAGACGTATAAGGATATGGAAACTGAAAGAAGGAGATAGAAGGGTCGAGTACCTCAAAATGGTAAAGAAAGGAATTCCAATAGATGAAGAAAGAGGGGTGGAAGGGGCTAGATTTAAGAAGACACTAGTAGGTGCGACAGAAGCAATATGTGGGAGGACAAGTAGTAAGAAGAGGTGGAAGGAAACACCATCGTGGTGTTGCACCCCTTAGGGGATGCACACCCCCGGAAATACATTAAACTTTCGCTCCATACGTATCTACATTTTCAGTCCCTATATCAACTATTCATTTGAACTGGCATGAAACTTCTTGAACTCATTTGAACCCTTTTTAAACTCGTACGACCCCGACACTAATACCGACCTGATTGGAATGTGCCAATTATGCACACACTGCATTGCCGCATCTATAAAGCGGGCATGCTCCCACACCTCGAGGTCTGTGTACAGTTTAACCTTTGAAGGACGACTTCACGCCAGCTGCCATCTAGGTGAGTGTGATTGCGAGATTACCCCTTTTTAAATTCACATCCACTATCCAACCCCTTACACTTTGTACTTGCATTGTTCAAGAATCCCTAGCACTAGAACTGTTCTGTGGAATATTACTAACACTTCACAAGAAGTATTCATTAAACCGATTGGCTTCCACTACACTGGTATTTCTGGTTATTTAATTGTACGATAAGCCCCTACCTGACCCCTTCTAATCCCAATAGGGTCCAGTAGTATTTAATTGTTTAAAGTCATTAGCTAGGCAATCCACTTGTCGGCTCGTGTTAAGAGCATCGGTCAGCATTGGTGTTACACATAAGTACTCTTGCGTGCGCCTGCCGTAAGCGCTGAGTAGTGACTATACCTCATCAGGTCGTTAACTACCAATCAACCCTTTACTAGTACATCACCCCCTAGCTCTCCAGGTACCTCGTATAACTGGAAGCTACCCTCTAAGCACGTCTAAGCTACATAGACGCTCCTTACACAATCTGATCCCCAAACAGCTACACTTACAGCCCCGATCTACACGACACAATAAACTACCCCTATACACATTGTAGAAGCCCTTCCAGGCCCACACAATTGGTGGAGTCACCGGCTACTGCATTTTAAGAGGGTTAATACAAGTAATCCCGTAGTAGGATCCCTGAGTACGACTTAGCAAAGCAACGCCAAGCCCAAAATTGGGGGGAAAAATTCTGAGTAGACATTGAGTACATTACATTACAAAACAAATTAAGCACATTTATGCTAAATATCCTAAGCAAGACTAAACGCAAGGTTAGGGACGTAGCCCATTACCTTGTCGCCAGTACCAAACCACTACGCCCTAAAATCCGTGTTACCAACGCCGACCTCATGAACGAACATAACGCAGTTCGATTACTTGCCGAACTTGAAGCAGGAGCCCTAGAGCTCAGATTAAAATACCCTGACGCTATAGCACACGCACCTCCCCTCACTTGGGCGCAGGCGCTCAACTATCATCCTCAGATAGCCACACTAGCGAGGAACTAACCCCCACATTACCCCATAGCGTACTACAGCAGATAATCGATACGCAGCAGGCATATAATAGCTTGCACACACTTATACAACAGTTAGAAGAGACTGCACGCGACACAGAAAGTACAGCGCTAATTACAGACATTAAGGCCGCAACTGATACGATAGAACAAAACATCAATAAATCACTTTCCACAGTACAAGCGGCGCAAATTGACCACAATTTATCTCTAGATAACATTGGGGAAACTGAACCAATTGACACCCAATACGCATTACACTCTACACCCAACGAACCGGGTACCTCTCAGGATAGGCGTACATATTTCACACGATCTGAAACCAACAATCTGTCACACATTTACGAAGGATCAAACGCTTCATCACACAACAATAGTCAAGGTAGCCCAAACAATCACACCCCATAAAGCGGCTACGAGGTATCTTACTGTACACAGAAAACATGGCCATGCAAGACAAGTACCCCATGATCCAGCCTGCAAAGTATTCAGGGGATAAGCAAGATCCCGAGGAATACCTCAAGGCGTTAGACAGAACGGCAAAAATTAACAGGTGGTCATGTGACTATAAGAGACGCCTCTTACCGGCATACCTTTCAAAGTCAGCATTAACATGGTTCGAACTCAATGAGGCCATTTTAACTGACGCCTCATGGGAAGAACTCTCTGCATCCCTGATACACGAGTTTAAACTCACGCCTGGTGAGGCCGATTTGTACGATCGCATCAGGGAACGAACCCAAGGCCCTGCGGAAAGCGCACAGGCGTATATCAATGCCAACTTCTTGATGTGCGATAAATATAATAGAGCAATGCCAGATAGACAGAAATTCGCCTCATCATGCAAGGCCTTAAGCCATCACTAGTGGACAAATTGTGCACTATGCGAAACCAGACGGCGCAGGACCTGATGGAGAATATTAAATTCATAGAGGCAGGTAATAAAATCACACAGAAAGCGGTAGATCAACACATCCGGACAGATAATCATGACCTGCATCAGCAAATACAGGATCTCACACAGCAAATGCAGGAAATGCAAATCACTGCCATTCACACTCACACAGGAGGACGGGCACAAAGAGATTATCAAAATGACCGGTGGCGGTCACAATATATTGACAGGCAAGAAAGTTCTAGGGACAATTACATTTGCAAGCAGCGTAGACAGAGCAACCCTACTTGGCACAACTCATCCCCAGAGAGACAAGAGTATTATCACTCACAATATAGGGAGGATATGGCTCGGCGGGACAGTCCACCCCCAATTAGGAAAACATATTGCGCCCCACGATACAGTGAGGACATACCTCGACGGGACAGCCCACCCCCAAGTCGGCCAGGGTATCGCCCACCACAATACAGGGAGGATATACCGCGGCGAAACAGCCCACTTCCACCTCGACAGGATTACGACCCTCCACGGTATGGACGAAACGAGGCCCACAGTGGCAACTCACCCCCAAGATACCAATCATATACCCCTCCACATCACAGGCAGAATAGTTCGCCCCAGCATAATCGGAATGGCCCTAGCTACGGCAGACCAACCCCACCGCGCGCACATGATGCCCCTATTCAGCACAAGCCGGAACCGGAGCAATACCCGCTACCCGATGACTATACACAGGGGATCCAGACAATACGCCCCCCAACAAGATCGAAGTACCTTGCTCCCTACACCCGCATCCAACCCCCAGACAGACACCTGGCGGAGCAATGCGCCCAGAGGGCAACCACGGTATATAGAAAGGCGAGGACATACCTATCAAAAAACTACTAGGGAGGTAAGGGGAACCGACAGTCAAATCGGTTGAAAACCCTTCCCCACAGTTATCAAAACACAACGAACCACCCCAAAGAGAAAACCCCTTATTCAGACACAGGAGAATATACCACGCGATAATCTGCCCTAGCAACAAGACACCCACAAACGCCCCGTTGAACGGAAACCTCCCCCAACACCCATCCGCAAGGATACAATGGAGGAAACTTTACTCCGATCAGATTTACAGCCGCACAGGTCCAAGGAGACGGAAACTGTTTATTTAGGGCAGTCAGCTTCCTAATACATCAGAGGGAGTACAAGCACAAGGACCTTCGAACAGAAACAGTTATGCACATTATGTCCCATTGGGACGAATACCAGTACTTAGCCGCGGACGGGAACGATAAACTATTCCCTAATAAATATTCTTACGGGGAATATATGTACAAATATGGAGTATATGCATGAGCAACAGAGGTCACTGCTTTGGCAAAGGTAACAAATTCAATATACATGTTTACACTGTGAACGAAAAGAGTCCCACACTTTCCACGACAGGATATAACGAGAACATCCATTTGTTATTTAAGGGAAGTCCCAATTCAGGACATTACAGCCCTCTTACACCCAAAGCGACACACAAAATCAAACCCACAACCCCCCCAGAGTGGGAAAGTGACCGTTGCTTCCAAACAGGAACCGGGAATCGAACACACATCCACCAGGAACAATGACACACCTTCTACATCGATGCCGCGCGCAGGAATCGAACTCACGCTAGCCCAGCCCGTGAGTGCAAGCGCGGCAGCCACTAAGCCAAGCGGAGGCAAACCGTTACCTTGCCAAGACACCAAAACGATTAACACGGTATCACAGGACAAAAACACGGATTTTACACCTACACGAGGGACGGGATACGTACCCATACCTTCCGGGACCGCTAGAATGATCGGCGCGCAAGCACAGAAACAGAGGGTCGAACCCATACCCGCCCGAAAGAGTAAAATTACTATGACACCAAAGCTGAGGCTAGAATTCGAACCCACACACTATCGAAACGGTAAGGAAGTTGTTTCATTCAGGCGGAACTTGAAACGACAATACAGTGAAGACCGGCCAGGAGTTGAGAAAGGCGAGGAAGAGGCACGGGTTAAAGCCAAGCGTATCAAATACAGTCACCAACAGGATGCTCAACGCTGCATCGGCGAAAATACTAGACAGACCGTACACACGGCAGTTCAGTCCGATGTAAACATTGGCAAACACACTTTCCACCCCTAGGCTCAAAAGCACCTACAATAACATATACTCTCAACAATACGCATATTGTACACGCTGGCAACACTATTTCAGCACTAACAATTCCCGCTAATATAAATGAACACAGAGGACACATATTTATTGATACGGGAGCCGCCATGTCTTGCGTACGCAGTACGTATATTTCCGACAGGAATATATACAGGGTGGACGCTAATACTCGACTTATCGCGGCCAATTCACAGAGCCTTAGTTACTTAGGAATAGCAGATAATACGGATCCAAATGGGCGAATTTAAGATAACCCATACCATGTTTGTTATAGACGATTTATCAGTTCCAGGAATAATCGGCACGGATTTCCTCGCGAAATATAACGCGGACATAAGTTTCGCCAACAATGAAATACGCCTGGTAAACGGAGGCCATGCGACTACACATTCCATAACACACGCTAGAAATACAGACAGTCTGCGAGAGCAGCGAGACATACGCAAGCACCAGGTCTCCCCGTTGGCCACAATACATCCACAAACCAGCACAGACGCCAGAATGGCAACAGGCAAAGACACTTCTACACAAGAACTGACACCGGAGCAAAATAAGAGGCTTACAGACCTGTTAGAGGAATATAACGACATATTTGCACACTCCTTCGCGGATCTCGAGGTAACGGATCTAATAGAGCATCATGTAGACTTAACTAGCGATAACCCGGTACACCAGCCTCCCTATAAAGTTAGCGCAAGGGAAAGACAAGCTATTGACACCCAAATTCAGGATATGTTAGACGCTAATATCATTACACCCGTGATATAGAACTATAGTGCCCCAGTGATCCTCACTTACTACTTGAGGTGGAAGGAAACACCATGGTGGAATGAGAAGACGAAAGACATAGTAAAGGAAAAGAATAGAGCCTTTAGGAGGTGGTATCAAAATAGGACGGTTGAGACAAGGGAAGAGTACCAGGAAAGAAAGAAAGAAGGAGGCAAAGAGAGTAGTGGGTGAGGAGAGAAGGAAGTGGATGGAAGAGTGGACAAATATGATGAAGGAGGATAATGAAGGTACAAAAATGGTCCTGTATGAAATGGTAAAAAATAAGAGGCGGAAGGATCCAACGGATTATGTTAGAATGGTGAACAAAAGGAGACAAGAGATAGAAAATAGGGAAGCACTGAAGAAAATGTGGAAAGAATATTTTGAAGAACTTCTGAACCCAAATGGAAACCACGGCGAGGAGGAAGAAATTATTATTGTTTATTATATCTACTGAGCTGCAATTAGGTCTCTATGCGCATACAATGACTCCTATCCTTGTTCTTACTGCAATTTGGTCTTCGTCCACCCGTATAACATGAAAAGGAGACAGATTCGGCTTGATGAGACACGACACTACCCCCGATGGCCTTCCTCTGGCATCTTTCATAATTGGAGCATGTATGTTATAAAATCACTTCACAATAGTATATTGTTCTCTAGTTACAAAGGTCTCCGTTAATACACATACATCAAAATCACTAAAGATGTCACTTGGCGAGTTGCTTAGTACTCCTCTTTAACCTTCAACGTTCCAATTTAAGATCCATATTGCATCACTCACCCCTAGTCTTGATTTATCCTACTTGCTGAGATTCTTATTTTCACCGCTTGGAGTTGTCAAAAGAAATACTGTCAGACTCTGGTCACTTAACGAAGGGTATTCATCAATTTGGCACAACTGATATTATTGGTGATAAGAAATCTTGTTTGATAGTGTAAGCGGGAATAATTCCAGGTATACTCAGAATGGTCTTCAGTTCCTTTTCGCTTCTCGCACGAGTAGGTTGTTCTGTGCGTTCGTATTGCCTCGCGGCGAGAAATATCGGCTCTTTCTTCATTGTGTTATCCATGGTGGTTCTCGTCTATTTGTGTGTGACTTGGTGTGTTCCAGTGCATATTACTCTGTAAATAGTTGACCCATTCCCGGATTATTATTCCGGCGGCATGGCCGAAAACAGTGGTTGAGAGGAAAATCCTCGGCCCCCCGAAGATAGAATGGAAATTATCCTTACCGAGACAGTCCCTTTGAACGCACCCTTTACCCCGGCATTATCGTCTGTTACCTTGCAAACCGACACGAGCTTTTCTCCACCGATTACGTCTTAACCGCCTCATCTCATTTGGAACGATCCTCCCTGACCGTACCCATTAAACCACTCTGGGCCCTACCAGTATCTAATTAACGTTGAGTCCGTGGACAAAACACATATTGGAAATGTACACCCTATGGGTTTAGGCAAACTTTTCTATGAGCACAATATTGAGAGTATTAAGGTCATCCATCGCAAGGGCCGTAACCGTATACAAATTACTTTCACTACAGCACGTGCTGCTAACCTTTTTCTTCAACACCCCTTGCTTGCAGACAATCAGCTGAAAGCTTTTATTCCATCCTCAAACAATCAACGGATTGGTTTAATCCGCAGGGTTGACCTCTCCTTATCGCCTGAAGACCTCGTGACATATATTGTGCCCGTTAGAGGTGGTGATCTGGTCCACTACCGATCGTGTGTAGCTTTCCAGATAACCACATCCTTGAACACATGTGGCCTAAGAGGATTGGAGTACACTCCTTGTGGGCTATTCCGGCACAAGACTCCTCGTCATCATAGGGATCAGGTTCCCATCATAGCATAGTCATAGACCCCGCAAGGAAATGCACCCCCTCAAAACTATTAAATTTAAATCCAGGCTTAAGTAAATCACAAAATGATTTATTAAAATCAGAAGCCCCTATCCTACAATCGGGGGTACCAGTCGGCTAATCCGTTAACTAAACACAGGTAAAGAAATAAAAATAAACTATTACTTTCTATGTAAAAATCACCCCTCGATTGGTCCTAAATACAATCAGAAAAAATAGCAAAGCTAGGGAAATGGTTCAAAAGATTTTAAATTGAAATTATAATTAACAAGACATGACGTTTGCAAGCGAAACGACATGATGGCAAAATGTCAAACATGACAGGAAAAACAACAAAGTAAGCTGTGACCATCCCGTATTTACATTTAATTTTTAATTAACCTAAACTCATCCTAAGTTAAACTAATCTACGGTGAGAAGCATCCGTAGTAAAAACAACTAAACAAAAATCTAAAGTGATTTACAGTCATCCTTTACAACACAAATCAAGTTTACAATCAACTGTACAACAAAATATCTACAAGTAGCAGAAGAAAGATGGGAATATGGGTTTACACAACAATTAATAAATAAGTATCACACACAAGAGTATTCTTATTAAACCTTCCTACCACATGATGGTTACTGTTTGTTTCCATCGGTCATCTATCATGTGTAAGCTAGGAAATCATAGTACTGTTCGTTAACAGTTGAACAATAAGTTACATTGTTCACGACCTACGAGTTGAAAACTCTGGGGTAGACCAAATCCCTGTCAGTCGCATGTGTCAGCTGTCTAAAGCTTAAGCTAACGAAGAAATAAAACGACAGCTCAGTGCAATGGTCAGCGAGTTATAAACCATGTTCAAAGTTAAACAGGCGTTTAGTGATTAACGATAATTATTGCTTTCGTTTAAATTAATTACATAATTTTTATTTAATGAGTGATTATTAGTTGTCTTTGTTTTAATATTTGTTAATTATACGGATTGACCATCTGCACGGCTTCCTAACTGGTGGACAAAACCACTGGTGTACACCCAAGTACACGCCAACAAGCAAACTCCGAGCTATCAAAAAGCTCAAAAAACCATCCTAAAGTAACAGAGTGTCCCGCTGGATCACTTCTTCAACCTCGGTCTGTCAAGTGCATGAGCTTTGAAACAACGCCGGCAACCTCAAAAACTATAGGAAACCACCCCTTCATCGTGCATAAACACACGGCATAAACCTTCACAACATGTGAGAAAAATAACATAGCCTCAAATAAGTCAATCAGTTTCTCAAGACAATTCTAAATTCTTAAACAATAATGGTTGTTCAAATGGGCTTCGCTCACAACATATGCGAAGATCGTAAACATTATAGGTGACCTCCTGTCACAATATCATTGCATTCTTAATAACGCTGTTAACTTGACCTAGTTTTATAAAGCTTAATAAACACTGGCTTCTGTAGATCACATCATTTAGAAAAGCATTAGCATTAAATCTGTCAGAAGTCTAGTCTCGCCTGGGATTATGGGTTGGCACTACTGCGCGTAACCTTGGAAACACTTGTCTCCCAAAGTGACTTACATTTTGTTCATTCCCAAACTATTACGAGTTGCATGGGCTACCGGTAAAGTTTCAAGTGTTCGTTTCTTTAGCATATCGGATCCATAAAACTGTTCAGATTGTGATCCTACACTTGCAGTTCATAAGATAATATTCGTTGTAGTGTTCGTGATACATTCATAATAGACCAAAAATGATTAACAATGATGTGTCTGCATGGGCAAAGCAAAACATACAAAACGCGAGATATTCCACTCACACTAACGTGTTTGGAAGATATAACGCTCCCAGCAAGTTGGTTACAAATCAAACATGTGCACTCATAGGCACTTCCAATGCATGAAATAAACATTCACACCATATAAAACAGTGGCGTTAATTTTAAATGATACGTTACTAGTGTGAACAAGACATGGAGTACAAACAGAAAGATATAACACTCCTTCACACTGTTACTCGATTCCTCTCGAATCTAGTGGTAGACTTTCCACTCAAATAAAAATGTATACCCAAAAATAGGTAATAAAACAACCTCTCCCATTGGAGGATACGCCTGCTCAGTGGCGTGCTGTACATATCACAAAATAGGGGTTCAAAATACTAACTTCAGTAACAGCTGATTTAAATTACTTAATTACAGCCCCGTTTAAATTACACATACAATTGGTTCGTTCAAAGTGAACATAAAAATGACATTAATTGCACCGTGTGATAAAAACACACACATATTTAATCAGGTGACTAACTCACGATTAGGAAATGCATTGGAGACGTACGCTGCGATGTGCATTGAAACATGAAAGATTACCATAGTCGGTAAGCTAAAAGAAAAACCTACTAAAACAAAACCTAACTAGATGACTGTGAATCGAAGTACGATCGTTAAAACTACTCCACCAAAGACCATCACCTTACAAAAGACATTAGTTAGACTTACGAAGAAACATTGTAGCTCACCTCATTCCTACAAGAATAATTGAGGGGTATTTCCTTCCATCTCGAGCGAGGGCCATACTTCCAACGCTCGGATAGGCACATTGTAATCCGTTCTTCAGCCTCCATTTGAATATGCTGTTGTGGTGCTGGGTATCTCTCTCATAAGGTGTCTACGTCATGATCACCCACATGGTGAACGGTGGTAAAGCTCTTCTTTTCTGGTGGATCTCGTACATCGTGGTAACGTTGATAAGTTACACAAAAAATTCACTGCTTCTAGTGTGATTCGCTAACTAACACAGCATCTACACTTGGTAATTTTGCAGACTGTATTCAACAAATGACCATGTCAGCTCCACAGATTCTACTCAACACAATCACGTATTGGTTCACTTTTTCCACTATCACACATGGTGAAAACTTTTATCTGATGAAATCTGCGACATCGGTCGTTCGAGAAAATTACGATTTCACACAACGTGGATTATTTTATGCACTTCTCACTGGCACTTTCGAAATCACAGTTACTCACACTTCTGAATGGCACACACATCGGCCATGCTTTCGGTTAAATCTCCGTAATATTTCACTGATTTCGAAGGCTTACAAAGCAACACTTTCACGGAGTTTTCCACTGCACACATCTCGTGCGTTATCATATAAGCTGGCTTACGTTTCCAACGGATTTATTCCTTCACTTACTGACGTCTCATCGGCCACTTGACCGGACTATTACAACTGCGTGTCGCACACATGCGGAGCTGAACTTAGACAATCAACGAGTGCTTTTCTCCCGGAAGCGGGTTGTACTGGCTTTGAGACTAGTCGAGTCGTTGAACGTCTCTAGACATTATTCCTGCATTTCCGCAGTGTCATTCCTTAGCCTCAAGTACTAAATAGATAATGTTAGGCCATTTCTCCTTGGAAAATTATACAGAAATACTTGATGTGGTATATTCAAAGGTGCACATTAAAGAATACCTTCTCTAATCATGGTAAAATAAATATTGACCGTCTTCCAACGAAGTCAAAAGTACAACTGCATCTCTCTGGATGCATTCAGAGATTCTTTCTCTCGTGTTACCAACTTTGACATATAAAAATACTCACCAGCATGAGCGGATACGGGCTCAATATACAGTCTCCTTATCCAATAATCAAAGTACAACGTATGATCGCCGTAAAATGACCAACTTTGACATATAAAAATACTCACCAGCATGAGCGGATACGGGCTCAATATACAGTCTCCTTATCCAATAATCAAAGTACAACGTATGATCGCCGTAAAATGATAGATGGCACAGTTCAAATGCTCCCTACGGATACGATTAAACCTTTTTCGAATCCCAGATTCTACCCCAATACGTCTCCATTTTTCATGTTCTCCTCAGGTACAAGTCTTTATCATTCGCCCAATCATCTGTAACCGCTGTCAGAGGTATGACCATACTGACCCAAGTTGTCGATCACGTGCACCCCGTTGTGGAAGGTGTGCGCAGGGTCACTAGACTCAGACATGCACCCAGGTGCTTGTACGCTGTATTCATTGTGAGGTGAACCGTATTAGTGGCTCACCCCAATGTACATGTCATCAAAAACAAGACGAAATCAAAACCCGAATGTGTGTCGAAAACAAGTCGTATCAAGAAGTTGTTGCACTATCTAACAACCGCTTTCAACCACTCAACGTTCCTCAACAATATCCCCCACTTTCCCAAACTTGTACCCCTACACAACCTACGATATCCAAAAAACGCAAATTCACATCTATTGTTCACATCCCACCCAAAGTTATCGCGCCTTTGAGATATGACCGTAAGGCCTACCTCTCGATAGTACACAGTGACCATCCGCATCGTCCAGTACTCTTTTCTGCATCTCCTTCGACGTCTAACATGACCCCCAACCCCCCATCCCTCCCTCTTGTGCCACCCAAATCAGGTGTGCCCCCAGAAATAACCGGAGATTATCTTCAACTCATGGAACTTTTGGGCACGAATGCCCAATGGACCCACCTTTTAAAAAACATTTACGACAAAATAGTTCGTCTGCCGTTCCATTCTCTTACCCAACCCGTCAAACGCCTTGAGACACGCCAGGAAATTGATTCCTCCCCTCTTTCATGAAGATCCTTCAATGGAATGCACACAGTATAGTCAATAAACGTCATGAATTACTTATGTTAATACTTATGTTAATCTTTGCATTGAACAAGCAATGAAAGAAATTGGAGAAAAATTTAAAGTGGGAGTGAAGATTCAAGGAGAAATAATTTCTACTCTGAGATTTGCTGATGACATCGTCATCTTGGCCGACAAGCCTGAGAATTTGAATGAGTTTTTGAATGGTATGGATTCCGTCTTACGGAAGGAATTCATGATGAAAATTAATAAATGTAAAACAAAAATACTGGAATGCAGCCGAAATAAATCAGAAACCTCTATGGAGATCAAATTGGCCAGTGAAAAGCTGAAGGAAGTAGGAGACTTCTGTTACTTAGGAAGCAGAATAACCAGTGATGGACGAAGCAAAGAGGATATAAAAAGTAGGTTGGCTCAGGCAAGGAAAGCCTTTCTACAAAAAAGGAATCTGTTGACATCGAATATAGATTTAGGTATTAGGAAGTCATTTTTGAAAGCCTTTGTCTGGAGCGTGGCGCTCTATGGAAGTGAAACTTGGACTATTGGTGCAGCAGAAAAGAGGAGAATTGAAGCATTTGAAATGTGGTGTTACAGGAGAATGATGAAGATCAGATGGGTAGATAGGGTTACAAACGAAGAGGTATTAAGGCGAGTGGGAGAGGAGAGATGTTTCTGGCGACTGCTAATGAAGAGAAGAGATAGGTTGGTAGGACACACACTAAGACACCCAGGAATAGCAAGCTTAGTTATGGAAGGAAGGGTCGAGGATAAGAACTGTAGGGGTAGACCAAGGTTAGAATATGTTAAACAGATTGCCTCGGATGTAGGGTGTGGTAGCTATGTAGAAATGAAACGATTAGCTCAGGACAGGGAGGCATGGAGAGCTGCATCAAACCAGTCAAAAGACTGAAGACTCAAACAACAACAACAATACAGGAATACCAGCCCGAGGTAATCCTGTTACAAGAAACATGGTTACACCATACCTTCTCGTTCCATATTCCACAGTATTCCGTCGACAGCCATGATGGCCCAAAATATGGTGGCGTACTTAATTTAATTCATGAGTCACTTTCTTATCGCGTCATCCTTTTGCTTCTTACCCTCCCTCGCACATATTCCCTTAACATTCAAGTTAGCACGTTTTATATCACTAATCTTTATATACCTCCCGGATATCAAAGGCAACGAACGCCATTTGCAATCCTTCTTTGTTTATTGTCGATCTTTTCCATCCCATATTCTGGGTGGTGACTTTGTTGCCCACCATACGGAATGGGGAAGCGCACGTATCACCCCTAAATGTCGTCACATATGGACCTCATCTAATCTTTCCTCGTTTCATCTCCTCAACGATGGCTCTCCTACTCGCATTTCTACCCCTTCATAAGACCCTAGTGCTGTTGATTTAACCTTCGTTTCTCTCAATATTGCGCATCAGTTTTGTTGGCAAGCATCCCTAGATCTGCATTTAAGCGACCATTATCCCATAATAATCACCAGTTCTTCCTTACCCTCATACCCACCCCCCATGCAAACTCCTCGATAGGGGGGCGTGGTGGCTCAGCGGTCTAGCTGTATTCCTCTCACCAAGGCGGTCCGGGTTCGATTCCCGGTCATTGCATGTGAGATTTTCGAAGTGAAATGTCATGTCCTGTGGTTCGGATTCCACGTAAAAAAGGAGGTCCCGTGGCTCATGATCTCAAGATTAACGGTCACGTTAAACTTCAGTCTTCCTTCCTTCCTAAACTCCTCGATACCGTACTTCAGAAATTTTATTATTTTGATCCGTTTTTTTTCTTTTTTCGAGTATATACAACATTATTTTTGCCAAGCCGCTCCCTAAGTCAGAACTTCCTATTAATACTTAATACACGTCATAACCCGATATTTTGTTACTTAAGACCCACTCATTCCTTGTCAAGAACGCATTGGGCAGAAAATATTTCACATCCCATGGTGGGACGCCGAATGTAAGGGATTAGTAAAGCGACGGAAGGCGTTACTTCACCTCTTTCACAAAATAATACCCCCTACACATATATGCAATATAAAAAGCTAATAGCCACCATGCAACGCACCTTCAATGATAAACACCGTAATGCCTGGCAGACATATGTCAATACTATTAATCACTTGACACCCCTTACCCAAATCTGGAACTCTATACGGACCTTATAGGGGTGTTACAAATGTTACATATTTCAATGACTTATTAAATAAGGAAACATGGTCAGAAATTTATAAACTAGAAAATGTAAATAATAATAATAATAATAATAATAATAATAATAATAATAATAATAATAAAATCCATTTTATTAATCCCCTAACGAGTCAAGGACTCTTATACAAAGGAAGTGTACAGTTTTATCTTGTTATGATAAATTTAATGCATTTAACAGTACCCTAAAACACTATTTTGAAACAGCATTCCCCTTTAGACAAAGAACTGTTCAAAATAACAAAACTAGCAATTGGATAACAACAGGGATTATAAATTCATGTCAAAGAAAGAAATTTCTACACAAATTATATAAACAATACCACACAACACCTGAATTCAATTTATACTACAAAAAATACACTAGCATATTAAATAAGGTAATAAGACTATCAAAGAGAATGCATAATGATCATTTTATTTCCCAATCATCTAATAAAACAGGGCTATGAGGTCCGTGATAAAGAAAGAAACTGGAGAATCTGCTAAAATACAAAGCAACATTACACTGACCAGAAATAATAAAGTGATTAATAATCCAGAGGAAATAGCAAACACTTTCAATGACTATTTTCTGGAAATTCCACAAAAATTATTAAATAAATCACAGGTAAATACACTAAATTCTAATAATAAAATAAATATATGTAGTGATTCTTTATTTATAAATCATGTCACAAGTGAAGAGGTAAGAATAGTTATAAAAGAACTAACAAATAAATTTTGTGCTGGCATTGATGGCATCCCTGATGCAATTTTAAAGAAATGTGCAGAAAATATAATAAATCCACCTACACACTTAATAAACAGTTCAATTCTCTCAGGAACTTACCCGGATATTTTGAAGTTATCAAAAGTAATTCCAGTGCACAAAAACGGTTCAAAAGATGAATTAGATAACTATCGTCCTACAACCTTACCAACTGGTATTGCAAAAATTGTGGAAAAAAATCATGTGTAAGAGACTGATAAGTTTTACAGATTTTTTTTTATCAAACTCACAACATGGATTCAGAACGGAAAAATCTACACAGACAGCAATTTATGAATGTATTAATAGTATACTGAAATTAATTGACAATAAGGAACATGTAACTGGCCTATTCTTGGATTTATCGAAAGCATTTGATGTTGTTGACCATAAAATCCTCCTTACAAAACTAAATCAATATGGTATTAGAGGTCTATCTAATAAATGGAAAGAGTCTTACTTAACAAGGCGTAAGCAAATAGTAAGCTTGAGACACAAGGATGATGGAACCAAATTACTTAATGAAATATTGTCCAATGAGGGAATTATTAAATTTGGAGTACCCCAGGGATCGGTTTTGGGCCCACTACTCTTTCTTCTATATATCAATGATATAACACAGAACGTTCATTCACATAAGGAAATTTTGTTTGCGGACGATACAACACTCGTAATAAAACGTGAAACTAAACAGGTCATACAGCAGTCTGCTGACTCCGTTACAAGAGAGTTAACCAAATGGTCACAAGATAATCGCCTCATAAACAACTATAAAAAAAACAGTATGTCTAAATTTCCACACTATACAGAATAGGAATCCTGCGAAGCCCAATATAACATTAAATGGTCATCAAATATAAAATAAATCAGAAACAAAGTTTTTAGGACTATGGATACAACATGACTTGAAATGGAATAAACATATACAATATCTGAATAATAAACTGAACTCGATGTGCTTTGCGTTACGTACTTTGAAAACCTGCACTAGCATGCAAAAATTAAGAAATACTTATTTTGCTTATTTCCATTCATACTTAAGATATGGGGTCATATTTTGGGGTATGTCGCCAGATGTACTAAGCACGTTTAGGATACAAAAGAGGGCGATTAGAATTATGGCAAATGTAAACACTAGAGAATCATGTAGACCTCTGTTTAAAGATTTAAACATTCTCCCTTTGCCCTGCATATATATCTTTGAAAGTATTATGTTTTGTAAAAAGAATTTAATGAATAAGGATGTTTTTCTTAAAGCAAACAATGATGTTTATAGGCATAACACAAGACAAAACCAAAACATTCATATTTCACACACACACACACACACAAGCATATCAAAAAGGAACTTATCACACAGGAGTTAAATTATACAATAAACTACCCCAGTATATAAAACTTGCCCCAAAAATAAAAACCTTTGATAGAATGTTGAAAGCTTATCTGCAGTGCCATTGTTTTTACTCTGTAGTTGAATATCTTAGTGTATAGAAACGATGAAATCTATAATTATATTTTACTTTTCTATTTTAATTGTAATACCTAGCTGTAAGTTGTTGTATTTATAGAATTAAGTTTTCATATTATAATAATAGAATAAGGTGTAAATAGTTGTCCAATAAGATTGTATCTCTTACGAACTGTTATTATAATAAGTTATAAATATTTATAGTATTAGTATTACTGTATATACCTATTAGTACTTTTATTTTATAGATGTAAATTCTGACGTGTCCTATATCAAAAATGTATTGTATACATGTATTTGATCAAATGGAAATAATAAAACTATCTATCTACCAAACACGTGTGTCCACACCGCCTTAATTTTGATAATTCCTGAAGTTTTTACCGCAGTCTCACACCCGGCTATGTCGCTTTTGCACACCCATCCTATCAATACGACCCGTCTTCAAAATTTTCCTGTCTCTCTTAACCGATTTTATACACCGAACTCCGACATGCTTTAACCACCAAAAAATCCTCCACCCCAGGTCTCGACTATATTTCCTACCAAATGCTCAATAGCTTACCCTCTTCCGCTCAACTTGTCCTTCTTGAGTTCTATAATACCGTATTAAGTACAGGTCATGTTCCTACCTCGTGGAATGATTTCTTATTACTTCCTATGTTAAAACCCGGCAAAAACCCAGCCCTACCCAGCAGCTACCGAGAAATTCAGCTCTGGTCCTGTATTCGCAAAACGTTTCAGAGAATATTACTGGCACGACTAATCTGGGCACTAGAGTATTACGATATGGTTCCAAAAACCCAATTTGCCTTTGTCAAACGCAGGTCAACAGTGACGCCCTGAATAACTTCCTTACAGATCTTCTCTTGTCCAGCTGCCGTAAAAATTTTACAGTAGCCGTTTTTCTCGACATTAAAGGCGCATACGATAATGTCAATGTCTCGTTGTTGTTGGATATTCTATATCAATGGAAATCCACCCCCCCCCTCTTTTATTCACTTGATTGCAGCTTTTTTTACAACACCGTCATGTCATTCTTTCTACCTTCCCAACCGTCCTCAATTCGCGTTTTTCGTCCTCTGGTCAACCTCAATGCGATATTTTAAGTGGCATCCTGTACCTCATTTATACCTGCGAGATTGAGGGACTATTACTCCCACATGTCCGTATCATCCATTATGACGACGATCTTCTTCTCTATTGTTCTCATACCGATCAATCCACGTGTCGGCCACAAATGTTTCACGCCCTCACGATTTTACACTCCTGGCTCTTTACTCACGGCCTTGAAACCGTCCCACAAATAATTCCGCCCTAATTTTTACCCACCGACGTTTCTATGATCGTTCTCCGATCCTATATCCGATATCGCTCACCAAACAAAATATCTAGGTCTTCTGATTGACGATAAGTTGACCTGGGCGCCTCAACTTGCTCACTTAAAATTACAAGTCACAAAAAAAACTACATTTATTCCGGTCGTTAACCCGTCGTACCTGGGGAGCTGACCCCCAAATATTGTTACTATTATACCGCTCTATCATCCGGTCCTCCCTTGATTATGATTGTCATTTTTATGACATCATGCCTCAGTCCCACCTCACTGTTTTAGATAAATTACAGTATGCCGCTTTGCGAATTATCCTAGGAGCTCTCTCTTCCACCCCCACACAAGACCTCTTAGTTGAAGCTTCTGACCCGCCGCTTGCTCTCCGAAGGCAGTATCTGTCCTGTCGATACCTCCTCCGCAAAATGGCTCTTTCTTCTTCCCCCATTCTCCCGAAACTATAATTACTTCAGGAATATCACCACCAACATTTACTAAAAAAATATTCCTTACCCTCTCTTCTACAATCTTTCATCGGCCTTACCGGTATTCGTCCTGATGTTTTACAAACTCGGAAGCCTAACTGGTATAACGCGCCCTCCCACCTGTATCAGTTCAAACCGGAAGTTATTCATCATGCACCCTACTTTTCCCGTAAAGATTCCTTTCTCCATCTACCAATCGCACGCCGTTATGTATATCAACTTGAAGAACGTGCTCATCATTGTACTACAATTTATACTGACTGATCCAAATTAGCCTCCCCTCGAGGAGTGGGCCCCGCCTTCTATATCCCCGCCACCCAACATCTTGCTTCTTTTACATTACCCCATAACTTATCTATTTTCTCTGCCGAAGCGTTTGCCATCCGTCAAGCCCTCCTATACATTAAACAGAATGTAATTTCTAGATCTCTCATCTTATCCGACTCACAGAGTGTTCTCCAGGCCTTGCAAAATGTTTCTCACACTGGTAACTGGTTTATCTTTAATATTCTCAGGTTGACGTATGATTTAACACAGTTATTTATACACGATCGTTTTTTCTTGGATCCCCGGCCATACGACTATTTCAGGGAATGACTATGTTGATTCGGCCGCCAAACATTCTGTGAGGGGCCACGGCACCCCTGTCACCACTGCCACCCCCGCCTCTGATTTTTACCTATTCTGGAAGAACGACTCAAAGATGAATGGTCCCGACAATGGCGGGAATATGCCACGGTAAAAGCAAAGTTTTATTCTAATATCCAACCGTCGATTCCCCATCTTCCTTGGTTTTATAATGGTCAATACCCTCGTTGTCATATAATTACAATTATTCGTCTACTTTTTAATCATGCCCTTGTTTTGACATCATAAATCGTGCTGCAGTCTGAGGTGATGCATGACCGAAGGTATTTGAATTGGGTCACTTTATTAAGTTGAACCTCACCAACAGTGATCGTGCCATCAGTTTGGTCACCGCATTACAGGTATTCCGTCTTCTTCAGATTCAATTTCGTCCCAAATTCTTCAAGACACATCTTCCACTCTTGTACTTGCTGTTCGAGGCGCCTACGGGTCACGTGAGCTAACATGACATCATCCGCATATAATAATGTCCATGGATGCCTGGTTTGGATGTCATTTGTGATGGCGTTCATGCAGAGTATGAAGAGCAAGGGGGATAAGGCTCATCCTTGATGGTCACCAACAGTGATTTGGAAGGTATCGGATATTCCTGCTGCGCACCGCACTGAACTTGTTGTCATTCGGTACAGTAGTTTCACCAGTTTACATAGGCTTCAGGTACACTGTGTAGCCTCAGTGCCAGCCAGATGAGATCATGTGGTACTCTATCGAACGCCTTTTCCAAATCAAGAAAGGCTAAGTGAACCGTCTTCCTTTTTTCATGGTGTCGTTCCATCAATAGACGAAGTGCATGGAGAGCGTCTGTTGTTCCGCTGTTTTTAACAAAGCCACACTCGTTAGATGAAACAGTGATGATGTTTCGTAACCTCGCATCAAGAACACGTTCAAAAATATTCATAGTATGGCATAGGAGGCGGATTGGCCTATAATTTGAGCATTCCAGTATATCTCCTTTTCCTTTCCAAATAGGAATTGTGATACTGGTTATCCAGGCCTCTGGTACTGTGTCTTCCATAATAATTTTGTTGAAGAAGTCAGTAAGCCATACTACACCTTGTTCCTCCAGGAGATTCCATACTTCGGCTGGTATATCATCAGCACCAGGCGCTTTCCCCGACTTCATTTTGTTGATGGAAGTGGACACTTCTTCTGTAGTGATAATGGGCATAGGGCCGTGGATAGGGTCAGCTGTCGGTAGAGGCGGATGAGGGAACTCCGTATTGCATATATCCTCAAAATACTCCTTCCAGCGATGTAGTAACTTATGTCATGTCTCTTTTGTAAGAGGTGCTCATTTCTGTCTTTGATGTTGATAACATGACCGAGATCGTGTGAGGCACGCTCGTGAGCGCGGGCAAGTTTGTAGATTCTGTTTGTGCTACCAGGCTTATCCAGCTCGTCGTAGATGGTTTTGTAATGTGCTGCTTTTGCAGTTGCTACAGCTCGTTTTGCACTGGACTTGAGAGTCCGGTACCTATCTAAATCCTCCAAGCTGCGTGTCTGGTGCCACGTCTTGTAAGCAGCTTTCTTCTCCCTGGTTACCTGCTGCACATCATCATTCCACCACCAGGTCTGCTGGTCAATAAGACGTCGATTTGGTTTGGTGACACCTAGAGTTGAAGTGGCACATGTCTTGATGGATTCGGACAGTGTGTTCCAGCCATCTTCTACTGAAGACGTTGTAGAATTTGAAATCGATGGCATCAATGCTTCTTTGATGGTAGCTTAATGTTCTAATAGTCTCCACCATTTAATACGTTCAATCTTCGTGCTTGGCCTCACAGATACATAATCTATATGGACTGCGGCATCTAGTAGGCTACATGTATTCGGTGTTGAGGAGCAACGCTGTCATATGGGATCACTTTTGTATCCTTGATCATTGCGAGGTCTCTTCGTCGTGTCATCCAGTAGTCAATTTGGGATGTATGACTTCCACTATAGTTGGTGATAAGGTGTGAATCCCGCTTTATAAAAAAAGGTGTTAGTTACAGACAAATCCCACGCTTCCGCAAATTCTAGGATTCGAATACCATCATTGTTACGGCAACCATAACCATGGCCTCCATGATTTCGTTCAAATCCGTCTCTTTCATGACCAACAAGTCTATTTAAGTCTCCACCAATGAAAAGGATTTCGCCATCATCAACAGCTTGAATGTGTCCCTCTAGATCGTTCCAAAACTTATCTTTCTTTTCTTCAAGGCAACCAGTCTGTGGAGCATAGCATGACATAACTCGGATCAGACTGGTCCCCAAGGTTATCTGTATTGACATCAGGCAGTCGCTGATGCGTGCTACGTCAGAGACGGTGTCGCGAATCCACTGGTTAACAATGACACCGACTCCATTTGCACTTTTCTTACCATTATAGATTAGCTTGTAGCCTTCTCCGATATCTCTTGATTATGCACCTGCTCATCGGGTTTCTTGAACGCAAGCTATGTCCACATTCGGGTGCTTCAAAGAGGTGGACAGTTCTCGGCTTCGGCCTATCATGGCACGGTGTAACCTAGAACCGTCCGAGGTCGACCGTGGCATGTAACACAGCATGTGGCTTACACCAATAAATAAACCGTGACATAACCCGCCATGATATATTTTTGTAGCTTATACAAAAACGAATCGAAAAAGAATAAACAAGGAGCAAAGAGGGGCATATACAAAGAACTCGCTACATCAGTTCTTCAGTTCTCCCCACAGCAATTGGTACAGTAAATCATCTCGTATTTCAGTGTCCCTGTATATGCCGCAACGTACTACCATAACGAATAGAATATAAAGTGTGATCTCTTCTCCCTCAATAGCATGTAATGAATACGGATCGGGTTGGCACTCGCCGCTACGCAGCGCTACAGTCGATTTGAGATTGTTGATTTCCATATATGTTTATGTGTTTATGTGCGATATTTTAAGTATTTAATCGATCGGAGTGTTTTGGTGGTGTTCTGTGCAAACGTTTATTGATATACAAGTGCTTACACTATTACTTCATAGTATTAATACCTGAAATGCTATTGTAGGAAGCATTAACTGAAATTGAATTTAATTTCTTGCCGTGTGTTGACGTTATCTTCGTGTGTTAATTTTATTGTTATTTAATGTAAGTAAACAGCAGTTTAGCCCTTACATTTTCATGAGTGCTTAATGTGAGTAGTGAAGATGCCATGCTCTATTGTACCAGGATGCAGATCTGGCTGTGGGGACTGCAAAGAGGTCAGGCGGTTTTGCAAACCTCCTAATGATAAGGAACGTTTTATCAAGTGCAAAGGGGCCATACCAGGGCCATATCCATGCAATACAAAACTGCCAACAAGAATAACACCTACTTCTTCAACTTTAATTGACCATATACATTCTAACTTTGCCAATAATGATAATTTCTATTTGTATAATGTTATGTGTGACCTTAGTGATCATAATATTTTAATTCTAGACATTTCATCACAACCAGAAGTGAGTACGCAATCCAATAATCGTTCCAATATAGAAACATTTACGAAAATAAGTTATGCCAAACTGAACAATTTCTTTTCAAAAAATAAATTTCCAAATCTAACTACTGACGTCAACGAAGCATATAATCAGCTTTGCGATTTCATTAGTGATGGACTTAGGACAACTAGTATAAATATTAAGCAAAAACCACAGGTAAAAGGTACACACAAACCATGGGTAACACAGGAGTTTCTGGAAGCGGTAAAAAGAAAAAATAATTTGTATGCAAAAACTAAAACTAAAAACCCTTCAACTGAAACCATTAAAGAGTACACAAGATGCAGTAGGGATGTGACTAGAATGAAAAGAGAGCTGAAAAAGTTATACTACAATAATGTAATTAGAGAAGGGAATACGATAAAAGGAATGTGGAAGGCAGTAAATCAAATACTTGGCAAACCTCATAATACATGAAACATTGTTGAAATTGAATATGAAAACATACAATACACCTCTAGCCAAGATATATGTAAAGCATTTAACATGTATTTCATAAATGTTGTAGAAAACTTGGTTAAAGATACTCCAATGACCCCAAATTTGCAATCGAACCAGACGATCTGTAACTCACTATTCATAAAACCAACAAATGTGACGGAAGTTAAACAAATCATTCAAAACCTTGCGAATAAAAGGAATTACACATATGATGGAATAAATAACATACTCCTTAAGAGATGTGCCAATCATCTGGCTCCATTGCTTGCTGATATAATTAACTTGTCACTGCAAACAGGAGTAATACCAGATAAATGTAAACTAGCAAGAGTGGTACCAATATTTAAAAAAGGTGATGTATCTAACCCCAGTAATTACAGACCGTTGTGTATATTATCCTCACTTGTAAAAGTACTGGAAATAGTAATCAAAAAACAAGTCCTGAATTTCCTAACAAAAAACAATTTTTTCTTCAAATATCAGTACGGCTTCCTTCCCAAACATAGCACTGATTCAGTAGCATTTGACGTAGTGTCACTTATACATAAAGCAATAGATAACAATAAAATAGCAGCAGGACTATTTATAGATCTTGCTAAGGCGTTTGACACTGTTAACCATATCTTGTTGCTAAGTAAACTATCAAATGCAGGAATTAGAGGAATAGCCTTTGAGTGGTTTAAAAACTACCTGTCTAACAGGAAGCAGTATGTTAATATTAATAAAACTAAAGGGTCCATTTCTGATGTTAAATGCGGAGTGCCACAAGGGACAGTGCTCGGACCATTGCTGTTCCTGATTTTTATTAATGATATAGGTTATTTAGAGTTTACTGGTAAAATATTTCTATTTGCAGATGATATGTTTCTACTTTACGAGAGCGCCTGTGAACAAACGATTATGCAGAATATGCAAAAGGATCTAAATATACTAACAACATGGCTTTCAAAAAGTAAATTAATCATTAGTAGCTCAAAAACAAAATTCATGCTATTTCACAAACCAGCTTACAGTCCAAGCACTTGCAACATAGTTAAAATTGGTAATGTACCCATCGAATGGGTGAAACAATACACATATTTAGGCCTAACTTTGGACAATAACTTCAGTTGGAATGAACATGTCACAAATGTGAAAAAGAAAATTGTTAGTGTAATTGGTGTTCTAAAAAGATTACGGGAGTATGGAATAAGCAATCAACATTTAAGGAGCATATATGCCTCTCTTATTCATTCTCACCTTATGTACATGAACATGGGCCTGTTGCAGCAAAGGATTATTATTCAATAAAATTAATATGTTACATAAAAGGGCTTTGAAAATACTTTTCAATCTTCCCATGTTAACACCTACAATTCAATTATACCAACAATGTAATGTCCTATCACTAAATTGTCTCCGTCAAAGAGCCTCAGTAATAATGATATATAAAATTAAACATACAATAACCAATTCAAGTATCATACTCACAACCAATTCAGATACTCACTCACACATCACCAGAAATGCAAGCAATATCCACTATAATGTAATAAATACCAGCAGGTTTGGAAATAATTCACTATGGCATTACTCATCATCTATATATAATAGACTGCCTGATGGCCTGAAAAATATCTCCTCACTGAGAACTTTCAGGAAAGAACTGTTTAAATTCTTAATGGATTCAACAATGTAACTTACATGTAATTTCTAAAATACCATTGTTACCTTGATGTACTGCACTATCACGAGCCTCGGCTCAGGTGCCCCTTATGAGATAATAAATAAATAAATAAATAAATAAATAAATAAAAATATGGGGTAAATGTGCACGGGAATCAATAAATGAGCTCGAAGTTCTCCAAAAAAGAGCAATTAAAATCATGTATGGTTACGATTTTAGGAAACCAACTGTACAAGTATTTCAGGAGACAAACATATTGCCATTACGAAGCCAGCTCAAATACTCTGAAGCTTTATTTATGTTCAAATATAAACAAGGTCTTATTAATCTTAATACTGAACTTCAATGCAGGAAAGACATTCATACCCATAACACAAGATCAGCAAACCAGTTATACATGGAGTCAACAAACACAACTAGATATGGTATTAAAAGTATTTCCTATTCCGCCAGCACATCTTATAACAACTTACCTCCTAAACTGAGACAAATTGTAAACTTAAACAAATTCAAAAAGGAAGCACGCAGGTACTTCCTGAAACTATATGTTGAAAAATATAGATGAACCCATCAAGACTGCATAAATGATCCTACCACCTTAATATATTCTAGTATAAGTTGCTAAGCCATATTTGTAAAGGGCAGTCCCCCCTTGAGCTACCAGCTCACTGGGACTTTCTGTACCCTATAAATAAATAAATAAATACTTAAAAGTCCTACATCTGTGATGCTCACTTTTCAGAAGATTTATTTGTTAAATTTGACAAATTTGTGATAGAAGGGAAGGAAGTAGTACTTCTCCCAAGAACCAACTGGCGATGGAAAGACTATTCTGTTCTACATGAATGAAAATCCACAGCCTGCTTCCAGTCTCCGACCGGGTCAGGAATGGAATGAATGAAGCCCCCATCTGTTCTACATATATTTCCTAATTTGCCTAAGTATTTGCCCGGCATGGTGTAAATAAAAATGCTCTTGATGCCATTAAAGACTACTTCTGTGAAGAAAGGGATGAGAATAAAAAGGCAATGAGTTAAAAAACATATACTTACCGTAATGCTGAAGGAGGCGTGATCAGTTTTAGGCAATAGCCTACTCTATGAAGGGGTCATAACTATGCATTCTATGTCTGTTTAATGTTAAGTTCTTCTGAAATGATGGTAGTTTACTGATTTAAGTGTTTGTGGAGTGAAATTTATGGTTATTATTGAATTGTATAGTAATCTACGGTAAAGTTGAAAGTTGCGTTCGTACGGCTTTTTTTTCTATGTTGCAAGTCTGTTAAGGGAATGTAAAATGTTTAACAATGTTGTTGTTTGAGTTTTCAGTCTTTTGACTGGTTTGATGCAGCACTCCATGCCTCCCTGTCCTGAGCTAATCGTTTCATCTCTACATAGCTACCACACCCCACATCCGAGGCAATCTGTTTAACATATTCTAACCTTGGTCTACCCCTACAGTTCTTGTCCTCGACCCTTCCTTCCATAACTAGGCTTGCTATTCCTGGGTGTCTTAGTATGTGTCCTACCAACCTATCTCTTCTCTTCATTAGCAGTCGCCAGAAACATCTCTCCTCTCCCACTCGGCTTAATACCTCTTTGTTTGTAACCCTATCTACCCATCTGATCTTCATCATTCTCCTGTAACACCACATTTCAAATGCTTCAATTCTCCTCTTTTCTGCTACACCAATAGTCCAAGTTTCACTTCCATAGAGCGCCACGCTCACGACAAAGGCTTTCAAAAATGACTTCCTAATACCTAAATCTATATTCGATGTCAGCAGATTCCTTTTTTGTAGAAATGCTTTCTTTGCCTGAGCCAACCTACTTTTTATATCCTCTTTGCTTCGTCCATCACTGGTTATTCTGCTTCCTAAGTAACAGAAGTCTCCTGCTTCCTTCAGCTTTTCACCTGCCAATTTGATCTCCATAGAGGTTTCTGATTTATTTCGGCTGCATTCCAGTATTTTTGTTTTACATTTATTAATTTGCATCATGAATTCTTTCCGTAAGACGGAGTCCATACCATTCAAAAACTCATTCAAATCCTCAGGCTTGTCGGCCAAGATGACGATGTCATCAGCAAATCTCAGAGTTGAAATTATTTCTCCTTGAATCTTCACTCCCACTTTACATTTTTCTCTAATTTCCTTCATTGCTTGTTCAATGTAAAGATTGAAAAGTATGGGTGATAAGTTGCAGCCTTGCCTTACACCTTTCTGAATACCAGCTTCTCTCTCATGTCCTTCAATTCAAATGACTGCTGTCTGGTTTCTGTATAGATTGTATATCACCCTCCTATCCCTGTACTTTATTCCAATCGATTTCAAAGTGTCAAACAATTTAGTCCAATCAACGTTATCAAAAGCCTTTTCTAAGTCTACAAAAGCCTTGAACGTTCTCTTATCTTTTCTTATTCTACCTTCCAAAATCAGCCCAAGACTTAGTACAGCTTCCCTTGTTCCTACATTTCTCCTGAAACCAAACTGGTCTTCACCCAACTCCGTTTCTATCTGGCTTTCAATCCTCTTGTAAATTATTCTAGACAGGATCTTTGAAGCATGAGTAATCAAGCTGATTGTACGGTAATCTTCACATCTGTCAGCTCCCACATTCTTTGGTATAGGGATGATTACATTCTTCTTGAAATCAGGGGGTACCTCACCTGTCTCATAAATCCTACACACCAAGTGAAATAACCTGATCAGACCTTCATCTCCTATGCAGTGTAGCAACTCAATCGGTATATCATCTATGCCTGGTGCTTTGTTCATGCTTAAGTCTTCCAAAGCTCTATCAAATTCTGATCTCAATATTAAATCTCCTTTCGCATCCTCATCAATTTCCTCCTCCCTTCCCATTACATGATTCACAATCTCCTTTCCCTTATACAAACTCTCTATGTAAGCTTTCCATCTCTCAACCTTTTCTTCCCTATCTGTTAGAGGCTTTCCATTTGTGTCCTTAATGTTACAGCACTTAGTCTTCTTTTCCCCAAAAGTATTCTTAATCCTTCGATAAGCTGTGTCTACTTTTCCTAATTTCAGACAATTTTCTATACCTGCACATTTCTCTTTCAACCATTCTTCTTTCACTTCCTTGCACTTCTTGTTAACCTCATTTCTCAGACGTCTGTATTCTGCTTTCCCCTTTTCATCTCTTACATTCTTGTGTTTCCGCCTTTCATCCATCAATTCTAGTATATCCTGAGTGATCCACGGTTTTCTACCTATTCTTTCTTTCCTACCAATGTTTTCTTCTGCGGATGTTGTTATTTCATTCTTCAAAAGTGCCCATTCGTCTGCAATTGAAGTTTGTTTAGGGTTTTTCATTAGTCCTTCCTTTATACTCTTCTTGAATCTTTCGTTTACATCCTTCTCATTCAGTCTGTCTATTGCCCACCTTTTTGGCTTTTGACTTTTCTTCAGTTTCTTCAACTTTAATTTGCATTTCATTACAACCAGATTGTGGTCAGAGTTTATGCCAGCACCAGGATATGTTTTACAATCCAAAATCTGGTTTCGAAACCTCTGCTTGACCATAATGAAGTCGATTTGGTAACGACCTGTATCTCCTGGTCTCATCCATGTGTATATTCTTCTATTGTGGTTATTGAATAAGGTGTTAGCTATGACCAACTCATGCTCGGTGCAGAATTCTACCAGTTTGCTTCCTCGATCATTCCTTTCACCTAATCCGAAATCTCCTACTATCTTCCCTTCTCTCCCTTTTCCTACCACAGCATTCCAATCTCCCATTACTATAACATTATCACCCTTGATATACCTCAGAATTTCGTCTATTTCTTCGTAGACCTTTTCAACATCCTCATCATCAGCTTGACTGGTAGGCATATAGACTTGTACCACTGTGGTGCAGGTAGGTTTAGTATTGATTTTTGCTACAATAATCCGTTCACTATATTGCTCATAATATTCCACCCGCTGTCCAAGTTTCCTACTCAATATGAGGCCAACCCCTGCTTGGCCATTGTTTGATTTAGTGCTAATGACCCTATAGTCTCCTGACCAAAAGTCCTGTTCTTCCTGCCAGCGCATTTCACTAATCCCAACCAAATCCAACCTCAACCTATCCATTTCCCTTTCTAAGTTTTCTAACCTTCCACTTCCTAGCAGACTTCTAACATTCCACGCTCCGATCCGTAGAATGTCAGATTTCCTCTTTGTCACTTCTGTGATGTTAACCTCCTCTCGAGTAGTCCCCACCCGGAGATCCGAACGGGGGACTAGTTTACCTCCGGATTGAAATTTTACAAGGGAGGAGGCCATCATCACATGTAATTATGCATAGAGAGGTGCATATCCTCGGGAATAGCATACGGCTGTAGTTTCCCGTTGCTTTCAGCCGTGCAGCAGGACGCAGTGTAGCCATTATTTGGCTTATATTATCAATATCTTAACCGTCTATAAGACTAGTAAAGAATTGATTTATTCTGAAAGGCTGCTACTCCCTTTCAGAATAAGTAAAGAGCAATTCTACTAACAAAAATACTAACCTTCTACCGTACTAACAATTAAATACCGTACCAAAATTCTACTAACGAAAAAAATACTAAAGTTCCACCAACAACAAATACTACCACTAAAACAGTCTGTCACCAGGCACACTCACTTGCACCCTCACACATCACAGTCTACTGAAACAATGAACTATAACTAATAAACAATGCAACTGCTACCAGACACACTCACACACCACAGTCTAATAGAACAATGACATATCTAATAGACAAACTAACTACCTACTTACAACTAAAACTAGCTACATACTTACTGTACTGTTATTTGAATTGACAATATTTACAAAATGCAATTTAGTTAGAAAATACTTACAAAATGTAATTTAGATTCAAAATAGTCAAAAATGCAATTGAGAATAAAAATACTTACAAAATACCCACCCTACACAATATTGGCATTTATCGAAGGATTGATTAATTTTCTTAATGTCTTTCAGCAATTAAAATTCAAAATACTCACTAAAAGGCCCGGCTACCTGCATTGAAAGACTTACTAAAAAGCAATTTAGATTGTCAATCTTTACAAAATGCAATTGAGGTTGAAAACAATCGCGAGATGTACTTTAGATCGAAAAAACTTACAAAATGCAACGTAGATTAAAAATGCCTTAAAAAAAGCTAAAAGGGAATTTAGATACACGGTGAACCACGTAACAAAGACAGTGCGGGAATCTTAACGAGAAAAGGAAATATAAGGAAAAGAGGAGAGAAGAGGAGAGGAGAGGAGAGGAGAGGGGGAGAGGAGAGGGTCCGCCCCAAAGGTAAGGGACAAAAGGGGAAAACGGACAAGAAGAACAATATAAATATTTATTAACAAAAATAAGTTGTTTTACAGAAATGAAGACTAGTACTGAAAGCAAAATACTTTTGACATTTATCACATTATTATAAAACATTAGCCTCTTTGCTGCCCAACATTTGGCACAAGCTCCATCTCTTCTTTCAAGTAACACAGTACCAGGGTTGCCACACCTTATTTTTGTGGACATAACTGATTTCTGGTAGTGAGAACTCTTATCCAGAATCCATAGATCGATAATCTTTGGAATGGTAGTAATATTCGTATACAATCACTTTTGTTGCACTTGTTTCCACCAATGTATATCCTATGTATATGCTTCTAATTTAAATGAAGAGTTTACTTTTGTGTATCTCTGTGCCCAATAATAACATATCTGTTACAGATTCCATATCAGAAAATGACAACCATGTTTTAGTTATCCTGTCATATCTCAATGGTTGTATGAAGGATGTCCAGAAAGTAGTACAGTACTTGTTTGAACCGTGTGCAGCACTGGTAGATTCAGTAACTGCCATTCGGGCTGTATGCTTGGCTCAGCGGTAACGTTCTCACTTGCTGTGCCCAAGGTTACAGAATCGAATCCTGGCACAGTCAGCTGGCATTGGAGGGTGTGAAAATGCGAGGCAGCTGTGTCAGTAGATTTACTGGCGCGTTAAAGATCACCTTTGGGGCAAAATTCCTACACCCCGGCGTCTCTAAAAGCCTCAGTAGTTAAAAGGGACATAAAACAAATAACACTATTATTATAATTGCCATTCAGAGTCAGCTAGTCTCAGTTCGTCTGGTAACTGTATGTTAAATTAGTAGAACTTGACAACAGCTACTCAATGGGAAAACATTCTTAAACTACTGAACTTAGCCAATATACCTGAAGTAATGGTCGGGAAAATATCTGGAGATGATATAGTAATAGATGTTTACTCCTCCGCTGTCTATAACCCACCCGTCTTCTCAAATTCGATCTTGACTTATATAGATGAAATTCCAGCTGACTCTGCCATTTTTAGCAACATGTACAATATTTCCAACCCCAAGCATTCAGTACTATTGTTTGACCTCCTTGCTTGTACTGCTCGGGTCTAAGCTGCTTAAACCTAAGAGGAAGGTGCATCGCAGACTATGAGAAGTGATGGTGACAAGTGATGAGGTTTCTCGGTCCGTGCATAGTACAGAAACAAATACATTAGTTGGTGACTCACTCACTCATTCGTAACACCACATTGGTTGAGCAACGGCCCTATGTTAGCAGTATTGGAATAGAAAGGAATACCAGATATCACGGCGGGCTGTTGACAGACCCTTCTCTTCTCGTCTGTCCCTTCCCAGCCCCTACCCCTCACCCCGCAAGTTCACAGAGCTTGGACCCGAGCAGTAGTGCAATCAGTAATTTTCGTCCAGACAGTCATCTAACCAAGTAGTGACCAATGATTTCGTCCAGACCGATGGTTTCGTATTGTCCCCGTTAACCGGCATCGAATCGGATGACCCGGCGAAAACATCGCAATTCATGCCGATAACACAAGACATATATCAGATAGAGAATAAAAAATGTTTGAGGTCTGGGTTCGAATATTAAAAAAAAAAAAAAAAAAAAAACGCCGGTGGGTACGAGAACTCAAGTAGTCTCAGGGGTGGTTAACAGGATGTAGGTGTAACAGGTTAAATCAACCCACTCCCAAACCTAAATCAAAGCAATAGCACAACAGGAATCAGAAGATAAGCACAATTAAAAAGATAAAAATAGGCATCAATTTATTGGCAACTCATTGACCAATACAAATATAGGAAACCCCCAAAAAGCCTATCTTGCCTCGGAGATTCGATCTAAATGAAAGCTTGATGTGGACCGAAGAAAAAGAAAAATATTTAGAGTCTAAATAAATATAATTAAGCTTTAAAGGGTCAACGAATCTCCTTGGTCCTATCCTTAGACACAAATAAAATTAGGAGATATTCGAAGAAAATTAAATAAAATATAAAAAAAAGATTCAGTCACATTTGACTATCAACATGAACTAATCACGCTAAATGTCCATCAGGTAGTGTCCTAGATTAGTAATATTGTCACTCACTTGAGTTTATAATGAAAGGAAGTTAAATAAATAGCTGGCCCCCCCAAAAAATAGTATTGATCTCCGTTCTAACTAATTATTAATTAATTATTAATTAAAAATAATTACTGCAACAATATAGGTCCTACTTGACTACTCAATTAAAGTTGCAATCAGTATTTATCTTTATCGTACAACGTTATTTCAGAGTCTCATTACTCAAAATATTTCAAGCAAACGTGCACCCATTATCCTACATTTATGCAAAGGTCAAAGTCATAGCTGATCATTATATCACAACTAAAAGTTCCCATCTTTCCCAATTCGATGGTATGCTTGCAATGTATTTCACTCCATCAATTACATAGTGATTAGATTATCGCCTACCTACTCCTGTGAATACTTAATTTAACAATGTGAAGAAATAATTTCTGATAGCGAGGTTAATTTTTCCGTTCTTTTTTTTTAAATTTACCGCTAGCTGGCAAAACTAATTGCATTTTGAACTTGCTCTCTGTCTTCGCTTATTGTCGAAACTGGACTATTACAGGAGACGACTTATTAAATTATAATTGGGCACAGTAAAGTAAGTGGAGATGTCGAACTTATTAGCTCCTATGATGATATCTTGCGGTGTTTTAACATGTAAAACAGGTCGCAAGGTTTTAAAAGTCTCGTAAGCGCCAATGCTAACTTACATCACAGATCGGAGCCAGCGCTGCGCTGCGGCGGACCAGGCGTACTAGGCCAGTGTTATCACTTCTTATTCTATTCGTTATGGTACTACACTACTTCATTCATACGTCATCTTGGTTTTTATCTTCCCTTAGATATTTCGGTGCTACTTTATTCCCCTACACCTCCTGTTCTTACTGCATTATTCTTAGAGCATAAATACAATAGAGGGCGCATTGCAATACTGCGCCTGTACTGTGACGTGAAACTAACATCTCGATCAGCTGACTGAAGGGCTAATGGCGAATGCTCAGCAACGTCAAGGAATACAAAAGGAGCTCCATATTGGATAATTCTATTATCACTATCCGCAATTCCCTTCAGTCAGCTGATCGAGATGTTGGTTTCAACAATGTGACGTCATCAGCCATCTATTGAATTTATGGTCTAAGGCATTATTACAATATCTTTCCGACTGGCATTTGACTCTTTAACCCTTTCCCTTCAGTTTGACGCCTCATGTTCGTATATACGTAGTAAGTCGCCAAGATGCGTCACTTGGGCGTGAAGATTTGCACCTTATTGTGTCCTCGTTTGTTTATGTTTATCCTCCTAATGTATGCTCGAAGTTTACACTCCTCTTCTACGCAACATTCCTGTTCCTTTTTTCCCCTTGCTAGATAAATTGGCAATCTTTGACACTTTTCGGATTTGCGACTGGTTGAAGATTTCTCTACGGCCAAAATCTCTCTACAAGAGGAAGAATGGTCTTGTATGTTTTGTTTGCTTGTTATTATATGCTCCTTGGCATATTATATGACCTCATCTTGAATTGATTGATCTTCTTTGGATTGGATGTTATGGTCGGTCATGTTTACACATTTGAGTGGTAGTGTTTTGTGCTACGAATTAGGTTAATACTTTAACTGAGTAGCAGGAGAAGAACTGGCTCAAAATGCCACCTATTGAAGTGGTCGTTCCACCTCCTCCGGCAGAACCTCAAGAGAATGAGACGCCTGCAACACAGCCTATCGTGGGCATTATTTATCCACCCCCTGAGGTGAGAAGTATCCTTCTGTGCAATTGAAAAGTATGGAATTTGTATCATAAAGATTAGTTGTAGGGTGTTTTATGTTATATTTGTCTTAGCTGATGTCAGATTTTCTTTGCATCTGCATGAAATGTGGTTTGTACCCTTAGGTTATGTAAAATCATGTTGACAGCTTGTTTACACATGTCAGTTATTGTTTTTTAAAGGGTAACATGAAGGTCATCTGCCCCTTGGCTCTCGTGCAGTGAACGGTGTCCCGTTACAATGTTGTTATTTTTTTTAGTATCACTCTGAAACATGTGGTAACGCTGAATGAGACATCACATATACGATAAAATTTTCTTAACCCTACAATACTAACATTCGTAAAGTTTACGTCTATGAATAATTTAACTGCGTAGAATTCCCCTCATGTCTGTCCCCACCCTACCATCTTCCAGCAGTGCATCTACTGGTCTATGGTGGTGATGTCAATGCTTTTCTTCTTCTTGTTCCGTATAGGCCAACTACGGACCACGATATTCAACTATTTTGCTTGGAACGGGTCTTGATGTTTGCCCAGTAGTCACACATCCTCTGTCTGTGTTGTTCTTTTCTCTCCTTTGTCCAGAGGGCACCTGTCTTCTTCCTTGGGGGTTTTTCCTGGAACTTTATTTGCTTTAATTTACTCCTGAGAGATGTTCGATCTTTTATGTCCTTTTCTGTAACTCCCAGTTCCAGCAGATCTTTGTGCACATCTATCAGCCATGGTGACTTGGTCTTCTTTCTTTGCCAGTATGTGAGTAGTTGGTTGGTCAGCCTGGTTGGATGCATCCTGGAGACGTGTCCATAAAATGTTAGACGTCTCTTCCTGATCACGTCTGTAATTCTCTCAGAATAACTAAAGAGCTCCTGGTTGGGCCGTCTTATGTATTTACTCCCGTGATTGATCCCAATATCTTCCTCTCTTGGATTTCTAGTTTGTCCGCGAGTCCTTTCCAGTTTAATATGAGGCATTCAGAAGCATATAACGCTTCAGGGCGGATGACCGTTTGATAGTGCTTCATTTTGGTGTTGCGGGAGAGACACTTCTTATTGTAGATGTTCTTAGTCTGTCGGTATGCCAGTTCTAGCTTATTTACTCAAGTTGATAATGCTGTTACTTCGGAGAGATTGGGTTCCAACCATTCACCCAAGTAGGCCTACTTGAATTTGTTGGTTTTCTTGATCCTTCCCTGTTGTAGAAGTAATTCATGAGGTGATTCACTGATGTTCGTGATGTATTGTGTTTTCTCAAATGACACTTGTAGTTTTATCTTCGCTGCTTCTTGTCCGAGAATATTGAGTTGTTTCACAGATGTTTCTGTTGAATCAGATAGAAGTGCCAGGTCATCGGCAAATGCCAGGCAGTCCACAATGGGTCCATCACGTTTGTGTCCAAGGTAGATACCCCCGTCTAGCTATCTCCTTTCGCCACTCTCTTATAACCTTTTCCAGTGCACAGTTAAAGAGGAGAGGTGAGAGACCATCTCCCTGTCTTAATCCTGTCTTGATTTCAAAACTTTCTGAGATTGTTCCTCTGGACTTTATTCGTGTCGTGGTGTTATTTAAAGTCTGTTGGATAAGGTTAAGTGTCTTCTGGTCCAGTTCAAGTTCCTGAAGGATTTTCATGAGAGTTGGTCTGTCAACTGAGTCGTACGCCTTCTTAAAGTCAACGAAGATGACGACAAACTTCTTGCCTGTCATTTTTACTTGTCTTTGTTAAAGATTGGCAATGACCTCGAAATTCTATATCACGTTAACAAAGATTCTTTAATGAACATTTTGGAGTCCATCGAGATCAACACCGCCCAAAGAATTTTCAACCCCCCTAACCTCAATGAAATATATTTCGATTCTAATGTTTTGTTCGACACCCTAGCAGATTTCATCATATCAACAAACATAGATTTTAACAAACCGCCATGAGCTCTCTCCTCAGCTGTTCCGTCTTCCCCTATCACCTTCCCCTTAACCCCTCCCAAACCCCGCCTCTCCATCGCCACGACAGCGCTCCTCCACTTCCCCTCTTTCCTTCCCGCATCTTGCTCTGCTTGCGAGCTCAGCTGTTTGTTAGTGCACTTCCAAGTCTGTTGGACGCAGCACTTCCTGCTTCGGACACCCGGTGTTCGTTGCGTTATACTGTAAGTTATTTTTTCTTTCGTATCAGCCTAAAGAGCCCTATTTTCACTATTTTTTGGTCCCAATAAGACTAATATTTTTCGTTCCCTACACTTTATTTATTTTTCTATACTAAATTTTCTGTTCTAATATTAATTTTTTGTTTCCTTCTCAGGACCTCTCTAAGGCCCATTTGCCGCTTAGAAGAAGGAATATTTTTGGACTAGTCAATATGTCAACAAGTTTTTAAGGATTTCCCCTTGATTCTATCCTCAAGAGGCTCTGTCCAACTTGGCTTGTTCGATCCTCGTCATAGGCGAAGTATTGGTCTTTCAACAGCAACTTTCTCCTTTCGACAGGAGTAGCAAACAGCCAGGTCCAATAGACTGAAGTTTTTAACAATATTTTCAACGTTTTAACATGGAATGAATATTTAGACACGATACCCTGATGGTATTATTATCATCGTCATCGGCTTTATCTCGAATCCGAGTAAATCTTCTTCCTTCAGTCCAGTTTGTGGATGTGTTTACGGTGACTAAAGAGTTCAATCCTGGCATGGAACAAGCATCCACACAAGTCACATAGTATTGCTGGAGGAGGACGTGGTTGGGCTGCTCGAAGTTTCCTAGCTTGACGCTTGGCCTCGTCATGTGTGCGTCGATCCCTTTCAAACGTCTTTACAGTATCTGAGATGGTACGGCGCCAAGTTGAGCGGTCTTCAGCCAGCATGCCCCAGGTTTGTGAATCAAGACCTGTCAATTTCAGGGTCTGCTTAAATTGGTCCTTGTAGTGCCTCTTAGGACCACCATGAGGCCTGGTGCCATAGCATAACTCACCATATAGCATCTGACGAAGTAATCTCACATCATCCATCCGATGGACATGACCAATCCATCTAAATTGGTGACCTATTATGGATGATTCTATGCTGTTGATTTGAGCCTTTTCCAGAACAGCAATATTGGTAATGCGGTCTTCCCATTTAATCCTCAGGATTGATCGAAGTTTTTGTAGGTGGAAATGCTCAAGCTTCCTAAGATCACGTCGGTAAAGGATCCACGTTTCACAGCCATACAACAATGTAGAAATGACTACTGCTTTGTACACCATAAGCTTTGTACTCATGGACAGATCTTTATTCATGAAGACCCGGTGCGCTAATCGTCCATATGCTGCATGGGCTGCACCAATTCTCTTATCCACATCCTGCTCACAGATACAGCTCACAGAGATGGTACTGCCCAGGTACGAGAAGTGGTCTACCTGTTCTAATGGCAAATTTGAGATTGAGATATTGAACTGAGGAAGAGGTGTGCCTGGTGAAGGTTGTGCCAAGACTTTAGTCTTATTGACATTTATGGTAAGACCAAAGCGATCACATGCACTTTTGTAACAATTAACTGACTTTTGCAGCTCTTCTGGTGTGAGAGTTGGCGACGCAGCATCATCTGCATACAACATGTTAGTAACCTTCGTAACCTGAGTTTTCCTCAAGGAGTGGAGACGAGTTAGGTTGTAAAGCCCTCCATCAAAACGATACTTGACCTCCACACCTGGGATGTTTGTGGGTGAATCATAAAGCATTGCAGCCAAGTACAGCGCGAAAAGCGTTGGAGCCAGTACACTTCCTTGTTTCAATCCAGGGGTAATAGGAAATTCATCGGACATCTTATTCTGATGGCAAACCTGACCCGTCATGCCATCATGGAGAGCCTTGATTAGATTTACAAATCGCTGAGGACAACCAAACCGCTTCAGCACCGCCCACATGGCTGGTCTTGGAACCGAATCAAATGCCTTTTCCAAGTCATACAAGACTAAGAAGAGTGGATTCTGTTGTTCTCTACATTTTTCTTGTAGCTGTCTCACACAGAAAATCAAGTCAATTGTGCTTCTGGAAGCTCTAAATCAGCATTGTGACTCTGGGAGGATCTTCTCAGAGATAACCTTGAGGCGGTTAAGTAGAATTCTTGCAAGAATCTTCCCCACAATTGATAGCAATGATATACCACGGTAGTTGCCACAAACACTGCAATCACCCTTTTTAAAGATAGTGACGATAGTGGCATTCTTTAGGTCTCAGGTACCTTTCTTGTTTCCCATATTCCGTGGATAAGGGTGAAAATCCTTGTTTTGAGTGAACGACCTCCGGCTTGAATTAGTTCCAGAGGGATGTTATCTGGGGCAGGTGCTTTTCTGGGTTTCAATTGGGTGAGAGCTGCACTGAAATCATGATAAGTAGGAGGTACTGGCAACCACAGTTGTTCAGGTTGTTGCGGCACATCACAAAGGAAGTCTTCAGCAGCTGCTGATGGACGATTTAGGAGATTGGAGAAGTGCTCCTTCCAGCGTTCTAAGATTTCTTGACTATCAGTAAAGGTAGTAGAATTATCAGTGCTTTTCAGTGTACCTGATGATGAGCGAGATGGTCCATATATTTCCTTGAGTACTGCCTAGAAGTTCCTCAAGTCTCGAGCATCCGATAGTCTCTGCAGTTCCTGAGCCTTCTGTTGCCACCAAGTATTTTTAATCTGCCTTATCTGCATCTGGCATATACCCTTGAGTTCCAGTAGTTTATCTCTCTTTGTGTTGGAAGTTGGGTCTTGAAGTTGGGCAAGATAGGCATTCCTTTTGGCATTGATGAGAGACAGAATTTCCTCATTGTTGTCATCAAACCAGTCTTGTCTTTTCCGCACTATAAAAACAATGGTTTCCTCAGCTGACTGTGTGATAATCGTCTATAGTGTGGCTGAATGTCATTTGTTACTGGGTTTTCTGATAACTGGGTGACGATCCTGTTTCCAAAATGTTTATACATGGATTCATCCTGAAGTTTGGATGTGTTAAACTTCTTTCTTGGCAAATTTTTGATGTTCCTAGGTGGTTTAGGTCTGATGGATATCCTGAGCTTACATATAAGAAGTTTATGATCTGTCCAGCAATCGTCTATATTCCTTGCTGTTCTGGTAATAAGAGTGTCCTTCTTATCACTTTGCTGGGTAATGATATAATCAAGAATGTGCCAATGTTTGGAACGAGGATGCATCCACGTGGTTTTGAAGTGGTTAGGTAGCCGGAACTGCGTGTTGGTAATGAAAAGTTCGTGTTCTGCACAAAGACCACGAAGCAATAGTCCATTGGGATTACATTTTCCAAGTCCCTGTTTGCCCATCACATTATTCCATAGCCTGTGATCTTTCCCAACTCGGGCATTGAAGTCACCGAGGAGCAAGAGTTTATCTGCAGATGGTACCTTGGAGATGATTTCACTTAGCTGATTATAGAACTGAGCCTTTACTTCATCATCAGAATCTAAGGTAGGAGCATAGGCAGAGATGAGTGTCATAAAGGAACCTCCTGAGAGTGGTATGCGGAGAGTCATGAGCCTTTCGCTGATTGCAATGGGCGCAAGTTGGTGATAATTTACCAGTTTGGTCTTCACAGCGAAGCCCACACCATGAATACGACATTCACCCTCCTCCTTTCCTTTCCAGAAGATGGTATTGGCAACTCCAGCTATCTGATATGACATCTAGCGGTGAAAATTAGAAACTCGCCAAGTAGGGTACATTTGTCACGTGGTGACTGTTAGTAGATGGTTTCTGTATTGGAATGCAGATCGTGGTAAATTCTTCGTGTCTTTATACAAACGTAATAAGTTGTACTCGTTGATAGAGTGCAAAATGAGTAAAAGCAAAGTATATTGCTCAGTTTACTGCTGTAAGTCTATGTATAAGAGGGCTGCGGATATAAGTTTTCATCACTTACCAAAAGATGTGAATAGCAATAGACGAAAGGTGACGATATCAAATACCATATATACGGGCGACAGGAGCGGGTTGGACCACTCACCACCACACTCACTGACTACAGGACGAGTTGTTCACTGTTACGCCGAGCCAAGCCGCACCTAGACAGCCAAGCACAGTCTCGCCGAACCAAGCCGTACCAAGACAGCCAAGCCTACACCAGCCGAGGACAGCCAAGCTTCATCAGTCTGGTATCTTTCCCCGCTCCCTAGTTAATTTCCAATAACCCTAAAAACCGCCATCACCTCGCTCTGCGATATCCGAGCCATTCCACTACGAGTCGTACCGTATAGGCCTAATTTGACTTCGCAGGGTAAATATCTACTCTGCGAGAACCTGCTATCAGTCCGATATTCATCACCAAACCTACCTGCTAACCATCCAAATCAAGCAATTCCTGTCTCCCCCGAGTTTTAATACAAGTTAAACTCATCCCTTCGCCCTACCAAGCAGCAAATAATTTCTAGAGTCTATGGTACAGTGAGCAAACTCAAATATAGCTTTTAAACGTAACAGCGCCATGACTCGAACTGCACAAAAAAAATACCAGCAGACAACCGATGCTTGATAATATGCAATTGACACACAAAATCCAGTGGAACACTCAAATTAGATCACGTGTATCGCACAGTTATACATATATACAATTAAAAATAACACTGTCATTATTTTAGGGACCGCATTTGCTGATTATAACCGAAAAATAAAATGTGTTCCATATCAAACGCGTGTTGTTGAGTATTTTTACCCTACTTATCCAGACCGACCGCAGTGCCCCAAGTGTTAGTTTGAGTTGCCAATATCCTGTTCCAGATTCAGTAATCTTGCCTTCAGAAGACAGCCTAGTTTCACTGAGAGCAGCAATGTCAACGTTGAGTCTTGATAACTCATGGGTTACGAGAGCTGACCTTCTCTCAGGTCTAACGTTATTGTCGAAATCAAGCAAAGTTCTGATGTTCCGTGATCCAATAATCAATTTGTGATTCTTTACTGTTTTTGAGTTTCGACCGCATGAGGGGTGACCTGCTGAGTGCGGTTGCCCAGCCGGACCAAGATTGTGACTTCCGATGTTTAGCCCACCTTTTCTAGGACCTTCCCCATGTGGGGTGGGTAGCGGTGATCCTAAATAGGCCTGCCCAAACACAGATGCAGGACCGAATTCCTGAGTAGTCACAGAGTCTCCGGAAGACGACCATCACACATCTGCTGCCAACGTGCAGGTCCGAACTAGGGGCTTCCAGTTACACCCATAACCTGCCCCCACCGTCCATATCCCATCGCCGTTAGACTTTGAAAGTAAGTGACGTTCGGAAGAAGTGCCACTGGCGTGAATTTGTTTAGGGAGGATCTCGGCTTGCCAGGACGAGACCCACACACTATGATCTCTGAGCCTTATCCTGCGGCTCACGAAGAATGAGACATGCAGGACCGAACACAGAGACTGCAACGAACTGCCGCATACTCAAGTACTACTGAGGTGCGCCTTTACAGCCAGTCCGCCTGGCCTGACCTCTTCCACCTCTATGACCGTTGGGAGCCATGAGAGTGATTGGCTCCTCCTCCGCTCATTTTGCCGTCGGGCCAAAATGTGCCCATCATAACTATGGACAGTAGTTTGCCCTATTAAACCTGAGCAATAGACTGCCCATTCTGCCAACCACACTGTGCCAGAGTTCACCTCTTTCACTGCAGGTTCTGTTGAGGACTTCACCGTAACCCTGGCAAGGGACCCTAACAAATACTACCAGCTGGGCCAGCTGGACCAGGGTTTTTTAAAGAGGTGTTACTCCTCTATCACTCCCTACTTGATCATACTATATATTATTAGAAGGACTCACAAAAGACTTGTTTTGACAAGCGCTTACAGTGCCCCCCTTTTAATATGTTATTTTAATGTGTTTTTTCATCTGTCGCCTGTAACATTTTTAAGTGTCTTTCTAATTTTGTTACATTCGAGTGTTTTATTCACCACTTCATCTTTCATTTTTATCCATTCTTTTTCATGTTAATCTACATTTTATGATATATCCTATGATTTTACTGATGATTTGTATTTTTGGCTGATGAAGGGGCCATCATAATAGGCCCCGAAACATGTACCATATGGGATTAATATAGCCCTATATATGTAATTGTATATTGATCAGGTGGATCTCCCAATTTATATTATACTTGTAATAGCAAGACACGGGTGCGAGAAACACATGGGACGGACGGATAGCCCAGTGTGTTAACTTTGTTTACGATGAATGTGAAGAAAGTGAACTTAGCTTTTCGCTTAGACTTGTTATAGTTCTACTGCCATTACAAGAGACTTTGAAATTATACAGTGGTCAATATATATTGCAGCATGAACATTGAGATTACAATGTGTGGAATTACTCTCCAATATACTACAGATATGATGATTAACTGCTAAATGAATAACAGGGATGCAACAGACTAGCAGGATTGAGCATTTAGAATGATCAAAAAGCTGAATTATGGATTTCGCTAGCAGAATGCTATAAAAGAAAAGGCTGAAGGCACTTTTGTGATATTGACACTGTAATTTATACTGCTACAAATATGAACTCCCGAGAGAAAAGAAATGTGGCATTTATATCTGTGCTATCGAGCAGATCTAGGACGTGTCGGTGTGAGGAACTTTGCGACACGAACAGCTGTTTTCGAGCCGGATGGGAGCGGGGTTCGATCTCATGCAGTTCCAGGCGGTATGTGAACTACCCAGCGCATTGGATAAGGGTTCAGTCCCTACAAGGAATGTGTGTTCCAACATTCTTATCCGTTCTCATCGAGATGACTACGAACAAGGTAGCTGGAAACCTTTTCATATCAGTAGACAGTATGAATTTGTCATATTTTAGAATGTCCTTCTTTCACCAATTTTTATTCAGTAGATAGAAAATGCATTCTAGGGCTAGATCTTATACTTTCGTCATTTCTGTCCAAGCATGTATTTTACCTTGTACTTAACTTTAATGTGATGTTATTTTTAGAGCATTACTTTTCTTTTTCTAAATTACTTTGACGATAAATTGAACATTATAATTAGTTGTGAAGATACACGATACAAGAAGAAACAGGACCAAGACTACGATAACATTGTATAAGAATAGTAGATAGCGAGAAGATGACCGATATTCCACGTACTCTTGAACATTTTTCAGAATAAATTCTGTGATAATATGAGCAACGAAACAGAATATTTTAGACATTCCATAAACATTATTTAATTGATATGACAGTCTATTATACATAGAGTTCGATATAGACTTGGAAATTTGTGGTGTGAACAATTACGATTTTTGGATTAGGCTTTTGCAGTCTACATTTTTGAATTTCTTGTTGATTATAGACACTTTTCTAGTTCGTTCAGTTTTTCAATTTTCTTTATTCTTTTGGAATACTCCGACTTGGTTAAACGTTTGATTCTAATGAATTATTTGTAACTTCTGAAGATAGGCTCTCTTTCATGGTGTAGTTTCATGCAAATTTCCTTGGAGGAGGAACTCCATTTCGAATTTTGTTTAGGCGAAGACTGAATTGTTTCTTTTATAGTGATGAATCTATAATTCCTTGAAAGATATATTTGTGATATATGAGAGTATAATGAAATGAAATATTGTTGAAAGAAAAGCAAACTTGTGTATAAAATATTTTCGTCATAAAACAAAATGACAGTTTTGGAAAATCACGAATACTATTATTCAGGCATGTAAATACAACATTATTAACACAGTTTTGAAAGAAGTAGTTCATGACACTCTAACTTTTTGTATATTATGAAACATGGTATTTTACGATGATTGTGTAAAAGCTTATGGATTTTAAAAATGTTTCAAAATTATTGAGAGCTAATGTACGTGTAGAGCAATTAGTGTTTAGGTGAATTGAAGTATTTTGAGGCAGATATTTGACATCGATGGATAATCAATATCGAATTTTCAGTATTAAGTTAAATAAGCTGATAAGCTATTGCTGATTGAGTTAATAAGGTATTATTGAACTTGAATTACAGTCACGATTACAGTTACTAGAAAGCTAGTAGATTTATGAATCCAACATTTAAAACCAATTCTTGCATTGTAACAATTTATCTAAAATGGATTGCTAATAGTGACATATGTTTCAATGGAAAGCTACGATTTGAAAGACTTGAAATAATTGTATAACATTGAAATAATAAGTGAAAGTTTAATTGAAGATAATTTAAATATTTTTGTGTGATGATTTAAACTGATTGAAATAATTTACTGGAGCGATAATACATTCGATTACCTTCATTGTTTGTCGGATATGACCGAATAAGACTATGAGAAAACTTAAACAATACATTTGTAAATGGAATCAAGAATAGAAACGGAGTAATTCGAACAACGAATTAATTGTACATTTGTTATTATGTTAATATAAATTTATTAGAGTTTTTTGTGTGTGTAAAATAACTTGTAACGACATTGTTAGTGTTAATTACGTTCACGATTTGAACTACACTTAATGCTGAAATTTACAAGCAGCATAACTTAGCCAAATTTGAGGCTATTGGCATATTTGACTACCATGTGCTTCGGTGAAGCAAATATATTTTTGTTTGGTGGATGGAGTTCCACAAGCTACAGTTTTTAGTCAATAAACTGTTGATTTAATTTTAAATTTTATACGGATGACTTGGTGATTTATATTAAAACCAGGATGTGCTACGAGGACCAGTGGGTTATTTTAGTGAATGCTTAGCCTTATGCCCGATATTAATTTTTAAGAGTCTTGCAAGTTCATTCATTTTTGTTTCTTCGACCACTGGCATCTTCTTATCGCATTCTTTTATATTGAGGTATCCTTATCCCTGGTTGATCCTAGTTGGTAGAGTTTTGGGGGTTATATCAGCCGGGTACTTCCAGATTCTACGATCCAGCTCTTCCATCGGATTCCATCAGGTAAGACCACGTGGATACGGGTACAATATGTCACATCACTTCAGAGGGATTATAAAAAGAACCTCATAAAAACAGAGACAGTATAAGAGGCTGGAGAGATTACGTACTGCTATTTACGTCATAGTAAACATCTTCTGTATTTGTTGTATTTAAGATGGAACTTAGAGTATTAAACTTCAAAGACCACAGTGGATTCAGTGTATATAAATAGTGTTACATACAAAATATATACGGTTTTAATTTCAACCATTTAACTAATTGGTGCCTTAGCACAAAGTTCGTTAATAGCCTATACGTAAATTTAACGTATTATTACAGTAGTATTAAGCATCAATTGAATAATGTTAGTATTCTAGGGTTAAGTACTGAAATTAGTCAAAATACTTTTTCTAATGATGAATTAGAAATCGGGAAATGTAGTAGCCTAATAGTTATTTACTTGTCCACAGTCCATAACCCACCCACCATCCCTTATTCAGATCACGACTTATATAGTAAAATTCCAGCTGTGTCCGCCATTATGCGCGTGAATTATTGTCAACTAAAGGATTGCCAACCCTGCTCTTGCTGTACTACTGTGTATATAAGCGGTAGTATTAGGCCAACGGCTTTTGTGTAGACCAATGTTTGTCCAAGGTCGTGTTAGCCATATATACACCCCTGGTGTTTGTCACGCTCAGTGGGGTAGTAGGCACCGATGGTATGGGCATGTCCTGAGAAGAGAGGACTACGTGGGGTAAGGAGTTGGAAATCTGAAAATTGAGGGGTCATGGAGGAGAGGAAGACCAAAAATGAGGTGGAAGGACAAGGTTGCAGGGGACCTCAGAGAAAAAGGATGGAGTGGGGGAAGCATGGGATGGATGTTTATGGAAGAGAAGAATCCAACAAAGTAACGCTGACCCTTCGTGACGTGGGAAAAGGCTGAGATAAAGAAGTAGTGGGGTAGTCACTTGACAATAATCTATAATCGGTGCTTTTTAAATACCAGGTAGTAAAATTTGTTAAATCCAGTCCAATGGCTTTTGTATAGACCAATAATTGTCCCTGATTATTGTCACTCATCAATAATCTTTAATTATAGTAAAGGCATCGTTACCTCCAACTTAACATTTCAGTGCTGCGCTAGAGCTATCTAGCAGTCAGAAGTGAAATCACTTCACCCAGCCAATCACAGGCAGCCATTCAAATCGAAATATCACGACGAATTGAGTATTGTTGGCCAAATCATGACATCAAGAATGATACTCGTTTTGTTGTGATATATCAATTTGAATGGCTGTCTGTGATTTGGCTAGTTAAAGTGATTTCACAGTGTAGCACTGAAACGTCAAGCCGGAATTAAAGATGGATTTATTGTAGTGTGGTGTATTTTGTATCCCACATGTTGGCAACTGGTGATGTCAATGTGTGTGCTTTGGTGACAGTTGAACAAAGCACATGCGCTGTCGAACATGGTTACCGTTGTTAAATGAGCAATAAATAAAGACAAATATTTATGTAATTTAACACACATATCCGGTGCAGTTGGTGCAGAAGTTACCATGGTTAGCGATTTCAATTGTTTATGTCACCCCAGAAAGTAGGAAAATCATATATTGTCGAAATGAAAGTGAGAAAGAAAAGAGTGATATCTCATTCAGAATTAATAAACTGGTTTGTACTTATTGTGCCATGTTATTGAGCCTAACTGCTTTTAAAAAACACCACATTCACACTTTAATAAGGAAATTATGAACATTTTCACCTTCAGTAATAAACTGACCAAAAAGAAACACGTCGCCATGTTGGATAATGCTTATATCAGACAATGCTACCAACTTCCCTTCACTGCATCTGAAATCTGGAAGTTACTTGGACAACATGGCATTGAAATTCTTACAGCACTTTTCAACCATATCCTTGATGATGGATGTTTGCCTACAATCTGGCGAAACAGTACGGCCATACCAATTTGGAAGGGCAAAGGCGATGTTGGTGAATGTTCCAATTACCGCCCAATTCACCTGCTCTGCCACACAATGAAAATCTTTGAGCGTATTCTTGACAGCCAAATACGCTGCATGATCCAAATCTCTCCAAGCCAATGTGGTTTTGTTAAAGGGGTTGGCACAACAGATGCAAGCCATGCGGCATGCCTACTCGCAGAAAAAAACCCAGAGAAAAGAACCCACCTGTACATCTGGCATTTTTGGATCTCGAAAAGGCTTTCGACAGAGTGCCACATGAGCTCATATGGAGATCACTTCGGGTTCACATGGTCCCAGAAGCTTATGTCCGATGCATCCAGTCCCTCTACCATAACGTTACAAGTATGGTACGCTGTCCTGCTGGAATTTTACCTACTTCCCTATCAGTGTTGGAGTTCATCAAGGTTCTTCACTTTTGCCCCTTCTGTTCATTTTGTGTATGGATGCAGTATCAGCCGACATACAAACACCTCACCCATGGTCAATCTTATATGCTGATGATGTATTTCTCGCCGATCAAACTCGTGAAAATCTCAAGAATCGTGCTCTGTGCTGGAAAGATCGCATGGGCAAAAATGGTTTAAAACTCAACATAGGAAAAACCGAATATCTACAATGTGGCACACAGACCAATGGTACCATTGACATTGAAGTCCACCAACTCAATAAAACCACAAAATTTAAGTACCTTGGTTCTCTCATCACTTCGGATGGCGAAACCATTCTTGATGCCCGAGCACGAGTAAATGCTGCGTGGCTGAAATGGCGTCAAGTCACTGGAGTACTCTGTAATAAGAAAATACCTGTCCACCTGAAAGGAAATGTTTACAAAACCATGATAAGGCCAGTGGCACAGAATGTTGGCCAGCTTCAACCAAGCACGAACAAGCCCTCCATGGTATGGAAATGAGAATCCTGCGTTGACCATGTCAGATATGAACATGTAAGGAAGCAAATGGGAGTTGCAACAATTAAAGATTAAATGAGAGAAGCACTTCTTTGCTGGTATGGGCATGAGAACTCGGTGATAAAAACGGCCCTCCGATACGATCCAGGAGGGCATCGACCCCGTGGGTGCCCAAAGAAACGACGGATAGAATCAGTGGTGTGCGGTCGTCAAACCTGAAGATGCTCTTGACAGGAAGAAGTAGCGAACCACAACCAAGCAAGCGGACCCTGTGCCAACACGGGAAATAAGCTAGGAAAGAAGAAGAAATGCAATGCCATCAGCTAAATAAGTTCAATCACGCTCCCTAGTCGGGCATGACGAATAAAGAAAGAAGAAGTAGGCCTATATGACTTTTTTTGTGGACATGATAACTACCGCCATTTTCCACCAATCACTTTCAAATGTATACGTAAAATATTACGTTATAAAATATCGGTCGAGTTCGTTAATGGGCAAAATCGGACCAAGGGAATGGGGGGTCTTTTTCAAAAAAGTGAAATATCGCTATAACTTTCTTGATATGTGAAAAATAGAATCCATTGAAAGTTCATACTATTCTTCCGCTAAGGTCCAAAAACTTATCTCAGTAAAGTTTTGACCAAGGGTGTGGAAAAAATTGAGTACCGGTATTTTGAGAAAAAAAATTATACCTCATTTAATAGGCACAATATAAAAAACGTTCAAAATGGTCAAGAGTCCTCTAAATATTACCTAAAACTTTTGTCTAAAAGATTTCTTGATATGACCTACCCTTAGGCCAAGGGATGAGCAAAATGTTGATTAAGTGCCAAGTTGATGAGGGAAGAGCTGAGCTGAAGATAGGTATCACAAATTATTGCTGACTCATCATCATCATCATCATCGGCTTTAACTCGAATCCGAGTATAAATCTTCTTCCTTCAGTCCAGTTTGTGGATGTGTTTACGGTGACTAAAGAGTCCAATCCTGGCATGGAACAAGCGACCACACAAGTCACATAGTATTGCTGGAGGAGGACGTGGTTGGGCTGCTCGAAGTTTCCTAGCTTGACGCTTGGCCTCTTCATGTATGCGTCGATCCCTTTCAAACGTCTTTACAGTATCCGAGATGGTACGGCGCCAAGTTGAGCGGTCTTCAGCCAGCATGTCCCAGGTTTGTGAATCAAGACCTGTCAATTTCAGGGTCTGCTTAAATTGGTCCTTGTAGCGCCTCTTAGGACCACCATGAGGTCTGGTGCCATAGCATAACTCACCATATAGCATTTGACGAGGTAATCTCACATCATCCATCCGATGGACATGACCAATCCATCTAAATTGGTGACCTATTATGGATGATTCTATGCTGTTGATTTGAGCCTTTTCCAGAACAGCAATATTGGTAATGCGGTCTTCCCATTTAATCCTCAGGATTGATCGAAGTTTTTGTAGGTGGAAACGCTCAAGCTTCCTAAGATCACGTCGGTAAAGGGTCCACGTTTCACAGCCATACAACAATGTAGAAATGACTACTGCTTTGTACACCATAAGCTTTGTACTCATGGATAGATCTTTATTCATGAAGACCCGGTGCGCTAATCGTCCATATGCTGCATGGGCTGCGCCAATTCTCTTATCCACATCCTTCTCACAGGTACAGCTCACAGAAATGGTACTGCCCAGGTACGAGAAGTGGTCAACCTGTTCTAATGGCAAATTTGAAATGGAGATATTGAACTGAGGAAGAGGTGTGCCTGGTGAAGGTTGTGCCAAGACTTTAGTCTTAATGACATTTATGGTAAGACCAAAGCGATCACATGCACTTTTGTAACAGTTAACTGACTCTTGCAGCTCTTCTGGTGTGAGAGTTGGTGACGCAGCATCATCTGCATACAACATGTTAGTAACCTTAGTAACCTGAGTTTTCCTCAAGGAGCGGAGACGAGTTAGGTTGAAAAGCCCTCCGTCAAAACGATACTTGATCTCCACACCTGGGATGTTTGTGGGTGAATCATAAAGCATTGCAGCCAAGTACAGCGCAAAAAGCGTTGGAGCCAGTACACATCCTTGTTTCAGTCCATGGGTAATGGGAAATTCATCGGACATCTTATTCTGATGGCAAACCTGACCTGTCATGCCATCATGGAGAGCTTTGATTAGATCCACAAAACCCTGAGGGCAACCAAACCGCTTCAGCACTGCCCACATGGCTGGTCTTGGAACCGAATCAAATGCCTTTTCCAAGTCATAAAAGACTAAGAAGAGTGGATTCTGTTGTTCTCTACATTTTTCTTGTAGCTGTCTCACACAGAAAATCAAGTCAATTGTGCTTCTGGAAGTTCTAAATCCGCATTGTGACTCTGGGAGGATCCTCTCAGAGATAACCTTGAGGCGGTTAAGTAGAATTCTAGCAAGAATCTTCCCCACAATTGATAGCAGTGATATACCACGGTAGTTGCCACAAACACTGCGATCACCCTTTTTAAAGATAGTGACGATAGTGGCATTCTTTAGGTCTCCAGGTACCTTTCTTGATTCCCATATTCTGAGGATAAGGATGAAAATTCTTGTTTTGAGGGAATGACCTCCGGCTTGAATTAGTTCCAGAGGGATGTTATCTGGGCCAGGTGCTTTTCTGGGTTTCAATTGGGTGAGAGCTGCACTGAATTCATGATAAGTAGGAGGTACTGCCAACCACAGTTGTTCAGGTTGTTGCGGCACATCACAGAGGAAGTCTTCAGCAGCTTCTGATGGCCGATTTAGGAGATTGGAGAAGTGCTCCTTCCAGTGTTCCAAGATTTCTTGACTATCAGTAAAGGTAGTAGAATTATCAGCGCTTTTCAGTGTACCTGATGATGAGTGAGATGGTGCATATATTTCCTTGAGTACGGCATAGAAGTTCCTCAAGTCTCGAGCATCCGATAGTCTCTGCAGTTCCTGAGCCTTCTGTTGCCACCAAGTATTTTTAATCTGCCTTATCTGCGTCTGGCATTTACCCTTGAGTTCCAGTAGTTTATCTCTCTTTGTGTTGGAAGTTGGGTCTTGAAGATGGGCAAGATAGGCATTCCTTTTGGCATTGATGAGAGACAGAATTTCCTCATTGTTGTCATCAAACCAGTCTTGTCTTTTCCGCACTATAAAACCAATGGTTTCCTCAGCTGACTGTGTGATAATCTTCTGTAATGTGGCCCATTCTTGCTGAATATCATTTGTTACTGGGTTTTCTGATAACTGGGTGACGATCCTGTTTCCAAAATGTTTGTACATGGATTCATCCTGAAGTTTGGATGTATTAAACTTCTTTCTTGGCAAATTTTTGATGTTCCTAGGTGGTTTAGGTCTGATGGATATCCTGAGCTTACATATAAGAAGTTTATGATCTGTCCAACAATCGTCTATATTCCTTGCTGTTCTGGTAATAAGAGTGTCCTTCTTATCACATTGCCGGGTAATGATATAATCAAAAATGTGCCAATGTTTGGAACGAGGATGCATCCACGTGTTTTTGAAGCGGTCAGGTAGCCGGAATTGCGTGTTGGTAATGAAAAGTTCATGTTCTGCACAAAGACCAAGAAGCAACAATCCATTGGAATTACATTTTCCAAGTCCCTGTTTGCCCATCACATTATTCCATAGCCTGTGATCTTTCCCAACTCTGGCATTGAAGTCACCGAGGAGCAAGAGTTTATCTGCAGATGGTACCTTGGAGATGATTTCACTTAGCTGATTATAGAACTGAGCCTTTACTTCATCATCAGAATCTAAGGTAGGAGCATAGGCAGAGATGAGTGTCATAAAGGAACCTCCTGAGAGTGGTATGCGGAGAGTCATGAGCCTTTCGCTGATTGCAATGGGCGTAAGTTGGTGATAATTTACCAGTTTGGTCTTCACAGCGAAGCCCACACCATGAATATGACATTCACCCTCATCCTTTCCTTTCCAGAAGATGGTATATCCTGTTCCAGATTCAGTAATCTTTCCTTCAGCAGACAGCCTAGTTTCACTGAGAGCAGCAATGTCAACGTTGAGTCTTGATAACTCATGGGTTACGAGAGCTGACCTTCTCTCAGGTCTAATGTTATTGTCAAAATCAAGCAAGGTTCTGATGTTCCATGATCCAATAATCAAATTGTGATTCTTTACTGTTTTTGAGTTTCGACCGCATGAGGGGTGACCTGCTGAGTGCGGTTGCCCAGCCGGACCAAGATTGTGACTTCCGATGTTTAGCCACCTTTTCTAGGGCCTTCCCCATGTGGGGTGGGCAGCGGTGATCCTAAATAGGCCTGCCCAAACACAGATGCAGGACCGAATTCCTGAGTAGTCACAGAGTCTCCGGAAGACGACCATCACACATCTGCTGCCAACGTGCAGGTCCGAACTAGGGGCTTCCAGTTACACCCATAACCTGCCCCCACCGTCCATATCCCATCGCCGTTGGACTTTGAAAAGTGACGTTCGGAAGAAGTGCCACTGGCGTGAATTTGTTTAGGGTGGATCTCAGCTTGCCAGGACGAGACCCACACACTATGATCTCTGAGCCTTATCCTGCGGCTCACAAAGAATGAGACATGCAGGACCGAACACAGAGACTGCAACGAACTGCCGCATACTCAAGTACTACTGAGGTGCGCCTTTACAGCCAGTCCGTCTGGCGTGGCCTCTTCCGCCTCTATGACCGTTGGGAGCCATGAGAGTGATTGGCTCCTCATCCGCTCATTTTGCCGTTGGGCCAAAACCTGCCCATCATAACTATGGACAATAGTTTGCCCTATTAAACCTGAGCAATAGGCTGCCCCTTCCGCCAACCACACTGTGCCAGAGTTCACCTCTTCCACTGCAGGTACCGTTGAGGACTTCACCGTAACCCTGGCAAGGGACCCTAACAAGGTACTACCAGCCGGGCCAGCTGGACCAAGGTTTTTTAAAGAGGTGTTACTCCTCTATCACTCCCTACTTGATCATACTATATATATATACTGTAACACTGTATCACACCACACTATGTGCTATTGCACCACACTGCATCACTCACCTGGTAGCAATACCAACACTGTATAACACTACACTAGGTGCTATTGCACCACACTGTGTCACTCCACTAGTAGTAATACCAACACTGTATAACACTACACTAGGTGCTATTGCACCACACTGTGACACTCCACTAGTAGTAATACCAACACTGTATAACATTACACTAGGTGCTATTGCACCACACTGTGACACTCCACTATACTACGGATGTCATCAAAGCAATATTGATGTTGTTAGACAGCCGTGTCATTTTACAGATGAGGCAGAGATAGCGTTATCTCCAACTCCTGTTGGGCTGGTCGGCATTTGTGCTAGTGCAGTGGTTCTTAACCGGTGGTTTGCGAGAACCTCGGGAGTGGTCTGCGGGAGAAAAGGGTTTACCAGTTCGTATAAAAAAGTGGCCAATAAATGGGGATTTCGAAAATGATGTGCGTTGAACGAGAATCGTCCGAATGTATCCGCGGCGATGACTATCAGGTTTTGAATTGAAATATCTTTAAAATAAGTGTTATTGAGGAAGGTTTACGACTGATAAAGTGTATTGTGGGGGAGGGGGCGGAGGGGTGGTCCGTACATGATTCAATTTCACGCTGAGTGGTCCGCAGACTTCTACGGGTTCAGAACCACTGTGCTACTGCAAGGGGCAGTAGACTATGATATAGCCTAATTATAAGAAGATGGGGCCTCTCGTATGCTAAATACAGTATATAGAACGTTTGTAGGTATACAACAATTGGCAAATTTAGTGAATTTGAAATATTTTTCTTTGCCCGGTGAAATCTTCCTCCGCCTTCCGGCATGCCGGGAGGGATTTTTTAACATGGCACTTAGCTTGAAAGAGCTGGTGAATGATATTGGAATTTTGAAGTGACATGCACAGGACTTCAAATTTTTGGGTAAGTAGACACTTGACCTGCCTACACAACCTGTGGAAATGACACATCTGCAAATTTTTATTTTTCTGCTGAAGGTGCTATTTCATATTTTGGCATTATTATTGCCTTGGTTTTATGTTTCAATAGTCAGTCTTAGTTTTTTGCTATCTTTTTTTAATATGGACATCCATTTGTTACATGCATATGTACCTTAACATAACTCAGATATTGTTGATAAGACTGCAAGTTTTGTTGCAAGAAATGGACCAGAATTTGAAGCCAGGATCAGACATAATGAGCTTGGGAATCCTAAATTCAATTTCTTGAATTTTGGTGATCCCTATCATGCTTATTACCAGCACAAAGTGAAAGATTTTCGAGAGGGAAGAGGTAAGTGAGAATTTTTCAAAGATAGTTTACATGTATAATGTCATTATAGTTATACTAGTTATTATAATGCAGCTTTATATGCAAGGAAATAAGTTGAAATGTAAGTAGGGTCAGTTTGCTATTAAAAGGGAATTAAAAAAAAAATTCAAATCTGTTAAAAACTACACTGTATATTACGTAGAGCAGAGTCCTGCAAACTCGACCTAATGTGAGCTGAGAGGCTGTTGAGCTTTGTAGAATAAGGGATGGGTTATTCAAAACTCATAATAAATTTCTGAAAGTTCTGGCACAATACTGGGCATAGAAGAGTACTGTACAATATGTATGAAAGTAAAATGATTGATAAATTAAAAACTGAAGAATTGTTCTTGGTAAAAAAAGCAATAGCAATTTCATTAACAGTTCTATGAATCAGTGTCACGAAGGGACAGGGAAACGCATTGAATACCATAACAAATCTCACAACGAACACTAAAGCATGCATAATACAGTACTGTAATCAAAAGTACCTGTACTGTTTGCACAGTGTAGGCTATGTTAGAAATTAATAGTCTAGCTATTAATAGACTATATCATTTTAAAGATAATGTTCTGCTTGGCCAGCTAAAATTATTTAGTGATTAAAAAAAAGGAACGAGAAAACTGAAATAATGCCAACCTTTGTCATTGACACAAGTATAGTAATAAACAATAGCAAACAAGTTAGGGTTGTAAAGAAATTCAAATATTTGTGTGAAGTTATAACTTAGAACACTAATGAGAAAGTATCAATAGAACTCCGAACACTTAAATTAAGACAAGCACGAAGGAATACCTGGCCAACGTACAAAAAAAAGTCTCTTTGGATAAATGCAAAACTTAGGCATTACCATACCGTCATTATGCCTGAGGCGACATATGCAAGTGAAACCTTCTTTAAATTAAGCATGCAAACAACAACAGATGAATTGCAGAAGGTTGATAGGAGAATCAGTAGGTCAATTATCAACAAAAAACATCAAATTAATGGACAATGCACACTTTTACCGAATGTTGTATTATACAGGAAAAGTGAATCGGTAATTGATACAATGAGGAAAGGGAGAATTGCTTTTTCTGGTCATATGAAAATATTAAAGAACACGAGAATTTTGAAACAACTTTTTGAATACTTTGGAAAATCAAAATGAAAAATAATTGGTTCAAGGAAGTACAAACAGATCTAGATGAATTAAACATTACAATGTAGTAAGGAAAAGTGAATCGGTAATTGATACAATGAGAATACAAGTTACGAGAAGAAAAACATATTTTGAAAAACAAATATACAAGACTTCCTTTACAAATTGTAAAATGTAAGCAGTCATATCTGAAGACGAAAGAGTGGTAAGATCGACTCGAAAGAAGAAATTCAGGGAGGGAAGAAAGATGTTGAAGAAATGAGTTATATTGCGGAAGACTTGATATTTATGTATTTGGTTGGATTTAAGTGCTCCAATGCGGGCGTAAACTATACAAATAAATAATAATAAGAAAGTAGTGCTCTTCATGTTGTCGAGTTATACAGAATGGAATTAGTGTTATTGGGATATTACTGTATATGTTGTTGCATTTACAACCCTTGTTAAGAAAATACTTCTGTATTTTATTCATTTAACTAATTAATTACTTAATTAAGGGCTGCATACCTGTCCTTAGTAACAAATACAATGTTAAAATTAATCCTGTAGGTGGCAATTTAGGGAATTCTTTTTGGGGTGAGGAGAACTGTAAATTTACAAATGAATCACGTAAATCATTGAGGTTTTCATAATTTTTTTTATCTTGGAGGCCCTAGGTTTGATTCATGTCTCTGCCAGGGATTTTAGAATTGACATGAGGACTGGGTGCACACAGTCTCATGATGACATTTGAATAGCTGCTTAGTACCCCATGGCCTAAAACCATGATAATATGGCCGAGTGTGTGATTGTGCCAGCCACAGCTCTCCCATAAGCTATGAGCTGGGCAGCAGTGTGGTCCTCTGTGCCCAATGATATTCGTGATTCAGACTCTGAAGGATTCACTCCATATTTTACACTTTTACCTGTATTTCTTTGGCTTTGTATTGTTAGATTGAGCCACAGGAGCTATAGTTTGTTTATTGGTATTAATTAATTTATTGCAGTAGTTTTTAATAGTAATCATTATCTTCATTTCCCTTTTTCCAGCTGTCACTGGGTGGGGGCAAATATGGTTCCTCGCCACTTTGTTCTGTCGTTCCACCATTCCTCTTCCGACACGGTGTTCCAATCCAGGTTCCGTTTTCTAATGCTATACTTCACCGACTACATCCAACGCATTCTTGGTCCTCCTCGTCCTCTCTTCCCTGTCATCCGTCGTTCCAGTGCTCGTCTTGGTAGCCTTTCTTCATTCATCCGTTTGACATGTCCAAACCATCTCAATCTGTTTTGCTCCAGTTTGTCATTTAGTTTCTGTACTCCCAGTTCTTTCCATATATCTTCATTTCTCACTCTATCTCTCCTCGTTTTCTGGACCATACTTCTCAGGAATCTCATCTCAGCTGCCTGTACTCTGCTCTTAACCCTCTTAATCATTGTCCAAGTTTCTGCTGCATATGTCATTATAGGAACATAATATGCTTTTTACATAACTTCTTTAGCCTTAATTGGTATATCCTTGTTCCATACTAGTCCCCGTACCTGTTGGTAGAGAGCTCTACCGAGTTGTATTCTTCTGCTAATTTCCAAATCTAGTCTTCCATCTTCAGTCAGCTCACTTCCCAAGTAATTGAAATATTTCACCACTTCAAATTCCTTATCTCCGACTTTGATTACTCCTTTTTCTTCTTTATTAGCTCTACTAATCACCACTGTTTGACTCTTCTCCATATTTTTATTCAATGCCCATTGCTCAATCTTTTCATTTATTACGTCTAACTGTTCTTGTATCTCCATCTCATCCTCGCCCCAGATCACAACATCGCCTGCAAACATCATTGCCTTCATCTTTGCCCTACTATAGTCTTTCATTGCTGCCTTCATGATGTCATCCATCACCATTAAGAACAATAAGGGTGACAACACACTTCTTTGCTTTATCCAGTGTCAATTTTAAACTATTCCGATGTCCCGACTCTAGTCTTCACACTACTGTAGCAATCGATGCACATTCCATTTATCATGTCTCTCAGTTCCTTGCCTATCCCCCTATTTGTTAAGCTTTCCCAAACTTTTGTTCTAGGGATGCTATCATAGTGTAACGTGTTTTTCGAGGGTTTTTTATGCCACTGGCATAAATCAGTAGGAAGCCATTCTATATTTATTTACGCGGCAAATTGTTCAGCCAAGAGAATTTTTCATGTTAATTTATCATTATTAATTTATTATAATTATTATTAAGGTATTTTTCGGAGCATTTTATAAAAATTATAAGCATACAGATAGGTTTTCTATGTCTTAGAAAACGCTAAAACTTTGAAAGAATAATGGATTTTCCGCCTTCAATACTGTTTATTTCTATTACTTACAGGGACTAGTTTCGGGGGTAAATACTCCCCCTTCCTCAGCCTGTCCAACAAAACTACACAATGGAAAAACTTTCCATGTACAAGTTCATACGAAATACATGTATTTTGTATGAACTTGTATTTTGTATGAACTTGTACATGGAAAGTTTTTCCATTGTGTAGTTTTGTTGGACAGGCTGAGGAAGGGGGAGTATTTACCCCCGAAACTAGTCCCTGTAAGTAATAGAAATAAACAGTATTGAAGGCGGAAAATCCATTATTCTTTCAAAGTTATAGTTACGTCAATACGGACCTGAATAATCGACATTATGAATTTAGAAAACGCTATCAAGCAAATTATTACGAACGACAATATCATAGAAAATCATGTGATTACGGAATTTTACGGAGTTTCGTCAGTTAGGATATTATGAGAGACATGACTCACTGGAAATTCAGATACGGGCTGATTCTTGTCGAGAAGTATTACGCAAGCTTGGGTCGCAGCGTCAAGAAAAGGTGGATAGTTGGAACGGAAATCGACTTCATCATCCGCGCGCCGTGTGTAATGAGCCAGAGAAGGGGAAGTAGCGGGGTGGCAGAGCCAATCAGTGGAGCCCACGTAAGCTAGAAGTCGGTACCGGGTGGGGAGCCGACGTGTGCATATATCGTTCAGCGCGCCGTGGAACGAGGACAATCTGTGAAAGACTTGACTAGTTCGGTTGCAAGTGTGTGTCGCTCCAATGTTCCGTGGAGTGGAGAACTATCTGTTCAAAACTTAACCAGTTTGGTTGTACGAGGTTATGGCTCCGATGTAAGGACCATAAAGTCACCAAATCTACCAGTATATCATCAAATATCGACCGAGATGACGACGTCCAGGAGACTGTGGGAAGCTCACAGCATCATCCAGTACGAGGGAAAGGCTTCGGCCATTTCCAGTGGTAAGCGCGAATGACGCAGAAATACGCAATCTCTCGTTTCTCTTTGTTTTATATTCAATATTTCAGTAACTTAATAGCTTGGGAATAAGAGTAAAATCAATAATTTATCAGACTCCGTTTTCACGTAATTTTCTATCGGTTATATTCAAATCACAACGCTCCAATTTAAATTTTATACTTATTATTATTAATTTTGCAATACTTGTTTTATATAATAAATTCATTTCTTTTACAATGCAATCTTTGCTTTCAGTAGGTAGCATTAGATATAGACCAATTCCTTCTCCTGATACAATTGTTTGTTGGGTTAATGATCAAATCATACCACGATCTGAGTGAATAGATTCTTGAAGGTGTTCTACCAGAGCTAGACGTTGTTAAATACAAATTTAGATTTCAACATTGCGTTGAGGTCTTGGCGCCCATTAAAACAACATAGCTTAGGCAAAGGTAAACAGTTACATTTATCACCCAACAGTTAGGGGCAGTCAAACCGGTACATTTGTCGCTACCAACATGGGGCATTAAATAACGCTACATTTGGCGCCGACAACTTGGGGCTGAAAACCTAATAACATTTGTGGAAGGAGAAGGGTATATATTTCTGTGCCTGTATTTTGGGGGTTATTTGTCTGTATCAGTGTATATCATTTTGGGGGATGAGAAAGAAAAACAGATGAGGTTACGTAGTGGTCATCAACTGGAGAGTGGTGATACAAGCAGTATGTCGAGTGATGGTAGTACCGGGGTAGCGGTGGTAAATCCCGATACTGAAACAGGGAGTGTAGGCGGCCAACCAGAATTAAAAACTTTACTTCTCGAGTTCATGTATCAGAACAAAGTTAGTAGTGATGCCTTAAATGCAAAATTAGAACAAAACAGTAGGGAAAATAAAGAGAGTAATAGGGAATTGAGCGATAGTTTAAACGCCAAATTAGAACAAAACAGTAGGGAAAATAAAGAAAGTACAGACGCTTTAAATGCAAAACTGGAACAAAACAACGCTAAACTAGAACAAAACAGTAGGGAAAATAGAGAGAGTACTGAAACTTTAAATGTTAAATTAGATCAAAACAGTAAGGAAATTAGTGTGAAAATGGAGCAGATTAGAGGAGAAATCAGAGGAGTAATGGAAGAGAAGGTTAAAGAGATCATTGCAGATGTAGACAAGAAATTAGGAAAAGTACAGGAGGAGTTGGAAAGTAGAATCAGCACACAGGCTGAAAATTTAAAGGAATTAGTTAAATTAGAAACACTGCAGGTTAAAAAGAAATTGGGGGGAGAAATTGACAAGATTCAAGTATCAACTAAAGAGGTTAAGGAACAGCTGGGGGGTAGAATTGAGAAAGTCCACTCGCAAATAGTTGCAGAAGTAAATGATTTAAGAGAGAGTAATAGAGAGAGCATTAGCAAGATTGAGGAGAAACAAGCAAAGCTATATGATAAAGTAGAAGAATCAGAAGGAAACATTAAATTAACAGTAAACAGTATTGAGAGGAAGGCTGAGGAGAAAATCGCAGAATTAGAATTAAAATTAAAAGCTAGGATCAGGCTAGAAAATAGTCAGAATAGGCCAGTTTTTGTGGATAGCACACACAGGGAGGTAGAACTGGGTAAGTTCAGCAATCGACAGGGGTGCCCAATGGAGTTCATGAACACTATAGAAAATAAATTCGGGGAGAGGTTGGAAAATGGTAGTATTGAGTGGTGCCAGGTAGTTGAAATTTTAGAACAAGTGTTTGTGGGGGAAACGAGGAATTGGTTTGCTGTCTACAGAGACAAGTTTACTGATATTAATGATTTTAAAATGAAATTCTGTGAAAAGTTCTGGAATGAGGTTATTCAGTCGCAGTATCGTGAGGGAGTAGTGTGTGGTAAATATAACCCTAAAGGAAGCTCCACCATGACCGAATACTTTTTAGGGCAGGTATTAGTGTGTAAATATCTGGATGGCTTGAAGGAGGAAAGTGATGTGGTAAGGTTGCTACTTAGACACTTTCCCTATAGGATCAAGGAGGCTGCTTGTATCCAGAATGTAAAGACTATATCACAAGTAGAAAATTTGTTAAGCACATTTGATGCACTAGGGAGAGGGGGTTATGAGGACAATTTCAATCGGAACCAGGGTAATAATAATAATAGACCTAATGAAGCCAGGCATCAAGAAGTTGAAGGGAACGGTGGCGAAGGGGCCAACGCTCAAAATAGAAATAATTATAATCAGCTAAATCAGAACAGAGGAAATGACTATGGTAATCAGTATCAAGGGAGGAACAATGATTTCAGGGGAAATCAAGGGAGGAACAATGATTACAGGGGAAATCAAGGGAGAAACAATGATTTCAGGAGAAATCAAGGGAGAAATTATAATGACAATAATTACAACCAGAATAGGGGTCAAGGAAGAGGACAGCCTAGTGGTAGTAATAGACAGCCAAACAATGACAACACAGCCCAGAACAACCAGACCAGTTCAGTAGTTAGTAGTACTACGGCCAGCTGTAGCGGTTCTTTAAACGCGAACCAGGCTGCGAAGTAAGGTCAGAATCTCAGTCTGTAGCATGCCCTGTCCATACAATTATACAGGAACCCTATGACCTAAATGTAAGAAATGAATTATTACATGAACTAAATGATGAAGGTATTATTCAGGAAGTGGTTAGTAAGAGCCCCATAGTTAAATTTAACGTGTCCGAGGCGTACACAGATGTTTTAATTGATAGTGGTTGTATGAAGAGTTGCATAAGTAGTGCATTTTATGATAAAATGAAAGGAACTGGAGTAAATTTTGAGGAGATGCCAATTAAAAGCACTTTTGTTATCACAGCTGTTGGGAAGAGGTCTAAAGTAATTTCTAAGCAAGTTTTAGTAGACATTAAAATTAATAATCATGTAGAGAAGCAGATTTGCCTTGTAATTCCAAATTTAGTATTCAGTGTTATCTTGGGTTCAGAGTGGCTAAGTAGAGTGTCTGGTAACTTATGTTATGATGTAGGGAGTTTGAAATTTAAATGGGGAGATTCTGAAGTAGAAGTAGCGTTCAATGACCATATTCAGAGGAGTAGTATTGTAGGTGTGATTTGTACTTTAAATGATATATCGCCAGCCGTAGAGCGGGGTTCTCCATGTTTTGTGGGCAGTGTGATTACGAACGGAAGTCTAGAGGACTCGTTACGTGATGCTGCATTTCAGGGAAATATAGAGGTGGAACAATGTGTTCGGCTCTATGATGTGTTATGGTGTAATAGGAGAGTTTTTGAGGATCGCATTGGTATGGCCAATTGCTATACACATTCATTGAACGTTATTGATAGGTCAGTATTCACAGGACATAGATATCCTGTACCTTTCGCTTATCAGAGTGCAGTTGAGGCACAAATTAATCAGATGCTTGAAGATGGGATTATTGAGCACAGTCCATATGTTAATTCTTTGATCACGGTACCCAAGACCGACGGCACAGTTCGTATTTGTTTAGACGCTCGTTTGGTTAACAGTAGAATTAGTTCAGATCAGCTGAAATCTATGTCAATAGAGGAATTAATGCAAACATTTGAGGGGAAGAAGTATTTCACTTGTGTAGATTTGAGTTCCAGTTTTTGGCAAGTGCCACTTATGTACGAAGATAGACCATTTACAGCTTTTAGTCATAAATATAACCTTTATCAATTTTGTAGAACACCTTATGGGTTAAAGAGTAGTTCAGCAGCTTTAATTCGGGCTTTAAACATCGCATTAGGGGATGACACAGGAGAGTTTGTAACCATTTACATAGATAATATGGTAATTAGTTCACGCAGTTTTGAGGAGCATCTACGCCATTTAGATATAGTTTTTCAGACGTTAGATCAGGCAGGGTTCACTTTGAAGCTGTCTAAGTCGTCATTCTGTCAGTCAGAAGTGACATTTTTAGGTCATAGAGTGTCGAGTAGAGGTGTTACACCAGAAGAAAGTAGGGTTAATAAGATACTTAACGCAGAGGTGCCACAGAATGTTAAACAGTTAAAAACTTACCTGGGAATTTGCAACTTTTTCAGGAAGTTCGTTCTTAAATACTCAGGGTTGGTAGAACCATTCAGGGAATTGCTTAAAAGTGGGACTCGGTGGAGATGGGAGTCCAAACATGATCAGGCTTTTAGAGCGCTGAAGGAAGGTTTTGAGAAAGCTGTAGTGCTGAAATATCTGTTAAAAGATAAGGAATATGTGGTTATGACAGATGCTTCACATATAGGCATTGCTAGAGTATTATGTCAGAAAGATGATGAGGGTAATCTGTGCATTGTATCTTTAGCCTCGCGAGGACTGACAGCAGCAGAGAAAAGATACACGATTACTGAGTTAGAGCTTTTAGGAATTGTTTTCAGTTTAGGGAAATTTAGAATGTATTTAGTAGGGGGGAAATTTGAGATCCACACAGATCACCATGCATTACTGTATATGAGAACTTGTAAACTCAGTTCTAACAGAGTTAGTAGGTGGATTCTTGCTCTGCAGGAATACGAATTCACAGTAAAATATATTAAAGGTAAAGATAACATTCTTGCAGACATGCTATCAAGGGACACTAATTTATGTAGGGATTATCCTGTGGTTAAAGCAGAGGACGGTATTTTAATATGTGCATGTGTGGACAGTAGCAACAGGGCATTGTTACAGACACTGAGAAATATGCTAGTGGAGCAACGTGATGACGTTAAGTTAAAGGAGCCACTGGCTAGGTTGGAAGAAGAGTATGTGAAAGTAGGACGGTTCACGTACAAGATGCAGGATGGGCTTCTTGCAAGGAAATGTAGGAATAATCGGTGGGCAATATGTGTTCCTGCCACTTTGCGGGAGGAGCTAATTTGGTTCATTCATAGGGAATTAGGACACTTTGGTGCTGCCAAGGTCTTCTATGATATTGGTCGTGACTTCATTTGGAGTAAAATGGGAAGGGATGTTAGGAGGATTTTAGCTAAGTGTGACACCTGTCAAAGGAGTAAATATCCAGTTAAATATTTAGTGGGGGAGAGATCTGCAGTTCTCACCAGTAGTCCCGGCGAACTACTGTGTGTGGATTTATTTGGCCCGATCGTTAAAGGACAGGACGGTTACGAGTACATTTTTATAGTTATTGACGCTTTTAGTAAGTATGTCAAGCTATATCCGCTAAGGAAAGCCACGGGACTAGCGTGTAGCCGTCTGATCATTAATAAGTATGTACCTGAGTTTGGCCTTCCTCTCAGGATACTATCTGACAGTGGACCACAGTTTACTGCAAAGAAATGGAGAACCAGTATGCAGGAAGCTGGTATAACACAAGGCTTGTAGAGAACAGGTTGCCTCGTTCTCATAAGGTCTGTGGTAACAGCGCTCCCCTGCTGCGTGACCTCATCAGCCGACCCGCGCTGAGCGGATGGGACTACTGTTACGGCTAGCCTTGCACTACTGCAGAAGGTAACCACGGGGTTGATGTACAACATAAGAACTCGTGATACTTGTAGCTATAAATGCAGTTTAATATAATAGAGCTTTAAATAATCCGAGCGTGTAAATACACTTTTTGTTTACCATTTCCTTCTTCTAGTTTGTAAGAGAGTAGTTAGTTTTAGTTGTAGGTTTCATTTGATCATCTTTCATTTTCACTATCACCCAAACCATTAGGGTCCGATAACCTAGAGTTAGGCCCCTTAAAACAACAATTATCATCATCATCATCATCATCATCATGAATAATTAAATATAAAAGTTATTCGAATCGACAAAGAACGAGAATTCTGAAGCTTGAAAATTGAGTCATAATTGATAAAGTTCAACATAATGTACAATACACTGCGCCGTTTTAATTCTATTAAAATTCATACTCAATTATACTGTTGAGATTAAGTAGGGAAAACTATTACCGGTACATTTGCTCACTGTTCACGAACTCAATCGAGCGTTCAAGCCTGAAAAAATATTCACCTGGTGTATTTTTTCATCTTCTTGGATATTTTGTCATGAGAGACTGAACATTCATTACTCCTCTTGTACCTCCCCTGTGTTGTCTTCAGTGCATTCATGAACTTCATTCGTATGAAGGTCCTCTGTCGAACGAATGTCTCTACCACTACACGATTTATTTCAGGATATTTCTTGTAAAGAGATTCAACCAAATTGGTAATGCACAATTTACCCCTTTTTATGCTCTTGAGACCATGGTACTTCTTAAATTCATCTTCTAGCAATTTTGCCTCTTTTTTTCAGCTTTCAAAAGGTTCTACGAGTCCACCGAACGACAAACTTTTGATCCATGCATTTTGTGGATTCATAGTCTGCGATTCAGAGCTAGTAAATGTATAGCTACCAAGGTTTGGACATGTCGATCTAAGCTTTTTTGCTACCCACCCAGAAAGGTAAAACAATGCATTGGCTTCCATTTCAGTTAGGGGGGGGTGCTCAATTCGTTTTCAGGAATCGAAGATGCAATCATTTCTTTGGTGACATCTATTTCGCTATCTTTCTCCGGATTATCCTCTTCCTTCTTGCATAATACACCAGACATTCGAAGCACTTTGGTGGAATATATTCGGAATCATCTTCGGTTCCTGTATTAGAATTATTTTGAAGGAGTCCTTGATTTCGCCCTAAAATAATCATTCTTAAACGATATAATGTGTCTAAAGGAGAAGGATGATCATTCAGACCCCCTTTCGTCCTAATCTGAGAAAACAGATTTTCTAAAGCGTCCTGGTGGAGACGGTGGGTGAGTATGTACTCAATACCATGGACACTCTTCAAATCTAATGGAAGATACTTCAAAGATTTTATTGATGTGATGATTCCTCTCTGAAAAAGCTGCATATTTTTCTTGCCACAGCATCTCATTGTTTCAATTAATTCAAGCATGTCGTTGAGAATTGCGTCTTGAGATTCCAGATCTTTTCCATATGGGTTCTTGGAAGGTCTACCTGAAGGTTTGGGAGTGTATGTATTCATCACATCGTACCACCTATCAATTATTTCAATACATTTTCCAGTTTCTTCAGCCAGCTGAGGATCAGCTCCCGGTTTCATAAATTGCAGAGCAGTAGCTGTCTTGTGCGACAATAACTGACACGCTTTCCTCACATTTTGTCTCTGAGTCTTTTCCACAGTGATGTGACTTTCGTTCAGATTATGCAACATTTTGAGATCACTTTTCTTCTGATCATTTAATAATGCTACGATAGGATTTCTATTTACAATCTGTCCGCTCTTTAGCTGGAACCCAGTGTCTAAAAACCAGTTCCGCACTAGTTTCAGAAGATGTGGCGCGTCAGCAAACATGTATATTTTTTCTTCCGTAGAGGGATGAGTGAACCAGGTTTTTTCAGTACTAATTCCTAGTTCCTTCCAAAGTCCTACATTTCCATCCCCCATGTCGCTAACACATGCTTTTACAATGTACCCTATATCGGAAAGTTTTAAAATAATAGAGTTTAAAATCTCGCAGGTTATTTTCACGTCAAAATCAACAAAGAGGGGCACCTTCCATTGAGCAAAAAGTCCCCGAGCAATTATTATTTGCACATTGGAGTGTGGCCCGATAACTTCATCTCCTTTCCGGTCATATTCCATGACGCTTTTAACTTTCATTTCATCAAAAAGAAGAACCGTAATATTTTCTTTCTTGCTCAGAGATGAACCAGCAACGCACAGTAAGCGGAAAACATCTTGGAGAACACAATTGTTCATATCGACTGTTGATGCCCTTTTTGCAGTGTAGACAGTCCAGGCAAAGGAATGTTCATTTTCTTCTTCAGAAAAAGATATGAACGCTTACTAATATATCTCAGGGAAAATGCAAGAGATATTTCATCGTCTGTCCATTTAACTTTCTTTTTCTTACTTAAAAAGATGTCTATTTGATTTTCGGTGAAAACTGAACCGAGTATTTCCCGGGCCTTTTTCTCTTCATTTTACAAAGTTCTCTTTTAAGCCTGCGAATTTCTTGGCTTTTCAGTACGATTCTCTCCTCTAGCTCTGCGTTCTTTTGTCGCAACTTTTCATTTTCCATCTTCAAAACATCTATTTGATTTTCCTCCGTTGTAGTTTGGACGTCATCACACACTTCTTGAACAGAGTACGAGCTTTCTAAAATTTGATTCACAGTTCTTTTATTTTCTCTCTTCTCACTACGTATTTCACGTTCACGTATCTGCACCTGGGTTTCTTCGGGTATATCAGTTCCTAATTTAAGTGAAGGCACAGCAGTCTGTTTTAGTTTTCTCTTAGGAATTAAATTCAATAATTCTGCTTTCAGGTCCCTCTCATAGTCATCCTCCGTAAAATGTTCAGAGCATATTTGTGAAGTATTCGGATTCCACTTCCCGTCTCTTCTAGTACACAGCACCCATTTTTGCCTAATTAAATTGTCTTTAGGGAATGAATGATACTTTATATGCGTATTCCCGGGATCCCGCTTCGTTTTAATAAGACTGTTTGTACACAAAGCCACCGTGCATCTCATTCCAGGCATCGTAGAAAACTGAAAGAAATAAAAAAACATCAAAACTATCAGGTCGTACCACGAAGCTAATGATACACAAATGGCTCTTTCATTTACCGAGCACTTACCTATTACTAGGGGAAACGTGTAGAGCAGTACTTAATGAAGCACTATCAAACACCACTAAATAATGACACGTAACGAGAATAGATAAACACATCAACACAACACCTTAAAGAATAGCTGAAGCTGCCAGCTTACTGGAGACTGTGGTGTTGGCTGTTGCCGGGTCTGAGCAATACGTCATCAGCCGGGGGAGTAGAGCGCATGCGCGCGGAACGAGACAACCTCTTATATACGAACCTTGGGTATAACACACGTTCATTCCTCTGTAAGGTACCCTCAGGGTAATTCTGCAGAGCGTCCATTAAGGGAAGTGGCTCGTCTTTTTCGGACTCTAGTGCATGACAAGCATGCGGCCTGGGTTGGACATCTTCCCAAGGTCGAGACTTGGCTGAATTCTGTCCAGCATGAGAGCACGAAATTGACGCCATACGAAGTTCACTTCGGAAAGAGACCACAAAATGAACCAGCGAGGGTGTTGGGATTAAATGAGGGTAAGCAACCGGGGATGGATTACATTGTCCAGTTGGCGAAACAGAATTTATCTAAGTCAGCACAAAAGAGAATTCGCCAACAAAAAGAAACTAAATTTGACCTATTCGAGCCGGGAGACAGAGTCTTACTTAGAGTGCCGAAACAGTCAAATAAGCTAGAGAAAGTCATGTCCAAGTTCTTTTATCTCTACGAGGGCCCATTTATAGTTTCCAAACGTATTGGGAAAACAGCATATGTGCTGGAGAATAGTGAGGGAAACAGATTATACGGGACGTATAATATACATAGTCTCCGAAAGTATGTGTCATAAAGTGAGGATGTTTAGCTGGCGAGCCAGCCTATCAAATGAGTAAGTGTGGTATTTGGTGCGTGGGAGGAGATGGTCTTCCAGGCAGGCGTATCAGAAGTCACACAGGGGGGTAGTATGTAAGTAAATGAGAGTTTTGAAGGTACAGGGAAATATGACGGGATTGTCGGATGCTCTTGAGCACTAAAATGTCTCGATACACCAAGGCCAGAATTTGGTAGTGCTGGTGAATTCCCATTTGTCCCCAAGAGATGGGTGAGCGCTTGTACAGGGTATTTTTGCTTAAGGCGTCCACGGGACAAAAGATGGGCCATCAGAATGCGAGACAGTCCTTCATGAAACTCATACATAACAGCACACGTGATTTCTGTTTACGGCCTCGCCTTGTAAGATTTGTAAGTGTGTAATTTAAGGTAATTTGTACAAAGGTATTATTTGTGTGAGGAGAACTGGTCTGTGTTGAGAACTAGTATTAAGTAGAATATGGTCTACGGGAACTTAACAAGACAGGTCGATTACGGCACAGAAATATTTGGTGTTATATGTAATGCGCACTTACTGTTTTTTTTTCAGAAGTCAATATTAATTTAATCTACTTTAAAGAGAGATTAAGTATTATGGTCACGAGGCGCTGCCACAATAGTGTGATCGTGTGCTCAGTGATAAGTGAGATTAAATTTCACCATAAGGAAGGGACCTCCAGTGAAATTAGGAAGTTCTATGGTGATATAAATATATCAGAACACCTTCAATGCGTGTGATATGACATCATAAATACATAGTGCTCACACATTAATTATGTCTATTTTTCCAACATAGAGAAATTTGAGAGGCCGAAATAGCCGTGGAACACTATTCTATATGTAAAACATTGGACTGGTTGCAAAGTGCAATCCATAGTGACAACAAACTTTGACGCAAAGTGCGTGAAGAAAAATTATGAGTGTATATATCTGTAATTTAGGGTGATTTCATTTATGTAATATGTATTTTGGATGGGGTTTATTAACGTGTCTGGGATAATCGGATAATGGACCGTCGTCACGGTAAATCATCCGATGATTCGAGGCGAATATGTAACGTGTTTTTCGAGGGTTTTTTATGCCACTGGCATAAATCAGTAGGAAGCCATTCTATATTTATTTACGCAGCAAATTGTTCAGCCAAGAGAATTTTTCATGTTAATTTATTATTATTATTAATTTATTATAATTATTATTAAGGTATTTTTCGGAGCATTTTCTAAAAATTATAAGCATACAGATAGGTTTTCTATGTCTTAGAAAACGCTATCAAGCAAATTATTACGAACGACAATATCATAGAAAATCATGTGATTACGGAATTTTACGGAGTTTCGTCAGTTAGGATATTATGAGAGACATGACTCACTGGAAATTCAGATACGGGCTGATTCTTGTCGAGAAGTATTACGCAAGCTTGGGTCGCAGCGTCAAGAAAAGGCGGATAGTTGGAACGGAAATCGACTTCATCATCCGCGCGCCGTGTGTAATGAGCCAGAGAAGGGGAAGTAGCGGGGTGGCAGAGCCAATCAGTGGAGCCCACGTAAGCTAGAAGTCGGTACCGGGTGGGGAGCCGACGTGTGCATATATCGTTCAGCGCGCCGTGGAACGAGGACAATCTGTGAAAGACTTGACTAGTTCGGTTGCAAGTGTGTGTCGCTCCAATGTTCCGTGGAGTGGAGAACTATCTGTTCAAAACTTAACCAGTTTGGTTGTACGAGGGTATGGCTCCGATGTAAGGACCATAAAGTCACCAAATCTACCAGTATATCATCAAATATCGACCGAGATGACGACGTCCAGGAGACTGTGGGAAGCTCACAGCATCATCCAGTACGAGGGAAAGGCTTCGGCCATTTCCAGTGGTAAGTGCGAATGACGCAGAAATACGCAATCTCTCGTTTCTCTTTATTTTATATTCAATATTTCAGTAACTTCATAGCTTGGGAATAAGAGTAAAATCAATAATTTATCAGACTCCGTTTTCACGTAATTTTCTATCGGTAATATTCAAATCACAACGCTCCAATTTAAATTTTATACTTATTATTATTAATTTTGCAATACTTGTTTTATATAATAAATTCATTTCTTTTACAATGCAATCTTTGCTTTCAGTAGGTAGCATTAGATATAGACCAATTCCTTCTCCTGATACAATTGTTTGTTGGGTTAATGATCAAATCATACCACGATCTGAGTGAATAGATTCTTGAAGGTGTTCTACCAGAGCTAGACGTTGTTAAATACACATTTAGATTTCAACATTGCGTTGAGGTCTTGGCACCCATTAAAACAACATAGCTTAGGCAAAGGTAAACAGTTACATTTATCACCCAACAGTTAGGGGCAGTCAAACCGGTACATTTGTCGCTACCAACATGGGGCATTAAATAACGCTACAATAGGCCTTTTCTAGATCAATAAAAGTCATTACCATATCCTTCCCATATTCCCAACTCTTTTCAATGTTCTGTCTCAGAATGAAAATGGGTTCCACTGTTGACCTGGCCCCTCTTAATCCAAACTGCTCCTCCTCTATTTGTCTTTCTACCTTTACTCTAATTCTTTTTTCTAGGATTCTTTCCATTACTTTGGCAACATGCGAGATGATGGTGATTCCTCGGTGGTTACCACACACCTTCCTGTCTCCTTTCTTGAATATTGGCAGTATTATTCCCTTTTTCCAGTCTTCAGGAACTTTCTTCTCTCTCCACACACTCCTGAGAAGTCTGTATGTTCACTGCAGTCCCACTGGTCCTGCCGCCTTGATCATTTCTATTGCCACTTCGTCGATTCCCACATCTTTCCCCATCTTCATCTTCCTAATTGCCCATTCCACTTCTGCCATAGTAATGTCTGGTTCTTCTTCTATTTTTTCCTCCACCGTTTTGGCTGTTTGCGTAACTTCTCCGCATGCCTGACGCCTCACCTTCAACAGCTTGCTGAAATATTCCTTCCATCTGTCTGTTATCTCTTCTGGTTGTGTCAATATATCACCGTCTTTGTTTTTCATGAATCCAGTGTTCACCTTTTATTCCTTCTACTTTTTATAATTCCAAATAGCATTTTTTCCCCCACAATTTAAATCCTCCCTTATTTCCTGGGTGAATTCTTCCCAGCTTTTCTTCTTTTCTCTGCAATTACTTTCTTGTAATCTCTGTTTGCTTCTATATATTTTGCTCTACGTTCTTTAGTCTTATTTGTTTTCCATTCCTTCCAAGTTTTCTTCTTCTCTCTTACCTTTTCTTTCACTCTACCATTCCACCATTTTGTCGCCTTTTCCCGTACCTTTCCTGATGGTCTACCACATGTTTTCTCTGCACTGTTTACAAATGCTCTCTTAAACTTTTCCCATTCTTGTTCCACATGGGTAATACCCGTCCTTGGTATCTGTTCTTGCAATTCTTTCTTAAACTCTTCTGCAACCTCCTTTTCCTTTAGTCTCCAGACCTTAATCTTTCTTTCCTTTTATCTGGTAATCTCATGACCTTTCCTACTTTTAGTTTTGCTACCACCACCCTATGGTCTCCTCCAAAGGCTTCCTCTGGCATGGCTGTGACATCCATTAGCTCTTTCCGATGTCCTTTTTCGACTAAAACATAGTCTATCAGAGTTTTCGTTCTTCTATCTCCCCATCCATACCTCGTTATCTTTTGACAATTTTTCTTTCTGAACCACGTATTCCCTATAATTAATTGGTTCCGCTGACAGAAGTCCATTAAGAAATCCCCTTCTGGATTCTTACTGCCATACCCGTATGGTCCCAAAATCTCCTCTCTTCCTTGTCTGTCTCTTCCCACTTGTGCATTCAAATCTCCCATCAGTCGCTCACATCCGGGAGGCGAGGAGGTTTGAATCCCCTCGCCGGCAACCTTGAAGATGGTCTTCTGTGGTTTCCCATCTTCCTTTCAGGCAAATGCTGGGGTTGGTCCCTAACTATAGACCATAGCCGCTACCTTCGATCTCCTCGTCCTTACATTCACACTTTCCTCCCCAGACAACACTTCTCACGCGACGGTACTTGTAGCTGACCAATTGGGTGTCCGCCAAGAAGCAGCTACAAACTGGCGAGCCGAACATGTCCTTGGACACTCCCGGCACTAAAAGCCTTACGCTAAAAAAAATAAAAATAAAAAAACAACAACCTCCCATTACTATTATTTCCTTATCCTCTATATATGTTTCCACATCTTCTAGTAATTCTTCTGAGTTCGCTTCTTTATTCCCCGTTTTTGGAGCATATACTTGGAACAGATCTTTTGTCCCTGTCTGGAACTGTATCCTTCCTATGATCATCCTGTCACTTATCTTCTTCACCTCCTCCACATACTCTAGGACATCCTTTCTTATAATCATTCCTACTCCATTTCTGGCCTCCTGTCCTCCACTGTAAAAGAGCCTGAGAGTTTCCTTTCCCCTTTTCCATTTCGTTTCACTGAGACTGAGGATGGCTATATCCTTCTCCATCATGAAGTCCACTAGCTCCTCAGTCTTGTCCGTCAGGGTTAAGATGTTGACTGTCCCTATTCGGATATATTGTGATGCTGGTCGCTCACAGCTCCCCCAGCATCTGAAGAACTGCGCGTTGCCTTCAGGGACGCCCTAGCATTTACCGAGGCTGAACCATATTTGCTTTCATTTTAGGCTGTTATTAAGATGGGGTCGCCACTCCCAAATGCATTTTATGACCTACTGCCAGGTATGAACTAGGCCACTCCTAACATGGAGAACGGACGCCTTTTGTAGCCGCTCCTCTGGAGTACAGATGCTACGGGTGTCCATAATATGGACTAATAGCTTTTACTCTATTAACCCCGAGCACTGGGTTGCCTCTTCCGCCAACTTTGCTGTACCGAAGGACTCCTTCACCACCGCAGGTGCCGTTGAGGTCTTCACTCATACCCTGAGCTGGGCCCTCCATATTTATAACCCCTGGAGTAACTTTTGTTAGTCAGAATTTTTTACGGTAAGATCATGCTGGAAGACTTCACACTAAGCAGAACCATTACCATACCTAAAATAGGAAAGGCGGTTGACTGCACCAATTATAGAACACCATCAATGTTATCACATGCATCCAAAATACTCATTAATATAGTCAAGAGCAGGATAAAAGGACAAGTAGATAAGTATATTGGAGAAGATTAATTTGGGTTTAGAGAGGGTAGAGGAGCAAGAGAAACAATTTTAGCTTCACACATTCTATTGGAGAAAAGGATGGATATGAATAGGAAGACTTATCATACCTTCATTGACTTAGAAAAAGCTTTTGACAATGTGAACTGGGAGCTACTCTTTAAAACTATGAAGAAAATAGGATTGGACTGGAAGGGTAGAATCAACTATATCAGAATCAAACTACAAAAATAAACATCAATAAGGTAGAGGAAGAAAAGGAGTTAGACAAGGATGTCCCCTATCTCCGTATTTATTTAATTTGTTCGTTGAAAAAGCTATTCAAATCATGAAAGAGAAGACAAAGGGAATAAAAGTGAATGGGAAAGGATACATTGTATCAGATTTTCTGATGACATCGTAATAGTTGCAGACTCTGAAAAAGAAATGAATAATATGCTACAAATCCTATCAGACACACTATGGAAATTAAAAGTAAACAAACAGAAAACGAAAGTAATGGTAGTTCGGAAAAATATGGAAGAAATAAAAATCAATATAAAAATTGATGACTTGAGAATTGAACAAATGATACTATTTTGTTATCTCAGTAGTATAATCACAGAAGACAATAGATGCTTAATTGAAGAGAAGGATTGCATTGGCAAAACAGGCATTTATGACTAAGAAAAACATTTTATCCAGCAAACATATGAATGTACAGTAGATGTAAGAAAATCCTTTGCAAAATCATTAGTATGGAGTACACTGCTCTATGGAAGTGAAAGTTGGACTCGGGGTATATTGGAAAAGAATCGACTTGAAGCTGCTGAAATGTGGATATGGCGGAAAATGACAAGAACGAGCTGGATGGAAAGAAAAACCAACCTGTAAGTCTTAAGGGAAGTCAAGGAAGAGAGAAGATTAATGAAGGAAATGGGAAAGACAAAAATAAAATTTATTGGACATTGGTTCAGACACAACACTTTCATCGCTAACATTCTTGAAGGGAAAATGCTGGGAAAGAAAGTAAGAGGATGGCCTAGGACAAATTATTTGGAAGACATCAAGAATAGAATGGGATGTGACAATTACATGGAACTGAAACGAACCGCCAACGACAAGGCATCTGGTTGCATCGACAAGGCATTAGCCTTTAGAATATGAATGAATGAAGAGTTAATTGCCTTTTGTTTGAGATTTTTATACACATAGTATTTCATTTTTCCCTTCTATGCTCTGTCCATAATGTTTATTTTAATGTTGACATTGAATTGCGGCTGATGATGTGTTTTTATAAATCGCTGTGTATTCCTTTTTCTCAGGACAAGAACCTACTGTGGGTAGTGTTCAAGTACCTCAAATCAAGCCTGCCTTAACAGCGTCACAGCAGAAGCAACAAGAACTACTGAAACAAGTCTCAGAGCAGCCTTTCATTCCTAAAGATCCACCCCAAGAATTTGAGTTCATTGCTGATCCTCCATCAATATCAGCTCTTGATTTGTGAGTAGATATGGAACTAATTAATACCCATTTTTCCCAAGGTTTTTTTTTTCCTTTTTTTTTTTTTTTTTTTTTTTTTCGTGTGGTCTTCTTAGAGACCTAGTGCAGGTCTTTCTATTCGACGCCCGTGGGCGACCTGCGTGTCGGGATGAGAGATGGAATTGATTAAGGTGAATGAAATTGGAGAAGGATGTGGAAGGAAGCGGCCGTGGCCTGTCAGAAGGTACCGTCCCAGCATTTGCCTGGTGTTGAAAATGGGAAACCACGGAAAGCCATTTCAAGGACGGCCGACGGTGGGGCTGGAACCCACGCGTCTGCCGAGTCAGCAGAGAGCTTGGCCCATGACCTAACACTGCGCTTTAGCCAGCGTAGCCAGTACTGTCGGTTTTTCCCAAGTGATTTAAGTTTACATTCAGCAATATAGATTTGACATTAAAACTCTGATTAGAACAATAAAATTGTTTTTCAGTGTGTACATTTTTAATTTTCACTTAATCCATGATCATATGGATTAAGTGAAAATTAAGAATTCCGGTAATATCCCGGGCAGGGCATATAATGCTACACTATACCTTCAGTTCATCTTTTTCCTTTTTCTCCATTTGTTTGTCTGTTATGAGTACGTGTGAAAACTGCTGTAGTGATTAGCATAACATTGTTCAGTATGGATCCAAATTCATGTCATACTATATCGGTATTTAAGTAGACATTACCAGGAGAAAAATAGGCTACAAAATGTTTTGAATGTTTTAACAGTGAGGGTTTTAAGAGGGAGCCTTAAATAATTTTGTACTCATCCCTTCAAAGTTTTGGTTTGATTTAGAAAATGTTTAGAACTAAGATGATTGGAGAGTTAGATATTAGAGTTTTAAAGGGCGGAACAGTTAGTTCATCTGCCCCTCGTAACACGGATTCTTTTATACAAATTTAAATTACAATTTAAAATGACTGGTGATTATGAACAATTTTAGCCAATATTATTTTTGACAGAACAAATCCTTGCCCCGATATAAATGGGGAAAAGCTGTGGAGGGAAGGAAGGCAATTGTGCAATCTGCACTAACAGGCCATGATGACGACTCACACCTTCCGTCTGCACATCGTGGTGATAAGATGCTAAACTGAGATGTACATGTGTCTCAACCAAGCTCCTTTATTAGATTTTGATTGTTTCTTTAACAAGTCATTGAGCTGAGTGGTGCAGTTGGTTTAACATTGACCTTCAGAACTCAGAAAACTGGTTTAATCCCAGTTCACTCCAATGGTATTTAAAGATGATTAAATGTGACAACCTTGTTTCAGTAGATTTACTGGGACATTCAAGATCTCCAAGGACCTCATTTTGATATGTGGCATCTCCAAATACACAGCAATTAAAAGGAACCCCCTCCCCCTAAGTTTTGCGTCTGTAGTAAAATATTGGTTCCGTAGGCAGTCATCAGCGTGAGTTGGTATCTTGAAATTGCAGTGCAAGCATGCCCCAAATAAAGTTTGCATCACTCACAAGCCAATTGCAATCCCCGCCACTGCTGAACTCGCATGTTCACAGTAAGACATGCTTTCCACCTGCCAGCATTAGGGCACAATTTGGGCGACTGCAGGAGTCAATTGCAATATTATGGTGTGTACATAACCAAAACTAAGGTCAGCGACTTAATTCTGGTCTGAGGGTTGGAACTTGGTTCACTCAACCTCATGTGGCAGAACCGAGATGACGCGAGTTCGATTCTCACCTCAGCCATCCTAGAAGCGCCTTTGAATGTTTTCCATTTCTACCCCAGGCAAATGCCGCGATGGTGCGTAAATTAAGGCCACGGCTACCTCCTTCCCCCATTTTCATCTCGGTTACAAATTCACACACCCATGTGCACAGGGCTACATAGCCACGATGTTGCAAAGCTCCAAAATAGACCTTATAAGGTCAGCATTACTCATGAGCCAATTTTGATTCTCATCTTCATAAAACTAGTGAGTTTGTAGTAAGATATACATTCCATCGGCCATAGTTTTTCAACAACTTGGAAAATGCAAGCTGTTATTTTAATGTGATGAGAATGATGCTGTCAGATTAGTGCCTCAAAATCAAAGATTCTTTGTTGATTTTCAAGGCCAACATAGTTGTTGGAGATTGTAAAAGAATGACTTTCCTCAAGGCAATGTCTTAGCTGCCACATTGTTCAATGTTTATCTCAACCAACCCCTCCCCGGCAAACCAGAAGTTTTTTTATACGCTTATGACTTTGCACTAGCTGCCCAATATAGAAAGTTTGATGCCGTCAAAAATCAGCTATTTGTGAAACTAGAAGAACTGGGTATTTACTACCTCAACAATCAGTTAAGGCTAAAACACAATTCACCACTTTCCATCTCAAGCACAAACAGGCTTCTAAGAAACTTGGAGGTAGAGGTGCTATGGCAAGTTGTACATTTTGAAAACACTGGAAATCCAAAATCTTTGGGAGTCACTCTGGATCGTACTCTCACAAACAGCACTGCCTGAATACGGAGTTTAAACAAATAGCTTATAAAGATAATAGCGGAAACTCGGCCGTTAAAGCATGCGCTCGCCTGGAGACAGCGATCACAGTGCCATCTCTTGGTGCGAGTTGACAGCATTTCTCTCCTTGCCACCCATTTTTGAGTGTGCACCGACCGAAATTGCAAGGAAATATTAGGACATTGGTTTTAATCTATCCTTTTTGACATACTGGTATTTAAAAACGAGTTGAACACGCTTAATTACATTAAAAAAAAGTTACCTTCTTATATATTTCCCAATTAAGTCAGTAAAATTAACATTTGTGTTTCTGAACTTGTTAGATTGCACCAACCTCCTTTAGCTTTAATAGTGCAATACGTACACTTAAGAGGCAGATGACCTCGCTGTTCCGTCCCTTATAAAAACAAATAACTACGTACACTTTCAATCGGAAATATTGAAGCATGTTGTTAAATGTTAGGCCTACTGTACCGTAGAGTCACCTCGTTCTATAATTATGCAGTTATTTCAATATTAACATTAGGCCTACTATCAACAACCTATAAAGATCTTATTCTTGACTTGACAAGTTTTTATTCCTGAAATCTTTCTCCACAAAGTGGTCTGAACATACAACATGAGTTCTCTTTAAATGTTCTGGGCCATTCCTTTTCAATACGTCATCTAAGTCAGCCGTTCGGCTTCGAATAACCCACTGTGTGCATCTATAAATAAATAAAGAACAGGCTAAAATATGCTTAATTATATTGTAAAAGCCGGCCTCGTGGTGTTGGGGTAGCGCGCCTGCCTCTCACCCGGAGGCCCCGGGTTCGATCACCGGCTCAGGGATTTTAAAACAGACGTGAGGGTTGGAACGGGGTGCACTCAACCTCGTGAGGACAATTGAGTAGCTGTCTGACAGTGAGACAGCGCTCCAATCACGAATACCAAGATTAACGGCCGAGGGGACCCGACGCGCTGATCACGCGTCACCCCAATATCTGCAGGCCAAATGGCAGGGGAGCGGTCGCTTGGTCGGCCTTAGCCCGTCATGGGCTGTATAGTGCCAGGGGTTGACTTTTGTTGACTTTTTTAAATATTGTAAAAGCATTCTGTATTAAAAGAAAACCGAACTATCAGTGTAATGGTAGGCTACTTGTTTACAATAAATTCATACTTACATTTCCTTATTTCTTGGGAACCTGAAGAAAGATTTTGGGTCACTTTGTTGATTATAATTATTACAGCCATATATGGCACAAATACTCCCCGTACCAACCATTATAATTGGATAATTAGATCATCCACAGGTCAATAATTTCTTATAATTGTGTGGTTGGATCTCACGGTTGTAAATCAGCTGGTCTTACGTTGCCAACTCGGACCGCTAGGCGGTGCTGGGAAGCGCTGTCTCCTGTTTTGGCGAGGAGTTTCCGCTATTATCTTTATAAGCTATTTGGTTTAAAGTATGTGCAGTATGTTGAGCGGCTCGAATGGAAATCCTTGTGCTCATTCCAGATAGCAAAAATTAGTCCTCTTAGAATGCATGCATGCAGGCAACGTGCTGGCTGGAGCCAGCTGTTGTGACGTGAGGTGCGATTCGAGCCGCTCAACGGGGATTATTTCTCCATTTTTCGTCCCTATATGAAGCTAGGAAAATTATCTTCAAAACCCGAAACAACCTTTCAACATAATTCGGCAAGAAAATGGGACATATTTAAATGTCAGGATGTGATAGTCAGTCCGAACAATGTCATCTACAGAATGCTTGGACATGAGAATAAGTCAACGGAATATAATGTATTTTTTAAATTTTTTAATGTGTAGTTATGAGTGACTAGTGTGTATGCATAATGTTATTTTATTTTACTCAGAGTTTTTAGTGTGATGTTATCTATTGTACTATAATGTGGCTGATGAAGGACCGCAAATCAATGGTTCGAAACATGTACCGCATATAAGCGCTTACAACGCACCTGTATTGTATTGATTTTGGCGGAAAGTTCTATATTAAATTACATTATATAATTGTGAGGTTTGAAGCCATTTTTCAGTGTTGCCTAAGTAAACAAAAGTTTGGTGCTTTTCAGTCGGTCAACACGAATGTACCCAAATAGAGCTGGGTTATGCCCTGATCCTGAAATAAATTACATAAGATTAATATATACACTAGGATGACCAGTTTCGATCGTCAAGCGATCATCATCAGATCCATTACACTTAGGCTATAACATCTATGTTTGAGAATACAGGTGAAAATATATACGGTCTAGCTGTATGCCTCTCACCAAGGCGGTCCGGGTTCGATTCCCGGTCAATGCATGTGAGATTTTCGAAGTGAAATGCTATGTCCTGTGGTTCGGATTCCACGTAAAAAGGAGGTCCCGTGGCTCATGATCTCAAGATTAACGGTCACGTTAAACTACAAGCTTCCTTCCTTCCTTTCCGAAAATATATATAATATGTACAATTATTTAGTTGCAGTGTTGGTAATGCAACAGTCGGTGTATGTTAAATGTGGTATATCTAATGTTAGGTAAACTTCTAAAATAGTGATGAAAATCCGGAATTTGTCTGTTAGGGGTGATTATATGGTTTTACAAAATCACCTATGGTTATACTGAAATAATGCAAGCTTATACTTATCGAGTTGTCTCTTAAACTGGAACTTGAAGCAGTTGCGTGTTTCCATAGACACCAGTTGTAGTCGACTAACCTCGAGTGTTCACTGGGTGGAACTGGTTTTCCCCTTTCTCCCCCTTTAGTTGCTATGCTCTTCCAGAGGTCAGTGCCAGAGACTGATCTAAAAATAATTCATCACGAATCGAAAGGTAGAGCTCTCGACATAAAAGAAGCAATCGAGATTCACCTAGCCAAACAAAACAATCCCAACAATCTAAATGAACACACTTTTATGGAGAGTTCACCCCTTTTCGCTCTACTAAAAAACACACCCTGTCGATTACAAGACACAACTTAGCGATACAGCCAAGCTAGATAAAAAAAGGGGGAAAATAGCGGTGTTTATAGGTAAATGTTATTTGGATCAGGTGTACTATGTACATTTTTCTGCAATAAACCTAGGCCGATATGCGCGGCAGTATTAAAGGTGCCGGGACGTCTTCAATAGGCCATGTACCGCTTAGTATAAATGGCTTTTTATCCCATGCGTGGCGAAGATAGTTCCTCGGTCTTTAGTAGTTGCAGACTCCTGCATTCAATAGCATACACTTTTATCTAGATTTGGCAAAGTCACACAAATATACATGGCACTGACCCCTGGAAGAGCATAGCAACTAAAGGGGAAGGAAGGGGAAAACCAGTTCCACCCAGCGAACACTCGAGGTTAGTCGACTACAACTGGTGTCTATGGAAACACGCAACTGCTTCAAGTTCCAGTTTAAGAGACAACTCGATAAGTAATATGCTTGCATTATTTCAGTATAACCATAGTTGATTTTGTAAAACCATATAATCACCCCTAACAGACAAATTCCGGATTTTCATCACTATTTTAGAAGTTTACCTAACATTAGATATACCACATTTAACATACACCGACTGTTGCATTACCAACACTGCAACTAAATAATTGTACATATTGTATATATTTTCACCTGTATTCTCAAACATAGATGTTATAGCCTAAGTGTAATGGATCTGATGATGATCGCTTGACGATCGAAACTGGTCATCCTAGTGTATTTATTAATCTTATGTAATTTATTTCAGGATCAGGGCATAACCCAGCTCTATTTGGGTACATTCGTGTTGACCGACTGAAAAGCACCAAAATTTTGTCATTATATAATTGTCAATACGAACCAAAAATGGCAACTAATAATCCCAATACAGAGTATTAGCCCAGGCAAATTAGACATATGCTTCCCGAAAAATCGTCCAAAGCTGGAATGTGTTTTAATACCGTTAGGGGGTTCCAAATAAGAGTCCTGTGAGTTTGCGACGGATTCTAACTTCTGCTTATTTTTTGGGAGTCAAAAACCCGTGAAATTTTCGCACTTTTTTCAGTTTTTTGCTTATAACTTCTAAACGACGCATTCTACAGAAACATTTCCTCCTAATGGTTTTAAAGAACATTAAATTTTGCGTTGAATGGTTTTCATTCCGTCTAAATCGGCCCAGTAGTTTATCCGTAATCGATTTCTGAATTTGGGCCAATTTTACCAAATTGATTCAAAAGTTGATTGTTTCGTTTTTCACTTTAAACTCCTAAACAACGCATCCTATATAACATTGTATTCAAAGCGTTTTTAGAACATTAAATTCTGCGTCAAATGGTTTTTAGTTTGTCAAAATCGGTCCAGCTGTTTGGCCGCAATCGATTTTTTTATTTGGGCCATTTATACCATCTCTCATGTCTCATGTAATTTTCTTTTCCAATCGTGGAGTTTTCGAAGTGGCAAAGGAGCAAATCCTGGTTGGCCTGGTTCCAACACTTGGCCTTGACAACCTCTCCCTTCTTCAATTTATACCAGTGCAATCAGTGTTCGGCAGGTGAAACAACTGTAGAAAAGGGCACAGCCAGTATGAAAACCATTGAAGGGAAAAACTTCAAAGAACTTAAACTTAGCAGAAAAACCGAGTGGTGTCTCTACGAGCCGTGAAGGCTACAGCAAAGATCAACGGAGAATCAGTCCCCATCAGTCCGGACATGATTTTCCGCCGCATTCCATTTCACATGAAATCCCAGCTTCAGTTTGAATCGTACTTTGAATTCGAATTGGCCCCATACCCACTCTCACTGTTTGATGATGATGGCATGATGCGGAAGAGTAGAAAATCAGAACTGTACAAGCTATTCACTCCAGTCAAAGTAGACCTCACTGTGAATGCAGACTACGTAGTGGATGGTGGTTTCCTCCTGCACAGAGTTGTGTGGAACAGCGGAGAACAGTTTTCCAATATCATTCAGAAGTACGTAAATTACGTGAAATTCCAACTACAAGTCTGTCAGTATCACCATAGTTTTCGATTGGTACCCAGAGGATGTGGCCGAGAAGAGTATAAAGTCAGCTGAAAGAGCGCGAAGAGCCCGTGTTATGTCATCTTCGTCGGTTATATTCCAGGAAAATACCAAGGCCACAATGCCCAAAGATCGTTTCTTGTTGAATGATCACAACAAGAAACATCTCATATCGATGCTGACAAGCAAACTGATGGACGAGGGAATTCACGTGAAACAAGCCGTTGAAGATGCAGATTCTCTGATTGTGAGCACAGCCATGGAGAGGTCTATGGAAGGAGGCAATGTTTTCATAGTAGGAGAGGACACCGATCTATTGGTCATGCTCACTTTTCATGTTGCTGTCTTTGAAGAGCCCATCTCCAACGTGTTCATCAAATCCGGGAAACAGAGCCAGGAAACTGTCGTTTACAGTCCGAGCATTTGCCAGCTGTCTGAAGACATGAAGAAGCATACCCTGTTTCTCCATGCCTTCACGGGGTGCGACACCTCATCCTCATTTTTCCGCCAGGGGAAAATAAAATGTATGAAGAAATTCATGGCAGACCAAAACCTCTTTCATCAAGCCTCTATTTTTCTTGACCCGATCTCAACTCCTGACCAAGTTGCAAATGCAGGTGTTCACATCATAAACAAACCTGTATACGGGTGGCAGCAGTAAGTCCCTCAATCAAGTGAGGTTTGACCTCTTCCAGAGGTCGCTTTCAAAACAGAATTTCAACCTGGCGTCCTTGCCTCCTACAGAAGCGGCTGCTCGCCAGCACTTCTTCAGAGCTTATTTACAGGTGCAGGTATGGAGGAGTAAGGTACTAGATCCAGAGAGATGGGGATGGAAAATAACCACCAATGGCTTAACTCCCATCACAACGACTGATCCACCGGCTCCACAAGAACTTCTCAACTCCATATCGTGCACATGTAAAAAAGGGTGCAAAGCAACTTGTTCCTGTAGGAAAGCTGGGGTAAAATGCACCACCATCTGCATGACCTGCCCAAGGCACACATGCCTCAATTCCATCTCTGAAGACAAGGATGTTATACTGGATACCACCCAGTGTGACGAGGAGATTGATATCATCGAAGAAGAGCAAGAAATGAATCCTCATTCTCAAGATTCTGAGGATGAGGAGCTAGATGACGTGATCGGCGAAGAGCCACCGTTATCTCCTAAACGGCGAAAGAAATCGTCAACATGAGTACCTTGTACATCTTTCACATTATGATGTTTCATGTACCAGGGTTAGCATGTTTAAATCAACATGTTTTAAACAGCATGTTTAAAACTGTTTAAAACAATGCACATTGTTTAAAATTAGTTTTAAACTCAATGCTTCAAACAACCGTCTAAAATATGTTTCTTTAGAAGATTTTTTTTTTCATATTTTTAATTAATCATTTTGCAATCTGCCTTCTACTGAAGGTTTTAAGTCATACTATAAAGTTTATAGAGTGATTTTGTAGTGGTTTTGATGTCCTTGTTAAAAATGTTTGCAAGCGAACATCCATCAGAAAATATAGGGGTGTATTTAAAATATTATAAATCCAAATATCACTGTGACTTTGTCTTTATTCAACAGGTTTCTTGTTGAGTTCACGAAAAACACAAACTAGTTTGGCAGCCTTCTCAGTCCCTAACCTATTCCTGACTTTGCTATGCACAAACCCAAAAGTGGAGAAAAGACGTTCTATCCCAGCTGATGAAGCAACTGCACTATGCAGCTGATGTGCTAGGCCTGAAGTTGTGTGATGAATGTTATTCTGCAGTGCCACCCACCATGTCAGGGGTTTAATTTCTTTTAGTATTGCAGGACCAAACAGGTATTCCTTGAAGGGTGAACATTTTGCTTTGTACTTAATTAGGTCAGGCATTGCATCTGGGTGGTAAGCTTAAACATACTCCATAGCAGAATGATGTTTTTCACTCAGACTCTGTCCTTGATAGCGTGGATTCATGAGATTGGCAAGGAGATGGGTATCAGTTACAGCGGTGTTAAATCGTTTCATGAATTTCTTTATGTCATTGGGATTGTTTTCATTTTTGAAAAAATTGAGCAGGTCAAGCCAAACATCTACTGCTTCCCCAATGGTACAGTCATCACGCTGCATCTTATCTAATGAGACTGATGCAGTCTTAAGTTTTATGAGATAGTCTTGAACATTTTGTTTCATATTGATATCATTTACCTTTGCATTGGTTCAATGGCACTTCGATTTTCAGTGCAGACTTTGACAATAATATGCCAGTTACCCAAATAGGACTCTATAGAGTCAGCTAAAGAATTCCAGCGTACATCCATAGGAAGAGCAAGAGCTGTTCCGCCAGCCTGTTTGTACTTGGCTGCTGCAAAGTGAGTGTTCCTGAAGTATTTAATAATTTGTTTAACATGTTCTGAAATGCCAACCACCTCCAAGTCATGTGCTAACAGATTAAGCAGGTGAGCTGAACAACCATAAGTTATCACTTCTTTGATATCTTTTTTTGCCAATTCATCCCTCATTTTCCCCATATTGGCAGCATGGTCGGTGACAAAACTTCGAACATGGCAGCCGTAAGAAGTTTCACAGTTTTTAATTGTTTTTTTCTGCTACCATTAAGAGGTAATCAGATGTATGACTGTTATCTTCGGTGTCAATGGTTTCGATTAAGTAAGTAGAGTGGTCCATTACATCACTAAGCGACACACAAAGAAGTGAGTCGTTATGCACATTGCTCCAACCATCTAAAGACATACATACAGTTTTTCCTACCAAAGTTTTCTTTACTTTGGCCAACTCTTCAGCAAAAATTTCGGCAAGAAGTTCACCTGAAATTTGCTTTCGGTTGGGTGGTTTATAGGCAGGCCGAAGAAGCTGAATCATTTTTACAAACTCGGGATGTTCAACATGCCGAAAAGCAGAGTTTGTGCCAAAAATAAAGCGAGCTATTTGCAAATCAAATTGCTTTTTCTCCTTGGCTGATGTGTGTACTGTAAACCTATCCAATACTCCTTGCAATATTCTTGGGCCAGGGCCTTGAATAAAAGATGGAGAACTGGACAATGTACATTTTCCTCTTGATCTTGATGGTGCTGAAACCACAGAACGTGAACTGGAAGCTGGTTCATCATCTGTAATAAAACAAATCCAATGCTATCCGTTTAGCCCAAATTATCTGTATTGGTATAAACAATATATGATTGATTGGGTAAGACCAGTATTAATCATAACTTTGCCATTAGGGTACATTGTTTTTTTGACAGTACCGGTATGTAATATTTTCAAGAGTATAATAGAATTGTAATTTAAATAATATATATTTCTTTCACCGCTGGGTCCGTGGTTCAAATCCCGGTCACTCCATGTGACATCTGTGCTGGACAAAACGGAGGCAGACAGGTTTTTCTCCGGGTACTCCGGTTTTCTCTGTCAAAATTTAATTCCAGAAACACTCTCCACTATCATTTCATTTCATCTGTCATTCATTTAATCATTGCCCCAGAGGAGTGCTTCAGGCCTCGGCAGCCGGCACAGTTCATATCCTCGCCGCTAGTTGGGGGCTTCATTCATTCCATTCCTGACCCGGTCGGAGACTGGAAGCAGGCTGTGGATTTTCATTTTCATATTTCTATCAAACAAACAATTTGAACAAAAGTGCACTATGAATTTTATTTCTTTTTAAAAACAAATTAATTATTGAACATAACCTATAAAATTTGCCTCACTTGTTTTTTATTGATTTAATTTAATTATGTATAAATATATCTTACCTGTAGAATTGGAATGAGATTGAAGTGATTGTGATGCAAGCTGCTGATGAGTGGATATTAGTGAACTTTTGATTTGGGTTTCATTTTCATATTCCATTTCGATGTGAAATGCCATGTCCTGTGGTTCGGATTCCACGTAAAACGGAGGTTACGTGGCTTATGATCGCTAGATTAACGGTCACGTTAAACTACAAGCTTCCTTTTTTTCATATTCCATTTCCATGACTCCACAGTCAGTATTATCCTCAAATTGTGCTGGCATGGATTTGTTTCTATTGACAACTCCAGCTATCTGATATGACATCTAGCGGTAAAAATGAGAAACTTACCAAGTAGGGTACATTTGTCACGTGGTGACTGTTTGTATATGGTTTCTTGTATTGGTAAGCAGATCGTGGTAAATTCTTCGTGTTTATACATAAGTTATAAGTTTTACTCGTTGATAGGAGTGCAAAATGAGTAAAAGCAACGTATATTGCTCAGTTTACGGCTGTAAGTCGATGTATAAGAGGGCTGCGGATATACATTTTCATCACTTTCCTAAAGATGCAAATAGCAATAGCCGAAAGGTGACGATTCCAAATAAATACGGACAATAAGAGCAGGTTGGACCACTCACCACTACACTCACTGACGACAGGACGGGTTGTTCACTTACGCCGAGCCAAGCCGCACCTAGACAGCCAAGTACAGTCTCGCCGAGCCAAGCCGTACCAAGACAACCAAGCCTACACCAGCCGAGGACAGCCCAGCTTCATCAGTCAGGTATCCTTCCCCGCTCCCTAGTTCATTTCCAATATCCCTACCAACCGCCATCACCTAGCTCTACGATATCCGAGCTATTCCACTACGAGTCATATAGGCCTAATTTGACTTCGCAGGGTTAATACCTACCATCCAAATCAAGCAATTCCTGTCTACCCCGAGTTTTAATACAATTTAAACTCATACCTTCGCCCTACCAAGCAGCAAATAATTTCTAGAGTCTATGGTACAGTGAGCAAACTCAAATATAGCTTTTAAACGTAACACCGCCATGACTCGAACTGCACAAAAACAAATACCAGCAGACAACCGATGCTTGTTAATATGCAATTGACACATAAACTCGAGTGGAACACACGAACTAGATCACGTGTATCGCACATTTATACATATATACAATTGAAAATAACACTGTCATTATTTTAGGGACCACATTTACTGATTATAACCGAAAAATAAAAAGTGTTCCATATCAAACGCGTGTTATTGAGTATTTTTACCCTACTTATCCAGACCGACCGCAGCGCCCCAAGTGTTAGTTTGAGTTGCCAATAAGGGCATTTTGTCTCTATATGTTGTTTCATTCTAGCAACTAACCCAACCATGTCTTCCTTGCACAACTTACATTTTGCCCTAATTGTTTTACCCTTAGAACTTTTGCATTCGATAAAATGTTGCCATACAGGATCTTTTCTTCTGCCAGTTGAACTCATAACTGCAATAAGCTGATTATACTGCTAAGTAAACACTTTCTACACAGCAATTAACAGAACACAAAAAAGTAGATACACCACCATTCAATCATAACCTAACACAAACACAACACAACAGCCAACTATAAGTTGTAGAGAAAAAAATCCCAGCTGGTAACTAAATTTCCCTGCTGGCTGAGTTTAGTTGTAAACATTGGTCTATTACTTACCATACAACTCTGGTCAAGATGATCTCTAAAGTATTTATATTTAAGTATTAAAAATACAGCATTTTATTACATTGTTTAAAACATGTTCAGAATTTTTAAAAACTGTTTAAAACAAAAAAACATGTCTTAATGTTTTATTAAAAAAGCCTGTTATTTTGCCAACCCTGTCATGTACACAACTAATACATCTTTCTGTACATAATGTATATCGTTATCGTTTAGGTAAACATCTTATGTAAATGTATCTTATGTATACATCTTTTGTTACTTTCAATGAAACATTATTCATAATAATGTCTTCTTATATTTTGAAACCTCATAACATCATTTTGGCGTGGCTGCTCTTGGGTTGTCAAGGCCAAGTGGGGGAACCGGGCCAACCCGGATTTGCTCCTTTGCCACTTCGAAAACTGCACGATTGGAAAAGAAAATTACATGAGACATGAGAGATGGTATAAATGGCCCAACTCAAAAAATCGATTGCGGCTAAACAGCTGGGCCGATTTTAACAAACTAAAAACCATTCGACGCAGAAATTAATGCTCTTAAAACGCTTTGAATACAATTTTCTATGGAATGCGTTGTTTAGGAATTTTAAGCGAAAAACTAAACAAAGAATAAACTCTTTAAGCAATTTGGTAAAAATGGCCCAAATTCAGAAATCGATTGCGGCTAAACAGCTGGGCTGATTTCGACGAACTAAACCCCATTCAACGCAGAATTTAATGTTCTTTAAAAACGTTATGAAGAAACATTTCTGTAGAATGCGTCGTTTAGAAGTTATAAGCAAAAACCTGAAAAAAGTGCAAAAATTTCGCGTTTTTTGACTCCCAAAAATTAAGCAGAAGTCAGAATCCGTCGCAAACTCACAGGACTCTTATTTGGGACCCTCAAAGGGTATTAAAACACATTCTAGCTTTGGACGATTTTTCGGGAAGCACGGCCTTTATTTGATCTAATTTGCCTGGGCTATATAGTGATAGCTTTGGAATATACTGTAGTCATTCATAAGTGAAGAATGGTAATATTCTTTTAAAGTTGCTGGCAATGCAGCCTACATTGTTAATTAAAGATAATAGTTGATCTTTAATGTAAGGTGTTTCTATTTTTGTTAATTAGAGATAATAGTTGATCTTTAATGTAAGGTGTTTCTATTTTTGATTTTCAGAGATCTGTAATGTAAGGTGTTTTTATTTTTTGTTTTTCAGAGACATAGTTAAGTTGACTGCACAGTTTGTAGCCCGTAATGGCCGTCAGTTCCTCACAAATCTAATGAATCGTGAACAACGTAACTTCCAGTTCGACTTCCTACGTCCCCAGCATTCATTATTTCAGTATTTTACCAAGTTACTGGAGCAGTACACCAAGGTGAGTTGACTTGAGATGGAGTGAGTATGTGATGCAGGAAGTGTGGCAACAGGAGCAGGTTGGTACAGTGCACTCTAGGAAAATACATGCCAAACAACAATACATGCTGTATTCCAATTGTATGGCATTAAGCCTAGTAGTAGATGTTTTACTCAGCATTACTGCATTATACAGGATCACTATCAAGTAACTGTGCAGTGTTAACTAGAATAACTTTAGGCATGGCATGAGTGTTTCTTACTATTTAGATTATTTGTTTTCACGTGTTAGATTGCGAGGGAGGCCTGGAAATTATCTGGGTGTCACTCTACCTCAGGAAAGGGAATGTCTGCGATCAACGTTACTGAGGAGTCCAAAGAAATTTGTGCCAAATTGTAACGTATTTTTCGTGGGGTTTTATGCAACTGGCATAAGTCAGTAGGAAGCCATTCTATATTTATTTACGCGGCAAATTGTTCAGCCAAGATAATTTTTCATGTTAATTTATTATTATTATTATTAATTTATTATAATTATTATTAAGGTATTTTCGGAGCATTTTATAAAAATTATTAGCATTCAGATAGGTTTTCTATGTCTTAGAAAACGCTATCAAGCAAATTATTACGAACGACGATATCATAGAAAATTATCTGATTACGGAATTTTACGGAGTTTTTGTCAGTTAGGGTATTTGAGAGAGATGACTCACTGGGATTTCAAGTACACGCTGAATCTTGTCGAGGAGCATGACGCAATCTTGGGTCGCAAGGTCTAGAAAAGGCGAATTGTGGAAACGGAAATCGACTTCTCCCTCCCGCGGAGTGTAATGAGGAAGGAGTGGGGATCTAGCGCGTAGGGTGCAGCCAATCGGTGGCGACGACGTAAGCTAGATGTCGGTACCATGGTGGGGGAGCCAACAGGTGCATATATCGTTCGACGCGCCGTGAAACAAGGAGAATCTGTATAGTACTTGACGAGTATGGATGCGCGTGCGAGTGGCTCCGATGTTCGGTGGAGTTAGGGACTATCTGTGTAGAACTTGCGGTGTACGGTCGCAAGTGCGTGTCGCTCCGATGTTCAGTGGAGTTAGCGACAAACTTTTGTAAAACGTAACCAGTGCGGTTTTACGCGAGTTTGGGTCCGAGGTACGGACCATAGAATTATATAATCTACCAGGATATCATCAAATTTCGACGGAGATGACGACGTCCAGGAGACTGTGGGAAGCACACAGCATCATCAAGAACGAGGGAGATGCTTTGGCAATTTCCAATGGTAAGCGCACATGACGCAGAAATACGCAATCTCTCATTTTCTTTGTTTTATATTTCATATTTCAGTAACTTCATAGCTTGGAAATAAGAGTAAAATCAATTTATCAGACTCCGTTTTCACGTAATTTTCTATCGGTAATATTCAAATCACAACGCTCCAATTTAAATTTTAAACTTATTATTATTATTAATTTTGCTATACTTGTTTTATATAATAAATTCATTTCTTTTACAATGCAATCTTTGCTTTCAGTAGGTAGCATTAGATATAGACCAATTCCTTCTCCTGATACAATTGTTTGTTGGGTTAATGATCAAATCATACCACGATCTGAGTGAATAGAGTCTTGAATGTGTTCTGCCAGAGCTAGACGTTGTTAAATACAAATTTAGATTTCAACATTGCATTGAGGTCTTGGCGCCCATTAAAACAACATAGCTTAGGCAAAGGTAAACAGTTACATTTCTCTCCCAACAGTGTGGGCTAGCGAAACCATTACATTTGTCGCTACCAACATGGGGCACTAATAACCATTACAAAATGTGGCAAAGAGTTTTGTACACAAAATGTTACAAAAGAACTTGAGATGCTTCCCGTACATAGTGCAACAGTTGAAAGAGATGGATTGTGGGGCCCATGTTGATAACTGCAATTATTATTTTTATTATTCTTGTGAGGACACCTTTGATATAACCCTCTTTATGGACTAGGCATGGTTCGATATGTCCAGCTATGTTAACAGTCAGAACATATGTCTGACAGCACTTACGAGTGGAAGGAACTGCATTTACATGATCAGAAGATTGGGGTATAGTCCAGGACACCTTAAATAAGTTACTAGAAAACCAACATGGCCGCCACATTTGGTGTTGCCAACCTACATCATTTAACACCATAAAGTCAGCACACACGTCCTTGTAACACGTACGCAAATGTTCCAAACTACGTAAAGGCTCTTTACATTTTACATAAAGTTGTGAAGCAGTCCTTGCTCAAGTTAGGGACATCTTGGTCATCAGTCCTCAACAGTCTTACTCTTAAGCAGTATTATGGTAGTGAAGTTAAATTAAATTAGCTCTTCTGGATTGATTTTTAAAGCATCATACAAAATGCATAAGAACAGAAACATGTTCATTTCTTCTTTTAGGCTACATTTTTATAATTAGTCCAAAAATGCAGACCATTCTGTTTTAAGATGAGTGTTCAGAGAAGGATTTAGGAGTAGGAGAGAAATAGAATAATAGGGTACATCATCATCATCATCTTGAGCAGTTTCCAACCGCTGGTCGGGTCTGCTTGGAACATAAGCCTCTCCATCGTTTCCTGTCCATCCACCATCTCTCGTCATTTACTGTGTCCCAGCACACTCCTCTTTCCTCCACACTCTTCTTAACTCCTTTTGTCCATCTGTCCCTTGGTCTTCCCCTTGGCCTCCTTCCCGTCATTTCCATTCCAAACATCTTCTTCGGTATCCTCTCCTCTTGCATCCTCCTCACATGTCCATACCATTGTAGCCTAGATCGCTCTATTCTATTTTGCAATGGTTCCTCTCTTACCATCTCCCTGACTCTCTCATTCCTTACTCTGTCCATTCTTGTCACTCCTACCCTACTCCTCTGGAACTTCATCTCCACTGCTCGTATTTTATTCTTGTCCCTTTCCTTCATCACCCATGTTTCTGAACCATATGTCAAAATTGGCACAAAGTAGGTCTTGTAGATGATTCCTTTACATTTTTGTGGTACATCTTTATTCCATATCATCCCCCTAACACTCTTGAAAAATCCATCTGCGCACCTTCCCCTCTCATTTATTTCCATCCTATTGCCTCCCTTTTCTTCAATTATGCTTCCCAAGTACTTGAAGCATTCTACTTTCTGCAACTGCTGTCCTCCAAGTGTTATGCCCATATCCAGTCTGTTCTTCTTCCTCGTTGTGATGACCACTTCACTCTTTTGTGCTGAGAACTTCATCCCATATGATAACACTACCTTCTCCCACTCATCTAATTGCTCTTGTACTTCTTCCTCATCCTCTCCCCATACCAGAAGGTCATCAGCAAACAACATTGCCTTCATTTTCCTTTCCCCAATGCTATTTACCACTTTTCGTATGATTTCATCCATCACCACTATAAATAACAGGGGTGAGAGGGCACTTCCCTGTTTCAGACCACTCGCCAGTTGAAACCATTCCGTTCTCTCTCTTCCCACCTTTACACAGCTTTTGCTTCCCTCGTACATTGCTTTCACTCTTGCCACTGTCTCCTTGTTCACTGCTTTTGCTCTCATTGCTTCCCATACCTTGTTTCTATTAATACTATCATATGCTTTCTCAATATCCAAGAAGGTCATCACCAGATCTTTCCCATATTCATAATGGTGTTCTTGTAGCTGTCTTACTGCAAAGATGAGGTCAACTGTTGACCTTCCTGGCCTGAATCCATACTGTTCTTCCCTCAGCCCATCTTCAACTTCTGTCCGAATTCTTCTCTCCAGTACCTTCTCAAATATTTTGGCGCAGTGGCACATGAGTGTAATTCCAATAGGGTACATATTAGCTTATTATTTCTTTATTTTTGATAAGTACCATACTCATTTCTTGCATGTATAGGCCTACATATATGGAAGCAGAATTGAGAAAAGGTATTGAAAGCCTATTGGCAAATCCCTATTGAGATGCAAGAAGTTCAGATGAGGATTGGGATTAAATTAGGAACCATCCCGGTATTTGCCTGGAGTAGAAGTGCGGAAACCACTTCCAAGATGGCTAAGATGGGAAGCGAACCCTCTTCTCAGTTTTGCCTCACGAGGCTTAGTGTGCCTTATTTCTTGGCAGACCAACCCGGACCAATTGCCAAAAAAAATGCTAGCGGCACAGCGCGAGATGGTTGGTAGAATACTCTCCTGACCTTTCGTCACCTGGCAAATTAAAAGCCACTTGCAGAAAATTCACTGAATTCACTGACAAATTGACTTGTTAAATACACGCGTTGAAAGATAAGCTTTATCGACGGAGTAATACACAGACTGGCAAAAAAAGTGGAACAGTTAAAAATGTAATATAAATAGTATAAAATTAGCCATGAAAAAGATTTAATCACATTTTAAAAGCTTTCCATGCATTATAACAAACATCTGAAACATCCGTGAATAGTAATTGATAATATGACATTTCTTAGGGTGGTTTATTACCACCAATTACCCAGTCTTCGATGGCGGGAAGCACACTGTAAACATTTAAGGGTTATGAGTGTTGCCGCTCGCTTATTGTTGTTCTAGGAATAACAACTGGCATTTGTTGAACACGAGCAGTGGGCCTCTGTTCTCTTCACTGACGAGAGCCGCTTTAATCTTAGATCTCCAGATGGAAGAGAATGAATATGGAGAAGGCGCGGGGAGAGGTACAGCCCTGTTGCTTTCTCCTCCAGGACTCCATTTGGAGGTGGCTCGGTTTTGGTGTGGGGTGGCATGAACATTATGGCCCGCACTGAGTTGGTGTGCATCGATCACGGGACACTCAATTCCCAAAGGTACATCGAAGAGATCCTGATGAACCATGTGATGCCCTTTGCGCCTTTCATTGGTCAGAATTTCATGCTGATGCAGGATAATGCCCTTATACTGCTCGCTGTGTTGTATTATATCTGCAGGAAGTGGGGATTCAAACCCTGGACTGGCCAGCTCGTAGTCCTGACTTAAACCCCATCGAACATGTACGAGATATGCTTGGAAAGAACATCAGACAGTGTGACCCCACCACCTTGGCACAACTGAGAACATCGCTGCTGGAGGAATGGGATCGCATCCCGGCAAATGTCATTCGACGAGTTGTGAACAGTATGCCTGAGCGTTTACAAGCTGTCATAGACGCTAAGGGTGGAAACACTTGTTTTTAGTGACCAGTGGTGTTGTGCAGTGCAAACATTAACACTGTTTTGTTTGCAAAAAAAAAAGCCCAAAAAACATTACTAAAATAGAAAATTGTAAGATTTGCAAAAATATGTAATGAAATTTGTGAGTTAAAGCGTTTTGTGATACAGGTTTCAATATTTTCTGTAGCCAACCATCTATAATTTACATGAATAATGCAAATATTGGAAAACCGATACATATTAGTGGAATAAATTAAGAAATTACATAAAATAATAGCCTGTCTTCAAACAAAAATGTTCAAGGCAAAACGACATACGTACCGTTATAGAGGTAACACTTCAGGAGTGATGAACCAAGTAGAATACTTAAATTAGCCTAAATACCTTGTGTAATGATGAATAATAATTGTGGAAATGATGTCCTAATAGATGTTTTCTCCTTCGCTGTCTCTAACCCACCCGCTATCCCCTTTACAACACGACTTATATACTGTAGGGAAATTTCAGATTAATTCTGTACAACGTATCACTCTTTTCCGTTTCACTTTCACTTTGATAATATATCATTTTCATACCATATTTCATCTTTTGGCAGGGAGGAGGGGGGGGGGGGGCATTGTCAATTGTAACTACTAACCTTGATCACCGGATATATGTGCTTAATCACTTAAATATGTGTTTTTATTTATTGTATTTTTAACAACCGCAGCCATGTTCGACAGCATATTTAGTATGTGAAACTGCTGCAGCGATCACATTGACATCCTTAGTTACCAACATATCCGATACAAAATAGGCCTACATTAGACGACACATGTAATGTTGCAATTATGTGGAAAAAAAAAGAAATAATCGGGCTCTTCTTAGTTAGACGACTTTCTGGACGAAACCATTGGTCGCTACTTGGTTAGACGACAGTCTGGACGAAAATTACTGATTGCACTACTGGACATAAGCCCCAGGTTAGGTTTGTTTTGTATGTAGAACCATATTTACCACAGTAATGAACGCTGATCGCAAGGATTCCATGTTTCGAACTAATCGGCAAAACCAGCGCCTCAGTGCCTAAATATTATTGATCTAGGCACAAACCATTGGTTTGGATGAAAATTATTGATGTGTGTCCACCCCCACTGTGCGTGACAAAAACCAGGGGTGGTGTTTGTATGGTGTAACGACCTAACAATTATTGGTCAGCCATTACAGCACTTTTCGATAAACGAAAACAAGCCATGAAATTAAGATTCATGCAATTAACATACAAATCCATGACACAAATGATAGTGTTCACAGCTGGTAGGAGAAACACAACAAGCAACTACGGAGTGTCACTACTCCAAAGGTTTAATGCTTATTCAGCACAAATAGCACCGAGTAAATATGACCAACTTGCCCACCACATTAATTCCCTTGGCAGCGCTGCCTAGCGATTGAAAAACACAATGGCGTTTGATGCTGGGAGTACGCTACTCTGAACTTTGCCTAGCGATTGAAAAACGGTCAACCTCCATCAAAATCTGGAAAATTTTCTACAGTAACTTATGTAATGTGACTAAGATACAAGAGTTGAACATTTTATCGCTAAAGGATGTTATTACATTTTTGAGCAGTGTTAACATTATTGTTTGGCACTGGTCTCGCCTCTTAGTTCGAGTGTGGTGAACCCGGAATAAGGCTTTACATACAAACCTAACCTGGGGCTTATACCCCAGACCCCCTTGCTTGTATTAAAAGCAGTAATTTTCATCCACACAGTCACCTGGCCTAGTAGCGGCCAATGGTTTCGTCCAGACAGTCGTCTATTCTAGAGTTGTATTTTTAGAGATGTGTTCTGACAGTTCGGCGGATAAGCCATTGAGCTGAAGGAGGCGGGTATTCTCGAGAACCACTGGATGGATTTTGATGCGATTTGCACTATTCTCGAGGGAGGTAATTTTAGAAAAACTATTCATTTATGACCAAAGGAAGACGATTTTGTATCCCACATGTTGGCAACAATGTGTGCGCATCGGTGTGTGCCTCTAGAATGCGCCTTGTTGACAGTTGAACGAGATGCAAGCGCTGTTGGAACATGGCAGCCGTTTTTTAAAGAGCAATATATAAAAACGCATATTTATGTACTTATGTACATATATGAAGTGCAGTAGTGACCAGGGTTCCTAATTTCAATACGTAATATCACCCAGAAGATGAAACAAGGACACAAGGTATGTAAAAGTCACATTCATGTCCGATGCAAATGTATAAGTCGCATTCTACTTTCATGCAGAATTAATAATACAAGTACGCTAGGCTATAGCAATAATTATAACGTATTGCAACCAGTGACTTCGCCCGAACTGTATCATCTAACCAAGTAGCGAACAGTGACGTTGTCTCACCCAACTTAAGTACATCAGTAATTTTCACCCAGACATTCAGTGGTGCAGTAACTTATATCGATAACTGAAAGAGAGCCAAGAGATATTGTTGGTATTATCTGAAAATGTGCATCTGTGACTCAAGCGCAGTGCATATCCCATGCACATGTGAGTATATGGCTCTTCAGAATGATGATTGATTCATGTTGCACAACCCTTGAAGTTCGTTGAAGGCTTCCACACTAATCTGTCGCAACCATAACTGAAACAAATAAAAATAGGCCTAATATAAATATTTTATCTGCCAACTACTAAGTAGGCTATGTCAGTAGCCAACTCCATAAATAATCCCCAATACATTCACACTACAACTAGCCGAGTGTGAATCATAGACTTCTTTCAAGTTTACGAGTAATAGCCTATATGCATTGTATTATAATATTACGGCTGACGGCACTTGGAAGTCGAGAATAAGATGCACTGTAATATTAGAAGGCGAATTGATCCTAAGAATATGTTCCTGGTAGTGAACTTACACAGGCTATATTTTAGGTTATGTTTGGTTTGTATTATACGAAAAATGCAGTCAGAAGACTTTTTCAAAATTTCCAAAGACCATTAAGGTTTTTTATTACGTTATTTGTGCTCGGACTGAATATAAAAATAAATAAAACAACGATTAAATAACTTTGTACTTTTAATTATGTAGATACGGTCTATACTTTTAATTATGTAGATACGGTCTAGGCTACTTACTCAAAACCTAGTTTATTCGCCAGTGATCTTCATAGAGTTTCTCCAATCCATCTCCAATCTTGTTCTCATGTTATTTAGACGTCATGATGAAATCTAAATAAGAATTTATCCAAAAATTAATTAAATAAAAGCTCGCAAACATCTCAGACGAGTGGGTATGAACACGCACATATTCCATAATCAAGGGTCTATAATAACTGTAAACACTGTTTTAATCGATGTATATTAGTAGTACTTACCTTGTACAACTTGTTTTAACTTCATTAAACTTTAAATTCAAAAGAAAACTGTGAAATTATTCAGATAATAGGCAGCAGTAAAATTCGTAATTATTATGTTGGGAGAATGTCTGGAAAATGCATTCTGGGAGAAAAATGTCGGCAACCGTGTGTTAAGAAATTTTACTGGTATTATGGTCTTTGGAGATGGCGAGATTTTAAGCAGGGTTGGCGACAATGTGCTAGCACATGAAAACAACTTAATTTCTAGAAATTCAACCATAAACCAACATTTACGTAGGTATAGGGGACGGCTGTTAATGTTGGCTACTCTGTTTTGATCTAGTAACTTATTTAAGCTGTCCCGGACTATATGGTGTGCCTTTAGTCAGTAGCATGTTATTGGGCCAATTTTCTTCTATGATGCCATCAACACAGAACGTTTCCACACTGGGATTCTGGAACCTTTCATAGTCCAAATCGATCAGCATGAGATTCAAAAGGGCAGGTTCCAATAAGATATGGCAACTACACATATGGTCTATGTCTCACTCCAGTTTTTAAATGATTTCTTTGGTAATCATGGAATCTGGCCTGCTAGGTCTACAGACCTCAATCTACTGGATTTTTATCTGTGGGTTGACTGAATGGACAGCTGTATTAGAACAGTCCTTAGATGCACGTGGGGCTATAGCTATAACCCAGTACATTGTACAGATCACTCCAACAACCCGCCAAAAGGTATTCAGCAATATGCAACGTTGTGTCTGCAAGCCACGGGACGTCATTTCCGACATCTCTTGCAGAGGAAAAAATCCAATGCTGTATAAGTCACTTCGAATATGAGATGTCAAACCTCTACTGAACAGTTACTTTATGGACATCCAGTATTCAGACCTACTGCAACTTACCGAATACAGTATCTAAGTATTCCTCATGAAATAATAATGTTAATAATCATCATAATAATGGTATGGGCATGTCATTCCTTTTAACTACTGCAGCTTTAGAAACCTCTTGAAATGAGGATTACAACAGATCAAAATATGAAACGGTATTACATTACATGGTCGGTGATTTTAATTTCGTGACTAGTTAATATTTTTTACTAAATATTTTTATCCAAAACATTTTTCAGTTTCTACTGGAACTGTAGTTAGTCTTATTATGATGGTTAAACTGAAGTTATACTTGTTGCAATGATTATTAGTGGTGCCTTTTCTCAAGAAGCTATGATGGACTGGTGTAGGGACAGATGACCTCCATGTGTTGCCACTCAAAAACGACTATCACCACCACATCCCTCTGTAGTATGAGGGTAGGTAGGTAGTTTAGGACACACAACACGTCTGGATTGGCTGGCTGGTGTTTGGAAATCCTAGGTTATAATGGATATCCTGCATGTCTTTTTTCCCCTTAGATTTTCATACTCGCTTCCTGGGCACCTACTCCAATCCTAGATCTTAATAATTAAACACTATGACAGTCACCACAGAAACACAGGCTATCAGACAAATACAAGTACACCCAAGTATTTGGGGCTGATGACCCTTATGTCCCAAGCCTGTAATTGAAGCACCACATCATTTTCAGTCTACAAATAACATTGTGCAAATGTGTTTCAGGTGTTGATCCCACCTAAAGACCTAATGTGGCGATTAAAGGAGGAGTATCTGTCCATGAACACCATTCTGGAGCAAGTAAAGTACCGCGCTGAATGGATCAAGTATCAGGAGGCTCAGCGCCGACGTGAGGAGGAAGAGTTAGAGAAAGAAAGAGGTGTGTAACTGTATACCACAATGTAAGGAAGTAAGGTTGTATTTTGTCCTGTGTTTATCCAAGGTAAGGTATTCAATGGATTTCACATACAGTGCACTTCCGATAATTCACGGTAATTAATGCACGATCTTCCGCAAATTATTTCCAGTTATATTTATTTTATAAGTCTAGTAAAAACAAAACCAAACAAAACCATTGGTTAAATTATTGAAATCTATTTTATAAACTAGCAAAAAGATGATTACAATGCTTTACATTGTGTTGTGAGAAACACTAGAGGAAAATTACTAAATGCTACATGGTTTATGCCAACATTAACATCTAATGGAAAAAAAGAAAAATCATCACTCTTTGTTTCTTAGATAATTGTTCAGTTTTTCTAATTTTGGGTTTTACAGTCAAGAAAATAATACCAGAAAACAAAAATCCATCTTAATTTTCTGTATAAGAGATGTTGTTTGAGTCTTCAGTCTTTTGACTGGTTTGATGCAGCTCTCTATTCTTCCCTGTCCTGAGCTAATCGTTTTATCTCTACAAAGCTACCACACCCTACATCCGAGGCAATCTCTTTAACATATTCTAACCTTGGTCTACCCCTACAGTTCTTATCCTCGACCCTTACTTCTATAACTAAGTTTGCTAAATGTTAGTTATTATTGCTTTAAAGGGTGGAACAGCAAGGTCATATACTCCTTAAGAGTATAGAGATATTAGCTTGGCTATGGAACACTTCGGGGTTTCTGTTTCTTCACTTGATATCATCAGAATTCCTCACCAACAGTGAAATTCTGCACAACATCCCCCTCATTTTCATGTCTGAAACGATTGTCTTTATCGAAGCCTAACTATTCAATTACAGTGAACTCCCGATTTAACGTTTCTCGAAATAACGTTTACCCGCAATTAACGTACATTTCCGCAGGTCCCAGCTATTATCACATAAGACGCAATGTATATCAGGCTTCATTTTAAAGTTTGTCGATTTTACGTTTAACCTCCATTTTAGGCTCGAATTCTGGGACCCCTAGAATAAAATCTGTGTCGATTTAACGTTGGTCGAGTCCCAAACAGTATGCAAATTGGTATTTTCTCCCTTTCGTGAAGAGTATGACGTCTCTCCCTCTACGATGATGTAAGATAAACAAATCACTAAGCCGTGCCACAATTTGTTGTGATGGGAACACGCTTTTAAAAAATGTGAAGTTATTGCAGCACAATGGCGAGACATATATACCCACGCGTGTCCTGCTCTAAGGTTTAACTGCCCGAGGATATGTATGAATATGTACGCGTGTTCCAGCTGTACTTCCAAACATCCACGAGAAAACTCTTTGTTATTGGCCAGTCAGGCAGCAACCTTGATGAACTGACCAATCACTGCAGGCGGGCTCAGACGCATTTATTATCGCGATTGGAGTTAAGGAACAATTAGGGACTAGTTCATGAAAATTATATCAATCCCTTTCGATGGCTTTTAAAAAATATTCAAATAAAATATTCACCACATTTTTTCTAATTCGGAGTTATCGGAACGAAAATTTGTCCAATTGTGAGTTAATGTCACGAAATGACAGTACAATTTTTTGACGGCAAGGCAACTTGTACATTTGGCCGTACATCATCCCGCAGATACGGCTAGCTAAACTTCGTTGGGTGCGTTATGAAGTACACAGACTATCAGTTGATTCCTTCGTAACAGATGTTATGCACGGTACTCCTTTGAAATCAAATATTAGCCTTTTGCAGGCCTATACCCAAACGTCAGACAACTTTACCTCACTTCCTTTATTTGAACAAGAATGTGTTCGTAATCACTAAGCCAGTGTCGAATTTAGGCTCGATTTTTGGGCCGCGGAAATATAATCTCCATTGGCGTAACGTTCGTGAAATGAAAATACAGTATGTCGATTTCAACGTTTCTTCGGTCGCAAACAATTTACGAGTTGATTTGAATTTTGAAATAGCTAAGATTATTAGTTTCGACATGCAAGCTACCCTCTGGGTGTCAAATAACACAGCTTCCACCCGGCATCCGAGGCCATACAATATTATTATTATTATTATTAGGTTTTTATATCTCCACCTCTGTTGTGACATCAGATATGTGGCAACATTGGATTCCTCTGTTTGAAAACTAACTACAGTGGATTGGGCAAAAATAAATAATACAAGCTCTCTTAGGCGAGTTCAAAATAAGGTCTAACGTTGAAGTCACTTGAGTCTCGTCGAAACTGTTTTGCAGAATAGGATGGAGCAAGGTTCTTATTTTTACTGCTTTCCTCGCGGTACAAGCTGGTTTTGGGAGAGAGGATAAATGTTATTGAGAGACTACCACTGGTCTTGATAAAAAATAAAATTTAAGAAAAGAACACTTCAAGCCTGCCATCCCGTGATACCAACGATCCTGAACTCTTCTTGTAAAGAACCTACTGTATGTATTATATTTCAATTTTTTAATGTTCATACAGTAAATTTGCTAAAAGTTGGAGGTTTTATTGAGTTAAAGTTGGTGGTTTTTTTTTCCTGTATTGATGGCAGGAATTCATTCAGATCCGATGGCATCAGTGCCGAACCGAAGCCAAGCTATTTCATTGCGATGGGATTTGTGCTGAGTAGGACGTGTGTATTGTTTGTGTGTTGTAATAGTTTGGGATTTACATTAGACTAGTGGTGAATGTCGTAGAAATGTCAGCAAAATGGATTTAGCTTACACAATTAGTGAGAAGAAAGACATAAAATTCTGTATTTTCATGGTGTTTCAATTTCGTCTAATAGAATAGAAGATTGCATCAATGTCTAATTAAATCCCTTATATCCTCACAGATTTGTGTGGTCCTTACTGTACAGAGTTGACAACTAGGCCTACATATAAAGACTGACTTCTCTTTGTGATTTAGCCTATATTATGGACATTTTTGCTTGTTAACGTACAATACTAATTTTTAATAGATTATCGTAACAGCCTACAAGTTGTAGTTTGTGGCAGTGTCAGCGGTTTTGTTTTAAATAAAAAATATAAGCACCCCAGTAGAATATTGCAGTGATTTTTCGAAAACTTTTCATTTAACCATGATATATAAATACTTTGTATTAAACTCATATGGAAGAATAATTTGTGCATATAGTAGTCAATATAGTAGTGTATACATGTTAAACTTACCATAAAAGGGCATTACATTGTTTTCTTTTCTTTAACAAAACCCCTATTTAAAGTTCACCTTGATTTAAGGCTCAAATCTGCAGGTCCCAGGGCAAATGTCAAATGGGGGTTTCACTGATGTACCGTATATATCCGGAATGTAGGGCGAGGTTTTTTCCCACTTTTTGTGTTATAAAAAATCGGGGTCGTCTTATATTCAGGGTATTAAAAAAAAAAAAATATATATATATATATATATATATATATCTCTCGGGGGAACCTGTAACCTCTAGAGAGCGCGTCCCCAGGTGGCGGATAGGGGGCCCCTACAGTTTGTAGGGTTGGTTCAAATACCCCCCAATAGAACCCGCGGACCAACAGGTAGCCCAACTCCTGGGGGCTTTATAATGCTGGGACACCCTCTCTCCAGGGGTTACAAATATGGAGGGCCCAAGCTCAGGGTTAGTAGTGAAGACCTCAACGGCGAATACGGTGGAGAAGATGGACTTCAGTACAGCGTATGAGGCGGAGGAGGCACCCCAGTGCTCGGGGTTGATAAGAGTAAAAGGTATATGGATGTCCATATATCCAACTCACTAGTGTCTGTTCTGGCATCCAGCGGCTAGTGAGCAGCGTCTGTTCACCTAGTTGGTGCGGCTGTTCGAAGTACGGCTTAATCTCAACAATTAAGTCTTAAAATCTTGTGATCTCCATCGGAGATCACCACAAACAATCTTCAACTTGAAGCAACCATGGCAGAACGACAGGAAAAGATTCCACTACCCCAGGCCCCAGTCAATAGATTGGATCCCTGTTCTGGTCATAGGATTCTGGGGGACCAGACATGTCATGTAGAGAAGGATCGGAGCTTCTCAAAACCTCTTCGACCTAAACGAAAGTGTTTCATAGGTACACTTAATGTGAACACTTTGCTTAAGCCTGGGAAACTCAAACATCTAACGAACACGCTTGATAAATTCAGCATCAAAATTTTGGCATTGCAGGAAACACGATTTACAGATGAAAATCACTTTGATTCTGAGAATTACAGGCTCTATAAAGGAAAACCTGCAGTGCAGATCAACACAGGACCAAGACAATTTGGCACAGGTTTTGCGGTTAGCAAGTCCGTTACAGATTCAGTAATTGATTTTACTTCACCATCAGAAAGACTCTCAACACTCTCAATAAAATCGGGAAACAAGGTATACACACTGATTAACGTGCATGCACCAACGAATGACTACAACAGGAAAGACCCTCAGGTAATAGAAGACTTCTGGGAACTTCTGGAGGAAATCACGAACAAAATTCCCAAACATCATGTCAAGATTCTACTGGGGGATTTTAATGGTCAGTTAGGAAAAGAAAAGAAATATAGGAGAATTACAGGACCATACACTGCTCATAGCAGAACCAATAAAAATGGTGAACACCTTATAAGCTTCTGTCAAAATTTCAATCTCCAAATTATGTCAACACAATTCCAGAAGCCTACGCGTAAATTAACAACATGGATATCCCCCAATGAAACACTTGGAGAATTCCAGATTGACCACGTTGCTATCTCTAGAAGGAACGCTAAAGAAGTCCTTAATGTGAAAACCAGGAGAGGATTCTTTGACTCAGATCATCATTTACTACAAATCAAGGTAAAATTTCAACCCAACAGACAAAGGATAAGGGGAACCCAGCTTTTCCGAACTGATCCAGAATACCTTGAATTCAACAAGATGAACATCATTGAAGAAATCCGTCAAATGGATACCACGAGCTGGTCTGAACTTGCAGAGAAAATGAAACAAGCAATAATATTCGGTCAACCTCCGAGAAAGAGAAAACATAGGTGGTGGAACATCACATGTGATCATGCTATTGAATATAGGTTTAAAGCATGGAATAATTTCAATAGCCATAAAACAACAGAAAAATGGCAAGAATTTGTGCAGGTTCGGAAAAACACTTCTAAAATTATTCGCCGAGAAAAGCGCAATTATGATAATAATAGGCTAAATGAAATAGAACAGGACTTCACTAAGAACAACACCAGAAATTTTTACAAGACCTTTAGAGAAAATATAGCAGGCTTTCAACCCCCTAGTTTATGCTTCCAACGACCTGATGGATCTCTGGAAACAAATACGAGCAATAATTGTGAAATTCTAGCTAAATATTTCAGTACACTCCTTAATTGCGAAGCACCTTCTGAACAACTTCAATTTGCAAAACCAGTGCCCAACCTTGATTCACTTCCACCATCACATGAAGAAATAGTGGACATAATCAAGTCATTAAAAAACAATAGAGCCCCTGGTGAAGATGGACTTATTGCAGAAGTTTGGAAATTGGATCATGAACACATAACACCAAAAATTCACAGAATAATATCAGATGTCTGGAAAACAGAGAAAATCCCAAAAGAATGGAAGAGTGCTTTGATACACCCACTCCATAAGAAGGGAAGCAAAACTGATCCGAATAATTATAGAGGAATTTCGCTTCTTCCAGTCGCTTATAAAATTCTCGCTAAAGCTTTGCTGAATCGACTCGAGCCACAGGTGGACCACCATATTGGAGAATATCAGGCAGGTTTCAGGAAGGGAAGGTCCTGTATTGAGCAGATCTGGAACCTCAAGACCATACTGCACATCCGACGATGCAGGAACACTACAGTCACATTTGTGGATTTCAAAAAGGCTTACGATTCGGTTGACAGACAAACCTTGTTTAACAGACTAGAAGAATTAGGAGTTGACAGGAAGACGAGGGCCATCATCCAGGAAACATTATTGGGAACTACCTCAAAGGTGAAATTCATGGGAGAAATCTCTAACTCTTTTGCAATACATACTGGAGTTCGACAAGGGGATGGTTTATCACCACTCTTGTTCAACATCGTACTGGACAAAATCATCACAGAATGGGAAAAGCATGTGAAAGGTATCCAAATTGGAAAGGAGAAAGGGAAAAGAGTCACTGTGAAATGCTTGGCCTTTGCAGATGATCTGGCCATCTTAACAAACAACAAGGATGAAGCCATATTAGCGCTAGAGAAACTACATGAAATCTCCAGTAAAACGGGACTTGATATTTCCTATGAAAAAACACAGTATATGGATACCAAATCAACAGGAAACATCACCTTGCGAACGCAATATGGAAAAATCTCGCAGGTCACTCACTTCAAATATTTAGGAGAAGCCATCCAACCCACAGGATTGAACACAATTTCTAATGCAGATAGAATAGTAAAATTGCAGAAGGCGTACAAGCTGACATGGAATCATTATAACAAAAGAGCAGTATCTCGCAATGCAAAATTGCGCCATTATAACACAGTTGTCTTGCCTGAAGCCTTGTACGCGGCAGAAACAACCGTCATTAGAGGAATGACAAGAATTCATGATATTGAGAAACAGGAACGAAAAATTCTTAGGAAAATCCATGGCGCTGTTTTCCGTAATGGAATTTGGGTCAGGAGACCAACAAAGGAACTTTATGAAAATACAGACACCATTGTAGATAAATTTAGGAAGAGACGTCTGCAGTTCTATGGACACATATATAGGATGGATGAGAACAGACTCACTAAGAAGATTTTCAATATCGTGAATGCAAGTAAATTAAAGACCAGTTGGATTAAAGAAGTACATGAAGACATGGAATTACTTAAAATCTCTGAAGACGACATTAAGAACAGAGAACAATTTAGAAATAAAATCAGAAACACGAAAATTGTACAAGTTTCAAGGAAAGATACATCAGGGAAAAAATGGACAGAGGAAAGGAAGAAAAAGCACAGTGAACTAATGAAGAGGTTTTGGGAAGAAAAGAAGAGAGGAAAAGGAAGTGAAGCTGTGATTGGCTCAAGTTCTCACGCTCTCCTGAAGGGGAATAATCGGAAATAATAATATATATATATATATATTATTACTTGCAAAGTAGTATGTGGTGTTGGCATCTTGTAACTCGCAACAAATCAATGCGTTAATGACGATTAAAATATGATTTGTTATGTTTAATTACAATGCATATACGAATAGCGTTCATTTTCAGGTTAGGATTTACGCATACACGTCATTTTAAGCGGATAAATTATATGTTCGAAAGCATACGGAAATATGTTTTAAAACAATATTTACAAGAACAACCAGTCAGTTTTACGAGCAGTAATTGAGTGATCGTATCGTAATTTAATAAAGTCTCCCATTCTTGAACAAAGAAATTATAGAGTATGTCTTGGAAAAGCGGGCAGAGGGATTTTCGATAACACGAGATGTTATAAAAATGAAAGCACAACCTTAAGGGCATATATTGTGCAAGTTATGAGTTAGCGAGTATTTTTTTGAAAAAAATCTGTAAGAGGCAGTTGATAACTAGGCCTCATCTTATATTCGGGGTCGTCTTACATTCGGGTATATACGGTAACTTTCTTCTGCATCTTGGCATTCATCCAGGTTTTGCAGCCCTTTCAAATAAAGCTAGCAAACACTCTCTACATTAAGCTGTCCACGCATCTACCCTTTACAACTTACAGGTCAGCGACTTGTTGGGTAAGGGACGCTAGGTTCTGAGTGAAAGTGCATTCCTCTTGTATTGTGGTGATAGAAGCCACTTTTCAGTGTTGCCTAATTTTAATGAAGATTTTCGGTCGGTCAACACGAATTGTGCTTAATGGCATTAAGTAGGTATTTGTACATAAAGAGTGTGTTAGTTTGTAGGGAATGTAAATACTTGTTTCCCAACTAATGTAATTGGGCACAGTTCGTGTTGATCGACTGAAAAGCTTTCTTTATTATTCCTCTTGTATTGTCTCGAAGATAATCGATAACTGTACCACCCGCGGCATACTCATGCTTCCAAGTTTGCAGCATTCTGGTAGCAAAGTGCAAAGTAGGCATCGGAGAGAAATGAAGTTTTGTCTTCTCAAATCTCAATGATTTTGTCTCCACGCATCGCATTAAAATTCCTTTAAATGTCTGTGAGATTATTTTACTTAGCGTGATGATTAGGTGCTGTAATAATTACCACAAAAAATAATTATACTATTCGAGGCCCGCAATTTAACCGTAAAGCGAATTATCCGCGCGTGAATTATTGAGAGTACAATGTACTATAGTATGATAACTTATATTCAATAACTCTAATATAGTCCATGTCACCTTAAATAAGTTACTAACAGTGTAACCTCCTCCGTCACCTTACAGAAGGCAATCAGGTATTGCCGGGTGTTTGGAGGCTTGCGAGCTCAAATGATTCTTGGGGCTATGCCAGCGGGAGCTTCGGCTCCAGGTAGGGCCACCCAAGCTGGACAGGCCTAGGGGATGGGCCAGACTAAGAGCGGTACCCTGGTCCTCCAGGTTGGGCGTGGGGCTAACGACCCTACCCCAGAAAAAAACACTTGTTACGGAACCAAAGGACAAAGGAATCCGGACTGATGAAATAGATAAACGACCTTGGAAAAGGAACGGTACATGAATTGGTATTTTGGGACATGGAATGTATGAACACTGAGTAAACCTGGAGGATTACAGAACTTGAAGAAGGAAATGAAGAAATATAATGTAAAGCTGTCAGCAGTACAAGAGGTAAAATGGAATGGAAGTGGAATACTTGCCACGGGGAGACACATCCTGTTCTATAGTTGTGGGAAGAGAGGATATGGAGGGACAGGTTTTCTTGTTGATAATGAGCATAAAAATGCTATAATAAATTTTAAGCCTGTTAAGGAAAGGATGTGTGTGTTAAGAGTGAAAGCCCGTTTCTTCAATATATCCTCCATATGTACATATGCACCAACCGAAGATGCAAAGGAGGAAGAAAAGGATTTTTTTTATGAGCAGCTGGAACAGGAAGTAGCATAAGGTTAAGGGGTTAAGAGGGACTTAAATGCACAAGTGGAAAGAGAAATTGCCTACAGGAATACAGCGGGAGAGGAGAGTTTACATGAGGTGGCCAATAATAATGGTATTAGACTGATTGATTTTGCTATAGGCTGTAGCATGCTTATCAAAAGCACATGGATGCAAAGGAAGGATATAAGGAATGTGACATGGTGCTCCCCTGATGGGATCACAGAAAATCAAATTGATGATGTGCTTATAGATAGACGGCATGCCTCAGATGTGTTGGAAGTGGATAGCTGTCGAGGAGCAGACGGAGATAGTGATCATTATCTGGTAAGAGTTAAATATAGACAAAGGATAGCCAAGTGCAGAGAGATTAAGAATGATGTTGCTAAATTAAGAAAGAATGAAAGCATAGCTCAGCAATACACAATGGTTTTGACAAATAAGCTTAGTGAAGTGGAAGAGAAGGAAGGAAAAAGTATAGAAGAACAGTGGCAGACGGTCAAAGACATACGGTAATACAAAACATTTAAACACAAATAGTGCTAAATGTTCCGGCATAACTCAACAAAATGACAGTGTTTCGCCCCGGTGTGCTATTGGGCTCTTCAGTTGGTTAAAGCACACCTCACCAAGACACTGTCTAGTGCACACTGGGAAGGCCATTGCAAGACGTATTTGATACATGTGTATCCGCGTCACGAGCAAACCAGTGCACTGTGGGAGTCGAAACTCCATTCCAAAGCAATTATAACCTTACCTTGGCATTGAATATACAATTTTCATAAGAAAATATGCATTGTCCGTTGAGCCATAAGATATTTAAACACAAATAGTGCTAAATGTTCCGGCATAAATCAACAAGATGACAGTGTTTCGCCCCGGTGTGCTATTGGGCTCTTCAGTTGGTTAAAGCACACCTCACCAAGACACTGTCTAGTGCACACTGGGAAGGCCATTGCAAGACGTATTTGATACATGTGTATCCGCGTCACGAGCAAGCCAGTGCACTGTGGGAGTCGAAACTCCATTCCAAAGCAATTATAACCTTACCTTGGCATTGAATATACAATTTTCAAAGAAAATATGCATTGTCCGTTGAGCCATAATATATTTAAACACAAATAGTGCTAAATGTTCCGGCATAACTCGACAAGATGACAGTGTTTCGCCCCGGTGTGCTATTGGGCTCTTCAGTTGGTTAAAGCACACCTCACCAAGACACTGTCTAGTGCACACTGGGAAGGCCATTGCAAGACGTATTTGATACATGTGTATCCGCGTCACGAGCAAGCCAGTGCACTGTGGGAGTCGAAACTCCACTCCAAAGCAATTATAACCTTACCTTGGCATTGAATATACAATTTTCATAATAAAATATGCATTGTCCGTTGAGCCATAATATATTTAAACACAAATAGTGCTAAATGTTCCGGCATAACTCAAGAAGATGACAGTGTTTCGCCCCGGTGTGCTATTGGGCTCTTCAGTTGGTTAAAGCACACCTCACCAAGACACTGTCTAGTGCACACTGGGAAGGCCATTGCAAGACGTATTTGATACATGTGTATCCGCGTCACGAGCAAGCCAGTGCACTGTGGGAGTCGAAACTCCATTCCAAAGCAATTATAACCTTACCTTGGCATTGAATATACAATTTTCATAATAAAATATGCATTGTCCGTTGAGCCATAATATATTTAAACACAAATAGTGCTAAATGTTCCGGCATAACTCAACAAGATGACAGTGTTTCGCCCCGGTGTGTTATTGGGCTCTTCAGTTGGTTAAAGCACACCTCACCAAGACACTGTCTAGTGCACACTGGGAAGGCCATTGCAAGACGTATTTGATACATGTGTATCCGCGTCACGAGCAAGCCAGTGCACTGTGGGAGTCGAAACTCCATTCCAAAGCAATTATAACCTTACCTTGGCATTGAATATACAATTTTCATAATAAAATATGCATTGTCCGTTGAGCCATAATATATTTAAACACAAATAGTGCTAAATGTTCCGGCATAACTCGACAAGATGACAGTGTTTCGCCCCGGTGTGCTATTGGGCTCTTCAGTTGGTTAAAGCACACCTCACCAAGACACTGTCTAGTGCACACTGGGAAGGCCATTGCAAGACGTATTTGATACATGTGTATCCGCGTCACGAGCAAGCCAGTGCACTGTGGGAGTCGAAACTCCATTCCAAAGCAATTATAACCTTACCTTGGCATTGAATATACAATTTTCATAATAAAATATGCATTGTCCGTTGAGCCATAATATATTTAAACACAAATAGTGCTAAATGTTCCGGCATAACTCAAGAAGATGACAGTGTTTCGCCCCGGTGTGCTATTGGGCTCTTCAGTTGGTTAAAGCACACCTCACCAAGACACTGTCTAGTGCACACTGGGAAGGCCATTGCAAGACGTATTTGATACATGTGTATCCGCATCACGAGCAAGCCAGTGCACTGTGGGAGTCGAAACTCCATTCCAAAGCAATTATAACCTTACCTTGGCATTGAATATACAATTTTCATAATAAAATATGCATTGTCCGTTGAGCCATAATATATTTAAACACAAATAGTGCTAAATGTTCCGGCATAACTCAACAAGATGACAGTGTTTCGCCCCGGTGTGTTATTGGGCTCTTCAGTTGGTTAAAGCACACCTCACCAAGACACTGTCTAGTGCACACTGGGAAGGCCATTGCAAGACGTATTTGATACATGTGTATCCGCGTCACGAGCAAGCCAGTGCACTGTGGGAGTCGAAACTCCATTCCAAAGCAATTATAACCTTACCTTGGCATTGAATATACAATTTTCATAATAAAATATGCATTGTCCGTTGAGCCATAATATATTTAAACACAAATAGTGCTAAATGTTCCGGCATAACTCAACAAGATGACAGTGTTTCGCCCCGGTGTGCTATTGGGCTCTTCAGTTGGTTAAAGCACACCTCACCAAGACACTGTCTAGTGCACACTGGGAAGGCCATTGCAAGACGTATTTGATACATGTGTATCCGCGTCACGAGCAAGCCAGTGCACTGTGGGAGTCGAAACTCCATTCCAAAGCAATTATAACCTTACCTTGGCATTTGAATATACAATTTTCATAATAAAATATGCATTGTCCGTTGAGCCATAATATATTTAAACACAAATAGTGCTAAATGTTCCGGCATAACTCAACAAGATGACAGTGTTTCGCCCCGGTGTGTTATTGGGCTCTACAGTTGGTTAAAGCACACCTCACCAAGACACTGTCTAGTGCACACTGGGAAGGCCATTGCAAGACGTATTTGATACATGTGTATCCGCGTCACGAGCAAGCCAGTGCACTGTGGGAGTCGAAACTCCATTCCAAAGCAATTATAACCTTACCTTGGCATTGAATATACAATTTTCATAATAAAATATGCATTGTCCGTTGAGCCATAATATATTTAAACACAAATAGTGCTAAATGTTCCGGCATAACTCAACAAGATGACAGTGTTTCGCCCCGGTGTGTTATTGGGCTCTACAGTTGGTTAAAGCACACCTCACCAAGACACTGTCTAGTGCACACTGGGAAGGCCATTGCAAGACGTATTTGATACATGTGTATCCGCGTCACGAGCAAGCCAGTGCACTGTGGGAGTCGAAACTCCATTCCAAAGCAATTATAACCTTACCTTGGCATTGAATATACAATTTTCATAATAAAATATGCATTGTCCGTTGAGCCATAATATATTTAAACACAAATAGTGCTAAATGTTCCGGCATAACTCAATAAGATGACAGTGTTTCGCCCCGGTGTGCTATTGGGCTCTTCAGTTGGTTAAAGCACACCTCACCAAGACACTGTCTAGTGCACACTGGGAAGGCCATTGCAAGACGTATTTGATACATGTGTATCCGCGTCACGAGCAAGCCAGTGCACTAGACAGTGTCTAGGTGAGGTGTGCTTTAACCAACTGAAGAGCCCAATAGCACACCGGGGCGAAACACTGTCATCTTGTTGAGTTATGCCGGAACATTTAGCACTATTTGTGTTTAAATATATTATGGCTCAACGGACAATGCATATTTTCTTATGAAAATTGTAAATACGAAACATGGCGGAAACTGTGCTGGACAGAAAGAAGAATCTGAGGATGCAGGATTGGTTTGATGAAGAGTGTAGAAAGAAGATTGAAGAAAGGAATGAGGCAAGAAAAAGAATGTTACAAAGAAGAACAAGAACTACTGTAGTGGAATATAGGGAGAAGAGAAAAGATGCGAACAAGGAATGTAGAAAAAAGGAGAGAGATTTTGAGAAACGGTGGATTGGGGAGTTAGAAGAGAGAAAGACGGCTCAGGAAACCAGAGAGTTCTATTCAAGGGTTAAAGATATAAAGAAAGAATTTCAACCCAGAGCAGCCTTCTGTAAAGATAAGGAGGGCAACTTGATTGGAGGTAAAGATGATAAGTTAAATAGATGGGTGGAGTAGTTTAGTGAATTGCTGAATGCGGAAATTGGATATGAAGGTGAGGTAGAAGTTGGACAGAGGGAGGAGATTGGACAGGAACAAAATGGAGTAGAGACGGACCTGGAATCTGTCGAGGAACCCACATTGGAAGAAGTTGAAGATGGTATTAAGGCCCTAAAAAATAATAAAGCGCCGGGGGAAGATAACATCACAGCAGGAATGATTAAAAAAATGGAGGGGAAAAACTAACTAGACGGTTGCATGAGATCATGGTAGAGATATGGCAAATGAGCAAATGCCAGAGCAGTGGAACATAGCAATACTCTGCCCTATACATAAGAAACATGACAAAGCAAACTGTGGTAATTATGAAGGGATAGCATTGCTGTGCATTGTGTATAAAGTTTTAGGAAAAATTATAGCTGGAAGGTTAAGGATATATGTAGAGGAATATCTAGGAGACTACCAGTGTGGCTTCAGAGTTAATAGATGTACTATGGACCAGATTTTTACCATCAGACAGATTCTTGAAAAATGTTAAGAGTTCAACATTGATGCACACCAGCCGTTTATGGATTTTAAACAAGCATATGGTAGCATTAAAAGGAATCAGCTATGGAAGGCAATGGAAGAGGCAGGAATACCTAATAAATTAACAAGAATGGTACAAATGATTTTGGAAAGAACAGCATGTAAAGTAAAGGTTGAATGTATTTTATCAAATACCTTTGAAGTTAACCAAGGATTACGACAGGGTGATTTTCTCTCCACCTTTCTGTTTAACATTGCCTTGGAGAATGTAATGCGAAGGATACAAGAGGGCAACGCAGGAGGAACATTGTTTAACCGAGTGATGCAAGACCTTGCTTATGCAGATGATATTGATTTATTATCTAGGAGGAAACCGGATTTGGAAGAGAAGCTAAGGAAATTAGAGGAAGACGATTAATCAGTCAAAAACGAAGTATATGCTAACATCTAGGAGAAAATATAATGAATTAGAGAAAAATGTGAAACTGAATGAGAAAAATATGAATGCTGTAAAAGTTTTAAATATTTAGGGTCAATGATAGCTGAAAACAATGATATGAGAGAAGAAATACATGCAAGGATAGCTGCTGGAAATAGGAATTACTTTGCTTTAAGCCAAGTTTTTAAAGCAAGAAGTCTTAGTAGAAATCTGAAGCTGACTATATCGTATGGTAGCGAGGCCTGTGGTGATGTATAGTTCATAGACTTGGATCATGACACAAGGTGATGAGGAATTGCTAAGGAGATGAGAAAGGAAGATACTCAGGAAAGTATATGAACCGGTAAAAGAGGGTGAATTCTGGCAAATCTGAAATAATATGGAGATAAGAGAGTTGTATGGTAAGCCATATATAGTAGTGGAAATGAAGAGTAATAGACTGCGTTGGTTGGGACATGTAGAAAGAATGACAGAGAACAGGGTGGTAAGGAAGGTCTTCAATGGAGGAGGATGGGAGTCAGAAGATGGAGAACCAAAGCAGTCAACAGGGAAGAATGGGTGGAGATTGTCCGGGAGGTCAGGGCCCTACAAGGACTGTAGTGCCAAGGAGTAAGTAAGTAACAGTGTAACCTTACCATCACTACAAATATGATGATTTATAATATAATTTCTTGCTCTTGGCATGAACCAGGGTTGTATTCACTGTTGCAACTTATGTTTCATGGTCATCATGTTTGTAGACCACTTGCAGATACTGAAAGGGGAACTTATAATGTACTTGAAAGTTTGCTGTATTTGTTGATTGTTGTCTGCCTATTGTGGCAACATACATATCGTTATCCAAATAACAACTTATAATACAACGCTTTTGAAGAACATAGATACATTTCCACTTCATGTAGATTGCATATTAATATATGTGTTTTGCACAAGATGATGCTGATCATCATTTCCCAGCTCCAGTTTCCCGGGTGTGGCATACAAGCGCTCACCATTTCTTTTGGTCGGAGTAGAGTCGCTGTTCTTCTACATCTTCCCATTTCACATTCCGTTTGTTGACTTCAGACTTCACTGTGTCTATCCATCGATTTCTTGGCCTTCCTACCGGTCTCCCCCCTCTCACTTTTCTGTCGATGCACAAGGTGATGCCATCTATAATTGATCTATTATGTTTTTGCAGTACAATTTTATGTTGTTACGATAGTATATATAAAAAAAATATTTTTTTGCATATTTTATGCACTATGTTAAGATGCACAATAAATCTCTGTAGGAAGACACAACAAGATGGACGTACGATCAATACGTGAACAGGAAGAGGACAGAAACACAAATAAAAGGGTAAATTCAATGACAGGCAGTTACGGGCAGAGAGGGAGCTAATTGGGAAAACAAGTAAAAAACATATCAACATGGGCAAGGACAATCTCCAAAGCCAGATACAATGCCGTTTAAAAAAATGAACATTCACTCCATTAATCCAATCAATAACTCTTCAATGCTATAGCCCCAGACGAGCTCATTTCGTGACTATGTGAATGCCTACCTGTCAAGACAGCAAAGTGTCTGACTGGGTTTATGTTATTTAACATGTTTTTATTTTAAATCTCCCTCAGCCCCCAACTGCCTGCCATTGTTTTTGTCTTTTTACCAGGTCTTCTATACTTTGATTGTTGGCAAGTTTTGCAATGTTTGTATTAATTTCCACACTCTCTTTGTTTTATATATTTTGTATTGGGAATGTGTACTTCACTTGAATTTTTTTTATATGTGTTATACATACAAGGCATATTTTTTAAGTACCGGAAGTACCGTGTTAATATATAAAAACACTAATCCAATTTTTGTAACAATTTCATTTTTACATGGAAGCCTGTACCTTAAACTAATTCTTAACACACTTTCCGAACAAATTAAGGCGCTTACATCATCGTGAAACCAGTTTTTGAATTCCTTCCTCATAGAAATTTACCTCCCGATCTGCTGCTGCACGGTCGTGGCACTTACCTAGTGATGTAAAATACCCAGGTATTTATAAATCGGGGTAAATAGCCAGGGTATATACTCGGGTAAATACCCAGGTAGTTTAGATTTTTCATTAAAAATCCTGTGTCGTGGTAAGTTGAACCTTAAAAAAGGATACCAGTATGCAAACTATTCTACTGTACATTAATTTTTTAGAAATGTAACAACATTAGATAGTTAATAAAATTTAATTTAATTAGAATTGGGACTTACAAACAAAATTAGAATTGGGAATTAGCTCAGGAGATATAAACTAACATCTCCACTACACTGAAAAAGTTAGCTTAAGTACGGTAGGCATCAAACAAAGGATAGAAAATGGGAGGGAAGTACAGTTTCAGTTTGAATTCTGGGTCGCATGAGCTGAGCAGTGTTGCCAACCCATATGCTTGCTGACATACATCTTCACCCATTATAGAGCCCACATACTACAAAAACTTCCTGACATGCATTTATATTATTTAGAGTGTGATTTAAAAAAAAAAAAATTATTATTTAAAATTGAATGAAAAATAACTTCAAGCACTTTTACTAAGCTTTTTTTTTTTTTTTTTCAAATGCCCTTTCTATTAAATATATTTTATTACCTTTTGAGTTTTGGCATACACATTTCAATTAATATGCATATAGCCTACTCTTATTACTACGAAAGTAGCTTTTCCCTCCCACATCTTTGTAGCTCATTTCCAGTACCGTAATAAAACTCAACCTTCTCAATATCTTGGTATTTATTAAAAATTTAAAACACAAAACAACCAAAAGGTTTTATCCAATATTTTACTTTAGTTTAAGAAAAAACACACTTAAAGACAAGGTTACAGTGCCAAAACATATAAATACCCAAAAATACCTGGATATCCATTTTCCTTTTCTTTTAGTTTTGAAAGATCAATATTGTTCCTGATTTCAATTTAAGGCATGAAATACCTGTGTTTCAGTCCTTGTTTGTCCAACACATCTTTAAGTGTTGTACAAAGCTCAAAAAACTGAAAATACCCTCATTTTGGGTATTTAAATGACCACTGGGTATACACCCGGGTAAATACCCAATTTATATTTACCTTCCCACTGGGTATTTACCCGGCCCACATCACTACACTTACCTCCTAAGCACTAGGTCAGGGCTATATGGAGGATGGTAAAATTATTCCCAACCAAATGAAGCGGTGAGGTTTTGGGTTTACTTAGCCGTGTAAGGGCAGGCATTGTCATGAAGCAAAAGAACACCCTTTTGCGAGAATGCCACGCAGTTTGTTTTAAATTTAACGACAAAGTTTATGTAAGGTCCTACAATAAGTCTCGTCATTTACTGTATCACCCCAGTACAAAGAATTCCACAAGCAACACACTATGCCTATCCCAAAACACAGTGCACATGACTTTGCGAGCTGAATTTGTTTGCTTGAACTTAATTTTCTTGGGTAATTTTGAGTGTCTCCATTCCATAGATTGCTGTTTTGATTCTGTCATAAGATAAGCCACCCATGTTTCATCGCATATGATAATTTGGCATAGGAACTGATCACTTTCATTACTGTACCACTCAAGAAAAGTCAAAGCACTGCCTATGCACTTGGTGTTGTGCACCTTTGTCAGCATCTTTGGTTATTGGTGTATATTTGTAAATATCACATTGTTATATGTTTTCTGATACGAGTAAATAAGCATCTTTGGTACTCAGTATGACCACAACTTTTGATAATTTGAGCATCCTGCTATAATTTCATAAATATCACTCCTTGAAATTACAGGAAACTCATAACGTAATGACGAATTTGTAAATTGCCTACTTTCTCGAACTTTTGCATAACGATTCGAATTTTTGTACATAGTTAAATTCTTTAAGATTTTTACGTCCATTTGTTTTAATCATTGTGACGATGAGAGATCAAACCATAGACTATTTTATGAGAATTATTAGTGTGTTTGACTGAAGAAGGCTCACAGAGCTGAAACATGTATCAAAGTGTGTAAGGACATGGAGTGATATAAAAAAAAGTTTTGTATTGTAAAGTGGATATTTGTGTAACATATCATAATTATACGGGAAAATTTATAATAATGACTACAGTCATAGATATTCACAACTTTCTGCACCAAGGCTTCAGTGGTGGCGTAGTTGGTAGCATGCTGAGCTTCTATGCCCAAGATGCCCGGCCGAAGTCGTCGGATTTTTAAGAGCGTTAAAAATTCCTCAGTATGCCTTCCTTCGGAGAGGAAGTAAAGCCAGCGGTCCCATGTCATAGATTTATGGCATGAAAAAGAATCTTCCACTAACTACACTTGTGTGAAGCCAAAGTTTGTAGGTTAGGTTTGATTAATGCTCGTAAGTTCCAACGTTCGTCACCGGGCGCTGGTTACAATGGCATCTAGTAGTAGCGAAGTTCACTGCTAGGTGTTGTGGATGGTAGCATTTGGTAGCAAAAGTAGGAACTACTTGAAATTTTCGTCTGCAGTCCTTACTTGAATTATTAAAAACAGATAACACACACTAATACAGTCATAACAATTAACACCGGTTATCTGACAGATTCTACACACTCCCAAAGTACACGGGGCCACATGACCGTGTTGTCGCAGTCCCTAAAGTAAGGAACCAACCAAGTCTTCAGTCATGACAGACAGTTGCCCACTGCGCTCCTTGTCATGGAAATTAGTACGGCTTTCTTTAAATGCTCTAAATCATTTTCTTACCATTCCTTCGCTCATAGTGTGTTCTCCATACTCTTCATTGATCTGCCGATGAAGTTCAATAGCTTTCACGTCATTTGCATTTAGAAAATGAATCACAGTGCGTACTTCACACTTGATGGGACTGTTTATTGTCAGATGCAGTTTCAATATGTACAGACAAGCATAAATACAGACAAATGCTTCTATTGTGGTGTATTTGGCTACCCAGAAATTGTACATACTGAGTGCACATGCACCAAACAACGACCGCAGAACTGTAGCAACCATATTTAAAAATGGTGCTTACTTAAAAAACACACTTTGTATTTTACTAGATCAGCATAAGTATTGAATTAGATAGTTCAGTTTTTCTATTTCTTGTGTTTTTCTCTTTTAGAAATCTGTAGTGTAAAGGGTTTAACAGAGTTCACTCATCAGCATGTTTGTTGTTCTAGTGGCATATGCTCAGATTGATTGGCATGACTTTGTGGTAGTAGAAACCGTGGACTATCAACCTTTCGAAGTTGGAAACTTTCCTCCGCCCACAACACCAGATGAAGTTGGTGCTCGAGTTCTCATGCAGGTTAGTCCAATAATGTAGTATTGATTTTTTTTTTTTTTAAATATATAGACATTCAACATCTTGAGTTCAAGAGAAATGGTTGTTTAGCTTTTCTACCATCAGCTCTTCCTGGCTATCAGCTAATAGCTCCAGATATTGACTCTAGAAGATTCTTCACTTTTACCGCAACAGTTACAACAAACATTGAGCACGTATATATCAAAAGAAGCAGAGGGTTAATTTGGGGGATGTTAGCTCTTTTGTAATACATTGTGAAAAATTTGTTCTATGAGATCTATTAGGTGGAGATTTATACTTCTGCATACTAATCAAACTATGGAGCTGAAGAATGTCAAGTAGAAATGATGTAAGGAGAGAGCTATTGTATAAATGGATATTATGTGGAACCGTACAGCATAGTCATGTATATAAAGTCGTGCACCATAATTACAAGGGAAAGCTGGAAGTCCAGAGAATGAAAATTCCAATCCCAGTGCTGATTGCGGCCATCTTGAGTGTAGGGTTATCCCAGCTTTTTTTTCACACTCCGTCCAGGCAAATGTTTAGATGATACATTTTTTCAAGTTTTGGGGCTCCTTTCTCTATCTTAAAATCTAATAATCAGTTATACATACTATTACAGCCACCACAACAACATAGGTTTTCAGACAAATGCACAATCTGTTATTAATTCATTTTAAAGGCTTGGAACATCTGGTCACTGGTGCTGTGTATTGTTATTATTATTATTTATTAAAATTATTATTATTAATATCATCATTGTGCCACCAGCAGACTAGCTCGTGGGTGGAAGTGGGCCTTAATCCCAAAGGCCGGAAAGGATTAGGTGACCTAGGGTTATTAGCTATGGATATAAAGAATTTTTATCTTTTAGCGAAAGCATAAAATATATTCTACTAAAAATGTACATGATATTTTTGACTAAAACTACATGCCCTTTTACATTTACATTAATTTTGGAAATAACATGTAATGTTGCCTGTATACATTACCATACGTTGATTTATAATTTTTATTTAGGCAAGGCACAAAATCTTACCTAACTTAGCCTAGCCTTTAAATTAATAATACGGTAATGCCTGGGTACCTACATACGCACATCACATTCACCTACACAGATTTAAACAGAAATTTACAACTTTACATCCTGACCAAATGGTAACAAACAAAAGAGAAAACACCCCCCTCCCCCCAATATGTAAACAAGGCACCCTGAACACCAAAATAAAATTAAGACAACACTCCTACAATGATTAAAGAGTTCAAAGAAATGAGATTGGCAACAGGGGGTCAATGGCTACCTCCAAAATGCCCCGAAAAATGACACACAGGTTATCACAGTAAAACAAAAACCGTTCACACAACTTAGCATACAGGAAGACATTCTCGCACATATAAAATGAAGAAAGGCTACAAGCTTCTTGACGATGATCACACTCTTACCCCAAACAAACACACACAGGCTTACCCAAAACCTCAAAACAAATCATGACAAAATTAGGCCTATTCAAAATTCAAACAAAACACCAACAAAACTATTTACTTGAATCACAAAAGATGCCAATAAACGCACTTTCAGACCAATTTCAAATATTCACACACGAACACGCAGACACACCAACCTCAATCAATACAAAGACCAGAACATGCAACCACCTTGACAGCTCTCCTTACCAATGTTTACCTGTATTGAGAACCATTAAGCTGAAACCCAAAACGTGAATCTAATTGCATTAATGAAATACATTTTTATTATTAAAAGAACTTGGTGTTCATCAAATACTGATCATGTGATTGGAACAAACAAAACCATACTTAAGAACACCAGAAAACTTATTCCAAATTATGACTATGACTTTAGGATGAAACAAATCGAAAACCAAAACCAATAGATCAAATCTTACAACCTTAAAACAACCTTGACGAAAGATGTAACGATAATCCTCCTGGCCACGTGCGAACACAAAATTTACATTCCGCCCATTTCCTCACTATTATTTAAATTTCATTTAGCCTATATTGAATAAAGTAGCAGAAGTACCCATTCTTCGAACGGTATTCGGTATTAATAACCAGACATTATCAATTGAGGTACTGTTGCAATGGTTAGGGGCTTGGAACCCGCTTGTCGATAAAGAAAAATGATTAGTTAAAATGTGCTCTCAAACTAAATTTACCTAACATGTTCTTCCTGACGTGAAAATAAAATTGAAAACCTCGTAGACTAATCGCAATACACTTCACGTACAAACTGACCCTAACCGTTGAGTCAAGTGACCAACCACAGGAAGACCCCTTTTATAAATTATAAAGACTTGTGGTGCATGAAAATTCAGGTTTTTTAGCCTCCAATGGCCCAAATTCCTAAAAGCAGCAAAAAACCGTCTACTATTTCAAATCGGGAATTTTTGAAAAAAATGTTGCTGTTTGGAGATATAATAACCTTCTGTACGACATATCGGAGGTTTAAGTCATGTGAAAAATATCTAGGGTACTTCTTGAACCCCTTAAGCGCATTGATGAATTTTACAGTTTTAGTTGGTTCAGTGATAACCTTATAGCCATTTGCAAACTTTCACAGAAATGTAATAAATGGAAAGGCATTACTTCTTGCAGAAATAGATGAAAGTTGGATGTCACCTCTCGAGATACTGTTGTCATGGTCACTGGCTTGCATTCCTTCATTAGTTTATAAATGAAATTAGTTTTCTGGGAATATCTAAGTAACTGTTGGTTTTAGAGCCTTAAAATGTAGTTTTCGGGGACCCTTTACGGCTCTTTAGGGGCCCCGAGTTTTGTTTGTGACACCAAGGGGTTGAAAATGAGCATTGTCTCGTTGTATGCCATAATAATGATTATAATAATAATATAACAATATAGGAATAGGGATATAATAGACCTTCCGTACCATACCCGTACGTGTAAATCGCGTGAAAAAACTCTGAGATTCTGTTGCCATGGTAATATCTCAAGAACTGTTGGTTTTAGGGCCTTAAAATGTGATTTTCGTTTCTCATATTGAGGGGCTGAAAATGAGATTTGTCTCACCCTTCTATGCCTATTTCAGCATGTATTTTAAGGAGGTAGGCCCCCTTTTATGAGAGGTACGGAGAAGAGTTACATCAATGCTTCGTGTCATGCCTCTGATGGATATCTGTATCAAATTTTACGTTGATCCACCCAGCCGTTCTCGAGTTATGACACAAAAAATTGTCCACAGACAGACAAAAATTGTATTTTTGTGTGCATCCGTCAATAAACAGTCTAAAACGCGCAAATATAGCAAATTTCCGTGGAAATTCACAAAAAACAGACAAACTTTCATTTTTATATAGTGATAACGCCCACAACATTTGAAAGTAAATTCAGTCTCCACTTACCTTTTGTTTATTTCACAAAATTCAGAAGGGGCCCGAAAACGGAGCATACGTAGAAACTCTTGCTATAGCGATTCCAAAGTGAAGAAGCTTACTAAAATCAAGACAAGGGCGTTGTTGCCACAAGCACGCATTTTCTAGCGTGCCAAGACACACCAGGCGTGGCACAACATAATTTTTCAGCACGAAAAAATTGGCCATAAACCTAATTATAATTTTTAGTTCTAGAGGTTAGTACTTTTGATTCAATTTCGTCAGTTTTGCTGGCCAGAACTGTTCCCAACAGGAAAACGTGATAGATTTTATGCTGAAAACGGGCTGCTGAGATTGCAATATTCTCGTATCTCTCTGCCAATGGTGAGAAACGGGCGACACGTGGCAGTACAGGGTGCTCCATAAAACTATTCAGTCTTATTGCAGCACATATTGCAATTTTAACAATTTTTCAATGTTGATAATGGTTCGTCCAAAAAGAGGAGTTTTCAACTTCAGAGACAAGTTAATTAAATTTCTATGACTCATTTATCTTGATTTTAGTTGTGGACAAGGGAGGTCAGAAAGTGCTACTGTACCACTGGTACAATCATCATCGTTGTCAGGCATTCTAGCTATCATAACCGAGCATGTTTATGGATCAATGCTTTACAATATTTCTATCTAGTCGACCACCTCGTGGTTTAGTGGCTAGTATTCTTGGTTGTTGCCCCAGAGGTCCGAGGTCGATTCCCGGCTCTGCCAAGAAATTTAAATCTGTCTGAGGGCTGGAGTGGGGTACACTCAGCCTGTAGTGGCAAAACTGAGAGGGGAGGGGGGTTGATTCCCACCTCAGCCATTCTAGAAGTTTTTTTCTGTGGTTTGCCCACTTCTACTCCAGGCAAATGCTGGGATTGTTACTAACCTAAGGCCATGCCAGCCTTCTTCCCAATCCTTGTACCAATTACAAAATTATACACATACTAATACAAACACCACAATAACACAGGTTATTAGAGATATTATATACATATCCAAGTGACCAAATGTCCCGATAATTTGCTTGAGTTAATTAATTAGCTGTGAAAGCTCTACAAAATTGTTGTTGTTTCTTTGCGTTCAAGATTTGTTTTTGCGACCTTTGACAACACTGAATGGTGGTAATAAAGAAACCCCTCCGTGGCACTGCAGCCCTTGAAGGGCTTAGCTTACCAAGCGACCGCTGCTCAGCCTTTTGACCTGAAGATTTGTGGGGTGACGCATGGTCAGTGCGTCGGGTCCCCTCAGCTGTAGAGCTTGGTTTTCCTGACCGAGGCACTGCCTCGCTGTCAGACAGCTCAGCTACTCACTTGTCCTCACAAGTCTGAGTGTACCCCACTCCAGCCCTTACACCAGTTTCTAAAATCCCTGATTGAGCAGGGAATTGAACCAGGGGCATCTGGCTGGGAGGCTGGCATGCTACCCCAACACTACAGGGCCAGCCAACATTCAATGGTGCAGGTTGAAAACCACAGACCTCTCTTAAGTTAACAGCCCTGGGGCTGGTTTGCAGCAACTCGCCAATCTTCTCTATTCTCCGCCATCCTCTTCAATTCACAAAATGATTTGGTGTTCGTGTCTGTCATTAATTGTGTGATGTATGCAAGTGGTGGTCTTCCTCTAGTGTTTTTCCCTTCTAACATCCCTTCGATGACTCTTGCTGGCAGGCTATTATGTCTGAGAATATGTCCCAACATATTTGCTCTTCTTGTTTTCAGGGTCTTCATAAAGCTTCTACTTTCTCCTGCTCTTCTGAATACCTCTTCATTTGTCATATGTTGTATCCAACTGATCTTAAGCAATCTTCTCCAGCACCAAGCCTCAAAAGCCATCAACTTCCTCTCTTCTGACTTCCCTATTGTCCAGGTCTCACTACCATACAAAGCCACACTCCACACGTATGTCTTCAACAGTCTTTTTCTTATTTTTAGGTCTATACTTCTGGATGTGAAGAGATTCTTCTTTCTATAAAAGGCGTTCTTTGCCTGAATAATTCTACTCCAAATTTCTCGTTTGCTGGTTCCATCATACGTTATCAAGCTTCCCAGATACTTATATTCCTTCACATGTTGTATTCTATCATTCTCGATATAAATTGCTGGTGCTCTTCTATGATCTTCCTGGTTCCGACTGCATACGAGTATTTTTGTTTTATTTTTATTCATCTTCATGTTAAATTCGTTTTTAAGGATGTTATTCATTACATGAAGTATCTGTTGAAGATCATCTTCATTATCTGTTGTTAAAGCAATGTCATCTGCGAATCGGAGCATGTCAATCTTTTCCCCATGTATATTTACTCCAACTTGAATCTCTTCTCTTATCCTATTTATGGCATCTTGGACATACAAATTAAATAAGTAAGGAGATAGCGAGCATCCTTGTCGTACTCCTTTTCTTATTTCAACCTCTTCCAGGTTATTGCCAGATCTTATTATTCCCCTTTCATTCTTATATAAACTATGTATTATTCTTCTATCTCTATAAGAGATTCCCACTTTCTTTAGTAACTTGAACAGTATATTCCAAACCACAGACCTGAGTTGCATTAAATAACAATGATTTTTGTTATGATGTTCAGGAGCGGATGGAGGATGGTGACGATGTAGAGATGCAGGTGGAGAGTGAAGATGAGGCTGAGGCTGAGGGAGAGCAAGATCAGGAGGTAGAGGAAGAAGAACCAGACATGCCAGAAGAGGAGGACCAGCTAGCCAAGGAAGCCAAGGACAACACACAGGTACTACTTTCTTTTAATTCTACATCCTACCATTTGCTGTATTTATCCATGTAATTCCTCATCTCTTTTCTGCACGGTAAAAAAGTATGCGTCTGTATCAGTTAGAGCCCCTTAGGGATTATCCCGGTTGCTCATACGGGGGTGTCTTACCAGATTGGGACAAAAGTGAATGATAAGTTGAGGGGGACAGTACGAAAATAAGTACATTAGGGGATTTTTCATTATTGCCCAATTTGCAAAATCCAAATGAGCTTACTTTGTGGCTCTTGTCACTTATGGTTTTATTAAAACAATTTCTTTTGTAGGTTGATTTGTGGAAGGAAAAATTAATCCTCTGTAGCATTCTCGCGATTTCTGAAATATATTTCCTGATGCTGGAGCACAGCCCTGTAAAGTGGAATTCTTTCCATGCACTGAGTTGTGCAATACATTGAACAAGGGGAGGGGTAATTTATTTTGGACGCTCACTTGGGGTGGGATGGTATGTGTCACAATGAGGGGAGAGGGGTTAATTTTTATGACACTTTTGGGATCATATTGTAATGCTTTTTTACTATCTCTTGATGAATTCAGTACATTTGCCTGTTGGCACAGTATAGAGAAAAATGGGGCTGTTCATCGATGTCTCAGTCTCATCCATGTCTGTGTTTATATGGTAGCTACTGAGGTATGGATGGTGCTCAGTAATGGCATTCAGGGTATAGGAAGAGCCTGTGGATGCTATGAAAGGTTCTATTCATAGGTAGAGGTGTTAGAAAGTGTTTTTATTTTTTTGAAGATTTGTTGATATAAAATTCAAAAGGTGTTGTTTTGTGTTTTTATTATTTTTTCGGGGGATGGCATGTTTAAATTTGGAAAGCAATAAGGTTTGTACAATAAGTGCATTTAAAAATGTAAACAATTAATAAAACAATGAAAAAACAAAACAGCAGGGTAAACCGTTAAACATGGCTATGAAAGAATCAGATAATACTTATATGGAAGTCACATTTTTATTTTACATTCACCATCTCGAAACACATTTCAGTGAATACCTGTTTCAGTTTTATCCAAATACTGCAGTGAAATCATTGGAAGTAGATCATAATTAAAGTCTCGGCATTTGCAGCTGTCAATTGTCGCCTCCTATCACTTACTTTGAAACTGTATTTCGAAAATGACCTTTCAGAATCCACATTTGAACAAGAATACCACACGCACTTTAATGCAGCTGTTGCATAATCTCAGTGAGCAGGCCTTAATCCCATGAGGATCTCTGGAACATTCACATTATCTTCATGATGCAGTTGGTTCTTGATTGCAGTCAGGTAAATGCTGTCAGCCTCTAAAAACTGTTGAGACTCCATCTTCTTAGGTGCATGCGGAGGATCAAACAATGACCCGATGACTTCTACAGTCTTCCTGACTGGATCCGTGGTCCTTAAGTCCTGACTTTCACTAGAGCTGACTGGGCAACACACGTAAGCTTGGACTTAACCATTATCTGCATCTTTTGAGGAAGCTGTTCCAAGTTCTCGAGGATCGTATGATTGAACATTCCACCATCGCCTAATAGCTTGAGCTTTACCTCTAGGTCATCTAGCTTCCCAGCCAGTAAGTAAATTGTTGGGTACATAGATCCCTCCAAGAAACTAAGCAAGTCCATAAGAGAGGCACCAACAACAGAAACATACAATGCTTGTAATTTTATAATTTGTATTGTGGAAGTCGATGCTTGTTGGAAAAATTTGACCCCAGAATTTGAATCTTCCAATGTTTTGAAAAATACTACCAGAACTTCCACATGCGTGGCCATATACATTGCAGCCTTAAACCATGAATTCCATCTTTTACATACAGGCATTGAGAAAGCTAGAATTTCATTCTCTTTTTCTGTGTTTTCATATTTCTCCCTTAGAAATGCAACGTAATTGCTTTTTCTTTTTCGCGTATTTAGAAAGGCATTCTTTGTCTTTACTATAGACATGTTCAATTCATCCAGCTAGTTTTCAAATATGCAGCCGATAAGATTGACTTTATGAGCCCAGCACTGGACATGACATAATTCTTCAATCAATCGTTGAAGAGTAGTTACACTTTTTGTCATGTAGCGTGCTGAGTCCGTAACTACTGCCACTACACGCTCCCGTTCAATTTCATAGGAATTCAAGGTGTCTAATATAACATTGGTGCAATTTACGCTACTGGCAGAATCTAGAACAACAGAGGCAGCCAGATGGGTGTTCATTTCAGTTGATGGTACTGATGGACGAAAAAGAATGTTGAAAACACACCTACCATTCTTGTCAGTTGTTTCGTCACATAGTAGAAACACTTTTTTTTTTATATCCTCCCTAATTTCTTCCCTCCTTCTTTCGCCAATCATGGGGATGTATTTCTGACGAATGTGATTTGCTGATGGTAAATCTCCACTTCCGCGAACGTTCTTATTCAACCAAGTACGGATAGTAGGATTGTCTAGTTTCTCTACTGGTATATTAGCTTTCACAAACGCAGTAGTAGTGTCAAAAAAATGAATCTTCTTTCATATCCTTCACACGACTAGCATTTGATAATGTTTCTTTCAAGGTGGCCAGTCTAGGAACACTAACTTCAAGACGCGAATTTTGTCGGCGTTTTGAATGCTTCTCCGATTTGCAATGTTTGTCCAATGCATCTTTCCTGCGATAATCCAGGGTGTCTACGACCCGGGAATTCTCAGGGAATTATGAATTTCTGGAATAATCAGGGAAAAATCAGGGAATTTCTTTGTTAATCAGGGATTTTTCCCCTTTTGTCTACAGTATATCCCGTAAAAGTGGAAGCAATACTTTCGAATTTCGCGGGATGTGATCGCTCGTTACCGGTAACGAAAGTAACGCATTTTACAAACGAGTAACGAAAGTGACGAAAAAGCAACGAATTTTACAAACGGGTAACGAAAATTTTCTGTAGGCGGGTTGAATCATTTAAACTCGTTCCGCTAGGCTCAGAGATTGCGATGGAGCGAGTTTCACGCAAGCGGCGCCGATTGCATAAGCTATAATTCGCCGTGCCTGAGCTAGATGAAATGCATACTGTGGATACCTTGTGTGGTATAGGCTACATCAATTCAACGTATATTTTCGGCATCAAGGATACTTTCTAGTTTTGTGTGAAATATTTTTCTGTGTTATTAGGAAACCTGACTTTTCTCGAGACTTCCTAAACTAAACAGAAACCTCTCATTTCAGTTATTGACCTCTAAATTTTGAGTCAAATTGATGTCCAAAAATAACGTGAAATAATTTAATGTTGCTATCTTGCGAAATGTTACCGTTTCGAAACAAAAAATATGAAATAGCTTCGAAATACATAATAACCTACCGGTATTTTAAAAATCTGTCTCGTAAATTTGCGACATCCGGTATGGTTAATTCAAAATTCAGTTATATGTCGATTTTTCCTTCGAACTTTGGTTCCATCGGATATATAATCTAACTGGTTATTTCGATAACTTGTATAATTCGTGAATCGCCTTCGAAAGAGAATGTGCCCTCTTGTCGTATTATTCGTGCAATCCTCTCAGAATAATTCGTAATATTCGATACGGTACCTACTTCGAACGTTCATCCTCCTAATCAAATCCTCAAGACGACTGGCTGACCTCATGACTTGCCTGCGCGAATCTCGTCAAAGGGACCGAGATAGACGTCAGTTGCGTAAAATGATAAATCCCGTCTCCTATCGTGAACTTGTGACCACGAGGACTGTGGGAATCCTGTCAAAGGTGATTGGGCACCCATCACGAAACATTCCGAAACCTACTCGCCACTTTTACCATGACCGTATACTTAAAAGCGTACGGGAAGCGAGAAGTGCATCAACCCACTTAGAAATGACTGCCTACGCAGCATCGCGATACTAATTTTCCCTCGTGATCCACCCTGAACTTATGAACTCCCAACCACAGCATAGTGACAGCGGGAATCACTGCGCCGACCATACAACATGCCCATTACTCATCATCATCATCATCATCATCATCATTTCCCCTTATCCAGCTTCTGCCGGGTCGGGGTATTTATGGCACTTCTCCACTTTCCTCTTTCCTTCCACCATTCTTCCTCCACGATCTTGTCCCAGTCCAGATTTCTTTTTCTCACGCTGTTCTTCACTGAATCAATCCACCTTGTTCTAGGTCTTCCCCTTGCTCTCTTACCCTTGCACTTCGCCTCCAGCATCTGTCTTGGTATTCTATTTTCCTCCATCCTCTTTACATGTCCAAACCACCTTAGTTTATTCTTCTCAATTCTCTCATTTAGTTTTCCCATCCCAACTTCCTTCCTAACATCTTCATTCCTCACTCTGTCTTTCCTTGTCTTACCTATCATACTTCTTAGGAATTTCATTTCACTGGCTTGGATTCTACTCTCTTGCCTGCTCGTCAGGGTCCAAGTCTCGGCTGCATACGTTAATATGGGTACATAGTACATTTTATACATTACCTCCTTGCTTTTCCCTGGTACTTCCTTATCCCAAACAAGTTTTCTTACACTTTGATAGAATGCATTGCTCTGCTGTACCCTCCTGCCAATCTCCATGTCCAACCTACCAGTTTGCATCAATTCACTTCCTAGGTATTTGAACGTAACATGTCCATTACTACTCGTGAATTTTAACCATACCTAACCTTGAGCTTGCCTCCACCATTCTGTCAGGGCAGATAGGCAGGCAATCGTTGAACGGCTGGATGCAGCGCCGATTGCATAATATTGTGAGGACAACGTGAATCTCGTAAAACGGCCGAGAGCGGCAGCGTTTGCGTTACATCGCGATATTTCTCCACCTTCAATGACTAGGGCAACTGGCTTCTTGTCAAACGGACAGCAAGTGGCGCCGATTGCGTAATAATGCTACATTTTCTCTAAATCGCGATTTTTCTCCGTGTTCTATCGTGAAAACTGTGGGAATCTCGTCAAACGACTGAGACCAGCGCCGATTGTGTAACATCTCGATATTTCTCTGTACTTGACTGCAAAGTAAGAATTCGGTGACGATCACGTAACGTCGCATACAATTCTTCATGATCTACCGCGGGGACAAAGTGTAATGGTTTCTATAGCCCTCACTTTTGCGTGACAAATGTAATGTTTTCTACTAAGATATGTTGTTTTAATGGGCGCCAAGACCTCAATGCTATGTTGAAATCTAAATTTGTATTTAACAACACCTAGCTCTGGTAGAACACCTTCAAGAATCTTTACTCTCAGATCGTGGTATGATTGGATCATTAACCCAACAAACAATTGTATCAGGGGAAGGAATTGGTCTATATCTATTGCTACCTACTGAAAACAAAGATTGCATGGTTAAAAGAAATGTATTTATTGTATAAAAAACAAGTATAGCAAAATTAATAATAATAATAATAATTTTGAATTTAAATTGGAGCGTTGCGATTTAAATATTACCGCTAGAAAATTACGTGAAAACGGAGTCGGATAAATTACTGATTTTACTCTTATTCCCAAGCTATGAAGTTACTGAATTACTGATATGAAACAAAGAAAGAGGAGAGATTGCTTAGTTATGAGTCATTCGCGCTTACCACTGGAAATTGCCGAAGCATTTCCCTCGTACTGGATGTTGAAGTGAGCTTCCCACAGCCTCCTGGATGTCGCCATCTTCTTTGTTAGTTGATGATATATTTGTAGATATGAAGATTTATGGTCCGTACATCGGAACCAACACGTACAACCACAACAGTTAAGTTTCACAAAGATAGTCGCTAACTCCACTGAACATCGGAGCCACTCCCTCGTGCAACCATACTGGTTAAATTTTATAATGATAATCCTCGTTTCCACGGCGTGCCAACCATATATGCACCCGCCGCATCCCCACTCTTCAGCCGACTTCTTCACGCTCGCCCTCCACTGATTGGCTGACCCCTCACACGCTACTCCCCTCTTCTGGCTCATTACACTCGGCGGGAGGGTGAAGTCGATTACCGTTCCATACATCCGCCTTTTCTTGACGATGCGACCCAGCCTTGCGTCATACTTCCTGACAAGCATAAGCCTGTATCAGAATTTCCAGTGACTCATGTCTCTCAATATACCCTAACTGACGAAACTCCGTAAAATTCCGTAATCATATAATTTTCTACGCTAATGTTGATCGTAATAATTTGCTTGATAGCGTTTTCTAAGACATAGAAAACCTATCTGTATGCTTATAATTTTTATAAAATGCTCCGAAAATATCTTAATAATAATTACAATAAATTAATAATAATAATAAATTAACATGAAAAATTCTCTTGGCTGAACAATTTGCCGCGTAAATAAATATAGAATGGCTTCCTACTGACTTATGCCAGTTGCATAAAAACCCCTCGAAAAACACGTTACATATTCGCCTCGGATCATCGGATGATTTACCGTGACGACGGTCCATTATCCGATTATCCCAGACACGTTAATAAACCCCATTCAAAATACATATTACATAAATGAAATCACCCTAAATTACAGATATATACACTCATAATTTTTCTTCACGCACTTTGCGTCAAAGTTTGTTGTCACTATGGATTGCACTTTGCAACCAGTCCAATGTTTTACATATTGAATAGTGTTCCACGGATATTTCCGCCTCTCAAATTTCTCTATGTTGGAAAAATAGACATAATTACTGTGTGAGCACTATGTATTTATGATGTCATATCACACGCATTGAAGGTGTTCTGATATATGTATATCTCCCTAGAACTTCCTAATTTCACTGGAGGTTCCTTCCTTATGGTGAAATTTAATCTCACTTATCACTGAGCACATGATCACACTATTGTGGCAGCGCCTCGTGACCATAATACTTAATCTCTCTTTAAAGTAGATTAAATTAATATTGACTTCTGAAAAAAAAAAACAGTAAGTGCACATTACATATAACACCAAATATTTCTGTGCCGTAATCGCCCTGTCTTCTAAGTTCCTGTAGACCATATTCTACTTAATACTAGTTCTCAACACAGACCAGTTCTCCTCACACAAATAATACCTTTGTACAATTTACCTTAAATTACACACTTACAAATCTTACATGGCGAGGCCGTAAACAGAAATCACGTGTGCTGATATGTATGAGTTTCATGAAGGACTGTCTCGCCTTCTGATGGCCCATCTTTTGTCTCGTGGACGCCTTAAGCAAAAATACCCTGTTCAAGCGCTCACCCATCTCTAGGAGACAAATGGGAATTCACCAGCGCTACCAAATTCTGGCCTTGGTGTATCGAGATATTTTAGTGCTCAAGAGCATCCGACAATCCCGTCATATTTCCCTGTACCTTAAAAACTCTCATTTACTTACATACTACCCCCCTGTGTGACTTCTGATACGCCTGCCTTGAAGACCAGATCTTCCACGCACCAAATACCACACTTATTCATTTGATAGGCTGGCTCCCCAGCTAAACACTCTTACTTTATGACACATATTTTCGTAGACTATGTATATTATACGTCCCGTATAATCTGTTTCCCTTACTATCGTCCAGCACATATGCTGTTTTGCCAATACGTTTGGAAACTATAAATGTTACTGCATCACCTGCTTCCAACCATGCAAGTGCCTCCCTTAACTTAACGTCATCACGTTGCTCCACTAGCATATTTCTCAGTGTCTGTAACGATGCCCTGTTGCTACTGTCCACACATGCTAACCCTACTTTCCTCTGGTGTTACACCTCTACTCGACACTCTATGACCTAAAAATGTCACTTCTGACTGACAGAATGACGACTTAGACAGCTTCAAAGTGAACCCTGCCTGATCTAACTTCTGAAAAACTATATTTAAATGACGTAGATGCTCCTCAAAACTGCGTGAACTAATTACCATATCATCAATGTAAATGGTTTCAAACTCTCATGTGTCATCCCCTAATGCGATGTTTAAAGCCCGAATTAAAGCTGCTGAACTACTCTTTAACCCATAAGGTGTTCTACAAAATTGATAAAGGTTATATTTATGACTAAAAGCTGTAAATGGTCTATCTTCGTACATAAGTGGCACCTGTTAAAAACTGGAACTCAAATCTACACAAGTGAAATACTTCTTCCCCTCAAATGTTTGCATTAATTCCTCTATTGACATAGATTTCAGCTGATCTGAACTAATTCTACTGTTAACCAAACGAGCGTCTAAACAAATACGAACCGTGCCGTCGGTCTTGGGTACCGTGATCAAAGAATTAACATACGGACTGTTAGAGTGCTCAATAATCCCATCTTCAAGCATCTGGTTAATTTGTGCCTCAACTGCACTCTGATAAGCGAAAGGTACAGGATATCTATGTCCTGTGAATACTGACCCATCAATAACGTCGCAGAGAACTGAGGAAAGAGTACCGGTTGTACTGGAGTGGGAACAGTGAAGGAAGGAGCAGCGGAATAGGAGTAGTTGTGAGAGATGGAATGAAGGAAGAGGTAAAGGGAATAAGTGACAGGATCATGAAGATCAGAGTAACTGTAAAGGGAAGAAGCCTGGAGATAGCCCAGGTATATGCCCCTCAAGTTGGATGTACAGCGCAAGAGAAGGAAGACTTTGAGGAGGAGCTACAACAGCAGTTGAATGGGCAGAGCATCATTGTCATGGGAGATTTGAATGCACATGTAGGAAGTGAAAGGCAAGGATATGAAAATGTATTGGGAGCAGAAGGATGGGGTAGCAGGAATGAAGAAGGGAGAAAGTTGCTGGATTTTTGCAAGAGAAACGGTTTAGTGGTAGGCAACTCCTGGTTCCGGAAGAAAGAAAGCCACAAGGTAACGTGGTACAGAAGTGATTTAACAAAGAAATCTTTGGTAGATTACATGCTGTACGACTGGGAAATGAAGAGAAGTGTCAGAGATATAAAGGTAATACCATCAGAGGCCTTAGATAGCGACCACAGAATACTTGTAATGAACCTGGGAGTTGTTAAGGATAGCAAGAGGACAGAGTACCAGGAAAGGAGAATCAAAGTATGGAAACTCAAGGAAAAGGAAGTCGAGGAAGAATTCCAGAAGATAGTAAGGGAAAGGATGCCAACAGACAATCCTAAAACAGGGGAAGAGGAATGGAAGCAATTCAAAAACACAATGGTGGAAGCTGCAGTGGCAGTATGTGGAAGAACAAGCAACAGAAAGCGGTGTAAAGAGACACCATGGTGGAATGAGAGAGTAAAAGAAGCTGTGGGAAGGAAGAACAAGGCTTTCAGAGTGTGGTTCCAGGAAAGAACTGATCTGACAAGGGAAGATTATAAGATAAAGAAGAAAGAAGCAAAGAAGATTGTCGCAGAGGAGAGGAAGAAGTGGATGGTAAAGTGGACAGAGATGATGGAGGAAGACAGCAGAGGAAATAAGAAAGTACTTTATGGGATGGTCGAAAGTAAGAGAAGAGGTCTGCGAGAGGATGTGGTAATGATGGACAAAAACGGAAATAAGGTACACAACAATGAGGCACTCAAGACAGTGTGGAAAGAGTACTTTGAGGATTTGCTGAATCCAAATGGTCATAGGGAGGAAGACAATGTATTAGAAGATGGAGAAGACAACACCGGAATGGAAAAAGACCTGACTTGGAGAGAACTGGAAATGGCTATAGACAAGATGAAAGGAGGAAGGGCACCAGGTGTGGATGAAGTGAGTGTTGAAATGGTGAAGGCAGCAGGAGAGGTTGGGAAACAGTGGCTGTACCGTGTGATGAGGGTGATATGGAAGGAGAAAAAGACCCCAGAAGATTGGAAGAAAGGATTAATTGTCCCAATATTTAAGAAGGGAAGCAGAAAGGAGTGCAGAAATTACAGGGGAGTCACACTCATACCACACCGTGCCAAGATATATGAAAAGATATTAGAAAGTAGAATACGAGCCAAAGTGGAGAGAAAATTGAGAGAGGAGCAGTATGGATTCAGACCTGGGAGATCAACAGTGGATCTCATATTTTCAGTGAGACAGCTCCAGGAACACCACTACGAATTTGGAGAGGATCTGCTGATGGCCTTCCTGGACATCGAAAAGGCCTATGATAGTGTGTGTAGGGAGAAGGTTTGGAAAGCAATGGAAAACATGGGAGTGGAAAAAGAGACTGTAGGCAGAGTGAAGGAGATGTATTGTGGAAGTGTGAGTTGTGTGAAAGTTGGAGGGGAAAGAACAGACTGGTTCAGACAAATGAGTGGCCTGAAACAGGGTAGTGCGCTGTCACCCCTTCTCTTTATTGTGGTTATGGACGAGGTAATGACACGGATAGCAGGAAAGATAGGAGAAGATAAGATGAAAGCAATGGTGTTTGCAGATGATCTCATGGTCTGGGGAAACAAGGAGGAAATTCAGGAGCAACTGAAAGCTTGGGAAGAAACAGTGGGAGCAGATGGAAGTTCAACATCAGTAAATGTGAGATCCTGTTAACGACCAGGAAAAAGGACAGACCAATGAGTGGGATAACACTTGGAGGTGGACAGCTGAAGAAGGAGGAAAGACTCAAGTACTTGGGAAGTATAGTGGAGGAAAATGGGAGAAATGACAAAGGGATTACGGAACGTGGCAGACAGGCAGAAGCATTTCTGAGAAGCATTAGGAGCTTAGTGTGGAATAAAGATGTCCCACAAAAGAGCAAGGAAGTGTTATACAGAAGCTACTATATCCCGACACTGACCTATGCTTCAGAAACGTGGACAATGAAGAAAAGAGACATAAGCAGAATACAGGCAGGTGAAATGAAGTTCCTGCAAAGTAGGATCGGAGTAACAAGAAGAGACAGGGTAAGGAATGAAAAGGTCAGGGAAATGGTGAAAGAGGAGCCCCTGCAAGGTAGGATTGAGACATCAAGACTGAGGTGGTATGGACACTTAAAGAGAATGGATGAGAAGAAGATTCCCAAGAGGATACATGAGATGCAGATGCAGAAGAAACGACCAAGGGGAAGACCAAGAGATAGATGGCTGAAAGGAGTGGAGGAATGTGTCAAGAAGAGAGGCGAGGACTGGACCAGAGTGACAGCGGAGAGGTGGTGGGAAGAAAGAACTAAGTGGCGAGGCTTATGTTCCAAACAGACCCAGCCTGGGGCTGGAAACTGTACAAGATGATGATGATGATGATGATGATGATGAATGTGTATAGCAATTGGCCATACCAATGCGATCCTCAAAAACTCTCCTATTACACAATAACACATCATAGAGCCGAACACACTGTTCATCCTCTATATTTCCCTGAAATGCAGCATCACGTAACGAGTCCTCTAGACTACCGTTCGTAATCACACTGCCTACTAAACATGGAGAACCCCGCTCTACGGCTGGCGATATCTCATTTAAAGTACAAATCACACCTACAATACTACGTCTCTGAATATGGTCATTGAACGCTACTTCTACTTCAGAATCTCCCCATTTAAATTTCAAACTCCCTACATCATAACATAAGTTACCAGACACTCTACTTAGCCACTCTGAACCCAAGATAACACTGAATACTAAATTTGGAATTACAAGGCAAATCTGCTTCTCTACATGATTATTAATTTTAATGTCTACTAAAACTTGCTTAGAAATTACTTTAGACCTCTTCCCAACAGCTGTAATAACAAAAGTGCTTTTAATTGGCATCTCCTCGAAATTTACTCCAGTTCCTTTCATTTTATCATAAAATGCACTACTTATGCAACTCTTCATGCAACCACTATCAATTAAAACATCTGTGTACGCCTCGGACACGTTAAATTTAACTATGGGGCTCTTACTAGCCACTTCCTGAATAATACCTTCATCATTTAGTTCACGTAATAATTCATTTCTTACATTTAGGTCATAGGGTTCCTGTATAAGTGTATGGACAGGGCATGTTACAGACTGAGATTCTGACCTTACATCGCAGCCTGGTTCGTGTTTAAAGTATTGCTACCGCTTGGTGTAGTACTACTGACTACTGCACTGGTCTGGTTGTTCTGGGTTGTATTAACGGTATCTCTCTGTCCGTTATTACCATTGGGCTGATTCCCTCCTTGACCCCTATTCAGGTTATAATTATTATTATTATTATTATTATTAGACCGCCCTTGGTTACCCCTATAATCGTTATTTCGGCCTTGATTTCCCCTGAAATCATTATTTCTACCTTGATAGTTCGTACCATACCCATTTCCTCTGTACTGGTTATGCTGATTATTATTATTACTATTTTGGTTCCCCCTATTTTGAACGCAGGCCCCTTCGCCACTGTTCCCTTGAACTTCCTGGTTCCTATTCTCATTAGGCCTGTTATTATTGTTACCCTGGTTCCTACCGAAATTCTCCTCGTAACCGCCTCTTCCTAGAGCATCGAATGTACTCAATAAATTCTCCACTTGTGAGATAGATTTATCATTTTGGATACAGGCAGCTTCTTTGATTCTGTATGGAAAATGTCTTAGTAATAGCCTGACTACATCACTCTCCTCCTTCAAACCATCCTGATATTTGCACGTTAATACCTGTCCTAAAAAGTACTCGGTCATAGTGTAGTTGCCTCTCGGGTTATATTTCCCACACACAATTCCCTCACGATGCTGAGACTGAATGACCTCATTTCTCACAAAATTTAACTTTGAAATCTGTAATATTCTCAAAATTGTCTCTGTAGACAGCAAACCAGTTTCTTGTCTCCCCTACAAACGCTTGCTCTAAAATTTCAACTACCTGGCACCACTCAACACTACCATCTTCCAACCTCTCCCCGAATTTATTTTCTATAGTATTCATGAACTCCATTGGACAACCCTGCCGATTACTAAATTTGCCTAGTTCTATTTCCCTGTGTGTGCTATTCACATAAACTGGCCTACTCTGGCTATTTTCCTGCCTAATTCTAGCTTACAACTTCTGTTCTAATTCAGCAATTTTCTCCTCAGCTTTTCTTTCGATATTAGCTACAGTTAACCTAATGCTCCCTTCCGATGCTTCAACTTTACCACTTAACTGAGCTTGTTTCTCACTAATCTCATTAATGCTTTCCTTATTCCTCTCCCTTAAAGTATTAACTTCAGTGATTATTTCTGCATGTACTTTATCAATTCTTCCCCCCAGCTGTTCTTTAACCTCTTTTGTTGCTACCTGAATCTTATCAATTTCTCCCCCCAATTGCTTTTTGACCTGCTGTGTTTCAAGTTGCACTAGTTCTTTTAAATTTTCAGCCTGTGTACTGATTCTAATTTCCAACTCCTCTTGTACTTTTCCTAACTTTCTGTCTACATCTGCTACAATTTCTTTAGCCTTCTCTTCCATCACCCCTCTGATTTCTCCTCTAATCTGCTCAAATTTCTTATCTTATTTTAGATTGTTCTCTTCAAATTTCTCATTTAATTTATTGCTCACTTCCTTACTGCTCTGTTCCAATTTAGCATTTAAACTATCACTCAGCTCCCTATTACTCTCTTTATTTTCCCTACTATTTTGTTCTAATTTAGCGTTATTTTGTTCTAGTTTAGCATTGTTTTGTTCAAGTTTAGCGTTTAAAGTTTCAGTACTCTCTTTATTTTCCCTACAATTTTGTTCAAGTTTAGCGTTTAAAGCATCAGTACTAATTTTGTTTTGTTGCATAAATTGGAGAAGCAAACTCTCTAACCCTGCTTGACTGTTTTGATTACCCCCCTCAGTATCGGGATTTACCTCCGACATCCCTGTACTGCTTTCATTTCCAAGACTAGCCATACAGCTCGTATCTTCACTATCCAACTGGTGACCACTACGCAACTTCATATCTTCCTCAACACTACCCATGCTGATACACACCGATAAATGAAAAACCCCCAAAATACAGGCACAGAAATATATACCCTTCTCCTTCCACAAATGTTATTAGGTTTTCAGCCCCAAGTTGGTAGCGACAAATGAAACGTTTGTCACTTTGCTCCACGTTGAGCGTAAGTGTAATGTTTTCTATTGCCCTCACTTTTGCATGACAAATGTAATGTTTTCTACTAAGATATGTTGTTTTAATGGGCGCCAAGACCTCAACGCTATGTTGAAATCTAAATTTGTATTTAATAACACCTAGCTCTGGTAGAACACCTTCAAGAATCTTTACTCTCAGATCGTGGTATGATTGGATCATTAACCCAACAAACAATTGTATCAGGAGAAGGAATTGGTCTATATCTAATGCTACCTACTGAAAACAAAGATTGCATGGTTAAAAGAAATGAATTTATTGTATAAAAAACAAGTATAGCAAAATTAATAATAATAATAATAATAATTTTGAATTTAAATTGGAGCGTTGCGATTTAAATATTACCGCTAGAAAATTACGTGAAAACGGAGTCGGACAAATTACTGATTTTACTCTTATTCCCAAGCTATGAAGTTACTGAATTACTGATATGAAACAAAGAAAGACGAGAGATTGCGTAGTTATGAGTCATTCGCGCTTACCACTGGAAATTGCCGAAGCATTTCCCTCGTACTGGATGTTGAAGTGAGCTTCCCACAGCCTCCTGGATGTCGCCATCTTCTTTGTTAGTTGATGATATATTTGTAGATATGAAGATTTATGGTCCGTACATCGGAACCAACACGTACAACCACAACGGTTAAGTTTCACAAAGATAGTCGCTAACTCCACTGAACATTGGAGCCACTCCCTCGTGCAACCATACTGGTTAAATTTTATAACGATAGTCCTCGTTTCCACGGCGTGCCAACCATATATGCACCCGCCGCATCCCCACTCTTCAGCCAACTTCTTCACGCTCGCCCTCCACTGATTGGCTGACCCCTCACGCGCTACTCACCTCTTCTGTCTCATTACACTCGGCGGGAGGGTCAAGTCGATTGCCGTTCCATACATCCGCCTTTTCTTGACGATGCGACCCAGCCTTGCGTCATACTTCCTGACAAGCATAAGCCTATATCAGAATTTCCAGTGACTCATGTCTCTCAATATACCCTAACTGACGAAACTCCGTAAAATTCCGTAATCATATAATTTTCTACGCTAATGTTGATCGTAATAATTTGCTTGATAGTGTTTTCTATAATCATAGAAAACCTATCTGTATGCTTATAATTTTATAAGAAAATGCTCCAAAATCATTTAATAATAATAATAATAAATTAATAATAATAATAATAAATTAACATGAAAAATTCTCTTGGCTGAACAATTTGCCGCGTAAATAAATATAGAATGGCTTCCTACTGACTTATGCCAGTGGCATGAAAACCCCTCGAAAAACACGTTACAAAAGGAAATCTCGCCAAACGGTAAAGAGCAGAGCAACCTCTTGATATTGAAACAATGTATTGTGCACAAGACGACATATTAGCTGAAACAACTAATTTGATAATTAACATCTAGTATTTTTTTATTATTTATTATTTATTTTATTTACAGCTTTAAACACAGTTTATTGTTGTTTATCTTCACCGCGTGATGAGCCTCTTTGCTTGCAGACCACAGACGTATCTTGAATTCAAAGGTAACTAAAATTGACTAAGAGGTAACTAAAGGGTAACTAATTTTTACTTCATCCTTACAGTAGACACCCTGATGACAGTGCTCAGCCAATGAGCAGTGCCTTCTCAAGGTCAAGTGAACGTATGGTGTGGCAACTTTTCCGTTCGTTTTCTGCGCAGGAGCCAACTACGCCATTTTATTGGGCCTTGAGCATTTTGTTCGTTGCGATCAGTATTGCCAATTTAGAGATTTTGTCGGTAGATGTAGCAACTTTGGCGACAAAATATTTTAAATTTAGTATTGTTTATAAATATACTATGTGAGCTGCTCGAGTAGGATTGACATTTCAGCGGAAATTCCACGTCATTCATCACCGCTCTGCCTCTTGACCAATCCACGTTCGCATAGTTGATGTCATAATACTCTGCGTTACAATATTACCGCCCACGTGCCTCAGTGCCTGGTCAGCTTTATCTCTGGCTTGTACAGTTTGGCAATCTCGTTCTCAGACCACATGGCAAGACGAGAACTGGCAATCCTATTCTGGCAGCTCACAGAGTATAATATACTAGCTTCGCCCGGAAACAGTTATGAATGCATTACTTGACAAGCGCTTTTTTTTTTCCGATGTCAATGAACTACGACCTAGGCCTATATCCGTTTTACGTCTCGGCATGATGGGTTGAAATCACTTACTGGACTATTAATTATATTATCATGGAGATAGCATGTACAACGAATTCTTGTCAGACGTAATTTAAGAATGGCGAGGTGCATGAAACTAAAAATCCCCCTCCCGTCCAATCTAAAAACACTTATAGTGGGCGATGTATTGAAGATAGATATATGCTCTCGCGGACTTTTTTGTAGAACTTTCCATGCTGAACAATTCTTACACTCATAGTATATTGATATTTTTAACGGTTTGCCCAGTGTAAGCTTCAAAAGCGCAGATAGGTATATTGTCTCGATAGTGCTTTCGGTACAGGAAGTGAGGTTTTACCGTGTGTATTGTCATGTCAAGTGTTAGCGCGCGCCCGGGCAACATGTGTTAGACCTGTGTTGACAATACTGTTTGCGCGGCTTTTCCATCCCGGTATTCTTTGATTATTGTCTGCTGTAGTTCTACTGTTAATGCTTTAGTGTGCTGTTTGAAGTTTACGAAAAATATAACATTTGTGCCATTGTGTGCTAAATCTATAGTGAAAACTTATGGTGTGCAATAATTTCCAGGGTGTTCTTGTGCTGCTGTTGGTATATGATTTAGCCCCTAAAATACGTAGTCGTTCAAACACGTGGTTGTGCTACCCCCGATTATATCGTGTGCTATTCGATCTGTGTCTACTCTTGTGCATCGAGGCAAGTAACCTCTCGTTCTGCTTACGAATATTTCATTTGGGATACCTTGTACTTTATACTGTAGTGATCAAAAGGCTTAACGGAAGCTCAAGCACTTGTGCTGTTGTCTAGCTCATGATCACTATGAGGTTGTTAATGTGATCATCTGAAGTCCACTTGGTATCTTTACCTTGTAGATGCTGCCAGTTATGTTCAGACTGGGAATGAGAACGGGAAGCTTGCTGGGGCTCTGGTTAACCACTGGAACTGGAACAAGGAAAATGTTTGATGTTTATGTAATATGATGGATATGCCTAGTGCCCTTAAATGCATATTTATTGCTCCTACGTTCCTTGGCTAGGCTAGAACTTATGTCCTATTTTGTTTTTAATTGCGCCCAGGAAATGTGTTTGTAACTCGGCCTTGTATTATCAAACAGACTAGGTTAAATTATTTTAGACTGATAATGGTGTGTTCTGGCCTGTCGAAACATCATTGATAATGATTTCCTTCATTTAAATGTATTTATAAATTACTAAATTGACGAAATTAATATTATATAAACAGTATCATACCAATTGTAACATATGGACTGGAAACACTGGTAACGAATAAAAGGCAAAATAGTAAGATACAAGCAGTAGAAATGAAATTTTTAAGAACGTCAGCTGAAAGGACAAGAAGGGATAGAATTCAAAATATTGAAATGAGAGAAGAGTTAAATATGGAACCGTGAAATCAGAAGATACAGAAAGCAAGGTTACGTTGGTTCGGACATGTAAAAAGAATGGGTAAAGAAAGAGTAGCAAAAAGGGAATTAGAAAGAGAAGTCAAGGGAAAAAGACCAGTTGGAAGACCGAGAAGAAGGTGGTTGGACCAAATTTTGAAGGACATTGGAGAACCTAGGTTGGATGTGGCAGAAGTGATGGAACAGTAAAAATGGAGGGACCGAAAGGAGTGGAGGAGGCTTGTAAACCACACCCGGGTGGCTGTAGTGGGACTTGGATGATGATTACTCAATTACATCTGTCATGACGAGGTGGACCTAATTCAGAGTGAGAACTTGGAATATGCCTCCCTTCGTTCCTTGGCTATGTGTAAATTACTGTATAGGCTTATATTCAGACTTATGCTACCGAATATCATACCTGCGACGTAGATTAGTGATTTCAATGGTAATGAAAGGTTTTACAAATTAAATATTGGTCTAAGATGATCCCACTCATATGGTGACACCTTGATGTGTGTATTCAACCTCCCTTTGTCCCTTTTATTGGAGGCATTTACTGTAGCATGACTTAATAGGCCTTGCTTATTTTACTGGACAACAAGTTCACTTATTGAAATAAATTTATTTTCACAACTGTTTCCCTTGTGCCACCATTGCTCACATCTGTTTGGATCCTGGAATTTCTGAGAACAGAAAACATAAAACTTAATTCTATTTTCCTTTTGCTTTCCTGGATTACATTTTGCTTCTTGTTCCTGGAGAGCGCTTAAAACCAATCAAAAATAGCGTGCATTTCATCACACTTCCCGTTCACGGGCGAATGTTTAGCATTCTTTACTTAGGGAATTCCCTCATTAATTCTGGAAAAATCAGGGAATAATCAGGGAATTCTTTTAAGATGAGTTGGTAGACACCCTGTAATCTAACCAACAATCACAATATTTGCACATAAGAATGCCACAAGAAATTATAAATCCTTCATTCTTGTATGCGTTAAGTCTGTCTGTGGCAGAAACTGCTACCTTCGGCATTTTTAACCTCAACTGAGCGATGTCCAGTAACAAACACTGTTATCACACAGTTGACTGTAGTCAGACGCCAGTATAAAGTCGTAAAATTTATTTCTGAATTCGAGTCATAATATTTAAATTACGTCGCGTCTCATCTTCCTGTACTGCTAAGTTCGGAACTACTATGACGAACACGTGGTCGCCAACGGATTCACGCAAATAACACACTAGCTTCGATGATAATGCACATTTTGCGCACTTTTTATTAAATTATATAGAATTCTCTAGTATGAATTACACTCGCTACCGATGTAACAGGAGGCAAACCTAGTTTACAATATGAGCAACTATCACATAACCTTTTGGAGGCAGTCGGCCAAACTATTCACGCCGCGAGATAACAGATGTTTACCACAGCGCTAAAATCCCACGAGTAACGAGAATATCGACAGTATATCGTAGTATTACCCCTCGCGAAACTATACAATCGATCATTCTCGAATTGAACACCAACCAAATTCGATTATCGACTTGTGGACAAGAATGTTTGGATTGGCGTGGGAAAAAAATATGAAAAATGTTTTTTATTTCGCAGATTGCGGTATTTATGGTGTTGTTCACAAAATTTGCATTATTTCGCGATTTAATTTCACGCCTGGGCAGCACGAAACCTGTAAATACGTGAAAATAAAACATCCTAACCTCTAAATATGACTTTTCGTTTTATCGCTAATTAACAAAAACTAACACCTCTATCTACTCTTAGGGTCAGAGCTATTGTTCTGACTCAGGGAGGAGAGCAATTTCAAACTACTCCACTCCTCACACTGCCTAGTATGCCTCAATATATTGCTCCCTTGGGTTTCTGTGTGCTTCTACCACATAACCTATGGACGATGGTGGTACTTTTTGAGGATCTGATTAGCCTGCAGGCTGACTACCTAATAGAAAAATATTTTATGGATGACCCCTTAGTTAAAAAAAGTGCATAACTATAGTAAAGCCATCATTACTTCCGACTTGACGTTTCAGTGCTAGGTTAGCGTTTTGTTCGCTAAATCGCGACATCACGAACGAAACTCAATTTGTCGTGCTATATCGATTTGAATGGCTGCCTGTGATTGTCTAGTTAAAGTGATTTTCCTTCTGACCGCTAGATAACTCTAGGGTAAAACTGAAACGTCAATTCGGAAGTAATGATGGCTTTACTATAATCCATGTTATTTTCTGCAGGTTAGTAAGTGCGATAAATAATTGTTATTTAACCCTTAGAGCGCCAGACAACGATATATCGTTGTTCCGTATTTATGCCTAAAGTGCCAGCAACGATATATCGTCGTTTGAACAGACCCCTCTTTTATACGTATTTAGTACGGTTGGATTTACCAGGGGGCTGCTCCATACACGTTGATTTCACAGAGAAAGGATAGTAGTTTTTAACTACATCGCTAGATGATGCGTTAGTTCCCTAGTTCCGGTTCAGCGAATTTCAGAAATCTATGTTTATCCGCGCCGTGTGACATCTATGACACATTGAGTGAAATGCCGTCCAGCGGGAGAAGTAAGTTTGTTGACGGCGATGATCTGGCTATGTACGTAAATAATTTGAGTGAAGAAGAGGATGACTATTACTCGGATGAGGAGTTTAATCCTCCAATAGATGAGAAAGTGAAAGTGATAGCGGTGGGATTGATATAAACATCCGACCGCGTGTTTTTAGGCCCTAAGATAAACAGTGATAGTGACAGTGATAACGACCTTCAGAATGACAGCAGTAGCGATGACGACAACAATTTCCAGCAGTTTCAAGATTTCCGTGGAGTTCAGGTAGGACAGGATGCAAAACACCAATCCTCACCTGGCAGGGTAGGGGTAAATCCAGAAGTCTACATTTTTGTAAATATTTTTTCTGTGTGTTGTGAAGATCTTTGGTGAAGATAACTCCCAAACTATTGTCCATAATTAAGTGATATTTTACGTGTTTATTCAACTGAAATGGAAGATTACACAAAAGTGAACATTTTTTTTTTTTTAAGATGTTCTAAAAAAATATTTTTATTTTGAATAAACAAGTGCATGATAATGTTAAAGTGTAGTTCAGAAGTAAGTGAGTTCTCTAGTTAGCATTTAGCCATTGTGTTTGTTATTGTGAATTATATAGCCCTGAGAGTGTGAACCTGCAAAATCCTCTAAATCAGTGTGGCACTCTTGGCATACTGTGAGCACTCAGGTCTGGCACTAAGAGGGTTAAGTGTTGACCAACTGAAAATAAATTCTTTAATTACATTTTGTTATGTTGTAGTTTCTAGAATTTGTTTGTAGATCAGCAAATTAGTATTAACTCAACCTGTCGTTTGCATTGTTGACAGTTTGCTTTTAAATCTATGATGCCATTTTGTATCCCTAAACCCAAATGCAACTTTTCTTAAAATGTAGCAGATTATATGACCAGGGATTGCATACTTTCATCGCCCTTCCTACCAACATGTTCTATGTCCCTCATTTAGCATAGCCATTCAACTTTCCAGGTCTGTCCTGGCAGTACAAATAGTTGTCAGAAAATACGTATTTTAAAACATTTTACTTGTTTCGAGCGTCACTGTGCTATCCGTCAGTACCTCGTCGCCATATTAAACGGTTGGACTTTGTACACTTAAAATATGGTGTTTTTTTTTCTTTCTTTCTTCTTCTTCTTTTTTTTTTCTTTCTTTTCTTTTTTTAGTAGTCAGTTTACCTGTACAGGCACTTTTGGCAGTTCACAACTTAACAGGAACTTCTTGTATTGGATATGATTTGCAAGAAAGTACGTCTCATATGTTTACCAAAAAATATGCCTTGTGTTTGATTTATACATTGTACTGGTTTTAAGGTGAGCAATATTATATTACAATAGAACCCCTATTTAACGTTTTTCTAGGGACCAGTATTTTTTAACCTTAAATGGGGGTTTACCTTAAATCGAGGTTTCGATAGGTTTCATCACTAACTGCAGCACTCTCTCCACATACAGTGCACTCTCATTAATTCGCGGTAATTAATGCACGAACTTCCGCGAATTATTGAAAACCGCTAATAATCCGCAGTTATTTTTGTTAAGCCTAGTAAAAACAAAACTATTGGTTAAAATATTGAAATATGCTTGAACATGCGAAATAATAATTATAACACTTGATTGTAGTGTCCTATAAGACATGCTAGGCTAGAGGTAGGCCTGTGTGGATTATGCCTACAACAACAAAAAGTCAGTGCACTCTCGTTAATTCGCGGTAATCAATGCACGAACTTCCGCGAATTAACCGCAGTTATTTTTGTTAAGCCATTAGGCAATATCACTGTTTACAATAGGCTGTCCACGCATCCATCCTTCACAACTCACAGATCAGCGACCTTGCAGTGTGGCTGTTGGCAAAGGGAGGGTAGGTTCCGAGTGAAGTGCATTCCTCTTGTATTGTTTGGGCTTTGAAGATACGGAAATCTGTGCTATACCACTTGCGCCAACATGCTCTATGTTTCGAAGATTGCCCAAGTTGGCCTACTGTTACATCGCAGAGAAACGCAGTTCAGTCTTCTCGAATCTCAATGATTCCGTCTTTACGTATTTCGTCCCATCAGATCTCGGCCGTGTGCAAGAATGCAAAGTGGCGCGGCGTGAGGTTAGCACGCTTCGGCCGCGGTCGACTCGCTCGTGCATGTAGCGAGGAATCGATATGGAAGATGATCGATCGCTACGTGTCTGTGCTCTAAATTCTGCCTTGAATCATCCTTAACGAGCTTATGAAGTCTTTTTCATAGGTTCTTATTGTCGCATAACCATAACGAATATAAATAAATACTTGGGAATTTTAACATTTCCTAACGCTAAATGCAGGTTTTGCCGTAATGCGAATTACGTTAAATCGAATATAAAATTGCATTGCACTCATAGAATAATATTCGGGACTTGAAATATCTTCCGTTAAATGCGGGTTTACGCTAAATGGAAGTCACGCAAAATGGGGGTTATAGTGTACCAGTATTCCAGAGATCAACACCTTGTCCAGTTTCATTCATCTCTCAATAACTCTTCTCTTGAGTTTGGCATCAGGAAGGGCATCAAAGCATAATAGTCATCCACCTCATAGAAATTCATCGTATATCATCCTCAACCCTGTACAAGCAGGAATGATTGGGAGTAAAGATATCTTAGAAGCTATTTTTCAGTATTGCTTTATTAATAGCTTTTTGTGTTCATCGACCGAAAGCTACAATTAGTAGGGAGTAGACATATATTGGGGTAGACCAGCTTGCAGAATAAAAAAATTAACTTGTGTGGCCACACAGTCGTGGTGCTCTTCTTCTTCATTTCCCAGTTCCAGTGATCTGGGTCGGCGTGTGAATCAAGGACCTCTATACTTTTCTGTCTCTCCACCACTCTCATCCTTCTTCCACTTTCACTCTTCTTTTTCTCAATGCTCTCCCTCACTGTATCCATCCACCTCATCATCAGCCTTCCTGTGACTTTCTCGGTAAATAATCGCTTCGGGACTCTGGGTCTCCCATTTGCGTCATATGTCCATACCATTTTAATTTACTGATCTCGATCTTGTCTTGTAACTTCAGGAATACTGTTTTCTCCTTAATTTCCTTGTTTCTGATTTTGTCTCTGCGAGTCTTCCCAATGCCTCTAAGGAACTTCATCTCTGCTGCCTGGATTCTACTTTCCTCCCGTTTAATTATTGTCCATGTGCCTGCTGCATATGTCAATATAGCTGTGTAATATGTTGAATACAAGATTTATTTTTTACATATCTCGGGAACTTCCTGGTTCCACACCAGACCCCTCACACTCTGGTAAAACCCATTTGCTTGTTGGATTCTCCTACCAATTTCCTCACTTATCCCTCCATCGTCTGTGAGGACACCCCTTAAGACATCATCATCATCATCATCATCAACTAGAGCAGTTTCCATCCTCAGGTTGGGTCTGTTTGGAGCACAAGTCTCTCCATCGTTTTCTGTCCATCCACCACTTCTCTTCTGTCACTGTTGTCCAATTAACTTATTTTATCTCGACACTTTTCTTCACCCCCGTTTATCCTCCTATCCCTTGGCCTTCCGTAGGTCTCTTTTTCTTTCACTCCATTTCCAATATTGTCCGTGGTATTCTCTCTTCTCCCATTCTTTTCACATGTCCATACCACTGTAGCCTTGATTTTGCAATCCTGTCCTGTAGGGGTTATTTCTTTAATATTTCTCTGACTATCATTTTTGACTCTGTCCATTCTAGTTACACCTATATGATGCCTCTGAAACTTCATTTCCACTGCTTGTATTCTGCTTTTATCTCTTTCCCTCATCACCCAAGTTTCTGATCCATACGTTAGGATTGGCACAAAGTATGTCTTGTACATAATCCCTTTACATTTCTGTGGCACATCCTTGCTCCATATCAGTCCTCTAACACTCTTGAAGAATCCATCTTTCATCTAATTCCAAGGCATTTACCCCATTTTCTTCAATGACACTTCCCAGTTACTTGAAGCTCTGCACTCTCTTCAACTGCTCTCCGCCTAACTTTATCCCAGAGTACAGTATACTCTGTCCTTCTCACGTGTTGTTATCACCACTTCACTCATTTGCATGGAAAACTTCATTCAATAGGATGTCACTACTTCCTCCCATGCATTGAGCTGCTCCTGTACATCCCTCTCCTTGTTTCCCCAGATCACCAAGTCATCTGCAAACACCATTGCCCTCATTTCTTCCTCCCGAATATGCTGTGCTACCTTCTGCATCACTTCATCCATCATCATTACAAAGAGCGAGAGGGCCCTTCCTTGCTCTAGACCATTAGTCAAGTCAAACCATTCTGTTCTTTCCATACCGACTTTCACACAGCTTCTGCTTACCTCATACATATCTCTCACTCGCATCACTATTTCTTCTGTTATTGCTTTGACTCTCATCGCTTCCCATACTCTGTTTCTTACGACACTGTCGTATGCCTTCTCATAATATAAAGACCAATACCAAATCTTCCCCATACTCGTAGTGGCGCTCCTATAACTGTCTCACTCCAAATATGAGGTCAGTAGGGGACCTCCCCAGCCTGAATTTATATTGCTCCTCCCTCAGTTGCTGTCCCGTTACCTTACGTATCCATTTCTCTTAGCACAGTGGCACATCAGAGTAATTCTCCTGTAGTTTTGGCATTTCTTCCATTCTTCCTTCTTGAAGATGGGCACTATCACCACCCTTTTTCCAATCTTCTGGGACTTTCTTCTCTTTCCATATAGCTCGTAACACCATATACAACCAGTGTGTTCCCACTTCCCCTGCAGCTTTTATCATCTCCATGCTTACCTCATCTATACCTGGTGCTTTTTCCATATTCATCCTCTTTATTGCTTCTTCCATTTCTGCCCAGGTTAGGTCTTCCACTTGCACTTGGTTACTGACATCAACCCTTCCAGTATACTCTTCCTCCTTACTTGGTGCTGTCACATTCAAGAGGTCTTCAGAGTATCCTTTCCAAAGTGAATTAATCTCTTCTTTTCTCTCAATAATATTGCCATTTTTGTCTTCCATTCTCTCCGTGTTAATCTTCTCACTTTTCTTTTTATTCTTCACCATCGCATACATCATTTTCTATTACCTTTACTATCCTCTTCCATCATCCTTGTCCATTTCTCCATCCACTTCCTCCTTTCCTCTGTTATCACCGTTTTGGCTTCCTTCTTTCTTGCTATATAGGCTATTCCTATATATATTCCTCCCTAGGTATTTGAAGCTTTTCACAATTTCTAATGGTTTTTGTACCCCCCATCCCTATGTGTCCTGCGATTTACCCTGCTACCTGAGGACGGCATGAGGAATATCGAGAGTAGCTCGTTGGTGGAAGTTGAGCCTAATATCAGAGGTCCGGAAAGAGGAAAACCTAGGGATTGTCGCTAACTAAAAGAGATGTTAATTTTCAATCACACATATATATTCTATTTATAAACAGTACATATAAAAGAACCTTAACCTACGTCGCGCACATTTACATTTAATTTTACTTTAATTAAGTATTTTAATTTGTTGTTTTACATCTCGGTACATTGCCTGGAACAATAACTACGAAGACTCGACGATTAAAATGAATACTGCTTAAGCAAGGCGCAAAACTTAACCTAACCTGAAATGGAAAACTCATTCACACGGCCGGCATACTCACTCACACCACACTAAACTAATACTGGTTCAACAGAAATTAACAAGTGAAAAACCCCAACAAGATGAAAAAACCCCTCCCTCCCCCCGAATGCAAGAAATCAATAGAACACTAAAACAAACGAGATAAACGCTCCACGCATCAGAATAGAGGAATAGCATACACAGTCGGCAGGGGTTAGAGGCTACCTTCATATTAAATGATACACCTGTCATCATAGAAATCCTGCACAAAAACATAAAATGATCACTCTCTCAAGTATACAATTGTAAGGAGAAATCGCCCTTACAAGTACAAATAAATGAAAAAGCACGAAGCTTCTTGCCAGTGGTCAAACGAACCTACATAACACACATCTAGGTCTTATAAACTCGATGCCTAGGACTTACATAACCTCACTAGCTCAAAAACATTTAGGTCTTATAAACTCTATGCGTAATACATACTTAACTAACCTCAAATCCCCCCCCTGAAGGCAAATAAAACATCCCAAATCACTATGATCCACCGATTACTTGTTTGGGCCTCAGAAAGCCCGAGCAAGTACCACGACAACAATAACCATTAGACCAGAATGAGACCCGCGGACACATCGACCTCACGCTGAAAATTTGCGACTAACGAACCTCCACAATTAAGCAACCCCCATCAAAAGAACCATATTTAATTTATGCTAACTAAATCGGAAAGTTCCGTCAAAAATGCACTTTTAGCAATATCTGGGCGCTAATGTTCCAGTTGCATTTGTTCAAGTTCCAAGATACCAACATAAGTACAAAACACTGTGAATTTGCTTATGGCGAAATTTTCACTATACTAAACTTTATGGTGGCGCGCCTGATTGGACATGAGCTGGCACAACACGTACGGTTTGTGTGTGGGTCGATATTCATTCGATTCTATTTCTTCAAACTGAGAACACTGTGAGTAAAAGAAGAAAAAAAGCTGGACTGAAGTATGTTTATTGAAATTTAATTTTAATTTCTCTACCCAGGAATATTTAATAATGAGCATAAATGCTAAATTGTGTTCACACGTGGTCGACGTGATAAATGTTTCATTTTGAGGTTAAGTTTTATTAAATGTTTGTATTGAAATTCTTTGGGAGTTGAAATGGTTGTCTGTTAGATTTGATTCGAAATGTCGTTTCCGCAAGTTTGAAAATAGGTTATTGTTCGTTGTTGCAACCATGTGCGAACATCGTGAGGAACACCAAGTTGTTTTTAAATATTAAATGTGCATTTAAGTATATAATTATTAAGTAGCTATAGAGTAGCTATGCTCCTCGGCATAGCATACCATGTCACTCACACCTACGCTTTGAAGCCTGCCAGGTCAGTCGTGAGAGTCCTCACATCCTCGACTTTCCTCAATTGATGTTAGGTTTTATTCGTTGGGTGCACTTAGGCTAGTCCTATTAGCTGAGTATCTGCTACTGGTGAGGTAGCCTATAGATAAATTAAGGAAACTAGGCTTCAAGTTATTTTTTAAGCCAATAAGAGAAGTAGCAGCCGAGGCTTCTCCGTGCCTGCCCTCTCGGGCAAGGCCGCCACCCACACATAGGCGTTAACGGCTTGGCGGATGTTGAGGCCAGCATTGTTTTGATGGGCTGGTTTTAAAAGTGGCAGTTAGGCAATTGTTGGTAGGCTATGGCGCAGTGAACCGAGCAACACCGCGTTTTCGCACATGAAACCTATGTGCTAAATGAAGAGAACGGCAGAATAGTCACAGTGACCTCACGACGATACGCCCACATGCTAGGAACATTTCTGTGACCAGAACTGCGCAGATGCCGAATAGACATTCGCAATGTTTACATCCAACAGGATGGAGCCACAGTGCACACCGCCAACGCATCGATGACACTTGTGAGGAACATGTTCCCGGGTCGCCTCATTTCGCGGTTCGGTGACGTTCCATGGCAGCCAAGATCCCCCGACTTATCCTGTTGTGATTTTTTCCGGTGGGGGTACCTAAAGGAACGCGTCTATGGTCACAAACCCGTACAATAATGGCGCTGAAAGATGCCATTAGAGAAGAGGTGTGTGCGATTGACCAAGCGGTGTTCGGCAGAATTATGAATGCTTTCTCGCGACGACTTGAAACCTGTATTCAAAAGGATGGCCGCCATCTGAGTGACATTATCTTTCACACCTAACAATGGTAAATAATAAATGAAATGGTAGAACGCATTCTTAAATGTGGTAACAATAAAATAAGTTTTCCTCGCAAATCAGCCGAGTACTGTTCATTTAAAAAACATCCGGTTCCTATGTGTCACCCTTTATATAATGGCTCAACGGACAATACATATTTTTCTTTTGAAAATTATATATTTAATGCCAAGGTAAGGTTATAATTGCTTTGGAGTGGAGTTTCGACTCCCATAGTGCACTGGCTTTGCTCGTGACGTGGATACACATGTATCAAATACGTCTTGCAATAGCCTTCCCAGTGTGTACTAGACAGTGTCTTGGTGAGATGTGCTTTAACCAACTGAAGAGCCCAATTGCACATCGGGGCGAAACACTGTCATTTTGTTGAGGTATGCCGGAACATTTAGCACAATTTGTGTTTAAATATACGTGTTAAGTTGCAACCCTCGCCCGCTTGTTGGCAAGGAATGTTATCTCAGAGTGGTCGGTCTCACATTTCACTAGGGGTGGAGAAAGAATGCTTTCAGGGCTGACGAAAATGCGATCGTACTAAACGATGTGCGGCGCGTGCTTCTGACTTACTTTTAAGAGTCGCCTATACCTGTTAAGTCGCAACCCTCGCCCGCTTGTTGGCAAGGAATGTTCTCTCAGTGCGGTCGGTCTCACATTCCACTAGGGGTGGACAAAAAATGTTTTCAGGGCTGACGAAAATGCGATCGTACTAAGCGATGCGCGGCAAAATGTGCGACGTGAAAAATTAGGTACTTTTACATTATTGTCATCAGATAAGAATCGGGACTTGAAAATTACGACGTGATATGCGATAAAACGTACTAATGAGGAACGTGTTAACGAGGTTCTACTGTACATGTCCAAAGCTTCTTTGCATTGCTATCTACATCTTTATTTCAGCAGAAATGTTGTGAACATAATTTGAAACCAGTAGACATCCTTTGGTAGTCAGTTTATAATTTTTATCTCCTAATTAGCTAACGTTTTGCCTTAATAAGCCCGCCACAGATGTTAGAGAAACTTTGGTTGAATGAATGGGTCGCATTGTGAACGTTTGTCCCATTGCTTGTTATAGGTCCAGGACATGGAGGAGGAGTCAAGTGATGAAGACGACTCGCCCACTCCATCTCATGCACCTGCTGCGCCCTCTAAAAAGGCTCCTCCGTTGCCACCCAAGGAGCTGCAGCAGCCACCACCGTTACCACCTGCTCCTGACAAAGTGCTGGTGAAGAAGGGCTACGATCCCAAACAGGGTGAGTTTATAATACTTCCATTCGTTGATCCTCAATCCATTGTTTCCAGGAAAATAAAAATTATTTAAAGCAACATGTGTATATGTTGTAGCTGTGCAGTGCACCACGGCCGCAAGGGCATCTGCAGCATGTCTGGAGATCACAGGTTCAAATCTTGGCACTGACAGTGGCTATCCTGAGTGTGTTTTTTTCCACAGGTTTTTCCCCCGCACTCACTCCAGGCAAATGCTGGGATAGTACCTTACCTCAAGTCCTGGGGCACCTACCTCATCCCTGTCTCTCATACAGTCATCAAAAAAATACATGTTATCAGCACACACAAGTACATGGGGCTGATGACCAAGATGTCCCAATTTAAAAAAGTAGCTTATTTGTTGTAGGTGTGTGGATGGTGATTCTATCTTGGCTAATGTGCACATGTGATAAGGAAGCTTAAGTTGCTAATCATCGAATTTTTGTTTTGCAGAAATTAAATCCTACTGATGTGTATTGATCATTGTACTCTGTTCATTGCAATTCAAGTTGACATTGTTAGCCTTCATTATAGTCTTTTGTGTCAACGAAGCTGTCAGCAGAAACCAAACTATATTTGAGTCCTATTCAGCCAGCTTAGGATCCTGGAGACTATAATATGAGCACAGATCATGGTACTGTCTCACTCTCGTATGGAGTATGATAGCCTAGTGTTCTAGCTGCTGGCCAGAGCATATGAGATGATCAAAAGATTTGAAGGCACATAAAACTGCAAGCTTATATAGCTTTCTACACTCCTGTAACTTTTTTGTCCAAGAGTCCACTGTACCATTACCGTCCATTAGTTATCACTGCAGCTATGCAAGTCTCCCATTGGTATGCACAGTCAGTACAGACAATAATATACTTCCTTTACTTCTAAAATGCTCATAAAGATAACTTTCCAATACATCAAGGTGTATACTATGGAAGACACTACTGTAAATGTCTAAACTTGCCCGTAAACCATATTTTCTTAATTGGGAATAGACTTCCAGGCTATAACTTCAGAAGTATTCATTGGGAGAACTGTCTTAATGAATTTCTACAAAAGTAGCGGCTTCGGTGGCGTAGTCAGTAGCATGCTGAACTGCTGTGCTCAAGATAGCGGGTTCAAACCCGGCCGAAGTCGTCGGATTTTTTAAGAGCGTTAAAATCCTTCAGTATGCCTTCCTTCGGAGGGGAAGTTAAGACGGCGGTCCCATGTCATAGATTTATGGCATGTAAAAGATCCTTTCACAGACTAAACTTGTGTAAAGCAAAATTGTTAGGTTAGATTTCGTCAGAACGCTCTATCAAAGTTCCAACGTTCACCACTAGGTATCATTGATGTAACCGGTTAAAGGGATAACTAAAGAAAACCAAATGTGTTATCAATTTTTTTGTAGTGGTTACTCGGGTACAAATTATTCAAGCTACGTTTGTACTCTACTACTCGGGATGATGGAAGTGAGCCCTAATCTCAGAGTCCGGAAGAGGAAACAGGTTGCCTAGGGATAGTCGCTAACGAAAAGAGATGTTCATTTTAACTCACAATCATATATTCCATAACAGTAAACAATACAAATAAATGAACCTTAAACTACGTCGCACCCATTTACATTTAATAAAGTGTTAAATTGATATTTATAAGTTTGTAAGTTACATATTGGGACGATGCCTGGAACAATAGCTACGAAGACTCGACGATAAAAGAAAATGATTACTTCTTAAGCAAGGCGCAAAACTTAACCTAACCTGAAAGAAAAACACACTCACACTGCCGGCACATACACTCCCCATACCACTAAACTAAAATGAATGAAACAGAAATTACCAAATGGAAAACCCAACAAGCTGGAATGATACCCCCCTCCCCCCAAATGCAAATAATTTCAAGGAACACTAAAGACGAACAAGAGCTAGACGGTCCACGCGTCTGAGTAGAGGAATAACAGAAACAGTCGACAGGGGTAAAGGTTTACCTTCATAATAAAATGACAAACTTGCCATCATAGAATTTCCCCACAAAGCATAAAGAAAATACATTCACAAAACTCAATAGTAAGAAGAATCGCCCTGGCAAGTACAAATAAAAGGAAAAGCACGAAGCTTCTTGCCAGTGGTCAAACAAACCTACTTCACACTTTCTAGGTCTTACAAACTTGACGCCTAGGACAAACACACAACAAAATAGGTCTTACAAACTTGACGCCTATGAATTACTTAACCTCAAAACACATGCTAACAAATATATAGGTCTTACAACTTGACGCCTATCACATACTTCCTCAACATCACATCCCCCCCTGAAGGCTAATTAAACAACCTAGATCCAATGATCCACCAAATTACTTGTTTGGACCTCGAAAGGCACAAACAAATACCATGCCGACAATAACTAATAACCCAGAACACATCACGCAAACACGCCGACCTCGCGCCGAAATTTAGCGACAACAAACCCCACAATTTACCAAATTAATCCCCATCAAAATAAATCGAGAACCATGTTTACTTAGTAATTTAACCTAAATGCTTATCTCCCAAATCAAACCAAAAATATAACTGGTGTTCTTCATAGTATTAACTTTGCACGTGGCCAGATCTAAAGCATCACCAACGGACGCGGCTTTTAAAACAAGTTTTGGCCTGCACGAGGCAGACAAAATATTTACGTAAATTAAACCAACATGGACTTGAAATGCAACGGCGGGCGATAAACATTACTTAACAGAAAACTAGGTATTACAAGTGATACATAAAATTAGCACTTTGAAAATACGGCCCGCATTACTACGCAATTTAACTAAGTCAACCTTACATTCTGACCACACACACTAAATGGAATTAAATCAATAGAAACAAATTTAAAAAGAATGAAATTTAAATGTTCATCAGTCCCGTGGCCGATCCACCTAAAATACAATTTACTGTTCACATGGCCGAGTCCTCGGGAGAACTCGAGGCCGCCTGGTCGGCGTCTCCCGTAGAAATTTTCACATCCACCTACCTCAGTTGCTGGCGATAAAAGACCCAGTCCTTCATGCCTAACTCACATATTGGCCAATCCAGGCCTACCACTACAAATTGTCACAGATTAAAACAATGGCCATATGCCAATGGAAGTTTGGAGTCCTCTTAAGTTGGTACCTTGGAGTTATAACAGTTGCTACAGAAACACTAGGGCCCAAATGTTGCTGATCACAACCAGCACCTAGGAAATTTCCACGATGACATGTCCTACAGGGTGCCACCAAAGTTTGGTCACTATTGCAACATGTTGTAAAATTGGAGTAATCACACAGAAAGTCACATTTGGGGGAAATGGGAAGTTGTTGGATCTTTATTTCAGATTTTTCCAGGGGGTTTATTTTAGGATAGCCCCCAATTTGCCAGGCTTGATTGTACCAACGGTACAATTGATATCTGGTGGCGAAAGTTGGAACTACTTGAAATTGAACGGAACTTGTAGCTCACCCTTTAGGGTGTCCGCTGGAAGCGGCTACAGACTCAGGCGAGCCGAACATGTCCTCGGACACTCCCGGCACTAAGAGTCATACGATAAATAAATAAATCTACAAAAGTTGAATCCTCTTCCAATTGTTATAATACTTGCTCTCTTATTAGCTGGTTGCTGTATACACATTTTCTGTGCTGCTGGTTTTTCTTCCATACAGTATATACCCGAATGTAGGACAAGGTTTTTCTCCCAACTTTTGGGATTTGAAAAATGAGGGTTGTATCATATCCAGGGTTTAAAATAAATTCCATTCTCAATTGCAATGTTTTTATGTGGGATAGTAGCTGTACATTCATAGCATCTTGTATTTGCTATGATATATTGTTTTGAGCAACGTTTTTACACCAGGTAGTTTGCTTGTTATTTTATGCCACTAATCTGCACTGGGGAGCTCTGACACATCTCAAATGTGAAGTGGGGCTTTGTTCTTTTGAGATACTTCCTTCAGTGTACTGGAAATAAATATTATGAAAAAATTACACTGACATCATATTTGTGACATAATCCGACTCTCTGCTGAGAGTTGATTTAAGGAATGTAGCTTACCCAATCTTACTTTATTTATGCATTTACTGTAGTAAACATAGTTTGCATTAAATAAGCAATTGCAGGAACTCTTTTAAGTTTAGCCTTGGCGACGTGCGATAACATTATCTTGTTACCATTCCATACATTGATGCAACAATGTGTTGAACATAACAGTATTTGCAAAACAATATCCTTGGCCATTCCATGCAAATTTAGGCGTGCAAATGTTACCACATACAGCCCATTTTCTTAGTTAGCATATTCTCGCAAGAGATTATTTTTAAGTGAACAGATATTATTATTATTATTATTATTATTATTATTATTATTATTATTATTAGTCAAGAAGTGGCTCCCTACATGGGCTCATGTGTAAAAGAATCTAGCTGCAACATCGGTATAGAAAGTATTGCCTATAAATAATCATCAGAGTAAAATTTGCAGTTCAAAACTCTCTGGGAAAACATTTTTTTTAAAGTTGAATGAATACCAGGAACTGCATAATTATGACAGTATTTTTAGAGTAAATGGACTCATTTGATAATGATTCAAGCATAATTTTGTTCATTGCTTTTAAAGCATCATATCCAGAGTTGCCAATAATGTGATTACATCCTGAAGTGGGGCTTTGTCTAGCTAAGTCTAGCAACTTAAATATTTATTTCAGTACCAATATTATACATTTTCTGTAATTTAAATTAGGATCAAATGAATGACTTAACAATATAAATACATCTTGAATCTTGGTTGGTAATTCTGAATGCATCTTCCATCACAAACAGTGCACGTGCTTTGTGCAGTAAAGTCAAACTGCTGCTAAAATAAACGTTGAAAATGAAATACAATTTATATCCCATGTATCTGAGCACACACACATTCTCTAATGCTGGCGAGGGTAAACTAATGTGGAGATAATTATAAATAAATAGCAGGAAATCTATAAAAAGTTTCACAAACAAAATTTTATGAGAATTATTCTTCACCAGAAGATGCTCAAAACTCTCCTTCGTCTTATATTTAGAGTTATCTTACATTCAGGTATAAACGGTAATGTTATTTTAAATACTTAGCAGTGTCAATTTCTCAATTTGCCTTGCATAACCATTCTTGGGACGGCCGGGGTTCGAATTCCGGTGACAGCGGGGTGGAATTTTCACCTGAAAAATCACGTGGCGTCAGGAAGGGCATCCGGTCTTAAATCCCCTGCCAAAACCATAATGAGCCGGGTGGGCTCCGGCGACCCCAATTAATTGGGATAAGCCGTAGAGAATGATGATGAACCATTCTTGGAAGGAAGTTTTTTCACTCCCCATATTGTTATTGGGTGTTATAAAAATGCCTTCAGGAAAAGTTCCAGTGCAGTGATAGATATAGACAAATTAGCGTGGTTTTGTTCAGTGTTGGGAATGAAAATCTCTCCTGATTCTTCCTCTTCTTCTTCTGCTTTTACGGCCTCATTGGACCACTTCAATCATTTCTTGGTCCTCTTCTTCAGTAAGTTTCCTTTCCGAGTCGCCCAGTAGCTTTTCATTCGCTCTGATCTTCTCAGGTGTTCCTCATCTGTAAATACCCTTTTTACTGTATTCCGTTTGTCTATTTTAGCCTGAAATTTTATTTTTATATCTCTCAGTTTATTTAATTTTTATGTTTTGTTTTGCAAGTCATCCAAGGTTATTTCTAATTCTTTCATATCTTCTCTAATTTCCTTAATCCATCCTACTTGTTGTTTCATATTCCAAATTTTCACTACAATTTTTCTAGATAACCTGGTTTCTGGTGTCCTCATGATGTGACCAAACAAAGGAATCCGTTTCTTCCGAATAGTATCAGTGATGCGTAGAGATACGGGAAAATCGCAATTGCCATAAATGCGAATTTTACTTTTTCTCCTTTTTTCAACTACCTGGTAACTAATATGACTAGGTATACCCAAAATTTGCGAAACTGAATGTGCGACAAAGTGCGATAACTAAGGGTTCTTGCGAATTATTCCCATAAATGCGATAAATGCGGAATTTACCGATTAATGTTGAATATTATTATGTTTTATTACATTTTCGCGCCGCAACTTTGAAATTTGCGAGTTCCCAGCAATTAAAATATCAGCTATATAATCGATATTTACGAGTAATAATAGATATGTACGAACATCGATTATTGTCGTGAAAACAATCGATCAGAATAATATTATCCATTTCAGGTCCGTATTGAATATGTTTACTAATAAAACTATCAATATTCTCCGTCTTTTCAATACAATATTAATAGTCTATTTATACAATTGGGTACATGATTCGCACAAACGTTAGTGCTTCCTCAGCCCAAATATACATTAAGACATAAACAAATATTACACACTTATCAAATACATACAAGCCTCCGTGGCTCAGGCGGCAGCACGCCGGCCTCTTACCGCTGGGTCCGTGGTTCAAATCCCGGTCACTCCATGTGAGATCTGTGCTGGACAAAACGGAGGCAGACAGGTTTTTCTCCGGGTACTCCGGTTTTCCCTGTCACAATTTCATTCCAGCAACACTCTCCACTATCATTTCATTTCATCTGTCATTCATTTAATCATTGCCCCAGAGGAGTGCGTCAGGCTTCGGCAGCCGGCACAGTTCATGTCCTCGCCGCTAGATGGGGGCTTCATTCATTCCATTCCTGACCCGGTCGGAGACTGGAAGCAGGCTGTGGATTTTCATCAAATACATAAAGCACTGAATTTGTCCTCACGACTAAACGCGAAATTCCACCTTATTTGCGATGTACGTCCGTATTTGCGACATATCACGAAATCGGCTTGTTTATTACGTCTCTACACGATTTGGGGCGATATCGCGAGCCTTCAGTGGTTTTCACCTTGTTAGCATTGCTGGTAGAACCCAATTCAAATGTATTTTTAAGTGTTTAAAGCCTAAGCATATCCTAACATCATGTAGCAGGAAATTACTACACAGTTTCAATATTGGCTATCCTGTCGTACTGGGAGACAAGTGAGAGAGTTGGGCCGCGCATTGCTGACCACGTGGGTGCGCTGTGATTTGTAGTTGAAATTTCTATTTCTAAAGTGAATTCGCAATGCCGAAAATAACGACTTGTTTTGATAGGGCTGACGAGTTTAAAGACGAAGGCTATCATGTTTTCGATGCGCGGCAGAAGATAGTTATGTGCAAATTCTGCAACATTAGACTAGATTGGAAGCGTCGCGATTCATGTGTGAAACACAACTTAAGTGAAAATCACAAAAAGAAGAAAAGGATTTTGACTGAAGGAGGTACCAAAAGACAGATATCAGTTCAAGAGGCAGTCGGGAATGCCAAAAAAGTGAGAAATGACTCCGACGAATTTGTAATGTCAACAGTGGAGGCCTTTTTGAGTGCCAACATTCCTTTAGAAAAGCTAGATCATCCAACAATGAAGTTAATTTTTTTTCGGATGCCGCTACACTTACCAGTATCCCGCAGCCCCACTTTTCGTAGCGATAAAAATAATAATAGATGGAAAGACGTAGTTTTATGTAACGAATTTTATCACGGAGGGAAGGTAATTATTTTACGATTGCCGAGAATCCACCAACCCGCCGTGACATTTACAGCTGAAAGTTTTGCAGCCACCATGGAAACGTGATGTGGGATACTAGAAAGTGTAGTATTGACTTAGTTTACTTTTAAATACTTTTAAGTTCATATCATAAACAACAAATAAGTCTGATTTATTAATATTTTAAATTAAAATGATTTGCTTGCTAATGGATTTTTTTCATTACACTGTTTTAGGAAGTAGAAATTTTCCCACAGCTGACTGGTTACGAGAGAAATATTTGCCCCTATTACATCAAGAAAAAGAAGAATCAAGTCGTGAGAAATTAAAGAATCAGCATGTTATTCTACACTGTGATGAAACCACAGATAGGATGGGTCGAGCCGTGTTCATTGTGCTATTTAGAACTCTTCCCAATGGTAGAGGCGAGACTCCTAAAGTGCTAGTAGGTGGTGTCCTAATGCTTCAGAATGTTAACTCGCAGGAATGTTCTCAAGCCATAGTGGAGGTTATTAAGAGACATAAACATACAAAAATATCATAGGTATTTCAACAGATGGTGCACGATATATGAAAAAGTGTGTGCAAACTTTACAAGGTTTGATATCGGACTATCTTCTTCACATTGAGTGTTGGGCACACAAGCTTGATTTAGTAGCAGGAATCTGGCCGAAGAAACTTCATCGTGTGAATGAGTGTGTTACCAAAACAAAGCAAGCTTTTCTTAATACAAGAAAACGGAAGCATAGGTATATTAGGTTCTTGCAGCAAAAGTATGGTGCAGGAGAAAAGGATACAAAGCCAGTTATCACAAGGTGGAATACGTGGTTCACATCAGTTTCCTACTTGGCAGACTATGTCATGGACTTGGTTCAGTATTTTAAAACAGTGGAGAGTGATGCTGAAAGTGTTAAATACTTTCAAAAATTAAGAGAAAGTGAAGTAAAATCAATTTTGTGTGAGGCAATTTTTGTGAAAGAACACTGTGCCTCAACTTCTGAAAAGATAACTTGCTTCGAGGGTTCTAATTATGCTTTGGCACATAAAGTTGTTCCAATGGTAAATGAACTCATTTCTGAGTACACGGTTATCGAAAAACTAGAGATGAAACCAGACATATTGAAGGCATTGAATGAACTATCAAGTGATAGAAAGAAAAGTGCTGAAAAAAGGTTCGTAGCCCTTGCCAATGCATGTCACACAAAACTCTCAGATATGCTGGCAAAAGACTCTGCTCATGAGATTTTTAATTCACTCTCCTCACTGTTTCATCTGCCCCTGCTAAGAACTGTGAACATAGAGTCATCTCTCTTCAACAAGATAGAGAAAATCCCCCTTTTTTGCTGGAGTGAATTCTCATGACTTTTTGAAGTTCTACATTCAACTGCAAATCACCTGTAAATATTTTTCATGTAATGACGGTAATGTAGTTGAAGATGTATTGAAGGGAATGTTAGAGGAATATCCTATAGCTGTGAAATGTCTTCAATCTCTGTACATTTCCATTTCAAATGTTGACAGTGAAAGGGCCCTTTCTGCCTACAATGATATTTTGTCTGACAGGCGTACCAACCTGTCAAATGATAACTTAGAAACATTACTGAGTTACTACTTCAACAGCAAATGAATACTGTAAACCAAGCTATACTTGGTGTGTTTGTAGTTTCCTTCATTGCAACATAAGGCAAAAGTATGTATATAGTCTAGTAATCCGTTTTTCTACACCTTAAGCAATGGCATTTATTCACCGCTTTTATCCCGCTTTGCCCTTAGTTTTTACACCGCTATTGTGGTTTTTTATTCACCATAAAATCGTGTCTCTATCTATATAGTGCTGGCCTCGAATTATAGGTTTATTCGTCTTCACCCAAGGGGCAGCTGTTTCTGTGGTTGAATAAGAAGCTTTTTGGCGAGTTATCTCGATTTGTATTTAAGTTCAGTAATTATAGATTAATATTATTAGCATAAAATCAAACAGATTCTGAAGTAGGAGAGAAGAAAGTACTGTTCCTGCACATGCAGAGTATTTGTGTACACAATCGGAATGAGAATAGTTGCCTGAAATAACCGAACCAACGCTATAGATATATACGGTAATTCAATTAAGAACTCTCGTGGAATTGTCTAAAATCTCGGGTAAAACATCACACCGAATTAGTGGATTGAAATATGCAGAGAAGTCGTCGTGTGGATATCTGAACATAATTATGGAGATTATCACACACAAAGGACACGATAATATGTTACCAACTAACCTATTAAACATTCGCTGTTACTGTTAGGAATGGTTGTACATTGAAAATAGTTGATTTAGTAAAGTAATGTAGATTGGAAAGCACTATCTCCTTCTTACGGAATTATCGCGGCACACCATCTCGCAATATAAGTACATAATTGGCAAGTTACTCACAACACTTTATTACACACATCATAATTAAAAATAACTTGCAAGCTGTAAGAATCACAAAAGTATGAATAATGACGGAACACAATGAGTTCACTGTTTGGCACAGAGGAAACATCTTAACCAATAAAAAAGTTCACTGTATTATTTGGCGTGTATACAAGGCAGTGTAGATCATCTGCCAGACTGGTAAGTATTTATGGAGACACATGCTGCTAAGCGTTCAACGTTCAACGTCAATGGTTTGGTCTAGCCATAGATGCTCATTGCGTTTTCCCTTTACGTTCGACATTGCTCAAAACGATAATAATTTTATTTCTACAGCTACACAAACAGGCACATTTTACATTAATCAGCCAGTTCAAAACGCTCTTGAAATAGAACATCCGTATTAAATTAACTATAACAAAATATTTCGTCCATTGAATTGGTATGTGGAATAGTTCCCATAACACAGGCCGCGTTTCCCTTTTGAATCGCTATGCCGATTCTCTGCATCAAATAGATTTTGAACTGTACTAAGCTATTATTATATTGTCACTAACTAGCAAATCATTGCGGTGTATATTCTTGAGACACTTCTATTAATGCTTTAGTCTTAGGTACTTCAACATCTGCAGTAAATGACACAATGCCATCGGTCGACTGTACAATCATCACACAAACGAACTAGTTAAGCGTATTACCACATATTTACACCCGATTGCAATACATTAATGTCAACTGGACTTTACAGACATACAAAAGACACTAAAAATTACAGATGAGCGACAGTTTATCCCAACTTTCATCAAACGAAGCTAATCAAAGCTAAATAGTGTATCCCAGCAACGAATGTAAACAAACAATATGCCAGGGCTTCAGCATACGCCATTTTCACACTTTCGAGACCTGCATTAAGGTCTGAGTATTGTAGTTGGTCTTGCCTCATCTCACGTCATACAACCAACCGACAGCACTTGAACTCAATCTTGCCAATTAGCCAGGCTGATGCCTTTATTTTCAGAGATCTCACATTTCTGAAAAATGTATGATGTCAAGTTTCTACATTTCTGTAATACTGATATTAGGATTTTAATACTTCTAACACTCCCTTAGTAAAAATAAAAACCACACACACACACAACAGGAGACTTATATTAAATGCTTATGCCATTTATCCGAAACGCCCACATTTCCAATCCTGCACATGTTTGAATTAGTTTCCGTGCATATTAACCTGTTTATTGTACCTGGTGACGAAGTTTTAAATGCTACAAAATGCTAATTTTTAAATTTCAAAATGCTCCAAAATGCTATTTTTGAAAATGAAAGTGCTACAAAATCAATTTCAAAATGCTATTTTCTCGTATCTTTAATGGGCTCCAGTTCTCTGTATACCACTTCATTTGGTACTATCCGCCACTGTCCATCTTTCTGATATTTTTTATTTATGCATGTTCTAGCTATTCTTCTTTCTACTTTTAAAATTTTGTCGATTCTGCTTTTCTGAGTAACTTTAAAAAGAGTTTCACTTCCATATGTCACCTCTGGTTGAACCACCGTCTTGTAATGTTTTAATTTTGATTCATAATACATATGTTTACTTTCCCCCCCATAAAGCTGTGAAGATGTCCCGACCACCAGCCCCAGATGAATTCCTGATCTCACCCATCACTGGTGAGAAGATCCCTGCTAGCAAGGTGCAGGAACACATGCGCATCGGCCTGTTGGATCCACGCTGGGTAGAACAACGAGACCGCCAGATCCAAGATAAGATGAACCAGGAAACGGTCTATGCACCAGGTTAGTGTGAAGCTCGATGCAATGTATTTACAGCGAAATCTTGTTCGCTTATCATGCCAATTCTTGATTCCCATTGTATTAAATATCATTCATCACATCTGCATTTTCCACTGTTCCTGTGTTGTTTGATCTCAAAATAACTTAGTTTATCTCTTTGCCCTAAGCAGCAGGTCAGGTATAAGTTACATGCTATCGTCCGCGTTACCTTAAGTAAGTTCCTAAGGATGAAACCTTACCACTTGTTAAAGGAGGGCAACAGATAAATGTATACTTTTTTGTATTGATAGGTGGACTAGTCTCAATTATGTTGAATAAATTAATTTATAAATCAAGTTGATATGGAATAAAGAAAAACGGAATCATGGTATTTATAATTTCTTAAAAACAATGAACTTGCAACAAATTTTATATTCAATGCAACTCACTAATTATAGCTAGAGTGGCACTTTTAGAGGGCATTTTTTAAACGTCTGCACATTCAATACACATGATCCATTTGTTGTCAGTTTTGCTAATACTTCAAGGATATTTGGGTTCCATTATAGGTTTGCAGATGTAACTATACCACACTAACTGTTGTGTTGCATACAACACTACTTTTTATGTGGGAAAATCATTAAATTTGTGGTGAGCCATGCATTCAACACACAGTGTATTTGATACTGGCATGTATCATGGTATCACTATCCCAATATCCACGGAGAGCAGTGAGTAGAAACGGATGCTTCACAGGACTACCCAAAGTAGTAGTAACCTAATGCTATATTTTCTTGTGCTCCACCTCAAGGACAATGGAAATCTCGTCGAATGACTAAAAGTCACACCGATTTTGTAAATCACGATTTTCCTCTGTGTTCTATCGAGAAAACTACTGGAATCTCGTCAAACTGCAGAGACCATCACCGATCGTGTATTATCTCGATATTTCTCCGTACTTAACTGCAAAGACAGATTTCGGTGACGATCACGTAACGTCGCATGTATTTCTTCCTGACCTACTGCGGGGACAAAGGAAATCTCCCTAAACGGCCAAGATCAGAGCAACCTCTTAGTAATCATAACTTCTTGTACACAAGATGGCATATTAGCTTAAACAACTCATTTGATATTAAATATTTATTATTTTTAAAAATTTTTATAACACCATTAGTGAATTTTATTAACCGCTTTAAACTCAGTTCATTGTTGTTTTTCTTCACCGCTTATACGCTTGCAGACCTCAGGCGTATCGTGAATTAAAAGGTAACTAATATTAAGGAAATGGTAACTATAAGGTAGCTAAAGAGTAAATAATTTTTACTTCATACTTACAGTAGACACCCTGTTTCTGCATGGCTACCAACATCTTGGTCTCAATCTAGTCACGATTTCCTCTTTGAGTCTTGTTTGAACATTGGGTAATTTTCGAGACACCACAGATGAAATGTCCAGCTTATTCTTAAGCCAGTATTCATCACAGAGCACTCATTTTAGTACGTGGTTCGTCATCAGCTGATTGTTTTGACCTATCAGAGATGTAAGCAAAATGTTGGAATTCATGCCCCACCCCCCAATATGATACTGTACAACATCCCCAAAGTACGTAACCTTATTGATAAAAGCCATGAAAGTCTTAAAGATTTGAATTAATAATCCATTAACTGGCTATAAGATTGGTGGTTTGATGTTCGTTTTTGACATGTATACTTGTTCACAGGTTCTGCCATTGAGGCTAGTCTGAAGCAGCTGGCTGAGAGACGAACAGATATCTTTGGAGTGGGTGATGAAGAAACAGCAATTGGTAAAAAGATTGGAGAGGAAGATAAGCGCAAAGAAGAGAAGGTAAGCTTATTGTTGTTAACTTCCATAAAAAAGAACTTACATTTCATGTTGGTAAAATGTGATAAAAAGTTCCAGCGTTTGCTACTAGGTGTCTGTGACAGTAGCTTCTGGTAGCCAAAGTTGGAAATACTTCAACTTGAACTTGCTGGGAGCCTACAGGCGTTCAATTAAAATACCCTTCTATGGCCATTGGCTGCAATTCATAGGTGTAAAGATTCAAAATTCTATAATTCAAACTTTGGGATATTTTGAATTCTACTTGGAAGGCTGGTGGTTCCATTGGATATAATTATGATGCATATTAAGTAACTTGGTTGTTACTGAAACTTGAGATACCCGTTATTTGTATTTCTTCAGAAAAATGTGCACTTTTGTGATAATATTCACTCACTTATAATACGAAATATCAAGTATCTATTTTTAATGTGTACCTGCCGGAATGGAATCTTAAAAATGGCCAGCAGCCCACTCGATGTGTCTATGACTCGCCACCTCAGCAGAAAGTCAGTGGGAATGTTCAGTGAACCGAGTGCAACGCCAATCATGAATTCAACTCTCTACTTTCCCCTGTAATTGTCCACGAACTTATAACGATCATTCCGCTAGGACACCGGAAATGTTGTCAAATGTACATGACTGTGAGTGCAGCTGGAAATCTCATCAAATGGGCCCAGAAACTACACTGATTGTTCAAACCTCGTGTGTTTTAATGCCTGGCCGTGAACTAGAAACTGCAGGGACAGTGGGAGTTCCGTGAAACTGTTCCAATTGTGTAACATCATGGCACATATTCTTGTCGCAATATTTTGCCGTGCCCAACATTGTGAACATAGAACAAACTGGCCTGAAGCGACACTGTTTCCCTTTCCGGCCACGAACTTTTAGACATTTCTCACTACCTAATATTCACTGCAATTACGGTACTATGTCTAATATCATGTATTCTACATGTAACTATCCATGGGATAATAGTAATTAATTGGTTGGATAATTAAGTAAATAAATAAGCAAATGGATAAATAAAAATATAAGAGATTCGCTCATCTGAAAATTAAATCAGTGAATCTGTTTCAATATCCAAAAGTCCATTCAGAAAAAATTGATTCAAACGGCAGCTATGTTCTATCTGCAGTGCCAAGAAGAAATAGAATTGGTTAATTTCTCCACTAAGAAAGTTCACCCAACCCCAGACAGTTGCATAGGGGTGTTGTTTTCTATATGCAGTCATCCTTACAGGATGTCTGTAACTAATTCCAACTAAAAATGTATTCTCTCATAGGAATTGCATCTTCCCATATAAGTAGGGATTAGCAGCGAAAGTTAGCGTGAGATGTTATCTATTTGACTGACTGCGTGGCGCAGCGCGGTATCATTCTTGCCTGCTGTGTCAAGGTTGCAGGATCGAATCCTGGCACAGTCAGTTTGCAAATGTGAGGTAGCCATGTCAGTAGATTTGCAGCTTGCCAGAATCAAGTCAAGGAAGAGCTTCTGAAATAAACCAAGTCACTCATCACTTCTTCAGTGCTGTGAAGGAGAGAATAATGGCAAAAACAAGTATAAGTCCCAAAGTGGAACCTTCCTTACCCTACCTGGAAGTCTCTTAATTGGCAGTCCAAGATGCAAGTCCAAAAATGGGGCTACTTGTATGGGGATGGAAGCTGCGATTGTGGACAGCTATAAAATGATGACCACCATGTGATTTACCAAAATTTGAGAGCAGTCTGCATATATGGTTATGTATCACTTTACATTGAGAAGGCCATTCTTGCAGCTGAGTATTAAAAAAAATGTTGTTTAGTAGTGTATCCAGTCTTGAAAAATAAAATATCCTCACTTTGTGCTTCCTACCTAGAAAGTGTATTTTAAGTACAGTACTGATATCTCTTCTACTCCTCAGGTAACTTGGGATGGTCACACATCCAGTGTAGAAGCTGCAACCCGTGCAGCTCGGGCAAACATCACATTGGAGGAACAAATCCATCAGATCCACAAGGTGAAAGGATTGCTGCCAGACGAGGAGAAGGAGAAGATCGGGCCTAAGCCAGTGTCGGCACGTCAGAGCATGCCTCCAGTGCCTCAGACTTCGTCGATGCAGCCCTTACCTCCTCCTCCAGGCACGAAAGGTGCAGCTCCTCCAATGCCCATGTCTAAACCTCCACAGCCCAAGACTCAGCCAAAACCTCAGCCTCCTCCTCCCCCTGTTCCTGTGCAGCCACCTCAGCCTGCCCCGCCTCCGCCTCCTCCCGCCCCTGCTCCTACCCCCATGGCTATGCCTCCCATGGGTGCAGTGCCACCACCTCCTGGTCTTATGCCTCCACATCCACCCGGTATGATGATGATGCCTATGCGACAACCTCCTCTTATGGGTAGGTACAAGCTTGTTTATACACTGTTTAATGATTTAAAATTCAAGTGGTCATTCTGAATACACTTGTTTATGTCTCTTTCTAGTGCCAGCTCGTCCTCCATTCCCCGTGGCAGCTCCAGTGCCACCGGTAGCGGGCTTCATGCCGCCGCCCTCAGCTCAGGTGCAGCAGCCTCCACAACCACCTGCTCCGGTAATTACAGGGCGTAACATTTCTGGCCGCTTTTGACACTTTTGTTTCAATCGTGCATACCGAGTCATCTGTGACTCAGCTGGCTCAACTTTTGCCCTTTTTGGTGCACTTTCACCAGCGTTTTTCCACACCATGCTCTGAAGTTTTGTCTCAGGAGTCAAATGATGGACTTTCTTTTCAGTGTACAACCTATAATGAGGTTTCTTCGCATCCCTCTATAACACTTGCTATGCTATCATAAAACTGACGTATTGCTGTGATTTCAAGTCACTGAATGCTAGTGTAGAAAGCCAAGCTATTATGATTGATTATTATGTGAGAAGTGCGCTTCAAAGTACTCTGTCACCATCCTGAGGTTATGATTCTGCTAAGAAACATTTGGTTGTAATCAGTTGCGATGCATCTCATGCCTCTCAAGTTCTTTCCAACACTCTGGGTTTGAAGTTATAGGGAAAGGATTTTGTAGATAACTTAAAATTCATTGATAAAATATTACAGACTAGTTGGAGTGAATGGTGTTGTCCTAAATACTATTCGATATGCTGATGACACATTGATCTTTTGTGATATCCTTGGAGGCCTTCAGCAATTACTAACATCAGCACAACATCTGAAGAATTTGGACTTCAAATCAATGTAAATAAGGCAAAATTTATGGTTTTTAGTCGTCAAACTCATGTCTTGAACATCAGAGATCTTCCAGTCGAGTGTGTTCACCATTTTAAATATCTAGGGAGTATCATCACTGACAGCTTGCCATGGTGGGTGAGTGGTTAACGTGTCGGACTACCAACCCCAAGCTTGCAGGTTCGCTCCTGGGCCCTATTTCATAAAACTCGACAGGTCCGACAATTGTGACAATTTGACATAATTGTCAACATGTCGCAACACTTCTATCTGACAATATGTCATTCTGTGACAGGAGAAATATTGTAAAATTTACGCCTGTCACAGAGCCCTTTTCATAACCTTGACAAATTGTCAAATCCACCTGTCGAGGTTATGTACACTTCGGTAGTTCCGAGAATCGATAATGTACAATAACTATCGATTCACATGAACTGTTCAACGTGAGATAATCATAATAAAGGATTTACTATTTATTAAAACATTCATTTATTTGAAAAAACACGCACAAACTGTGCAAAATTACTATATATTTATAAACTTGACTGCATAAATGGGATTATCATTACAGCTTCTAATAATACATTACAGGTCAACCATTTACTTTTCTGACAATCACGAATAGCCTATAAGATAAATGCACCAATGGTCGTCATGTTAAGACAGATTTAGTCAAAATAATATAAACACCTTATACATTTTGGTAAATGTAATCAACAAAAGCACTGTACCTAACCTCAAACTCCAGGAAACTCTCAATATCGAAAATATTCGTTTTAGGAAAAATTACGTATTAAAAAAAAAGTGTTTTTGCCCCAGTCCTCGGCACGATGTCTTTGGATTTTTTTCTATATTCTCAAAAATGGAACGAGCCTCGGAACAGAAGACGTTGGAGAGGCTTGTGTTCCAAACAGACCCGGCCAGTGGCTGGAAACTGTGCAAGATGTTGATGATGATTCGTCACCCGTTTGCACCAATTGCCGTCACATTGTTAGTTTTCTTTGTCTGCTGTTTATAATGCATTTCTGTCAATTGTTGCGTAAGACACCGATTCATTGACTTGGAGGCTAACATTTACGAATAATACAGTACCAGTAATTATGTTTTTTTTAAATAAAAAATACATATTTCAAAACAACAAAAACAAAAAAAGAAGACGGAATCGGGTAGCGGGAATGGTGGGTAGAAGACATACGGGCATGAAAATATCGTAATTCTGCTCTAAGCACATTTATTATATGATATTTTTGTATTAACTTAAAGTGCATTAGAAATACAATAATAATTGGAATTCGAACAATATAACCACAAGAACGTGTATTGATGTAGGCTTCCCCGACCGGTGTTCAATAGCGAATGGTCATTTTCCGAGCTGTTATGCCGTGATCTTTTTTTATTTATTTTTTTCTACGGGGGATGGGAGACGTAGTCGCATAAAAAGTGAGACAGACCATGGCATAACATAACGTCTGCGTTGAACAATCGCCGAGGGTCTGACAAGATGGAGTGCAAGTCGTTTTCCACCAAATAACAGTACGTTTTAATTTGATGTTCGGTAATATTGCAGCACGGTTTACTGTCAAATTTATGAATAATAATCGAAATATCATTTTAATAATGTATTACTACCTTAGGCCTAATGTATGAATGAAACCCCCCAGAAAGAAATCCTACGTACGTCACTGCTCTTAATCACTCTCTACTACCGTACTCCCGCTTTTTAATCTCTCCATTCTAACGATTCTAATAACACTGTAGGCTATTAATGTAACGGGAAACTTCCAAACGCAGCGAGATGCGAAAAGATAGGTTATGGTAATAATCGACATGTAACGAGGCGCCTGTTGAGTTTTCGATGACAATTTGACAATTGTACAACAGCGGCTGACATATTCATTAGTTCATAAAGAAAACTGGTGACATATGTGACATATTTGTCAGATTTCTACCTGTCGGCATTACAACTTAATGAAACAGATTTCTGACAATATGTCACGATGTAACGGTTTTGCTTTGCTCCACGTTGAGCGTACAAATGTAACGGGTTGACTGCCCCTAACTGTTGGGTGATAAATGTAACTGTTGACCTTTGCCTAAGCTATGTTGTTTTAATGGGCGCCAAGACCTCAACGCAATGTTGAAATCTAAATTTGTATTTAACAACGTCTAGCTCTGGCAGAACACCTTCAAGACTCTATTCACTCAGATCGTGGTATGATTTGATCATTAACCCAACAACAATTGTATCAGGAGAAGGAATTGGTCTATATCTAATGCTACCTACTGAAAGCAAAGATTGCATTGTCAAAAGAAATGAATTTATTATATAAAACAAGTATTGCAAAATTAATAATAATAAGAAGTTTAAAATTTAAATTGGAGCGTTGCGATTTTAATATTACCGATAGAGAATTACGTGAAAACGGAGTTTGATAAATTATTGATTTTACTCTTATTCCCAAGCTATGAAGTTACTGAAATATTGAATATAAAACAAAGAAAGACGAGAGATTGCGTAGTTATGAGTCATTCGCGCTTACCACTGGAAATTGCCGAAGCATTTCCCTCGTACTGGATGATGAAGAGAGCTTCCCACTGTTTCCTGGACGCCGTCATCTTCTTCGTTAGTAGATGATATACTTGTAGATTTGCAGGGTGTCTACCGGTAACGAAAAAGTAACGAATTTTACAAATGGGTAACGAAAGTAACGATAAAGTAACGAATTTTACAAACGGGTAACGAAAATTTTCTAAAGGCGGGTTGAATCATTTAAACTCGCGCCGCTTGGCTCAGAGATTGCGAGTTTCACGCAAGCGGCGCCGTGCCTATTGCATAGTACTAAGCTATATGTCTCCGTGCCCGACCTCAAGGAAATAAATACCGAGGATACTTTGAGCGGTATACATCGGTTCAACGTATATTTTCGGAATCAAGAAGACTTAAGTTTCATGTGAAAAATGTTTCTGTGTTACTGTATTAGGAAACCTGACTTTTCGCGAAATGTTTATTCGCGAATACTTCCGAAACTAAAAAGAAATCTCTCATTTCTGTTATTTGGAAACTGTCAAATTGAAGTCCAGAAATAACGTGAAACAATTTAATGTCGCAATCTTGCGAAATGTTACCGTTTTGAAAAGAAATTGAAAAATCTTCGAAATACATATAACTTATTTAAAAATTATGTCTAGTAAATTTGCGACATCCAGTATGGTTAATTCGAAATTCCGTTATGAGTCGATTTTTCCTTCGAACTTTCGTTCCATCGTACATATAATCTAACCGATTATTTCGATAACTTGTAGATAATTCGTGGTTCTCAGTCGAAATAAAACTTGCCCTCTTGTCGTATTATTCGTGCAATCCTCTCAGAATAATTCGTAATATTCTATACCGTACCTACTTCGAACGTTCATCCTGAAGACGGCCGGCTGACCGCAACGACTTGTCTGCGGGAATCTCGTCAAACGGACCGAGATCGACGTCAGTTGAGTAAAATCATAAAACCCGACCCCTATCGTGAACTTGTGACCACGAGGACTGCGGGAATCCTGTCAAAGGTGATTGGGCACCCATCACGGGGCATCCATCTTGAAACCTACTTGCCACTTTTCCCATGGCCGTATACTTAAAAGCATGCGGGGAGCGAGAAGTGCATCAACCCACTTAAAAATGACAGCCTACGTAGCATCGAAATACTAATTCCTCCTCGTGATCCACCCTGAACTGATGAACTCCCAACCACAGCATAGGGACAAAGGGAATCACGGTGCCGACCGAAAAACATGTTCATAACTACTCGTGAATTTTAACCATGCCCAACCTTGAGTTTGCCTCCGCCATTCTGTCAGGACAGATAAGACAGGCAGACAATCGTTGATCGGCCGGTTGCGGCGACGATTGCTTAATATCTCGAGGACAACGTAAAACGACCGAGAGCGGCAGCGATTGCGATACATCGCGATATTTCTCCGCATTCAATGACGAGGACAACAGACTGTATTCTTGTCAAACGGACAGCAAGTGGCGCCGATTGCGTAATAATGCTATATTTTCTTGCGCCCGACCTCAGGGACTATGGAAATCTCGTCGAATGACTAAAAGTGACACTGATTATCTAAATCGCGATTTTTCTCAGTGTTCTATCGTGAAAACTACGGGAAGCTCATCAAACAACTGAGACCAACGCCGATCGTGTAACATCTCGATATTTCTCCGTATTTGACTGGGAAGTCAGAATTCGGTGACGATCGCGTAACATCGCATACATTTCTTCGCGGCCTACCGCGGGGACGAAGGAAATCTCGCCAAACGGTCAAGAGCAGAGCAACCTTTTGGCACCGTAATTATAACAACATATTGTGCACAAGACGACATATTAGCTGAAACTACTCATTGGGTATTAAATATCTAGTATATATTTGATATTTTTAAAATTTTTATAACATCATGTGAATTTCATTTAAAGCGGCTTCGATGGCGTAGTTGGTATCATGCTGAACTGCTGTGCCCAAGATAGCGGGTTCAAACCCGGCCAAAGTCGTCGGATTTTTTAAAAGTGTTAAAAATCCTTCAGTATGCCTTCCTTCGGAGGGGAAGTAAAGCCGGCGGTCCCATGTCATAGATTTATGGCATGTAAAAGATACTTCCACAGACTAAACTTGTGTGAAGCTAAATTGTTAGGTTAGAATTCGTCGGAACGCTCTATCAAAGTTCCAACGTTCACCACTAGATATCATTGATATCTCGCAGCAACTTGAAATAACGGAACTTGTACCTCACCCTAAGGGTGTCTGCTGGAAGCAGCTACAGACTCAGGCAAGCTGAACATGTCCTCGGACACTCCCGGCATAAAAGCCATACGATAAATAAAAAACCTCTTTAAAAAGAGTTCATTGTTGTTTTTCTTCACCGCGTGATGAGCGCCTATGCTTGCAGACCGCAGACGTATCTTGAATTCAAAGGTAACTAAAATTAACTAAAAGGTAACTAAAAGGTACCTAAAGAGTAACTAATTTTTACTTCATCCTTACAGTAGACACCCTGATTTGGTGACTTTATGGTCCGAACATCGGAGCCATACACTCGTACAACCACACTGGTTAAGTTTTACAAAGATAGTCCTCCACTCCATGGAACATCGGAGCGACTCACACGTGCAACCGTACTGGTCAAGTCTTACACCTATTGTCCTTTTTTCCACGGCGCGCCAAACGATATATGCACTCGTCGGCTTCCCACTCCAGTGCCGACTTCCAGCTTACGTGGTCTCCACTGATTGGCTGCTCCCCACGAGCTACTTCCCCACCTCTGGCTCATTACACTCGGCGGGAGGGTGAAGTCGATTGCCGTACCATACTATCCGCCTTTTCTTGACGCTGCGACCCAGGCTTGCGTAATGCTTCTTGACAAGAATCAGCCTGTATCTGAATTCCCAGTGAGTCATGTCTCTCATAATACCCTAACTGACGAAACTCCGTAAAATTCCGCAATCACATAATTTTCTATGATAATGTCGTTCGTAATAATTTGCTTGATAGTGTTTTCTAAGACATAGAAAACCTATCTGTATGCTTATAATTTTATAAAAATGCTCCAAAAAATACCTTAATAATAATAATAATAAATTAACATGAAAAATTCTCTTGACTGAACAATTTGCCGGGTAAATAAATATAGATTGGCTTCCTACTGACTTATGCCAGTGGCATAAAGACCTCTCGAAAAACACGTTACATATTCGCCTCGGATCATCGGATGATTTACCGTGACGACGGTCCATTATCCGATTATCCCAGACACGTTAATAATCCCCATCCAAAATACATATTACATAAATGAAATCACCCTAAATTACAGATATATACACTCATAATTTTTCTTTACGCACTTTGCGTCAAAGTTTGTTGTCACTATGGATTGCACTTTGCAACCAGTCCAATGTTTTTCATATAGAATAGTGTTCCACGGATATTTCCGCCTCTCAAATTTCTCTATGTTGGAAAAATAGACATAATTACTGTGTGAGCACTATGTATATGAGATGTCACATCACACGCATCAAGGTGTTCTGATATATGTATATCTCCCTAGAACTTCCTAATTTCACTGGAGGTTCCTTCCTTATTGTGAAATTTAATCCCACTTATCACTGAGCACACGATCACACTATTGTGGCAGCGCATCGTGACCATAATACTTAATCTCTCTTTATAACAGACGAAATTAATATTGATTTCTGAAAAAAAAAAAAACAGTAAATGCGCATTACATATAACACCAAATATTTCTGTGCCATAATCGCCCTGTCTTGTTAAGTTCCTGTAGACCATATTCTACTTAATACTAGTTCTCAACTCAGACCAGTTCTCCTCACACAAATAATACCATTGTACAAATTACCTTAAGTTACACACTTACAAATCGTACATGGCGAGGCCGTAAACAGAAATCACGTGTGCTGTTATGTATGAGTTTCATGAAGGACTGTCTCGCCTTCTGATGGCCCATCTTTTGTCTCGTGGACGCCTTAAGCAAAAATACCCTGTTCAAGAGCTCACCCATCTCTAGGAGACAAATGGGAATTCACCAGCGCTACCAAATTCTGGCCTTGGTGTATCGAGACATTTTAGTGCTCAAGAGCATCCGACAATCCCGTCATATTTCCCTGTACCTTAAAAACACTCAATTACTTACAGACTACCCCCCTGTGTGACTTCTGATACGCCTGCCTGGAAGACCATCTCCTCCCACGCACCAAATACCACACTTACTCATTCGATAGGCTGGCACGCCAGCTAAACACACTCACTTTATGACACATATTTTCGTAGGCTATGTATATTATACGTCCCGTATAACCTGTTTCCCTCACTATCCTCCAGCACATATGCTGTTTTGCCGATACGTTTGGAAACTATAAATGGGCCCTCGTAGAGATAAAAGAACTTGGACATGACTTTCTCTAGCTTATTTCCAACCTAGCCAGTGGCTCCCTTAACTTAACGTCATCACGTTGCTCCACTAGCATATTTCACAGTGTCTGTAATGATGCCCTGTTGCTACAGTCCACACATGCTAACCCTACTTTCATCTGGTGTCACATCTCTACTCGACACATTATGACCTAAAAATGTCACTTCTGACTGACAGAATGACGACTTAGACAGCTTCAAAGTGAACCCTGCCTGATCTAACTTCTGAAAAACTATATCTAAATGACGTAGATGCTCCTCAAAACTGCGTGAACTAATTACCATATCATCTATGTAAATGGTTACAAACTCTCCTGTGTCATCCCCTAATGCGATGTTTAAAGCCCTAATTAAAGCTGCTGAACTACTCTTTAACCCATAAGGTGTTCTACAAAATTGATAAAGGTTATATTTATGACTAAAAGCTGTAAATGGTCTATCTTCGTACATAAGTGGCACTTGCCAAAAACTGGAACTCAAATCTACACAAGTGAAATACTTCTTCCCCTCGAATGTTTGCATTAATTCCTCTATTGACATAGATTTCAGCTGATCTGAACTAATTCTACTGTTAACCAAACGAGCGTCTAAACAAATACGAACTGTGCCGTCGGCCTTGGGTACCGTGATCAAAGAATTAACATACGGACTGTTAGAGTGCTCAATAATCCCATCTTTAAGCATCTGGTTAATTTGTGCCTCAACTGCACTCTGATAAGCGAAAGGTACAGGATATCTATGTCCTGTGAATACTGACCTATCAATAACGTTCAATGAATGTGTATAGCAATTGGCCATACCAATGCAATCCTCAAAAACTCTCCTATTACACAATAACACATCATAGAACCGAACACACTGTTCATCCTCTATATTTCCCTGAAATGCAGCAACAAGTAACGAGTCCTCTAGACTACCGTTCGTAATCACACTGCCCACAAAACATGGAGAACCCCGCTCTACGGCTGGCGATATCTCATTTAAAGTACAAATTACACCTACAATACTACTTCTCTGAATATGGTCATTGAACGCTACTTCTACTTCAGAATCACCCCATTTAAATTTCAAACTCCCTACATCATAACATAAGTTACCAGACACTCTACTTAGCCACTCTGAACCCAAGATAACACTGAATACTAAATTTGGAATTACAAGACAAATCTGCTTTTCTATATGATTATTAATTTTAATGTCTACTAAAACTTGCTTAGAAATTACTTTAGACCTCTTCCCAACAGCTGTGATAACAAAAGTACTTTTAATTGGCATCTCCTCAAAATTTACTCCAGTTCCTTTCATTTTATCATAAAATGCACTACTTATGCAACTCTTCATACAACCACTATCAATTAAAACATCTGTGTACGCCTCGGACACGTTAAATTTAACTATGGGGCTCTTACTAACCACTTCCTGAATAATACCTTCATCATTTAGTTTATGTAATAATTCATTTCTTACATTTAGGTCATAGGGTTCCTGTATAATTGTATGGACAGGGCATGCTACAGACTGAGATTCTGACCTTACTTCGCAGCCTGGTTCGCGTTTAAAGAACCGCTACAGCTGGCTGTAGTACTACTAACTACTGCACTGATCTGGTTATTCTGGGCTGTGTTGTCATTGTTTGGCTGTATATTACTACCACTAGGCTGTCCTCTTCCTTGACCCCTATTCTGGTTGTAATTATTGTCATTATAATTTCTCCCTTGATTTCCCCTGAAATCATTGTTCCTCCCTTGATTTCCCCTGAAATCATTGTTCCTCCCTTGATACTGATTACCATAGCCATTTCCTCTGTTCTGATTTAGCTGATTATTATTATTATTATTTCTATTTTGAGCGTTGGCCCCTTCGCCACAGTTCCCTTGAACTTCCTGATGCCTGGCTTCATTAGGCCTATTATTATTATTACCCTGGTTCCTATTGAAATTGTCCTCATAACCCCCTCTCCCTAGTGCATCAAATGTGCTTAACAAATTTTCTACTTGTGATATTTTCTTTACATTCTGGATACAAGCAGCCTCCTTGATCCTATAGGGAAAGTGCCTAAGTAGCAACCTCACCACATCACTTTCCTCCTTCAAGCCATCCAGATATATACACACTAATACCTGCCCTAAAAGGTATTCGGTCATGGTGGAGCTTCCTTTAGGATTATATTTACCACACACTACTCCCTCACGATGCTGCAACTGAATAACCTCATTCCAGAACTTTTCACAGAATTTCATTTTAAAATCATTACCGTATATACTCGAATACCACCCGCACATTTTTAAACAAATTCAGACGTGAAAAATTGGGGTGCGGGTCTTATTTGAGTCATCCAAGTTTGAAAGATCTAAATTGCCTGCCGCGCGTGATATCGGGTGTTGGGAGTATCCGCTAGATGGTGCTAGCCTTCTTCCGGCTATCACTTTGTTTTACCGTAAGCACGCGGCGTCATACAGTCACACGCACGTTCTCCGAGTGTAAACATGAATGCTACGAAACGTTTGCGGTCATTTACTGTGAGTGAGAAATTGAAAGTTGCGAGGAAAGCTGAAGTTATTGGAAATCGTGCCCGGTAGGAAATATGATATTGACGAGTCATGTATTCGTGATTGAGCGGGATAACGTCTATGCTGCGTGAACCGCCCGTTCAAAGCAGCCTTGAAACGGCTGTATACGGAGCGGATGGCGGCCGATAGCACACACCGACTCCAACTGGTCGTATTCAGCGCCCGAAAGTTCAGCTGCTGTGTTCGTGGATTTTGACGGCATGGAATCGTATCTCTGGAGATCTCATACGGAAGAGCTTCAAGAAATGTAGTATTTCGAATGCTATGGATGGCAGTGATGACGACATTTAGTGGGAAAGTGATGGTGATAAAAGTTACGAAGTTGGTACTTCTGTGTACTTCTATTTGTATTTTTAATTGTTTGATGTGTGTTATTTTAGGACGACTTCAAAACTGTTGGAAACGATTTTGGATAAATGCTATTCTGTTTATTTAGTTAAGATAGTAAATAATTTTGAGTAAATATTTTTTTTTAAATTTTGTTCTTCAAAATCAGGGTGCGGGTCTTATTCGGGGGCGGGTCGTATTCGAGTAAATACGGTAATATCAGTAAACTTGTCTCTGTAGACAGCAAACCAATTCCTCGTTTCCCCCACAAACACTTGTTCTAAAATTCCAACTACCTGGCACCACTCAATACTATCATTTTCCAACCTCTCCCCGAATTTATTTTCTATAGTATTCATGAACTCCATTGGGCACCCCTGTCGATTGCTGAACTTACCCAGTTCTACCTCCCTGTGTGTGCTATTCACAAAAACTGGCCTATTCTGACTATTTTCTTGCCTGATCCTAGCTTTTAATTTTAATTCTAATTCTGCGATTTTCTCCTCAGCCTTCCTCTCAATACTGTTTACTGTTAATTTAATGTTTCCTTCTGATTCTTCTACTTTATCATATAGCTTTGCTTGTTTCTCCTCAATCTTGCTAATGCTCTCTCTATTATTCTCTCTTAAATCACTTACTTCTGCAACTATTTGCGAGTGGACTTTCTCAATTCTACCCCCCAGCTGTTCCTTACCCTCTTTAGTAGCTACCTGAATTTTGTCATTTTCTCCCCCCAATTGCTTTTTGACCTGCTGTGTTTCCAGTTGCACTAGTTCTTTTAAATTTTCAGCCTGTGTACTGATTCTAATTTCTAACTCCTCCTGTACTTTTCCTAATTTTCTGTCTACATCTGCAATAATCTCTTTAGCCTTCTCTTCCATCACCCCTCTGATCTCACTTCTAATCAGCTCAAATTTATCACTGATTTCCCTACTGTTTCGTTCTAATTTTGCATTTAAAGTTTCATTACTCTCTCTATTTCCCTACTGTTTTGTTCTAGTTTAGCGTTGTTTTGTTCCAGTTTAGCATTTAAGGCATCTGTACTTTCTTTATTTTCCCTACTGTTTTGTTCTAGTTTAGCGTTGTTTTGTTCCAGTATAGCATTCAAAGCGTCTGTACTTTCTTTATTTTCCCTACTGTTTTGTTCTAATTTAGCATTTAAAGCGTCTGTACTTTCTTTATTTTCCCTACTGTTTTGTTCTAATCTTGCATTATTCTGTTCTAACTTTGCATTTAAGGCATCACTACTAACTTTGTTCTGATACATAAACTCGAGAAGTAAAGTTTTTAATTCTGGTTGGCCGCCTACACTCCCTGTTTCAGTATCGGGATTTACCTCCGCTACCCCGGTACTACCATCACTCGACATACTGCTCGTATCATCACTCTCCAGTTGATGACCACTATGTAACCTCATCTGTCTTTCTTTCTCATCCCCCATAATGATATACACTGATACAGACAAATAACCCCCAAAATACAGGCACAGAAATATATACCTTTCTCCTTCCACAAATGTTATTAGGTTTTCGGCCCCAAGTTGGTAGCGACAAGTGTAACTGCTTCTTTTGACCTCACTGTTGCGTGACAATAGGGATGTATAGAACTAGCACCGATAGAGCGCACTGCTGTTGTACTGGGTTAGTGCAAGGCGCTCTTCATTTGTCTCCTGTGTTCTCATGCCGCTAATATCCACGAATTTAAGTGGTTTAAATTGATATTTTCGTGACTATGCCGAGCTATTGCAGTGTTCCTCTTTGCAAAAATCAGGGAAGCCCGGTTTCGTTTCACCAATTTCCACAAAATAAAGAAATGGTCACATGCTATTAGAAGGAAAAATGTCGGTGAGAAAAATCTGACCGAATATATTAAAGTGTGTTTCCATCATTTACAACCCGATGACTTCACGAAAACTGTGTTGGATAAGTGTGACTTCCAAAGGGAAATAATTCCTATTATTTACCTATAAACTGATTAGGCATTTCGATAACGACCAGTCAATTTATGCGTTTGTATTTGAAAGTGAGAGAGCAAGATTAAATCCGGGCACTGTTCCATCGCTTTTTCCGTGGACTACGAACACAACATCAATAATTATTTAGGAAGAGGCCATACACAAGAAAATTGCGGGATTATCACGATAAGCCTACAATATCGGAATCTGCAGAAATCATCTCCATTGAAGTACGGGAAGAAATCGTCAATATACACGAAGAAATGAAAGTAACATTTCTGACTCCCATTTTCAAAGACATCAATACTCGGTCAAATACTTCAAGAATAAATGTCGCAACATTAACAGTCACAAACGTATTATGGTTGGTTTCTTGAAATCAGAATTAATCGTCAACTTACATCTGCCCGACGGAGAATGTGGTAGCGACTGACTTCTACATTCTTGAGACATAGTCAGATGAATGGAAACAGTTCGTGGCCCTAAAGCAGGGATTCTCAAACTTTTAAAAAATTGTACCCCCAAGTCCTTTCCCAGGGGTACGGGAACGATTCTTATTGAGAAATTGACAAAATTTCATACGAACCAAACGTTACGATGCATTTTCGAGGTATGCCGGTAGAATACAGGAATCAACTTTCTTTGATTATGTTTACCCTTAAAACATGACAGTTTCATCTAAGCTATCAACCTCAAAAAAATACATGGATCGAAGTCTATAAGCAAGGGGAGCAAGTGAATATTTAAATCTCTATTTATGATTTAAGACAAGTCTTATGGAGATATATTTATCAATATAGGCCTACGATACTCAAGTAATTGTAATCTTTAGGAGAAAGCATGCTGACTCATATTCATTATTTGAATAATAAAGCGCGTTAGAATTTTGTTATTACCGCTGTAGGCTATTAATTCTTCCTTCCTCCCGCTAGTTTTAGTGCCTCTAGTCCGTAGCTCATTTTGCAGCTGTTTAACGCTTAAACGCTGAAAATCGTCCATAATATATTAGGAGATATACCTATAGAATTATTTAATATAGTCTTGGAGTAAAATTAGAGAAGATATAATTTACTTTAGCTTAGAAAACTCGGTCACAATGTATACATTCCCCGCAGCTGACTGGGAGAAACATAAGACGATCGCCTTGCGCTTACCCAGTACTACACGAGCTCTATCTGGCGCGAACTTTCTCCCGCTACATCCCTATTGTAACGTTTTTGGCTGCCCCTAACTGTTGGGTGATAAATGTAACTGTTGACCTTTGCCTAAGCTATGTTGTTTTAATGGGCGCCAAGACCTCAACGCAATGTTGACATCTAAATTTGTATTTAACAACGTCTAGCTCTGGCAGAATGACTTCAAGACTCTATTCACTCAGATCGTGGTATGATTTGATCATTAACACAACAACAATTGTATCAGGAGAAGGAATTGGTCTATATCTAATGCTACCTACTGAAAGCAAAGATTGCATTGTTAAAAGAAATGAATTTATTATATAAAACAAGTATTGCAAAATTAATAATAAGAAGAAGTTTAAAATTTAAATTGGAGGGTTGCGATTTTAATATTACCGATAGAGAATTACGTGAAAACGGAGTTTGATAAATTATTGATTTTACTCTTATTCCCAAGCTATGAAGTTACTGAAATATTGAATATAAAACAAAGAAAGACGAGAGATTGCGTAGTTATGAGTCATTCGCGCTTACCACTGGAAATTGCCGAAGCATTTCCCTCTTACTGGATGATGAAGAGAGCTTCCCACTGTTTCCTGGACGCCGTCATCTTCTTCGTTAGTAGATGATATACTTGTAGATTTGGTGACTTTATGGTCCGAACATCAGAGCCATACACTCGTACAACCACACTGGTTAAGTTTTACAAAGATAGTCCTCCACTCCACGGAACATCGGAGCGACTCACACGTGCAACCGTACTGGTCAAGTCTTACACCTATTGTCCTTTTTTCCACGGCGCGCCAAACGATATATGCACTCGTCGGCTTCTCTCTCCAGTGCCGACTTCCAGCTTACGTGGTCTCTACTGATTGGCTGCTCCCCACGCGCTACTTCCCCACCTCTGGCTCATTACACTCGGCGGGAGGGTGAAGTCGATTGCCGTACCATACTATCCGCCTTTTCTTGACGCTGCGACCCAGGCTTGCATAATGCTTCTTGACAAGAATCAGCCTGTATCTGAATTCCCAGTGAGTCATGTCTCTCATAATACCCTAACTGACGAAACTCCGTAAAATTCCGCAATCACATAATTTTCTATGATAATGTCGTTCGTAATAATTTGCTTGAGAGTGTTTTCTAAGACATAGAAAACCTATCTGTATGCTTATCTTCTATCTATCTATATATATAATATATATATATATAAAGCACTAAGTTTGTCTGTCTGTTATGTATACAAATCTACACCGTTTCACCGATCTGAACCAAAATTTGTATACTTACCCTTTGGAACCCTGCGAGTAACCCCGTCAACATTAAATTTCGGACAGACCACCCCATGCCCTGCATTTAGGCCCTTTTGCACAAATCTTCACCGTTTCACCGATCTGAACCAAAAGTTGTATATTTAACCTTTGGAACCCTGCGAGTAACACTGTCCACTTGAAATTTCGGACAGACCACCCCATTCCCTGCATTTAGGCCCTTTGGTCCAAATCCACACCGTTTCACCGATCTCAACCAAAATTTGTATATTTACCCTTTGGAACCCTGCGAGTACCACTGACCACTTAAAATTTCGGACAGACCACCCCATTCCCTGCATTTAGGCCCTTTGGTCCAAATCTACACCGTTTCGCCGATCAGAACCAAAATTCGTATTCTTACCCTTTGGTGCCCTGCGAGTAACACTGTCTGCTTGAAATTGCGGACAGACCACTCCATTCCCTGCATTTAGGCCCTTTGGCCCAAATCTATACCGTTTCACCGATCTCAACCAAAATTTGTATATTTACCCTATGGAACACTGCGACTAACACTGTCTGCTTGAAATTTCGGACAGACCACGCCATTCCCTGCATTTAGGCCCTTTTTGCACAAATCTACACCGTTTCACCGATCTGAACCAAAATGTGTATACTTACCCTTTGGAACCCTGCGAGTAACACTGTCTGCTTGAAATTGCGGACAGACCACTCCATTCCCTGCATTTAGGCCCTTTGTCCCAAATCTACACCGTTCCACCGATCTCAACCAAAATTTGTATATTTACCCTTTGGAACACTGCGACTAACACTGTCTGCTTGAAATTGCGGAGAGGCTACTCCATCCCATGCATTTAGGCCCTTTGGCACAAATCTACACTGTTTCACCGATCTGAACCAAACTTTGTATACTTACCCTTTGGAACCCTGCGAGTAACACTGTCCACTTAAAATTTCGGACAGACCACCCCATTCCCTGCATTTAGGCACTTTGGCACAAATCTACACCGTTTCACCGATCAGAACCAATATTCGTTAACTTACCCTTTGGTACCCAGCGAGTAACACTGTCTGCTTGAAATTGCGGACAGACCACTCCATTCCCTGCATTTAGGCCCTTTGTCCCAAATCTACACCGTTTCACCGATCTCAACCAAAATTTGTATATTTACCCTTTGGAACACTGCGACTAACACTGTCTGCTTGAAATTGCGGCGAGGCCACTCCATCCCTTGCATTTAGGCTGTTTGGCACAAATCTACACCGTTTCACCGATCTGACACCAATTTTATATACTTACCCGTAGAACCCGACAAGTAACACTGTTCACTTTAAATTTCGGACAGACCACACTATTCCCTGCTTTTTGGCCCTTTGGCAGAACACTACACCGTTTCATCGATCTCAACAAGATTTTACATAATTACCCTTTGGAACCCGATGAGTAACACTGTCCACTTTAAAATTTGGACAGGCCACTCCATTCCCTGCATTTTGGCCCTTGGCACAAAACTACACCGTTTCACCGATCTCAACCAGATTTTACATAATTACCGTTTGGAACTCGACGAGTAACACTGTCCACTCGAAATTTCGGGCAGACCACTCCATTTCCCGCATTAAGGCCCTTTGGTACAAATCTACATCGTTCACCGATCGAAAACAAAGTGTGTATACTTACCCTTTAGAACCCGATGCGTAACACTGTCCACTTGAAATTTCTGACATACCACTCCATTCCCTGCATGTAGCTCAGGAATTCCTCGGGGTTGCCAGCTTCCTAACTCACCAGTCATGAGCCCTTGAGGGTGTACCAGAAGTGGTGGGTCTACACACACCCTGCCTCTTTGAGGGCCTTGAGCAGAAGACAGGAGATATTATGAAAAGGAAAAGAAGGCAGACCCCTCGAAGAATGAGGGTATCAGGAAAGATGAGACAAAGCCAATTAAGGCGGGAAATTGAAAGACTCCCTAGCCCTCGGATACCCTAATACAGTCTGGGTCGGAAGAGAACAAGAGTTGACCAAGGGAGGCCGACAGGAAAGAGAACTGAAATGAGCCCGGCACCAGGAAGTAGAAGCGATGCCAGACTCAGCTGGGGTTCCGTGGTCGCCAACCCACGTCCCACAAGTTGTGAGACCCTGGGGGGGGGGGTCAGTTGTGAGAATAGCTTGCTGATTCATCGTGAGGTGACTTGAGAGTACTTTCCGTGTTATCTCCTGCTGTCTATGCTGATGCCAGCACAGGGCCGTTGCGAAACAGTGAGTGATTCCCGGTCAATATGTATAGGACGGGGAACCCCGAACGTGTGTCATCATATTTCGTCATCATCTGCGATCATCTCAGGTTCGTGCAGCTTGGACCTATATTCTTTGTCTTTGCCGAGCAGTACGCTCTTTCGCTAGACGCATCCAGTACAGGCCTAAGCCAGAAAATAAGGTTGAGACTTTGGAAGACATCGAAGCTAGACACCTGAATTACCTATATCAGTTTTAAAATAACACCATGTTCGTTTAGTAGTCATTTTTCATTACCTTATTATTATCATCATAAGTGCAAATGACCTAGATGTTACGCGCATCATACCAATAATCACCGCCGCATAAAGTCTTTCTCGACTGTGATTTTTAAAATATTTATTTTTGGTTGGTTGGTTCTTAAGTTTAGGGGCTGCAACAACGCGGTCATGTAGCCCCGTGTACTTTGGGTGTGTGTAGAATCTGTCTGATAACCGGTGTTAATTGTGATGACTGTATTAGTGTGTGTTATCTGTTTTTTTAATTTAAGTACAAACTGCAACTTAGAATTCTTCAAATAGTTCGTACTTTTGCCGCCAAGCGCCACCGTCAACGACTACTAGCCCAAGTTCGGAACTTAGCTACTAGACGCCACTGCAGTCGGCTCTTGGCAACGGACGTAGACATCTATGAGCGTTGTTTACCTATCCAATTTAGCTTCACACAGGTGTAATTAGTGGAAGGTTCAATAACATGCCATAAATCTGACATGGGACCGCCGGCTTTACTTCCCCTCCGAAGAAAGGCATACTGACGGTTTTTTAACGCTCTTAAAATATCCGACGGCTTCGGCTGGGTTTGAACCCGCTATCTTGGGCATAGAAGCTCAGCATGCTACCAAATACGCCACCGAAGCCGCCATATAGTTATTTTTATTACAGTACATTGTGTACATTATACGTTGAAGTGTCAATTCAATACCGGTAGTAGTTTCCCTTATCATCCTCATCATAAGAGCAAATGACCTACAGTAGATGTTACGCCCATTACACCATTAATCACCACACACAATAAGTCTTCCTCGCCTGTGAATTTTGAAATATGTATTTCTATTACGGTAGTTTGTAAGTTTGACGTGTCAATTCAACAGTAGTTTTTATTATCATCCTTATCAAAAGGGCAAATGACCTAGATATTACTCCCTCATTGTCTTTGGGGGCAAATCACTTAGATTTTAAGTCCATTATATTTCTAAGGAGACCTTAAAACATTATCATCATTCCACCGGGCGAAGCCGGGTACTACTGCTAGTAATTTTATAAAAATGCTCCAAAAAATACCTTAATAATAATAATAATAAATTAACATGAAAAATTCTCTTGGCTGAACAATTTGCCGCGTAAATAAATATAGATTGGCTTCCTACTGACTTATGCCAGTGGCATAAAGACCCCTCGATAAACACGTTACAACGACAATTTACAAAATTGTCGCGACATATTTGTCGAATTGTCATGCTTTGAGAAACGGAAACTTGTCGAACTATCGAATTGTCAGACATTTTATGTCATCCGACATATGTCGACTTGTCGAGTTTTATGAAATAGGGCCCTGGCCGTGGTAAGTGATTTTTGAAAGGCGACAAAAATCACGACATGGATGTCATACGTTGTTGGCATGTTAAAGAACCCATTTGAATTCAGTAGGCCGTGTTCATAATGGCAAAATGAATCTTGGGATTTTTCGCCAACATAAAGTTCATCTATTCTATACTAGAAACCGCTATAGTGTCAAGGAGCTTAGATATCTAACCTCCTTGACTTTCATAGCGTTTAAAGGAATGACGAATTTCGGAATGCAAGCTGCCCTCTGGGTGTCAATTAACAACGCTTGCACCTGGCACCCGAGGCCTTACGATATTATTATTATATCACTGACGATTTAAATCCCGGTGTTGAAATCAGAAGTCTCATTGAAATGGCACGCAGTGTATAGGCTATAGGAAAATGTCCTCGTGCTTCAACATGACAACTTACTGTAAATCTGAAGCTCCGACAAAGATTGGCTCGAACCTATGTCTGGTCTACACTCTTGTATAGTGTGTAGGTTTGGACTTTGAAGGTCAACACCATGAAATGATTACAGGCCTTCGAAGTGTGGGTTCATAGATGAATGCTTAAAATACCTTGGGCTGATAAAGTTACTAACAGAGATGTCCTCAGAAGAGCAAAATGTGATCTTCAGCTTTTGTCTACCATTAAGTATCGAAAAACTGCCTAGTTTGGGTCATGTACTTAGAGGCCAAAAATATCAGTTGCTTCGACTAATACATCAAGGCAAATTAGATGGCAGGCGAGGGCGTGGCAGAATACAGATGTCCTGTCTTCAGAATATTGTGGATTCGATCTGTTGAAGAATTGTTCCGGCTTGCGGTGGACAGAGCGCCTTTTCCATGATGAACGCCAACGTTCGGGGGACTGAACACGGTTCTTGAAGAAGAAGAGGAAGAAGAAGAAGTCCGATAATTAAACAGATCCAAGAAAACTCGAACTAGCACCAGTTATCGGATACTCGCAACACCACATATTGAGTGTGACAAGCAAATGGCATATTCGAAATTCAGACAGCTCAATTAATACCCGCATACCAAATTTTCACTTCTGATCGTAATAAGATGTGAGGGTAGTATTTGGGTATATACGGTAAATTGATTTAAATATTTTTTAGAGAAATAGGAAAAGTTACTTATTGGATGCCCTCAGCATATCAATGGTTTACAAATATAGGGCCCTGTAACTGTCAATACTTACAGAAGTGAACCTCATTCTGCACGGCGAATAGATTTTAAAATTAACTAGGGCCTAATGCTTGGGATACTTTCTGGTAGAAAATGAACAACTGGGAGCATTTTAAGGAGTTTCTAGTTGAGATTATGAGAGCTACAAAATGAATTATGGAAATAATGGTAAGCGTACTTACTCAATGGTAAGAATCTAGTAGGCGGCTTCAGTGGCGTAGTTGGTAGCATGCTGAGCTTCGATGCCCAAGATCGCGGGTTCAAACCCGGGCAAAGTTGTCGGATTTTTTAAGAGCGTTAAAAATCCCTCGGTATGCTTTCCTTCGGAGGGTAAGTAAAGCCGGTGGTCCCATGTCATAGATTTATGGCATGTTAAAGAACCTTCCACTAATTACACTTGTGTGAAGCTAAATTGGATAGGTTAAGAATGTAAACAACGCTCTTAGGTTCTGATGTTCGTCGCCAGGAGCCGACTGCGGTGGCGTCTAGTAGCCAAGTTCTGAACTAGTTAGTCGTTGACGGTGGAGTTTGGCGGCAAAAGTAGGAACTACTTGAAATTCAATGTCTGCAGTCCTTACTTGAATTAAAAACAGATAACACACACTTATACAGACATCACAATTAACACCGGTTATCCCCCCTGTGGGTGGGGGGTTTAGGATACACCCACGGTATCCCCTGCCTGTTGTACGAGGCGACTAAAAGGGGCGACCTTGGCTGTTCTTTTAGGTTTCCGGCTTGTCTTGCGAATTGGACCTCCCGTGGGTGAGAGGGGTGGAATACACTCACAGGTATACCCTGCCAGTCGTAGAAGGCGACGTAAAGGGTTTCTTGGCCCAGGTCCCCTTTACGGGTTTGACAGCCAGCTCTAAACGCCCCACTTTGTGCGATATAACTCTCATTAGGTTATATCGCACGCCTTTTTCCGTTCATGTTTTTGAGGTCTGGCACTCAAAATTACATGTGCGTGCTGTCAGGGGAAGTGTGCGACTATGCTCGAGAGCCTGTTCGGTCTGGCCACACCGACAGGTGGGTGCGCCATGTACTCTGCAGTAGTATCCGCCGGACAACGCAGGTCCCCGCACAGCTGCATGCCTGTGCTGGAAAACTCTCTAGTATATGCCAAGGGGTACATGCCTGTATGGCATGTCAAACATCGGACCCCCGGGCAATGCCTTCCAAGCTAGGCGGGCCTTGCCTTGGCTGGGTAGCGCCTACAGAGACAGCCCGTGATTGGAGTCGGTGGCATTCAGGGAGGATGAAATGGCCATGGGACAGAAAAGGAATATCTCCCACCAGGGTGGTCCGCCACCCAAGTCTTTAACTTTTGATTCCCCTACGGGGATCAACCCCCTGGGAACAGTCTGCTCGTGAGACTCTGGGTGCTAACACTCCCAAGTTTCTGGTCGTAAACAGAACGGATGGGGGTGATTTCAAGATGGTAAAGTCTATTTTGTTTTCTTGGCACATAGAAGGGGTCTATGGCGAGCTTGAGAAGGTACAAAAGATGAGAAACGGTAGCTTGTTGCTCAAGACTAGGACTGGTGAGCAGGTTGAACACCTTCTGAAATGTGACCACTTTGGCGATATTCCTGTCAAAGTGGAAAAGCACACGTCTCTGAATCTGGTCCGGGGAGTCATTTTCCACCGGGACCTGATTCTGAACACTGACGAGGAGCTCAAGGAGGATATGCAGCACCGTCACGTGACTGATGTCCGGCGCATTACGCGCAAGGTCAATGGTCAAATCGTGGATACTGGTGCTTTCATTATTTCCTTTGAGCTTTCGGTGCTCCCGGAGAAAGTCAAGGTTACAAGTTACCGTTATGACGTTCGGCCTTATATCCCTCCACCAATGAGGTGTTATAAGTGCCAGAAGTTCGGGCACATGTTATCCCAATGCTCGAGCCCTGACGTCTGCGGAACATGCGGTAAGGTACCCCACGAAGCGGAAGAATGCACAACACCATATCAGTGCACTAATTGCCCTGGATTTCATTCTCCTCGGGACAGGAACTGCCCTGTCTTCCTGCGTGAGAAGAAAATCCAGGAGATTAAAACCCTGGATGGTCTCACCTACCAGGAGGCCCGCAAGAAGTACCATACCACGATTTTGCCTTCTCCAACGATTGATTATAGAGCCATAATACCAAATTTGGTCCGGGCTACCTCATCTTTTGTCTCAACTGTGAAACCTTCTAATGTACCACTGCCATCTACATCTCTAGCTACTCCCCAGAATCAGAAAGAGAGCCCGAAGGTGACTTCAACCCCACCTTCGGCCCCAAAGAAGGCTGTGCGAGCGAAGGCTGCTCCGCCCGCACAGCAGGGGAGGAAGTTGAAGACTTACTCCCCACTCAGGAGTCCCCACCCAAACGGTCGGCGAAAGCCGCACCGAAGCCGGCGGAGGCGGCATCGTCGACCAGGATCAGGAATTCGGCTCCTGACCCGTCTATATATCTTAAAGAGGCGGGGAAGAAGGGACCCCGCACTACGCATTCCCTTTCTCCTAAAAGGGGGAAGCCATCCGCCCCATCACCTGCGGATGCTTCTGCGCCTGGGGACGTTTCGGTCCCCAGATCTGCGCGCTCCCCACAGAGATCCCCGCGCCGCCGAACTACGTCTAGGAAATCTTCCGCCGAGTTGATTCACTCCACGACCTCGCCTGAGGACATGGAGATTATAGTCGACGAATGGGCTGATGATCCTCCAGAGGATAAGTTGTAGCTTGCTGCTCCAACTTATCCCTCGTTTATAAGTTCACACAATGGCACTGTTACAGTGGAATTGTAACAATTATGACAGGCATTTGACAGAGCTCCGTCAGCTTATTGCACAATACGCAGCGAGTATAGTCTGCCTACAGGAAACAAACCTCAGACCTGATCACGAGACTGTTCTGAGAGGTTTCCGACTATACTCTAAAGAGCGACAAGACGCCGCCCGGGCTTCCGGGGGCATTTGTACCTTCGTTCGCTCTGACTGCTATAGTGAGGAGTTTCCACTCGCCACTCTGGAAGCTATTGCAGTTCGCGTGCCCTTGCCTGCTATGACAACTGTTTGTAATGTGTACCTTCCACCGAACCAGCCCCTTGATATTAATGATGTCTTTGATCTTGTTGATCAACTTCCAGTCCCTTTCCTAATCGTGGGTGATTTCAACTCTCATCACCCCCTATGGGGATCACCATCTTCCTGCCCCGGAGGAAGGGACGTGGAAGGCTTAATTCAAGGGTTGGATTTATGTCTATTAAATACAAGGGAAGTTATACATTTTAGCTTAGCGCACGGCACGTACTCACACATTGACTTGAGTGTGTGTAGCCGTGCGCTGGTCCCCCTATTTGGTTGGTATGTACACGACGACCTCTGTGACAGTGACCATTTCCCGATCGTTCTTACACTTCTGAACCAGAAGCCCGTGGAGTTCCCCAGTCGTTGGGTGCTTAAGCGGGCAAATTGGCCCTCATTTCAAGAACGAGCTGTGTTCGTTGATCTTGGTTGCCGGAGCGTCGATGACGAGGTACAGCACATCACCGATGTGCTTCTTGCTGCCGCCGAAGAGTCCATTCCATCCTTTTCTGGGACTCCTCGTCGCAAACTCGTCCCTTGGTGGACAGAGGATATTGCAGCAGCAATACGAGATCGTCGTCGAGCTCACAAGCACTACCGTCGGCGTCCAACCATGGCCAATTTGGTGGCGTTTAAGAAATTTCGTGCCAAGGCACGGATTCTTATCCGCCAGTGTAAGAAAGAATCATGGGAACGGTACGTGTCGTCTATTACGGCACATACCCCCTCCTCTCAAGTGTGGACTTAACTACGACGCATCTCGGGTATTCAGACATCTTCTACTGTACCGGGAATTTCCATCGATAATGATTTGGTTACAGATCCGTACTGTGTTGCAAACCATCTCGCATCTTATTTTGCCGATATATCCGGTTCTGACACCTATGATCCTGCCTTCGTGGCCAAGAAGCGCGAGGCAGAACGTTTCCAGCTCAGTTTTGCTTCCCGCGCTTCGGAGGAGTACAACGTGCCCTTTACGGAGTGGGAACTCCGCGGAGCGCTGGGGCTCTGCAGGGACACGTCTCCCGACCCGGATAATATTCACAACCAGATGCTTAAACACCTTAACGATGAGAGCATTCGTTATTTGCTCAGGTTGTTTAATCGTATCTGGTTGGAAGGTGTGTTTCCAGCGCAATGGCAGGAAGGTATCATTATACCTATCCTGAAGCCCGATAAGGATCCCAAATTGACAGGGAGTTACAGACCTATTTGTCTCACTAACGGTCTGTGCAAGCTCTTTGAGAGGATGGTCAATCGGCACCTGGTGTGAGTCCTGGATAAACGGGGACTCCTGTCTGAATACCAGTGTGGTTTCAGGGCGTCTCGGTGTACCAACGACCATCTGGTACGCCTGGAGACCGCCATAAAGGATGCTTTTCTCCGGAGACAGCACCTAGTCGCTGTTTTCTTTGACCTCGAGAAGGCCTATGACACCACTTGGCGATACGGCATCCTCTCTACCCTGCATCAATAGAAATTCCGAGGTAACTTGCCGGTTTTTATTGCGAATTTTCTGTCCCTTCGCCTGTTCCGTGTCCGAATAGGGGGGACATATTCGCAATATCATATACAGGAAAACGGAGTCCCACAGGGATCGGTGCTTAGCGTAACATTATTTGCGATTCCCATCAACGGTATAGTCGCTGCTGCTGGTCCAGCAGTGGTACCGTCGCTATATGTAGAAGATTTCACTCTACATTATAGTGCGCAAAATTTGGCGGTCGCTGAACGACAGCTACAACAAGCTATTCGGAGAGTGGAACACTGGAGCATGGCTTTCGATTCTCAACCGCTAAGTCCTCGGTTGTCCATTTCTGCCGAAAGCGCACCCTCCATCCAGATCCTGAGCTTTATCTGGGCAATGTAGCTTTGCCTGTTGTTGCTGCGTACCGGTTCCTTGGGCTCCTTTTCGATCGGAAATTGACGTGGGAACCTCACGTGCGGTGTTTGAAAACTGCCTGTGCTAAGAAACTCAACATGTTGCGGTTTCTTAGCGGCACATCATGGGGGGGGCGTACCGCGCGGTGCTCCTACGTTTTTATAAGGCACTGATTTTATCTAGATTAGATTATGGCAGTGTAGCATATGGTTCGGCCCGTAAGTCAGTGCTTGTTAAACTGGACAGTGTTCACCACGGCGGTGTGAGGCTGGCGACGGGTGCCTTTCGGACAAGCCCAGTCGTCAGCTTGCTCGCCGAGGCTGGCGTACCTCCTTTACACCTGAAGCGCCAACAAGTACTGCTGACCTATGCTGCAACTATTGGACAGATGCCACTTCATCCAAGCTATCCATGTTTGTTTTCCAATCCGAATCGCCGGCTGTATGATGCGCTCGCCCGAGCCACTCGGCCGGCGGGGATTCGCTTGGATGACTTATACCGTCATTTCCGGTTTCCTTCTGTCTCCTGTATCGTCCGAGTACCTAGCAAGGCCCCTCCGTGGATGGTCTCTCGCCCTGATATCATCCTGGATCTGCACACCGGCCCCAAGTCGGACACAGGCTCCTCCGTCCATCTGAGGCTGTTCCAGTCCGTGGTGAGCCGGTATCCGGGATCAGGGCTTCTATTCACGGACGGTTCGAGGGTAAACGAGAAAGTAGGCTGTGCATTTGTGGTTGAGGATCGTCGGTTTCTCTTTTCACTTGCCGCGGCCTGTGGCGTGTACACTGCGGAGCTCTATGCCATCTTAGAGGCTCTGCGGTACACGTTATCAGACGATCGCCAGCACTTTCTTGTGTGTACTGACTCTCTGAGTGCGCTGCAGGCGATTGATGTGTGTTTCCCGAAGCACCCGTTGGTCCAGCGTGTGCACGACCTGCTCGTCAGTTCGCGTAACGCTGGAACCGGGGTGACCTTTGTGTGGCTTCCTTGCCACATGGGTATTGCGGGAAACGAGCTTGCTGATCAGGCGGCGAAAGAGGCAGTCGCACTGCCCTCGCTACCGTATAAGGTGCCTGCTAGTGATGTGCGCTCTCAGTTGCGGCATTCGATCCTGTCGCTTTGGGAGGAGGCATGGCGTGCCACGCCTCCACCCAACAAACTGAGAGGCATCAAGGAGACAACGAAGGTGTGGAAATCTTCCTTCCGATCTCTCCGGAAGTAAGCTGTGGTACACTGTCGACTCCGGATCGACCATGGGATTGCTACGCACTCCCACTTGCTAAAGAGAGAAGATCCTCCTGTGTGTACTTGCGGCGCCCACCTAACCGTGGCACACCTTCTCTTGGAGTGTGTGGATCTGGCCGATCTGCGAGGGACTCTTAAACTGCCTAATACCCTCTCCCTTATTCTCCGTGATGACGGGCCGTCAGCTGATCTCGTCATCCGGTTCATGAGGGAGAGTGGTTACTTTTTTAAGTTTTAATGTGTAGTTACGACTTTTAATTCTGGTTAAATCTGTTTTATGTTTTTTATTGTGTTTATCTATTGTATTGTTCACTATGCCTTATTTGTTTTATCCTTTTTTACCATCCCCCTTTTATTCTTTTTATTCAAATAAGGCATAATTTTTGGGGCTCACTCTCTGTTTTATAAACACCATTTTCGCTTCATCCATGGCAGTGAGTTGTTATTATCTACATCCTTTCATTTCACGCCATTTCATTTCATTAGGGGCCGATAACCTTGATGTTAGGCCCCTTAAAACAACAATTATCATCATCATCAACACCGGTTATCAGACAGATACTACACACACCCAAAGTACTCGGGGCTACATGACCGTATTGTCGCAGCCCCTAAACTAAGGAACCAACCAACCTAAGATTCTAGTAAACTCCAGTCCACCCTGCTAGGTGGTAGCGCCCTTGTGAGCTAACCCTTTGTTAACCCTTAGCACTCACGCGGCGGGAGAGCCCCGACAACAAAAATATCTCGCATAGATCCTTTGTCGGGTCACACCCGACATAGATTTTTTCCGCCTATAACTTCGCTGTCGAGGTACATCTAACAAAATATCAGCAATACTGCGCTTCTCCGTTCTTCTGGCGATACTATGCACTACCGTTACGCAATATTCTCTTTGGAAACAGGCCGTATGGAGAGGTATTTTGAAGGCCATGCAAGTTTGAAATGTACTGTTGCGTAGCAACATGTTGACGTTAGAAGATCGCGAGAAGCAAATAGCAGGATATTTGGATCAAAGTGACGTTGATTTTAGCGATAGTGGAACTGATACTGAACTAAGTGGTGCGGAAGATCTTGCGGAATTAGATTGTGTTAGTGAATTTAGTGACGAAGAGTTCGTTTATGATGAAACATTTCATAATGACAGTGCTGGTACCTTGAACGATGAGTTTAGATGGTACGGATTTCTTTCTCGAAATGTGATTTTTTTACATCAATTATGGATAAATCGGGGGTGCTGATCACGAATATACTGTTAGTTTTGCACCCACACCTAACGCCCTTGAGGGACGAAGGTTCGATTCTCCTCCCAGGTACTCGGTCATAAATTCGAATTTGCGGCGTGTAACCCAGAACGTTACGGTATTGTGTTCATAAAAATAGTATGGAGACGTTTCTTACATTGGCTGTACGAAAAGTCACACCTAACGCCCTTGAGGGTTGAGGGTTTGATTCCTCTCACAGGTACCATGCCATAAATTCGAATTTGCGATGAATGACCCGGATTAGTATTGACTAGGCGGATCCATAATAAAAGGGTAATTATTTATCTAATCATATATTATCTACACAATACCGTTCCGATTCGGGACAGAGATCGCGAATTCGATTATTCCACTTAGTACGGATGACTTTCCGCATATCCAAAGTAAGAAACGTTTTCATGCAATTTACATCGACAAAATGTCGTACAGATCCGTGTTATACGTAGAAAATTCGAATCTATGACTAAGTACCTGGGAGGGGAATCGAACTCTCGACCCTCAAGGGCGATACGGGTGCTTTTCGCATATCCGATGTAAGAAACGTTTTCATACAATTTATATCAACGCAATACGGTACCATTCCGGGTCATTCATCGCAAATTCAAATTTATGACTTGGTACCTGTGAGGGGATTCGAACCCTCGACCCTCAAGAGCATTAGGTGTGACTTTTCGTACAGCCAATGTAAGATACGTCTCCATACTATTTTTATGAACACAATACCGTAACTTTCTGGGTTACACTCCGCCAATTCGAATTTATGACTTAGTACCTGGGAGGGGAATCGAACCCTCGTCCCTCAAGGGCGTTAGGTGTGGGTGAAAAACTAATAGTATATTCGTGATCAGCACCCTCGATTTACCCATAATTTATGTAAAAAATCACGTTTCGAAAAAAAAATATCCGTACCCCCTGAACTTCATAAGTGCCGCCGGTTCAGAAGGTTATGCAATTACCACTAATTACATCTAATTACAGGTACATCCTGAGTGTAAAGTACAGAACATTGTCCCTGATATGTTATATTATGTTATAGTTCATTGCAGTAATTAATTGTATTGTATTATATTACATTAACCTATTAAATTCACATCGCAAACATACATGTGGTCTGATGACCTGCCACAAGCATATTTAAATGGAGCTGAAGAGGAAATACTGTTCACAAATAATGGAGTGCTAAGGGTTAAATCGACAAAGTCTCTGGTGTTGGTACTGAATGAAATTTTCAAACTAACAAAAACATATATTGAACTGCTGTCAATGAGAAACATTCTGTACCCTTGTTACCGTATTTACTCGAATACGACCCGCCCCCGAATAAGACCCGCACCCTGATTTTGAAGAACAAAATTTAAAAAAAAAATATTTACTCAAAATTATTTACTATCTTAACTAAATAAACAGAATAGCATTTATCCAAAATAGTTTCCAACAGTTTTGAAGTCGTCCTAAAATAACACACATCAAACGATTAAAAATACAATTAAAAGTACACAAACACTTCATTCATAGTCATCAGAAGTACCAACTTCGGAACTTTTATCACCATCACTTTCCCACTAAATGTCGTCATCACTGCCATCCATAGCATTCGAAATACTACATTTCTTGAAGCTCTTCCGTATGAGATCTCCAGAGATACGATTCCATGCCGTCAAAATCCATGAACACAGCAGCTGAACTTTCGGGCGCTGAATACGACCAGTTGGAGTCGGTATGTGCTTATCGGCCGCCATCCGCTCCGTATACAGCTGTTTCAAGGCTGCTTTGAACGGGCGGTTCACGCAGACATCCAGTGGTTGTAGCATAGACGACATCCCGCTCAATCACGAATACATGACTCGTCAATATCATATTTCCTGCCGGGCACGATTTCCAATAACTTCAGCTTCCCTCACAACTTTCAATTTCTCACTCACAGTAAATGACCGCAAACGTTTCGTAGCATTCATGTTTACACTCGGAGAACGTCCGCGTGACTATATGACGCCGCGTGCTTACGGTAAAACAAAGTTATAGCCGGAAGAAGGCTAACACCATCTAGCGGATACTCACAACACCCGATATCGCGCGGCGGGCAATTTAGATCTTTCAAATTTGGATGACTCAAATAAGACCCGCACCCCAATTTTTCACGTGGTATTCGAGTATATACGGTATTATGGCAATAGTGTGTCCTCATGTAATGGTATGAATATTGAATAATATTTGTTGTGTATTGGTCAGGTTGTGATGAAGCACCCATCCGAAATGAATCCTGGAGATGATGAACCTCCAAACAAGAAGATGCGGACCGAGGAGAATCTCATGCCAGAAGGTTCTTTCCTGGCCAAATTCAAGGTAGCATATATTTCAAGACTATGCCTGTGCTATTTGCAAAAGACTTGTAGGAATTCTAATAAAATGTTCTTGTGTAGGGACCAGTATCCTTCAAGGTTGCTGTGCCTGTTATGACTGAAAAACCAGAATGGAGACTCAAAGGACAGCTGCTTAACCTTATGCTGCCTCTCACAGATACCGTGGCTGTTATCAAGTCAAAGATTCATGAGGACACTGGCATGCCACCAGGAAAGCAGAAACTGCAGTGGGAGGTACAGTTTAGTTATGTAAACTTAATATTGAAATCCATAAAAATTTGGCAAAAAAAGGGGAAGAATCCACCTACTTGCACGAGTTCTAGATGTTGTGTTTTTAATAATTACAGAACTTGTTGGCAAATATACCCTTGATGTATCTGTACCTTATTCATAGGGACCCTGACACTTATTCGCAAAATCTTCCAAAATTTAACAGAAACCCGATCACAGATCACTAAATTTGATAAATACCTCAAATTGAAGTCACAACAAAGCACAAAATTATTTTATTTCGCAACATCATGAAATAATACCGTTTTGAAAAATTATTCGTGAATTAACATTAAACTTTGAAAGATTATCCCGTCTCGTAAGTTAGCAGCATACTTCATACCACGTGCATACAGTCTGGTTAATTTGAAATTCCATTATAGGCTATATCGTATTTTCCGTCAAACTGTGGTTCCGTCAGATATATATTCTTTATAAAATTAACTGGTTATCTTGAACTCTTCTTATATACAGTGGAACTTCGTTAGCACGTTTTTGAAGGGACTGAAATAATTGAATGTCAAAAGCGGGAAAACGTACTATCGAAAACGCTATACAGTATTTACAACACGTAAAAATAATTTAATAAAAGCACGTCATAGACATGTGCGTGAAATTGCCAACCTTAAGAATCGTGTAAAAATAATTTAAAAAAACGCGTCATAAACGTGCGCGTGAAATTGCCGACCTTAAGAATTAGTTAATGCGTTACTAGTCACAACATAAACATAGGTTTGTCAGCAACTAACAGGGGGAATAAATAACAATGTAAAAATGAATTACAGTACAATATATAAACTTTAATCCTAATAATACATCTTACCTCACAGTCGAACACGAATATTTACACTGGTTTGAAATACATTTGTATGGTTGATTGCTTTCTTGGTTTTAATTTTAAAATTTTACTGTCCATCCTGTTTAATAAAGTCATTACTTCGTCATCAACTTCGAAACTACGCACGTACCGCTTCACTATGTCCATTGCCTCCATCACTTTTGACACCGTGGGAACTGGCTCCGGATTTGGCTCGTCATCACTTTCATCCTGCACTGACGCTTTTTCCATCGTCTGTTCTTCAAGAATTTCATCTATTGTCATAGTTTCACACACTGGAACATCGCCATCAACGTTCACATACGTTTCGAAAGTGACCTCTCCTGCTACTAGGCGCCATTCTTCACTCTCAGAAAAATCATCCAGCGTGACGTTATCAGTGCGAACACAACAAAAGCCGGCTGCATTGGAGCAGTTCCGAATGGTGTTTTGCTCCACAGAACCGCAGGCAAACTTAATGAAATGCATGGCATCTAACACGGTGATTCAACTGCTGCCAATCTTCTCTGTACTAGCCTCATGCGATACTTCTGCTTCATGCACCGTATTATGCCTTGGTCTAACCGCTGTAGCTTACTCGTGCAGTTTGCTGGGAGGAAAATGATCTTTATGTTTCTCAAATTAGAAACATTTGAGGGATGAGCGGGGCACTGATCAATGAAGAGTGCAATTCTCCTATTTCTTACGCCAAGCCTTGCATCCCATGCGCGTAAGAAATTCTCAAATACTGCGGAAGTTATCCACGCTTTCGTATTAAAAGTGTACTTGCATGGAAAAGATCGCACATTCTTGAAACATCGCGGATTTCGTGCTTTTCCGATTACCAGCGGTACCAACTTCTCGGTTCCACTTTCATTACAGCACAGGAGAACGGTAAGCCTTTCCTTGTTAAGTTTGCCTCCGTGACACTTCGCGCCCTTAAAATCCAGGGTTTTATCTGGAAGAGGATGATAAAACAGCCCCGTTTCATCTGCATTAAAAATATCGTTAGGAGTATAGTCTTTCAAAATTGCAGGAAGCGTTGTAGTTTTCCATGTTTCAATTGTTTCGCACAGTGTAGCGTCATTATCCAGGGCAGCAGCTTCGTCTCTCACACATCTATAAACTAGGTGATGTCAATTCTTGCATCTGTCAATCCAGCCATTAGATACTTCAAAATCATCAAGTCCCATCTTCTGTGCAGTAAGTGTTGCCAAAGCCCGAACCACAGTACCGTCTATCGGCACATTTGAAGATTACGCTTGCACAAACCACTTTAGAACAGCTTCTTCTAATTCTGGAAACTGACCCTGGCGATTAAGTTTTCTTTGAGCACTTTTCCCTTCTTCAAAAGCAGTCGTAATCAGTTTACGTTTGCTTACAATTGTATTTAAAGTAGACGGAGGAATGTTCAACTTCCGCGCTATATTTACAGGCTTCATATTTGGATTCCGATCCACTTCTTGAAGAATTTTTAGTTTTTCACTGTTTGTTATTTGCCTCACTCTCTTCTTCTCCATTGCACACACATAAGTAAGGCCCAAATAAAAATAGCCAAGAACGCCATATCACTATACAGCAAGCTATCGTCACTGAATGAATAGATGACACGACAGGAAGAACACTCGGTGCTAAACTGACCTACACTCTCGACTACTGCCGTGCCTATCTTACACAATCACTTAAGCTTGGCCGAGCTCTGATCGCTACGGTGCCAAGCTTACGCAGGAAGCACACTCGCTACTTAACCGTGGCCGAAGTCCAAGTGGACTGACAAATACGCAAGGACTGGCCAAAATATTGAACGGAAGAAGGTCAAAATTTGAACGTATTAAGCGGGTGCGCTAAAATTGCTAAAACGTGCTAAAGCAATATTTTACATACAATTTAGTGCTTTGGGACCGGGTCTTTTATAATTCGACGTAATATGCGGGGAAATCGTGTTAGTGAGGAACGTACTAACGAGATTCCACTGTATATAAAGCTCAATGTTGGTTTGTCTGTTATTTGTGCAAATCTACACCATTTCACCGATCTGAACCAAAATTTGTATACCTACCCTTTGGAAGCCTGCGGGTAACACTGTCTACTTCAAATTTCGGACAGACCCCTCCATTCCCTGCATTTAAGCCCTTTGGCACTAATCTACACAGTTTCACCGATCTGAACCAAATTTTGTATACTTACCCTTTGAAACCCTGCGGGTAACACTGCCTACTTGAAATTTCGGACAGACCACTCCATTCCCTGCATTTTAGCCCTTTGGCTCAAATCTACACTGTTTCACCGATCTAAACCAAACTTTATGTATTTACCCTGTGGAACCCGACGAGTAACACTGTCTACTTCAAATTCCGGACAGACCCCTCCATTCCCTGCATTTAAGCCCTTTGGCACTTATCTACACAGTTTCACCGATCTGAACCAAATTTTGTATACTTACCTTTGAAACCCTGCGGGTAACACTGTCTACTTGAAATTTCGGACAGACCACTCCATTCCCTGCATTTTAGCCCTTTAGCACAAATCTGCACCGTTTCACCTAATTGCAACGAATTTGAGATACCGTTTGAAACCCCGCTGATAACACTGTTCACTTGATATTTTGGACAACCTTCTCCTTTCCCTACATTTAGAATAACAGACAAAAGGAACTTGAAAACCACGTTTAAGGCCCTAGAACCATTCATGTCCGTAGTAGTGTAACTTTAAGAATATTATAATCAATCGTGAGGTGAGAACCAGAGGGTTCTATCTACACATTTAAGGATTTTGATTTTTTCATTGTAAATGGTACTGGGAGATATGTACTATCGTTATCCATGACGGCAACATCCGTATCATTTACCATTTCCAGTCAATATGCAGGTAAATTCAGTTCTATCTGCAAAAGTTTGCAAGGCTGAGAACCAGATGGTTCTACATGCAGAATGTTGGTAGACAGTACACACTGGATCAGCTGTTTGGAGTTGCTCACTTCTATCCCATCTCATCTGTTTGGCTATAACTCGTAAGAAGTCCAGGGAGAGAAAGCATAACCCTCAACAATGGAAAAAGAATATTCAAAAGAGACTGCGACAAAGTGGTGGCTGCGAAGGAAGCAAAACATAAAGACTGTAAGTGCAAATTTAAGTGTTATCATAAGATTTTTAAAGATGACCGGAATTCCATAATGATTTTTTTATTCACTGCAAGATATGAGAAAAACATTATATTTTACAAAACTCGGAGTGTAAATCTTCTCCGAGGACCATGAAAGTTGACCGTAAGAAACGTAAGTCTTTCTCTTACATTTTACAAGTGAATGTCACGCAGGTAAGAGTATGCAAGAGACGTTGTTGGTCAGTCAAAAAGTAATATACAATGTGCATTCTAACAAAGATAAAACATCTGGGACTCCAAAATTCAATGAGAGAGGAAAGAAAACGAGAGGATTTCCAAAAATTGTAACGATTTTGTTAAAAAGTACAATGAATCGTGTCCACGAGCTGAGTCGCATTACTGCATGGCTGTGACACAAAAGGAATACTTAAGTCCTGATTTAAGTGAAACTAGAATGTGTGAGATGTATAAAGAAGTTTGCATATAGAATTGCTATGAAGTACTTGTCAATATTTAACACTGAATATAATCTGGACTTCTTAGCACCAAAATCCGATCGGTGTGACCTTTGTGAGGAGTTTATCATGGCGAAAAGGGAAAATAGTCACAGAGTTTGTCATCGAAGTTTGATAACCATTTAGAAGAGAAATCATTCATGCGACAGGAAAGAGAACATGACAGACGAAGTGATGCTATGATGATATGCGTTGATCTACAAAATGTGATAGCATTACCTCGTGCAAATGTTAGTTGCTTCTTCTATAAAAGAAAGCTGATCGCTTGCAATCTTACTGCTCGTGTATCGAGGAATAAACATGGCTATTGTACTATTTGGCATGAAGAACTGTGCGGCAGATCTGGAAATGGCATTGCAAGTGCTGTAATTAAAGTATTAAAAAATGTTTCAACCGGAAGTTAGGGAATATATTGTTTGGAGTGATAGCTGTGTTCCTCAGAGTAGGAACTCACTGATTTCTTTTGCTTTGGCTAGCTTTCTTTAAGAAAATATCCACATAAGGGAAATCCCCATGAAATTTTCAGGAGGTTGACAACATCAATTCTTTGTGGTTATCAGAGGTATGGTCTCCAGTTTTACTAATAAGAACTCTTCTCTCTTGCAACAGGAGGTCACCATACATACCATGTACTTTAGATGAGAGCATCCGATTTCCGTGACTACTGGATTCAAACGAAACTGTTTCAGTATTGTAAATCACCGTATCTGCAGGTATCGCAGCTGAAATTTTGTGCAGACCTGTTCAGTGTGTACTTTAAGACAAGTCACGATACTCAGGAGTGGAATAAAGTCAAGATACCGAAGAGTAGAACCAACAGGACTGATAACAATCAGCAACAGAGCAATCCGACTTCCAGAAGCAAGGGTTTCTATATCATGGAGGAAAATTTCCAAGGAGAAGACTACAGATATCCATTCCATGATGAAATGGATGCCCTCTGTCGATGTAGAGTTCTACAAAGGATTTTTGAAATGAAGAACCTTATGACTCCAACATCTTATGCAAATTTTAGAGCCAAAAAGTTCTATCTGCATGCAAACTTTGGAATAAGTCATTAAAATACCTATGTTCTCTATGTGATTGTAATATTTGGTGTTAATTCTTTAAGTAGAACCTTGTATCATCATTTTGAAATACTTCACAAAGAGCAAGCTTCTATACTACACACGTTATGCAATTCCAAACTTCAAACACCTCTCCTGAAAAATTAACTTAGTCAGATAGAACCCTCTGGTTCTCACCTCACGAAATCTATTGTTGGCTAACAATGCAGGTTGCATCACGCCGCCCCTACCCGTGTTCTGGAGCAGAATTGCAAAAATAGTTACATCTTGCGCTGCTTATAAATTGCAGTCACGGGTAGTAATTAGTGCCAAAAGATTTCTTAGATCCCTGAAAACAGTTATCATGAAAATATTATGCTTCTGTATAAGTATGATGGTTTTGGTGCAGTACTTTGAGGTTATCAGCTGCAATAAGCGTTGGTGCTTTCAAATTTACTATCATTTATTCCGATCCTTATCCTTGAGCCCTATGTGGCGATAAATGACACTATTGCTACCTCAGGAGCTCGGGACAGCAGAAGTTTTCCAAAGTGCTCTGTGACAAAAGACGACTCTATTGGTCTCTACTTTTCTAACAGCTAATGAGATATAGGCCCTAGGCAGTGTCTTTTATTTCACTTACTCCTCTTTTTAATCATATTTTTCAATTCGTTTGTAAATTACATGTGTCAGTACTGTAGTTAGTAAATAGCTGTTTCCCTATTCATTATTATCATTATCATTATGGGAAAATGACCTGAATGTTACGTCCATTATACTGTACTACTTATCACCCCCACTGGGTAGATTATAGGCTAGGGAATAACCCACCCACCAAGGGAAGATGATTAAGAAAAGGAAATGGGTTTCGGACTGAAGAAAAAGGATAGAAAAATAGGAGGAGAGCCCCACAAAATTAATAAGCTTCACTTTAAACACACTTAAAGGCGATTGCCACAGAAACTTAACCTCCTGATATCTAAAATAGGTACGAGCTTGGTCGAGGCCAACGGGAACCGCAGCTGGGACTTGGGCGATTTGCAAGAGAGAGGCTTTAGTATGTTTCCTCCCAAGCATGTATAAAAGTATTATGTGGAAGGGTAATGGTCCGGCAAGACCGAGAGCAAACGATTTATTGTATGTCTTCTCAAAGAAATTAATTTTTTCGAAACGATTCGAAGAATGCCAATAGTTAATCAAGCTTGGTATTTTCAATTTTTTTGAAGTTATAGAATTCCTGAAAAGAGCGACCAAGTGCTTCAAGGAAGGGGAGTGACGAAAAAATTATAACTTGGAAAGTAATTTTGGTAAGTGACCCAATGGTTGCATTTGGAAATGGCTAAGCCCTTACTCAGCGAGAGGCCGGCTAAAAGCTTAGACAAAAAAGAAACACTTATCTTTTGGGAAATTGACCATAAGTTTTCGGAGAGGATCTCCACAAGCAGGTAGCTGGCGTAGCGAGCTTTACTTGCCTTACTGGCCAATTAGAATTAGCTATTAAAGCTAAGAGAAGCTTTGACAAGATTACCACTAAGAGTTTTTGCTCAAATGCAACGAGTGGTGAAATCCCTATCAATAGATTTAAGGGCATCGAGTAGGGAGAGCCAAGGAGTACAGGACCTTGCTTAACCGTTGTATTGGAAAAGTGAGAATCCAAAACCAAATATTTAATTTATTTAACAATTCAAAGAAGCGTAACTTCAACAAATAAATATGTTCTATGTAGTTAACAATTTGGGGTCGCAGACCTCCAACAACGTTCAGAAATTGCTCCAGGCAAATGACAATTTTTAAGGTTTTTAAACCTTGTATTAAAATCTTGGTAAGATTTAATAAAATAGGCAAAATGGAATAATTAAAGTTTTAACATTTACAGGAGTACAAGCAGTGTACTATAAGAAACCTCTGAAAGAACATTCTAACGAGAATAACAACTTCGAAGATAACAAAATAGAAAACTTAAAGAATAAAAAATGAAGTTTCTACAACTTCTTATATTTAAACAGAATTACTTTATGAGAATTATACAAAGAGAGCAGGTCACTTACTGTGAACCTGAAAAGTTAATCACAAGGAAGGTTCTAGACCTCCTATACTTTAAATAAGACTCGCAAGTTAAATGAGGCAGTTTTCATTTAGCGAGACCAAAAAATAACTCACTCAAAAGTTGAGAGAATTGTTTTCCCTGCTTTTGAAGGGAGGAACAATGGAAGTTTGAAACGTGTGCTAGACACGTAATTATACAGAGATACTTAATGATAAACCAACAAAATGGAAGGGCACTTCTTGGAATGACACCTTATTGGAACAGACCTAGATTAAAAGTTTATTGCTGATTGTTAGTAAGAGGTTTAGGAAAGAGAAATGGGAATTAAGGAAAATGTTCATGGCCTTATTTGAATATAAGCGGACGATCGCGAAGCGGTAGAAAAGTTGAGCAAGCACTGGTTTTCACTATAGTTCATTGAAATATATGAAAAGTTCACTGTGTAGACACAAAGTTTATGGAAAAGAAAGTTATTGCAATGATGAAAATAACTGGTTTCACTAGATAAGTGAGAGTCTATTTCTTGAGAAAGTTGTAAATTACAATTAAATACGCTATAGAAAATTCCCGCGGTGGCCGAAACTTCACTATGTAGTAATTTAGAAATAAGATAATTCAATTTTAAATAGAATTCTCACAGGTACGTGAGAAATACATGACGGCAGGACTTGTAGATTGAGTACAGAATCTGGAAGGTTCCAGAACAATCTTAGCAGTAAAATGGGGCTAATGTAAATCCAGCGGAGGAACTAGCTTGTTGAATTATAGACAGCGGGTAATTAGATAATATCCCACGTAGTGAGAGGATTTCTCATTTGAATAGCTTAAGAAAAGCTCTTTATAGTAAGGTCGGCTTATACAAGCGAAAGCTTAACATGGCAAATCCCACGAAGAATGATTTTTTCCCCAAAATAAATACTTTCACACTGTCTATAAAAGTATCATTGAAAACACGTGGAAGTTAAAACCATGAAGATGAGGTTAAAACTTGAAGAAGGTACTTATCTTTGTTGCATGTCGAAGTGAAGTTCCTCACTGATGCCTAGAGTTCCAACATGGCGTGGAATTTAAAAAATGCCTCGTTAGGTCAGGAGGCTAGCTCTGGTTGAGCCTTAACTGATTGATTCAACTGCCGACTGAGAAGTGAGACTTGCTCAACGAAGCACGGAAGGTCCTAGGAAGGGGAGAGAGTGGGGGTAGGAAACAAAAGGTATACATATCAGCATAACCAACTTATCAAAAATAAATGTTCTTCTTGATGGATGGTCTTCTAAGAATTGATAGTAGGCGATATTAGCGCAGCATGGCGAGTGAAACAGTAGACGTAGTCCTCTTGCTCAAGGAGAAAATAGCTGGCGATAGTAACAAGATCTGGTGGCCAGATGGATATGTAAGTCCTCTTGCACGATGAGGAATTGAGTAACTTCAGAGGTTCGCTACTAGATGACGCTAGGTGGGTCACAGAAGTTATATATCTGAAACATACTTATGAAGACGTAAGAGATTTTCCCATCAAGGAGAAAACAGAAGATCACTGTTGGTGTTTGGCAAAGAGGAAGGAAGAAATGAACATGCAAGGAGCAGTAGACATTATATCTCAGGTACCGTGTATTCAAAGAATACACCATACTGGGGGGTAAACACCAACAGAGAGCAAATAAGCAGTTACACATTTAATGGCAGCGGAGCGATCAAAGACAGTGGTCTTGTGATCGGTCCATTAGTGGTCAAGATTCTGGCCACCCTGACTCTCCCATCTCTCCCAGGATAACACTCGGTCACCCTACCAGAAATCCATACTAGGGGGGGTGAGACATCCCTAACCAAGACCAAGTCCCCCACCTTAATGTCGGGACTGGAAAGAAACCACTTCTGTCTCCGTTGTAAGGAAGTTAAATATTCCAAGTTCCACCTTTTCCAAAAAGAATTACGGAGGGCTTCAAGTTTCCGCCAAGCGATAGGTAGATTAGAATCCCTGTAAGAATTGGGAAGAGGAGGAGGAGCAGAAAGAGAAGTGCTTATAAGGAAGTGACCAGGTGTAAGTGGAAGCAGGTCATCAGGGTCATTGGACAGCGGAGTTAAAGGTCGAGAATTAACAACACCTTCAATCAGAACAGACAGTGAATTGAATTCTTCGTAAGTCAGAATTCGATTACCTAAGACTTTTCTTAAATGACGTTTAGTAAGCTTTACGCAAGATTCCCACCTACCACCGTGATGAGGAGCATAAGGAGGTATAAAGCGCCATTTGAAACCCTTTGAGTAGGAAAAATTAGAAATTTGTTCCATGGCAGGAGAGGAAGTAAGAGCTTTCTTCCACAGGGAAGCTGCGCCCTGAAAAGTGGAAGCGTTATCAGAGAACATCTCTGAAGGCACACCACGCCTAGCAGTGAAGCGAGAGACAGCTGATAGAAAATAAGAAGTAGAAGCATTCGTTACTAGTTCCAAGTGGATTGCGCCTGTAACCATGCAAACAAAGAGAGAAACATAAAGCTTACCAAACAATTTGCGTTTAGCTTCAGGAGAATTTCGTTGATATTGAAACGGACCCATATAGTCCACACCAGTTAAAGCAAATGGGCGTATAGAAGAAGAGCGAAAAGAGGGCAGATCGCTCATTAATTGAGTATTGATTTTAGGTTTCGCTTTAAAGAAAGGAATGCACTTATGAATTACAGAAGAAACTTCATGAATTCCATTTATAATCCAGTACTTTTCCCTTAAAAGGCAAAGCAGAGTGCGTGTACCAACATGCAGATTACGATAATGAAAGTCACGTATAATTAAAGAAGTAACGTGATGTTTGGAAGGCAAAATAACGGGATGCTTTTTGTCCTCAGAGAGTAAAGATTGCGAGAGCCTTCCACCTACCCTGAGTAACCCATGGTCATCAAGGAACGGGGCTAAAGCACGAAGACGGCTGGATTTGGGAAGATCTCTTTTAGAAGAAAGCAAAGACAACTCAGAAGAAAAGGCTTCTTGCTGTGTCAGTTGTAAAACTTTAATGGTGGCGAGATTCAATTCATGATTGGTAAGGTGTGGTTTGGGGAGAAGAGGTTGGTCAACCACAAAATATTTCCATCTAAGGAGATAGGCGATAATTCGTATTAATTTATGAAAGGAAGAATAGCGTGACAACAAAGGATAAGAAGCATTAGAAACCAGACACGAGGCAATAGACAGAGGTACTTTAGCGTCAGGCAAGTTGGAGTTTGTAGCTGGAGGTTTAGCAGGCCATGAAGAAGAGTCTTTGATTAACCACGAGGGCCCATGCCAGTACAATTGGGAAGCTGCCAATTGAGAGGGTAAACAACCACGAGAGATAATGTCGGCTGGATTATCCGCACTGGGAACATGCCTCCATTGACATCCAGAAGAAAGAGTTTGAATTTTGGAAACCCTGTTTGCGACAAAAGTTTGCCAGTGAGAGGGGTTTTTAGCGATCCAAGAAAGGGTGATCATGGAATCGCTCCAGAGATAGATTTGCGAGAATTCGACTTTCAATACTTCCCGTAATTTCTTGACAAGTTCTGCAGCCATGAGTGCAGCGCACAGTTCGAGCCTAGGCAAAATGATAGTTTTAAGAGGAGCGACCTTCGATTTGGCGCAAACAAGGTTGGAAACTAGAGATCCATAGAATGAATCATGGTAAACTAAATATGCACAGCAACCGTAAGCTTTTTCGGAACTGTCCGCGAACACATGGAGGAAAAAGAATGCATTAGAATGAGAGCTGATTAAATTCCTGGGAATTTCAATAAGGGAAAGATCCAGCAAATTGCTGCGAAACGAGAGCCAACGATTCAGAAAAGATAGAGGGACAGTATCATCCCATTCACATTTAAGCGACCACAGCTCTTGCATGAAGAGTTTGGCTATAACGATAACTGGGGCAAGAAATTGAAGCGGATCAAAAATTTTTGCAATTTCAGAGAGTATTTGTCTTTTTGTATTAGGAAGCTCTTCTGCGAGCGTAACTTTATAGATAAGAGTGTCAGTGCTAGTGCACCAATGAACTCCTAAAGTTTTTATAGATTCGGAGTTTCCACAGATTTCGACAGAAGAGGGATCTACGTCTTCGATGGGAAATTGGGCGAGAAACTCAGGGGAGTTGGAGTTCCACTTATGAAGTGGGAAACCTCCATTCCTTAGTAATGCTTGAAGTTCTAAAGACACAAAAGAAGCTTCCTCCTAAGTAGAGAAGGACTGCAAGTAATCGTCAACATAGAATGACCGAGTTAGTGCTTCAGAGGCTTTGGGGTTAAATAAATGACCATCTTGTGAGGCTAGCAAGTGTAGGGATCGGATAGCAAGGAAAGCAGAGGGTTTTAAGCCATAAGTAACCGTTTTCAAGCGAAATACCTTAATGGGCTTATTGATTTCATCACGCCACAAGATTCTTTGAAGATCTCGTTGTTCTGGTTGAATTAACACTTGACGGTACATCTGTTTTATATCGGCTATGACAGCTATGGGAAATAATCGAAAGTTTAAAAGTATAGCAGATAAATCTGATTGAATAGCAGGACCAGAATAAAGAGTGTCATTAAGGCTGTTGCCATTAACGTCGGGTGATGAACCATTGAAAACAACTCGGATTTTATCTTTTACAAGAGGGTTTTTCCACACAGGATGATGATTTAAATAAACCGTTTCGATTGGGGGGTGCAATTCATCATCGGATTTGTTAACAACCTCCATATGATCTAAGCTTTCATACTCATCCATGAACTCAGTGTACTGCTTTTTGACAAGAGGTTCTTTTCTAAATTTGCTCTCGATAGCAAAGAGAGCTTTTCGAGCTTTAGGCTGAGAGTTGATAAGTTTGGGGGGATTGTGTAATCTTGGCATTTGAACAATGAACCGGCCATCAGAAGAACGAGTGGTCGTGTTCAAAAAAAGTTGCTCACAGAATTCATTTTCTGAAGAAGTTACATTAGGAGAATCAACATTTTCAAGCCTCCAAAACTGTTCCAGATCAGTATTGGAGAAGTAACATTGCGATGCAGGTTGGGGTGAATAATGGGGAAGTTGCCCTGTGACAATCCATCCAAAATTAGTGTCTCTAGCGACCACGTTTGAGGATAGCTTGCGAACCTGTTTCCGAAGGCAGTTCCAAAAGACATTGGCACTAAAGAGTATGTCAATGGGATTTTGTATGTTAAACGAAGGATCGGCTAACCTTAAATGCGAGGGAATGTTTAACCCTGAAATATCAACCGAGTGACTAGGAGTGTCTTCTCCAATGCTATTGAGAATTAGACAATTAAGTTTAAAAAAGTTGTTTCTATGACAAATATCTCTTATGGTTAGTTTTGAAAATTGTAAAGCTTGCGATTTTGAGCTGTTGATGCCCGACACATTGATAGAAGTGGGGTTTACGGGTAGGCCTAGTTTTCTAATCAAGGAATTAGACACAAAATCATGAGTTGCAGCTGAATCTAGAAGGCCGCGTGCACGGACCCAGTTGCCAAAGTTATCCTGAACTTCAATTTGAACAGTAGACAACAATACTTGAGCACTGCGAATGGACTTAGCATTTTGAATGTATGATGAAGCATTAGAACTGTTAACACTATCATTTTTAGGAGAAGTGGATGCTGTTGATGACCTTGCCTGATCATGACGATGTAGCAAAGTATGATGAGCCTTTTCACAATGGTAACAAAGTCTTGTGGACTTACAATTAGAAGCAGAATGCGTGGGCGCTAGACAGTTGAAACAATGTTTATTTTGAGCAACTAGTTTTCGTCTGTCGTCGACTGACATTTCTTTAAAGGATTTACATAAGTATAGGGCATGGGAATCTTTACAAAGTATGCACTTTACCGGTTCGTTTAAACTTTTGCGAGGTTCGCTTTGCGTATTTAAAACAATAGAGCTAGCAACACGACGTTCACTAGACCTAGTTGGGTAACCAGTAGTGTTTGATTTGAATTTGGATGAGCTGAACCCTGATTTTTGGGTATTAGACGCTGAGCGTTCGCTTTTGGGTTTGATGGACATTAATTCAAATTTGGAACTAGGAGATGAAGGTTCGCTCTGATTAGCTAGCGCGGTTAAAAGTTGGCATCTAGCGTTTATGAAAGTGACTAAATGCTCGTAAGTATAGTCGTCTTCTTTAGAAAGTTCGATTTCCCAAGCTTTGAGGGTAGCAACATCAACTTTAGAAACCACTAAATGTATTAGGAAAGTATCCCAATAATTAGTAGGTTGATCTAATTGGGACAAAGCCTTTACGTGAAGCTGTGTAGTGTCAACTAGAGTGCGCAGACTAGTGACGTCATTATGCTGTGACGCAGGTAGATTGAATAGAGCCCTTATGTGGCGTTGAATGCGTAACCGTAAATTTCCATATCTATCCTTTAATAAGTTAAAGGTAATGGAATAATTTTCGGCACGAAGAGGAAGTGCTTCGACCAACTGCAAAGCTTGACCTCGGAGGATAGATCTCAAATACTGAAACTTGTAAATGACTTGAATGTCTTCATTGTCGTGAACAAGGGAGCAAAATAATTCATAAAAAGAATCCCAAGCGGATTCATCTCCAGAAAAATGGGGCAAATCAATTTTCGGTAAAATTGGTTTGGGCTTGTGAGTACCCTCACGGAAAGAAGTTTGTGGTTCGTGAAGGGAACCAAGAACAGAAGCGTCCTTTTTCTGCTCCTCTTCGAGTTGGCGTATTATTTTGAAAGCAGAACCTATGCCTTCGTAATATTGGTTTTCTACTTCAACTCGATCTTCGGTTTGATTGAGCATGCAAGTTTCTATTTCAGTTTGGATGTTACAATAATTTTCGTAAGACCGTTCATAATCTCGTACGCGATGTTTTAACAAGTCTAATTGAGCTTCTGAGGGATCTAGCTCTTTTATGTACTTTCTGAAACGGGTAATTTGTCCTTTGTAGGATGCTCGTTTAGAAGTAAGTTTTTCATCTTTATCCTTCTCAGTAGGAGCCATGTTATAAAAAATAGATTGAAATGTAACTCACGATACTGTGGAACCTTGGAAATGCTGTCAAGCTGGCAGCAGCGAATGGGTAGAAAGCACGGGACCCACCAAAGAAGACAGGAGTGGTCTCGTTCCCTTTCACAGGCTTTGCACGATGTAATTATAGCTGAAAAATTCAAAGTAAATATTAATAATTTGCAGAATATTGCCAAATAGAAAAACTGAAAAAAGGACTCTCCCGGGTTTCTGGTACCAATCTTTGGGTAGATTATAGGCTAGGGAATAACCCACCCACCAAGGGAAGATGATTAAGAAAAGGAAATGGGTTTCGGACTGAAGAAAAAGGATAGAAAAATAGGAGGAGAGCCCCACAAAATTAATAAGCTTCACTTTAAACACACTTAAAGGCGATTGCCACAGAAACTTAACCTCCTGATATCTAAAATAGGTACGAGCTTGGTCGAGGCCAACGGGAACCGCAGCTGGGACTTGGGCGATTTGCAAGAGAGAGGCTTTAGTATGTTTCCTCCCAAGCATGTATAAAAGTACTATGTGGAAGGGTAATGGTCCGGCAAGACCGAGAGCAAACGATTTATTGTATGTCTTCTCAAAGAAATTAATTTTTTCGAAACGATTCGAAGAATGCCAATAGTTAATCAAGCTTGGTATTTTCAATTTTTTTGAAGTTATAGAATTCCTGAAAAGAGCGACCAAGTGCTTCAAGGAAGGGGAGTGACGAAAAAATTATAACTTGGAAAGTAATTTTGGTAAGTGACCCAATGGTTGCATTTGGAAATGGCTAAGCCCTTACTCAGCGAGAGGCCGGCTAAAAGCTTAGACAAAAAAGAAACACTTATCTTTTGGGAAATTGACCATAAGTTTTCGGAGAGGATCTCCACAAGCAGGTAGCTGGCGTAGCGAGCTTTACTTGCCTTACTGGCCAATTAGAATTAGCTATTAAAGCTAAGAGAAGCTTTGACAAGATTACCACTAAGAGTTTTTGCTCAAATGCAACGAGTGGTGAAATCCCTATCAATAGATTTAAGGGCATCGAGTAGGGAGAGCCAAGGAGTACAGGACCTTGCTTAACCGTTGTATTGGAAAAGTGAGAATCCAAAACCAAATATTTAATTTATTTAACAATTCAAAGAAGCGTAACTTCAACAAATAAATATGTTCTATGTAGTTAACAATTTGGGGTCGCAGACCTCCAACAACGTTCAGAAATTGCTCCAGGCAAATGACAATTTTTAAGGTTTTTAAACCTTGTATTAAAATCTTGGTAAGATTTAATAAAATAGGCAAAATGGAATAATTAAAGTTTTAACATTTACAGGAGTACAAGCAGTGTACTATAAGAAACCTCTGAAAGAACATTCTAACGAGAATAACAACTTCGAAGATAACAAAATAGAAAACTTAAAGAATAAAAAAGGAAGTTCCTACAACTTCTTATATTTAAACAGAATTACTTTATGAGAATTATACAAAGAGAGCAGGTCACTTACTGTGAACCTGAAAAGTTAATCACAAGGAAGGTTCTAGACCTCCTATACTTTAAATAAGACTCGCAAGTTAAATGAGGCAGTTTTCATTTAGCGAGACCAAAAAATAACTCACTCAAAAGTTGAGAGAATTGTTTTCCCTGCTTTTGAAGGGAGGAACAATGGAAGTTTGAAACGTGTGCTAGACACGTAATTATACAGAGATACTTAATGATAAACCAACAAAATGGAAGGGCACTTCTTGGAATGACACCTTATTGGAACAGACCTAGATTAAAAGTTTATTGCAGATTGTTAGTAAGAGGTTTAGGAAAGAGAAATGGGAATTAAGGAAAATGTTCATGGCCTTATTTGAATATAAGCGGACGATCGCGACGCGGTAGAAAAGTTGAGCAAGCACTGGTTTTCACTATAGTTCATTGAAATATATGAAAAGTTCACTGTGTAGACACAAAGTTTATGGAAAAGAAAGTTATTGCAATGATGAAAATAACTGGTTTCACTAGATAAGTGAGAGTCTATTTCTTGAGAAAGTTGTAAATTACAATTAAATACGCTATAGAAAATTCCCGCGGTGGCCGAAACTTCACTATGTAGTAATTTAGAAATAAGATAATTCAATTTTAAATAGAATTCTCACAGGTACGTGAGAAATACATGACGGCAGGACTTGTAGATTGAGTACAGAATCTGGAAGGTTCCAGAACAATCTTAGCAGTAAAATGGGGCTAATGTAAATCCAGCGGAGGAACTAGCTTGTTGAATTATAGACAGCGGGTAATTAGATAATATCCCACGTAGTGAGAGGATTTCTCATTTGAATAGCTTAAGAAAAGCTCTTTATAGTAAGGTCGGCTTATACAAGCGAAAGCTTAACATGGCAAATCCCACGAAGAATGATTTTTTCCCCAAAATAAATACTTTCACACTGTCTATAAAAGTATCATTGAAAACACGTGGAAGTTAAAACCATGAAGATGAGGTTAAAACTTGAAGAAGGTACTTATCTTTGTTGCATGTCGAAGTGAAGTTCCTCACTGATGCCTAGAGTTCCAACATGGCGTGGAATTTAAAAAATGCCTCGTTAGGTCAGGAGGCTAGCTCTGGTTGAGCCTTAACTGATTGATTCAACTGCCGACTGAGAAGTGAGACTTGCTCAACGAAGCACGGAAGGTCCTAGGAAGGGGAGAGAGTGGGGGTAGGAAACAAAAGGTATACATATCAGCATAACCAACTTATCAAAAATAAATGTTCTTCTTGATGGATGGTCTTCTAAGAATTGATAGTAGGCGATATTAGCGCAGCATGGTGAGTGAAACAGTAGACGTAGTCCTCTTGCTCAAGGAGAAAATAGCTGGCGATAGTAACAAGATCTGGTGGCCAGATGGATATGTAAGTCCTCTTGCACGATGAGGAATTGAGTAGCTTCAGAGGTTCGCTACTAGATGACGCTAGGTGGGTCACAGAAGTTATATATCTGAAACATACTTATGAAGACGTAAGAGATTTGCCCATCAAGGAGAAAACAGAAGATCACTGTTGGTGTTTGGCAAAGAGGAAGGAAGAAATGAACATGCAAGGAGCAGTAGACATTATATCTCAGGTACTGTGTATTCAAAGAATACACCACCCACTACCACCACAAAAAATTATATTTTTAAACTTGGTTTTCCTGATAGTTTAGGTATAATGTGCCAGTTCTGTAGTAGTATTCATTATCATCCATAAATCCACCGGGTGGAGCCGGGCACTACTGCTAATACTCTATAATTCGTACTGGACCCATTCCACAGGCACAAAACAGATAAATACATTCCATTATAGTTGCCGACCTCCTTTGAGGAGATGGCACAAGCAGGCCAGCTCGAAGAATAATAAAGCCTGTGGACCAGACAATATATGTAACGAGCACCTTAAAATTGCTCTCCCAGTGCTAAAAGAAGCAATAACATCTCTCCTGAAAGAATGCCTCAGGCAAGGAAATATCCCCCATAGCTGGAGAAGGTCCACAGTAAAACTGCTGTATAAAGGAAAGGGATGCACCGAGGACCCAAACTCCTATAGAGATATTGCACTGGAATGTGCGTTATTCAAAATTCTAACAAAACTTTTATGCCAACGCCTTAATAGAGAAATCGATCCTAAGCTCCCGGAGGAGCAATTTGGTTTCAGAAAAGGAAGATCTACAACACAGGCTATCCAATGCCTTCTAAATGATATCGAGACAGCTCTGACAGTCCCAAAAGGAAAGCTATGTGCCATATTTATAGACTTCTCCTAAGCTTTCAACATGGTCAATAGGAAGATCATCATAGAGAAACTAGGAAAACAAATGAGAAGTAACAGCTATACAAAACGGCTTATCACAAGCATCCTGGCCTCAAATTACATAGAGATAAGCAATGGAATCACAACATCAAACCCAATAGATCAAACAATCGGTGTATTGCAAGGAGACCCTCTAAGCCCATTACTGCTCATCATCGCGACGGCAGATATCACACAGGTAGTCTCGGAGAAAGTAATTCTGTATATGTACGCTGACGATATTGTGCTGGCCTCGAGATCTCAAGAGGAACTACAATCTGCATTTCATCTGCTGTTGGAATGGGCGGAAGAGAATGAACTCAGCCTAAACGAAAACAAGACTGTGTCAATGACTTTCCGCAAAGGGGGGAAAACCAGTAGTTTTTCACACACACAGAAAACCCCTGGAGAGCGTTTCTAACTTTAAATATCTAGGCGTGACACTTCAGACAACGGGCAATGCGTTTACGCTTCACGTTAACCATAGGATCAGTGCGGCTATGAGGGCCATAAATGATATCAGACAGTTGAGAAAACTCTCCGTCAAAACAGCCTTGAAACTCTTCCAGCTCAAGGTTACACCCGTTGTAACGTATGGATTAGAGAATATCTGGGCACATCTCAAATTGAAACACCTGGAAAAGTTGGAAAAACTCAAAGCGACTTTCTTAAAGAAGGTTCTGTGTGTTTCAAAATACACGCTTTCAAGACCAGTCTATGAATTAACACGTGAATTATATTATGTGTAAGAGCTCCCCTCCAACTGTCGCTACCGTCTACACCAGCATACGTGCAACTCATGGAGAACCTGAAATCGAAGAAGAAAGACATATGGTGGGATTTCTACATCACTGACGCAATGACCTGCAATGATTGGAAACGGGGAGGCTACGAACTAAGACATACTGTTACACGCTTTGCCATACATGGCTTTCACCATAAGCTGTGCAAGTTACAGAAGTTTCACCAGCCAGACGCAGACTGTGTTTGTGAACGTTGCGGCAAATGTTGAGAAAGATATCATGCGATGTACTGTACATATAGACTTGAATCTCTGACGTCCTTCTGTTGTAATGAATAGTTTATTCCTATGTATGTTTCATTTTGTCTGTATCATTCCTTTGGCTATTAGCTGCAATAAATATTTTATTACAAGCAGGCCATTGACATACATTATTCCAATTTCAAAGAGAAAGAAAGAAACCTTTTAAGCCTTGGTTAGTGGAGGGCCATTTTGCCAAATTTTGAGAAAGTTAACTCCAGACAGATGATTGCCACTGATCATCTTCTCTAGGCCTCTGTCACACTTTTTCATTTTAGTTTATTTTTGTATTGCAAACAAGAATGAATTTTGCACCAGATGTACCCCCAGTCATCTGGTCCACAAGAAGAGATGTAACACTGCAGGATCAGGTCGGAATTGTGTTAAAACACTCCTTATAGGCCAAACTAGTTTTTTGCTGCCCATTAAGTCTTAATTCATGGCTGGCTACGTGGCTCATCGGTAACGTTCTCGCTTGCTGAGCCCAAGGTTGCAGGTTCGTATCCTAGCGCAGTCAGCTGGCATTTGAGGGTGCGCAAATGTGAGGGAGCCGTGTCAGTAGATTTGCTGGCATGTTAAAGATCCGCCTCGGGGCAAAATTCCGGCACCCCGGCGTCTCTAAAAGCCAGAGTAGTTACAAGGGACGTAAAACCAATAACATTATTATTATTACCATCTTAATTCATGTAACATGGAGGGGGACATAAACACAGATAGGACGGAATAGGGACTATGGTTGTGTTTAGGACACCAGGTAATACCAGTATACACATTTTTAGTTTTACCATATTTTGTTCAAAGTAAAAACCGAAAACTCCTGGATTTGATGAGGAGTTCTTGAGATGAGGACCAGTTGTCCAGTGACAAATTCCATTGTGCCATGAACAGTCCATTTTGGAGTTTAAATACATAGGTGCATGTATTTGTTTTGATTTCAGGGCTTGTTCTTCAAAGATTCCAACTCTCTGGCCTACTACAACATCATGCCTGGCACAATTATTGCTCTGCAGCTTAAGGAACGTGGTGGTCGCAAGAAGTAATCTGAAACTTCATATCAACACACATGTAATCTCGACTTTCCTAGTGAGGGAAAAATGTGTAATTCAGTTGGTTATGTCAACTCTCATTTTCTTACTGAATCTGTTACTCTGCTTCAGAATAAATTCTGTCTACAGATTTAATACTTTGTTTCTTTGTTCCAGGAATATTTTATGAAAAACATTTTTGTTGTTGTTGCTTCATTTAGGGATTTGGGTTATCAGACCTCGAAAAATTGGAAAAAGCATAGTGTCCTAGAAAGCCAGAATATTCCAAGTGACAGACAATCTTGAGGATTCGTTCATGTTACTAAAAGATTGAGATGAGCCATTTATTCTTACAGGTAAAATATCGTAAGAGGGACATGTTTATTTTTACATTGAAGTTTTATCATAGCTAGATCCAGTTTTAACACTGCATGTTGTGACAGAATATAGAATTTCATCAATTTGCCGCGTAAGATGCTCTGACTTTCTAGGGATGATACGAAGTGAAGCATTTTCTCAATGATTTAGTGATATAGAATTCGGAAAACCATCATATTAATACTGGAATCCAGTGCTGTATCAGTGGAGTACATCCTCTCCTCTTCACAAGTAATGAAGTGGAGTTTAGTGGTTAGACTCACTACCGCTCCGTAAAGTTGGTAATACGAGTGCAGCGTCACTACTGGCATCCTTCGATAATACCTTGGTACTACTTTCCCAGTGTGAGAAGCAAAGATGATTTGAGGATATCTGATGTGTTAAAATCTTGTCAATATTTGCAGTAAAGGGTCTTCTTCTTCTTCTTCCTCGCCTTTTCCCGTTACGAGGGCTCGGCTTTCTTAATCCTGAGGCACCAGTTATTTCGTTGTAGCATCATCAGCAAAGAGACCCAATACTCTCATGTCACTTTGGACATTCGTCATCCATGTTGTTTGAGGTCTGCCGATCCCTCTCTTTTGTGTAGCCATGGAGATGCACTTCTTCACTACATGATTTTCCGGTCTTCGCATAACATGTCCATACCACCTTAGCCTGGACTTTACAAGTTTCTGCTTTGAAACTGCCTCGCACATGTTTATTATGGATTTTATCTTTGAGAGTAAGTCCACCTGCCCAACGTAACATACGCATTCCAGTGGTATGTTGCTTTTGCTCATGTGCCTTTGTAGTAGCCCATGTTTCACTACCATACAGTAGGATTGGTCTTACGGCAGTTTTATAAACTTTACCTTTGGTTCTTATCGGTATTTTCGGATCACGCCATTTGTTCCACCCAGACGTGGCCCTATGGATTATATCGGCGGTTATCGTGCCATCTTCAGCAATGACACAACGTAGATATTTAAATTTTGTTACTCTTGGTAAGGTATCACCATCTAGTTTAAGCTCCGTATTTGTCATGGAAAGAAAGACAAATGAGTTTGTTCTGAACCAAATTTAGGAGAATCGATGGCTGTTGAACACCCATCAAGAAAAAGAAAGCAAAATTCATGGAACACATACTCGGACAACACTGTCCTCCAGGTATTTTTTGAAGAAAAATTTTTGTGAAAGAAACCAAGGGGACGTCCAAGACAATCGTATCTCAAGAACATTGTCAAGGAAATAGAATGTGACTCGTATGCCCACATGAAGAGAACTGCTGAAGACCGTAAGAAATGGCTGCAAGGACGGGGCTTTTAGCCTTTAGAAGCCGCATACCATATATTCAGTCTTGGTTCTACTAATGCGAAGTCCATTAGACTCGAGAGCTCTTCTCCATTGGTCTAAACTCCTGTAGGTCATAAATACTGTCAGATATTTGTGCCACTTCGTCCGCATACAAAACATTCCACGGCAAGGGTTTCTGAATTTGTTTTGTTAGGTAGTTTATGGTAATATTGAATAACAGTGGACTTAAAGAGTACTTCCCTGACGAACCCCCACTTTGATATCAAATCTTTCGGAACAACCAGTTGGGCTTCTGACACATATTTGAAACATTTCTAAATATATCTTGGTTAGGGAGGTCAACCAAGAACAACTAGCCCCACCGTTGGGCAATAAATGAAACATATCTATTTATTAGTAATACTTTAATGTCGGAAAAAGTGATTGGTACTTCCTTCTCTAGCCACACGTTGGTGCGTCAATGAAACAAATCTTATACTGGTAGTTCATTAAAATGGGTTACCTTCTTTCTTATAATAATAATAATAATAATAATCGACGGGGTCAAGATGATGTTGCACACATAACGAAATCAGAAATACAATACTATTACTACCCTTTTGTCTACATGTAAGCAATTTTCATTACCTGCATCTCTTGTACAGTGTCCAATGCAACTTTCTTTCTTCTCCACTTACAAAGCTTAATCTTCTTCTGCTCCATTCTTGATTATTACTCCACCTTTTGTGGGTAATACAACCCTTAATACTGGTCTGTCTGCACGGACAAACCAATTCATAATATTTGACACTCCCGCAATTCATATATAACTCCTTTCTTTATTTTCCTCTAATAAAATCCACCTTCACATCACAACATTTTGAATCTCTCCTTTTCATTCTCATAGACCAAGTCAGATTCCTTCAGAGATAACCCAATCCATTTTAAAACATATCCTCACTATCATTTATTCCGACCACAAAAACTCTATTTTTCTTTCCAAGCCCAAGGAAGATACTATCTCACTTCCAAACCAAACATCACCATAGTAACCTTGACCTAAGTGGCCAAAGCCTCCTGCCACCCACTGCTGGACCAGCACAAAGAATCTCTATGCCACAAAGCACAAGACTCTCCATTGGTGCCCCAGCAATATGTGGCTATGGTTAGTAACCTCAAAACTACAGGTGAGCTCTGTAACCAAAGTTCGGTTACAGAAACGCCCCCTCGATAATTAATAATGTAACTCAAGGTTACAGATTCATTCTCGACTCGCACACAAAATACATCCAGCATACACAGACTAAAACTATCAGTAAACAAAGTGAAACAAATTATGGATCATCATCTTCAGACTTTGCTTTATTCTCTTCGCCAATAGTGGCAGCGTCATCTTCCATTTCAATGGCATTGTCATCATCTTCAGAAAGACCCTTGGCACTATCATCGCCAGAAACCAATTATTCTAAGTTCACCAGAATCACCAGCATAAATTTTTCTTCTGATCGAGTAGCCGAAACTATATCATCGAGTCTATTAGACACTCCTTCTCCATCAGAAAATCTGACAACAATATCATAGTCAGAAGGAACGGCAGAATCGTCATCAGTAAGGCCCGGATAGTTATGTGTTTAAATATTTTCTATTTATTTACATATTTTTACAATTTTTATAAATAAATACATATTCCGGCGTGTTTATTCATAAGCACTTATGTCCTATATTTGGTCGTATGTTACTCTTCTTGGATGACTGCTGCCCACATTTTCGACCCTTTGAAATTCCAGTAATTGGCTTATCTATTTCGTCAGTGCACCATTGTCTCCATACTGTAGTAGTATTTCAAGACAGGGATTTTCCAGTCATTAAGTACAGCAGGGGGGCTGGAGTTAACAGGCTCATTAGGCCTCCACTAGTCCTTACCTAGACGGGAAATTTTAGTTTAAATCACTATGGTCTGCGAAGGTTGTGAGTATACTGACAGTGGCGTTCTCGTTTCAACGAATACGATGCGTCCCAAAAGTGCGAAATGTGTTACTTTGAATCGTTTAGTGCGAGAGTTCGGAGACATTTTTAAAACTGATGGAACTGTTATATTTCACAACATTTATGAGAAACCCATAGCGGCAGACATGCGTTCACAAGTTACGCAACATGTTGTGACAGCGAAATACGAGAAATGTGCATCTTTAAAGAAGTCCACCCGACGTTTGCTTCCCGAAATGCAGGATGTGAGATCTGGTCCAGCAAACTGCCAGTTCTCACAAGACATTTGCCATGCATTTCTTGCGGTTGATATACCACTGAACAAACTGCAGAATCCAGTGCTACGTGGCACGTTAGAAAAGTACGTCAAAATTCCTCTCCCCGACGAGTCAACACTGCTTAAGAACTATTTACCTAAACTTTACTCTGAGGCAGTGCACAGAATTCGTAGTGAAATTGGCGACAACGCTGTGTGGATTACAATGGACGAGACGACCGACGAAACTGGCCGTTACGTAGCCAACATCATAGTTGGTGCGTTAAAATGTGATCCATCACAGTCATTTTTACTGACAGCTGTTCATCTTGAGAAAACCAACAGTTACACAGTAGCTAAAGCTTTCAATGATGTTATGGGGCTTCTGTGGTCTCATGGCATCCGATATACTAAAGTGCTTCTATTAATTACAGACACTGCACCTTACATGGTTAAAGCATCCCAGGGGTTGAAAATTCTGTACAGAAAGATGATTCATTTAACTTGTTTAGCACACGGCATGCACCGTGTTGCTGAAACAATTAGGAGTATTTTTCCAAATGTAAACAGAGTAATAGCATCCGTGAAGAAAGTGTTTATTAAAGCACCCAGTCGAGTGAGTTTATTCAAACAATATGCCCCTGATTTGCCGCTATCTCCACAACCAGTTTGCACCAGGTGGGGTACTTGGCTGGAAGCGGCGTGCTATTATGCGGACAATTTTGAGGTTACAAAACCAGTCCTCGTAGCCGGTGGAATAACTGGAAAGTTCTTTGCGTACCGGTATATGTTACAAGTTGGAAATTATAAAATTCTGTTTATTTTTGTGTGTATATGTTTAAGTGTCTTGCACATTAAAATACTGTTGTAGTTGTTGATGGAAACCAAATAGTGAATTTTACTTCATCTGAGGGAATAACAATTGGTGGGGAACAGCTGAAGAAAGTGGAGAGTTTCAAGTATCTGGGAAGCCTGATACAAGATAATGGAAGAAACGATAGAGAAATAAATGAGCGGGGGAGACAGGCAGAAGCATTTCGGAGGAGTGTGAGAAGCATGTTATGGAGCAAGGATGTCCCTCAGAACAGCAAAAAGATCGTATGCCTTGGAGACCTGGGTTATGAAAGGAAGGGAGAAGAGCAAAATACAGGCCAGTGAGATGTTCTTGAGAAGCAGTATTGGAGCTACAAAGATGGACAGAATAAGAAATGAGAGGACCAGAGAATTAATGAAGGAGGAACCATTACAGGATGGTATAGAGAAATCTAGACTTAGATGGTATGGACATGTAAAACGAATGGAGGAGAAGAGGATACCCAGGAGAGTACACGAGACGAAGTGGGAAGGAAAGAGACCGAGAGGAAGACCGAGAGACAGGTGGCTGAAGGGGGTGGAAGAAAGCGTGAAGAAGAGAGGAGAAGACTGGACAAGGGTGGAGGCTGAGAGATGGTGGGAAGACAGAAGACGTTGAAGAGGCTTGTGTTCCAAACAGACCCGGCCAGTGGCTGGAAACTGTGCAAGATGATGATGATTTCATCTGAGGGCTATTGTTAATGGTGTTGCTGTGTTTAACTGCCTAACTGCGCGTTTGTATAGCTATGCCGGGGCGACATTAATTTGCTTTTCACGTCAATCGAGTACATTTACGCACTCAAGTATCAGTATCAGACAATACAATCAGTGCTATGAAAGTTTCTTAAGTGACTTTTTCTTCCATTCTTTAGAATGAAATTCGAAAACAGCACATATATGATTTCGTAACACGCATCTGCAGGAAGTATTGTAGGATTCGAAAATTGAGGCGTGAATATTTGTACTGTTTACGTTTCAACTATTTTAGAGTAACTAGGGGACATAAATATGATTTAAGAACATATTTTGGAAACTTTTAAGCACATAAATAAATACCGGTACATATTTCTGAAAAGTTAAGCACATAATTATCCGGGCCCTGGTCATCAGACCTGTCTTTGCCGTTATCATAATCATCTTCGTTATCCTTCCGACCTCTCTGGGGCCTGTCTCCCTTATTTCTTCCAAAGCGCCGAGTATCACCAGTACCATTTTCTTCATTATCATGTCTTCCCCTTTATCAACTTCTTCTCTCTCTTTTGATTCTCCTTCCTCTTCAACTTCTTCCCTTCCTTCACCAGCTTCCTTTCCTTCCTCACCTTCCTTTCCGCTTCCTTTTCTTCTTCAGCTTCTTCCATATCACCTACTTTCATTCACTTTCGCTTCATCTTCTCCCTTCTCTTCTACCTTTTCCCTTCCTTCATCTGCTTCCTTTTCTTCTTCAGCTTCTTCCATATCACCTGCTTTGATTCCTTCTTTCGCTTCATCTTCTTCCTCCTTCATTTTTCTTTTATCTTCTACTTCTTCCCTTCGTTCAGCTACTCTCTTCCCTTCTCCACTTTCTTCTACTTCCCCTCCTTCTTTACCTTCCTTCTTTTTTTTCACCTTCCTTCCTGCTTCTCTTCCTCATTTTCCTCATCTGCCTTATCTTACTCAACAGTTCCTTTCATCTTATATTTTCTTTCCTCTTTCCCTTTGTCCCTTTTATCTTTTCCTTTTTCTTCTCCCACCTTGCCCTTTTCGTCCACGGCTTCTTCACTTTATCTTCTGTCTCATCTTCCTCCTTATCTTCAGTTTTATTCTCCTCCTCCATTTGATGTCCTCCTTCACCTTGTTCTCTTTCTTGTCCATCCTTTTCCTCTTCTCCGTTTTCTTCATGCCCCCTAGCATCACATACTTCACACAACTCCTCCTCTTCCTCCTCCTTTACAGACAAACTCACAGATTCTACTATCTCAACTTTCTCTTCTACAATGCATATGATCTCCACTCGGTGCTCTTGCAACTTCCCCTTCTCCTCCTGCTCCTTCTTCTCTTTCACCTTCTCCTGCTCTTTCTTCTCTTTTTCCTCCTCCTCCACAGGCGCACTCACAGATTCTACCATCTCAACTTTCTGTTCTACGATGCATAGATTAGCCACCTGCTCTTTGACCTTGTCAATCTTCTCAGACACTCTCTCTTTTAAACTAGTCTCCTGGGAGGTCATCTGGTAGGTAACCTGGGAGGTGATCCTCTCCTCCATCCCTACAGAGCTTCCTCAACATGGCCATCATCTCAGCTTCCATATTTCTTATTTTGTTATTCGTGCACCACGTTGGGTGCCAATGAAACATTTCTAAATATATATTGGTTAGGGAGGTCAACCAAGAACAACTAACTCACGTTGGGCGCAAATGAAACATATCTATTTACTAGTAGTACTTTAATGTCGGGAAAAGTGATTGGTACTTCCTTCTCTAGCCACACGTTGGTGCGTCAATGAAACAAATCTAATACTGGTAGTTCATTAAAATTGGTAGAACCTTAATAATCTACGGGGTGGAGATTATATTGCACACATAACTAAATCAGAAATACAATACTATTACTACCCTTTTGTCTACATTTAAGCAATCTTCATTACCTGCATCTCTTGTGCAGTGTCCACTACAACAGGCTGTTCCAAATCTACGAGTTTGAGTATGTGTACACGCGAGTACTCAGCAGTGATGCTCGGAGCACAGTTGGAGAGGGACTGGGAGTCATAGCCAATACGTCACTGAGCGAAGGTCATAACACAAGTCCATATGCATCCTGCCAGTGTTGATGTATCCACCGCGCAATGACGGCAGCCCCCACAGCAGAGCTGTATTGCATGTTGCAGGTTTACTCGCAAAAGACGGCGAGTACTCATCTGCTCCCTGGCGAGCAGCTCGGCTGGAACAGCCTGCACTACAACTTTCATTCTTCTCCAATTACAAAGCTTAATATTCTTCTGCTCCATTCTTTATTATTACTCCACCTTCTGTGATTAACACAACCCTTAATACAGATCTGTCTACATGGACAAACCAATTCATAATACTTGACACTCCCGCAATTCATATATAACTCCTTTCTTTATTTTCCTCTAATAAAATCCATCTTCACATCACAACATTTTGAATCTCTCCTTTCCATTCTCATAGACCAAGTCAGATTCCTTCAGAGATAACCCAATCCATTTTAAAACATATCCTCACTATCGTTCATTCCAACCACAAAAACTCTAATTTTCTTTCCAAGCCCAAGGAAGATACTATCTCACTTCCAAACCAAACATCACCATAGTAACCTTGACCTAAGTAGTCAAAGCCACCTGTCACCCACTGCTGGACCAGCACAAAGAATCTCTAAGCCACAAAGCACAAGACTCTCCATGGTGCCCCAGCAATAGGTGGCCATGGTTAGTAACCTCAAAACTACAGGTGAGCTCTGTAATCAAAGTTCGGTTACAGGGGCTTCTGACACATATTGTTATACATATCGCTAGCCTAAAAGTGGTAACTCATAAGTCAATTTTTGGCATTTTGACATTTGAACTACCGGTAAACCGTGATAAGGGCATAACGCTACATCTAGTAAGCTACTAGACCTATAAGACAACAAATCACACACCTGGCTAATAGTAAAGAAAGTCCAGGCCAAGAAACATATGAGGTCGTGACCTCTGCTACCGTTAAGTACAACCCTTGATTCGAAGCGGGAGGACTGGGCCACGTTGCAAACATAACCCGAGGATACTTATCGGGGCAGTACTGTTGAGCTTAGTCTAGAAAAGATACACTGGTACTCGGATAGAAACATCATCTATTAACAACCAGAGTACATTTACAAACAATAAAATATACATGCATAAAAAACACACAATATAAGTTAAGAAGTGGAAATTCAACGAACCTGTGTTTGACCCTGAATGTTTTCAAGTTGTTTAGTGTGATTGAACAACTCCGACAGTCATGAATGTCGAGAGGGTATGCAAGGAAGATTGTATTAAAAATTTGAATGTGTTTGCTTGAGACGTGAAGGAGATATAAGCAGTTTTGTAAAGAATAAATGTAACTTTTTGACAATGCTACTGTAGGCCAGCAGTGTTCGCAGTTCATGCGAAACGAGAAATGAAAACAGTTAAATATCTCAAGGCCAGTCTATTATATAATGTGGAGAGTTGTTAGTAGTCCACAGCCTTCTGAGGGAAGACAGCCTCACAGCTGATCGAATGTGTGTCATTCTATAAAAGAGTGCGCGTGGCCAAGTGTTGTGCGAGAAGCGTGCCGGATTTTTAATAGCCGTAATTTTTCATTAAACGTTTTAATACTTCTAGGAGGCTTAGGCCAGTCAAAATTTATTTCGGAGTAACAGACATGATAGTAAATTCAGTAGTGTGTGTGTTGTCGTAATGGAGAGCGTATGAATGTGTGTAATTTGTTTATTAATTAGTTATTGTTATTTATTGTTTAAATATTAGTTATAGTTTACATTTGTTAAATAAATTTACATAGTTCGTTTTTCTTTGTCGTCTTTGAGTGGTTTATTTTAAATATAATAGAAACAGTGGTATCGTGGATCCGTTTTCAGGTTGGAGCTAAGCCCCTATAGAGACCCCGAGAAATAAAGGTAGGTGTTCAACTGAGCTACAGTGTATTTGTTGTATATCCACGGTATCATTGATCAATACTGTGTAAATTCCCAAAGACCTTGTTGGAGCGATTTCTAATGGATATTTAGCCGGAGCCCTCTTAGAAATAAGCAATCCAGCGTTGCTATGGATTCCCGACAGGCATCTTCCCGAATTTACGGGTCCAGTACCAACTGCTTACAGACAATGGTCCATGCATCCACATGACAAGAAATACACTAATAGCCTACCATGTTAATTCTTTAAATAATTTCTTTAGTTGATAGAAATAAGAAGATCCTCAACTAATATACTTGACGACAGAAGATTCATGTTCCATTGTAGCAATACTTAAGAGGGCGCTAAAGTCAGCCGGCCGGCCGCTCGTGGCAGGCTCTGCTTATAGCATTGAGAGAGAGTTAAAATCGACGTTTTAAATAAGTCAATGGCTGAAATTAAACAAAACTCCACTTTCAAATCACGTAAATACCTTCAATAGCACTTATTAAACTTTTCAAATGAGATTTCATTGATAATAACATATTGTATCATTGAAACTGAGAAGCAATTTTCCCATAAGGCAAGGCCTATTTTTCACAGATTTTACTTCAGAAATTAAAAATCAATGTGACTGTCAAAAGTGATGAAATGTTGCATGGCTGTAAAGGGTATTTGTTTAAGAATGCTTCTATAGAGATGAATCTTGCTTTCCTCCTGCGTGTTTCTATAAAAGAAGCAGTTTTTAATGCCCTACACTTTCAGTCGTAATGCCGCTGCCGTAGAAGTTTGCTACTTAGCCGCAAGAGCGCAGGCGTAATGGGTCGGTAATGCAGAGTGACAAGTTATTTCTAGCGCTGAGAACAAGACTTACAGCTGATGTATTGTATTCGTTGAATAGGATTCTACTGTGTTTACTTTCGTTTCTTAAACGAACTGTTAGTAGGTTCATTTTCTGTGTACAGTGTTATTAATTCAATGAGTTAAAGTGTAATTTATTGTGATGGGCAAAACTCGGATGCCTCTTTCTGCTTGGCGGAAGAAAAGAAGATTAAATCCAGTGCTACAACGATGAAAGAAGGTAAGCAATATTGAATAATACCCTATATTATTCTTAAATAATTTTGTCCCATACACTACTTATTGGAAAATAAAGTACTGAATTTTTTAAACTATAATTTTGAACAAATTGATAAAACAGTGTTGTCATCTCATAATTATCAGGGCAGATGACCCCGCTATTCCGTCCTTTGAATTAATAATAACTAACTAAATAATTACATAATTATGAATTCATTTATTCGAGTTATATTTTCAAGAACCCAGTAAAAATAAATTGAAGGTCGTAAGTATTCTATAAATTGTCATTCTAATAAATAATAAAATAATAATAATAACCTCTGGCACTACAGCCCATGAAGGGCCTAGGCTGACCAAGCGACCGCTGCCTGGCCATTTGGCCTGCAGATATTGGGGTCACGCGTGAGCAGGGCATCGTGTCCCCTCAGCCGTTAATCTTGGTTTCCGTGATCGGGGCGCTGTCTCACTGTCAAAGAGCTACTCAATTGTCCTTACGAGGCTGAGTGCACCCCGTTCCTGCCCTCACGTCAGTTTCTAAAATCCCTGACGGAGCCGGGAATCGAACCCGGGGCCTCCGGGTGAGAGGCAGCCGCGCTCTACCCCAACACCATGGGGCCACCGTCATTCTAATAAATACAGTATTTATTGTTAAGTTTGTTTTCATTAATGAATATTAAGTTATAGTAAAAAATTGTTTAGTAACTGATGAAAACTGAGAAATTTAATGTTTGCCTTTCGTTTTGTTATTGTTTTTTGTGGTTTAATATTAACAGCAACAATTATTGCAGGTGTAGGTAGACAAAAAATACTGTAGTTTTAGAAACAATTCGCTTAATGTAAATTACGGCCAAAATAGAGCTTAAAATACCTTATATAAGCTACACCGCTTTTCTTATAATATTTTACTTTTTCTGAAAATTTACTATCAGTAAAATTTTAAATGCCTCAGACTAACTGACTGCGTGGCTCAGCGAAGTGTTCGCCTGCTGTGCCCAAGGTTGCAGGATCGAATCCTGGCATAGTCAGTTGGCAAGCGAGGGTGCCATGTCGGTGGATTTACTGCCACATTAAAGATCCCCTTCGGGGTAAACTTCCGGCACCTAGGCGTCTTTTAAAAGCCGCAGTAGTTAAAAGGGATGTAACACCCATAACATAAATCAAATGCCTCAGAATGCACCATTTTGCTAATGTTTCAAATATTATGGACAGAGGGCTAAGCTACTTAACCGCGGGTATTCCTATGTCGTTTATTCTGGATCAGCTATTGACTGTCAGTTAGTTGATATGCTAATTATACCATTCATATTGATAGTAAAACTTTTAGTATAAAAATGCTGATTTTGTGTTTTTAATCTTTGCTTGATTTTCTTTACTGAGCCTTAGGCAATATGTAAAAAATATTTTTTTTATTGTGGAGAATTCCCTGAACACATCTATCTGACATGATCTAGTTCCGATATGCGTGTCATTATAGAGAGACAAATAATGATCAACAAATAACCCAAAATATACTTTGTAAAAAAGACTTTTTCAGTACCAGTACTGGATGCTTTTTTTTTAGCAAGACGAAGGTTGATTTGATAGAGACACATGAGCCGGAAGCTGTACAAGAACAACCAGTATTGGGAAAGCCACAATGCGTCTCACTGAAACTTAGCGGGAGAAGAGTTGTAAATATTGTTGACTTTTTAGACCAGATCAAAGATTTAGACAAACACAGCCCGTTTGCTTGCACTTTCGCCAATATGGAAGTGGTTTCTGAAAAACGTCAAGGCTTAAAAAAGTATTTTCGTTTTCATGTGTAACATGTGTGGTTTAAGAAAAACAGTTCATTCTGAAAAATCACATGACAACCTGATGGACGTCAACACTGCCAGTATTTGTGGTACAGTTACTACAGGCGGTGGGCACGCACAAATGGAGGAGTTCTTGAGCGTACTTGACATCCCTCCTATGAGTCATGTCACATTCAAGAAAATGTCGGAGGGTTGGGCAGCTACTGTGGCGGCGGAGATGGAGGAAGCAGCGGTGGAGGAGGCGCGGCTGGCGCTGGAGCTCGGCGAGGTAGATAAGGATGGCGTCCCGCTTATCACTGTGGTCGCTGACGGTGCCTGGTGCAAGATGTCGTATCGCACCAACTACTCAGCTTTATCTGGCATGGTAAGTTATTAGTTACCATACTGTATATGGCAAGAGACGTAGGCAAATCCTGAACCGAAGCATTTTAGTGGCGCTACATAGTTTGCTCTGTTCACTTTGTGTATCAACGGCCTAAGTAAGTAGCTTTTGATAAAAGTAGTATTTCTGTGATAGCAGAATTTTCTGGTGCGTCAAATTCAAGAGTAGCCTTACCTTGTCGGCGCGCAACTCAAACTTCGTCAGCGAGTTTCACAGCTAAAATTTACCAAAGTACGAGCTGGATTTCGCCAATTCGTACAACATTTATAATTTTAAATTTAAGTTCTTACTTTTCATTAGTGTTCGTATGTGATTTTACAAGAATTCCAAAACTAATGCTTCAACGGGAATAATAATATTACATTTTGAAATAAGTAAAAATAAGAATTTTAGTGAGACTGTGTAACGGGTTAGCGGCTACACGAGAGGATCGATTTTGACGAAATTATGCAAGTATGTCAGAAAAACGTCCAACTGTATCTCCAGACTTCTTTCCGTATCTTAGTTTTAGGGGTTTCTTCTGCCCAAATAACATTACGTTCATAAAAAAAAGTTTTAGATGATTTTGATCTGAGTTGGACTGAAATAATCCTTATAGGCCTAATTCACTTTTATTTAATTTCTACCTAATTTGAAATATTAACTTACTGTGTATCATAATAACTATGCAGGTTATACTGTATTTATTTTTGTTTTTGTAGGCAGCTATCGTCGGTCACCGCACTCGGAAGGTGCTCTTCATCGGCGTAAAGAACATGTATTGTACAACTTGCGCCCGCGCCGAGACAAAAGGAGAGGCGGCCAAGACACACACCTGCTATAAGAATTGGAACATGACTCAGAGCTCTACAAGTATGAAAGCTGCGATCATTTGCGAGGGCTTCCAGAGAAGTGAGGAAATGTACAACGTTAGGTATGCTAAGCTTATCGCAGATGGTGATAGCAGCGTGTACAAAAGAATTTGAGAGACTAGGCCGTATAAATGTTTGACTGTAGAAAAGGTAGAGTGTAAGAACCATTTGCTAAGAAATATGTGCACTCGTTTGAGGAATATTGCCAATTCCAAAACTGAAAAACCTTCAGTCATGCTTCGCAAAAAGATTGGGAACAATTTGTTACGCTGCAGGGTTGCATTGACCAAAGCCACTGAGCACAGAATAAGAGAAGACCGGCTCATAAATGAAAAAATTGAAAACCTGAGGAAAGACATACTCAATATCCCTAGCCACGTGTTTGGTGAACACAAGGGGTGTGCAGAAAGGGGCTACTTCTGTGAGCTAGACACAACAACTGCTCCAGTCGATTCTAACCTTGTGCCTCAACTCGCTTCTGTTGGTCTGTACGCATTAATTTCGGATGTTTTCAGGGATGTTAGCCGTCACAGCCGCAGCTTGCTCGCCGATGTAAATAGCAACTATGTTGAGCATTACAACTCCATAGTTGTTAAGTTCATTGGCGGGTAAAGAATAAATTTTGCATCGACCGGGTCATACCAGGGGCGCTGTTCTGCTGCTGTTGTTCAGCACAACTCCGGCATGGCCAATTACAAGCTTCACAAAACACTGTATAGTTCAAGTCCAGGATCGTTTGCGAAAGGCACAGAGGTAAAAAAGAAAGAAGAAGGCTGATAGTCGGAAGAACCAAAAGAGATGTCGCAAGTCATTATTTAGTTCAATAATCAATGAAGAGAAGGATTATGGCCCGGCGGCACAAAGACCCGATATCGACGAAGAGGTGATGAAAAAGGAATCGGATCAGTTCCTGAAAAGTCTACACAGATCAAAGGAAGAATTTGAAAGAATTGAACGAGAAACAATTCAGCAAAGTGACTGTAACGAATGGCTAGAACTCCGCAGAAACATACTCACTGCGTAGAACTTTGGGCGAGTTTGTAAAAAGAGAGCAACAACGGGGTGCGAGCCATTAGTGAAGCAAATCCTCTACACTGCATTTGATTGCGAGGCAATGTAGTATGGCCGAAGGAACGAGGAGTCAGCTCGCAACGAACTCGCTTTTTTGATTGACGAAAAAATAGAAAAATTGGTCACTTTATCGATAGAGAGTTTCCTTTTTTTGGAGCCAGTCCCGACGGGCTAGTCAATGATGATACAGTCATAGAAATAAAGTGCCCTTCGTCGGCTAAGGACTTTACTCCAGACGAAGCTATTAAGAAACGCAAGGTCACTTTTTGGGCAGTAAACAAGAAGGGAGACATCGGGGAAGTACAAAAAAATCACATATTCTATTTCCAAATACAAGGTCAACTTCAAGTGACAAAAAGGAAGTACTGCATTTTTGCCTTGTGGACCCCAAAAGGAATCAAAACAGCAAAAATAGAACGAGATGAGACCTTTTGGAAAAATGAAATGTTCCCAAAGTTACATAGGTTTTATATGGACTGCCTACTTCCAGAAATAGTTGACCCTAGACACAGCCGCTCCATGCCTATAAGAAACCCTGCTTTCATAGTGGGAGCCCAAAGGATGGCTGAGGAGAAGAAGGCTAACAAAACTGTAAATAAAATGTAATTTGTGTATGTAATTCACAACTATTTGTATATAAAAGTTTGTAACCGATTGTCGGCCTCTTGTCTAAGATCGGAGTGTTTTTTAATGTTAATTATGAGTACAAACTACTTTTTAAGTTCTTTATGTTAGTTTTATACAGTTTTTTAAGTGATTTAAATCATAGAATATGTTAGTTTTGTCACAATTATTGCATTATTATAATTGAACTTTAGGATGTCATTGAATCTTTGCGTTTTGTAAGATATTGTTTCATGCAATTTGTAACGATCAGTATAAAAGTGTTTGTAACATCTTTGTAAATTACGAGTATAAGTTACTTTCCAAATTAATTATGTTTATTTTATCACGACAACGATGGCAATTACTATAAATTGATTTGGATTAATATGTCACTGTTTTGTTCAATATTATTTTGTGTAATTTGTAACTATTTGTATGTAAGTGTTAGTGATATTTTTGTAAATTGTGATTATGTGTTACATTCAAAATTACTTATCCTATTTAAATTTTGTCAGCTAACAATCACCATTGTCATACTGTTCTTGATGTTTACTTTTTTGTAGTGCTATATTTTCATTTGTAATATTACGTCTTTTATTACGATATGTAAGACATTGCTTCATGTAATTTACAGTTTTTTGTATGTTTGTAGTCCCAACAGACCTTCGTTTGGTCATTGTGTACTAATGTTAGATTTTAGTAACGGTAAAGTCTATATGCAGTTTTGTTAATAAACCTTTTTTATCATACACTTATTAATGAAAAGTACAGGGTCCTTCTTTTTTTCCGTCTGCAACTTAGTAGCGCAGCAATAAATCTCTCGGCAATGAGTCACCCGGCTACGCATGCATTTTTCCCCTGCGATACTATCTCGCTAGACTGATAAAAGGAAGGTCCCGGTACAGAAACCTTATCTATTGTGATTTAGCATTTGTCCTACAATAATACTCAGGTAGTTTCATATACTTTAACTAATTCTAAACATACGGTATAAGATACGCGTAGCACTAGAAAATATCAGAAAACACATGACGAGAAAGAATCACTTATTGTAAGGAGTGACATAATAGCGGCGAGAACTGTATTTTTAAGGATACCGGTACCGCAATGTACGAGATCGGCAATTCAGGGACATACTGTATTTATTACCTTGATGAAGCGTAATGTAAATCAAAACTATACAGGTCACAGCGACGTTTCCGGAGGACTGAAAGTTCCATTGGTTAGGACGGTCAGTTCGAAAATGCAACGTCAGTAGTCGCGTCGATTACAATCGTAGGCCAATTTTTAATGGGTATTTCATTAGTTCTTTTTTTTTTTTGTTTTTTAATTTTCATTTTCGATTTTATAAGAAGGATGGAGTTGTTGTTTGAGTCTTCAGTCTTTTGACTGGTTTGATGCAGCTCTCCATGCCTCCCTGTCCTGAGCTAATCGTTTCATCTCTACATAGCTCCGACACCCTACATCGGAGGCAATCTGTTTAACATATTCTAACCTTGGTCTACCCCTACAGTTTTTGTCCTCGACCCTTCCTTCCATAACTAAGCTTGCTATTCCTGGGTGTCTTAGTATGTGTCCTACCAACCTATCTCTTCTCTTCATTAGCAGTCGCCAGAAACATCTCTCCTCTCCCACTCGTCTTAATACCTCATTGTTTGTAACCCTATCTACCCATCTGATCTTCATCATTCTCCTGTAACACCACATTTCAAATGCTTCAATTCTCCTCTTTTCTGCTGCACCAATAGTCCAAGTTTCACTTCCATAGAGCGCCACGCTCCAGACAAAGGCTTTCAAAAATGACTTCCTAATACCTAAATCTATATTCGATGTCAGCAGATTCCTTTTTTGTAGAAATGCTTTCTTTGCCTGAGCCAACCTACTTTTAATATCCTCTTTGCTTCGTCCATCACTGGTTATAAATATACTAATGATAGACAAATACCATAGAGGAAAGAACAGGAAGGAGATGCCTTCGCTGCGCTGGCTAGTGCAATATAATATAATATTAATAAACTCAACCTGCAATAGAATTGTATGGATGCAACTTGCAAAGGTTCAGCTTCAATTAATATTGTAACTTTCAAGTACCGTAAATACTGTAATAGGCCTCTATTTTAATGCTTTCTGGTATGTTCTGTTTTGTCGATTCGTACCGCCATAGGCACTACACGCCATTATTAAGAAAAACTCCGAAATAACCAAGCACAATTCTTTGCCCCATACAACTCACAGAACACTAGGTTACGCCCACTTTGGACTCAGCGCTTGGCTTCACTGACACGAGCTCTAGGCAACTTCTCTCTTTCTTTCCTCCATGAAAAATACATGAAATACCAAATAGTTTGACACATCATGAAAAACTTATCTTCTTCTTCTTCTTTTCGATTGGGCCTACTGACGACCACGGGGCTCGTTTTGACTTCTTGTAAGGAATTTGTGTTTCTTCTTAGCCCAGGCAGCCTTCATCTTCTGGCTGTGTGTCTGCTTATCTAATTTTAACTTTTGAAAGAAATTTGGCAGTTTCCCGTATTGAGTAAAAACATGAAATATTTGCGAACAGATGAATATCTTTCAACAATTAAGTGTTCCTTAATATATTCAGTTTCCCAATTCTATACAATGCTATACCTATACAAGTAAACCCACGCTGTTCAAGCATGGGCACACGCAGCATTTCTTTCTGGGAGGGGAAGAAGGGGGGGGGCGCAAGTTGTATTTTTCGTTTCTTTACCTGTCACTAGCTGATGATGATACGTACCTCCCCCCCGCAATTTCGTTTCATTTCTTACATGCTTCGTGTTATTCATTATTTGGCTGCTCTAAAACCGTTGGGTACATATTATCTTTATGGCATGAATGGGAGGAGTATTTTTTTTTTGTGAATCATCATCATAATGTTCATTTCTTAGGAACAAGTAATATAAGAATCAAGCAGTTCATTAAAATGGTAATGTTAATCCAGTTCGCCGATTTTCTAAATAACTGGAGATATTTTCAAATTATCCGTAATTACTAAGTTAAATAAAACTGTGCAATTATCCCTACACTAAATCAGTTAACTATCAGTAGCTTTAATTGATGAAATCAACTGGTGTGGCAATGAACAGTAGAAATATTCTCGGGATTTCAGGAGGGGCCCATGGCCCCTTCTTGCCCCCTCCCCCTCCCCCCACTGCGGGCGCCCATAAGTTCAAGCGTAGTTCCGCAAATAGTCGCGTGAAGTACAGTTGACTATTTGGTACACCTCTGACACACTATATAGTGGCCATTGATGTAATATTTCTCGGTGATTGTAATGGGAAGAACATCTAGGAAAGGTACTGAACAGTATGTACCAAAATCTAGTGTAACTTATTATGTTCGCAGATATAAAACAATTGAACCTGGATTACAATAGTAATCTACGCGACCAAAGGAGGGCTAGTATCGAACTCTGAGAAATCTGACTATTGCCGTTAAGATAAGACACGCTCGTTTTAAACAATGGTTTACTGAACAATTACTACCAGACCTCCGTCCACATTCGGTTATTATGGACAATGCGAGCATTCTCTCAGAGCAAATTAACAAAGCTCCGACCTCGAATTACAGAAAGGCTTACATTATCGAGTGGTTGTCTTATTACTTCATAAATCCGCGCATTGTACGTACGAAATTGATGAAATAGCAAGGTAACGCGGACACAGGTCGGACGAGAAGGAGGGGCAAATGGGGCTACAGCCCTGGGGACCGAGCGTACTGAAGGGCCCGAAAGAGAAAATCACGGCTTCTTAATTGCTATATCAGTCTTTTAAATAAGTCCAAAGACAAATCTTGTATAATATTGAAATATGAATTTGACTGAATTTTGAAAATAAGCAATACCGGTACGTTTGAATTCTCACCAAGCAAATTCTTGAAAGGTAAAGTGAGTAAACTTTAAAACAATGGTGATTCTTGAGCCGTTGTGGAACGAAAACGTTGGGTCCAATTTCAGTTATTTCTAAAGAACTGCCATTTACGTAGGTACATGGTCTATTGGTAGCAGGTGAAATTTCAAGCGTTACAATGCTAAAGGCAACTTGGAAAATGTAAGCACGCTACGAAAGTTAAAAGTACAAAATTCACGAATGAATGTAAAATGAGATTATGTCCCGGCAAAATGCCTGGTTGGTGGAAAATCAATATATTGAATAGCTTCCCTTTCCCACATAATTTCACATAACCAAATATTGAAATTTTAATTTATAAAAAAAAAATCATGAATATTATTAGGATTTCACGGAAAGAACTCAAATGTGGGGCGGCAGTCATTACCGTGGGCTCCACGATCGCTCTCTACCGTCTCTGCCCAATTGTGGGCTCATGTGAAATCTTATGTTGCAAGAAAAAAAACAATACGTTCCGAATAGCAGACGTTGAGAGAATTACGGACGAGGCAACGATTGACAGCATCACAACACCCGCCTGGGCAGGTTGCGTTAGTCCTACAGAAAGACTGAGGGAAGAAAATTGAGAAGTCGGCTGAGTGGAGGTTGAATGCTTACCGACTTGCTTCATAGCAATTAGCAACACTGCGGGAAGAGCAGTCTGGCGACATCGCAATGAGTGTCTCTGTCTCTTAAGTGCAAAACGCTCTCTCTCACCTGCCACACACGCGTCCTCCTCTGTAGCAAGGATCATGTAAACTATAAGAGATTCGTCACTTTTGGTTATAGAATTTCCGGGAGAGAGCACCGCCCGAGGCTATGTACCGCTATACCAAGTCTGGCAACATAAAAAGTAAAAAGCCATATGAATGTAGCCTTTATTACACGTAATTGAACAATATGTTCTGCGATGAATTATTGATTATTGATGAAAATAACACAAACATAACTGCGCCTTTCGCTAGGCGTAGAAATGTATGCCCTGATAGGAAAATAGTACTCTTTGATATATATCAATGTTGGCAATAGATTTGTCACGAAGGATAGAATTATGCCGTTCTAGAGCTTAATTCACCTTTAGGCTAATTAAACATTGCTCTCCTACTCTACAGAATTGTTGGGATATTCGATGAATATAAAGAAAACTGTCCAAATGCACACTCTATATTGACATAACCTCACTTTTGCCTAGCATGCCGGCTGCCACCCACCCCTCCCCATAGCCGTAAACCACAAATTTTATTGCAATGCAAAGGAGAATGGGTAGGAAAACAAACAAGAGATGAAATGCACACATTTATTCTCTCTATATATTTTTATTCGAGAATAGTCCATATTGTCCACTAGTTTTACACATGGTCAACTCCAGGAAGATGAAAATTGCCGTATTGTTCTTATTATCATTATAATTCTAACATCCCGGTGCTTGGCAATTTTTCCTCCCTTGCAGTGGCATGATTGACTCTCAATTCAATTCAAATAAACAATCAAAATACCCAACAAATCACAACAACCAACACCACCACGAGGAAAATCAATCAAAACAGACCATTCCCGCTTCCGTCAGTCTGTTTGCTGTGAGCGTTGGGTGAGTGCCAACTACGGAAACATAGTACTGAAATTAATTCTTCATTGGTTGGCAGAACATCTATAGCGGAGCTTTATCGAACCCCACGCGCTCCCTATGAACTGTCATCCCCCTGCTCTGTAGCATGGTCGGTAATGCAGATTACGAGAGAATAGCGCTTACCTCTCAGGTGGCCATTTCTGGAATTAAAAGTCGATTCGCGAGCCAAGTTTCGCTCCCTCTTAATATCCATAGTTGACACGAAATGTAGGAGTAGCTTACATCATCCATACCTGCCAACGTTTGAAAATAGCTACAGTAGAACGTCGTTTATCCGGACGTCAAACAACCAGAACGTCAATTATCCGGACGAGCCAAAAAAAAAAAAAAGACGGAGTAGCGCGTGCTGCTTATAGTAGTGAGTCGGTTCTCGTTTTCAATTGTTTTCTCTTATGTCACCATCCGTTTGTTTACTCTAAATTGTTTCAATGTGTTACAGTATGTGAATGTGTGTAGGCTACTGTACTGTACAGTAACCTACTGTATTACGTTGTGAAAATGGCTTCTACGTGTGACAAAAAAAACGAAATCGCAATGTTTTATCCATTGAGAAGAAGGTGGAGATCATTAATAAACTGGTTAAAGGTGAGAGTGTGCAGTGTCCATTGAAAACTTAGTGTTAGAAAATCCACAATTTATGATTTTAAGAAAGGAAAGTTGAAATTCTGAATTATGCATTGAAGTTACAGTAGATATGGAAGAAGGGTCTAAAAAGAGTAGAACCATGAGATCAGCTAGGGATAAAAATTGGAAGAAGCGGTGTACTTATGGTTTATTCAGACAAGAAGTAAGGGAGATCCCATTTTTGGACCTTTGTTATGTGAGAAAGCGTTGCAGTAAATGAGAAGCTTGGTGGTTATTACCATAATGTAGGCTACTGTGCATGTTTTTTCCTATGAAATACACATGTTTGATTATCTGGAAAAGTCGTTTTCCGGAGCACTTTCGGTCCCAATTAGTCCGGATAAACGACGCTCTACTGTATCAGTAAAACTAAAGCGCGACCAAAAATCAAATGATTTTCGACATACCCCGGCTTGACAAAAATAATATTACTTCTGGGCTACAAAATACAATAATTCATGCTTTAAACAGGATACTTCAATGAAATCATATCTACTTACATGATTTTTAGATGAACATAACAATCAAGAAGAAATCCATGTTAATCAACAGCAGGCGCGGTGAATATTGGTTAGGAGCATACATAACGGGACTTCCTTGATAAATTAAGCAGATAATTGAAAAAGGCTTTACACAATAAAACTTGTTTAACGTAACACAGGCATGAAATAATATAATACACACTGCAAATCACATCCTAGTTCGTCTTTAAAGTCATGGTTGTGGCCTTTTTAGCTTCTTGCAAAAAGTCTTGCGAAAATGTTTTGTCATAACAGGGAACAGAACTCCTGGTCTTCAAAATAGAAATAGACTCCAGAGATTCATTGTACATGGATGATCTAAGCTGTGTTCTATTTTTCTTCACAAGGCTGAAAACACGTTCACATTCTGCATTGCTATGGGGTATGGTGAGAATAGAGAGCATTACTCTAGAAATTCGGTTATACTTAAGAAGTCCATCGGCTCCACGAATTCTTGATATTTGTGCCCAACTGGAATCACTTGCAGCATCTTGATGTGCAGCCAAAGTGTCATCTACCTGAAGAGCTGTAAACTGCCTCTGAAGCTCATTCACCATCTCATCTGTAGTTTCATTCTCTTCCTTGCATAACACGATAGGAAACTTTTCCAAGAAAAAACTAATGGAAGAAAACTGTGCATCTTCAATTTTGTCTAACCTAGCAACTTGAGCATTCTTTAACACGTCATCCTTGAGTGGAAACTTGTTTATGATGTAGTCACAGGCAGTACAAAAGTAGTTTCTCACTGATGAAAAGAAAAGGTATTTACCTTTATCCTGGAGATCATTCACTATGTTCGAAGTTTGAATGCCAAAAACTAACTCATCATCACTTCTTTGATTTTGAATCAAGTTGTACTCAACTTCAAGCAATGAGGAGCTTTTGACAATTTTGGGCTTAACAAACTTGGTGAACAGCTGCTTTAGCAAATCCATTAGAAGTTCTAATAACCAGTGAACTTGTGGGGAAGAAGTCTGAAGGGCAACATTCAATTTGTCACATGAAGGAAAGTGCAAAATGCCTTGTTCAAGTTTGAGGACAGGAACATAAACAATTTCTCCTCACGAGTTGTAGCAGAAGTTTTACTTTTAGGATGGGTTTGTCACATTTGGAAGAATATGCTATTCTTTTAGGGGCATGTCTAGTAGCAGAATCAAGAATTCTCTTCTTCTGATACTCTTTGGATCCACTTTGTTCAACTTTAGGTATTCTGAAAGATGTCAAGCTTATGGACATATTTTGGGTACATAATATTACTTCCTCCTTGAAGGAAGAAAGAAGCGGATCCCACTGTTCCAGTAGTCGATCCAAACATCTGCCTAAAGAACAGTGAAAGTTTGCAGTTCACTACAAAGTCATCCAGTATTTGCCTTATTGTGGTTAGTTTATCACATACTCTTCTTTCTATTCTTGTGCCCTTATCATCAAATGGATACAACATAAAAGGAAAACATCTTTTGTAGCTCTTGTGATTTCCATACTTATGGCATCTGCTGTACATATTTCAGTGACATTAGTGTGGTTTGATTTCTTAGTCCCAAATGAGATACAGTGATCCCATTATTTCACACCTTGTGGTTTCTTTAGCATCTTTTTTTTCTCTCTAGAATACGGTACTGTACTTACAAGGGAACTGTCCATACGGTCATGTCGAAACCGACAATGAAATTTCGTAGAGATGATGAGGAAACCATAAATTGGCGATGTACAAAAAATTAGCTGCCATTTCGAACTGTAAGCTATCGAAATCTTGATACAAAATCCGTGTGACAACATAACTACTGGACAACCCTTGCATCTTGCTGGCTCGTGCGGCGCACAGCTTAGTGGAGTTGCAGTTGTGCTGGAGAGAGAGAGAGAGAGAGAGAGAACGACATGGCAGGCTACCACGCGCCAAGGACACGTCATTGTTAGGGAATGAATGTGAAACATAAATGAGGTTCGTTAATCGTATGATAACAACAGAAATATTTTTGGCACCATGCACAACGAATATACACTTTGAGGACACATTGTTCTTCACAGATTTCCTTACTAATTTGAAGGCAATATTTCGCAAGTACTTCGAACTCGGGAGGTCTCTCCGTTGTGCAATTGGTTGCGAACCATGAATATTTAACCATGTCCTTGAACCGCTGGGAAGAAAATTGAAAAATGAATGAAGTATTGCATTTTCAGTACGCTGTTTCTCTAATATACATCAAACTGAACGTCTTCACAATCCGACACAATGTCTGTTAAACAACGATACAAAGCTTTCCATTGCCGGAAGAAAAACTTATCCAAGGGTGTATTTTCCCTGTAGTGCCTGGAGGAATGTCTCCAAGACAGCTTTTATCACTATAAGTAGTCCAGGAATCTAATAGTAGCAAACACTTCTCTTCCGCAAATGGGAAAAAGGATTCTTTAAACCAATATTTTAATTCCTCTTTCCCAATTTTTCCTGATTTTGTGGCTGTTACCGGCATGAAACATTTCTTTGGAAACTCTTGGACCGAAAGTTCCAGTTGCCTCCTGTAGTAGATTACAATGAATAATTTCGGGAAAAGTGTACCGGCCATACTAATTGTAGGCATAATTGTGTACGAATGAGTGAGTGCATAAACTGATTGAGCAACTGTTACTGTATGTTTGTCACCAACAAACGAGAGTCCTTTTCGCTTTCATTTCGCGCACGAAACCACTCTGATCGGTATTTTATATTGAAGAAAGGTTGTAGTCTAAACATCGCTCTGTAGCTGCTTCTACAAATTTCTTTGCGACTTTATCGTTTCCTTCTTCTTCTTGCAGATACGTACGGGATATATATATATATATATATATATATATGGCCACGATGTCGCAGCATCTAAAATAAGCAACAACAACAACATAGTTCCTCCTGTTTCATTGTCACCATACACGATCACATCACTACCATTGAGCTATCTGAATAACATGTACTGTATTAATCCTTTATAGGGCAGAACTATTAATATATTTTATTTGTATTTATTTAATTATGTTATCCTAATTTTAATTTATAAATTTTATTTGTGTTACCTTTTTAATTTTTATGTTTATATATTTTTATAATTTTATTTTTGTATAATTTTTATGATCTATTTTTATAATTCTAATTTTGTAGGCCTACCAACTGATAGATGACTAGTGATCGGGGATTTATGTGGAGGGCTGATGTGAAGTGCTTACTGTTTTGGAGTTCCTATTTAATAATAATAATTATTTATTGGCGTAAATGCCAGTTTTTGAATCTTCGAAAGGTCATCGTTTTATGTTGGTCATGCCTAATATTTCGTAACTGAGGTACTTGTAAGTATCGTTCCGGTTCTAAAAGAAAGGTAATGTAAGTGATCTTTATTTTGCTACATATGTTGTGCTAGAATCTGTTAGGTTATTTTATGTGCTCAACCCATGATTTCTCGTGTGATGTTGCCACCGCATTTTGGTTCAGTGGATAGGGTTTTAATTGGTATTTTATTTGTAACTTCATTTTATCCTGTTCACTGGTAGAATACCGTTATGGTCTGCAATATTATTTTTAGTCTGGAAATGTCACGAGAAGTAGTCGACTGCTAAACATTTGTCAGGAGTATGGAATCTTGTTGTTGCCTGAGCTCCAATAGTCGCTGTTGTGAAAAAGAAGAAGTTCACGGGAGCCATGTTGGAAGAAAGTTAAGATTTTTACGCCGGTCAAGAAGTAAGATATTATTTGATACCTATGTTCTAAGCAAGATGAATTCTTTGTCTAATGCGACATTATCCGACATTTGTGGGATATTGAATGACATCGTTGATGAATTTTGGATATGATAATTGGATTTTTAAAATCAGATCGACAGTTCTACATTCTGAGGAGTTGGCCTAGGCTACGTACCTTCAAGTTGACAACTATTATTAAACGAGCAACGGATAATCAGGTTATGAGCTACAGGTTTTGACGGGATTCCGTATTAGAATGATTGTGACAGCCTCATCTGGAGATTATATGAGTTAATATTACACATCTGAATGTAAGTGGACCAACTTGTAAAATCTACACCTTTAACATAATTTACTTATGTGTTTGATATTATATGTTTTTATTGTGATTGTATTATTATGTTTTAATAGATGATGATGATGTGTGAAATGTATACAGTGTTTTCCTTCCTAAACTTAGGGGTCTCAATTGGTTCAGGTGGTAGCATCCTCTGGGGTATTAATTATGGGCGGTCCTTCCAATTTCTATCTTTCCTTGAGGGGAAGTGAGGTGTCAAATATGACCTACAAGAACTGTAGTCAGTAATATTGTTACGGCTGTGAGTTTGTGTCATCACTCGCCGCATGAGTCACAAATGCCCCAGGGCTGGGCTGTGTCCTGCCTCCTGTATTGCGCGCGCCTTATGCAACAGGGCTACTAAGACAAAGGGATAGTCCAGAATATTCGTGACTGGACCAGCGATGGAAACCTCGAGAAGCCGTGAACCCTGGATGGATCTAGAAGCATTTATTGAGTCACCGGCCTGCTATATAAGTGCGACCTGTCTAGCAGTGGTTGTTGTGTTTTACGAGCTAGTGCGAGCGATTATCTTGTGCGACAGAAGTGTGGTGACGAAGTGCTGTGCGAGTTACGAAATCCAGTGACATTGTTTCTCCAGCTTGTGGACAGCGAAATAGCCTGCAGCAAGTGATCGTAAGTAATTGTGGTCGGTGAACATAATGGAGAGGAGCAGGTAGTTTCTGTCAAGGCCACCGTACTCATTAGGACGGATTAACTTCTGTGACCTGTTGACAAGTGGAAGGGCCAAGAGCGCTCAAGGAAGAGGCGTGAGGAAACTGGAGTAAGGCTCCTAATTGCTTGTATTTGCTGATTAGTGTAATTTTCTGGCCACAATAAAGTTAATTATTTCTTTAAGCAGTAATTGGTGTTGTGCTTTGTACCCCCACCGTAATCCAGTTAACAAAGGTGCCACTAGGGGCTGGCACGTAACAACTGGTGTCAGAAGCCGGATTACGAACTCAAGCACAACACCTGACGGTCCTGGTTTCAAAACCCGAGCAGGTCATTTTCTCTAATTTTCCTGTGAGTGCATGCCCTTTACAAGGCAAACAACTAAAATGGAGGCGCAATTGGCAGCATTGCTAGAAAAGTTAAATGGCATAGAAGACGGCCAGAAGAATTTAACCAAGGAGCTAACTGCCAAATTGGAAGACAGCCAGAAAAGTTTAGCCGAGGACCTAACTTCCAAATTAGAAGAAGGTCAGAATAAGCTAGCAGAGGACCTGAAGGACGGCCAAAATAAGTTAGCGGAGGACCTGAAGAAGATGGAGGACGGCCAAAAGAAGATGGAGGACGGCCAGAAGAAGTTAGCCGAGGACCTAACTGCCAAACTAGAAGACGGCCAGAAGAAGATGGAAGACGGTCAAAATAAGCTAGCGGAGGACCTGAAGAGGATAGAGGACGGCCAGAAGAAGATGGAAGACGGTCAGAATAAGTTGACACAGGACCTGAAGAAATTAGAACTGGGTCTGCGTGAGGAAGTCACGGCAGTGGAAAAGAACTTCGACGCCTTACAAGTGGAAGTTGCCGAGCTGCGCCAACGCCCACTGACGGGGGTGGAGGAGAAAATCAACGCCTTGCAAGTGGAAGTTGCCGAGCTGTGCCAACGACCGCTGATGGGGGTGGAGGAGAAATTCAACGCCTTACAAGTGGAAGTTGCCGAGCTGTGCCAACGCCCGCTGATGGGGGTGGAGGAGAAATTCAACGCCTTACAAAAGGAAGTTGCCGAGCTGCGCCAACGCCCACTGACGGGGGTGGAGGAGAAATTCAACGCTCTACGAGAGGAAGTTGCCGAGCTGCGCCAACGCCCGCCCACCGTTACACCGGGAATATCAGGAACGGGACATAGCAGAGTGACGCCCCCAACCTTCGACGGAAAGGTCCCGTGGAGCACCTACTTACGTCAGTTCGAGGCGGCCTGTTCCATAAATAACTGGAACAACACTGAAAAGGCTACAGCTCTCATTGTAGCGCTGAGAGGTGACGCCCTTAACGTCCTTCAGGCCATCCCGACTGGATCCCAGGACTACGCTTCACTGATCGCCCATATGGAGTCCCGATATGGAGATAGCCATCTTCAGCAGGCCTACCAGATGCAGCTCCGGACCCGGGTACAAAAGAACGCGGAAACCCTGCAGGAGTTCGAGATGGACATCGCACGCCTCGTAAGGCTCGCCTACCCAACAGCGCCGCCCGGCTTTCTGGAGCAGATAGCGACGCAGACTTTCACCGACGGGCTACGGGACTCGGACACTCAACAGGCGCTGCGACTCGCGCGCAATAAGACCCTGACAGATGCGCTGAGCCACGCACTTGAGTTCGAGACGGCAAAACAGGCATCCAGAATGCACGCGCGGGTGCGTCAAGTGGACGTCGACGAACCAGTAAAAACCAACGAGACCAAGCCCCTGGCCGACGAATTAATGGAGGCGCTAAGCCGTTTCTTCGATAGTCGCGGTACCACCAGCAAAAACGTAGCCGAAGGACATCCGGAGAGGCGGCCCGGAAGAGGACTACCGACCTGCTGGACCTGCCGTAAGAGAGGCCACCTGAGCAAGGACTGCGGTGATCGCCGCCGCCAAGGGTTTCCGTCGGGACAGTCAGTCGTAGGGAAACCGCGCGGCCCAGGAAAGCAAGTATCAGCCAGCCTAGGGGGGCAAAGGTTGGCTTGTGGCAGTCGTCAAGTCCCGGCAGTCCAAGTTCGTGTGACGCAGTTACGGAGGGATAATAGCAGCCTGATGGTCGACGGAGTCGTCAACGGAGAGAGCTGGCCCATGCTAATCGACACGGGAGCATCGAGGACCATCGTCAGCCCCACCGTGATCCCAAAGTGGAGAGTTCAACCCACACAAAGGAACCTCCAGCTAATAACCGCGACCGGAGAGACCGCACCGGTACATGGCGAAGCATCACTGGAGTTCGTCATTGGTCGACGGGCGATAAAGCATCCAGTGCTTGTGGCCGACGTATCAAATGAAGTGATCATTGGACTGGACTTCCTGGACCAGAACAACATCATCTTGGATCTGAGTACCAACACTCTGCACTTCGGAGGTGAGGAACTTGCTTTGCAACCTGCGCACGAGTCCATCACCGCACGACGAGTAAGGTTGAGAGAGGACGTCATCGTTCCCGCCAGGACGGAAGTCAGCGCTGCCGTAATTGTCGACGGAACAGCTGAGGGAGTGGCGGCTGTCATCGAGCCAAAATATGAGGACATCCAGACAAAAGGATTGCTAGTTGCCAAGACTCTCGTCAACACGACGTCTCGGCCGTACGTCCGCCTGTCCAACCTGAACGACTACGATATTATGGTTCACCGGGACACCAACCTAGGAGTCTGCGAGCCCGTTACCTGGATTGCCCGCATCACAGACGCGACGGACGGACACCTGCAGCCGCACAACCGAAGAAGACGTGCCCTGCCAGAAGAACTACAGAAGCTGTACCAAGGATCCCAGGACCATTTAGACGAGGAGCAATCACACCAACTTCAGGACCTGCTACGCGAATTCCAGGATGTCTTCTCCGTGGGGAGCAAAGACTTCGGTAGGACAAGCTTGGTCCAGCACAGAATCGACGTTGGGGACAGCACACCGATTAGGGCCCCATTCCGACGTGTCCCGCTCGCCAAGCAAGCCGAAGTCGACCGGATGGTAGAAGAGATGAAGGAGCAAGGGATGATCGAGCCATCACATAGTCCTTGGAGTTCTCCGGTCGTGCTAGTGAAGAAGAAGGACGGTTCCACCAGGTTCGGCGTGGACTACAGGCGGGTGAACGACGTCACGAAGAAGGACAGCTACCCTCTACCCCGGATCGACGACACGCTGGACACCATATCAGGATCAAGATGGTTCTCCACCTTGGATTTGAAGAGTGGCTACTGGCAGGTGGAGGTCCACCCTAAGGACCGCGAGAAAACGGCGTTCTCTGTGGGCAGCGGGCTCTGGCAGTTCACCGTCATGCCATTCGGTCTGTGCAGCGCCCCTGCAACTTTCGAAAGGCTAATGGAGTCCATTCTGAGGGGACTACACTGGAAGACCTGCCTGGTATACCTAGACGACGTCATCGTTCTGGGGAGGAGCTTCGAGGAGCACTACAGCAACCTGAAAGAGATCTTGTTGAAGCTACGGGCTGCCCAGCTGAAGTTGAGCCCCAAGAAGTGTCAGCTCTTCCAGAAGCGGGTCCAGTACCTTGGGCATATCGTCTCCGAGGAAGGGGTGCGCACCGACCCAGAGAAGACCGCAGCTGTAAGGGAGTGGCCAGTTCCGAAGGACAAGTCCCAACTACGAAGCTTCCTGGGACTCTGCACTTATTACCGTCGCTTCGTGAGAGGATTCGCCGACATCGCCAAACCTTTACATCGACTGACTGAGAAGGACCAACTCTTCACGTGGACAGCAGAATGCCACAGTGCCTTCGAACAACTCAAGCAGGCTCTGTGCACCGCACCTATTCTGGCCTACCCCAGACCTGGAACAAGGTTCATCGTCGATACCGATGCCAGCGACTTTGGCATAGGGGGAATCCTGTCGCAGGTAGTGGACGGCGAGGAGAGAGTAGTGGCCTACTTCAGCAAGGCCTTGTCAAAGCCAGAAAGGAACTACTGCGTCACCAGGAAGGAGCTGCTCGCCATCGTGAAGACCATTGAACAATTCCACAAGTACCTGTACGGGCAAGAATTTCTCATCAGGACCGATCATGCATCCCTGCGGTGGCTCCTGAACTTCAAGCAGCCCGAGGGTCAACTCGCGCGGTGGTTAGAGAGGCTTCAACAGTACAACTTTGAGATTCAGTACAGGAAAGGCCAACTGCATTCTAACGCCGACGCCCTGTCACGAAGACCGTGCCCCGAAGACTGCACCTTCTGTGCCCGAAGGGAGGAGAACACCGGGATACTGTGCTGACGGACTACTGTGGAACTTCAAGGGAACTGGAGCCGCGAATCTTTCACGCGGGCACAAGCAGAAGATGATGACCTGGGACTGATAGCCGAATGGAAGAGGGCCTGTGTCCCCAGACCCGGGTGGAACATTGTGAGTGACTGCAGCCCAAAGTTTAAGTCCTACTGGGCACAGTGGGACTCGCTGATTGTAAGGGATGGCCTCATCTGCCGTACCTGGGAGAGCACCGACGGGAAGACATCTCGGGAACAAGTCGTCGTTCCAAAGGCTATGACGGAGGAAGTCCTGAAGGAAGTTCATGGAGGATCATCTGGTGGACACCTAGGGATAAAGAAGACCCTGGAGAAGCTGAGAGAGCGGTTCTACTGGATCGGATGCCGAACAGACGTGGAGAACTACTGCGCGAGGTGCCACGATTGCGCAGCCAGCAAGGGCCCTGGACGAAGACGACGGGGTCCACTGAAGACCTACAACGTGGGCGGCCCCATGGAGAGAGTGGCCATCGATGTTGCTGGGCCATTCCCGTTAAGCGAGGCAGGGAACCGCTACATATTAGTCGTCAGCGACTACTTTACCAAATGGCCGGAGGCGTATGCGCTCCCTAACCAAGAAGCCGCGACGATTGCAGAGACCCTGGTGAAGGAATTCGTCAGCCGGTACGGAGTACCCCTGGAGCTGCACTCCGACCAAGGGAGGAACTTCGAGTCTCAGGTGTTCCAGAACCTATGCCAGCTGCTGGGAATCCGGAAGACAAGGACAACGCCGCTACACCCTCAGTCCGACGGGATGGTAGAGCGATTCAATCGCACCATCGAGAACCATCTCCGAATAGTCGTCAGCGAGCACCAGAGGGATTGGGACAATCATCTTCCACTATTTCTCCTGGCCTACCGCGCCGCCGTGCATGAAGCCACCGGGTGCACACCAGCCCGGGCCATGTTTGGGAGGGAGCTCCGTCTACCTGTCGATCTTGCCTTCGGCCGACCTGGGAATGATCCGATCCCGGTAAGCCAGTATTGTCAAGAACTGGTCGACCAACTGGAGGACGTACACGCGTTCACGAGGAGGAAACTACGGATCGAGACCGACCGAATGAAGACCCGATACGACCAGCAGACGGATGCCGGCGGATTCCACGAGGACGACCTGGTCTGGCTCTTCAACCCATTACGGAAGAAAGGCCTGTCACCCAAACTGCAGAAGTCCTGGGAGGGCCCGTACCGAGTCGTGAAACGGATCAACGATGTCGTCTACAGGATCCAGCGGAGCCCGAGGGCGAAGATGAAGATCGTGCATCGAGATCGCCTGGCAGTCTACGGAGGGACACAGACGGACCAATGATTGATCGGGACGATCAGCCTTTTTAGGAAGGGGGTGGTGTTACGGCTGTGAGTTTGTGTCATCACTCGCCGCATGAGTCACAACTGCCCCAGGGCTGGGCTGTGTCCTGCCTCCTGTATTGCGCGCGCCTTATGCAACAGGGCTACTAAGACAAAGGGATAGTCCAGAATATTCGTGACTGGACCAGCGATGGAAACCTCGAGAAGCCGTGAACCCTGGATGGATCTAGAAGCATTTATTGAGTCACCGGCCTGCTATATAAGTGCGACCTGTCTAGCAGTGGTTGTTGTGTTTTACGAGCTAGTGCGAGCGATTATCTTGTGCGACAGAAGTGTGGTGACGAAGTGCTGTGCGAGTTACGAAATCCAGTGACATTGTTTCTCCAGCTTGTGGACAGCGAAATAGCCTGCAGCAAGTGATCGTAAGTAATTGTGGTCGGTGAATATAATGGAGAGGAGCAGGTAGTTTCTGTCAAGGCCACCGTACTCATTAGGACGGATTAACTTCTGTGACCTGTTGACAAGTGGAAGGGCCAAGAGCGCTCAAGGAAGAGACTTGAGGAAACTGGAGTAAGGCTCCTAATTGCTTGTATTTGCTGATTAGTGTAATTTTCTGGCCACAATAAAGTTAATTATTTCTTTAAGCAGTAATTGGTGTTGTGCTTTGTACCCCCACCGTAATCCAGTTAACAAAGGTGCCACTAGGGGGTGGCACGTAACAATATCATGTCCAGACCACTTCTCAAACAATAAGAAAAATTACCTAAGTAATCGTAATCCAATCCAAGATTTGGTTTAATTCAGAGTACAAAATCTCTGTTAAGATCCTCAAAATTTACTTCAAAAAGAACACCCACGGGTTATATTAACTCATATTCATAATATCTGTTCATAATCTGCCTGCAATAAATTTCTAGTAAGAAATAACTCGTCGTAAAAGACTCAATTACTTGAAATCCTTATCTAAGGTATAAACTCACTCACAAAAGAGTCTCTGTTAGGTAGTCAGCCCGAAGGCTGGTTGGATCTTCAAAAAGTACCGCCGTTACGTTATGTGAGTAGATACTGGAATCAACAATATTCTACTCGTCTCATAAAAGCGATACTGATTCGCTAGAGCGAATTAAATTCCACATCTCAAAAACAATCCAATAAAGGAAAAATCCCTACTGATAAATTCCGCATACTCGCTATAGTGCAATAAGCTGACAAAAATCTAAACTACCCGACTGCAGATCTCGAGTTTCGAAATACTCGATAAAAATCAACATGATCAAAAATGCTATCACTTAAGAAAAATAAAGATCAAACTCCTGCTTAATAAAGTCAATAAACAGCGAAAAAGTCGGATAATTATGTCTGCCATCTCATATGGTAACACCTTATTTTAGCAAACTCCTCAAAAAGAAGCAAGAAAATATTCAAGCCATGTCGTAAATAACACTCCTAAAGATATACTAGTGTGCCCAGTGTCATGCTAGAAAATCATATCAGTAATGTCATAGCTCTTACAATACCTTCATATTCCAGATGTTAAATAATTTATTCCAAGATCAGCGATAATTCAAGTGTACGCAAAAGATTTCTCGAAAGATCGGCGAAATCGTCGTATTTGCCACTGGAAATGCATTTGACCCCATCCAAATGCACATCATGATGTAGTCGTTCTCCTTAATAGGAATCGAATCCGTCACTCTGCGATGCCATCACGTCTCTTCATACGCATAGCCCCACATGGTAGAACGAAGGATATCCATCACGGATATTGTCCAATAATCCCCGCAAAAGTTCAATTCGAATGGGCACCCCATTCTATTCTCGGATGTGTTACGCCACTGTTCAATGTAAAATCGTTAATTGGCATTCGCTGATAACGTTCTTGTTCACTGCCAATGAATTACATCGATGAAAAAATATAATTTCAGAATGTGTACATGTTCACTAGACACCCTGTATCTGTGTTCTATGTGTTAATTATTTCCATAAGTGTTCATGAACTTAAGTCATTTGATGCACATATCGCTGTTACATAAAGTGCATGAAATCCAAGGCCCATTTTGCATAATGCAGCAATGTGTAAGTTGCCCCATGGTCGCTTTAAATACGCTCCGTTGGAACGCATCATTTTGTATGCCGTAATATCGGTAAAATAACTTTAAGTTCGTCTGATTATCCATTGAATGTGTATAGATTGTAAAAGCAATGAGTATCTGGACTGCTGAAAGTCTAAGTCCAAATATCGTAAACGTGAAAATGTCAGAATGCAATGTTCCATTAGATGACCACTAAAGTGTCACATAATGTCGCCCAATGCTTGACAAGTTCTGCTTCAATATCTGAGTATAACACAAGGTTAATCACTAGCCTCAATGTATTGGTGTTCTATGCGACTATTCGTTGTGAATACTGCCGTAACAATGTTCGTTATTCCCAGTGAACTACTGCTTATTTCTGCTGTAAGTTATGAGCTGGTGAAAGCGTTGCTATCTGAAACATATGTTAACGCAACTCCACTGTTCAAACTAGACTGCTTTCTATCACCGGCCTCCCTCGTCCCGTTCACAGCCATCGCGACTCAATCTCCGGTCAGCCTACTCAACTGCGCCGTGCTTTTGAAGTTACAATGCTAACTTACGAAGAGATCCTGCCAGGCAGGTAATAATTACTGCACTGCACTGTATTGGATACTGTCACACTCTTGACTTGCTACTTGAGCAGAATGTAATAGAAGACTGATTTCTTGTCACTGCGTGCTGCGATCACTCACCTCGCCAAACACGTGACTCGCAACCCCTCCGCCGAATTGAGGGTAGCCCCTACTTTCGTTCTCTCTCTGACGCCAGACATTTAACCTCGGCCTATCTTCTGTTATCAAGCCGTAATACTCAACTAAGGAGTTATCCACCATTTCTAATGTTGTTATTATTAATATTCCATATAATTCCTTTCTCTTCTGAGGTTAAATAAGACTTCATTTCCAATTAATTTTCATAAATATCCAGTACTTCTCCCGTGATTCCTTGCGTTTGAGGGGTAGTGACTTCTTCTTCCCTAGTCGCCTACGTCATTTCCCTCGACGTCACTGATGCGATCTCAGCGCAACCTTTTATTCTTAGTAACTAAATCCAACTACAGCTAGCGTAGCCGATAGCCTCGATTAGATATCGGGTACACTACTATACGGAATTGAACGCTTCGGGTGATAACAATCCATATATTGCTGAATAAGTTGATACAAAAGAGAGTATTTCTGACGTGGGAGGGGTGGGATGCTGCCCAGATTATCCTGAATGAATGTCGAAAAGAAGTCGAAATCAAAATATTTTAAGGAACGAGTGATTTTTGTGCCCCGGTGTATCGATGGTGCTACCCCAGTGCGATCATAAAAAATTAAAATAGGGAAGTGATCACTCTGATGCGTGTCCCCGATCGTGCTCCAATCTAATTTATGCGATAAGTCCGGGGTATTGAGAGATAAATCTACCACACTTTTTGGACTGCCCGGGGGTGTCAATCGCGTAGGAGAACCGTCATCTAACACATTTAAGGAAAATGTGGAAATCGCATGAGCAATATGTCTACCTTTGGCATTGGTTCGTTCACTACCCCAGAGTCCATGGTGTGCATTAATATATCCTAGAATCAAATGTTTAGATCTTTGAGACACATATTTAAAATACATATGCCACTGTTGTTGCGTGTCCTGAACACGTGGTGGGCAATAGATATGACTGACATATATATATCCGACCCGAAAAAATTGATAACAAAAAGGGAGTTGATAAGGCAAGGACACCGGAGTTATTTGTAAATCCGTTTTACAGAGAGTTATTAAGCCTCCGTATCCCGGACCATCTTCACGAAAGACCGTATAATTGGGAATTTGAAAATGATAATGGGGGTATAGCCACGTTTCTTTGATAAATACGATCTCAAGGTGATATGTCGATATTAAATGAAGCAATTTATTCATGCTTCTTATTTACCACACTCTGACAGTTCCATTGGAACAGCCACCTCTTAAACCTATGAATGACATGAGATGAAGAAAGAGACGAAACGAATACAACCCAAAAAAGAAAAAGAAACTATTGACAAACTGCACCAGTGCCCTTTGTTAGTGGTTTTTCGAGAGGTGGAAGTAGGGCCCACTGTGCATTGTGGCCTAAAAGATCAATGAGTACTGTAAATTCGTCGAGGATGATTTGATTAGGAGCAGACTTATCGAGCCCCGAATCGGGCTCCAGGCGCCGGACACCGGATGTTCCTGGTTCTCTGGGCTTCTCAATGGATGATGTCCGTTCCACGGTTGGGGTTTTTATCAGTTGCAGATATGCCGACCTATCATACCCCAAGGGTGTAATAAATTTCGGAGCCGGATGTACCAACTCAGTAAATTTACGCTTGCGCGGAGGATCAGATCGTTGCCCACTAGTCGAAGCTGCCAAAGGTGGGATTTGTTGGGGGAGTGCTAAAGGGTGAAAAGGGGTACTTGTCTGGCGCTTCACAATTTCATTGTATGATTTTTTCTCAGTACACATCAGCCTCTTTATCTCCATTTGCTGCTGATGCACCTCACAGCGCACCGCCCCCGCCATATGATTTCCTAGACAATTGACGCACTTGAATATCACTTATTTACAGTCAATCGTTAAATGCTCCTGTGCACATTGTCGACATCTAGGGCTCCGGGCCCGACAGTGAAGTTGCACATGCGCGTACCTCTGGCACTTCTGACACCGAAGAGGTGAAAAAATATACAAGCTTACTTCCAAAAGAACATTGAAGATGCTGACATGAGTCGGCAAGGTTTGAGTTTCTAATTTTTTTACGGCGCCCGTTGCTATTTTTTCCGATTTTCCATCTAAGGTTTTAGGACGAAGAAAAGCGTTGTAAGCGAACGATAGGTACCCCTCGAATGAGTTCCACTCGTTGTATGCTTGACGATGGAATAAAGGCCATTAGATTTCTATCCTTAAATACTGGATGTTCCAAAAATGAATTGGCATCTCAAAGTGTCTTAAATTGAATTTGGACCCGATTGCGCCCTTTTCGTTGGATTTCTTGAATTCCTGGAATGTTACGTTCGTAAAACAAACGTCCCAAAGCCATTGGATGCAGATGTCCAATCGCTTGAGGCTCAACACCTTGAACAAAGACTATATACGGTCCCGTTTGATTTGGGGAGTAGCGATAGTCACTGGGAGGGGTACGAGGTATTACAGGGGTTTGGACCACAGGAGTAGCCCGAACTTCCGACGTGGTAGCGTTCTCATATTCATCCACAATGTGCATTGATTCAACATTGGCATAACCATCAATAATAACCGCACACGAAATATCCGGTGGGAGGCCTATTTGACCTCCCCCACTCTTCTCCGGCATTGCGGCGAAGAATTTCCGAATGTATAGTACTTACATAAATCGTAACCAAGCACAAGGAAATAAAGACGAATAAACACATTTAAATATGGAAAGCAAATCGCACACCACACCGCTCACCGCACACGCAAACATCAGACTAAAGCGACGGATATGTTGCTGCATTCACAGCGGACGAGCGACTGGTGGATTGACGGGATTGACCGATTGATTGATTTTTACCTACTTGTCAGTGTCGCCAACCCTGTTTTCTACATGTCCTACAGCAGACCTGAAAACTGCTTGGAATATCCCTTATTGGCTGTTGTTGTCTGAGTCTTCAGTCTTTTGTCTGGTTTGGTGCAGCAACCCTTACCTCCCTATCCTGAGCTAATCGTTTCCTCTCTGTATAGCTACCACACCCAAACTCCGAGGCAATCTGTTCTACATATTATTCTCACCTTAGTCTACCCCTACAGTTCCTATCCTCCACCCTTCCTTTCATAACTAAGCTTGTTATTTCTGGGGGTATTAGTATGTGTCCTACCAACCTATCTCTTCTCTTCATTAGCAGTCGCCAGAAACATTTCTTCTTCCCCAGTCGTTTTAATACCTCTTCATGTGTAACCCTATCTATCCATCTGATCTTCATCAATCTCCTGTAGAAACTACAATTCAAACGCTTCAATTCTCATCTTTTCTGCTGCACCAATACCAGTAGTCTAAGGTTCACTTCCATAGAGTGCCACGCTCCAAACAAAGGCTTTCAAAAATTACTTCCTAATATCTAAATCTATAAAGGATGTCAACAGCTATAGCCCAGGCATTTTAGGATTTAAGGTTGAAAAAAAAATCATGTAAAGCTAATTTTCTGAGAATTTGATAATTTGACCCTGGGGAACAACATACTAAAATTCTCCAAGCTTCGATGCTGGCTTCCTTGTTTTCCAGGCCGAGAAACCTGGAATTTCAGGATATTCCTGGAGCGCCCGTAAAAACCGAATTGTTTATCCAAAATTGACAAAGTATGGTATCAAATGAAACAGGGAAATATGCAGGTTCTAAAAAACGTAAGAAAAGTCAATATTTGGTCACTTCCGGTCGATAAAAAAAACAAGAAACGCGCGAAATTATTATTTTTAAATTTGTTTTCAATCAACGCGGTTTTAAGGGACCAAAACATGGGGTTAACGGAAAATAAGTTAAACAGAACGAAAGAGCATGTTTTTAGCTTTCGTACGTCTAATGCTGGACGAGCTACAGCTAGAATAAGTTGAACGCCACGCTGAGTTGGTTACGCGACGCCCTTGTAAAAATCATAAAACGACGCAAGATTTGCTAAATGAATAATAAAGACCGACAAAAAAACACACTCACATGTACAGTTGATAACATGCGTTTTAATGAGCATTTGGTTTGTGGTTTCAACAGCGACAATGATAAAAAAAAAAAACCATTTGTGAAATTTAAAAAAATGTTGGTGCAATATTGTACATGTAGGGTCGACTAATGTCCTACGTCGGTGTCTATGGCTGGCACGGCCTCCTCCTGGAAAGTAAAAAGAAAATTAATAGCTCTTTCTCGTGAAATCGATCGAATGATTACAATGACAGAAATATGTATTAAAAATATAAATAAGTCGTAGGCTTATAGACACATATAAGCATGTTGAAACATGAAATCTATAAACTAAATGTTACAGCAGCAGCTGATATATTTCGTTGCCGTGGTACTGCTTTCCGAGGTAAAGTAGGGGCTGGTGTAGACATCATAACACCACCCATGTTGTGAAACGTCCCGTGTCCGGTCTGCGTGCGCACATTAACGTCAGTGTTATCAAAGGAATATTGAACAAATTCTTTGTTCGGCTCTGCTTCGCCAAGCTGTTCTTCGCCTGTGTCATTTTCACTTTCGTGAAAGCTATTACGTTGTTCTCGTAACAAAGAACCTCGTTGTAGGACACGGAGAAACCCATGTTATGAAGAAGATCTACAAGCTGTCGCGACCCGTAGTGTCGGTGGACTTACACGCAAACTGCCAACAAGATAGGAGATAAAAAGGACTTCGGACGACAAGCTGAAATAATTGCCTGCCCAATGGCTTTTTTCTTGGCGGATTTGTCGGTTGCGCCCTCTAACTTGGTCGTGATGATCCGATCAAGAAACAGAGCTAACGACTGCTCTTCTGCGGACGGATATTCCTCCAGATTATATGCACGCGTCCGAATATCTTCTTTTATAATTTGAGCGGCCTTTTCTACGATTCGCTGACGTTCATCGGCCTCGGACTTCCCATGTTCCTCGTACCATTTGTCGTGCAAGATGTTTTCTGCCGTTTCTTTCATATTTACAATGCAGTTTCGACCTGGCAGCTCGGTGATGAAGATTCGCTGTCCATAGTGGCTAGGTAGTTTTTCTTTGAGATACTTTTGCGCGCACGGTGGCCGCTGGCTTCTATTATTTAAAAACAAGAGATGAAGTGAAATGTTCCATAGACCAATGGGAAGAGAGTGATGAACCCATGCAGGATCATCAGCGCTGGTCACCCGCCTGCCCCTACCTGTGCAGAATGGAGGTGGGAAATATACCCTGCCATTCAAGCTATTCCTCACTCGTGCCTCTGAGTGCTGAAAAAACAAGTTATGATACGTGTGGACTATATGGTGTCAACGGTGCTTCGGTGAGCAGCTCACCGTCAAAACGCCTAGTTTGGAGACATTGGGACAACATCGGTGTCATGGACGTTACAAACACAAAATACTGTATTGTTGCATGAGTTGGTATCGTCCCTATCCCAAAATGACAAAAGCCTGTAAGACGTGTTATGACAATAAAATGATGTAATAAAAACTTAGGTGGTTGTTCTTGTTATTGTTATTATTATTAATTCTCATGTCCCCCTGTCCTACCCTAACCTCAATTTTTTTTTCAATCTAGCGTGGCATGTAAGTCCATGTCATGGGCGCACTTTAGTGGTCGATCGTCAGTCAGTCGTCAGGTGAACTTGGTCCAGGCAATCGTCAACATGTCACAGAATGAAAAATCACCACTGGAGAGTTTTCACGAATAATATAGCCATTGGGCGATGTCACAATAAAGTCATAAAGCGAATGCGATGGTTCTTGTTTGGTGTACACTTGGCTTATAATATTGCACGTCGCCGACACATGACGGTCCTCAATGAATTTCACTTCATCGTCTGATTTATGTTTTTGTTGGGCTCCAACACGCGTGGTTTAAATCCTAGTAATGGACCAATGGAATCGGGGTGTATTTTAAAGTCAATTTTGAATGTAGACAAAATACTGCAGCGATGAGTGTTGGTATTTCCTATAAGTTCAAACTTGTGCATTCCATCAAGAAATGACTTTAAAACATATTCATTGATCAACACCACATGAATGTGTTCATAAATATCATAAATATCCACCAGAGTTCAGGGTGAGCACAGAATCCGATTTTTGTCGTAAAGTCTGCCCAGGAGTTTTTCAATTTTCACTTTACTGTCTGGAGGAACCATTCGCTCAAGGCAGAATGGAAAATCTGTTCATCATACAAGGCTATGGAATATTCAATATCCACTTCTAAAACATATCCCCGGCCTGTTTCCTGGCTAGCCTTGTTCAAATCAAAGTCTGACACTTGTTTCTCTGTCAGCTAAGCAAACTCCCCATAGGGTAAAGGCTGGCTCATGGCATAACCATGCATATTATTTACATCATATTACATTAAGTGCGATTCTGGTTTGTCTGGTGAATAATCAGGCATGCTCGCTTCGGCATTGGCGCTGGTTAAGCGACATAAAGCCGCCGCGAATTCCCTTTTCAAAAAATAGAACCATGTCTACATCAGTGAGTAAATCCAATTCCACTTCAGTGTATTTCATAGCGGCATCGAAAGAGAGCCCAGGACTCGTATAATAGTGAGCTGGGTCAAGACCGTAAATGTGCTGACACAACTCACGGAATTTTTGAAACACATCGGTGAGCAGCAATACATCCAGTTTTAGGTAATGCATAGCATATTCACCTAGCGTCTTAATGCCAAACTTGATATGCATGTGCATAGTCTTCATCGAAAACGGTACTACGTGTTAGTTTCGAGTAAAATTTGTCTTGTGGTGGGAGAGTTTTTTGCTTTAACACGTCCCAGTAGTTGCAGAATTCATACGGGAATATACCTTTACGAATGCACAATTAAAATTGCTCAGGGTCTTTAAAATGCATTCTGGTGTTTTTAATTCCTTCTCATCCAAGCCAATGACAAGACTGTCTAGCGAGGATGCCATAAACTTAAAGGAATCCAAAAATCTAATGCTAAATTTGCCCAACTGCCATGTCAGGGCTGTAAAACGCTCATGGTTTTGGGGGATAATGGTAAACAAGCCCTTGTTGACATGACCCAATTCACGAATCAAAAACTGAATGTCATAATTCGTCAGATTGTGGAAAAAGACACTGATTAAACGAGGAGCTGGAAAGTTCAAATTGCATTTACTGTGCGCAGCTCCACGAAACTCTCCCATAAAGTGCGAGTGATCACGAACGGTGTTTTCAGAATTGATCAGTGGCTTTTCGAAAAAAATGGCATATGGCCGCATGCTCATACTGCTGCTGCCGTTTTGGAGTTAGGCTCATGGGTACTGGGTGGTCCAGTAACCCCTGTACATGGTCGGCCAACTTAACAAGTTCATCCAAAACCATTTCGCACAATCTGGCCCCTCACGGGATTTGTAAACGGATTGTGTGGGGTCATAGGCACACACCACATTAAATCCTATGGCAAAAGGTTCATGTTTTTGAATGGGCGTGGTGGAGCTGATGGTGGGATCTGGTTCACATCCCGCCATGGGTGTGGTGAGAGCTTCGAAATCTGCATACACCACATAGGGGACAGTGTCACGCTTATGAATGTTCTTGAATTTCAACACAGCCTTGTCCCCTTGTGGCAATATCAATTTCACCGCTTCCTGAGAAACACAATCTACCCTATGACGTTCAAAAGAGTAGGGGTGGTAAAATATTGCAAACAACGATCACAAATATGTTTCCTAGGTTTATGTTTGGATATTGGACTGCTTAGCAATCTACTTAAGCTTTTAATAAGGCAATAGTGATTCACCCTCCCGCAAGACGAATATAAAAGATGATTTTGGTGTCGTTTCGGTTCCTTTGTAGCATAAAGAGGACCCACAATCTCATTACCATCAAGGCCATACACCATGAACGAAAATTTCTGATTGTCTTGTTCAAACCTATGAATCTCGGTTAAGTCCATTGGGAATGACACTCGAGTTAAATTTAATGTTTGTTTCAATTCATCAAACTTGGCTTCGTACATTCCTGGTCTCTCACAGTTACGTTGTGCTGGCTGAAAATACGCAACCACCGACCAGAGGAAACATTGATCGTCACGGTTCTTTATATTCACTACCACTCTCCGGCAGGCAATCGCTGGTGGTAAAGGGATATGACTAGACCCAGCATTCAACGGGTTGATTTTTTAGCGTATGGCTGTTAGTGCCGGGAGTGTCCGAGGACATGTTTGGCTCGCCAGGTTTGTAGCTGCTTCGAGACGGACACCCAATGGGTGAGCTACAAGTACTGGTGGGGAGGTAAGTTGGAATGTAAGGACGAGGAGTAGGAAGGTAGCGGCAGTGGCATATATTTAGGGACCAACCCCGGCATTTGCCTGGAAGGAAGATGGGAAACCACAGACCATCTTCACGGTTGCCGGCGGGGAGATTCAAACCTCCTCGCCTCCCGGATGTGAGCGACTGCCAGCAGTCATGCCGTAACGACCACGGCTAACTCACCCGGTAACGGGTAGAAATGACAAATGTTCATTTGCAGGTAATGGATTTTGTCTAACGCTAGACCACTCGGTCCTTGTTGCAGTTGATCAAATTTGGTAGCAAGGCACTGACCACTAGGCATTGATACCACTCGTTCAGATTATCGGCTATCAAAAGCTCTTGCATTTTACTGCCAATATAAAATGTTTTTTTTTTTTTTGCTTTTCGTCCTTGTTTTTATATACGAAATCGCACAAGAGTTGTGTATTAATCTTTAAAGCCCTATGCAACCTTTGCGCTGTACAAATTTTATTTCTAAAAATTTCAAAACAAGATTTGATAACGTCTTTTGGAATTAAACTCTCACTAACATTCACCACGCGGCCAGAGCAGACACGCTTCTTAAAACAGGACTCTATTGGTTCCCAAGTTAATGTATCGGTAACGGCAAAAGGCATTATTAATCTAAAAAAAATCTCACCCGAGTTTTCAGCCGTAGACTTTCCAGCAATGGTTCCCACACACACGTTACTGATTTTCAGCAGTGGCTGTAGTGGACAAGCGTGTACCAACACTCTAAAAATAAATAAAATAAACCATAATAAGAATATCAATTCCAAATAGCACCTTTCCTAAACAAAAAATAAAATTAAAATAAAACATTATATAAACAAAATCTTACCTAGGTTTTGTAACTTTTTGCCTTCTCTCGTAGGCTCGAGTGGAATGGTTTTCCGTCCTTTTTCTGTCTCCCACAACAGGCATGCAGATTATCTAAAACAAACAAAATAAAAACATTCCATCAATAAAATTGAAAACCAATAATGAATTAAACATTAGCATTAAAATAAAATAATCAGTGTTAATCTCACACTTACCTCTAATATATAATGTATCCAATATGGTCACTGACTGCGTTGAGCACACGAATGCATTCACCTTTCACACGGTTAATATACACCCTATGTGTGTACACTATAGACATCAACACAGGAATGACAGACAAAGCGCCATGACAATCTGAACACTCTATTACTTCCCCGCCCCTCTGGCCCCTCCCCTACCCCCTCACCGCTCTTGGCATAGCAATCACGTGATTCCATGATCTGTGTCCAGGTTTCCCTCCTCTCCTCTCTCACCGCTTCTGCCTGCTTATGCACGCTGCTCTCCTCGGCTGTCTGCGACCGGGTCTGGTATCTCAGTTACATAGTTGCCACATTGTTCCACCTTTTATCACTAGCCAGTGGTGTTGCCAAGTCACGCCCTGTGATAATGATTCACATTCCATTCTCTTAGCCTGTTCTCAGCCAGATTCGAACGGATTTCTTTCTTGGCTGCCAGTCAAACATACAATGAAAGTTCTTGTTGTTGACAAATATAAAACCCTTGCTTTTATTCGCATCGTACAATTATTATCATTTGTCATGTTACTGATCAGCAATTACTAACATGTTTAAAGATCGCCATTAGGGATTTTCGAAATATTCTCCTGTATTCGTTCGTCATAGGAATATATCGGAAAGTGAACCCCCGCGCTGCCGCCCCCTCGAAATAGCCATTTGCTGTATTCACCATGGCCGATGATAGCCTCGTTGTAACACACGCCCAGCGCTATCGGCTCTCTGTCTACATCCACTCTTTATTTAAAATTAAAAAATAACAGGTAAAAACAGTTTAAAAAATATTTTTTAAGCGTTAAGCCCTTTGTGATTTCTTTTGGAAAAATAACTATCACATTAGAAACAGGGCGACACCCCGAATCCTAGCACACCTCATTTGTTAAAATCCGACCATGCATTCGCGAGATATAACAAAAAGTATAAAATCACTGTTTTACCCCAAAATGGGTTTTCGCTTCTACTCAACACATGTATCGTCAGCAAGAGGGCAACGCGACAAAAATAATGACATGTCAACTTTTGTTCTAGCTTCAAGGGTTCGTGAGATATTTGTCAAAATATTTAAAAAAACATTTTACCCCAAAAATGAGTTTCCAAATTTAAAAAAAAATATAATAAGTGGTCCATAGGAATGAAGACGTCACGCCGACTCCTACAAGCCATCACACATCAAAAGCAAACCATGCGTTCGTGAATTATCGCCAATGTTCGCGAGAAAGTAGGCTATCAATTTTTTGGCCTACACACTTGAAACATGCTTTCTGCCTTTAGGGCATAGGGACCTTTCATTGACGTCCAACAAACTTTTTCTAAAATTCACCGTTTCCAAAATAGCGCCTATTTCAAAAACAAACATTTAAAATAAATACCAATACACATTCATAGCAAAGAGGACGTTACCCCAACGCCAACAACATCTCGTTCGTTAAAATCAGATCATGCGTTCGGGAGATATCGGCAAAGTTCGTATGAAAGTAGGAGAGTGAGTAGAACTCCTATTCTAGCACTACTACAAGATTTTGTCCTAGAGACTTGAATGTACTTTGGGGGTAAAGGGGGTCAGGGCCATTCATTTACGACAAACAAACTTATTTTGTAAACTTTCTGGTTTCCAAAATATAGGAAATTCAAAATTTGAGGATTTTCAAAAAATCTCAAAAAATAAAAAGTTTTATTATAAAAAATAAAGAACATAGACGCCATTCTTTTCAACGATTGCACAACGTTCTATCAAAATTAGTTTATAAAATATCGCCTACTTTCAAAAACAAAAAAATCTAAAATTAAAAAAATATATAATGAGTGGTCCATAGCAAAGCTACTGTCAGCTCGATTCCAACGATATGTCGCATGCCAAAATGGGACCATGGGTTCGAGAGATATCGGCTTTGCCCCTGAATGTATTGCGGGTTAGTATGTGACGTCAGAGGGAGAGGTGGTGAGTTGCGTTTAAACTGTCACTGCTCCCCTACTTACATAAAGCATGGTGCCAACGTGGCATATCCCTGAGGTTGTGTTGAAATTATCATACACTGGATGGCTGCTGTCAGCGTCCACAATCAAATTTCGAATATTCAGGTAACTAGTCCTCAGCGTGCAGCGTAAATTAAGGTACCGTACTCAGTTACACAGATGGGCTAGGTCAAAATAATACATTATGTCCTTTCTTTTTGCATTTACGTCCATTTTGGAGATACTTTTGCGAAACTGCAGATCTATGGTGTACAGGTCTTCTAGATTGTTGATAGGAGCCTGGAAAAGAAAAGCGCTACACACGCAGCCTTATAACTTAAAACGTACATTTTTATACTCTTCACTTACTTCACTTTTATCGTTGTGGCCCCTAGGGACCGCGAGATCTAAACTGTTTTTCTTCTGGTTAGCCCACCACGCCTTCATACGTTCGGAATGGGATTTCTTACATTCATCCGAGTGAACATATCTTTTGCTGGATTTTACTTCATCTTGGTGAACCAAGGGGCCTAGTGGCGCAGCGGTCAAGCTGTTGGCCTCTCATCAAGATGGACCAGGTTCGATTCCTGGTCAATGCATGTGAGAGTTTCGAAGTAAAATACCATGTCCTGTGGTTCGGATTCCTTGTAGAAAGGAGGTCCCGTGGCTCATGATCGCATGATTAACGGTCACATAAAACTAAGAGCTTTTTCTGATGAACCTGACGGAGTTATTGTTTCATTGGGGTTCTGAGCAAGATATCTGATTCAGAAATTTCAAATTTTAACTAATCCTTATCCATTTCTGTGCCGTTGGCACGTCACATGACATTGATCCCTTCCCTAGATTGTGATCCTGTCTGTGATTTATCTTACCAAAACGTTTTACCTGATCCTATTTCGTCAGTTCGAGGTTTGTCTTCAAAACCTCCTTTCTCTCCCTCTTATATGAAGAAATGACCTGGCACCCTTGTGAATCAAAATTTAAGACCTAGTGTATTAAAAACATAACCTAACTCTACCATCCCGGAAAACACATATGAACTGTGCCGTCCAAGGACTTCTGGTGTCGCCAAGAATAAAAGTATTTCCCTGTCTCGGACATTTATATCATATAACTATTAAACCTCAAAAACTGTATATCGATTATCGCGATATGCTCTCGATACTATGGTTCGCGTGTACGGACTGAAATTGCGAGTCCACTCGACAGGATGACCAACCTGCAGTAGCCAAATACTACACTTCGGGACTGGACTTGTTACATCAAGAGGAATAAGATTTCTTGCTGAAGTGTGCCCACCCTGTTCTCTTGTCAGCCTCTTGTTTTTCTGGTTGAAATGAATTGTGACCATTTTTTCCGCGTCTTTCTCCTGATATCCGTTGAAGAAGAAAGTCGGACTTGAGGATCTGCTAAAAATCAGGTTGCCAGCCCCTTGCGGGTATGTATCTTCATATGTAAGGTAACGTTATGTGCTGCGCTCGGGGAAACACTTTAAACTTCGTTTCAGGATAGCTTTTCCTTTATAATTTTTGCTGTCCAGTGGTTATTGCTTGTAACCTCGTGATCGTATCGGGGCGTTGGGTGTTTGGGGAAGGAACGTCGCGCCTCGTTCTGTCACATTTTATGAATTGTTTATCAATTTTTGCTCTTGGAGCGTTTTGTGCGGGGCCGAAAACTCCTTTTTCGATATTTTGGTGTTCTCCAAGATCGCGTGGTGCCGACAATGATCATGTTGTTTTTCGACCTGAGGGTTAATGGGGGTTGACGCGCTTAATTATTTTTGCTAGAGCGCAGAATTTTTCTTTGGGTTCCACGTTTATATTCTATTTTATTTGTTATAGTTTTTTTCTTATTAGACTCTTTCTGTTATTTGTGGTACCGGTGGGGTGGTTTGTATTTTGTTTTGTGGTATTGTTGCTCTAATGAACTTTCATTTCTTGCCTCCATTAGTGTTTTTGGGATTATTCCGAGGCGGTCAACCTTTTCGGCGCGCTTTGTTCTCTTGTGAATTATCGGGTTATTTCAATTTATTTGTTTCTTTCTTTCCCTTAAATGTATCTTGCGGGATTTCGATTTTTTTGCTGTTAAATTTTAATTTGTATTGTTTGTCGGCTTTTCTCCTGTAACTTGCGTGCTTGGTCCGCGTGCTTGCCGGCTGTGTGCCTCTGTTAAATTTTCTTGTAAATTGGGACGCTTCCTTGTGAATGCGTTTTTTTTAGCCTATTTTCAATTTTGAAAAAATAGGCTTATGAGATCACCTTTTGTCCGTGTGTGTGTGCGTGTGTGTGTGTTTGAGGTGTGTGTGTGCCCCCCCCCCTAATAAAATCTAAACGGCTGGAGCGATTTCAATGAAACTCGGTAAGTTCATAGCACTATTCTCGGCGACCTCGACCGTGCCCTTCAAATTTTGTTACGTCTCACCAATCCAACATGGCGGCTGTGCGAACTATTTCACTAGCATTCAATATCTCCGAAACTATTACCGATATCGCCCTGAAATTGTGTACGGTGATAAAGGGCACTACTATAAGTTCATCTATGAGACTTTCAAAAACCTGGTGAGTATAAAACCAACATGGCGGCCAAGCGAATTTGAGACTTTTAAATAGACTTTCCTCGCGATTTAACTATCCAAATGTAATGAAACTTGGTACACCAAATGTTTATACACATTGTAATGCACTGGAATCTAATTTAATTCAATTGTTTACATAACCTCAAAATGGCGCCTGTGCGAAATATTTCACTGACATTCTATATCTCCGAAACTATTGCAGATATCACCCTGCAATTTTGTACGATGATAAAGGATACTGATACAAGTTTACCTATGTATATTTCATAAACCTGTAAAGTACAAAACAAACATGGCGACCAAGCGAATTTAAAATATTATAATAGGCTTTTCTCGTGATTAACGCTCTGAGCACAGTGAAATGTGGTACAGTAAATTATTTTGCAGCTTGTAATGCACTGCCATCTAATTTAATTCAATTGTTTATATAACCTCAAGATGGCGGCTGTGCGAAATTTTAAAATTAAGTTTTAATTTCTTGTGTCGTAATCATGCGATCGAAGTGAAAGTTTGAATAATGAACCTAGACAATAATTGTCCTTGAATGGTACATAACTCTATGGCCTATACATATACAATCCTAAATGGCGAGCTTTCGAAATATTTAGACGGTTCTCAATATCTATGAATCTTTTACAGCCACCAAACTGATTTTTTAATGTTCATAGAGACTATGAACATATGTTCACCTATAGGACTTTCAGTAACCTGGTGAGCACAAATCCAACATGGCGGCGACGCGAAGTATAAATATTTAAATGGACTTTTCTCGCGAATTAACTATCCGAGTGCCGTGAAACGTTGCACGTTAAATGCTTATACAAATGTTGATCCACTGGCATCTAATTTATTTCAATTGTTTGCATAATCACAAGATGGCTGCTGTGCGTAATTTTAAAATCTCGTTTTTACTTCTTGTGTTCTAATCATGCGATTGAATTTGAATACCACACGTACACAATAATCTTAATGTAATAGTACAAAAATAAAATCCAACCTGGCGACCATCTGAAATATTTAGACGGTTCTCAATATCTACGAATCTGTTACAGCAATTAAACTGAAATTTTGTATGATGATAGAGGCAATTAACATAAGCAGGATATATGAAAATAGGCTGTATAGTTCTTCACGGAACTACTTGTTTTATTTTAAATTTGAAAGCGTGTATCTTGTTCTACCTAGCGCGTTTCCTTTTTTTTTTTTTTTTTTTTTTTGTGAGATGTTTGGTTTGTAATACTTGATATCTGAGTTTATCTTTTTCCTTTGGGGTAAGTCCTGGTATGTTTATGATTTTATTTTCTATTCTTTCTGTACTAACCACATCCCTTGTGGTTAGGATCTGTCAATGCGAGACCTCCTTTTTCGGGAAGGACTAGAAGTGAAGCTTCTAGTCTAATAAGAAAAAAATGAACTTTACTAAGTAGGAACAGATTGAACATAGATGAGTAAATAGGAATGGAAACAGTTTGCCAATAACAGTGGTATTTTATTCAAAAACCAACTTTAAAAAGATTAACAATAAATAAATATATAAACATGTAATGGAAAGGTGACCTTTGACAGGCCAACAACAAGCGAACAAGATTTCATAAGTTTGAAAAGGATTAACAATAAATATATAAATATGTAAGGGAAATGTGTCCTTTGACAGGCCAACAACAAGCGAACAAGATTTCATAAGCTTGAAAAAGATTAACAATAAATATATAAATATGTAAGGGAAATGTGACCTTTGACAGGCCAACAACAAGCGAACAAGATTTCATAAGTTTGAAAAAGATTAACAATAAATATATAAATATGTAAGCGAACAAGATTTCATAAGTTTGAAATGCCAAGAACCCTGAGAATAAGTAACCACTTTGTGGCCAGTTAGTCTGAAGTAGAACTATGCAGGGTAAAATAGTGAGTAACTATAGTGCTCAAATGAAGGCTTAAAATTTAGCCTAGGACTGCACACAGAGAGTAGGCTAGTTTATTTACAGAAAAATCAATATTTACATGCCAGTAGGGATAGCATCCCACTAGTTGCCTGATAGTTACAAGGCGAGGTTGTTTACAATTGAAATGGGAGCATTCCCAAGAACACGTTGATAGATTAAATGAAGAACAAGCCATTCACTTCGTCAGATAGGTGAACTGGTGTTAAGCCCAATAGTTTGTACAAAAATAGAGAAAAGAATGATTTGTTTTGAAGGAAAGTTAACATGCGAAAGAGAGAGAACAGCCGTTTTCTCATAGCCTACAATTTAAAGGCATAATACATGCTTAAACCACTTAATAGAAAGAAATAAGTTGAGTTTGGCATAGTTTGACAAGTTGTTTAAGTCGGGTAACATAACCCTAAAAAGAAAGATACATTTTTAAGATTTAGAAATTTTTGAGGTTATAATAAACACTTAGCTTGTTGGCGTTGGTGTAGAGGAATTTCCACATAATATAAATAGAGGAAGAGCGTGATGATCACTTTTTTCCGTCTTGGAAATGTTGAAGACTTCGTGCCCAGCACAAAACTGACGTAGGCCAATCATCGATGTAAACTTATATAGACTTTGTAGAACTCGGTTTTGATCACTTTTTTCCGTCTTGGAAATGTTGAAGACTTCGTGCCCAGCACAGAAGAAAATTTGTTTATCGTTTTTTGCTCACGACAAACTGACGTAGGCCAAGTATCGATGTTAACTTAAATAGATTTCGTAGATTTTAGAATGCACTGCTGGTTTGACTAGAAGCATTTTGCGATGTATTACCACACAGCGTTGAGACACATTCAAGCGTTGTGCAAACAGCGTGAAGACAGCTTACGACAAGTGACTGGCATTGTGACTTGCTGGAGACAGACAGTTGATGTAGGCCAGGGCAGGCTATATACCGGAGATCACGCGGAATGCGTGACGCGGACAGGTGGCGTCGGCCAATCCGAGAGCATGGAAGATTCTCGAAAACTGCTGAGGCCAATCAGAGCAAGGGGCCAACTGAAAATGAACCTCGTGACCAACATTAGTTCCGGAAATCATTACAGTGTCATGGAACACGTGCTAGCAAGAACAGATTGAAGAAAAATGGAATGACATGACAGGTGAGAGGTTATGTTATAATAAAAATAAGTGAACTTTGTAAATTTCACTGAAATGTGAACATACTGCCAGAGGGGCAACAGAGAAAAAAAAACAAAAAAAAATAACATGAGAGAGAAGAGCTAGAGTGGCAGAGGGCAAATGACTGAAATAGGACGAACACAGTGTCCTGATGAAGTTTTAAGTTTGACCACTCGAACTCTAGCATCTCTGCCATAATAGCATTTTATAACACGACCAGTTTTCCATACAAGAGGAGGACTTGGGTCTTTGAGAAGAACCAAATCACCCTCCTGAAGGTTAGGCTGAGAGAGCTGCCACTTGTTCCTCCTTTGGAGCGAGTGAAAATACTCAAGTCTCCACCTCTTCCAAAATTGAGCTTTAAGGGATTCTATCTTTCTCCACAAGATAGGCAAAGACAGATCAAGTTTACGATCAAGCAACGGAGGAGACGCAGCTAAGGAACTGCCCACCAGAAAATGACCTGGAGTCAAAGGAAGGAAATCACAAGGATCGTTGGAAAGAGGAGAAAGAGGTCGTGAGTTGACAATTCCCTCAATGAGTATAATTAAAGAATTGAATTCTTCGTAATTTACAATACTAGAGCCTAGAGTTTTCTTTAAATGATTTTTTGTGAGTTTTACACAAGATTCCCATCGTCCGCCATGATGGGGAGCATAAGGAGGGATGAAATGCCATTTGAATTGGTTTAAGTGCGAGTAATTGGAGATTTGTTCTTTCGCACGAGGGGAACAAAGGGCTTTATACCATTGCTGCGAAGCTCCAACAAAGGTTTTGGCATTATCAGAGAAGACTTCTGAAGGAATGCCTCTTCGTGAAATGAATCTAGAGAAAGCGGAAAGAAAGTATGAGGTGGAGGCACTAGTTACGAGCTCAAGATGAATAGAGCCAGTGACCATACAGACAAATAGAGAAACGTATAGTTTTCCAAGGATTTTCCTTTTAGCACTGGGGTGATTTTGTTGATACACAAACGGACCGGCGTAATCAATGCCGGTGAAGGAAAAAGGCCTGCAGGGAGCTGAACGAAATGGGGGAAGGTCAGCCATGAGTTGCTGATTAGGTTTAGGCTTACTTCTGTTATACATAAATGTATTACTTGACTTCGTGTAAACCATTAATAGGCCAGTATTTTTCCCGTATCAAGCATAGAAGGGTTCTAGAACCAACATGCAAGTTTTGATAATGAAACTGACGAATGATTATCCGAGTGACATGATGTTTAGACGGAAGGATAATAGGGTGCATTTTCTCATCGGAGAAGTCAGAAAGAGAAAGTCTGCCGCCCACTCTTAACAAACCATCGTCATCTAGAAAAGGGCATAAGGCAAAAAGCCTGCTGTGTTTCTTGAGAGTTTTACCTTTAGCCAATATGTTTATTTCGACTGAGAATGCCTCTCTCTGGGTGAGCCAAAGAACTTTGATGGTGGCAATTTGCAGTTCAACAGCCGAAAGAAAAGGCTGAGGGAATAGAGGTTGATCTAGTACTAAAAATTTCCATCTGAGCACATAAGCAGTGACGCGCACTAGTTTTTGAAAAGAAGAGTAACGTTCCAACAAGGAAGGAGTGTTGGCAGTTACAAAGGCAGAAGCTTTTTTGCTGATTTCAGGAATATCCTCTAACGGGAAATTAGAGTTGGAAGGTCGGTTTTGAATTCTTTCAGAAAGCCATGAAGGGCCGTGCCAGTACAAACAGGATTGAGATAGTGACTTAGGTGAACAACCACGAGAAATGAGGTCGGCGGGGTTGTCTTTGCTAGAAACATGGTTCCATTGTTCTGGTTTAGAAACAGTTTGAATTTTCTCAACTCTGTTAGCTACAAAAGTTTGCCAATTAGAAGGAGGTTTAGAAATCCATGCCAAAGCAATAGAGGAATCTGTCAAAAAATATGTGTGCGAGAACTTACAGTTGAGTGTTTGTTTGAGTTTGTTAGCTAATTCGGCAGCAAGTAGTGCGGCACAGAGTTCAAGACGAGGTAATGAAACCGGTTTCAAAGGCGCAACCTTAGATTTAGCACATATCAAATTGGAGAAAAAGGGGGAGCGGCTTACAATGTAAGCACAACATCCGTATGCTTTGGTCGAACTGTCAGCAAAAAGGTGCAAATCCAGGACAAGAGAGCAAGAGAACGGAACTAGCACTCTAGGAATGTCTATTAATGAGAGATCACAAAGACTGTGCCGAAAGGTAAGCCACTTTTGTAAAAGCAAAGGAGGAATGGGATCATCCCAATCCGAGTTCAATGACCATAGCTCTTGCATAAAGATTTTAGCTAGAACAATTACGGGTGCAATGAACTGAAGCGGGTCATATATCTTAGCTATTTCTGATAGCACTTGTCTTTTGGTTTGTGGAGGTGAGGAAGACAAATTTACTTCGTAAAAGAATGAGTCAGCTTTAGGATACCAGTGTATTCCCAAAACTTTAGTAGCATCCTCCAATTTACAAAGCTCTACTGGAGTATCAACAGGACAATGTGGCAAGAGATTTGATAGAAGTTCCTCAGAATTTGAGTTCCAACAATGAAGTAAGAATCCTCCTTTGCTAAGTAAAGTTTTTAAACTTTGAGAGAGTTCGATAGCCTCAGATACATTCTTGAAAGAAAAAAGAAAGTCATCAACGTAGAAGGAATTTTTCAACAAAATAGGAGTTTCAGAAGTGAACAAGTGACCATCTTGGTCGGCAAGATGTTTCAAAGTACGAATGGCAAGAAAAACCGATGGTTTAAGCCCATACGTTACGGTTTTTAATTTAAAGATCTTGAAGGTTTTGGTAGGAGCATCACGCCAGAGAATTCGTTGAAGATTTTGTTGTTCGGAATTAATCAGAATTTGTCTATACATTTGTTGTATGTCGGCTATGATTCCAATTGGAAATAGACGGAAATTTAAAAGAATAGACTGGAGATCAGACTGAATGGCAGGTCCAGATAGGAGAGTGTCATTTAAGGAAATGCCATTGGCATCAGGGGCAGAACCAATAAAAACAACTCTTATCTTTTCTTTGGTGGAGGGATTCTTCCAAACGGGATGGTGATTTAAATACACTGAATCTAAAGAAGGGTCGAAATCTTTAACAGTCTCCATATGGTTTGAAGCTTCATAATCCTCCATGAATTCAAGGTATTGTTTGCGAGTGGAAGGATCTTGCTTGAGTTGATTCTCAACTGCAAATAAAGCTTTAAGAGCTTTCGGATAGGAATCACATAAAGAAGGAGGAGAAGGAATGCGTGGCATTGTGACAATAAATCTGCCATCTGGGTTACGAACAGTGGTTTCTAAAAAATGTTGTTCACAAAATTCATCTTCTGATGAAAGAGAAGGAGCAGATTCAATGGACTCGATTTGCCAAAATTTTTCCAGACGCTGATGAAGATCTGCATTAGTGAAATGGCATTGAGAGGAACCTTGAACAGTTTGAAGAGGAATATAACCTGTGATAAGCCAGCCAAATTTAGTATGGTGGGCGTAGATACCAGATGAAATATTAACCCTTGACGGAAGAAGATTTTGCCAAAATGTGTTAGCGCCAAAAAGAATGTCAACGTGAGAGCTTTTATAGAATTGAGGGTCAGCCAGTTTTAGATCAGAGGGAAATTTCCATTCGTCAATGGAAAAAGAGCGACTGGGAGTAGGACTGCCAATACTCGGAATGGACAGACAGTTTAGATGAAAGTTAGTGCCATATTGGACTGAATCTTTCACCTGCAGCTTGACATAATTTAAGGAAGTAGACTTGCTGTTGTTGATACCAGATATTTCAATATTGGTGGAGAGTGGTTTGAGACCTAACCTTTCAACTAATGATGAGGTTATGAAGTCATGAGTTGCCGCATTGTCGAGCAAGGCTCGTACTAAGTGCCAATTGCCGGAAGAATCTTTAACTTGGACCTGGATCGTAGATAACAAAACTTGAGCACTACGCCATGAGGGGGTTGTTTGATTGTAGGATTGGGCAACGGTATTTACAGTAGAAACAGAAGAGCTTGGTGGAGAAGCATCACTAGTGAGGCTCAGCGCAGGTTGGGCATTAGGATTTGAAACTGTTCCAGGAATAGACCGTGGCTTTTCGAAGCGGTGCAAGGTAGAATGATGTCTTAGCTTGCAATGCATGCAAACTCCTTTTGAAGGGCAGTCCGCTAAGATATGCTTTGAAGAGAGGCAGTTGAAACAAGATTTGGTTTGCGACACAGCTTTTCTACGATCGTCAACTGAAAGGCCTTTGAAGGTATTGCAGAAATATAAAGGGTGCAAATTATTGCAAAGAATGCATGAGGTTTTATTACCTTGTATAGAGAAAACATGAGAATGTGAAGCTTTTTCCGAGAAATGCTTGATGGGTTTACTTTTGCTGACATCGGTGGAACCTTCAGCTTTATTGATTAAAGCAGAAAGAATTTGACAACGTTTCTTTATGAAAGAGATCAACACTTTAAATGTGGGTTCAGGTTTGTCCACTAAATCGGATTCCCATGCATTACGAGTATTAAGGTCAAATTTGGAGGTAGTGAGATGTATAAGAAAAAGATCCCAATGTTCAACAGGTTGTTTAAGATGTTCTAGGGCTCTTACATGAAGTTCAACGGTGTCTCCTGATTTCTAAGGGATGATAAATTATCAGGGCGTGAAGCGGGTAAATTAAACAAGGCGTTCATATGGCGTTGAATTCTAAGTTTGGCATTGCCATATCGCTGTTGGATGTGGTCAATAGCTACCGAGTAATTTTCGGTTGTGAGAGGTAAAGCTTCAATTAACTTTAAAGGAGGACCCTTAAGAACAGACTTAAAATAATAAAATTTTTGAATCTCAGGGAATGATCTATTATCATGTATTTGAGAAGAAAAAAGTTCAAAAAAGGAATCCCACTGTTTTTCCTCCCCTGAAAAGGTAGGAAGTTGGATTTTAGGAAGAAACGGTTTGCTAACTTCGGTGTTTTGATGGGTTGCTAATTGCTTAATTAAATCCTTAGCTTCGCCATACATATTGTAATACAGTTCTTCAACAGAACTACGATCCTGTTCTTGATCAGGTTCGATTGTTTCAATTTCGGTTTGCAACACATCATACTCTTGAAAATGTTGCTGATAAACATTAAAACGTTGAACTAGAACGTCATAATTGTGATCATCAAAAGATTTGGAACCTAAAAACTGCTGAAAACGAGTAAGTTTGTTTTTACAGGCGGTTCTTTTGGCTACAAGCTCTTTAGGAAGAGACATGGCGGAACTTTGAGTACTTTCACTCACCGATCTGCTAGACTGCCGAGCGTCTGTAGTAGTAGTAGTAGTATTGGTACTGGTAGAGGTGGTAACAAGGGACATCTCCGCTCACCCCAACACAGCTTTCATAGCGATAGCTGAAAAATACAATTAGCATTAGTGACAGAAGTGAAAAGCTGCAATAGCTTATCGAATGGCTTGGCAACCTGTTTCATACAATAAACAATTATGAAGGTTATTTAAAGGTCCCGGGTTTCGGCACCAACTTGGTTAGGATCTGTCAATGCGAGACCTCCTTTTTCGGGAAGGACTAGAAGTGAAGCTTCTAGTCTAATAAGAAAAAAATGAACTTTACTAAGTAGGAACAGATTGAACATAGATGAGTAAATAGGAATGGAAACAGTTTGCCAATAACAGTGGTATTTTATTAAAAAACCAACTTTAAAAAGATTAACAATAAATAAATATATAAACATGTAATGGAAAGGTGACCTTTGACAGGCCAACAACAAGCGAACAAGATTTCATAAGTTTGAAAAGGATTAACAATAAATATATAAATATGTAAGGGAAATGTGTCCTTTGACAGGCCAACAACAAGCGAACAAGATTTCATAAGCTTGAAAAAGATTAACAATAAATATATAAATATGTAAGGGAAATGTGACCTTTGACAGGCCAACAACAAGCGAACAAGATTTCATAAGTTTGAAAAAGATTAACAATAAATATATAAATATGTAAGCGAACAAGATTTCATAAGTTTGAAATGCCAAGAACCCTGAGAATAAGTAACCACTTTGTGGCCAGTTAGTCTGAAGTAGAACTATGCAGGGTAAAATAGTGAGTAACTATAGTGCTCAAATGAAGGCTTAAAATTTAGCCTAGGACTGCACACAGAGAGTAGGCTAGTTTATTTACAGAAAAATCAATATTTACATGCCAGTAGGGATAGCATCCCACTAGTTGCCTGATAGTTACAAGGCGAGGTTGTTTACAATTGAAATGGGAGCATTCCCAAGAACACGTTGATAGATTAAATGAAGAACAAGCCATTCACTTCGTCAGATAGGTGAACTGGTGTTAAGCCCAATAGTTTGTACAAAAATAGAGAAAAGAATGATTTGTTTTGAAGGAAAGTTAACATGCGAAAGAGAGAGAACAGCCGTTTTCTCATAGCCTACAATTTAAAGGCATAATACATGCTTAAACCACTTAATAGAAAGAAATAAGTTGAGTTTGGCATAGTTTGACAAGTTGTTTAAGTCGGGTAACATAACCCTAAAAAGAAAGATACATTTTTAAGATTTAGAAATTTTTGAGGTTATAATAAACACTTAGCTTGTTGGCGTTGGTGTAGAGGAATTTCCACATAATATAAATAGAGGAAGAGCGTGATGATCACTTTTTTCCGTCTTGGAAATGTTGAAGACTTCGTGCCCAGCACAAAACTGACGTAGGCCAATCATCGATGTAAACTTATATAGACTTTGTAGAACTCGGTTTTGATCACTTTTTTCCGTCTTGGAAATGTTGAAGACTTCGTGCCCAGCACAGAAGAAAATTTGTTTATCGTTTTTTGCTCACGACAAACTGACGTAGGCCAAGTATCGATGTTAACTTAAATAGATTTCGTAGATTTTAGAATGTACTGCTGGTTTGACTAGAAGCATTTTGCGATGTATTACCACACAGCGTTGAGACACATTCAAGCGTTGTGCAAACAGCGTGAAGACAGCTTACGACAAGTGACTGGCATTGTGACTTGCTGGAGACAGACAGTTGATGTAGGCCAGGGCAGGCTATATACCGGAGATCACGCGGAATGCGTGACGCGGACAGGTGGCGTCGGCCAATCCGAGAGCATGGAAGATTCTCGAAAACTGCTGAGGCCAATCAGAGCAAGGGGCCAACTGAAAATGAACCTCGTGACCAACATTAGTTCCGGAAATCATTACAGTGTCATGGAACACGTGCTAGCAAGAACAGATTGAAGAAAAATGGAATGACATGACAGGTGAGAGGTTATGTTATAATAAAAATAAGTGAACTTTGTAAATTTCACTGAAAAGTGAACACCTTGTTTGCCTCTGTTTTGTTGTGTTTGTAATGTTATCTTATTGTTAAATACACCCCAAGTATTTTAAAACTTGTTTCCCATTTTCTTTCTCCCTGTTTTTCTTCCCTCTGCCATATCAGTAGCGCCTGGGGCGACTCTATAATCAAAGTCTTCCCTCCATCTTTGGCCCAACAGGCAAGACCGGTGCTCCTTCCACCTGTTTCCATCTGGGCGGGCCGCTGGGAGTATCGCCACCGCCACCTACCGAGCGAAACCAGTATTTAGTAAAGCTCGTTTAGTGTCGCGGTTAGCCAACGTGTGTTCATAAGAAGCATATCACCAGGGGTGACATCTATTCATTAAAGATTAGAGATGACATCTAGTAGCAGAGCAGTAGGGGAGTGGTGATGGTTCTGCCCAACTTGATGTGGCTGTGCCCAACAAACCAATATGACCGCCGCGCGAAGTTGTATAATTTAAATAGACTTTTCTATCGAACCCAAGGTCGGATTTTAACAAATGAGGTGTCGTAGGACTCAGGGTGACGCCCTATTTTTAGCCTACTTTTCACATTTTGCAAAAATGAGGAAAAAGTAGTCTTATGAGATCGGGCAAATGTGTGTCTGTCTGTCTGTCTGTCCTTCTGTCTGTCTGTCTGGCTGTGTGTGTGTCCCCCCCTATCAACTCCTAAACGGCTGCAGCAATCAAAACCAAATTTAGTATGAGTAAAGATGTGCACCGGAATAGCTCACGTCCATATTTGAAAATGATGTCAGTGCTACCAACTGCTGAAAAAACGCACTAGAAATTTGAGCTCCATGTTGGATATCCTGCAAGGTATGCATAGGAGCTATTCCAAAATTGGCACACATGTAGATAATACTATTTCAGATTAATTTCCAGGAGGCCAACCATGACAGTGTTGCCAAAATAATTTTAAGCCTTCTGATAGGTCCAATGTTTAAATGCATATAACTTCTACACTATCAACTGGATTTCAACCAAATTTTGTATGTAATATCTGTACATAAACAGATATGACTGAGCGTATTCTTAGGAGCCACCAGGGCTGCCAACTGTTAATAATTGCTCTCTCTATTTTTTTATCCAAATACCAATATATCAGAATGTGTGCAAGCCGACAGCTTTAAACTATGCACACGTATAGTACCTGACATGTTTGATTAATTTTGGAGTAACTTATATACGTCAGTTCTACCAACATGATTCTAAGCCTGCTGATAGGGCCAATTTTTAAATACATGTAACTTCGATACTATCAGTAGGATTTCATCCAAATTTCGCAAGTGCTATGTGTAACATATCATATATGACTATAAGTATTCTTCAGTGCAATCAGGGCTGCCAACTGTTAATAAATGCTGTCTATATTTTTTACCCTAATATCAATATATCAGAAAGTATGCAAGCCAACAGCTCTATACTTTGCACACGTATAGCACCTGACATTCTAGATTAATTTGGAGTAATTAATACAAGGCAGTGCTGACAACATGATTCTATGCCTGCTGATATGTCCAATTTTAAAATACATGTAACTTCTATACTAACAAATGGATTTCATCCAAAATTGGCACAACAAGATATCATAATATTTCAGATTATTTCTGACCAGCACACGCATGGTATTGTTGGCAACATGCTTTTACGCGTGCTGATAGATCCAGTGTCTAACTGCAAGTAACGTCCATTGGACTTCAACCAAATTTTGTATTCTGTACCTTAAGAGATGGAACTAAGAATATATTCAGTCACCAGGGCTGCCAACTGTAGTGCTCTATTAGGCTACATTATACCAGGTATATTTTGAACTAATTAGATATTTCGATATTACCAACTTAATTTCGTCATTATTCTAGATAGGTTCATATTCTGTAGAATAATCAATGGCATGAAAAGTAGGCTGTATAGTTCTTAACGGAACTTCTTGTTTCCTATGGACCACTCGTTATATTTAACAAAAAATGAAAATTTTTGTTTTCCGAAGTAGGCAATAGTTTGAAAACCAAACATAATAGAATGTTGTGCAATAGCTTAAACGAATGGTCTCTATGATCTTTATTTTTATAATGAAACTTTTTTATTTTTTATGTTTATTTTAATCAGTCCAATTTTGAAATTCCTATATTTCGGAAACTAGGAAATCTACAAAAATGTTTATTGGACATAAATGAATGACCCTGACCCCCTGTACCGCCAAAATAAATTTCAAGTCTCTAGGACTAAAACTGTGCAGTAGGGGGATGGTGGTGCTTCTGCCCCCCCCTCCCCCCCACCCCTACTTTCAATGCGAGACGATAACTCCCGAACCCTTGGTCGGAGATTAACGAATGAGGTGTCGTAGGACTCGAGCTGACGGGGGCTTTGCTATGTACCACTCGTTATATTTTTTAAAATCTGGAAACTCGATTTTAGGGTAAACAAGTGTTTTTGTGATTTTTGATGATATTTGATGAAAGAGAAGATTGTAGTTTTACGTGACCGTGAATCTTGTGATTATGAGCCACGGGGCCGATATTTGATGAACCAATAGGGCTGGAGACTTGTATGAGGTGTCATTTATTTCGTCGCGTTGCCCTCTTGCATGTGTAGAGTAGGATCAAAAACCCATTTTGGGGTAAAAATGTGATTTTAGACTTTTGTTATATCTCGCGAACCAATGCTGCTAGGGACGTGTACGAGGACTCTTAGAACTCGGGGTGACGTCCCCTATCGAATGCGGTAGTTATTATTTTTCCAAAAAAATCACATGTTAAAAATGTTTACTTGTTTTAAAATTGTAAATGAAGCGTGGTTGTCAACACAGACGGTACCACTGGCATGTGTGTCGACGAGCCTGTCGCCAGCTATGGTGAGGTTATCCCAATAAAACAATGGATATTTTGGCAGCACGGTGGGGCGGTTTATGACGGATTGTTTTCCGATATTTGTTATGGCGGACGGATGGAGGCTAATATTCCATAACATGTGAAGCGTGCTAAGATTTTTACCCTAAAGGGGATCTTTAACATGTTAGTCGATGTAGTGTCACGGCTTTGTGGCATTCATGCATGCTCAAAGGACAGTGGAATTTTTTTTGGATATGAAGCTATAACGTTCAGACGACCAAGCAATTTGTATGAAGGCAAAACATGAGCGTTAATGCAAATGATAATTCTGTAATAAGATAGATTTAGGATGAAACGCAAGCTGTGAATGGTTAAATGAAATGTATGATTTAACACTTGTAGCTGGTAGCCTGCTAGCAAGCCCCATCTGTTTTGTCACTTGAAGGCTGAAAAGAACAAACCTGTTTACTAGCTAGCCGAGCTCCGTTCCCACCTTCAACACTAGATAACGCTATCTCAGGAATGTGCGGACCACACTTGGCAACAACGCTGGCTTGCGTTAGAGGGCAGATGAAGGTCGAACAATCTGACAACCATGTCAGAGAGATAGATAACGGAGTAAGCGACAACAACTCCCTCCCCCTACCATTGCCACTGACAATTTCCAGGCAAGAGCGGCGAGAAGTGGGGAGAGAGGACCGGGGGAGGTGAGGTAAGAGAGTATTGAGCTTGTCATAGCGCTTTATCTGTCATTCCTGTGTTGATGTCTGTAGTGTACACACATAGGCTGTATATTAAACGTGTGAAAAGTGGGCAGATTCGTGTGCTCAACACCCAATTAGTGACCCTATTTGATACATTATATATTTGAGGTAAGTGTGGGATTAACACTGTTTAGTTTATTTTAATGCTAATTAATGTTTAAATTATTATTTGTTTGCAATTTTATTGATGGAATGTTATTTTTGTTTTAGATAATCTGCATACCTGCTGTGCCAAAAAGACGGAAACCCCATTCCACTCGAACCTAGGAAAAGGCAAAAGCAAGTTTTTTTTACAAAACCCAGGTAAGATTTATTTTCTTGCTATGTATATAACGTGTTTTATTTTGTTTTTGTTTTTTGAAAGGTGTTGTTTGGAATGGATATACTGATGGTGGTTTGTTGTTGTTTGAGTCTTCAGTCTTTTGACTGGTTTGATGCAGCTCTCCATGCCTCCCTGTCCTGAGCTAATCGTTTCATCTCTACATAGCTACCACACCCTACATCCGAGGCAATCTGTTTAACATATTCTAACCTTGGTCTACCCCTACAGTTCTTGTCCTCGACCCTTCCTTCCATAACTAAGCTTGCTATTCCTGGGTGTCTTAGTATGTATGGTGGTTTATTTTATTTCTTTTTAGTGTGTGTTGGAAAACGCTTGACCACTGCTGAAAAAAATTAAAGAACAAATTTGTACAGCGCAAAGGTTGTATACGGCTTTTAAGGTCAATACACAACTTTTGTGTGATTTCACATATAAAAAAAAGGAGGGTGAGCATAAAAAACTTTTTATATTGGCAGTAAAATGCAAGAGCTTTTGATAGCTGATAATCTGAACGAGTGGTATCAATGCCATGTGGTGAATGCCTTGCTATCAAAATTTGATGAATTGCAACAAGGACCGAGTGGTCTAGCGTTTGATAATATCCATTACCAGCAAATCAACATTTGTCATTTTAACCAGTTGAATGCTGGGTCTAGCTTTATTAAAACACCACCAGCTATAGCTTTGAAAAAGGCTGTGGTTAACATTGAAAATAAAGACGATAAATGTTTCATGTGGTGTGTAGCCGTGTATTTGCAGCTAGCACAAGACCGTCATGGTTCTCGACCAGGAAAGTACAAGGCCAATTTTGAAGAATTAAAACAAAATTTAAATTTAACTTGGGTATCGTTCCCTATGGACTTAACCGAGATTCATAGGTTTGAACTAGATAACCATGACTTTTCGTTCATGGTGTATGGCCTTAATGGTAATGAGATTGTGGGTCCTCTTTATACCACAAAAGAACCGAAACGACATCACGTTCATCTTTTATATCTGTCTGAGGGAGAGGTGAATCACTATTGCCTCATTAAAAGCCTGAGTAGATTGCTAAGCCGTCAAATGTCTAAGCATGTGTGTGCAAAACATATTTGTGATCGTTGCCTGCAATCTTTTACAACCCCTACGCTTTTAGAACGTCACAGGTAAGATTGCGTTTCTCAGGAAGCGGTGAGATTGATATTGCCACAAGGGGACAAGGCTGTGTTGAAATTCAACAACATTCACAAGCGTGACACTGTCCCCTATGAGGTGTATGCAGATTTTGAAGCTCTCACCACACCCATGGCAGAATGTGAACCAGACCCCACCATCAGCTCAACCACACCCATTTAAAAACATGAACCCTTTGCCATAGAATTTAATGTGGTGTGTGCCTATGACCCCACACAATCTGCTTACAAAGACCGTGAGAGGCCAGATTGTGCCAGATGGTTTTTGGATGAACTTGAAAAGTTAGCTCATCATGTACAGGGATTACTGGACCACCCAGTACCCATGAGCCTAACTCAAGAACAGCAGCAGGTATGAGCATGCCATGACATGTCATATTTGCAAAAAGCCTATTTTAGGCGGAGAGGAAAAGTCAGGGACCACTCGCACTTTACGGGAGAGTTTCGAGGAGCTGCGCATAGTAAATGCAATTTGAACTTTCCAGCTCCTCGTTTCATCAGTGCCTTTTTCCACAATCTGGCGAATTATGACATTCAGTTTTTGATTCGTGAATTGGGCCATGTCAACAAGTGCTCGTTTACCATTATTCCCCAAAACCATGAGCGTTTTACAGCCCTGACATGGAGGTTGGGTGACTTAAGCATTCGATTTTTGGATTCCTCTAGGTTTATGGCATCCTCGCTAGACAGTCTTGTGAATGGCTTGAATGAGGAGGAATTAAAAATACCAGAATGCATTTTAATGATCCTAAAGCAATTTCAATTGTGCATTCGGAAAGGTATATTTCTCTACGATTTCTGTAACAGCTGGGACGTGTTAAAGCAAAAAACTTCCACCGCAAGATAAATTTTACTCAAAACTAACACGCAGTACAGTTTCCGATGAAGACTATGCACATGCATGTCAAGTTTGGCGAGTGATTGGCAGTAACAAGCTATGTGAATATGCTATGCATTACCTAAAACTGGATGTATTGTTGCTCACCGATGTGTTTCAAAAATTCCGTGAGTTGTGTCAACACATTTATGGTCTTGACCAGGCTCACTATTATACGAGTCTTGCGCTCTCGTTTGATGCCGCTTTGAAATACACTGAAGTGGAATTGGATTTATTCACTGATGTAGACATGATTCTATTCTTTGAAAAGGGCATTCGCGGCGGCTTTGTCTCGCATAACCAGTGCCATGCCGAAGCGAACAATGTCTACATGCCTGATTATTCACCAGACAAACTAGAATGGGACTTAATGTACTATGACGTGAACAACTTGTATGGCTACGCCATGAGTCAGCCTTTGCCCTATGGGGAGTTTGCTTGGCTGATTGACAAACAAGTGTCAGAATTTGATGTCAACAAGGCTAGCCAGGAAACAGGTCGTGGATATGTCCTAAAAGTGGATATTGAATATCACTTATCCTTGTATGATGAACATGCCGATTTCCCATTCTGCCTTGAGCCCTGACAGTAAAGTGAAAATTGAAAAACTCATGGGCACACTTTACAACAAAAATCAGTATGTGCTACATATCCAAATGTTGGAGCAATGCCTCGCCCAAGGCTTGGTGTTGAAGAAAATCCATAGGGGTATTTCCTTTGCTCAAGAAGAATGGCTACAGCCATACATGCGACTCAACACAGAGCATCGACAAATGGCAACACAGCAGTTTGAAATTATTTTTTTAAATTAATGAGCAACTGCATCTATGACAAGTCCATGGAAAATGTCCGCAAATACCGTGGCATTAAATTGGTGAATGTCTGGGACGGGCAGTGGGGTGCCCGGCGGTACATTGCCAAGCCAAATTTCAAATCGATCAAAATTATTGATGAGGATTTGGCCACTACTGAAATTAGTAGGACAAGTGTGAACATGGATAAGCCCGTTTACTTGGGCCAAGTCATTTTAGACTTTTCCAAATCGGTCATGTATCGATTCCACTACGAGTTTGCCAAACGCCATTTTGAGGACGTATCTCTTTTGTATATGGATAGGGACTCATTCATTTACCACATTCGCCACTTCAACCCCTATGGCGTCACGAGGCAGCATAGTGACTGGTTCGACACCTCTTGCTATGGCGCTGACAACATGTTTCAGCTACTCATAAAAACAAGAAGGAAATGGGCGTTTTAAAAGATGAATGCGGTGATTCCGTTATAACGGAATTCGTAGGTTTGGCCTCCATAATGTATGCTTATCGCACACTAGACTGTAAGGAAGCCAAAAGAGCAAAAGGTGTAGGTAGGGAAGTGGTAAAATCGCTACGTGTAGATGACTACCTGGTGGTTTTACGCACTGGCAAAGCTATGTCCCGTACACAGTGCAGGATACAATCCAGCAACCATCATTTGTATCTTGCGGAACAGAGAAAACGCACCCTCGCCTCCATGGATAACAAACGTGTGTGGACTGATGACCTGCTCACCAGCCTGCCCTGGGGTTATGACTGCAAGGAGGAGGCGGTGTGATTTCTCTGTTTGTTCGTTTAGGGACATGACTCTTTTGTAACTCGTAGATTTAGTATTTTGTAAATATTGGTTTTGTCATTGTAAATAGTGGCAACCCACTTGGACCTTTTGCTCTAAAAAAAGTTCTATGCAACCTTATTTTTATTTTTTGATTATTAAATAGTTTGATTTTTTAAGCTGTACAAATGTGTTATATAGTGTTCAATAGTGTACGCATTCAATGCATAATAGAATTTTTTAGTAACTTAAATTATATTTTTTGTAATGGTAAAATGTTAAATTAATAATGAAAAGTTCTTTTGGGATAAGTGTGCATGTCGAGAATTTGCATTTGGGGATAAATAAAGTGGTTGTGTTTGTTCCCAAAGACAGGTGTGAATGTATGAGTAGAGAGAAAGCTGGTGTGTATGTATGACCAGAGCAAACACGGTGAGGTAGGGTGGGTGGTGAGTGGGAAATTGTCACTTATATAGTCATTTTGTTTTGTCGATAGTTTTTTTCTTTGAAATGTAGCGGTCAATAGACATTATTTTTGTAAAACAGTCTGCCCTGCACTAGTCGTAGACCTCTACGTTTCTCCAAACACTCATAAACACATTGCAGCATCATCATCATGGCCAAGCACTCGCATCAACATCATTAACAAATCTCAACTTTCGACATACACCAATGGAAAAATGTGTAAACAACAAAATGGAAAATCCATGTTTCAATATCACCAAAATTCAAAAATGCAAAACTTGAAACGGACATTTTAAAAAACTGGAAATGGCTATGTGTGAATTATGAAAATTCAAAAACTTCAAACGGATATTGTTTAAAAAGTGTAATCAACAAAATGAAAAATCCATATCATTAAAAACGCAAAATTTGAAACGAACATTTTTAAAAACTGTAAATTGCAAATTGGCAAATGGCAATGTGTGAAAATGTGATAATGAAAAATCAGCCCATCAATAACGTGATTTTTAAAATTAAAAAGAAACATTGGGCTCTGGTAAACCTTTTGTTTTTAATTCATAGCCATAGTGGATTGACAAAAGAAAATATAATACAAACACATCTCAATTCCTTAATCCTCAGTTCCTCAATGTTCATGTCCATGCATCATCAACTTCCCTTTCATAGCACTCATCACAATGAAGGCTGCCATCCTCTCTCCCACAGAGGCATCACAGGATGTTTACCTTTTTCAATAAAAAGTTATCTGCCGCATGTCTTAAACCAGAATGACTATGGCGATAAGAAAGGTCATGTTCTTAGCATGCTTGATCCAAAAGATTAATAGGTACATAACACCAAACACATATTGGCACACTCAAGTAAGGCTTTGAAATTGTATACAGCTACAATATGACAATAGACACACAGATGGCTACAAAAGCAGTAATCGAAAACGGTGACCGACTGAAAACCAATCAGCCCTAGATACACAGGGCATTAGACCCGGGAAGTCTATAAACTCGCAAAAAACAAATAAAAAATAAAACAAATAAATCGTAGGAGGAGTCTACGAACTAACCAGGAATAAGTAGAAGGGATAACATTGTCAGAAAACGCTAGAGGACATAAATGCATACACAACAACCCGTGAAGCAGCAGGTTGTACCACTCCATAAACACAAGCACGGAAGGCATAGTGCGCAGGGATTCAAAAACAAATTGTCACACATATCCAATACATTGTGGTAATCTAAACACGACGGCGGCATACAATATATAAACCTATGCTCAGCATAGTGGCATGCGTGCGGAGGGAGGGGAGAAATGCATACACAGCATTGCCCAACATGGTAGTTAAGTAAGATAACAACAAATGAATGCCGGTAATAACAGCTAGGTTACTCCATAGGACACTGGCGGACATGCATATGGAACACAAAATAAAATTTTATTTTAGGTGATAGGCAAACATTCAAACCATTGGACACATTGGTGAACACCGCCTACGGGCAGAACAAGTTTCTACATATATATTGGGAAATAGATTGGTTATAATTCCCAGCCACACTATTGCCCCGATTGGGATAAGAAGTAAAATAATAAAAATCCCTACATTTACGGGCGACGGACACACTGACAGGAATGAGGCATATAGATACCTACAGAGCCAAGGTAGCCATTTTATAGGATCGCACGCAATAGCACGGAGCGAATCATAGGAGGAGGTACCGCCCCAGAGATAACACAGCATAGATCTCAACGGGAAGCCAGCCAGCTACCGTTGTCAGGGAGACAGCACGGTGCAGAGAACACGTCACGGATAGGAGCACTGCCATCGTAATGTACAGGCCGTAAGGCTCCTACTGTGACGTCACGCCTAGGGTCGTTATAGTCGCAGCAGCAGTCAGATAGCTCCCTTCACACGCAGTCTCTTCAAACCTATTATAAATTACGCTCCCGCTTCAAGACGTAGAAAAATAGCAATGCTATTAAGGCTGATTGGTACTTCCATCCGTTACCACTACATACGCCTAATTATCGCTCCGCTTGTTCGAATCCGGCCGATTTAGCTGGCATTTTGAGAGTGAACAAAATGGTACATTGCCGGTACATTTACTAGGACGTTGAAACACACAAACAGGGCTAAATGGCAGTATTTTGACGTCGAGAATAAGATCTATTCTTGACCATTTGCTCGTTGTTCGCCGCTTTGAAAAGGTTTATGGTAGATGTCTGAGAAAACCCCACATCACTCTTGGCTATTCAACAGATCACGTCCTAAACTGCTCGTGGATGACAAAGCACAATGTAACCTATCTCTAACTGTAATCAATGCACAGGCCACCCTCAAGGTGACTTAAACAGGGCCTATCCTAACAGCACTTATTTTCTATGACTCAATCTAACCTGTTTCTTGCATCAGGAATTTACAATGGGTTGTAATTTTGAAATCAGGTATCAATAACCTACAGTACATACACCAGGTGCTAACAATACCATTAATGTAAATACAGTAACCTACACAAATGCTGCCACGAAAACGTTACCATATTATTCACTTGAGCTTGATCGAGAGACCATTCTCACAAATAATGTAACTTGGACTGACTTTAGTAGATACTGAATACTGGATATCGCTTCTCTGATTTACATGCGGTAAGTAACTTAACCTCAGCATTATCATATTAGAAATGTTTCCAGTCCTAGCATAGGCTAAAGTTTGGGAACTTCTTACAATAATTGAAACCATATTAACTAACAACGTACCATCAAGGCGATTAGCTCTTCTCTCCCGAAGAACGGTATCTTACTTTCAGGGAAATGTTAACACACACTCTTGTATTCCCCGTAATCAACAAATAATTTCTAGGAATGTTGTGTATGCATTGCTTTCTTAAATTGTCGTGGTGGGGAAGGAGAAGCAAGTCACATTATCATTTCTTTCATAATACCGGTAGTTGCTATAAACAAACATTTGACATACCTGCGACCTGGGAAGGAGGTTTCCTGAACTAACAACATTTTGTTACCATCCAAAGAACCTTGTATGAGTCGAAATAATAAGTGATATAGAGGTCCTAACTAAAACATAACCTTCTGTGTGATGACAAACATGCAACGCAACATTTGCGTGGATACAATAACCTACCTACAAAATTAACACGACGATAACGACATTCAGGCAGCAGAAAAAATGGCATGGCTGTATGTAGGCCGACTATCAAACAATACAACAACAGATAAATTACGAAATTTCCTCAAGAAAAATGAAATCGATGACAATGTTCACTGCGAAGAACTTCAAACGACGGGTTACAACAAAGCCTACAAGATGGGCTTCCCTTTTAAACATATCAACAAAACGGAACAACCGGATTTCTGGCCAAATAGAATAGTAGTCAGGAAATTTCGCTTTCGGAGAATCCGACAAGATGACGGCGTGGAACTCGTCTAAATACGTTTCTCTTTTATTATGGAACAATGAAGGTTTAAAACAAGCAATGTCGTATATCTCTACAGATCATATAACAAATTTTGATGTCATAATCACTACAGAAACTTTCCTCACCAATCAATATAATATCCAGGAATATTACGCTTTCCCTACCCACTGCAGTAAGGCCTTCAGGGGGAACCTCCATTTTCATCAAGCCTAAGCTAGGTCCAATCAAGAAAATAATTAAGGCAGAAAATATGATTATTGTCAAAACAAAAGAAGTCACCTTCGTTGGGTTATACATTAATCCAAAAACAGATAACGAAACAGCTGTGGAAAAAGTAATGAATGCCATCACAGAAACGAGCAGTGATGTTAGGGTAATTTTAGCTGGTGATTTAAATGCAAGTATTGATAAGCCAAACATTAAAACAGATCTACTATTGGAAACGCTAGAGGAGGAAGGATACTCTCTCATACACAAACCACATCTGAAAACCTACTTTGCGCCTAACGGAACAAGCACAATAGACCTTGTCTTTGTACGAGGTGAGGGTATAAACATAATAAGTCAAGAAGGTCTATGGTCGTCATCCATGGCTCCAATAAGGAAACACATACCAGTAATGACAAAAATCGAAATTGAGCAACTTCAACCTAAAAATACCTCATTGCAGTTCTCAGCATCCAGGAAACTAAATCAGGTTGAACTAGATAAACCAAATACAAAATAACGAAAGCAATATCACTTATTGAACTGAATCAATTAAATCAATCGATATACCTTTTCACAAACACTCTCCAAGGTTGTAGAATACCCATCGGAAGCCGGAAAGCACAGCCTTGATTCGATAAGGAATGCTACATCAAACGGAAAGAGACACTCGCTGCACTAAACTGCGCAAGAGTCTCAATGCAAGAATCGAACCTTTCACAATATGCAAAACAGAGGCAATCGTATAAACAATTATTAAAAAAGAAGAAAAAAATACATAGAAGAAGATGCAATGCGACAGGTTGAATTTGCAAAAGAAAATCCCTTCACAGTTCTTAGAAAGAAAAATCCGTCATTCACAAGAGAAATTCAAATGGATACCTGGGAAAACCAATTCGAAGACATACTTAATCTACAACTTAAGGACTTTGCTTACGACCTTCCTTTAACAGAAATCGTGGAACATCTAAATCCTATAACTAGAGAAGAAATAGAACAGGTTATAACTTCAGCTAAAAATGGAAAGGCCCCTGGACCAGACGGCATTTATGCTGAACATATCAAAGAATCCTTCTCTCTATCAGAGGACTACTGGTCAAAGTTGTTCAATACATGCTTGACAACTGGGAAAATTCCTGAGGCATGGAGAACGTCAACATTAAAAATTCTCTTTAAAGGTAAAGGTGAAGTGCATAGCACTGACTCCTACCGAGGCATTGGTTTAAAAAATGTTAGCTTCAAAATGTTTTCAAGTATCTTAACTAAACGACTAATTGATAAAATAGATGAACAAATTCCAGAAAATCAGTTTGGGTTCAGAAAGGGAAGAAGCACCATCCATGCCATTTCCTTTCTGATAGAACAAGCTCATGATACTTTACGACATCTTGGGCAAAAATACCACGTGATTTTTATCGACTATAAGAAAGCTTTTGACTACGTAGATCGAGAAAAGCTCCTCCATAAGCTCAGTCAGATGACTGGAGAAATAGACCCCGCTACAAGAGTCATTATGGATATATTGAGCCACAACTATATACAAATTGATGATGGAGTAACATTATCTAAAAAACTTACTCAAACCAATGGAGTTCTCCAAGGAGACCCAATGAGCCCAACACTTTTCAACGTCATGACAGCTGATGTTTCAAAACTCACCGAAAACACCAGAGCTACTCTGATTATGTACGCAGATGATATGGCAATAGGATCAGCAGATATAAAAGAGATACAAGAAGTACTACAGAATCTGAAGTATGGGAAAAAATAAATGGATTACAAATAAATCTTATGAAAACGAAACAGATGTCCTTCAGGAAAGGCGGGAGGATAAAAGCAAAAGACAATTTGACACTACAAGATAAACCAATAGAGATAGTCCCAAAATTCAAACAACCTTAACCTCATTCAGAATCCACGTACAAGAAAAATCAGCCGCTGCAATAAGAGCAATATATAACATAAAATATCTTCCACTACTCTCAGTAAGCACTGCAATGACACTCTTTCGAACTGCAATAATGCCTATAGCAACCTATGGTATTGCTGTGATTTGGGATACTCTTCAAGTTGGGGATCTATCAATTTTAGAAAAGGTCAAGGCCCGTTACATGAAGAGGGTACTAAGCATAAGCATAACAGCACCATCAAGGTTAACATACATTCTGATGAAAGAAAGCTACTTTATAGAGGATATTAGACTGCAAATATCTCTTCCAAATACAAGAGCTTATGATTTAACGCTCCAAATATTACAAAACAAAAGAAATGACATTTGGGATGACTTTTTCATTACGGATGCGATGACGAAGGAGGAATGGAAAGAAACCAACTATCAACTGCGACACACCATCACCCGCTTTGCAGTGCACGGCTTTCATTATAAGATGTGTACCACCAAGGGGTTCCATAATCCAGGCGATGTCTGTGTCTGTCAATTCTGCAACGATCAATGTGGTCGATATCATGCAAGTGAATGCAGGTTTAGACAGATGTCACTCTCTAAATTGTGTACTGAATAACCTAGGATTTTGTAATAACATAATTAATTTTAAATTATATGGCTATTTGCTGCAATAAATATTCATACAAAATGAACATTTGTTTCAGAAAATAAATAATCCTCATTCTAGATGACGTAAGTAGAAGCGTTCTCAAGTATCACTTTTCACGCGGATACTCATTCATAAAAGATATAAACAACACAGCACAAAGCAAAATGGTCGCCATCTCTACCCCCTACCGATCAGCTGATCAATCGTTAAGAGTCGCTGCATGATGGCCTGTACCAAGACCAACTACAATACTCAGAACTTAATGTAGAAAAAACATGGCGGCGATGGTTGCCCTACCAATAGCTAAGATCATGTCATCGGGCTTGTCACAGTTCGTGTAAATTATTAATTTTACTCACCTAAGAGCATAAAAGGTATCACAAGACAAGACTAGATTCCGAAGAAATATTCATCAATAATTAGACTTACCAGAATTAATTTATCTATATAGTGCTGGCCTCGAATTATAGGTTTCTTCGTCTTCACCCAAGGGGCAGCTACAATAGTCACACTGTTTCTGTGGTTGAATAAGACGCTTTTTGGCGACTTATCACGGTTTGTATTAAAGTTCAGTAATTATAAATTAATATTATAAGCAAAAAATCAAACAGATTCTGATGTAGGAGAGAAGAAAGTACCCGGTACTGAAGTGATGTCCAGCACATGCAGAGTATTTGTGTAGACAATCGGAATGAGAATATTGCCTGAAATAATCGAAACAACGCCATAGAGATACAATTCAATTAAGACCTCTCATGAAATTGTCTAAAATCTCGGGTAAAGCATCACACCAAATTAGTTGATTGAAATATGCCAAGAAGTCGTCGTGTGGATATGAGAACATAATTATGGAGAGTACTACACACAAGGGACACGATATGTTACCATCTAACCTATTAAACATTCGTTGTTACCGTTTGGAATAGTTGTACGCTGGAAATAGTTGATTTAGTAAAGTACTATAGGTTGGAAAGCACCATCTCTCTCTTACGGAATTATCGCGTCACACCATCTCGCAATAGAAGTACATATTTGGCAAGGTACTCACTACACTTTATTACACACATCATAATAAAAAATAACTTGCAAGCTGTAAGAAGCACAAAAATATGAATAATGACGGAACACAATGAGTTCACTGTTTGGCACAGGGAGAACATCTTCCTTAGCCAATAAAACAGAAGTTCACTGTATTATTTGGCGTGTATACAAGGCAGTGTAGAACATCTGCCAGACTGGTAAGGATTTACGGAGGCACATATTGTTGCGCATTCTAAATAACGTCAACGGTTTGGTCTAGCCGTAGATTCTCGTTGCGTTTTCCCTTTACGTACTTAAGTTCGACACTACTGAAGTGTACTAAGCCCCTATTATACTGTCACTAACTAGCAAATCATTGCGGTGTATATTCTTGAGACACTTCTATTATGCTTAGTCTTAGGTACTTCAACATCCGAAGTAAATGACACAATGCCATCGGTTGACTGGACAATCATCACACAAACGAACCAGTCCATACTAAGCGTATTACCACATATTTACATACGATTGCAGTACATTAACGCGAACTGGACTTTACGGACATACAGAAGACACTAAAAATTACAGATGAGCGACAGTTTATCCCAACTTTCGTCAAACGAAGCTAATCAAAGCTAAATAGTGTATCCCAGCAACGAATATAAACAAACAATATGCCGGGGCTTCCGCATACGCCATTTTCACACTTTCGAGACCTGCATTAAGGCAAGACCAACTACAATACTCAGACCTTAATGTAGAGAAAACATGGCGGCGACGGTTGCCCAACCAATAGCTAAGATCATGTCATCGGGCTTGTCACAGTTCGTGTAAATTATTATTTTTACTCACTGGTTGTAATGAAATGCAGATTAAAGTTGAAGAAACTGAAGAAAAGTCAAAAGCCAAAAAGGTGGGCAATAGACAGACTGAAAGAGAAGGATGTAAACGAAAGATTCAAGAAGAGTATAAAGGAAGGACTAATGAAAAACCCTAAACAAACTTCAATTGCAGACGAATGGGCACTTTTAAAGAATGAAATAAAAAAATCCGCAGAAGAAAACATTGGTAGGAAAGAAAGAATAGGTAGAAAACCGTGGATCACTCAGGATATACTAGAATTGATGGATGAAAGGCGGAAACACAAGAATGTAAGAGATGAAAAGGGGAAAGCAGAATACAGAATTCTGAGAAATGAGGTTAACAAGAAGTGCAAGGAAGCGAAAGAAGAATGGTTGAAAGAGAAATGTGCAGGTATAGAAAATTGTCTGAAATTAGGAAAAGTAGACACAGCTTATCGAAGGATTAAGAATACTTTTGGGGAAAAGAAGACTAAGTGCTGTAATATTAAGGACACAAATGGAAAGCCTCTAACAGATAGGGAAGAAAAGGTTGAGAGATGGAAAGCTTACATAGAGAGTTTGTATAAGGGAAAGGAGATTGAGAATCATGTAATGGAAAGGGAGGATGAAATTGATGAGGATGCGAAAGGATATTTAATATTGAGATCAGAATTTGATAGAGCTTTGGAAGACTTAAGCAGGAACAAAGCACCAGGCATAGATGATATACCGATTGAGTTGCTACGCTGCATAGGAGATGAAGGTCTGATCAGGTTATTTCACTTGGTGTGTAGGATTTATGAGACAGGTGAGGTACCCCCTGATTTCAAGAAGAATGTAATCATCCCTATACCAAAGAAAGTGGGAGCTGACAGATGTGAAGATTACCGTACAATCAGCTTGATTACTCATGCTTCAAATATCCTGTCTAGAATAATTAACAAGAGGATTGAAAGCCAGATAGAAACGGAGTTGGGTGAAGACCAGTTTGGTTTCAGGAGAAATGTAGGAACAAGGGAAGCTGTACTAAGTCTTAGGCTGATTTTGGAAGGTAGAATAAGGAAAGATAAGAGAACGTTCATGGCTTTTGTAGACTTAGAAAAGGCTTTTGATAACGTTGATTGGACTAAATTGTTTGACATTTTGAAATCGATTGGAATAAAGTACAGGGATAGGAGGGTGATATACAATCTATACAGAAACCAGACAGCAGTCATTCGAGTTGAAGGACATGAGAGAGAAGCTGGTATTCAGAAAGGTGTAAGGCAAGGCTGCAACTTATCACCCATACTTTTCAATCTTTACATTGAACAAGCAATGAAGGAAATTAGAGAAAAATGTAAAGTGGGAGTGAAGATTCAAGGAGAAATAATTTCAACTCTGAGATTTGCTGATGACATCGTCATCTTGGCCGACAAGCCTGAGGATTTGAATGAGTTTTTGAATGGTATGGACTCCGTCTTACGGAAAGAATTCATGATGAAAATTAATAAATGTAAAACAAAAATACTGGAATGCAGCCGAAATAAATCAGAAACCTCTATGGAGATCAAATTGGCAGGTGAAAAGCTGAAGGAAGTAGGAGACTTCTGTTACTTAGGAAGCAGAATAACCAGTGATGGACGAAGCAAAGAGGATATAAAAAGTAGGTTGGCTCAGGCAAAGAAAGCATTTCTACAAAAAAGGAATCTGCTGACATCGAATATAGATTTAGGTATTAGGAAGTCATTTTTGAAAGCCTTTGTCTGGAGCGTGGCGCTCTATGGAAGTGAAACTTGGACTATTGGTGTAGCAGAAAAGAGGAGAATTGAAGCATTTGAAATGTGGTGTTACAGGAGAATGATGAAGATCAGATGGGTAGATAAGGTTACAAACAAAGAGGTATTAAGCCGAGTGGGAGAGGAGAGATGTTTCTGGCGACTGCTAATGAAGAGAAGAGATAGGTTGGTAGGACACATACTAAGACATCCAGGAATAGCAAGCTTAGTTATGGAAGGAAGGGTCGAGGACAAGAACTGTAGGGGTAGACCAAGGTTAGAATATGTTAAACAGATTGCCTCGGATGTGGGGTGTGGTAGCTATGTAGAGATGAAACGATTAGCTCAGGACAGGGAGGCATGGAGAGCTGCATCAAACCAGTCAAAAGACTGAAGACTCAAACACACAAACACACACTCACCTAATATCATAAAAGATATCACAAGACGAGACTAGGTTCCGAAGAAATATGCATCAATAATTTAGACTTACCTGAATTAATTTATCTATATAGTGCTGGCCTCGAATTATGGGTTTCTTCGTCTTCACCCAAGTGGCAGCTACAATAGTCTCACTGTTCCTGTGGTTGAATAAGACGCTTTTTGGCGAGTTATCACGATTTGTATTTAAGTTCAGTAATTATAGATTAATATTATTAGCAAAAAATCAAATAGATTCTGAAGTACCGGTAGGAGAGAAGAAAGTACCCGGTTACTGAAGAGCTGTCCCAGCACATGCAGAGTATTTGTGTACACAATCAGAATGAGAATAGTTGCCTGAAATAATCGAACCAACACCATAGAGATACAATTCAATTAAGACCTCTCGTGGAATTGTCTAAAATCTCGGGTAAAACATCACACCGAATTAGTTGATTGAAATATGCAAAGAAGTCGTCGTGTGGATATCAGTACATAATTATGGAGAATACTACTCACAAGGGACACGATAATATGTTACCATCTAACCTATTAAACATTCGCTGTTACCGTTTGGAATAGTTGTACGTTGGAGATAGTTGATTTAGTACAGTACTATAGGTTGGAAAGCACCATCTCCCTCTTACGGAATTATCGCGGCACACCATCTCGCAATATAAGAAAATAATTGGCAAGGTACTCACAACACTTTATTACACACATCATAATAAAAATAACTTGCAAGCTGTAAGAATCACAAAAGTATGAATAATGACGGAACACAATGAGTTCACTGTTTGGCACAGGGGGAACATCTTCCTTAACCAATAAAAAAGTTCACTGTATTATTTGGCGTGCATACAAGGCAGTGTAGAACATCTGTCAGACTGGTAAGGATTTACGGAGGCACATATTGCTGAGCGTTCATGATAACGTCAATGGTTTGGTCTAGCCGTAGATGCTCATTGCGTTTTCCCTTTACGTACTTAAGTTCGGCACTAATGAAGTGTACTAAGCTATTATTATATTGCCACTAACTAGCAAATCATTGCGGTGTATATTCTTGAGTCACTTCTATTATGCTTTAGTCTCAGGTACTTCAACATCCGAAGTAAATGACACAATGCCATCGGTTGACTAAACAATCATCACACAAACGAACCAGTCCTTATTAAGCGTATTATCACATATTTACATACGATTGCAGTACATTAACGCGAACTGGACTTTACAGACATACAGAAGACACTAAAAATTACAGACGAGTGACAGTTTATCGCAACTTTCATCAAACGAAGCTAATCAAAGCTAAATAGTGTATCCCAGCAACGAATGTAAACAAACAATATGTCGGGAATTCAGCATACGCCATTTTCACGCTTTCGAGACCTGCATTAAGGTCTGAGTATTGTAGTTGGTCTTGATTAAGGTCTGAGTATTGTAGTTGGTCTTGCCTGTACATTACGATGGCAGTGATAGGAGATATGACGACAAGCGGCGGCCATGTTTCCGCGCCAGTCATGATGGTACTCACGGCCAACGAGAAAGACAGGCCATGGCGCGTAAACCTAATCCTTTTGTGACATAGGCAATGCAGTGCTTGGTGGTGCTTGTACGTTTAAGTCGAGAGCAATTCATGAGCAGAAGAAATGCGATATTTTACATCAATCTTCTTGAAATTAACCCAGTTTAGATGTTCCGTGTGTTTTCAATCACGGTAAATTATGCTGTGTAGGTTTACAAAACTACGCCAGCTATAGATAACCTATTAAATGTTGAATTAACTCGTAACAAAAATCCACGCAAACAAGGATTCGAGGGTTTGTTGTGTCTTTAATAGCTGCAACGAGTACAGTAAGTTGAGTTGTAGAGCCTGTGACCTTCGTTGTGAGTTAAATTATGTGCACATGAGTATAATTAGTTCAAAGAATCATGAAGTGAACGTATTACTTAATTACTGATGTTTGAAGGGGCGGAACAGAAATCAATACCTTTATAGAAGAGATCTGAGGAATACACTCGCCACCGACTAACGATTCATACCAATACCTTCCATTAAGACAAGTGGTAAATGAATACCAGCATTTATACAGGTTCAATGATGCAGACAAGGTGACTACCACACCGGCAGTGAAACGAAGACCATATAATATTTTGTTCGGAAATATCTTTCTATTACAAAAACGTTTGATAGATTTATGTATATCGTTGAACTATAAGAGGTTTATATGCTTACATTGTCCGGCACTATTCATAGCTTTTCATAACCTTCCTGAACGATTTGTACCCGTCAAGTAATTCCACATAATTAAGAAGCAACTGCCAGAGAAAGATAACATACTCCTGAAAAGTATTACCTTGTGATCAACTACAACGATTAAAGATAAGTGATCTGCTGGTTCTACTTAGAGTAATGAATAAATAAGTAAATTGTGGCTAAGTATTGGACTTCATAAGATTGATCAAAGTAAGTCTTGAGTTGCAATTACCATGTGTGTTTTGCCAGAAGCCATGGTTGTGTTGGGTCAATGATTTTTACAGCGTGTTTTCTGATATGATATGGGTTAAGTACGATGTTCTAATTCTGTGATTTCAGTATCTTGTAGACAAAAGGGTTTATGTTCCCGTCTTACATAACCCTACCGGAAGTGGTGCAACAGCACTACACACGGCCAACGAGAAAGACAGACCATGGCGCGTAAACCTAATCCTTTTGTGACGTAGGCAATGTAGTGCTTCATGGTGCTTGTACGTTTAAGTTGAGAGATATTAATAAGCAGCAGAAATGCGATATTTTATATCAATCTTCTTGAAATGGACCCAGTTTAGATGTTCCGTGTGTTTTCAAGCACGATAAATTATACTGTATAGGTTTACAAAACTACGCCATTTATAGATAACCTATTTACATGTTGAAGTTACTCGTATCAAAAATTCACTCGAACTAGGATTCAAGCGTTTGTTGTGTCATTAATAGCTGTCATTAATAGCTGCAACGAGTATAGTAAGTTGAGTTGTAGAGCCTATAACCTTCGTTGTGAGTAACTTATGTGGACAAGAGCAGTGACATGAGTATAATTGGATAAACGAATCTTGCAGTGAAAGTATTACTTAGTTATTGATGTTTTAAGGGGCGGAATAGAAATTAATACGTAACTTATAGAAGAGATTTGCGGAATACTCTCCTCACCGACTAACGACTCATATCAACACCTTCTATGAAGACAAGTGGTAAATGAATACCAGCATTTATACAGATTCGATGATGAAGACAAGATGACTACCACACCGGCAGTAAGACGAATGTTCAGATTTTACTATGTTTTAAGATATTTGACTTCAATAAAGCACACACGGTTTCTCTATTTTAAACACAAGCACACATAACAATTTAATACCTTCATTTGTTTCGTCTTACACCAAAACAGTACAGAAGAAAGAAAGTAAACTTGGTGAAATAAAAATATCTCACAGTGGAACATTTTGGACTTATGGTAAACTATTACTATCCTTCAAACATACCCCTCTAAGGGCAAAATGCTTCAAACAATCAATAATTATGATACCCCTCTAAGGGTGTCAATCTAGTTTGAATAACAAGTGACAGTACGGCGTAATTGTTGGAATTTGACTTTATCCAATGGCTTTGTTTGTCAGCCAAGTTATTTTCTGTCGAACAATACTCCAAGGTAAATAAGCCATTCATTAATTCATCATGAATTAATTTAAATTTCACATCAATATGCTTACTTCTTTGGCTTACTTGCCCTGATTTAATAATCTTAATTGTACTTTGATTGTCAACGTAAAGTTTAGCTGGTACATCCTTACCAGTAAGTTCTTTAATTGTACTCTTTAAGTATTTAAGCTCTCTACAACATTGGGCTGCAGCGACATTCTCAGCTTCGGTACTAGATAATGCTACATTGCTTAGCTTCCGTGACCACCAAACAATAGGTGAACCATTATAAAAAATGATACAGCCTGAGGTACTTTCTCTGTCTCTGTCATCACCAGCAAAGTCGGAGTCTGAGTAGGCCCTCAGTCCGGTATTATTTGATTTCTTGAAATGCAATTGGTAGTCTTTTGTTCCATTCAAGTATCTGAGTTTGGGTTTGACATGGATCTTCCTGCATAATTGACACTGAATGTCATATCTGGCCTGGTTTTTGTTGTTAGGTTCTTGAATATTAGATTCAGACACTGGTCCTCTTTTGAGAATTGGAGTGCTCACTGGCTTGCTATCTTCCATTTTATATCTCTTCAGTACTTGTTGAGCATAGTTTCTTTGAGAGATTTGAATGCCGTCCTCATCTTGTGTTATGTCCATTCCCAGGTATGTGTTTGGTTTGTTGTATACTGTCATTTCAAAATATTTGGATAGTTTCTCCAAAATGGTATTCAGTTTATTCAGGTTCTTTGAAATTATAATGCCGTCATCTACGTGTATTCCGAGCAGCGTTTCTTCTCTCATGAAGAGACAGTTGTCAGCTTTAGTCGGTTTCAGCCCTTCCTCTTTAAGGAATGTTGTTAACCTTCTATTCCATAGCTTTGGCGCTTGTTTAAGTCCATAAAGGGATTTCTTCAGTCTGCAGATCTTTCCTTCTTGCTTTATTCCTTCTGGAAGTTCCATATATATTTCTTCTGGTAGCTCTCCATATAAGAATGCTGTTCTTACGTCAAAGGTTTTGACGTGGTAATTATTTTGTCCTGCAATAGCAAGCAGAAGTCTTACTGAAGTACTATCTACCACTGGGCTGTATATTTCTTGATAATCTAGGTTTCCTTTTTGTTTACAGCCTCTTGCAACCAATCTTGCCTTGTATCTTTTAGATCCCTTATTTGGGGGTGGTAGGATCTAAAACGGAAGAGTTATTGTGTTAATTTATAAAGAAGTGCCAAAAAGGGGGTAGCTTCCCGTAGTCGGGCAAGCTGACCCGTGTAGAGTGTTGTTTAGTGTTAGGGTGCTAGGGGTTGCTCTTATAAAAGATCTAGGTGTATTTTAGGGGATGGAACTTGGCGTACAGGTCAACGCGCTGGCTTATGTGGTCGTCCAGCTGGCTGGTTAGATAATCGACTTGCACGCGTCAGCTATATGGCGCGTGCCGCTCCTGCAGTCAGGCCGGTACGGGAATACAATGATGCTTGCCCTAGCAAGTATCTGGCTACTGTAAGTCACGTCTAACTGTGACGGAGAGTTCAGGAAGGGAGTTAGGGCGTAAAGAAGCGTGTAAACAGTAATGCAGGTGTAATGTACTGACCAAGTGTTTATTGGCCAGTAATATTGAATTATGAGTCCCTTTTAAGGGATGTAGTGATGTTACAATGTGTACAAACTTGTCTATACAAATTGGTGGGTAAGGTTACAAAGTTATAGGATTCTGAACACCTGCTGACTCACTCACCTGATGATACCAGCATAGCCTCGGGCCGCCACACTGTAAGACTGATAATTGATTGAGAGCCTGACCTCCTTAAGACGCCTTCTTATATTCTTCGGCGCTGTGCTGTCAGCATTGTGCTGAATAGCTGTCCTAGTTAATAGTGTGTCGCTGTTTGTAGTAGTGATGCAAGGATTGGGCCAGCTTTCCAGAATGGCTAGCTGTCCTTGCGGTGTTAGTAGATGTTGGTCTGGACTTACAAGGATTGCCAGTTAGGAGATTTAAATAGATGATGGGGGGATGGTCTCCAAGGGGTGCATACCCCTGGGGTACTGTACAAGCCTCTTCCCCTATTTAGTTCGCGTCCCCGCGAACGGGAACGGAACTTGGGGTTGGGATGTTGATGTTATAGATGTAGTCGATGTGGTTGTTTTTGAAGTCCCCTCGTATCTTCTGTAGATGTCCTCCTCGTCGTCGTCGTCGTCGACGTGTGGTGATGTCGTGTTGATGTGTGTGCGTGAGATCAGCTCGTGTTCAGAGGGGAGGGTTATGGGATATACATATATACATAACATTGACATTGGCATAAAAATATTGCAAAAGAAATCGACATTGGCATTTGGGAAGCTTGATGAAAAAAAAATACATGGTGCTGATGTTACATTGTTGTGCAGGGAGGAAAAAAACCCAGGACCGAACGGATGATTGCGTCGTCCGCCCTATCTTAGGGAAAAAGTGCTCCCTGCAATAAGAAAGGTAGAAGAAAATAGAAAAAATGGGTGTTCCAGGGTATAATTTAAGGGAAATATTCAAAAGGCATTTATTGGTTTGGGATAAAACGGAACACCCTGACAAATGGGGAAGTTAGAAGAAAGAAAATTGAAAGAAAACAAATCACAGACATTGTGTACATGTGAACTTGATAAACAAAAAATATATAGTGTTTAATGTACTATGTTGCGATTTTGACATTTAGGAATATTTTTGATTTCCAGTGGAATAAATGCCCGTGGGCGCAGGAATTTGTATGAAGTTTACCCTTTAAAATTATGAATTACAATGACCTTATGTCTAGTGGAATAATTGCCCGTGGGCGCATGAATGTGTATTAAGTTTACCCTTTAAAATTATTAATTACAGTGGTCTTATGTCTAACTTAAGCGCGCTAATCCCTTATAATTCTAGTTTTTGTTTGGTACCTCGCGTGCACGCTACCCGTTTGTACGTACGCTTGCCGTCTCACGGCTGATCCTGTACGGCCACTTCTTGGTACGGTTTAGTGGTCGTACCGCTTGCAATGTATTCTTAATACCTAATCTGTGAAGCATCCTCTGTGGGTGAATGCTTTCACACTTGACAATGAGAGTCGCCGCCACAAATCGGTTGCGCCCTCATTGTCGTAATCTGCGTCGCATTTTGACGCTTTATGTGTTTCTGTTTAGTTGATCTGCCAGCAAGCCTGGTACCCCACAGGCACCAGTCCTGCTGTGCAGATTTTTTGGAGTGTGTAGCTGAAAAAAAAATGTGGTGAGTGTGTGAGAGTGTGTTAGGATTAGTGCAAGTTGACGTATATAAAAAAATAGTACACAATCATGGCATGCCGTAAATAATATGACACTGCTATATGGTAGTGAAATTCCTGTCACCAGTTTCCTATATCTGGTGACGATGCCTGGGAAAAAATGGCGAGGTTTAGAAAAACATATTAGTATGACATATTCTCTATGTCGCTTCCTGTGTCATTGTTTTTACTGGCTGAAGCTCTTCTTTCTCTGAAAAAAAAAATAGCATGATTAATGTTAATTTGCTGCATGGCCGGGCTTACCCTATACGGTGCCGTAATGCCGTTTCTTAATGTGTTGTCGGTCTTACCCCGGTAGCGGAATTGTGGTTATCGGGTGCCGAGATATTCTATCTTAATCTATTGTATTATCGGGCTTACCCTGGCAACGAATTTGGGTCGCCAGGTGCCGAGCGGCGTTACTTAACACTATCTATCTTACTTATGATTGAAAATTTAAAAAAAAAAATGGCTACTACTATTAAGCCGAATGGATGGCCTTATTCTATTGCCGAAATGTGCTGTGCCATTACCTGGCAACAGCGGTTAGTAAATTTGCTTAATCCTAGGTTAAGTGTCAAATGCAACCGTCTTACAGCTAAAATTTCGACCAGGGCGATCGCCTGAGGCAATTTACTTCCTCAGGGCACCACCCGCACGAGTCCTAGAAACACCGGTTGTCTCTAGAATCGCCGGATTCCGCCCCCTTAATTCTAGTTGTCGACGTCTATTCTAGGTGATTATGAACTAGTATTAACCTAGTCACAGGCGGCTTACGTTGCCACAAAGCAAAACGTTTCGCCTGCTGTACCATCCTGCTCGTTGCCATTGTTCTCCATATGTTGTCATAGTTGGGTCTGCCCACTGTAACCCCTGTAGACAGCTCGTTGCATGTCTATTTAATGCCCTCTGACTGCCCGCTGCGTCGCCATTTATGTGGGCATTGGACATTGTCCAATGGCATAATGTTATCTTCGCCTTCGTCGGCAATCGTAGTATCCTCCGGGAATGGTGGCGTCCGGGGTCCTCTTCGCCCGTATTGGCAGTAATAATATCCTCCGGGAATGGTGGCGTCCGGGGTCCTCTTCGCCTGTATTGGCAATCGTAGTCTGCTTTTCGCAATTATATTTCACTCCAGCGCACAGGAGGCTTGCTTCCCGCTGTAGAAGCCCTACTTACTTAATTTTAGCTAGAAGTCTAGTCATAATGGGGTCGTCGCTAGGGTCATCCCCTGAGTCCAGCGCGGAGTGAGCTATTTCTCCCACCATCCTCAGAAAGACTTCCCTGCAGGTCTTGGCGTCGCTGACCGTGGCACAGAGTGGGTGTAGCATCTCTTCCTCCCAGGGGCAGTTTAGGTGCACCTAGGATTCCAGAGCTTGCCCGGCCAGGCCGCGAGTGCCTCAACCTTACGTGGTTCGTCTGTTTGGTCTAGTCAGTGATTTGTTGAGCCAACTGGGGTAAGGGTCATTATCACCTTCCCCAGCTCTGCTCCAATGTGGTGCCTCTTGCCTTCGGCTTATGCCGTTATCATCAATCAGAGTGCTTCATATTCCTTTTTATGTAACAATAAAAAATATGGGCGTAACCTTTGTAAATAAGTTATATTGTGTAAAATGTAAAATATTTCCAGTGTTGTGGGGTTGTAGAGCTTCTAAGTACATAGACTACTTCTGGTCTACTATTGCTACGTCAGCTTTCCAGCGATAATGCTCTTTTTACCTTAATGGAGGTGTTAGTAGGGTCTGTGGCGTCAGGTACCCTGTTATTAGGATCTGGGGGTAGTTATTCGTAGAGTGGGCTGAAAGCATGGTACGAAGAGGTTGCGCATCGTTGGGCTCAAATAAATGGTGGCCTTGAGCCGGTAATGCTACTAGGATTGCTCTTACAATGAGTGGACTGGGGAGGTAATTCCCGGGATTGCAAAAATATGAAAATTCCATGCAGGTTTGATAGTAATATCCCTGGTAAATGGATGGGATACTCATGCATGTATCTGGATATGAGGCATCTGCACTCATGTAGGGATAGGTGTAGGGTGAGGCATAATACTAATATGTCCCTGTCATGCGGGAGTATTTAATTAACAAAGAATGGTTAATATATATAATTGTGGCCTCATCTCTCATTTGGAGATGCGCATTATGCTTAATTGATGTTTGCCGACCCACCCCTAATACTCAGGTGGTAGCATCGTGATCCAAGGCGTAGTAGGCCTTCTCTTTAGACGCATGAAGTCTATCAACCCCTGTGTATGCTTCGTAATGTAGTGTAGCTGTTTTGCTCGTGTTCATGTGTCTGCGTTGGTCGTGTAGGATGTGGGAAGGTTATTGGAAGGGAGTAAGGTGGTACGATGGTAGCCTGTGCTTCTGTCATCCTCCCTTGGTCCATGTCTGCTTTCTATCCGCTCCTTGGGATAGTAAAGCGTCACGACCTAATCTGGTCTGCCATTTGTAGTGTGAATGTGGCCAGTGGTCGTAGTGCGACTGGACATGCCCTAATCGCCTGTAATGATTTATTTTAGGAATATAATCGCGAAAGGAAGTTATTAGGGGGGAGGTCTTGTTTCCTGAGAGCCCCTGTCTGTGTTCGCTTCTAATTAGTGAGCGCGTGTGTGTGTGTGCCTATGTCCCGCTACACCATGCGGACGGTTGGTCTGTTACAGGCTAAGTCGTAATGTGTATCGCGTGTATGGGCAGGAGGTGCCCGTGGCCTGTCAATGTCTTTGAGAACGTGCTCCTATGGGCCCAAGATAAGTTCCGATCTGTCACGTCTTGTCCATTGCTAAATATTTTTGCAGTGTTAAAAAAAATGTATGGTGTTATGATTGTTTTGCGTTTGTAATTTCGTGGTCAATGCCGATAAACAATAGTGTCTTGTCACCAGCAGTATTGCAGTATGACGAGATCTGCAAGTCAGTATTTTCTCATGTTGTGTTTACATTTGTCTGCGTACGTGATTTTTCGCCAGTATGTGAGTGTTGTCACCGTTCTAAATTCCGGACGGTCCAATGTGTCAATTTGTCCTATTTAGCTGGTACTGTTGTGTGGCCACTATTCCGTAAGGCCTTTGTCTTACGAAATTTCTATGCTTGTGTCTGGAAAATCTATTTTCCCTGTCAGGTGTCACTGAAATTCTATGCCTGGCTTTTGGCCGAAGGAAATGTGGTATTATCTGGTTCTGTAGTTGTATGAGCCAATTTTGGTGTGATTGGAAGCCTGGATAGCTGTTTTCCTGGTGTCCGATTTTCGCTGGGATTTGAACCCGTGATTTTATGTCATTCTCTGTGTTCTATGTCTGCGTTGTGTTTCAGGGATTGAGGTGTCCTCAGTGTGGTTTTTGCTTGTGTTTCTCGTACCAAAAATACCGTTGGCTAGTTAGTTTTTGGTACGAGTGTGGTGTGTGATCATGGGTTCGGACCCGGGGTGCTGTAAAGACTTGGTATGCCGCTATTTGTGCCGTATATATTATGGCACATTCCTCGTGTATTTGCAATGCGCAAATGAAAGTACGCATACCTGTGAAGAGTTTGTATGTTTTTGAATTCTCCTCGTAGTGTAATTTGTGAGTTATGAGGTGTTTGGACTCGGCTTAAATGATGCCGTATGTTCTGCTGTGAGAGCTGCTATCATATTGCTGTCTGTAAGCGTGGAGGTTATCCATGAGACTTGCGTTATTGCTGAGTGTGGCGGTATTGGATTACAATGTCTTGCGCGCTCGCTTGTTACTTGTTTTGATAATGCTTTGTGTCCGGCATATGTGTGTCTAATCGGCTTACTCCCTGTGACTGTGAGTAGTGCTTTTCGCACTGTAAAAAAAGGAAGGAAACTTGTGGTTTAACATGACCGTTAATCTGTAGGTCATGAGCCACGGGACTTCCGTTTTACGTGGAATCTAAACCACAGGCCATGGCATTTCACTTCGAAAGTCTCACATGCATTGGCCGCGCTGTAAAAGAACCTCTCATTAACTACATTTGTGTCCCTAAATTTTGTGTTACTGTGACGTGGTTCGAGTATGTCCCTATCCGTTGTTCAAAATGTCGTTATACACGAGTGTGTCCGGGCCGCTAGTCGCGTGTTTGGTGACAAGATGCCGGAGGCGATTTTGTTGTTTTTCATTTATGACATTGTTAGTGGAACTGTCCCAATCTATTTTAGCTTCCTGTTTTTCTATCCTGTAATTGGATAGCTACCCGACCTTATGTTCCTGGTATTCAGAAGGTTGCTGGTTTTGAGACCGTCTTTTCTCAGAGTAATTGTTTCTGGCGCCATTCTAGGCTGTGTCTCCGGGACAGTTCTGTCGAGCGTTAGGATCGTATCCCGGTGCGGTCAGTGAGGTTCGAAGGCTATTTCTTGGCCTTCTTTCCCCGTCTGCCAGTGGGATTACTTCCTTTTCGTTTGATAGTGTTTTACTGTCATGTGGCAATGTAAATTGATTGTGTGATTCCCAAAATATGTAGGGTTTCCCAAAGTCTGGGATTTTCATCCTACGGTGTGTTAGCGTTTTAGCTTGCGTGTTGTTGTGGAAGTGAGAAAAAAGTCATATTATAGGCAGTGTAACGTGTCACGTAAGCCTATGGATGCAATATATATAGTTCAACTTGGCCAATTTTTCCTCCATCGGGCCTAATGACTGAGGCAGAGAAGAGAAAAAAAATGAGCTATGCCCCGCTCCGTATTAAGAGAGCACTTTGAAAAGGTATAAAAAATATATTGTATCTCGCCTGTTCACTGCTGTATGCTTTATTAAAGTGGGTTGGCAGGTGGCGATAGTCTGTAAAAATTATGTCGTGCACAATATGAAAAATGTTTAAAAGTGAGAAGTAGGACCTGAGTGTAGTATCCACCTATTTGGTGGCGTTAGTACTACGGTAATCTAGTTACGTCTCAGGGAAATCTACCACTTTTGGAAAATAGTTTGAGATTCTTAATTCTTGCTACAATCAGGGCTTTTGCCCGCCGCAAGAGAATCTATCAAACTGTTGGACCGGAACATAGAACATTTAGTCATTTCCATCTAGAAAGACCCGCTTAAGCTCTATGCTGTGTTTTATTGCTTAAGTTGTGTTCAAAATAGCTTTTCCGGCCTTAAGCCGCGTAGCTCACCTGATGGGCTTCTACTTGGCTTTGGATATTAGCAACTTTACGTTATCCAAGTTGTAATATGGACCCTATGTTCAGTAACCATTGATGGCCTGAGAAAAAAAATGCTAGGGGCCCAAATAAAAGTCAAGAAGGATTTAGAATTATATACTTTTGGTTTAGCCATGTTGTACTGCATATACGTGGAGAAAAAAAAAGTGCCGTTTACGTTAGTGAGTCTGTATGTATTTATTGGCGTATTTCTCCCGTGTAAACGAGCTTATGTGTGTCCCTAATATAGGTTCAAGTGATATTAGCTTATTTCTGTGTCCCTGGTGGAAGTCTTTACTCCGGTCCGAGCGTCCTTGCTCGGAAAGGTGAAGGGTTCTGCCCTGTTATGAGATTATAGGCCCCTGAAATCCACTGAGGCGCTTCTTTGCCATTTTTCGGGGGAGTTTGTAGCAAAGTAAGCCTGGGCCTACTTCCACCGTAGCGCGTGTTTGTAGGTTTGAGTGTGCCTGTATTCGAGGGCCTAATTGCGCTCTGCGCTACCCTAGTAGAGTTTACGGGGGTGTGTGTATTTTTGCCTGAGTGGTTTTGTGGGGTAGGTAATAACACCTTTCCTGTACCCCGTGTATGGTGTGTGAGTGCGTGGTCACAATGTGCGTGCGTGTATCGTGCATCCTGAGGGCCTGAATGCAACACCCTCTTATGCGTTCGCACCTGGGGTACGAATGCCGGTGTTCGCCTTCGTTCTGGCACACTTGCCCTTTGAACTGGCGGTATAGGCCGCTTAATTGCCTGTCTTTGCCCTGGCAATGTGGTGGCGTGTAGCCTGACCGCTTTCTGGCCTGTGGCCACGGCAGACTCCTGCCATTGTGTTTGCCTATCTGTGTGGCTGTGTGTAGGCTCAATGTACTGTAGGGCGGGCTCTACGTCCTCAGCCCATGACGTGGTTACGTCCCGTTGTTTGCCTGTCATATCATATGTGTCTGAGGGTCCTGGCTTCAACTCCCTCTCGTTCGTCCGTTCAGAGGGGATTGACGTAGGTCCTGCTCCTCGGTTTGGCAAAATTGCCTTCTGAGCCGGTGCTAAGGGATGTGTATTGGTGTAAGCTTGTCCCCGCAGTGTATTGGAGTCTAACCTGGCCGTCTTCTGGACTGTGGCCATGGTGTCCTCCTTCCCATGTGTGGCAGTACATGGCGAGAGGGACATCCTCGCAAATTGCCGAGTCAGCGTATCCACGCTTATGTCCTCTCTCGGCTGGGCTGGTGGCCCTGCCATGTACTCGAAAATGGCCTTATTGTTCTGGAGTTCGCGGTACTCGTCCCAAATTTGGGTGCACTGACCGTTGAGGCTCATGGCCTGCTCAGCGACTTTTGTGCCATTGGTCCCTATGCGTCGGTGTTCCCTGATAAGTGTCTCCCATTGTTGGAACATAAACTCGTGTCGGCAGTGTAGTTGCCAGTGTGCTTTAATGATCTGTGTACGGAGGATGGGGATTTTCGCCCGAATCTTGCGATTCTTAGCGCTGCGGATTGGCCGGACAAGGGCTCTTATGATCCGCATGTACTGGGCGTGCAGGAGCTGCTGAAACCTTCTGAGGTAGTCCTGCCTAGTTTCAAAAACTCTGTGCCAGGCGATTAATTCCTGGTACTCCCCAATGCTCCTCAACACAGCTAGGCGGTATAGAGGGGCCATGCTAAATGAAGTATATGTGTCTTCTTATTTGAAAAAGAAAAGAAAAAAAAGACTGTGCGTGTTCGGCAGTGTATCCTTATTCTCTCTGATTCTTTCTGGGGATGGGGGGTTCGTTTTGGAGAAAAAAAATCCCTGTGTAAGTAGTACGGAGCAAAAATGCTGCTCTCTGTCTGGGAAAAAAATTCACAATTTTGCTTGGCTTTTTGCGGTACGGAAGGGGTCGTTTCTACTACGAGGGCTCGTTGGTTGAGTCCTATTTTACTGTGCGTAGTACCCGACCTCCACCATCTGTTTTAGATCCCTTATTTGGGGGTGGTAGGATCTAAAACGGAAGAGTTATTGTGTTAATTTATAAAGAAGTGCCAAAAAGGGGATAGCTTCCCGTAGTCGGGCAAGCTGACCAGTGTAGAGTGTTGTTTAGTGTTAGGGTGCTAGGGGTTGCTCTTATAAAAGATCTAGGTGTATTTTAGGGGATGGAACTTGGCGTACAGGTCAACGCGCTGGCTTATGTGGTCGTCCAGCTGGCTGGTTAGATAATCGACTTGCACGCGTCAGCTATATGGCGCGTGCCGCTCCTGCAGTCAGGCCGGTACGGGAATACAATGATGCTTGCCCTAGCAAGTATCTGGCTACTGTAAGTCACGTCTAACTGTGACGGAGAGTTCAGGAAGGGAGTTAGGGCGTAAAGAAGCGTGTAAACAGTAATGCAGGTGTAATGTACTGACCAAGTGTTTATTGGCCAGTAATATTGAATTATGAGTCCCTTTTAAGGGATGTAGTGATGTTACAATGTGTACAAACTTGTCTATACAAATTGGTGGGTAAGGTTACAAAGTTATAGGATTCTGAACACCTGCTGACTCACTCACCTGATGATACCAGCATAGCCTCGGGCCGCCACACTGTAAGACTGATAATTGATTGAGAGCCTGACCTCCTTAAGACGCCTTCTTATATTCTTCGGCGCTGTGCTGTCAGCATTGTGCTGAATAGCTGTCCTAGTTAATAGTGTGTCGCTGTTTGTAGTAGTGATGCAAGGATTGGGCCAGCTTTCCAGAATGGCTAGCTGTCCTTGCGGTGTTAGTAGATGTTGGTCTGGACTTACAAGGATTGCCAGTTAGGAGATTTAAATAGATGATGGGGGGATGGTCTCCAAGGGGTGCATACCCCTGGGGTACTGTACAATATGCTTACTTCTTTGGCTTACTTGCCCTGATTTAATAATCTTAATTGTACTTTGATTGTCAACGTAAAGTTTAGCTGGTACATCCTTACCAGTAAGTTCTTTAATTGTACTCTTTAAGTATTTAAGCTCTCTACAACATTGGGCTGCAGCGACATTCTCAGCTTCGGTACTAGATAATGCTACATTGCTTAGCTTCCGTGACCACCAAACAATAGGTGAACCATTATAAAAAATGATACAGCCTGAGGTACTTTCTCTGTCTCTGTCATCACCAGCAAAGTCGGAGTCTGAGTAGGCCCTCAGTCCGGTATTATCTGATTTCTTGAAATGCAATTGGTAGTCTTTTGTTCCATTCAAGTATCTGAGTTTGGGTTTGGCATGGATCTTCCTGCATAATTGACACTGAATGTCATATCTGGCCTGGTTTTTGTTGTTAGGTTCTTGAATATTAGATTCAGACACTGGTCCTCTTTTGAGAATTGGAGTGCTCACTGGCTTGCTATCTTCCATTTTATATCTCTTCAGTACTTGTTGAGCATAGTTTCTTTGAGAGATTTGAATGCCGTCCTCATCTTGTGTTATGTCCATTCCCAGGTATGTGTTTGGTTTGTTGTATACTGTCATTTCAAAATATTTGGATAGTTTCTCCAAAATGGTATTCAGTTTATTCAGGTTCTTTGAAATTATAATGCCGTCATCTACGTGTATTCCGAGCAGCGTTTCTTCTCTCATGAAGAGACAGTTGTCAGCTTTAGTCGGTTTCAGCCCTTCCTCTTTAAGGAATGTTGTTAACCTTCTATTCCATAGCTTTGGCGCTTGTTTAAGTCCATAAAGGGATTTCTTCAGTCTGCAGATATTTCCTTCTTGCTTTATTCCTTCTGGAAGTTCCATATATATTTCTTCTGGTAGCTCTCCATATAAGAATGCTGTTCTTACGTCAAAGGTTTTGACGTGGTAATTATTTTGTCCTGCAATAGCAAGCAGAAGTCTTACTGAAGTACTATCTACCACTGGGCTGTATATTTCTTGATAATCTAGGTTTCCTTTTTGTTTACAGCCTCTTGCAACCAATCTTGCCTTGTATCTTCCGTTGTCTTTAATTTTTAGTACCCACTTGCTGCTTAATATTTCTTTTCCTTGAGCTGTGTCCCTATCTACCAGTTCCAACACTTCATTCTTGTTTAATGAGTTGAGTTCTTCCTGTATAGCTTGTTTCCACTCTTGTTTGCATTGCTTCGCTGTTGGTGAGGAATGCTTCACCATATGCCATTTCATAATCTTGAAATCTCAGTAGTAGTTTCTTTTCTCTTCTTGGTCTTTGGTGTAGGACTGTCTCATTTTGTGGTTCTATTATCTCATGGTCTGATTCTTCTGTTCCTTGGTTTTCTGAGCTTTCTTTATTTTCATCATTACTTATTTCAGTCTCTCGTTGTTCAGTGCTTTGGTCTTCAGTATCATCAACATCCATATTTATAGGGATTCTCTTCTCTATCTGCTTAAGTTCTTTGGGTTTGCTTACTATGACTGTGTCTCTTGATTCAAAGATATTCCTTGTTCTTGGGTTCCACATCCTGTATCCTGTGGGACTGTAGCCCACAAAGACGCAATCAACGCTTCTGCTGTCTAGTTTCTTGAGGTAGTTTAAATTTTTGGCACAAGCTTGACTTCCAAAAATTTGTAGATTCGTCAGATCAGCTTTCTTGTTGAACCAAAGTTGTGATGGAGTCTTGTCAACAGTTACGCTTGGGCTCCTGTTTATCAAATACACCGATGTTAAAACTGCTTCACCCCACATATCTTCTTCTAGTCCCGATTCGAACAATATCGCTCTAGCTTTATTCATGATAGTCCTGTTCATTCGTTCAGCCTTCCCATTATGCTGTGGTGTATGGTCAATGGTGTAGTCAAGTATGATTCCTTTCTCTTTGCACCAGTCCTTTAAGTCATTGTTATAATATTCACCACCTCTATCGCATCTTATTTTGTTCACTTTTGACCCAAATTGGTTTTCACTTTCATTGATATAGTCTTTAAGTACATGGCATGTTTCGTCCTTTGTTTTAAGCAAAAATACTGTGCAAAAATGTGTGAAGTAATCCATAATTGTCATGTAGTATTCTTTGTTGTCATGGGTTTTGGGATCAATTCTACCACTTAGATCAGTGTGTATCAGTTGTAGTTTTCTATTAGCCCTAGTTATTTGTGTATTAAAAGGTTTTCTTGTTTGTATAGCATGAATACATATTGTGCAGACATTATCGTCACACAAGCCAAAGTTTAGGTTAGGTATTTCTTTATGCATATTTGACAATTTCTTTAGGTCATCTAATCCTATATGACCTAGTTTCCTATGCCACAGCTGGATTGTATCATAAGGTATTCCTTCACATTCATCTTCACATGCCAAGTTTGCCTGCCCCTCATTTTTCAGTTTTACAACAAATAAACCCTCCTTTTTCTCTCCTTCAATGACGATCATTTCATCCGGGATTGACACGTTGTTTTTTAGAATTTTCACACCACTATTTTCAAAAATCACACAGCCACCATTATCAGTGATTTTACTTACTGACATTAAATTCCTGGGTAGGTTTGGAGAATAGTACACATTTTTCAAATCACACTTGTCTCCTACATAAGTGCCCGATTGTTTAACTGCTAGATACTCTCCTTTCTTTGCAACTCTGATTTCTTTGTTACATGGTTGTATATCTTGTAGGCAATTCACTTCTGATATTATGTGTCCATTAGCTCCACTATCTACCACAAATTCATTCATCTCAATAGTTGCATCAAATAAGAACGCATCATGTGCTTCTCTTTGACTTCGGCAGTGAATGCAGCCTTTATATCTTTATTGTCTTTACTGTACTTACTTTTATACTTGAACTTGCAGTCATCTGTCTTGTGGTTAGTCTTTTTGCAATGTTTACATGCTCTGTCTTTAAGGAAGCAGTCTTTTTCCTCATGATTAGTTCTTTTACAGATATGACATATCTTTCTATTACGTCAATCAGCTTCTACATGTCCTGTTTCTTTACAATTGAAGCACTTTATATTAGATTTACTACCACTTTTTACATCTGCTTTGAAGGCCACAGTAGTCTTTTCTTGGTCTGCTGGTTTTATTCTTGATTCTTCTTCTTGCAGTCTTGCACTCAGGGTCTTCAATGTTTGGTTTTTAGTTGGGTAGGAGTCCCAGGCACTCCTGAAGTATAGGTATTCCTTTGGTAATGCTGTCAGTATCTTCATGATCACCATTTTTTCATCCACTGTTTGATTAAGCTGCCTCAGCTTGTACACCAGATTGTTTAGCTTGCTGATATTCGTCATTATGTCGATTTTCTTATCATATTGGAATGTATGAAAGTCTTGCAGCAGGGATGAAACACGCTGTTCTGTATCTTTTCCATATATTTCTTTCAGGGTGTCGTACATTTCTTTTGAGGTTGTACATGTGAGAAGATTTGTGTGGGCGTCTTTGTCTATGGTGTTCACAATGCAGTATTGAGCTTTCTTGTATTTGGTTTTCCATTTCTCGTTTTTAGCGGGGTCTGTGACCTGTGCTTCTAGCGTTTCAGTGCCATCAACGATGTCCATCAGGTCCTTAGCGTTAAACAGAATTTTCACCTCGAATGCCCACATGATATAGGACTCCGGGTCTTTGAGCTTTTCTATCGTTGATAAATCTCCGTGCTCCATTGTTTTTTTAAACTAATATTAACTTACTTGGTATTTTACTTTTCTTAGTTTTGTATTTTGCTATACTGGGCCGATAACCTATTCAGATTTTACAATGTTTTAAGATATTTCACATCAATAAAGCACGCACGGTTTCTCTATTTTAAACACAAGCACACATAACAATTTAATACCTTCATTTGTTTCGTCTTACACCAAAACAGTACAGAAGAAAGAAAGTAAACTTGGTGAAATAAAAATATCTCACAGTGGAACATTTTGGACTTATGGTAAACTATTACTATACTTCTAACAACGAAGACCATATAATATTATGATCGTAAATATCTTTCTATTACAAAAACGTTTGATACATTTATGTATATCGTTCAACTATAAGAGTTATACATGCATACATTGTCTGACACTATTCATAGCTTTTCTTAACCTTCCTGGATGACTTGTAACCGTCAAGTAATTCCACATAATTAACAAGCATCCGCTAGGGAAAGATAACATACTCCTGAAAAGTATTTCCTTGTGATCAACTACAACGATTAAAGATAAGTGATCCACTGGTTCTACTTAGAGTAATGAATAAATAAGTAAATTGTGACTAAGTATTGGACTTCATAAGATTGATCAGTGTAAGACTTGAGTTGTGATTACCATGTATGTTTTGCCAGAAGCCATGGTTGTGTTGGGTCAGTGTTTTTACAGCGTGTTTCCCGATATGATATTGGTTAAGTATTCTGTGATTTTAGCATCTTGTAGGCAATACGTTTTTTTTCCTTCATACATAACCCTACCGGATGTAGTGCAACAGCACTACATTGCTGACGTCACGAAAGCGCACCAGGGCCAGTCTTTCTCATTGGCCACGGCACTACATTGCTGACGTCACGAAAGCGCACCAGGGCCAGTCTTTCTCGTTGGCCGCGGATGGTACTACAGTTACGTCACTACATCAACAAGTCCATGGGCGCGCATGCCCACAGGCGACATGTTAGGCAGAACGCAGAGCGGTAAGCGCATAGACCGTACACGATCGTTATAGCAGCCATATATTGAAGGGCGGAAAGCACATTCCCAGTATATCAAGAGTAAAATAGGAGCGACTACGAACGGGAAAACCGAGGTATTACAGTTGGAAAGGCGGAAAAGCGCGGTGACGCTAACGAGTGGTATAATTATATTATATTAAGAATAAGGGATGGTAATACCACAGGAACAATGAATAATGATTTTAGGAGCCATTATCCGCCATGAGGCACCCCTAATAAATACAGATGCCCAGTGAGCGCGTATTTGAATAACGCTAATGAGCAATGAGAACAAAATATGACCAAGTGAGGACAGTTACTAGAGAAAAAGGGCACAAGAGATACAATAAGCACAGTTGCCCATAGATCCCATACAGGCAGAGATCCACACCACATTTCCTATTAATTCCCACATCACACTACTACACACAGTTGTTGTGGGGCATTCATGCTTTTAAAAGGGAGGGACCAGTGCACCCCAGCAGCAGTACACAGCTCTGACCTGAATACTAGAGGTGATCGGAAAACAAATGATGTACGCTTGATATATATCTATATGTATATATAGATAGCGGCCACGAAGATACACTAACAAATATCTTAATTAATACGTCCCGCATGCCAAGTTATAGAATTATATAACCCATACTGTGCCCAACTCTAGGAATGGGTTTTCCAAGATTCAGACACCTAGATATCAAGGGAAAGGCTACAGCCGCTTTTGAAAGTTGAGATATTTGAATATCGCTCTACATTGCTTCTCGAAGCAATTGGAAAGAATTTACCGATACTTGCATGTCAAGTGACGTAGCGAGTAATAGCAGAGGTCGAGGCTATTTATTGATTAAATAGTTAACCATGGAGTAGAGACTTGAGACTTGGATCAGATTACTGGCACGGCCAAATGAAAGAGAATGCACTTAGTATCAAGTAAATCGGACCAGGGATACTAGAGATATGATGATTTCCAGATTTCAGCTGATGCGGCGTGACCCTGGCAGTTTTGAATAAAAGCCGGCTGGCGCAGGCATGGTTAGCTCATTCCAACACAAGCATTTGCCGAGCAAGTTGCTGCTACGCTGAGCCAAGGCACATGGTTGCCGGATTTACGCAGAAGTAATTTTCAAAGTTGTGATAGTCACAAAAGTGCTGCGCTACGAAGTGGAACTTAGTAAGTTTCCGGCGAGGAGAATCACTGAGGTGATTGAATTTTTTTCTACAGACATTAGTGGAAATATTAATGTTTCTACATGGACATATGCTAGACTTTGTCTAGAATTAGTACTTTGTCACAGTCCAATAATAACCTAATACTTGGATGTTTAAAGCCTCCGTGGCTTAGGCGGCAGCACGCTGGCCTCTCACCGCTGGGTCCGTGGTTCAAATCCCGGTCACTCCATGTGAGATCTGTGCTGGACAGAACGGAGGCAGACAGGTTTTTCTCCGGGTACTCCGGTTTTCCCTGTCAAAATTTCATTCCAGCAACACTCTTCACTATCATTTCATTTCATCTGTCATTCATTTGATCATTGCCCCAGAGGAGTGCGTCAGGCCTCGGCAGCCGGCACAGTTCATATCCTCGCCGCTAGATGGGGGCTTCATTCATTCCATTCCTGACCCGGTCGGAAACTGGAAGCAGGCTGTGGATTTTCATTTCACTTGGATGTTTAAGTCCATTTCAGTCAGTTTTCATATTTGTAACTTAATAACCACTTCGATCTATCAGTACATTGAAGACCAGTCTATCACGGTGTTGTTCGTTAGTCTACGCAAGGGAAACTACAGGTTGCTTAGCGCATGGTAGATGGTGTTAAGCCATGCCCAGGGAACGATCTTCAGAACAGCCGTTGATTGGTTAGACTGTCAGTGTCTTCTTGTATTGATAAGATTACCGTGAGTTATGTTACAACTGACATATCTAAGAATAGATCACTTAGATCTGACCCCATTTAAACAAACTGTTATGGCTTTGATAGAAGCCCATATTAAAATGGAACAACAGTTAATTCAAACGTCAAGAGATACTACCACTATGTCTTACTAGACGGATTGTGGGTATATAATGGCGGCCGATACAAGGATTATACGTGCTTGTCCGATAGGGCATGTCTATGGATAAGTCTGGTACAGACCAGGTTTACTACGCTTCAAGACCATCAAGAAATGTAAGCCACATTTGAATTATATTATGCCTAGCTAATTGGAACAAACTAATTTTTCGGCAGATGACCAACACATTTATTTTTATTCGTATTTAAATCTTGCAATGATTTACGCAAGACTTGTTAGATTTATTCTGAGTATTTTCAGCACTCAGAACAGTTTAGGATCGATGACCGAGCATTTCGAGCATTTATTTGAATATTCCATATTTTTGGGAAATCACGGTAATCAGCCGATGTAACTGTAAAAGTCAATAATTATTTTTGTTGAGGAATGGATATTTTTTCCATATTCGAAGGTTCGAACATGTGGATTCTCACATAATGAGATAATAATTAAATATATTTAAAGTAATATAACTAATAATAATAATAATAATAATAATCCACTAATAATAATAATAATAATTTTCATAACTTTTCTAAATAATTCTTGGATATTATATTTTCTAATAATCATATGTATTGAGAGAGAGCCTATGAAGTAGTTTAATCATTTCTAGTTTGGAACAGGAGATTTCCGAAGGAGAGTGGTTAGCGCAAGCCCGCATTCAACCAACATTTCAGTTCTGGTTGAACAGTTAATATTTGCAATGAGCAAAGTATATTTTTCAGATAACACGGAGAGGCATGAACGGGAAGCAAATGATATTTGTATCAAATAGGATATTTTTGTATTTATATAAAATCATGACGTAAATACACTCGAAAGTGAAATAAAGATTTTCATAAGTATGGTAAATTCACGGGTTGAACTGAATGGTAAAATAAAATAAACTTGTGAGTTTATTAATCTTCCAGTGTTGATAACAAGCAGAGGCTTGATTTATTGTATAAATTTTGGGAAGAAAATTTATATGTGTGGAGTAGTTGAAATGCCATTCCCAGGTGCGCATGTTTAAGTCGCAGGAATGAAGAGGTTTTTTCGAGCATCAATCAAATAGCAGGTTCGATGGCTCAGGTTTATAGTAGGAGTATTGGAGCCACACATTTCGTCGTATGAATGACCCGAAGGTTATTTCTTAGAAACCATCAGTTCTTATTTCAACCTTGTTTACGGATTCCATTTAGACTTTGATTTTGCTAGAACCCGGATTTGTCATGATAGTAGTTTATTCTTCTTCAGAGGAAGACCTTTGCCGTTGTTGTTGTAATATTGTGTTCTTATGAAAATAATAGAATGGGCCACTGCCAATTAAGAATAATTCTATAATCACGAATAATTTGAAGGATATTTTCAATCCTAGTGCCATGAACTAAATGAATTTATTATGAAGCTACAATTCTTATTTCCGCATTCTGTCGAAGAATTGCAAGTTGTGAAAATTGCTAAAATGACCATGAATATAAATATTTTTCATAATAATGATTCCAAGTGGAAAATTTGAATAGTTGAATGGTTCAACAATTTATTGATCAAGTTGATGATTCAGAAATCATATATTTTGTTAGGAACTTGGAAGTTCATAATCGAGTCACTTCTCGAATGTTTAATGTCAGAAGAACGATTAATTTTTGTTGTGCTTCGCACAAGTTCTTCGATGCTATGCTCAAGGTCAAATACTTTTCAGATGTTATTAATATGTGTAAATAATTTGTGTTGCTTCAATGATAACAATATTTTTCGACAATATTTTTGAAACTGGAAAAATAAGTGAATGTTAAAAATTCTATGAACATTTATTCTACGAGTGTTAATATTATGTAAAAATTCAAGCAGTGAACTACGATATTTCCAGTAGAGACAATTAAATTTGAACTGGATTTAATCATGAATGAATATAATTTTGGAACACAGTCTACAGGACTAACAATCAGACTTGTGTTTCCAAAAGAATAATTGTCAAATGTGTTTGGAAAATTTCTGTATATTGTGTAAAAAGGAGTGTGGGTCGCCACACGTGAGTGATGCTGCTTTGAGCATTTTTGCAGTCAATTTTAAATTCAAAATAAACTGAGATAATTTTACTTGATGTGTTATACCCAATTGAATCTCCTTCTATCCTTATTGTTGCATTGAGTCAAAAATCAGTAAAGCATTTTTTTCATTTGATGTCGTTATTGCGATTTGCTTTAACCCATCTGGCGCTCCGGGATATTTTAACACTCGTACTGACTGATTATTGGTAAAATGCATATGTGGTCGTGCGGACTCCGGTCTAAACGGGACATAAAATAAGATAGAGAGAGAAATGGCTTCGAACGTGGGTCTCGATTTAGACATGGTCAATCGCATGCCGATTTAAATTGTGATAATTTTTATAGAAATATTTTGGGAGTTGAGAGATGTCTGGTTTGGATGAATAAATTAGTAGGAAACCCAATTAGTGGGGAAAATTAAAAATTTAACTTGGTTAATAATTAGAATGGGTTTGATTATTTTTGATAATGGCTTAACCATTAGGGCGTCAAGTAAATTCAGTAGTAAACGTTCGATGACTGGACATACGCATTATTAGAATCCAGGTGGAGGATATTTGAGAACTTGCATATTTTTCTTGTGATATTGTGGTAAATGTAATTCGTAAAAGTAGAGAATTTTGTTTTTCCATCACGTCGACATTAGGACAAATCTCATTTTATTAGAGTGTTCCAATTAGCTATTCATATTTCTTGTTCTAGTTATAAGCTTGTGTTTGCCGATATTGTATACCCCTAAGCTTTGAATAATAATTGAAATTATGGAAGAAATGATGAGGATGAAGAGGAGTTTGGAGGAGAGTTCAAAAGAGGCTGGACTGCGTGTAGCAGCCATTATGAAAGAAAATACTGAGGCTTTGGAAAGGAAACTTAAAGAAAATTCTGATTCTTTAGAAAATAAACTTAAAGAAAATTCTGAGTCTTTAGAAAATAAACTTAAAGAAAGTTTAAATGATAAACTTAAAGAAAATTCTGATTCTTTGGAAAATAAACTTAAAGAAAGTTCTGATTCTCTAAAAGGTAACTTGAAAGAAAATTTAAATAGTAAATTTAATTCTATGGAGAGTAAATTTAAAGAGAATTCCGAAATTTTGAAAATGTCACTTGAGAGTAAAATGTCTAAATTATGCGAAAAAACACATGAGCTCGAAACTTCATTAGCTACTAACGCAAGTTTAATGGACGATAAATTTCGCGATGCCGATCTTCGATCCCAAAGCTTAGCTGATAGGATAGAACATGGTCTTAGGAAAGTTGGTGAAGACATGATCAACCTAGAAGTCAGAGTGAAGAAGGAGAGTAATGAGATGGGAATTCTAGTTGTTCAACGGTTGACAGAACAATTCAAAGAACTTGTAATGGGAGAAATAAGAGAAGGTGTGATTAATGAATTGCAAACTGAAATTAAAACCACAGTTGTCAATGAAATTAAAGACACACTCAAGCTGGAGAATCAAGAGGGAATCAAGGAGATTAGGGAATCTTTGTCATCCCATATTCAAGTAATTGCCAAAGATATCCAAGCAACTCAGAAGGACATCTCAGATATGACAGGGTCATTGAAAAGTCACGAGGCTGTGATGAACCAGATATCCATTGATGTTAAGGAGAATTGTAAAGAAACTGAAGCAATTAAGAAAATGGCAGAAGAAAACCAGAAGGAACTTGAGGCTATGAAAACTCAAATCAAGGACGAGAAACAGTCTGACCATCTGTTGAAAATGCCAAATGTAAAGGGAAAGGAACAGATACATATAAATCTAGGAGCAGCTAGAGAAACGGATAGTCAAAGACAGGACGAGGTCAGGACAGTATTTCAATCCAACCCCATAACTGTATTTAAGAATGTAGAAGATAAGCCTTCTAAATTTTCAGGGCGAGATTCTGTGACACCCGTGGAATTTTTGAGAGAAGCAGGGGATTACCTGAAAGATTCCAAGATCCCTAAAGAAAGACAGATCCGAGTGATAGGGAAGTTTTTGGAAGGTCCTGCACTTCTTTGGTTTAGAGCCTTTAGATCCACTCTAACCACTTTTGAGGAGTTTTCTCGTGGGTTATTGAAAAGGTTTTGGTCCCCGGAAACCCAACAGCAAGTCAGAGCAGAGTTATATTCGAAGAGATTCTCGACGTCACAACCTACTCGATACTCAACGTACTTTTCTGGACAGCTTTCTAAACTTCAACATTTAGATCCGCCGATGCCAGATAACGAATTGATTACTGCATTGATACGTCAGTTTCCAGCAGACGTCCAAAGGACTTTGATCGCTGCTGATATCTATAATGTGGAGCAATTTGACGAAGTATTACAGAAGCTGGATCATACGAACGCTCAATTCTTCCATCAGAAGGGAGGAAAGAATAACAACGCTGTGTACGCTGTTATGGCCGATAGTTATTCTCAAACACCTCGAGAGATTCGAGAGGGGCGAGAAGAGAAAACGCCGAGGGAAGATCCCAATAAGAGAGGATGGAATCAGTACAGTAACAGATACAGTTACAAGCCTTATGCGAGACCAGATGGTGGAAATCGATACAATACTCGATGGAGAAGGCCACGGGATAATCAAGGAAGGTACCAGGAAAGAAGATACTACGGTAGAAACAACTACAATAACAGAGGGAATGTGGATACTCGTCAGTCCAATGAAGAGTTCAACAAGGAGACGAGGAAAAACTTGGAAGCAAGACACCAAGATAACTTGCAATTTTTGGAGCAGAGGCCCAATGAACCAGGTCCATCGGGAACACAACAATCCCGGGGGAATGGAAACGAAAAAAAACAAACTTCGAATTCACAGTAGAAGATAGAATTTTGAACACTTTCACTTCCAGAATTATTAAATGGCAAGCAGAGGATGATGACTTAATTCAACAGAATGACGAACGGAAAGAAATGGGTACAAGAATTGGAATGCCAATCATATCATGCGAAGTATTCGGTATGCCTGTCGATACTTTGATTGATACTGGGGCTATGCTTGGTCTTGTGAGTGAGAAGCTTTATATTCTGTGGAAGCTCAAAGAGAATTTAGAGGAAATTCCAGTATCGGGAATTAAGATACAAGGAATAATACCCAACAAAATATCTCTGTGCAAAACACAATTATACTTATGTATTACGATTGGAGGACATGATTTTCGACATGTGTTTGTAGTAATGAAGGACATGGATTTTGACATGATATTGGGAGCGGATTTCATTCAGAAATATCAAGCAGTGATAGACATGAAGACAGAGACGATCAAATTCAAGAATACCGAAGAGATTAACTTCGAGGGAAAAGAAGAGGAAGACATCGAGGGAGATGCTCAATGGTCTCTGATTTTTCATGAAGCTGAAGGAAGAGAAGTCTACACTGAGAAGGAGTCCCCAGAGCTAGGGAAAATTTTGGAAGAGTATCACGATATTTTTGATATTAAACCTGGTGAAATTAAAGATTTTGAGTATCGTGGAAGTAAACAACAATGGAAGCTATGAAGTCGCCAATACACGAACTGGTAACATCGTGGGAACTTATAATGCATCGAATTTGAAGATTTATTATTCAAGAACCAGATAATTTAATGTGTAGATAGGAAAAATAAAAATTTTTCAATTTTTTTTTTTTTTGCTAGGTGTGGGGTGGATGTGCCCAACTCTAGGAATGGGTATTCCAAGATTCAGACACATAGATATCAAGGGAAAGGCTACAGCCGCTTTTGAAAGTTGAGATATTTGAATATCGCGCTACATTGCTTCTCGAAGCAATTGGAAAGAATTTACCGATACTTGCATGTCAAGTGACGTAGCGAGTAATAGCAGAGGTCGAGGCTATTTATTGATTAAATAGTTAACCATGGAGTAGAGACTTGAGACTTGTATCAGATTACTGGCACGGCCAAATGAAAGAGAATGCACTTAGTATCAAGTAAATCGGACCAGGGATACTAGAGATATGATGATTTCCAGATTTCAGCTGATGCGGCGTGACCCTGGCAGTTTTGAATAAAAGCCGGCTGGCGCAGGCATGGTTAGCTCATTCCAACACAAGCATTTGCCGAGCAAGTTGCTGCTACGCTGAGCCAAGGCACATGGTTGCCGGATCTACGCAGAAGTAATTTTCAAAGTTGTGATAGTCACAAAAGTGCTGCTCTACGAAGTGGAACTTAGTAAGTTTCCGGCGAGGAGAATCACTGAGGTGATTGAATTTTTTTTCTACAGACATTAGTGGAAATATTTATGTTTCTACATGGACATATGCTAGACTTTGTCTAGAATTAGTACTTTGTCACAGTCCAATAATAACCTAATACTTGGATGTTTAAGTCCATTTCAGTCAGTTTTCATATTTGTAACTTAAGAACCACTTCGATCTATCAGTACATTGAAGACCAGTCTATCACGGTGTTGTTCGTTAGTCTACGCAAGGGAAACTACAGGTTGCTTAGCGCATGGTAGATGGTGTTAAGCCATGCCCAGGGAACGATCTTCAGAACAGCCGTTGATTGGTTAGACTGTCAGTGTCTTCTTGTATTGATAAGATTACCGTGAGTTATGTTACAACTGACATATCTAAGAATAGATCACTTAGATCTGACCCCATTTAAACAAACTGTTATGGCTTTGATAGAAGCCCATATTAAAATGGAACAACAGTTAATTCAAACGTCAAGAGATACTACCACTATGTCTTACTAGACGGATTGTGGGTATATAATGGCGGCCGATACAAGGATTATACGTGCTTGTCCGATAGGGCATGTCTATGGATAAGTCTGGTACAGACCAGGTTTACTACGCTTCAAGACCATCAAGAAATGTAAGCCACATTTGAATTATATTATGCCTAGCTAATTGGAACAAACTAATTTTTCGGCAGATGACCAACACATTTATTTTTATTCGTATTTAAATCTTGCAATGATTTACGCAAGACTTGTTAGATTTATTCTGAGTATTTTCAGCACTCAGAACAGTTTAGGATCGATGACCAAGCATTTCGAGCATTTATTTGAATATTCCATATTTTTGGGAAATCACGGTAATCAGCCGATGTAACTGTAAAAGTCAATAATTATTTTTGTTGAGGAATGGATATTTTTTCCATATTCGAAGGTTCGAACATGTGGATTCTCACATAATGAGATAATAATTAAATATATTTAAAGTAATATAACTAATAATAATAATAATAATAATCCACTAATAATAATAATAATAATTTTCATAACTTTTCTAAATAATTCTTGGATATTATATTTTCTAATAATCATATGTATTGAGAGAGAGCCTATGAAGTAGTTTAATCATTTCTAGTTTGGAACAGGAGATTTTCCGAAGGAGAGTGGTTAGCGCAAGCCCGCATTCAACCAACATTTCAGTTCTGGTTGAACAGTTAATTTGCAATGAGCAAAGTATATTTTTCAGATAACACGGAGAGGCATGAACGGGAAGCATATGATATTTGTATCAAATAGGATATTTTTGTATTTATATAAAATCATGACGTAAATACACTCGAAAGTGAAATAAAGATTTTCATAAGTATGGTAAATTCACGGGTTGAACTGAATGGTAAAATAAAATAAACTTGTGAGTTTATTAATCTTCCAGTGTTGATAACAAGCAGAGGCTTGATTTATTGTATAAATTTTGGGAAGAAAATTTATATGTGTGGAGTAGTTGAAATGCCATTCCCAGGTGCGCATGTTTAAGTCGCAGGAATGAAGAGGTTTTTTCGAGCATCAATCAAATAGCAGGTTCGATGGCTCAGGTTTATAGTAGGAGTATTGGAGCCACACATTTCGTCGTATGAATGACCCGAAGGTTATTTCTTAGAAACCATCAGTTCTTATTTCAACCTTGTTTACGGATTCCATTTAGACTTTGATTTTGCTAGAACCCGGATTTGTCATGATAGTAGTTTATTCTTCTTCAGAGGAAGACCTTTGCCGTTGTTGTTGTAATATTGTGTTCTTATGAAAATAATAGAATGGGCCACTGCCAATTAAAAGTAATTCTATAACCACGAATAATTTGAAGGATATTTTCAATCCTAGTGCCATGAACTAAATGAATTTATTATGAAGCTACAATTCTTATTTCCGCATTCTGTCGAAGAATTGCAAGTTGTGAAAATTGCTAAAATGACCATGAATATAAATATTTTTCATAATAATGATTCCAAGTGGAAAATTTGAATAGTTGAATGGTTCAACAATTTATTGATCAAGATGATGATTCAGAAATCATATATTTTGTTAGGAACTTGGAAGTTCATAATCGAGTCACTTCTCGAATGTTTAATGTCAGAAGAACGATTAATTTTTGTTGTGCTTCGCACAAGTTCTTCGATGCTATGCTCAAGGTCAAATACTTTTCAGATGTTATTAATATGTGTAAATAATTTGTGTTGCTTCAATGATAACAATATTTTTCGACAATATTTGTGAAACTGGAAAAATAAGTGAAAGTTAAAAATTCTATTAACATTTATTCTACGAGTGTTAATATTATGTAAAAATTCCAACAGTGAACTACGATATTTCCAGTAGAGACAATTAAATTTGAACTGGATTTAATCATGAATGAATATAATTTTGGAACACAGTCTACAGGACTAACAATCAGACTTGTGTTTCCAAAAGAATAATTGTCAAATGTGTTTGGAAATTTTCTGTATATTGTGTAAATAGGAGTGTGGGTCACCACACGTGAGTGATGCTGGTGTGAGCATTTTTGAAGTCAATTTTAAATTCAAAATAAACTGAGATAATTTTACTTGATGTGTTATACCCAATTGAATCTCCTTCTATCCTTATTGTTGCATTGAGTCAAAAATCAGTAAAGCATTTTTTTTCATTTGATGTCGTTTTTGCGATTTGCTTTAACCCATCTGGCGCTCCGGGATATTTTAACACTTGTGCTGACTGATTATTGGTAAAATGCATATGTGGTCGTGCGGACTCTGGTCTAAACGGGCACAATACGACTTCACCCCCTTACTGAGCGCTAACTATACACGCTCAAATCCCATTACGCATGAACATCCCACCCTCACACACCAAGGGTTTTATTAGCATATACCTGCATGAAATATTTATTTTTTAGCCACCGAGGGGACACCCACATCCTACCCGTATATGATCCCGATATTTTTAATAGCATATCCTTGTACATCTCGCGCTGAAGGCCAATATGAACAGCCCGAGAATGTTAACCAATCCTACCATACGCGCTACCAAATAATACTAACATACCATCGAAAAACCACAATAACTACCTTGCATGTATCTATTCACCATTAACACCCTCTACAAACTATAAACAAAATATCAGCATGGAAGATCCGAGTGAGCTAATGACTGCGAAAGCAGGCAATGCGTTTAGTAATGCCCTACAATCACACACACACAAATATTACATTAAACATTAATTACAAATTATTACATTAAACATTACATTACACACTAAATTACACATCCCCAGAGAATTATCTATATATAGATAATAAGAATCTGAGTACACACACGAGGTCAGGATATATACAAAAATGATGAATACAAAAGTTGCACAGGAGGACAGAGTCGAGGACGGCAGTGACTGATCTTGACGACCAACTTGACTAGGACTTCTTAGTTAGTCTGTACGTTGAGTAGGCACCCTTAAGGCGTGAGGGTGAGTCCCATGCTCGCAGTGGGTGAAGAACCTCAGGTGAAGCAAAAGTCCTCAGCCGGAACTGAGGTGAAGATTTGAATACATGAATAAATAATGAATTTTTCCCGGATGATATGAATTATTATGTTCCGCAGATCCCACAAATGTTGAACAACGGCTCTTGATCATACATGTCGGTTTAAAGCGTACCGTGAGGTGTAAATGATCTGTAGCGACCATCGCAGGGGGATGGGCTCCCAAAAATGGCCATAAATTACTAGCCGGGGACGCCCGTAAAGCGATTTTAAAAAGCGGCAGTAAGCCATGGATATCAAAAGCGAATGAGACGCTATTTTAGCAGCAAGTGCACAAAGGCCAACACACATACACCTAGTTATTAAGGGGGAAGCTGGCAGTTAATATATAAGGAGGCGGAATGCAAAAGGACTTCGGTCTGGCTGTCCTGATGACTTCCGGTGCCATACGGATTTGCAAGTGTGGTGCCCTAGGGGGGAAAACCGCCCTAGGCGATCGCCTCGGTCAAAATTTAGCATGTAAGATATAGTTACCTATTTCAGGGGTAACTTAGATATAGGCAAATTCAGTAAGCTAGTATTTCCAAACAGTGACTTACAAGGGGCATTTCGGCAATAGATTAATAACCATTTCGGCATTTCTAGATATAGATTAGTAAGTAGTTAAATTTAAGTTACACAAATTCAATGAAAAAGGGCGCTCGGCACCAGAAGTCCATCAAAATTGGCAGGGTAAGCCCGATAATACAAAATGATACGCGATAAGAACGCAACATAGCGCGTTTGGCACCCGAAGTCCATTAAAATTAGCGGAGTAAGCCCGATAATAAAATATGCTACGCGATAAGAACGCAACATAGCGCGTTCGGCACCCGAAGTCCATTACGATGGCGGGGTAAATCCGACAACACGTAGGTAATAAAATAGATGATATATACTACGAACAGCTATCGGAGCTGACCGACGACGACGATGCGCAATATATGCGACGAGCGCATAAATGGCCAAGGATTTTTAATGTATGTAAATTTTATTCCAGACGAGCTCCAACATTGCAGCCAACGAGCAGTAAAACCAAATGATCATGATAAAGACAAGGTAATGTAGACCGTCACATACAATAGAACACATTATTACACTTTATGCACAATCCCACACAAATGCACAAGAAAAACACAATAGATGTAAGTAGGATAAAATAAGTTTCTAGCCGGCATAAGCTAGCATAGATATGAGGCGCCAAAGAGAATTGGTATTGGCATAAGCAAATGACGATTGGATAATATATGTTCATTTCATTGTTGTTTGAAACTTGCAACTATTTAACGTGCGTTTGATTACAGAGCAGCGGAAAAGAGTGCACTATATATAACATGTACAATCTCCATTTTATACGGATGGCCAATGATATATACATAGACTTTGTAAATATATTTTCCAACACCAAAATACACTACACTTCCTATATTTTTCTCTCACATACAATTACACTGTTCCTCGATTTTAGTCGTACCAATAAGGTGACGACGATGGCGCCAACAGCGAACAGTGTTCGTGGGACGCTGGACGCCGCTGATCCAAATACGCCGACGCTTAAATGATAAGCGACATGCGGTGGCCAGGGACGGTACAATTTTGTAAGTGCCAAGCCTCGCCATCAGGGTGAATTTTTCCCGCCCACGAAGGGAAGTTAACTAGGATAAGATAGACTAACAACATAGCCACTAAGCCATGGTAAGCGCGCATAGTACATAAGCATAGATCATAGATAACAGTGTGAGCACAAGAGTAAGAGGTATGGCAAAATGGCCATATAAATAGCTCTAAAGAAAGACTACATGGTATTGTATATTATTTTGTAATTATATTGTCAGACTACGAAAGCATGGGTATGATCACCATGTTTAGAATTACTATTACCCTCTGCATTATTACTATTACTGTTATTAAAACATGAATACTATTTTTGCCGAAACAAGATATGGTATCACGATATTATGCTACGACCATTGTTATGGAAAACATACATATTTCACATTGTTTGATCGCATACTTGTACACACCATAGAATACACATTTTCCTTTCCTCCATGTAACAATAATTTGTGAAGGTGTCCTATTTCTCCCTACATAATAAACTATTTTAATACATACCCTTTAATTTATACCCCAGGACATCTATTTTTCTTTTTATCTTCATTCTTTCATGCACTTCCACTTTTATACTTTACTTTTATTCCAGGTGAACGCAAAAGGCAATTTTTTCATCAAGCTACAAACACAGCACTATGTCCAATAAACGATGTTTTCCCCTTTTTTGCGTGATCCACTAGCATAGTGACGAATGATGACGATTTTACATAACAGCTACGTCACGGAATTGTTTTGTTTTATATGATTAGTAACATGTATGATTTGTAACTGATTATGATTTGTAATATGTAATATTTGATGTATATCGAGCGATTTGCTATGCACATGTAAGAAAATATTGTTCCAACCCTTAAAACCCACCCGTTCTGAGAGCACACTACACTTATACACTACCGAGGGACTACACGACCCCAGATGACACAGCATCCACACCACACGAGTAGGAGGAGAAAAAGAAGAAGAAGAAGAAGAAGAAGAAGAAAAAGAAGAGAAGGAAGAAGAAAAAGAAGAAAAAGAAGAAGAAGGACACAGCCACCCTTACACTAATACCAGTTCGTGAGGACACGAACTAAACGAGGACGACTTGTTGTTAGGGCCTATGGGGACCCTAAACCCCTTTGGGACCCTACGCACCCCCCCCCAGGAGGGAGATAGTCCCACGCCACTGGATCTACACTCACCTATACAAATCTACAACTACTCATACATCTATAATCCATAACTTCCCCATAAAACACGTCTACGCATCTATCCAACCCACTACACCAATTTCACCCCAAAACCACCCTCTGGCCGGAACCAGCAACAACAACCGGCCCACAGTTCTATTACACACAGCCAGCAGAGTTGAAGACTCAGCTCCTGCTCAAGGCGTGCTTCATTCACATACACACATACTGGGGCTAACTGGAACGGCAACAGAGTGAGGAAACACTCGACTCAGCAGTTCCAAAAGGTTTAAGAAGACCGACCCCAAGGGACTAATTGTCTGTCTTTGCCGGAGGCTCTGTCCAACTGTTACGACGTCTCAGATTCCTGAACTTGACAAGTTACAATCCTTCCCTTCGACACCTGAATTAATTTAGAGTAACATTTACATTGTGCTACACCGTCCCTAGATAAAGGGTGGTGTATTCTTTGGAATACACGGTAAGATAGAGTAAACTTTTACTTCTCTTTGATAGTTCATTCCTTCCTTTTTCTCAAACACCAACAGTGATCTTCTAATTTCTCCTTGCTGTTTAGAGTTCTCATGTTACTTGTGAGTCTGTTCTAGATATATATCTTCCATGACCCACCTAGCGTCATCTAGCAGCGAATCTCTGAAGTTCCTCAATTCTTCCCTGTACAAGAGGACTTCCTTATCAATCTGGCCACCAGATCTCGTCGCCATCGCCAGCTATCATCTCCGTGATCAAGAGAACTTCGTCTACTTTTTAACCCACCAGGCTGCGCTAGTGTTGCCTGCTATCAACTCTTTGAATACCATTTCATCAAGAGAAATTAACGTTTCAATGTTGGCTATTCTTATATGTATTCCTTTTGTCTCCTACCCCCACTCTTTTCCCTTCCCTGGTCCCTCCGTGCTTCGCTGAGCGTGTCTCACTTGTACGCTGGCAGTCGACTTAGTCAGTTGAAGCTCAACTAGAGCTCGCCTCCTCAACTAAAGAGGCAATCTTTTAATTCCACGCCATGTTGGAACTTTAATCTAAACCGTCAAAGGGAACTTTACCATCGCCATGAAGCAAAGATAAGTACCGACTTCAGGTTTTAACCTCATTCTCATCGTCTCTTAATAGCCACATGCTTTTAATGATCATTTTATAGGCAGTGTGAGATTACTATATTTGGGGCAATAATCATACTTCGTGGGATTTTATATGTTGGGCTTTTGTTTGTCTAAGCCAATCTTAATAGGAAACAGCATTTCTTATGCTTATTAAATGAGAGATCTTCTCACAACGTGGGATACCATTGAATACCCACTGTCTATAAAATACTTAGCTCGTTCCACCGCTGGAATAACTTTTGCCCTATTCTTCAGTCAGGATTGCTCTGGAACCTTCCAGAACCTGCACTCTATCTACCAGATATACTGTCATGTATTTTACACTCACATGTGGGAATATTTTTTCAAACTAAGGAATCTTCCTTATGAATTACTGATCAATAGCTAATTTTTCTTCCTCCGTTGAGATTTTCTCTCCGCTTTTAACTGTAATCTACAACTTTCTCAAGCAATAGACTTTCGCCTATCTAGTGTAACTAGTTATTTTCCATCATTACAATAACTTTCTTTGCCATAAACTTTTGTGCTACTACAGTGAACTTTTCATCTCTTTCAACAGACTATAGTGAAAAACAGTGTTTGTTCAATATTTCTTCCGCGTCGCGCTCGTCCGATTATTATAAATACGGCCATGAACATTTATCCTCAATCCCATTTGATCTTTCCCAAACCTCTTACTAACAAACCATAATAATAAAATTGTTACTTTAGGTCCTTTTCAATGAGGTGTCACTCTAAAGACGTGTCCTCCCTCTTTTGCTTATGTATCAAAAATGTATGTCTGTAAAACTTCGTGTCTAGTACACGCTTTAAATTATCTTGTTTCTCCCTTCTAATCAGGGAATACAATTCTTTCAACTCATAAGTGCGTTATTTCTAGGTTTTACGAAAGGGAAACTTGCCCCATTTGTCTCGTGATTCCTACTTCAACATAGGAGGTCTAGAAACTTCCTTTCGATTTTTCTCTTCAGGTTTCACAATAAGTGACCTGCCCTATTTGTATAATCCAACCAAGTAATTCAGCATTAATATAAGAAGTTATAGAAACTTCTATTTTATTCTTCCTGCTTTTTGTTGTTGTTGTTGTTGTTGTTGTTGTTACTTTCAAAGTTGTTTCTTTTACTAAGATATTTACTTAGAAATTCCTTAAAGTACGCACCCTGTACTTGATTTATTGTCTAACTTTAATCACTTAATTATCTTTAAATTTTTCATTTTATATTCGCCATTTCAAAATCTTGCGAAGATTTTAAAACATACAAAGGTTTGAAACCAAAAGAATAGTTAATTGCTTGGCGCAAGCTTTAGATGTTTTTCGGAGGTCTGTAACCCCATTTGTTACAAAGTCTAAATTATATATATTTGTTAAATTCCTTACACTGTTTTGCATTGTTAAATAAATTCAAAGTTTCTTTTTTGACTCATCATTTCTCTAACATAACGGTTAGGCAAGATCCTGTCTTCCTTGACTTCCCACTTAATGCAAATAAATCTCTTAATAGGGTTTTCCCCCCTTGTTGCATTTGAGCAAGAACTCTTAGTTGATAACTTGGTAAAGTCTCTCTTAGCTTTAATAGCTAATTCTATTTGGCCAGTAAGGCAAGCATAGCTCGCTACGCCAGCTTCCTGCTTGTGGAGATTCTCTCCAAAACTTATGGTTGGTTTCTCAAAACATAAGTGTTTCTCTTCGCCTAAATTTTAGTCGGCTCCTTGCTGGGTAAAAGCTTAGCCATTTCCAAATGCAACTATTGGTTTACTTACCAAAATTATTCCCAAAGGTATAATTGCTTTATCCCTATCCTTCTTGGAAGCATTTGGTCGCTCTTTAGGAACTCTACAATTTCGAAAACTAGAAATATTGAAACCAATTCAAATTATTGGCATTCTTCAAATTACTTGTTCAAAAACAAATTCCTTTAAACAGATACACAATAAATCTGTTACTCTTTGTCTTGACAGACCATCACCCTTCCCCATAGTTGGCATATGTATGCTTGAGAGGGAATACGCTAAAGCCACTCTCTTACAAACTGCCCAAGTTCCAGCTGCGTTTCCCGTTAGCTTTGCCCAGGTCCCTACTCACTTTAGGTATCGGAGATCGGATTTGCAGTGGCAGTCGCCTTTTAGTGTATTTAAAGTTAAACTTATAACTTTTATAGGACTCTCCTTCTATTTCTCCATCCTTTACTCCAGTCCGAAACCCACTTCCTTTTCTGTATCATCTTCCCTTGGTGGTTAGGTTATTCCTAAGCCAATAATCTACCCAAAATTTGGTGCCGATACCCGGGAGAGTCCATTTGATCTTTTCTATTTTTCTTCTCAAGGGTTATTTGACAATATTTTGCAAATCATTAATATCTGCTTTGAATCTTTCAGCTATAACTACATCGTGCAAAGCCCGTGAAGTGGAAAGAGGCCGCTTCTGTCTCCTTTGGTGTGTCCCTTTCTTTCAACTTATTTGCTGCTGCCAGCCTGACAGCATTTCCAAGGTTCCACAGTTTCGTAAGTTATTCTTTAATTTACCTACTTTGTCATGGCTCCTACTGAAAAGGATCAGGATGAAAAACTTACTTCTAAACGAGCATCCTATAAAGGGCAAATTACCCGATGTAGAAAGAACTAGATCCCTCAGAAGCTCAATTAGATTTGTTAAAACATCGTGTAAGGGATTTTGAACGTTCATATGAAAATTATTGTAACATCCAAACTGAAATAGAAACTTGTATGCTCAATGAAACCGAAGATCGAGTCGAAGTAGAAAACCAATATTACGAAGGTATAGGTTCTGCTTTCAAAATAATACGCCAACTCGAAGAAGAACAGAAAAAGGACGGTTCTGTTCTTGGTTCCCTTCACGAACAACAAACCTCTTTTCGCGATGGTACTCACAAGCCCAAACCAATTCTACCTAAGATTGATTTACCCCACTTCTCTGGAGACGAATCAACTTGGGATTCTTTCTATGAATTATTTTGCTCTCTTGTTCATGACAATGAAGGCATTCAAGTCATCTACAAGTTTCATTATTTGAGATCTATCCTCCGAGGTCAAGCTCTGCAGTTAGTTGAAGCACTCCCCTTAAGTGCCGAAAACTACCCCATTGCCTTCAACTTATTGAAAGAATGATACGGAAATTTACGGTTACGTATTCAACGCCACATGAAGGCCCTATTTAACTTGCCTACGTCACAGCACAATGACGTCACTAGTTTGCGTACTCTCATTGATACTACACAACTTCACGTTAAAGCTCTGTCCCAATTAGATCAACCCACTGAACACTGGGACACTTTCCTAATACATTTAGTGGTTTCTAAAGTTGATGTTGCTACCCTCAAAGCTTGGGAGATTGAACTTTCTAGAGAAGACGATTACTCTTACGAGCAATTAGTCACTTTCATAAATGCTAGATGTCAACTCTTAACCGCTTTAGCTAATCAAAGTGAACCCTCATCCCTGAGTTCTAAATTTGAATTAATGTCTCTTAAACCTAAAAGCGAACGCTTAGCGTCTAGTACCCAAAAACCTGGATCCAGCTCATCTAAACTCAAGTCAAACACCACTGGTTAACCAACTAGGTCTAGTGAACGCCGTATTGCTAGTTCTCTTGTTTTAAACACTCAAAGCGAACCCCGCAAGAGTTTAAATGAACCTTTGAAGTGCATACTTTGTAAAGATTCCCACGCCTTATATCTATGTAAATCCTTTAAAGAACTGTCAGTCGACGACAGAAGAAAATTAGTTTCCCAGAATAAACATTGCTTCAACTGTCTAGCACCCACGCACTCTGCTTCAAATTGCAAGTCCCCAAGTCTTTGCTTCCATTGTGAAAAGGCTCATCACACTTTACTACATCGTCATGATCAGGCAAGGTCATCGACAGCATCTACTTCTCAGAAAAGTGACAATACTGACAGTTCCAATGCTTCATCGTACATTCAAAACGCCAAGTCCATACGTACTATTGTCTACTGTCCAAATCGAAGTTCAGGATAACTTTGGCAACCGGGTCCGTGCACGCGGTCTTCTTGATTCAGCGGCAACTCATGATTTTGTGTCTAATTCTTTGATTAGAAAACTTGGCCTACCTGTAAACCCCACTTCTATTAACGTATCGGGCATTAACAGCTCAAAATCGCAAGCTTTACAGTTCTCAAAGCTAACCATAAGAGACATTTGTCACAGAAACAACTTCCTCAAACTGAATTGTCTCATTCTCAATAGTATTGGAGAAGATACTCCAAGTCACTCTGTGGATATTTCAGGGTTAAACATTCCCTCGCATTTAAGGATAGCCGATCCTTTGTTCAACGTACAAAACCCCATTGACATACTCTTTAGTGCCAATGTTTCCTGGAATTGCCTTCGTAAACAGTTTCGCAAGTTATCCTCAAACGTGGTCGCCAGAGACACTAATTTTGGATGGATAATCGGTCAACTCCCCTATTATTCTCCCCAACCCGCATCGCAATGTTACTTCGCCAATACTGACTTGGAACAGATCTGGAGGCTCGAAATCGTTGATTCTCCTAACGTGACCTCTTCAGAAAACGAATTCTGTGAGCAACTTTTCCTGAACACTACCACTCGCTCTTCTGATGGTCGGTTCATTGTTCAAATGCCAAGATTACATAATCCCCCTAAACTTGTTAACTCTCAACCCAAGGCTCGAAAAGCTCTCTTTCCTATTGAGAGCAAATTCAAAAAAGAACCTCTCGTTAAACAGCAGTACACTGACTTCATGGATGAGTATGAAAGCTTAGATCATATGGAAGTTGTTAACAAATCTGATGACGAATTGCGACCCCCAATTGAAACGGTTTTCTTAAATCATCATCCCGTGTGGAAAAACCCTCTTGTAAAGGATAAAATCCGAGTTGTTTTCAATGGTTCATCACCTGACGTTAATGGCAACAGCCTTAATGATACTCTTTACTTTGGTCCTGCTATTCAGTCAGATCTATCTGCTATACTCTTAAACTTTCGATTATTTCCCATAGCTGTTATAGCGGATATAAAACAGATGTACCGTCAAGTTTTATTTCAGCCTGAACAACGAGATCTCCAATGAATCTTGTGGCGCGACGAAATCAGTAAGCCCATTAAGGTATTTCGTTTAAAAACGGTTACTTATGGCTTAAAACCTTCCGCTTTCCTTGCTATCCGATCCTTACACTTGTTAGCCTCTCAAGATGGTCATTATTTGATTCTAAAGCTTCTGAAGGACTCACTACGTCATTCTATGTTGACGATTATTTGCAGTCCTTCCCCACTCTGGAGGAAGCTTCTTGCTAAATAATGGAGGTTTCCCACTACATAAGTGGAATTCCAACTCCCCTGACTTTCTCGCCCAGTTTCCTATTGAAGACGTAGATCCCTCCTCTGTCGAAATTTGTGGAAACTCCGAATCCATAAAAACTCTTGGAGTTCATTGGTGCACTAGCACTGACACTCTCATCTATAAAGTTTCGCTCGCAGAAGAGCTCCCTAACACAAAAGACAAATTCTCTCTGAAATTGCAAACATTTTTGATCCGCTTCAATTCCTTGCCCCAGTTATCGTTATAGCCAAACTTTTCATGCAAGAGCTGTGGTCGCTCAAATGTGAGTGGGACGATACTGTTCCCCTTTCTTTTCTTACCAGATGGCTCTCTTTTCGCAGCAATTTGCTTGATCTTTCCCTTATTGAAATTCCCAGTAATTTTATTAACGCTCATCCTAATGCATCTTTTTTCCTTCATGTGTTCGCGGACAGTTCCGAAAAAGCTTACGGTTGCTGTGCATATTTGGTTTATCGCGGGTCCTTAAATGGATCTTCAGTTTCCAACCTTGTTTGTGCCAAATCGAAGGTGGCTCCTCTTAAAACTCTCACTTTGCCTAGACTTGAATTGTGTGCTGCATTCATGGCCGCAGAACTTGTTAAGAAATTACGGGAAGTTTTAAAAGTCGAATTCTCGCAAATCTATCTTTGGAGCGATTCCATGATCACCCTATCTTGGATCGCCAAAAACCCCTCTCACTGGCAAACTTTTGTTGCAAACAGGGTTTCCAAAATTCAAATTCTTTCTTCGGGATGTCATTGGAGTCATGTGCCCAGCTCTGACAACCCAGCCGACATTATTTCTCGTGGATGTTTACCCTCTCAATTGGCAGCTTCCCAGTTGTACTGGCATGGGCCCTCGTGGTTAATTGAAGACTCTTCTTGTTGGCCTTTGAAACCTCCAGCTACAAACTCCAACCTGCCTGACGCTAAAGTATCTATATCTATTGCTTCGTGTCTTGTTTCCAACGTTTCTCATCCCTTATTGTCCCGCTTTCTTCCTTTCATAAATTAATTTGAATTGTCGCCTATCTTCTTAGATGGAAATATCTTGTGGTTGACCAACCTCTTTTCCCCAAACCACACCTTACCAATCATGAATTGAATCTCGCTACCATTAAGATTTTACAACTGACACAGCAAGAAGCCTTTTCTTCTGAATTGTCTTTACTTTCTTTCAAAAGGGATCTTCCCAAATCCAGTCGTCTTCGTGCTTTAGCCCCGTTCCTTGATGACAATAAGTTACTCAGGGTAGGTGGTAGGCTCTCGCAATCTTTGCTCTCTGAGGACAAAAAGCATCCCGTTATATTGCCTTCTAAACATCACGTAACTTCCTTAATTATACGTGAATTTCAATATCGCAATCTGCATGTTGGTACACGCACTCTGCTTTGCCTCTTAAGGGAAAAGTACTGGATTATAAATGGAATTCACGAAGTTTCCTCTGTAATTCACAAGTGCATTCCTTGCTTCAAAGCGAAACCTAAAGTCAATACTCAATTAATGAGCGATTTGCCCTCCTTTCACTCTTCTCCTATACGTCCATTTGCTCTAACTGGTGTGGACTATATGGGTCCGTTCCAATATCAACGCAATTCCCCTGAAGCTAAACGCAAATTGTTTGGTAAGCTCTATGTTTCTCTCTTTGTTTGCATGGTTACTGGCGCGATCCATTTAGAACTACTAACGAATGCCTCTACTTCTTATTTTTTATCAGCTGTCTCTCGCTTCGCTGCTAGGCGTGGTGTTCCTTCGGAGATGTTCTCTGATAACGCTTCCACTTTTCAAAGCGCAGCTTCCTTGTGAAAAAAAGATCTCACATCTTCTCCTGCCATAGAACAGATTTCTAATTTTTCCTACTCAAAGGGTTTCAAATGGCGTTTTATACCTCCCTACGCTCCTCATCACGGTGGTAGGTGGGAATCCTGCGTAAAGCTCACTAAACGTCATTTAAGAAAGGTTTTAGGTAATCGCTTCTGACTTATGAAGAATTTAATTCACTCTCCGTTCTGATTGAAGGTGTTGTTAGTTCTTGCCCTTTAACTCCGCTTTCCAATGACCCTGATGACCTGCTTCCACTCACACCTGGTCACTTTCTTATAGGCACTTCTCTTTCTGCCCCTCCTCCCCTTACCAGCTCTTACAGGGATTCTAATTTACCTATTGTTTGGCGTAAACTTGAAGCCCTCCGCAATTCTTTCTGGAAGAGGTGGAACTTGGAATACTTAACTTCCTTGTAACGGAGACAGAAGTGGTTTCTTTCCAATCCCGACATCAAAGTGGGGGACTGGTCCTGGTTAGGGATATTTCTCCTCCCCTGGTCTGGATTTCTGGTAGAGTGACCGAGTGTTATCTTGGAAGGGATGGGAGAGTTAGGGTAGCCAGAATCTTAACTACTAACGGTCACATCATAAGACCACTGTCTTTAATTGCTCCATTACCTTTGAATCTTTAATTGTTTATTTTGTTCTCTGTTGGTGTTTTTCCCTCCCAGCTTGGTGTATTCTTTGGAATACACGGTTAGAAAGAGTAAACTTTTACTTCTCTTTGATAGTTCATTCCTTCCTTTTTCTCAAACACCAACAGTGATCTTCTAATTTCTCCTTGCTGTTTAGAGTTCTCATGTTACTTGTGAGTCTGTTCTAGATATATATCTTCCATGACCCACCTAGCGTCATCTAGCAGCGAATCTCTGAAGTTCCTCAATTCTTCCCTGTACAAGAGGACTTCCTTATCAATCTGGCCACCAGATCTCTTCGCCATCGCCAGCTATCATCTCCGTGATCAAGAGAACTTCGTCTACTTTTACACCCACCAGGCTGCGCTAGTGTTTCCTGCTATCAACTCTTTGAAGACCATTTCATCAAGAGAAATTAACGTTTCAATGTTGGCTATTCTTATATGTATTCCTTTTGTCTCCTACCCCCACTCTTTTCCCTTCCCTGGTCCCTCCGTGCTTCGCTGAGCGTGTCTCACTTGTACGCCGGCAGTCGACTTAGTCAGTTGAAGCTCAACTAGAGCTCGCCTCCTCAACTAAAGAGGCAATCTTTTAATTCCACGCCATGTTGGAACTTTAATCTAAACCGTCAAAGGGAACTTTACCATCGCCATGAAGCAAAGATAAGTACCGACTTCAGGTTTTAACCTCATTCTCATCGTCTCTTAATAGCCACATGCTTTTAATGATCATTTTATAGGCAGTGTGAGATTACTATATTTGGGGCAATAATCATCCTTCGTGGGATTTTCTAAGTTGGGCTTTTGTTTGTCTAAGCCAATCTTAATAGGAAGCAGCATTTCTTATGCTTATTAAATGAGAGATCTTCTCACAACGTGGGATACCATTGAATACCCACTGTCTATAAAATACTTAGCTCGTTCCACCGCTGGAATAACTTTTGCCCTATTCTTCAGTCAGGATTGCTCTGGAACCTTCCAGAATCTGCACTCAATCTACCAGATATACAGTCATGTATATTACACTCACATGTGGGAATACCTTTTCTAACTAAGGAATTTTCCTTATGAATTACTGATCAATAGCTAATTTTTCTTCCTCCGTTGGGATTTTCTCTCCGCATTTAACTGTAATCTACAACTTTCTCAAGCAATAGACTTTCGCCTATCTAGTGTAACTAGTTATTTTCCATCATTGCAATAACTTTCTTTACCATAAACTTTGGTGCTACTACAGTGAACTTTTCATCTCTTTCAACAGACTATAGTGAAAAACAGTGTTTGTTCAATATTTCTTCCGCGTCGCGCTCGTCCGATTATTATAAATACGGCCATGAACATTTATCCAGAATCCCATTTGATCTTTCCCAAACCTCTTACTAACAAACCATAATAATAAAATTGTTACTTTAGGTCCTTTTCAATGAGGTGTCACTCTAAAGACGTGCCCTCCCTCTTTTGCTTATGTATCATAAATTAATGTCTGTAAAACTTCGTGTCTAGTACACGCTTTAAATTATCTTGTTTCTCCCTTCTAATCAGGGAATACAATTCTTTCAACTCATAAGTGCGTTATTTCTAGGTTTTACGAAAGGGAAACTTGCCCCATTTGTCTCGTGATTCCTACTTCAACATAGGAGGTCTAGAAACTTCCTTTCGATTTTTCTCTTCAGGTTTCACAATAAGTGACCTGCCCTATTTGTATAATCCAACCAAGTAATTCAGCATTAATATAAGAAGTTATAGAAACTTCTATTTTATTCTTCCTGCTTTTTGTTGTTGTTGTTGTTGTTGTTGTTGTTGTTGTTGTTGTTGTTACTTTCAAAGTTGTTTCTTTTACTAAGATATTTACTTAGAAATTCCTTAAAGTACGCACCCTGTACTTGATTTATTGTCTAACTTTAATCACTTAATTATCTTTAAATTTTTCATTTTATATTCGCCATTTCAAAATCTTGCGAAGATTTTAAAACATACAAAGGTTTGAAACCAAAAGAATAGTTAATTGCTTGGCGCAAGCTTTAGATGTTTTTCGGAGGTCTGTAACCCCATTTGTTACAAAGTCTAAATTATATATATTTGTTAAATTCCTTACACTGTTTTGCATTGTTAAATAAATTCAAAGTTTCTTTTTTGACTCATCATTTCTCTAACATAACGGTTAGGCAAGATCCCGTCTTCCTTGACTTCCCACTTAATGCAAATAAATCTCTTAATAGGGTTTTCCCCCCTTGTTGCATTTGAGCAAGAACTCTTAGTTGATAACTTGGTAAAGTCTCTCTTAGCTTTAATAGCTAATTCTATTTGGCCAGTAAGGCAAGCATAGCTCGCTACGCCAGCTTCCTGCTTGTGGAGATTCTCTCCAAAACTTATGGTTGGTTTCTCAAAACATAAGTGTTTCTCTTCGCCTAAATTTTAGTCGGCTCCTTGCTGGGTAAAAGCTTAGCCATTTCCAAATGCAACTATTGGTTTACTTACCAAAATTATTCCCAAAGGTATAATTGCTTTATCCCTATCCTTCTTGGAAGCATTTGGTCGCTCTTTAGGAACTCTACAATTTCGAAAACTAGAAATATTGAAACCAATTCAAATTATTGGCATTCTTCAAATTACTTGTTCAAAAACAAATTCCTTTAAACAGATACACAATAAATCTGTTACTCTTTGTCTTGACAGACCATCACCCTTCCCCATAGTTGGCATATGTATGCTTGAGAGGGAATACGCTAAAGCCACTCTCTTACAAACTGCCCAAGTTCCAGCTGCGTTTCCCGTTAGCTTTGCCCAGGTCCCTACTCACTTTAGGTATCGGAGATCGGATTTGCAGTGGCAGTCGCCTTTTAGTGATTTTAAAGTTAAACTTATAACTTTTATAGGACTCTCCTTCTATTTCTCCATCCTTTACTCCAGTCCGAAACCCACTTCCTTTTCTGTATCATCTTCCCTTGGTGGTTAGGTTATTCCTAAGCCAATAATCTACCCAAAATTTGGTGCCGATACCCGGGAGAGTCCATTTGATCTTTTCTATTTTTCTTCTCAAGGGTTATTTGACAATATTTTGCAAATCATTAATATCTGCTTTGAATCTTTCAGCTATAACTACATCGTGCAAAGCCCGTGAAGTGGAAAGAGGCCGCTTCTGTCTCCTTTGGTGTGTCCCTTTCTTTCAACTTATTTGCTGCTGCCAGCCTGACAGCATTTCCAAGGTTCCACAGTTTCGTAAGTTATTCTTTAATTTACCTACTTTGTCATGGCTCCTACTGAAAAGGATCAGGATGAAAAACTTACTTCTAAACGAGCATCCTATAAAGGGCAAATTACCCGATGTAGAAAGAACTAGATCCCTCAGAAGCTCAATTAGATTTGTTAAAACATCGTGTAAGGGATTTTGAACGTTCATATGAAAATTATTGTAACATCCAAACTGAAATAGAAACTTGTATGCTCAATGAAACCGAAGATCGAGTCGAAGTAGAAAACCAATATTACGAAGGTATAGGTTCTGCTTTCAAAATAATACGCCAACTCGAAGAAGAACAGAAAAAGGACGGTTCTGTTCTTGGTTCCCTTCACGAACAACAAACCTCTTTTCGCGATGGTACTCACAAGCCCAAACCAATTCTACCTAAGATTGATTTACCCCACTTCTCTGGAGACGAATCAACTTGGGATTCTTTCTATGAATTATTTTGCTCTCTTGTTCATGACAATGAAGGCATTCAAGTCATCTACAAGTTTCATTATTTGAGATCTATCCTCCGAGGTCAAGCTCTGCAGTTAGTTGAAGCACTCCCCTTAAGTGCCGAAAACTACCCCATTGCCTTCAACTTATTGAAAGAATGATACGGAAATTTACGGTTACGTATTCAACGCCACATGAAGGCCCTATTTAACTTGCCTACGTCACAGCACAATGACGTCACTAGTTTGCGTACTCTCATTGATACTACACAACTTCACGTTAAAGCTCTGTCCCAATTAGATCAACCCACTGAACACTGGGACACTTTCCTAATACATTTAGTGGTTTCTAAAGTTGATGTTGCTACCCTCAAAGCTTGGGAGATTGAACTTTCTAGAGAAGACGATTACTCTTACGAGCAATTAGTCACTTTCATAAATGCTAGATGTCAACTCTTAACCGCTTTAGCTAATCAAAGTGAACCCTCATCCCTGAGTTCTAAATTTGAATTAATGTCTCTTAAACCTAAAAGCGAACGCTTAGCGTCTAGTACCCAAAAACCTGGATCCAGCTCATCTAAACTCAAGTCAAACACCACTGGTTAACCAACTAGGTCTAGTGAACGCCGTATTGCTAGTTCTCTTGTTTTAAACACTCAAAGCGAACCCCGCAAGAGTTTAAATGAACCTTTGAAGTGCATACTTTGTAAAGATTCCCACGCCTTATATCTATGTAAATCCTTTAAAGAACTGTCAGTCGACGACAGAAGAAAATTAGTTTCCCAGAATAAACATTGCTTCAACTGTCTAGCACCCACGCACTCTGCTTCAAATTGCAAGTCCCCAAGTCTTTGCTTCCATTGTGAAAAGGCTCATCACACTTTACTACATCGTCATGATCAGGCAAGGTCATCGACAGCATCTACTTCTCAGAAAAGTGACAATACTGACAGTTCCAATGCTTCATCGTACATTCAAAACGCCAAGTCCATACGTACTATTGTCTACTGTCCAAATCGAAGTTCAGGATAACTTTGGCAACCGGGTCCGTGCACGCGGTCTTCTTGATTCAGCGGCAACTCATGATTTTGTGTCTAATTCTTTGATTAGAAAACTTGGCCTACCTGTAAACCCCACTTCTATTAACGTATCGGGCATTAACAGCTCAAAATCGCAAGCTTTACAGTTCTCAAAGCTAACCATAAGAGACATTTGTCACAGAAACAACTTCCTCAAACTGAATTGTCTCATTCTCAATAGTATTGGAGAAGATACTCCAAGTCACTCTGTGGATATTTCAGGGTTAAACATTCCCTCGCATTTAAGGATAGCCGATCCTTTGTTCAACGTACAAAACCCCATTGACATACTCTTTAGTGCCAATGTTTCCTGGAATTGCCTTCGTAAACAGTTTCGCAAGTTATCCTCAAACGTGGTCGCCAGAGACACTAATTTTGGATGGATAATCGGTCAACTCCCCTATTATTCTCCCCAACCCGCATCGCAATGTTACTTCGCCAATACTGACTTGGAACAGATCTGGAGGCTCGAAATCGTTGATTCTCCTAACGTGACCTCTTCAGAAAACGAATTCTGTGAGCAACTTTTCCTGAACACTACCACTCGCTCTTCTGATGGTCGGTTCATTGTTCAAATGCCAAGATTACATAATCCCCCTAAACTTGTTAACTCTCAACCCAAGGCTCGAAAAGCTCTCTTTCCTATTGAGAGCAAATTCAAAAAAGAACCTCTCGTTAAACAGCAGTACACTGACTTCATGGATGAGTATGAAAGCTTAGATCATATGGAAGTTGTTAACAAATCTGATGACGAATTGCGACCCCCAATTGAAACGGTTTTCTTAAATCATCATCCCGTGTGGAAAAACCCTCTTGTAAAGGATAAAATCCGAGTTGTTTTCAATGGTTCATCACCTGACGTTAATGGCAACAGCCTTAATGATACTCTTTACTTTGGTCCTGCTATTCAGTCAGATCTATCTGCTATACTCTTAAACTTTCGATTATTTCCCATAGCTGTTATAGCGGATATAAAACAGATGTACCGTCAAGTTTTATTTCAGCCTGAACAACGAGATCTCCAATGAATCTTGTGGCGCGACGAAATCAGTAAGCCCATTAAGGTATTTCGTTTAAAAACGGTTACTTATGGCTTAAAACCTTCCGCTTTCCTTGCTATCCGATCCTTACACTTGTTAGCCTCTCAAGATGGTCATTATTTGATTCTAAAGCTTCTGAAGGACTCACTACGTCATTCTATGTTGACGATTATTTGCAGTCCTTCCCCACTCTGGAGGAAGCTTCTTGCTAAATAATGGAGGTTTCCCACTACATAAGTGGAATTCCAACTCCCCTGACTTTCTCGCCCAGTTTCCTATTGAAGACGTAGATCCCTCCTCTGTCGAAATTTGTGGAAACTCCGAATCCATAAAAACTCTTGGAGTTCATTGGTGCACTAGCACTGACACTCTCATCTATAAAGTTTCGCTCGCAGAAGAGCTCCCTAACACAAAAGACAAATTCTCTCTGAAATTGCAAACATTTTTGATCCGCTTCAATTCCTTGCCCCAGTTATCGTTATAGCCAAACTTTTCATGCAAGAGCTGTGGTCGCTCAAATGTGAGTGGGACGATACTGTTCCCCTTTCTTTTCTTACCAGATGGCTCTCTTTTCGCAGCAATTTGCTTGATCTTTCCCTTATTGAAATTCCCAGTAATTTTATTAACGCTCATCCTAATGCATCTTTTTTCCTTCATGTGTTCGCGGACAGTTCCGAAAAAGCTTACGGTTGCTGTGCATATTTGGTTTATCGCGGGTCCTTAAATGGATCTTCAGTTTCCAACCTTGTTTGTGCCAAATCGAAGGTGACTCCTCTTAAAACTCTCACTTTGCCTAGACTTGAATTGTGTGCTGCATTCATGGCCGCAGAACTTGTTAAGAAATTACGGGAAGTTTTAAAAGTCGAATTCTCGCAAATCTATCTTTGGAGCGATTCCATGATCACCCTATCTTGGATCGCCAAAAACCCCTCTCACTGGCAAACTTTTGTTGCAAACAGGGTTTCCAAAATTCAAATTCTTTCTTCGGGATGTCATTGGAGTCATGTGCCCAGCTCTGACAACCCAGCCGACATTATTTCTCGTGGATGTTTACCCTCTCAATTGGCAGCTTCCCAGTTGTACTGGCATGGGCCCTCGTGGTTAATTGAAGACTCTTCTTGTTGGCCTTTGAAACCTCCAGCTACAAACTCCAACCTGCCTGACGCTAAAGTATCTATATCTATTGCTTCGTGTCTTGTTTCCAACGTTTCTCATCCCTTATTGTCCCGCTTTCTTCCTTTCATAAATTAATTTGAATTGTCGCCTATCTTCTTAGATGGAAATATCTTGTGGTTGACCAACCTCTTTTCCCCAAACCACACCTTACCAATCATGAATTGAATCTCGCTACCATTAAGATTTTACAACTGACACAGCAAGAAGCCTTTTCTTCTGAATTGTCTTTACTTTCTTTCAAAAGGGATCTTCCCAAATCCAGTCGTCTTCGTGCTTTAGCCCCGTTCCTTGATGACAATAAGTTACTCAGGGTAGGTGGTAGGCTCTCGCAATCTTTGCTCTCTGAGGACAAAAAGCATCCCGTTATATTGCCTTCTAAACATCACGTAACTTCCTTAATTATACGTGAATTTCAATATCGCAATCTGCATGTTGGTACACGCACTCTGCTTTGCCTCTTAAGGGAAAAGTACTGGATTATAAATGGAATTCACGAAGTTTCCTCTGTAATTCACAAGTGCATTCCTTGCTTCAAAGCGAAACCTAAAGTCAATACTCAATTAATGAGCGATTTGCCCTCCTTTCACTCTTCTCCTATACGTCCATTTGCTCTAACTGGTGTGGACTATATGGGTCCGTTCCAATATCAACGCAATTCCCCTGAAGCTAAACGCAAATTGTTTGGTAAGCTCTATGTTTCTCTCTTTGTTTGCATGGTTACTGGCGCGATCCATTTAGAACTACTAACGAATGCCTCTACTTCTTATTTTTTATCAGCTGTCTCTCGCTTCGCTGCTAGGCGTGGTGTTCCTTCGGAGATGTTCTCTGATAACGCTTCCACTTTTCAAAGCGCAGCTTCCTTGTGAAAAAAAGATCTCACATCTTCTCCTGCCATAGAACAGATTTCTAATTTTTCCTACTCAAAGGGTTTCAAATGGCGTTTTATACCTCCCTACGCTCCTCATCACGGTGGTAGGTGGGAATCCTGCGTAAAGCTCACTAAACGTCATTTAAGAAAGGTTTTAGGTAATCGCTTCTGACTTATGAAGAATTTAATTCACTCTCCGTTCTGATTGAAGGTGTTGTTAGTTCTTGCCCTTTAACTCCGCTTTCCAATGACCCTGATGACCTGCTTCCACTCACACCTGGTCACTTTCTTATAGGCACTTCTCTTTCTGCCCCTCCTCCCCTTACCAGCTCTTACAGGGATTCTAATTTACCTATTGTTTGGCGTAAACTTGAAGCCCTCCGCAATTCTTTCTGGAAGAGGTGGAACTTGGAATACTTAACTTCCTTGTAACGGAGACAGAAGTGGTTTCTTTCCAATCCCGACATCAAAGTGGGGGACTGGTCCTGGTTAGGGATATTTCTCCTCCCCTGGTCTGGATTTCTGGTAGAGTGACCGAGTGTTATCTTGGAAGGGATGGGAGAGTTAGGGTAGCCAGAATCTTAACTACTAACGGTCACATCATAAGACCACTGTCTTTAATTGCTCCATTACCTTTGAATCTTTAATTGTTTATTTTGTTCTCTGTTGGTGTTTTTCCCTCCCAGCTTGGTGTATTCTTTGGAATACACGGTTAGAAAGAGTAAACTTTTACTTCTCTTTGATAGTTCATTCCTTCCTTTTTCTCAAACACCAACAGTGATCTTCTAATTTCTCCTTGCTGTTTAGAGTTCTCATGTTACTTGTGAGTCTGTTCTAGATATATATCTTCCATGACCCACCTAGCGTCATCTAGCAGCGAATCTCTGAAGTTCCTCAATTCTTCCCTGTACAAGAGGACTTCCTTATCAATCTGGCCACCAGATCTCTTCGCCATCGCCAGCTATCATCTCCGTGATCAAGAGAACTTCGTCTACTTTTACACCCACCAGGCTGCGCTAGTGTTTCCTGCTATCAACTCTTTGAAGACCATTTCATCAAGAGAAATTAACGTTTCAATGTTGGCTATTCTTATATGTATTCCTTTTGTCTCCTACCCCCACTCTTTTCCCTTCCCTGGTCCCTCCGTGCTTCGCTGAGCGTGTCTCACTTGTACGCCGGCAGTCGACTTAGTCAGTTGAAGCTCAACTAGAGCTCGCCTCCTCAACTAAAGAGGCAATCTTTTAATTCCACGCCATGTTGGAACTTTAATCTAAACCGTCAAAGGGAACTTTACCATCGCCATGAAGCAAAGATAAGTACCGACTTCAGGTTTTAACCTCATTCTCATCGTCTCTTAATAGCCACATGCTTTTAATGATCATTTTATAGGCAGTGTGAGATTACTATATTTGGGGCAATAATCATCCTTCGTGGGATTTTCTAAGTTGGGCTTTTGTTTGTCTAAGCCAATCTTAATAGGAAGCAGCATTTCTTATGCTTATTAAATGAGAGATCTTCTTACAACGTGGGATACCATTGAATACCCACTGTCTATAAAATACTTAGCTCGTTCCACCGCTGGAATAACTTTTGCCCTATTCTTCAGTCAGGATTGCTCTGGAACCTTCCAGAATCTGCACTCAATCTACCAGATATACAGTCATGTATATTACACTCACATGTGGGAATACCTTTTCTAACTAAGGAATTTTCCTTATGAATTACTGATCAATAGCTAATTTTTCTTCCTCCGTTGGGATTTTCTCTCCGCATTTAACTGTAATCTACAACTTTCTCAAGCAATAGACTTTCGCCTATCTAGTGTAACTAGTTATTTTCCATCATTGCAATAACTTTCTTTACCATAAACTTTGGTGCTACTACAGTGAACTTTTCATCTCTTTCAACAGACTATAGTGAAAAACAGTGTTTGTTCAATATTTCTTCCGCGTCGCGCTCGTCCGATTATTATAAATACGGCCATGAACATTTATCCAGAATCCCATTTGATCTTTCCCAAACCTCTTACTAACAAACCATAATAATAAAATTGTTACTTTAGGTCCTTTTCAATGAGGTGTCACTCTAAAGACGTGCCCTCCCTCTTTTGCTTATGTATCATAAATTAATGTCTGTAAAACTTCGTGTCTAGTACACGCTTTAAATTATCTTGTTTCTCCCTTCTAATCAGGGAATACAATTCTTTCAACTCATAAGTGAGTTATTTCTAGGTTTTACGAAAGGGAAACTTGCCCCATTTGTCTCGTGATTCCTACTTCAACATAGGAGGTCTAGAAACTTCCTTTCGATTTTTCTCTTCAGGTTTCACCTGCCCTATTTGTATAATCCAACCAAGTAATTCAGCATTAATATAAGAAGTTATAGAAACTTCTATTTCATTCTTCCTGCTTTTTGTTGTTGTTAGTTTCGAAGTTGTTACTTTTTCTAAGATATTTACTTAGAAATTCCTTAAAGTACACACCCTGTACTTGATTTATTGTCTAAATTTAATCACTTTAATTATCTTTAAATTTTTCATTTTATCTTCGCCATTTAAAAATCTTGCGAAGATTTTAAAACATACAAAGGTTTGAAACCAAAAGAAATGTTAATTGCCTGGCGCAAGCTTTAGATGTTTTTCGGAGGTCTGTGACCCCATTTGTTACAAAGTCTAAATTATATATATTTGTTAAATTCCTTACACTGTTTTGCATTGTTAAATAAATTCAAAGTTTCTTTTTTGACTCATCATTTCTCTAACATAACGGTTAGGCAAGATCCTGTCTTCCTTGACTCTTCCCACTTAATGCAAATAAATCTCTTAATAGGGTTTTCCCCCTTGTTGCATTTGAGCAAGAACTCTTAGTTGATAACTTGGTAAAGTCTCTCTTAGCTTTAATAGCTAATTCTAACTGGCCAGTAAGGCAAGCATAGCTCGCTACGCCAGCTTCCTGCTTGTGGAGATTCTCTCCAAAACTTATGGTTGGTTTCTCAAAACATAAGTGTTTCTCTTTGCCTAAACTTTTAGTCGGCTCCTTGCTGGGTAAAAGCTTAGCCATTTCCAAATGCAACTATTGGTTTACTTACCAAAAGTATTCCCAAAGGTATAATTGCTTTATCCCTATCCTTCTTGGAAGCATTTGGTCGCTCTTTAGGAACTCTACAATTTCGAAAACTAGAAATATCGAAACCAATTCAAATTATTGGCATTCTTCAAATTACTTGTTCAAAAACAAATTCCTTTAAACAGATACACAATAAATCTGTTACTCTTTGTCTTGCCAGACCATCACTCTTCCCCATAGTAGGCATATGTATGCTTGAGAGGGAATACGCTAGAGCCACTCTCTTACAAACTGCCCAAGTTCCAGCTGCGTTTCCCGATATCTTTGCCCAAGTCCCTACTCACTTTAGGTATCGGAGAGCGGATTTGCAGTGGCAGTCGCCTTTTAGTGTATTTAAAGTTAAACTTATAACTTTTATAGGACTCTCCTCCTATTTCTCCATCCTTTACTCCAGTCCGAAACCCACTTCCTTTTCTGTATCATCTTCCCTTGGTGGCTAGGTTATTCCTAAGCCAATAATCTACCCAAAGGGACGCATTCATTACATTTCTGGTCCTATAAACAAGTGACCACAAACACCACACATCCATTGTAACATTTATTCACAAACATTGTCTTTACCGCCTGACTCCCTACCTTACACCTTGAACTGCCAGTGTCATTAATTATAGAACCGCTGTGCAAGCAGTATAGACTTCTTCATTGTCACAGCTTTGAAGAACGTGGTCGAGTGCCTGCCGAGCGTTCCGTTGCGAGCTCATCAAATAAGTGAATTGCTCACTAGTAGTATTTGCTTTACATGCTAAAGGCTCCCCATCAAGAGCGCATCCCTTAGATATACGACCCTAACCAATTAGAGCTCCGTTCCGTCACCCAACACTCTCTCGTGCACACATTCAGAGTTTCAGCACTTTCGTTGAAGCTCACACAGTAATTAAACACAATTCTCTAAACTCACCCCCAGTATTCTTTGTTCTACCAACCCCCGTTCAGGGTGCAGAACAATATGATGTGACTGGGGCTGGATTAGCATCTGTCATCAAACAAGAATTTAAAAGACCGGCTTAGAGTTGGAAAACTTACTTGGTCAAGGGTATGATTGCGCTGCAGCAATGAGTGGAACTTTCAACGGAGTTCAGGCGGAGTTCGTGAAGATTACCCCCAAAGCTTCTTACACACACTGATTTTCCCATGTTCTAAACTTGTGCCTCAGTTACGCTGCATTGACTGATTTTATTCGTAACTGCTTTTCCACGATGTCAGAAACTACAGCGTTTTTCCGAGGTTCAACAAAATTAACACACGTCTTAAGGAAAGAGCTTGAAGTTGTTGGTAAGGCTAACTCCGTTATTCGCAAGTACTGTGACACTAGATGGGTGGAACGACATGATGCCGTCTCTGTATTCTCTGAGTCATTCCTGCGCATTGTTCGCGCATTAGAGGAAATAATAGCAACAGGTCACGATCACTCCTCGAAAACCAAGGCAACAGGTCTTCACTCTAGTTTGTGCAGCTTTCAATTCATCACAACTCTTCTCATAATGAGTAAATTTCTTTCGATAACTTACAAGTTGTCTAAGTTCCTTCAAACAGAATCTTTAGATCTCACTATGGCCATGACCAAAGTAGAACAAGTTGAGGAACTGTTCATGGAAATACGAGAACAGGCTGGAGAAGGGTACTCTGCTTTGTACCGAAAATCCGAGGAGATTGCATCACATCTTGGGGTTTCTGCATCAATTCCAAGAACACCAGGAACACAGAAATTTCGAAACAACGTGGAGGCCACCTCACCTGAGGACTACTACAGACGAACAATTTTCATTCCATACCTGAATGAGATATCCGGTCATCTTAAAAGCAAGTTTTCAAGAAACAAGGAAACGCTACAGGGCTTGGAGTGTCTGCTGCCACATAATGCAGTTAAGAAAGATTTTGGTGACATTGTGAATGCGATTGAATTTTACAAAAGTGATCTTCAAACCACAAACAAAGGCATTCTGGAGGCAGAGTGGCGTTTGTGGAAGCTGAACAGCAGAATCTCAACAGAAAGTCAAGCAAAGACTGTGATTGAAGTTCTCAAAAAAATCGACAAGACATCCTCTCCAAACATTGCTACACTCCTTAAAATCCTGGCTGTTATTCCAGTAACTACAGCCTCTGTAGAAAGAAGCTTCTCCACGCTGAAGAGGCTAAAGACATACTTGAGAAATAGCACTGGTGAGGAAAGGCTGACGGCTCTTGCACTCATGGCAGCTGTGGATATTGGTCAGATTGTCAAACATTATGAACATAGTGCTCGAAGACTGACTCTTTCTTAAGTGTACAGTAAACTGCCCTTTCTTTAACCCTTTATAGGGCAAAACTATGTTTTATTTGTATGTGTTTTTACATTTTAATTATTATAATTCTGAATAATGTTATGTTTGTTTCTCTAATTCTAATGTTTATATATTTATTTTTAATTTTCAATTTATGTTCTTATAGATTCTTTCTTTCTTCGTTTTGCCCACTTAGGGAGCGCGCTTGAACTTGTTGACTCGGGTTGATGGAGCCTTCCTCTTCTTCTCCTCCCAAAATCTCCTCATGAACTCGCTATGCCCCTTCTTACGTTCCTCCGTCCATTTTTTTCCAGTGGTCTTTTTAGCTTTTTCGGCGAAAGAGTGATTTGTAACTCGGGTTCCAAAAGTCTTGCGATTCATGATGCTATCTTCTGTAATGTTTATTTCCTTTAAGTCCTGTTTGATTTCTTCCAACCAACTGATTTTGACCTTCTTTGAATTAATTATATCAAGCAGTTTTTTTTGCATATCTGGTGTTGTCCATTCGGCAGATGTGACCATAAAATTTCAATCGTCTCTTACGCACGGTATCAGTGAACTTATTGATTACTGTGTACAAGTCTGTGGTTTTCCTTTTAATCCATATACCATTAACATAAACGGGGCCATATATTTTCCTGAGAATTTTACGTTCCTGGATTTCGATTTCACCAATTTGAGAGTGGCCTCCTAGAGATATAGTTTCGGAGGCGTACAATGCTTCCGGAAGAACAACTGTCTGGTAGTGCCGTAGTTTTGCATTTCGTGACATCACTCTTTTATTATAGTGATTCCATGTTATTCGGTATGCTTTCTGAAGTTTGGTAGCTCTTTCTAAATTAGCTTTCCTGTCCAATCCAGACGGTACAATAATTTCTCCTAAATATTTGAAGGAAGGTACGTGTCTAATTATTCCATAGTTGGTCTGTAGTAGAGATCTCGGGATATTCTGGTCTCCATTTACTATGAAATGCGTCTTCTCATACGATATTTGGAGTCCTGTCTTTGATGCTAACTCATGTAACTTCTCTATGGCATACTTGGTTTCTTCACTAGTCTTGGTAAAGATAGCTAGATCATCAGCAAAAGCTAGGCATTTTACTTTTATTTTCTGTTCCAGAGTACCAATGCTTATGCCTTTGATGTTGTTTTCCCACTCCCTGATGACTTTGTCTAACACTAAGTTAAAAAGCAGTGGGGAGAGGCCGTCACCTTGTCGAACTCCGGTATGTACTTCGAAAGGCTCGGATAGTTCACCTAGGAACTTCACTTGAGATGTTGTGTCAGTGAGAGTCTGGCGGATTAAGTCCCTGGTTTTCCTGTCAACTCTGAGCTCTTCTAGGGTGTTCAGAACAGTTTGTCTGTCAATAGAATCAAACGCCTTCTTAAAATCCACGAAGGTGACAAACGTGTTGGTACTGCGGCGTATTCTTAATATCATCTTTAGGCTCCAAATCTGCTCCGAACACGATCTACCTTTCCTAAAGCCTGCCTGGTATTCACCAATCAAATGATCAGTTTGTTGTTCTACTCTGTTTAAGAGTGCTTTAGATAATACCTTGTATATAATTGGTAAAAGTGATATACCTCTGTAGTTGTTGGGGTCCGCTCGGTCACCCTTTTTATGCAACGGATGGATAATGGCATTCTTCCAGTCCTTCGGAATTATTTCGCTCTCCCATATTTCTGTTAGGAGTGTATGAATTCTCCTTATGAGGTCATCTCCTCCTATTTTCAACATCTCAGCAGTTATTCCATCGTTCCCAGGGGCTTTGTTATTTTTGAGCGATTGGATTATCTCTTTTATTTCTTGAGTTGTTGGGGGAAGTGAGTCTGGGTTTGGTACAGGTTTTTCAAACTGCAGTCTTTCCACTGGAGGATCACAGTTCAGTAGAGTTTGGAAATAATCAGCCAGTATCTTGCAGTTCTCCTTACTGTTTGTTTCTAGTCGTCCATTACGTCGACGGAAACTTAGAGTTGGTGGTTTGTACCCTGACAAGTCCTCACGGAATGTCTTGTAAAAATTTCGAGTGTTGTTTTTCTGGAAATCCTGTTCTAACCCTTCGAGTCTGATTTTGTTGTAGGCACGTTTTTCGCGCCGGATTGTTTTAGAGGTCAGTTTTTGAGTTTTTAGGAAGTTCTCCCATCTTTCCACTGTCCGATGTCCATTCCACTGATGCCAAGCTTTGACTCGGTCATTGACGGCTTCATCGCACGTTGTGTTCCACCATCTGTGCTTTCTTTTCCTAGGTGGTTGTCCTAATTTCATGGCTGATGACTGTAATGTTTTGCGAAGGTCTGGCCACTCCCTAGGATTTTCTTCCTGTAAATCTCGTAGGAAAACCTCGGCGTTCTTCCTCAAGCAGTCCGGATCAACTCTTGGAAACCGGTTGCCTTTAGGTTTGGATCTGTTTGGTTGAAACCGAACCTTGATTTGCGTGAGGTAGTGATCCGAATCTACCACTCCCTTTCGTACCTTAACATTCTGAATCTCCAGCATATTCTTTGCGGAAATAGCCACATGATCTATCTGAAATTCCCCTAATAACGGGTTAGGTGATCTCCAGGTTTTCTTTTTGTGTAATGGTCTCATAAAGTGCGTGGACATGAGTCTCAGCATGAATAATGTACAAAAGTTTATTAGACGCTCTCCATTCTTATTAGTCCGCCGATGTGCGGGATGGAGTCCTACTATTGATCTGTATATCTTCTCTCTGCCAACCTGTGCATTGAAATCCCCTAATAAGATTTTCACGTGATGTTTGGGGATTTTACTTGTAGTTTCCTCTAGTAATTCCCAAAAGTCTTCTACATTCTGTGGATTTCTCTTATTGTCTATGTTAGTTGGAGCATGGGCATTTATCAAGGCATATGCCTTGTTGCTTGATTTTACTGTAAGCACTGAAATTCTTTCGCATGGCGATGTGAAGTCAATAACTGAATCTAAGATAGTTTTCCTCACTGCAAAAGCCGTCCCAAACATTAGTAAATTGCCTGTGATATTAATGGCTGGTTTACCCTTAAATATCCTGAAGTTTTCAGAGTCGAAATGGTTCTCATCTTGGAATCGTGTTTCCTGAATTGCTAGGATTTGAATATCAAATTTGTCCAGGACGTCAGTCAGTTGTTTGAGCTTTCCTGTTTTCAACAGGGTATTGATGTTAATAGTACCCAAGAAGTTCTTTTTCTTGGGTCGAAGAGATTTTGAGAAGCTCCGATCCTTCTCTGAAGCATGATTTCGTTCCCGATCCCCCAGAATCCGATGATCGGGAAAGACCGGACCTGTGTCCGGGGCCTGGGGTAGTTGCGTTAGTAGTGTGTGTTCCATCATGCCTTAGTTACAAGTTGAATATACAACTAGTGGTGATCTTAAGATAAGATCACGAAATTACTACTCGATTGTTGAGATCGAGAGGTGCCTCTAGTTGTTCTCTGGCTTAAGTGTGTTTGGTCCGCGAGAGCTATTTTATTTCGCTCAAGTCCGCCGGCAAGCCGGTGAGGACCCCCCTATCCGCCACCTGGGACGCGCCACGTCGGAGTATCACCTCTCCGCCTGCTACGACAGCGTAGTAGGTTCGTGGGTTCTTATAGATTCAATATTGATATTTTTATTGAATTAATTAATTAACTAATATCGAATTGATTTTTACAATAATTTTTATAATTCTTTTAAAGATATGTTTATTATTTTAATTTTTATATTTCTTTTAAAATTGTAATGTTATTTTTATGATTTTTATTTCTATATTAAATTTTATTTTTGCACTTTAATTGTTAATGTTTTAGTTTTTTAAAATTACGTCAAGTAGATACGAAATTTATATAATATTTGCTTTTTAGAAATACTAGAACTTCAACATGAAAATTCTCCATCATTTGGCTTAAAGATTCAACTCTCAACATCTTTGAAACCATAAAATGTCCTTATGAGAGGTGGCGAATATAGAGACCACAATCCCATAAAGGGTTAGCAATTTAATGAATGGTACCTATATGTATATTTCCTCACTATATTATTAGTATAAGATGTCAACTTGCTCATAGCTTATCAATGTCACATAAGCAAAACATTATTAAAGTTAACATCCCCCCGCTCAAATTAAAATCCTGGCTACACTGCTGACTGTATTTACTATTGGTTTCTCATATTTTGTCTTTAACTGTTCCATATCAATCATGCATGCGATGGACGTGAAGTTGGCTGCTCTGCTCACCCGTGAGGAGGTGACGTACGAGATGGAAATCCGAAGAATGACCCCATCTGACAACTTAATACAGGATCAGAAGGCTCTGGAGGTGGTTTCCGATTTCTCTGTATGGCCGCTTGAACTCACTGAAGAGGAAATTGACAGGGGTAAGTCCCTGGTTGAGCTCAACGTGCATCATTTAGTGAACCTGTGTAGTTTTGTAGAGATCCATTGTGCTGGTAAGGGTGAAATGGCCCGACTGCATGCTCCGCAAAAATTATTAAATAAATCACAGGTAAATACACTAAATTCTAATAATAAAATAAATATATGCAGTGATTCTTTATTTATAAATCATGTCACAAGTGAAGAGGTAAGAATAGTTATAAAAGAGCTAAAAAATAAATTCTGTGCTGGCATTGATGGCATCCCTGATGCAATTTTAAAGAAATGTGCAGAAAATATAATAAATCCACTTACGCACTTAATAAACAGTTCAATTCTCTCAGGAACTTACCCGGATATTTTGAAGTTATCAAAAGTAATTCCAGTGCACAAAAATGGTTCAAAAGATGAATTAGATAACTATCGTCCTATTACCTTACCAACTGGTATTGCAAAAATTGTGGAAAAAATTATGTATAAGAGACTGATAAGTTTCATAGAAAAAAATAAAATATTATCAAGCTCACAACATGGATTTAGAACGGAAAAATCTACACAGACAGCAATTTACGAATGTAGTAATAGTATACTGAAATTAATTGACAATAAGGAACATGTAACTGGCCTATTCTTGGATTTATCGAAAGCATTTGATGTAGTTGACCATAAAATCCTCCTTACCAAACTAAATCAATATGGTGTTAGAGGTCTAGCTAATAAATGGATAGAGTCTTACTTAACAAGGCGTAAACAAATAGTAAGCTTGAGACACAAGGATGATGGAACCAAATTACTTAATGAAACATTGTCCAATGAGGGAATTATTGAATTTGGAGTACCCCAGGGATCGGTTTTGGGCCCACTACTCTTTCTTCTATATATCAATGATATAACACAGAACGTTCATTCACATAAGGAAATTTTGTTTGCGGACGATACAACACTCGTAATAAAAGGTGAAACTAAACAGGTCATACAGCAGTCTGCTGACTCCGTTACAGGAGAGTTAACCAAATGGTCACAAGATAATCGCCTCATAATAAACTATAAAAAGACAGTATGTCTAAATTTCCACACTATACAGAATAGGAATCCTGCGATGCCCAATATAACATTAAATGGTCATCAAATAGAAAATAAATCAGAAACAAAGTTTTTAGGACTATGGATACAACAAGACTTGAAATGGAATAAACATATACAATATCTGAATACTAAACTGAACTCGATGTGCTTTGCGTTACGTATTTTGAAAACCTGCACTAGCATGCACACATTAAGAAATACTTATTTTGCTTATTTCCATTCATACTTAAGATATGGGATCATATTTTGGGGTATGTCGCCAGATGTACTAAGCACGTTTAGGATACAAAAGAGAGCGATTAGAATTATGGCAAATGTACACTCTAGAGAATCATGTAGACCTCTGTTTAAAGATTTAAACATTCTCCCACTGCCCTGCATATATATCTTTGAAAGTATTATGTTTTTTAAAAAGAATTTAATGAATAAAGATGTTTTTCTTAAAACAAACAATGATGTTCATAGGCATAACACAAGACAAAATCAAAACATTCATATTTCACACACACACACAAGCATATATCAAAAAGGAACTTTTCACACTGGAGTTAAATTATACAATAAACTACCCCAGTATATAAAACTGGCCCCAAAAATAAAAACCTTTGATAGAATGTTGAAAGCTTATCTGCAGTGCCATTGTTTTTACTCAGTAGTTGAATATTTTAGCGTATAGGAGTGATGGAATCTATAACTATATTTTACTTTTTTAATTTAATTTTAATACCTAGCTGTATGTTGTTGTATTTATAGAATTAAGTTTTCATATTATGATAATAGAGTGAGGTGTAAATAGTTGTGCAATAAGATTGTATCTATTAAGATTTGCTATTATAATAAGTTATAAATAGTTTTAATCTTAGTAATATATACCTGTTAGTTCTTTTATTTTATGCATGTAAATTCTGACGTGTCCTATATCAAAAATGTATTGAATGCATGTATTTGATCAAATGGAATTAATAAAAATCTATCTATCTATTCTATCCGGCATTTGTTTTGCCGATTGTCGGATATGATCTCGATCAGTGGCACTCGCAACATTCAATTACTAAGGGATCTTTTAGAGCTTAAATCTTCTCTTCTCGAGTGCACAAGGAAGGTGCACGAATGTGAACGGTACTGGGGTACCGTAGCTAATGAATTCCACGATGTTTATCCTGTTCAGTTGGATGATAGTGTGTTAAGTGAAGGAACCACTGAACTCACCCCTGGGGCGTTGAATGCCAGTGTATTGAGCAACTTCCCCGTAACGACTTCTGTTCCGTTGACTGATGACGAAAATGTCAATGTAGCTAGAGCTTAAAACAAATGTCATTATTGTAAACATTCCGCAGAGATACGATTTAATTCCCAAATCATGTGTAAATGTAGAAATAGAGGCTACAAATGGTAAAATTCGTAAAGTTTGTAAGAGTTTTCCAAATGTCCAGATTATAGATGTAAGTAAATTAGACAGGATGTTCCACACTCGACATGGCCTATACTTAAATAGGTTAGGAAAAGAGTATCTTAGTGATGAAATCTGCAAAATTGTAAATTAAAATGGTAAGAATAGTTCAACAGTAATATATTTAGAGTGGAAGCAGGGAAACTTGTAAAAGAAGCCAAACGTGAGGTTTGGCATTCAGATCTTTTGATGTCAAATTTAACTGAATGGAACAATGGTATTTCGGATTTGTCTAGCAACAATAATAATAACAATTATGATAATAATAATAATAATAATAATAATAATAATAATATAAATAAATCACAAAGACAAGCTTGCAAAAGTAACAAATTTAACTTTACCACCAGAATGTTCAGTCTCTCTATAATAAAATTGATTACATAAATCTAATGCTTAAAAATGAACTTAAAGACATCTCAGCACTATGTATTTCAGAACATTGGCTGAAAGAGGAACAACTCGAATTAATTCAATTCCCAGGGTTTATACATGCTAGTAAATACTCTAGAACTAATATTAGCCATGGTGGTACTTGTATCCACCTAAGAAATAATTTAGATCATGAACAGTTAACAGCTTATGATTATCCAATTATGGAACAGGATATTGAATTCTCTGCCGTAAGAATACAGCAGTTTAAGTTAATAATTATATGCGGATACCGTTCTCCTTCAGGTAAGTTTCCTTTCTTTATAGATACATTAGAATTGTTACTCAATAACATGAGCAAAGTAAATTTCGATATAATAATTTGTGGGGATACAAATGTGGATTTCTTAAAATGTGATAGAAATTGTAAATTATTAACACAGTTACTAATTTCCTATGGACTGAAACCTACAGTAAATACCCCAACAAGAATAACAAAATTTAGTAAAACCACTCCTGATCAATTTTTTTATTTAAATACAGATAAATATCACCATTCAATAGAAGTCTATTGTCCGGGTTTTAGTGACCACCATGGACAAATACTGAGTTGTGGAGTACCCGAAACAATCAATAATAATGATAATGGAGTAAAATCAAAGTGCAGGTCATTCACTGTAACAAATGTTACATATTTCAATGACTTATTAAGTAAGGAAACATGGTCAGAAATTTATGAACTAGAAAATGTAAATGATAAATTTAATGCATTTAACAGTAAACTAAAACACTATTTTGAAACAGCATTCCCCTTTAGAGAAAGAACTGTTCAAAATAACAATGGACAAATACTGAGTTGTGGAGTACCCGAAACAATCAATAATAATGATAATGGAGTAAAATCAAAGTGCAGGTCATTCACTGTAACAAATGTTACATATTTCAATGACTTATTAAGTAAGGAAACATGGTCAGAAATTTATGAACTAGAAAATGTAAATGATAAATTTAATGCATTTAACAGTAAACTAAAACACTATTTTGAAACAGCATTCCCCTTTAGAGAAAGAACTGTTCAAAATAACAAAACTAACAATTAGATAACAACAGGGATTATAAATTCATGTCAAAGAAAGAAATTTCTACACAAATTATATAAACAATACCACACACACCTGAATTCAATTTATACTAAAAAATACACTAGCATATTAAATAAGGTAATAAGACTAGCAAAGAAAATGCATAATGAAAATTTTATTTCCCAATCATCTAATAAAAACAGGGCTAAGTGGTCCGTGATAAAGAAAGAAACTGGAAAATCTGCTAAAATACAAAGGAACATTACACTGACCAGAAATAATAAAGTGATAAATAATCCATAGGAAATAGCAAACACTTTCAATGACTATTTTCTGGAAATTCCACAAAAATTATTAAATAAATCACAAGTAAATACACTAAATTCTAATAATAAATATTTGTAGTGATTCTTTATTTATAAATCATGTCACAAGTGAAGAGGTAAGAATAGTTATAAAAGAGCTAAAAAAAAAAAATTGTGCTGGCATTGATGGCATCCCAGATGCAATTTTAAAGAAATGTGCAGAAAATATAATAAATCCACTTACACACTTAATAAACAGTTCAAATCTCTCAGGAACTTACCCGGATATTTTGAAGTTATCAAAAGTAATTCCAGTGCACAAAAACGGTTCAAAAGATGAATTAGATAACTATCGTCCTATTACCTTACCAACTGGTATAGCAAAAATTGTGGAAAAAGTCATGTATAGGAGACTGATAAGTTTTATAGAAAAAAATAAAATATTATCAAACTCACAACATGGATTCTGAACGGAAAAATCTACCCAGACGGCAATTTATGAATGTATTAATAGTATACTGAAATGAATTGACAATAAGGAACATGTAACTGGCCTATTTTTGGATTTATCGAAAGCATTTGATGTTGTTGACCATAAATTCCTCCTTAAAAAGTAAATCAATATGGTATTAGAGGTCTAGCTAATAAATGGATAGAGTCTTACTTAACAAGGCGTAAACAAATAGTAAGCTTGAGACACAAGGATGATGGAACCAAATTACTTAATGAAACATTGTCCAATGAGGGAATTATTAAATTTGGAGTACCCCAGGGATCGGTTTTGGGCCCACTACTCTTCCTTCTGTATATCAATGATGTAACACAGAACGTTCATTCACATAAGGAAATTTTGTTTGCGGACGATACAACACTCGTAATGAAAGGTGAAACTAAACAGGTCATACAGCAGTCTGCTGACTCCGTTACAGGAGAGTTAACCAAATGGTCACAAGATAATCGCCTCATAATCAACTATAGAAAACAGTATGTCTAAAATTCCGTACTATACAGAATAGGAATCCTACGAAGCCCAATATAACATTAAATGGTCATCAAATAGAAAATAAATCACAAAGAAAGTTTTTAGGACTATGGATACAACATGACCTGAAATGGAATAAACATATACAATATCTGAATACTAAACTGAACTCGATGTGTTTTGCGTTACGTATTTTGAAAACCTGCACTAGCATGCACACATTATGAAATACTTATTTTGCTCATTTCCATTCATACTTAAGATATGGGGTCATATTTTGAGGTATGTCGCCAGATGTACTAAGCACGTTTAGGATACAAAAGAGGGCGATTAGAATTATGGCAAATGTAAATACTAGAGAATCATGTTGACCTCTGTTTAAAGATTTTAACATTCTCCCTCTGCCCTGTATATATATCTTGGAAAGTATTATGTTTTGTAAAAGGAATTTAATGAATAAGGATGTTTTTCTTAAAACAATCAATGAGGTTCATAGGCATGACACAAGACAAAATCAAAACATTCATATTTCACACACACACACACACACACATATCAAAAAGGAACTTATCACACAGGAGTTAAATTATACAATAAACTACCCCAGTATATAAAACTTGCCCCAAAAATAAAAACCTTTGATAGAATGTTGAAAGCTTATCTGCACTGCCATTGTTTTTACTCTGTAGTTGAATATCTTAGCGTATAGGAGAGATGAAATCTATAATTATATTTTACTTTTCTATTTTCATTGTAATACCTAGCTGTATGTTGTTGTATTTACGGAATAAAGTTTTCATATTATGATAATAGAATAAGGTGTAAATTGTTGTCCAATAAGATTGTATCTCATAAGATCTGTTATTATAATAAGTTATAAATAGTTATAGTATTAGTATTACTGTATATTGTTGTACCCCTAGGGTACGCTACCATCATCCCCTAATACTAAAACCCCCGGCAAATCCAAATTCCAAACACTTACTTCAGACATCTACAAATACAGCTACAAAATTATAAAATCAATAAATTATCACCTCCAGGAACTCAGGTAGCCTCGTGTCCCAGCCAACGACCCCAGCGAGGGCTATGACTTAGAAGAAATGTACGGATTCCGCAGACGTAGCATGAGGAATCTATAAAAACCCCGGGAGGTCATGCCCCCAGATCAGTCTGTCTAAGTGCTACCTACGTGACGAACCGCTGACGCTAGCTGAAGGGTATGTGACTCAAGCGATCACTACACGCACAATCACACTACACTCTCATCCCCCTGTGCTTGGACTGTAATAATTATTTATTTCTATTGAATGAACTGCTATTTGCTAGAGTACATCCAAATCGAAGTACTCATTAAATTTGACCTATTACGATCATTTAAAGGAGAAAGGCAATCCAGAAGCAAGGTACACTATCATACCAAATACAAATAATAAATATGTGGAAGGAGCGTACTGGACTGAATATAACCCAAAGTAATATGAGACTTAAAAATACATGTCTACTGTGAACAAAGAACACCAAGAAACAACTCTTAGAGTAACCAAAAATATATTTAAACATAGAAATAAATTACAGCAATGTCTTGCCACAAAGGCAATGTGATTAACAAAATTTGATTTGGATAGGCCTAAGTGAAGAATCTAAATTTAAAACAAAATCATATGTGAAATTAAAACTTGTTTGGTATCGAACCAGGCGAAGACCAGAAAAATCCATGAAGTTAATAAATAATTCAATTAAAGAAAAATGGTAACATAATTAATTACCTTAAGGTGGTGAAGACCACATAATCAAATAAATTAAAGTCAAGGGAGGACCCCAAATCAAGAAGAAATAATTAGTTAAGTTGATAATATGGGAGCTATTTATCAGTGTGACTGGTTCAGTCAAAATCCCAAAAGATTGTATATAGCAAGACGAAAAAAAACAACAAAAACATCCCTTTAATAATAATAGCCAAGAACAATGTCCAAACGTTCTCATGGTAACCATGACCTAAGATGAAAATACCATTACACAGATGGTAATTAAAACAGTACTCCAAGGAATATTCTACATGTCCTATCCGGGAGGAAAGAAAATAAAGTTAATAATTAATAATAAAAAAATTGAGGTTATAAAACTCGGATAGGACAGTCGCAAAAAGAAAGTCAGTTGACCTACAGGGCAGCACGCCTGGGTATGACAAAAAAACTTCACCAATTACATGCAATAAAAATAAAATATAAGTAACTGAATTATTGTAGTCATAACTGACACTACGCAAATTTGTTCGATCCCAACATGTTACTCTAACCAACAACACAACTTACCTAAGAGACACAATTCAACTGGTAATACCAGCACTAAATAAAAATAGAAGAACGAGCTCTCAACTTCACAAAAGTAATCACAACAAATAATACAAAACTGCGCAGATACCAGTTACTTCCACAACGAATTCAATCACTTAGTACACTTTCAAATTACATACCTTGGTTGGCCGAAACAAATTATTTAAATAAATCCCCCCCCCCCTTTTAAAATTAAAATAACCTAAGCTCTCCCACGAAGTCGGTTACATTTTCAATAGAATTAAGCTGCCACCTTTGTCAAATCTCAGCTAGGCTCCTCTTGGAGCAACTTTTAGGGTCCTTACATCGTGTGGCTTTCTTCGTCGAGGTTCAGACAATAATACCTTTCCAACACTCACACTCGAAGGGTAACAAACAGTTACCAGGTAGATCGATAGTTCAATTATATCGTAACACCATTTTTACAATTACTATAAATTGTAAACAAAGATTCAGACGGCCATGTTGGACACTGGAATTCGCAAATGTTAGTTCCTTCGGCTGACACGGAGCGCTCCACCATACCGATACAAGAGTGGAAGTGGTTTACCCGCCATCTGGTAGCGGAGAAAGGCAACACAATGCCTGAGTTTACCAAAGATAATCTCCAGACGAGTGCTAACGTATCGTAGTTCCCATTCACCCTCACAGATGGAGCAGAGTTATCAATTCAGTACAAGCCTAGAGTCACGTATCAATACTCCCTCCCTTCAAATCGTGGCCACATTCCACAAATTTTGGACACGTGAAAGTTCAGAAGAGGAGATAGAGAACATTATAAGGTCACTTGAGGTAGTAATTTTTGTAGGTGGATATCCTAATAAAGTTCATCCACAATTAACATGCATAAGTACACCAACTGATCGTTAACAGTCACCTTTCGTGTTCCCAGACATGCTTATAACATTAACGTCTTACTTTGTCAAATACATGGAAACAGAACTTCTTGAATACAATGTTATTACAGTTGATAATATATATGGTTTTCCAGTAGAGCGAAGATGAGTGCGATCAGAGAGAGACTGCAGCTTCCTTCATGATTGTCCGGGCCCTTGGATCTCCACAATGGTACCGCACATCGATCAGGTTGGACAGTCTTCAGCACTTCCACTGTAAACAAATATGGACTGCGACAGAATATGTCCTAGTTTCTTCTTAAGACTAATGACAAGTCAAGTTCAGTATGTTTTGCATTACCCACCCAAATAATATGGTTACCCCTTATAATTTTTTTAGACCAACATAAAATTACAATAATCAAATTGCCATAAACTAATTAGATAAAACTCAAATAAGCTTAAAGATTCTTCACTTTTACATAAAAATCAGATTAACTTTTACAATTCATGGTCTAAACAAAACAAATATTGAGAATATTTACAATCTCTTGGTATCATAAACCATAAGAAAACAAAAAAGAAGGAGAGCAACAAAAATAGATGGATCACGAAATCCACACCTCAGCCTCGTAGATCACAAGAACAAAACTCTTAGATGGCAAGAACATTTAATTAAAACAAATTTAAATGACAAATTGACTGAAACTTAGCCATTAGAACCCTATTGTACCTTGTATTAACTTACTAGAAAACATTAGACTCAAAACTAAAATCGACGATAAGAAAAGCCAAAATCAAATGACAACCAGGAAAAATCAAACAGACGACAATAAGTACAAAATTCGACCAAACAATTACTCCCATTTATTTGATTAACGACATCCACAAAAATTTAAAATAACACACCACCGAACCCTTACCAAAATATAATGCCAAGAAAATACCATACACCAAGAAAAATCTTTATGATGCCAAGAAACAACGACAGTAATGAAATAAAGGTGCAAGAAAAAGAGGAACAGAACCCAACATAAGGAAAGGACAAAATTAATTTTACCAGAAACAATAATTAAAAGACCAAAAGTTATAGAAACTGATCACACGTGTAGACAAACCCAAACACAAATCTTTCATACACTCACACATAACCTCACAAATCCCAAGATTAATAATTACAATTACCACCCACAAAGAAAATATTCCCAACAAATCTACCAGAATATAAATCATTATTCATAAAAATTCCATTGCACAACACACTTACCAACACACAACTTTTACATACATAAATGCTGACTCGGATCAAACAGAATAACTAAAAACGTACACCGCACGTACTTCATGAGAACCAAAATGAGCCCTATTAGCATTTCCCTTTCACCATTTAATTAATTTACACATTGTCTTCACACTATGCTTACCCAGTTCAGACAGAATTAAAACGAACTAAAATAACGCATCTAGAAAGAACATCATGGGCCTTTTTAGCATCAAACATCCTTCTTTTACAAACATTACCAGAACATAACAACCATACTTACGATAATCTTAACCTCCCAGATCAAGCAAGCAATAAAGATGACTTACGTACACCAGCTTGGAGAACATAAGGGAACCTTTTCCTGAGGTACTTACCTTGTATTCAGTGCATCACCTTATGTCACCTTAAAACACTAGTTCAATACCAGAATATAATAAGGATCGTAAGAAGAATTTCAACTAAATAATGATTTATATACTCGGTATCAAAGCAAAACAGAATTAAACGATAACTTTAACAATACAGAACCTAACCTTATTTGACACAAGAACAACAATTAATTTCCCACCCAATTCCAAATACAAAGCTAACTTACCAAATTCACACCAAACTCACTCATGCCCCACACATACAGTTCGTTCTACACAATTTAGAAAATTAATTACTCTCACTATTGGGCAAATCCGTACCTTTCTTCACATGGGATAAATGGACTCTGAAAAACTTCTTCTTTACGGAGTCGCATAACAATAGAGTGACGGGTGTCACATATCTAACTACCTTATAAGGGCCACGAAACCTTTCCCGTAACTTGCCTGATTCCTTAGGGCCAACTTCTTTCAACGTGAAATTTTTAATGTAAACCTCATCACCGGCTTTTAACGATGAAGGCTTTCGACCTGCGTTGTATCTTTTCTCTAATATTTCGTGAGCCACCTTCATGTTACTTCTTGCCTTCTTCCAGATCGTTCTTACATCATTAAAGGTGTACTGGTCAGGCAATAGTTGGTTTAAGGACCATAAGTTTGAGATTGGAGAATTATATCCGAAGGAGAACATTAGAGAGAAGGGAGTTGTTTTGTGTGACTCGTGAACAACAGTGTTAAAGGAAAATGTAAGCCAAGTTAAACTGGTGTCCCAAAGACTGTGGTCCTTATGGTGAAAATCAATTAGGGCAGCCCGTAAATTGCGATTCACCCTTTCGGCGTACGAACCTTTGGGGTAATAGAGCGTGCTAGTGACGTGTGAAATGGAGAGTTCAAACAAAAAATTCTTGAAAACATTTGAAGTAAAGCACTTCGCATTATCAGATACCAAAGTTTGGCATGGACCGAAGTATGCGAAGATCTGTTTAAGACAAGAGATTACCGTTTGAGTAGTAGCAGCTTTGGTAGGGAATAACCAATTAAAACGAGAAAATCCGTCGGTGCATACCAACACAAAGCGGTTTCCTGACTTCGATACTGGAAAAGGTCCTATATAATCGACAAAAATTCTTTCCATAGGAACCTTGGCAATATCAGATGACAATAGACCAGTTTTCGAGTTATTAAGGGGTTTAGCCCTCTTACAAGTATCACAATTGTTCACCATCTTGCGCACATCTTTATCAACCCCTTTCCAGATAAAATTTCGGCGAATTTTCTCTCTCGTTTTGAACACGCCCAAATGTCCGCCAATCGCAGACTCGTGGAAGTATTTAAAGATGACAGGAATTAAGACAGATGGAAAGACAATTTTCGGAAGTTTATCTTTCCGAGCTTTACAAAACAGAACATTAGCCTTCAAAGAGTAAGGTTTTACTACTTCTCCTTTCTCCAGTTTACCAATAATCTCACCGATGACAGGGTCTTCTCTCTGGTATTCCGAAACATCTCGGAACAATTTAGGGCAGTTAGGATAACGTTGGCAAGATTGTTATGGATGTTATCATCTTCACCTGAATTCACCAAATCAACATCATTTTCACCGTACATCCTACTCAGGCAATCTGCGATAACATTATCAGAACCTTTTATATGTCTAACATTGAACTTGAAAGAAAGGATGCGAGTAGCCCACCTGGCTATTCGACCGGTCTTCCTAGGTTTACCCAGGACCCAACTTAAGGCGTGATTATCGGTCTCTAAATCAAACTGAACATGTTCCACATAAAGCTTGAACTTTTCCAGGGCAAACATCACCGCTAGACCCTCTAACTCATACACTGAGTATTTCTTCTCGGCATCGTTCAAAGTTCTCGAAGCGTATGCAATGGGTAAACGTCCTAATTCATGTTCTTGTAAGAGTACTGCACCGACAGCGCTATTAGAAGCATCCGTCTGAATTATGAAATTCTTAGAAAAATCAGGGATGGCAAGAATGGGGGCGTTGGTTAAAGCCATTTTCAGATCTTCGAAAGCTGCATCCTGGTCAGGACCCCAAGCAAACTCGACTCCCTTTTTCCTTAATTTGTTGATAGGTGCAGCACGATGGGCAAAATTGGGTATAAACTTACGAAAGTAATTTATCATGCCAATGAAGCGGGCGATTTCTTTGCCTGTCTTAGGTGGTCTATACTCCCTAATGGACTGGGTTCTTGAATGATCTATGGATATCCCAGAAGATTAAATTATGTGCCCAAGGAAGGAGATCTGAGGCTTTGCAAAATATACCTTAGAAAGCTTAACAGTAAGTCCCGCACCTCTAAGTCTATATAACACCTCTCTTACATGTTGTAAATGTTCATCGAAAGTTTTACTGAATATAACCACGTCATCCAAATAGTGGTATACAGATTTAAATTTAATACCATCGAACACATTATCTAATAATCTACTGAGCACTGCAGCTCCGGTAGACAGGCCGAACGGGAGGCGTTCGAACTCAAAAAGATTCCAGTCAGTGGTGAATGCCGTAATGGCTTTAGAACTTTCTGTTAAGGGTACCTGGAAATAGGCACTATTGAGGTCGAGAATAGTAAAGAAATTGGCTCCCCGGAACCAGGCAAAGGAAGACTGTAAGTCCGGAAGAGGTATAGATTGCAAAATAACCTTTTTGTTAAGTGCCCGGTAATCAATAACAGGTCTGTATAGCCCATTATGTTTAGGTACGAGGAAAATAGGAGACGCATATGCTGAAGTTGATTTCCTGATAATTCCCTCCTTTAGCATATCGTCTATAATTTCTTTTAACACTTTCATTTTAGGTGGAGACAATCTGTATGGGGAAGCGCGTACAGGAATGGTGTCGGAAAGTTCTCTCTCATATTCCAAAAGATTAGTTACACCCAGTTTGTCAGTCAAAACCTCGGGGAATTCCGAACATAAAAGTTTAATCTGCTTGGTCTGATGTTCATTTAAATTATTAAACTCAAGATCATCAACAGTCACAGGTTTAGAATCTAGTTGAGCAGAGTTAACAACATTATTATCATGCATCTGGTTAAATTTAATCTTTAATTTAGGTTTGAACTGAAACCAACATAACCTTGTCCTCAAATCAATTAATAAGCCAGTATGAGAAATAAAATTGGCCCCAAGTATCACGCTACAGGACAAATTGTTAACAATCCAGAACTTAAATTTCCACGAGAAATCAGCAATGTTAAACTTGACGATAACATAACCTAACACATTAAGAGCCGTAGAATTCGCCGAGATAACATTATTGGATTCATTTACCATCTCGCCAAAGTTGCATACTGATTTCATACTTTCAAACCATTTCCTATCTAAAAAGGAATAAGTGCTACCTGAATCAATCAATGCTGAAACAGGTTCGTTGTTAATATATATATCAATAAACGGGCAATTACTCTTAGACGCACACATAATACGACTACTAATTTCATTATTTTTATAGGCATCTCTGTCATAATCACTACTATGAAAAATTTTAAACTCTTTTTTGTTAGTATAATTATTTGATATATGACAATCCGAGGAGATATCCTTTAGATGGCGTCACTTATCGCGGCTAAATTTTCTATCACACCAACGAGCAATATGGTTGTAGGAACCACAACGATCACATCTTCTCCCTTTGTTAATTCTTACCTCGTTGGGTGAAGATGCCATTTGCCACTGTAAATTACTACCAGTTGGGTAGCTCGGAGGAGATATCTCAGGTACATACTTGTTTGTAGGCACATTGGTATTAGGAAAACCAACAGTGGGAATAAGATTACTAAAATTCATAGGTGCAGAAACGTATGAACTAGCAAACATACTAGGGTGACTCACATTTGGGGAAATCATAGGTGAAGAACCACAGTTGTTATGTAAATAAGCAGATTGCATTGCTTTACCCAAGTTAATTGGACTCGCAGTTGGGGAAATACTTGACGAAGAAACGCAGTTGTTAGGTATATAAGCAGACTGCATAACATTACCCAAGTTAATAGGACTCACAGTTGGGGAAATCATAGGCGAAGAAACGCAGTTGTTAGGTAAATAAGCAGACTGCATTAAATTACCCAAGTTAATTGGACTCACAGTTGGGGAAATCATAGGCGAAGAAATGCAGTTGTTAGGTAAATAAGCAGACTGCATTACATTACCCAAGTTAATAGGTGGAGGAACGTTACATACTCTTAATGAATCAGCATCTCTGATAGTTCCCGCATACATAATAATTTCATTTAATTCCATTAAGGTAGTAGGTTTGGATTCTAAAACGAAATAGGAGCGACATTCGGGATTTACCCCAGCAATGATCGAAGAAACTAACTGTTTTTCAGACAAGTTTACCTTTAAAACTCTGTAAAAGGTTTTAATGTCTAGGAAATAATCATTAAGTGGTTCTCCCAACCTCTGTACTCTAAAAAACAAGGTATGTCGAAGTACACTTAATGCACGAGGGGGAATGAAGGATTCTAAAACATCCTCATGAAAATCTACTAATGAAGTCTGAGAACTCATTGCCTCCACAATCTTTTCCCTCAACAAACCAACCGTATAAGGAAAAATTATTTGAAAAATTTTGGCATTCGATAATCTAAACACCACCGCGTTATCAATTAAATAAATTAGAACTTTCAAAATATTTACCAATTGATTAATGTCGTTACCACTGCATATTTGCAAATCCTTCAGACATGCGCTAAGAGGATGTGGAAGGCAAGAAAACTTAACCTCATCACATGAATCTAATACCCTGGACATATTATCATGCATCGACGCGCCAGGTATTTGGGCAGGAGCCATTTGATTAACTTCTCCAACCCTAGCATAATCGAACATACCTTCATTCCTAGGTACAGGCCTAGAAATTGTAGGATATCCACTTGGCAAGTCATTAAAAACACAATTCAAGGGTATATCAGGTAACGATCTGGAAAAATTATCCCTCAGATTATCAGAATTAACTTCAGGTCTTCTGTTACTCAATGCAGACGTACCTTCCAAAAAATTCATGTTCACTGATTCAACTGACGAAGAAATTGGTCCTACATTATTCAACAACTCCCCTTCGACACGATTAACATTAGTCAATTCGCTACAATCACCAGTATCTGGTACATCAACGTCAGGATTAACAACACGATTAGTCTTATCACTGCGTTTAGTTCCCTCAAACAAATAAGTATAGCACTTGCATAACCTAGCACGCAAAGAAATCAATTTATCAACAAATTCACTGTCTTTATCCTTCCAAACTTCGATTAAGTCTGCAAGATGATGGTACCAATGCACTAAACGAAACTTAAAACGATTAAATTGACTAACCGAACTATTATTAGCAGTGGACAAGAACTCAAACAGGATAAATAATTTATCAATACTTGGTACAACAAGGTCCTTACCTTTAGTCCAATCAAATTCATCCCAATTTGGAATGCGAACCGGTACAGATTTCAGCGAAGACAACAGTATCAAATCCTTCTCACGATGATTACAGGGAGTTTGTCCCCTAATAATTATTTCATGAAAGATTTCGTCCTTGTTTAAAGAAGAGACTGACGTTAGGATTCTGTTTTCCATCAACCCTCGATAAGACATGAAACAAACAATGACACCAAGAATTAGTAAAAATTCAGACTAGACAGGCCTAAGAATATTTCTTCGTGTTCCTATCACTTTCAACACTGTATTTAAGTACCCAATTGATTCCGAATAAGAAAATGAACCACGCTACTGATTACCAATAATGACCTGTTACGATCATTTAAAGGAGAAAGGCAATCCAGAAGCAAGGTACACTATCATACCAAATAAAAATAATAAATATGTGGAAGGAGCGTACTGGACTGAATATAACCCAAAGTAATATAAGACTTAGAAATACATGTCTACTGTGAACAAAGAATACCAAGAAACAACTCTTAGGGTAACCAAAAATATATTTAAACATATAAATAAATTACAGCAATGTCTTGCCACAAAGGCAATGTGATTAACAAAATTTGATTTGGATAGGCCTAAGTGAAGAATCTAAATTTAAAACAAAATCATATGTGAAATTAAAACTTGTTTGGTATCGAACCAGGCGAAGACCAGAAAAATCCATGAAGTTAATAAATAATTCAATTAAAGAAAAATGGTAACATAATTAATTACCTTCAGGTGGTGAAGACCACATAATCAAATAAATTAAGGTCAAGGGAGGACCCCAAATCAAGAAGAAATAATTAGTTAAGTTGATAATATGGGAGCTATTTATCAGTGTGACTGGTTCAGTCAAAATCCCAAAAGATTGTATATAGCAAGACGAAAAAAAAAAACAAAAAAAACATCCCTTTAATAATAATAGCCAAGAACAATGTCCAAACGTTCTCATGGTAACCATGACCTAAGATGAAAATACCATTACACAGATGGTAATTAAAACAGTACTCCAAGGAATATTCTACATGTCCTATCCGGGAGGAAAGAAAATAAAGTTAATAATTAATAATAAAAAAATTGAGGTTATAAAACTCGGATAGGACAGTCGCAAAAAGAAAGTCAGTTGACCTACAGGGCAGCACGCCTGGGTATGACAAAAAAAAAACTTCACCAATTACATGCAATAAAAATAAAATATAAGTAACTGAATTATTGTAGTCATAACTGACACTACGCAACTTTGTTCGATCCCAACATGTTACTCTAACCAACAACACAACTTACCTAAGAGACACAATTCAACTGGTAATACCAGCACTAAATAAAAATAGAAGAACGAGCTCTCAACTTCACAAAAGTAATCACAACAAATAATACAAAACTGCGCAGATACCAGTTACTTCCACAACGAATTCAATCACTTAGTACACTTTCAAATTACATACCTTGGTTGGCCGAAACAAATTATTTAAATAAATCCCCCCCCCCCCTTTTAAAATTGAAATAACCTAAGCTCTCCCACGAAGTCGGTTACATTTTCAATAGAATTAAGCTGCCACCTTTGCCAAATCTCAGCTAGGCTCCTCTTGGAGCAACTTTTAGGGTCCTTACATCGTGTGGCTTTCTTCGTCGAGGTTCAGACAATAATACCTTTCCAACACTCACACTCGAAGAGTAACAAACAGTTACCAGGTAGATCGATAGTTCAATTATATCGTAACACCATTTTTACAATTACTATAAATTGTAAGCAAAGATTCAGACGGCCATGTTGGACACTGGAATTCGCAAATGTTAGTTCCTTCGGCTGACACGGAGCGCTCCACCATACCGATAAAAGAGTGGAAGTGGTTTACCCGCCATCTGGTAGCGGAGAAAGGCAACACAATGCCTGAGTTTACCAAAGATAATCTCCAGACGAGTGCTAACGTATCGTAGTTCCCATTCACCCTCACAGATGGAGCAGAGTTATCAATTCAGTACAAGCCTTGAGACACGTATCAAAATTCAAACGTAACAGAAGTCACTGGTCTTGTCCTTTATTTAATTAGCTGATAAGATCCTACCCTTTTAGCTACCCCATTAGGTAGGATCTAGAGTTAGCACTATTACTTAATTGTTTCGTGACGTCAGTAGAGCGTCACAGCACCGCGCTGACCGCAGCAGACTCACTCTTAGTTCACCTGCTCATGACTTGCAGCAGATCGCGTGGTACAGTTGTCGCACACAGAGTAATCATTAAATTACCTTTCCTTACACACCCTCACCCGGAACTACCCCGAAAAGCAGTACATTGGGGAGTTCACCTTGCAGATCGTACTGACGATCGCAAACCACTAGATAATCCATACCTCTTACAAGTATTTGCCAAGCTTTCCCCCTAAACACACTAATTTCATCCCTTAGGTTAATTCTTTGTACAGGCAACCCTCACAGGTACCTTACAATATACTGAACCCTTGCGAAGAAGCATATGAGACTCGATTTCGGGGGTGTAACTGTCCATTTCATAATGTTGTTGTTAAGTGCTTCTTATAACATGCAGGGTAACATATAACAAAATAACATGCAGGAAAAAGTGAATATCAGGATTAAAATATACGAATTTAATTAACAGATCAACAAATTTACACTATTTACAGCAAAAAACACAAGGACTTCCAAAACGACACCCACTTGAATTAATAAAAATGCCAAACTAGGCCTGATCTCAGGAGAGATCGTAAATATCTGGACCAAATGTCCCAAATTACTGCAATGACCTGTGCGTGTGTGGCTTTTCTACATGCGGAACGATGTGTACAATTAATGCGAGATCCGTTACCATCCAGTAAACTTTCAGGGGACGAATATGCATTGTCTTAGAGCTAGACAGACACTAGGAACACAAACTACACACTATTTAAACTATCCGACACCCCCTACACTGAATAAGACAAAAATAATAATTTCCGCATGAAATTTGAATAAAAGAATTGCCGTAGCAATCAACACTAACGCCTAGAAATTAGGACTTTTTAAATCAACACAAGTAAATCAACACGTGACCAAACAAGAAAAATACACACATGGCCGCTTGCCATTTTTACATGAAATACTAAATACACCCGACGGTGTCACAACAAACAAACAACAACATATAAGCAAATGAAATGAGTCACAGAAATCACTAGGCTCAAGCCAACATTTACATCATAACAACAAATATTTCATTTCATACGATTTGCGGTAATTCGTAACGGACATGGCGAACTCCCAAATTAATATTATGATCCAATGATCATTAAAAGAACAGGTTTGCTACAGATAGCTTAAGGGGTCAGTCGGTCGTAGCTGGACAGCCTAAACGATGAATCACCAGACCTAGACGGGCGCAAAGTGGAATCTCCAACATCTGTCAACCCACGTGTCAAAATACCTCGACCTGGCGTAGCAATGGCTTGAGTCTCGAAGAAGCGTGCTCCAAATAGCACATAATACGTGTGTGTGTCAAAATAAAAATATCTTAGCATTTCCCACGGTAATCCATGAATCAGCACAGGACGAGGTAAGGTAGCCTCCAAGAGCGCTCCCCCCCCCCCCCCCCAATCAAAAATACAACCACAATTGAGGGCAGTAGACACATTCTACCCCTCATCACCTGAGACTTGCTTTGTGGGTAGAGGGGGTAAACACCTGTCATTTATGTCAAAAAAACATTTTTTGTAAAATTCCTAATTTCCAAAATATAGTCAATTTTTTTAATGAACATTTTTGGAAATAATTTCAAAAATTCCATATTTTGTTCTAACTATTAAGGATATAAAAGCCATTGGTTTGAGTCTATACATGACTTTTTAGGATGATTAGTTTTCAAAATGTAGCCTACTTTCCAAATATTCTTTGGAAAAATTTGAAGAATATAATATTTTTTGACTGAGAGTAAGATAGACATAGTTGGAGTAGTATATGATTTTATATGATTTTTAGTTTAAACATATAGCCTACTTCCCCAGTTTACCTTTTTGAAAAATTTGAAAAATATATAATGTTTTTGACTAGGCGTGGAATAGAGTTGAGAGACAATCATTAACCTTAGAGTACTTTGGATTCTTGGAATTTTAGTGTGTTGTTGTTGCTTACAAAAATGGTGGTAAGCATTATGCTACCATAAAAAGGGCTGAGATACTTTCCAAAACCAAGAGAAAAATCCTCAAAATACATTGACAAAAATAACTTGTCAAATAAGCCATTACAAATAAGGTATTAACGTAAACCACCCAAAATAAGCCATCAACATTTGCCACCAACATATGCCACCACCATAAGCCACCATAAGCCACCAACATATGCCACCACCATAAGCCACCACCATAAGCCACCACCGTAAGCCACCAACATAAGCCACCAACATAATCCTTATCATAAGCCGATTGTAAAATGTTAAACACTTGCATAGTATTACATTTTAGGTAATGCAACATTCCCATACATATGCGCCATTAAACTTTTTGTTACGTCATGCGACAAGTTAAATCTTGTTAGAGTTCCAATCGTTAACCTTCGGCAGTCTCCGGAAATGTTCAGGAGATTGCGTATTTATGTGTGTACCGCTTTGTGCCGACAAGCGTTGTAGGTTACGTCATAATCTAAAAATAGAATTGAGTATTGGTATATATAAGAGACGCTACAAATGCATTCGATCAGTGCTTCGTGGTAGCTGAAAGTGTAAAGATGTCTCTCTCTAAAGTGTTTAGTGCCCCCCAACTTAAGGGGAACAGAATAAAGCCTACCAACGAGCGCTTTGGGTTGTGGTTGTTGTTGGAAAACCTGGATAATCTGGTTACAGACAATGGTAATATAAACTACACAGAAAACATGACACTCCTAAGTGATAAAAATGTTAATCTACTTACACCGATTACAGAGCCGTTTTGTGATAACATTATGGTGGTTAGGATATGTGACCAAGTGGACTGCCAAGAACAATTGGAAAATAGTAAGTCGGTGCTGCTAAAGAAAGAGGTGTGTGGTGCTTTCAACCTCTATTTACGTGGTAAATTCTCCAAGTTTATTTCTGCCAAACATGGTGTTAAGGCAAAGCTATCATTTCCTCTACTCAGCATCGAGTGTGCAATGGCACGGGGACTGAGGGCACAACTTGGGTAGAGAGGAATGGTTAACATTATGGAAAAGTATAAAAATCCTGTGGCTATACCATACAAAGTGGAGCTAGCAGATGTTAAATTAGATGTTCTGTTAGCCGAACTTCCAGAGATATTGCAGCAGCTTCGTGCTGAGGAGTTTTATCTTATGGATTTGGACATAACCCAAGATTTGGCTGGTGTTTTTAACAAGGCAGAGATGTGTGATTATCTAACATCGAATCACAACTTTTGTGTGCAAGGAGAGTATCGAGAAAAGTGTAATGTGATTGTGAACAATGATAAAACGGTTGGTATAGACTGTTTAACATGGATGAACTCTAATTCTAGAATAAAGATATATAACATATTTATATGTCAAATTACAAGTCCTGGTGTAAACAAAGTCATTGGAAACCATATTATAGACTTTATCCGATGTCTAGACACCCGCCTAAGGGAAACGATTACGTCTTCCTTAGCTAAAGAACATGGTATTACAAGACTAGAGGCAACAATTTACAACTACAAAATGGATACCCACTCAAAGATTGTGTTAGTGTATTTAAAGCCAACAAACATTACTTAAAAGAAGCGCCCATGTACTCGGTGCCAATTGCATCCATGTGGACCAAACTATCGGATAACCTACAAAATAATTGCTGTGTGGTTTTTAATAAAGTTTTGCAATTTGTCTATTGGGGTAATAAAAATACTCGGAAATTGACTGGTGTGCAAATCGAACTGCGCGATGGACAAGATCGGGAAAAAAATATAAACTATGCTCTCTCTGCCTATAGTTTTAATTACTTACCCGTAAACTTTGTAGAAATTGTTAACAATGATTCTGGAAACAACAATGTTCGCATTATACAAAAATGCTACATTAAACCTGGGGAAACATTCTTTTCTCAATCCAGGATATTGTTCTCCAAAATTTCCGCAAACATAAACATTAGCGAATTAGGATTGACTCCTACAAATAATATTCTTCCCCAGGTGTTGAGAAAAAGGACCAATAAAACTAACAGACTTAAACCATACCCTATTAAGGAAATTACCCCATTGAGTACAGTTAATGTACTATGTGTAAGGAAACGAGAATTAGAGTTGGAGGAAATTGAGATTTAAAAAAAGGAAAGTGGAGTATGTTGCCCTAAAGAAAGAGTACGAAGCAGTGTTGCAGAAAGAACAGGCGATTGTGAATGCAAGAAACAGGTTTACAGTTTACTTTAAACAAAGTCCCGGGCAAAATCTAAATGTGAGTGGAAAATACAAACTCTCAGCATTTACTGTTAATTACAAAGGAACTTATCCACGCGTTGGAGTGCTTGTAGAAAGTGAAAAATATAAACATGTGTGCTACTTAAGAGGATATTTAAAATCTATGTTTTTAAAGAGTCATGGTAATTTAGACTTGCTTAAAAAGGATGGATTTATTGTAACTCCATGTGATGGATTGGACATTGTGCATCTGGAAACTGAAAAACCGTTTGCAGAATTCAACACCAATGGAATGACTACATTTAATGGTAACTCCTTTGCTAAAATCAAGAATTTTAAGTTGTTCACAAGCATCCAAACAGACTATAGAGTAGAGTCGACAACGTATACGGAAGGTGACGTCGATCTGCTTAATAACATTACAATGCAGGAAATCAAAGGCCAAATAAAAATCCGAAAGTGTACCCGGTTAGAACGTCCGGAAAAAGGTACAGAACTAATTGTTAAGGGAATAAAACCAATAGTATATAGACATAAAGTTAGATATGTCTTGGAAATGGAAAATATTGACTCTTTGTTTATATCCAATTATTGGCTGGAAAAGGAACTAGAAGATTCGGATACAGATTTAAATTATCGGATCAAAATTAAGCTAGATGCTATTAAAACTACACCAAGCAAACATAAGGAAAGACTTGTGTTCTGTGTGTAAATATGCATGGGAAATCAAGGACATGGGCTCCCCTGTTCGTATAAACTAATGGATACAAAAGGGACCTAAAAGATTTAAGCAAAAATTTAAGTTAAAATCCATAAAATAAATATGGATATTATTACTAAAATAAAGAAAAGAGTGTATTATATGTAAACATTGTAGATATATATAATTAATAAAACTATTACATGGGCACCGCTTGTGTTTCTTGTTACCTACCTCACACTCATAATCCAATCGTTAACCTTCGACAGCCTCCGGCAATGCTCGGTGAGCGTGACCTTGAAAAGTAGCTGAAACTCGGTAGGAGAAAGTATAGTATGACCCGTTTCTTACCTATATGAACGACAAGACATCATTCAAAGCTATTTCAGCATGGGTCGACACAAACATATCGATGGCTTCTCTATCTTGGACAAACGTATTCTAAAATGTCCAAACAGTTGATTCGTGACAATGCCAATGTCATTGTTTTATTTCGCCAGGACGAGAGGAACAGCCGTCACATTTATAATGAACATGTGAATCCGGATATGACCTTTCAAATGTTTACAGAATTGTGTGGCAAGTGCTGTAACACACAACGTCATGCCTGTTTAGTGATTGACAAACAAAGTGAACTCAACCAAGGGCGGTATCGCTTAGGGTTTGATCATTTTATTGCTATTTAAGGCACTGAATCATTCCCTCTCAAGTCATTTGTCACGACACCATGGCGTTAGCAGAGAGTCAATTGAAAAAGCATATTATTAGAGCAAAAATACTATTCGCCAAAAGTTCTGTCAATTGAAACGATCACGTGCGGATCATGCTTTGTTTATTCAACAACATTTAGCCCCTCCGCTAAAAGCTATGTTGAAACCCTCTTTCAAGCCATCTGAAACGCTACCCACCGTTTCACAAGCCACTCAGACGCACCACAAGGACCCTGAGGAAGAGGAAGAGGAAGAGGAAGAGGAACAGGAAGATTTAACTAGTGTTAGCGAAGTTGAGGATGATGAGGAACAAGTGTTTACGCCTCAAAAAAAAAGGCATCACCCCTTGCAGAGCTTTTAAGAAAAAAGAAATCCTTGGTCATGGTCGAAACACCTTGCCCTTCCAGATCGTCTCCATTTTCAAAACTCTTGGTCACCCCTCAACATAAAGCTCAACTGAAAAACATTTTAATAAAATATTATGGATTATCACTGGATTCCTATTTCACCAATCTATTTATTGGAAACACAGATACCACGTATGGTGTTCGCTATGAGGATGATAGTTTTAAAATTGGTGATTAATCGATTAAATTTAGTCGTACTAAAGCTGTCATTAAAAAGATCAACTATAAATTAACACCAGGACTGTTAAAGCTACTATTCTATCGGACTCCCTCATCCCAAGATAATACGCTAGAGGACCTTGGTAAATATAAATCCATTTTATTGGACACCCATGCCCACAAAAGACAGTATGATTCCACTCAACAAGTGAATGCCAATATATCTCAAAAATATAAAACCATCATGGCAAAAATGTTCCCCACTTGTCAAAGTGGTCGTCGTAAAGTGTCCGCTTCGGGGGTGACATTTAAACCATTAAAATCCCTTGTGGATGTTACCTACTGGCACAATCCCAATAAACTCGTCCAGCGACTACAGCTGTTGCATGCTTCACGTCAAGCCGGCCATACTGGTCACGATTGGGAAAATCAAGAAATTGAGGAAGAACTTTGAAATGCCAAAATTATTGTTTAAGCCCTCACCCATTAAAATGGGTATTGCTCTTGAGTTGCATCGTCCAGCTAGACGTCACTATCAGCGACTCAAGGTGATTTCACAGGGTGTGGATGAACTTTGGCAAGCAGACTTGGTTGAAATGATTCCCTATGCTAACGTTAACGATGGTGTACGCTATATGTTGACGGTCATTGATGTTTATTCCAAAATGGCGTTTGTTGAACCGGTGCGTCGCAAGTCTGGCACACTAGTCACCAAGGCCTTTCAACATATTATTCAACAATCCAAACGTCAACCTCAGCTGCTACAAACTGATCAAGGAAAAGAATTTTTCAACAAGGATTTCTCTAGTTTTCTCAAATCTAAGGTATTCACCATTACACCACGTACAGCAATCTCAAAGCCAGCGTGGTCGAGCGGTTCAACTGAACATTGAAAACCCATATGTGGAAAGCGTTTACCGCTCAGGGCACTTATCGCTGGTTGGACATGTTACCTGAGCTAGTGTCACGTTCCAATGACACCAAACACAGAAACATTGGGACCAAGCCACGACCTGTGACCAAAAATATTCCACAACTGGATAAACTGTTTAACCCCATAAAAACAGCAGACCCTAAACGTCATCGCCTTAACATCGGGGACCATGTTCGTGTGAACAAATTCAAGTCCGTCTTCGACAAGGGCTACACACCAAATTGGGGGACTGAACTATTTCGAATTCGTCAAGTCAACCTGAACAGTCCAGTCACCTATTTACTTGAAGACCTCAACCATCAACCCTTAAAAGGCAGGTTTTATCTCCAAGAACTCCAAAAGACAGCGTTTCCTAAACATTACATTGTGGAAAAAGTGTTGAAACAAAAAGGAAATAAACTATATGTAAAATGGTTGGGATTTAGCTCAGCCTTTAATTCTTGGATTAATAAATTACATGTTGGGTGAACCTGTGTGCCTTGTATTTATTTATTTACTCATGTTGTACTTAACCTACAGCCCTATGTACAGTCCTCAGCTCCACATGTATTATGAGCAATACATATTTCTTTCTCTCTTCACCTGTGTTCTCTCTTACACCAACTCTCCCCTCTCCACCCCTTCACCTCCCACCACGGTCAAAACAGGTTGTTACTTGTTATCTCTTATCGTGCACGTGCACAGGTGAACATCTTTGTGTTAGGTTATATTACACATGATCTTGCATTTTCTCAAGTACGAACCAAAACAGGATGTGACTTGTTTCACAAGGAGGACGGTATTAATGTCATCTCACACGTGTTCACATGTATTTCGTCACTTTCCTTTCACATCGTTATCACATTATAGTAGTGGGGGCTGGTGAACAACGTCAGTTCAACACACGCAAATGTAGTTAGGTCCTTTGACATAATTTAAATAAATGCATGGGCTAGTCCGTAGGGACCAGTCCAAAGGGACTCATCCACAAGGACTCGTCCACAAGGACCTGTCAACAAGGACTCACCCACAAGGACTCGTCCACAAGGACCTGTAAACAAGGACTCGTCCACAAGGACTCGTCCACAAGGACCTGTCAACAAGGACTTGTCCACAAGGACTCGTTCACAAGGACTTGTCCACAAGGACTCGCCCACAATGACCTGTCAACAAGGTGTCGCCAACAATGCCCTGTCGACAATGACCCGTCCACAGGGAACCGCTCCCCCACCCTCTTACAAAAGCCATGAGTGGGCATGCATAAAAACAAAAAACAAGCATGTTAATTCATATTGGCTATCCACCGTATACATGTCTCTTGTGTAGAACAACGTTTAATTCCATATTGGCATTCAAACTCTCAAATGTTGCACTTGGAAACGAGATTTTCTAAAAAATTACAATTTTCACCCCTAGTAGGGGTAGGGTTTATTTTGAGGTGGAAATATGTTGTCCATTGGAAAGGGGGTGTCAGCCTGAGTTCAACAACACCTCATTAGTGAACATCCGACCATAAGTTCGAGAGATATCGCGTCGCCGCCGTCTTGTGAGGTGGGGAGGTGGAGGTGGATATAGAACTGTTACAAACACGGGTCCTTTTTGAAGGGAGTCATTTTTTTACGGGTCCCGGAGGACGGGTCCTTGTTGACGGGTCCCTGTGGGCGGGTCCCTTTGACATATTTTGGATAAAATGCATGGGCCAGTCCATAGGGATCAGTCCAAAGGACCCTCCCACAGGGACCCGTCAACAAGGACCCGTCCTCCGGGACCCGTAAAAAAATGACTCCCTACAAAAAGGACCCGTTCAAACGGGGCTAGTCAACAGGGACCAGTCCAAAGGGATATATCAACAGAGATCTATCAAAAGGGGTCAATCAACAGGGATCAATCAAAGGTTAAGTTAAGCTACGGCAGCCATTTTGGAACTTTTTGATCACACCTCGTAGGGTTAGACTAGGTTAAGTTAACCTACTGACGCCATCTTGGAACTTTATGATCACACCTCGTAGGTTTAGGTTAGGTTAGGTTAGGTTAGGCGAGGTTCAGTTAAGCTATGACCACCATCTTGAAAAATTTTTGATCGCACCTCGTAGGTTTAGGTTAAGTTAGGTTAGGTTAGGTTAGGTTAGGTTAAGTGATGCTACGGCCGCCATCTTGTTAGGTTAGGCTAGGTTAAGTTAAGCTACGGCCGCCATCTTGTTAGGTTAGGCTAGGTTAAGTTAAGCTACGGCCGCCATCTTGTGAGGTGGGGGGGAGGAGGTGGCATCTGAACTGTTACAAACACACTTTTTGTCCTAGGGACCTGAAATTTATTTTTGGGGTAGAGGGGGTAAAGACCTTTCATTTACGTTAAACAAACATTTTAGTAAAATTCTTAGTTTCCAAAATATAGATAATTTTGAAAATTGGACATTTTTGGGAAAAAATGAAAAATGTTAAGTTTTGTTCCAGCGATTAAGGACATAAAACAATTGGTTTGAGTCTATGTATGACTTTCTAGGATGATTAGTTTTCAAAATATCGCCTACTTTCAAATATGAACTTTTTTGGATTTTGTCTCAGAAACCTGGGACTTGGTTTATGGGTAGAGGGGGTAAATACCTGGCATTTATGTCAAACATACATTTTTGTAAAATTCCTAGTTTCAAAATATAGTCCATTTTTTAAAATGAACATTTTTTTAATATTGTCAAAAATTCCATATTTTATTCTAACTATTAAGGATATAAAAGCCATTGGTTTGAGTCTATATATGACTTTTTATGATGATTATTTTTCAAATTTTAGCCTACTTTCCAAATATTCTTTGGAAAAATCTGAAGAATATAATATTTTTTGACTGAGAGTAAGATAGACATAGGTGTTGGAGTTAGCATATGTTTTATATGATTTTTAGTTTAAACATATAGCCTACTTCCCCAGTTTACCTTTTTTGAAAAATTTGAAAAATATATAATGTTTTTGTCTAGGCGTGGAATAGAGTAGAGAGACAATCATTAACCTTAGAGTACTTTGGATTCTTGGAATTTTAGTGTGTTGTTGTTGCTTACAAAAATGGTGGTAAGCATTATGCTACCATAAAAAGGGCTGAGATACTTTCCAAGACCAAGAGAAAAATCCTCTAAATACATTGACAAAAATAACTTGTCAAATAAGCCATTACAAATAAGGTATTAACGTAAACCACCCAAAATAAGCCACCAACATTTGCCACCAACATATGCCACTACCATAAGCCACCATAAGCCACCAACATATGCCACCACCATAAGCCACCATAAGCCACCACCATAAGCCACCACCGTAAGCCACCAACATAAGCCACCAACATAATCCTTCATCATAAGCCGATTGTAAAATGTTAAACACTTTCATAGTATTACATTTTAGGTAATGCAACATTCCCATACAATTGCGCCATTAAAATTTTTGTTACGCCACGTGACAAGTTAAATCTTGTTAGAGTTCCAATCGTTAATCTTCGGCAGTCTCCGGAAATGTTCGGGAGATTGCGTATTTATGTGTGTACTGCTTTGTGCCGACAAGCGTTGTAGGTTACGTCATAATCTAAAAATAGAATTGAGTATTGGTATATATAAGAAACGCTACAAATGCATTCGATCAGTGCTTCGTGGTAGCTAAAAGTGTAAAGATGTCTCTCTCTAAAGTGTTTAGTGTCCCCCCAACTTAAGGGGAACAGAATAAAGCCTACCAACGAGCGCTTTGGGTTGTGGTTGTTGTTGGAAAACCTGGACAATCTGGTTACAGACATTGGTAATATAAACTACACAGAAAACATGACACTCCTAAGTGATAAAAATGTTAATCTACTTACACCCATTACAGAGCCGTTTTGTGATAACATTACGGTGGTTAGGATATGTGACCAAGTGGACTGCCAAGTACAATTGGAAAATAGTAAGTCGTGCTGCTAAAGAAAGAGGTGTGTGGTGCTTTCAACCTCTATTTACGTGGTAAATTCTCCAAGTTTATTTCTGCCAAACGTGGTGCTAAGGCAAAGCTACCATTTCCTCTACTCAACAACGAGTGTGCAATGGCACGGGGACTGAGGGCACAACTTGGGGAGAGAGGAAAGGTTAACATTATGGAAAAGTATAAAATCCTGTGGCTATACCATACAAAGTGGAGCTAGCTGATGTTAAATTAGATGTTCTGTTAGCCGAACTTCCAGAGATATTGCAACAGCTTCGTGCTGAGGAGTTTTATCTTATGGATTTGGACATAACCCAAGATTTGGCTGGTGTTTTTAACAAGGCGGAGAAGTGTGATTATCTAACATAGAATCACAACTTTTGTGTGCAAGGAGAGTATCGAGAAAAGTGTAATGTGATTGTGAACAATGATAAAACGGTTGGTATAGACTGTTTAACATGGATGAACTCTAATTCTAGAATAAAGATATATAACAAATTTTTATGTCAAATTACAAGTCCTGGAGTAAACAAAGTCATTGGAAACCATATTATAGACTTTATCCGATGTCCAGCCACCCGTCTAAGGGACACGTTTACGTCTTCCTTAGCTAAAGAACATGATATTACAAGAATAGAGGCAACAATTTACAACTACAAAATGGATGGTGTATTTGACCCACTCAAAGATTGTGTTAGTGTATTTAAAGCCAACAAACATTACTTAAAAGAAGCGCCCATGTACTCGGTGCCAATTGCATCCATGTGGACCAAACTATCGGATAACCTACAAAAATAGTTGCTGTGTGGTGTTTAACAAAGTTTTGCAATTTGTCTATTGGGGTAATAAAAATACTTGGAAATTGACTGGTGTGCAAATCGAACTGCGCGATGGACAAGATCGGGAAAAAATTATAAACTATGCTCTCTCTGCCTATAGTTTTAATTACTTACCCGTAAACTTTGTAGAAATTGTTAACAATGATTCTGGAAACAACAATGTTCGCATTATACAAAAATGCTACATTAAACCTGGGGAAACATTCTTTTCTCAATCCAGGATATTGTTCTCCAAAATTTCCGCAAACATAAACATTAGCGAATTAGGATTGACTCCTACAAATAATATTCTTCCCCAGGTGTTGAGAAAAAGGACCAATAAAACTAACAGACTTAAACCATACCCTATTAAGGAAATTACCCCATTGAGTACAGTTAATGTACTATGCGTAAGGAAACGAGAATTAGAGTTGGAGGAAATTGAGATTTAAAAAAAGGAAAGTGGAGTATGTTGCCCTAAAGAAAGAGTACGAAGCAGTGTTGCAGAAAGAACAGGCAATTGTGAATGCAGGAAACAGGTTTACAGTTTACTTTAAACAAAGTCCCGGGCAAAATCTAAATGTGAGTGGAAAATACAAACTCTCAGCATTTACTGTTAATTACAAAGGAACTTATCCACGCGTTGGAGTGCTTGTGGAAAGTGAAAAAATATAAACATGTGTGCTACTTAAGAGGATATTTAAATTCTATGTTTTTAAAGAGTCATGGTAATTTAGACTTGCTTAAAAAGGATGGATTTATTATAACTCCATGTGGTGGATTGGACATTGTGCATCTGGAAACTGAAAAACCGTTTGCAGAATTCAACACCAATGGAATGACTACATTTAATGGTAACTCCTTTGCTAAAATCGAGAATTTTAAGTTGTTCACAAGCATCCAAACAGACTATAGAGTAGAGTCGACAACGTATACGCAAGGTGACGTCGATCTGCTTAATAACATTACAATGCAGGAAATCAAAGGCCAAATAAAAATCCAAAAGTGTACCCGGTTAGAAGGTCTGGAAAAAGGTACAGAACTAATTGTTAAGGGAATTAAACCAATAGTATATAGACATAAAGTTAGATATGTCTTGGAAATGGAAAATATTGACTCTTTGTTTATATCCAATTATTGGCTGGAAAAGGAACTAGAAGATTCGGATACAGATTTAAATTATCGGATCAAAATTAAGCTAGATGCTATTAAAACTACACCAAGCAAACATAAGGGAAGACTTGTGTTCTGTGTGTAAATATGCATGGCAAATCAAGAACATGGGCTCCCCTGTTCGTATAAACTAATGGATACAAAAGGGACCTAAAAAGGTAAGCAAAAATTTAAGTTAAAATCCATAAAATAAATATGGATATTATTACTAAAATAAAGAAAAGAGTGTATTATATGTAAACATTGTAGATATACATAATTAATAAAACTATTGCATGGGCACCGCTTGTGTTTCTTGTTACCTACCTCACACTCATAATCCAATCGTTAACCTTCGACAGACAGCCTCCGGCAATGCTCGGTGAGCGTGACCTTGAAAAGTAGCTGAAACTCGGTAGCAGAAAGTATAGTATGACCCGTTTCTTACCTATATGATGGGTTATTGTTGACGGGTCATTGTTTGCGGGTCGTTGTTGACGAGTCCCTGTGGACGAGTCCTTGTTGACAGGTCATTGTTGACAGGTCATTGTTGACGAGTCATTGTTGACGGGTCCTTGTTGACGAGTCACGGGGGATGGGTCCTTGTGGACGAGTCCTTGTGGACGAGTCCTTGTTGATGAGTCCCTTTTGACTGATCCCTTTGGACCGGTTCATTTGGACTGGTTCCTACGGACTAGCCCATGAATTTAGTTAAATTATGTCGAAGGGCCTAACTACATTTTGCGTGTAAAGCTGTGTGTTGAACTGACGTTGTTCACTAATCCCCCACTAATATAATGTGATAACGATATGAAAGGAATGTGACGAAATACATGTGAACATACAAGGGATTTAACTTGGTGGATGGATGTGTTCTGACGAGTCATTTGTAGTTGAAAGAGAATAATACATGTTCTTAAGATGTTAAAACTGTGGAGATGGTATGTGCAGTAAGACGTCTTGTTATTTCCTGTGTCATATTACAGACATGGCAGAGAGCGCGCAGATCTGTTGCTATGACTAACGCTGCAGTAATTTGAAACCGCAAGTGTTCATGAAGACAATGGGTGATGATCATGCAACGTTAGCAGTTATTGGATATTACTCAGGTGTTCCTTCCGGTGTCATGTTGCTGACATGGCAGAGAGCGCACACTGCTGTTGCTATGACTGACGCTGCTGTAATTTGAAACCCCAGGTGTTGATCAAGACAATGGGTGATGATCATGCAAAGTCAGCAGTAATTGGATACCACACAGGTGTTCCTAGTGTACTTTGGACTCTCAGCTGTATTGGGAAAAGAATTGCAATGATCTGCAAAAAACTGCTGACACTAGCGATGAGAGTTTATATAAGAGAGGTGTCATATATTTCCCTACTGTCAGTCTTTATTACTCGCTTTGAGTGAACAGTGCTCTATTACTGCTCAAGAGTTGTAAAAAAGCCTTTTTGGTAGAACATCATTAAATTATTTTGCAAGGTAAGTACTTATTATTATTGGATTGTAGTCTTTTATTACTAATTGATGTTGAAGTTATTGATTGGAATGTATTTATTGATTGATGGATTGATTGATTGATTTGTTTACAGTTAATTGGGTACCTGTAGGTTACCAGATTCCTACAATCTGTTCATTCAGTGGCAGCAGTTGATAAATTATAAAGAGGTAAGTACCCCTCTAATAACTTTTAAACAGTTAGAGTGATATTTTCCAATGTTCACCACTACATAACAGTGAAAATGGTATTTTTGGCAGTCAAAAGTTGGAACTATTTGACCATGGTGTGTAAAGCTAATTTTGTAGGTTAGATTTTAATTACCGCTCTATTAAGTCTGAATTTTCATTTCTAGGTGTCAGTGACAGAGGGAATATTTAAAGACTTAACCCCAGTTCATCTAACATAACCTAACTTTACCTAACTTAACCTTGTCAAGTGACATGTTTTACAAGTTTAGACTAGCTTTATGACTGACTATGACGTCACACTTAGCTCACTTAACTGGTGGCTGCTGGTTTCTATCACGTGACATATTCTACAAGTTTAGACTTGTTTTAAGACTGGCTATGACGTCACACTTAGCTCGCTTAACTGGCGATCGCTGGTTTCTAACACGTGACATGTCCTACAAGTTTAAACTTGTTTTAAGACTGGCTATGACGTCACACTCAGCTCACTTAACTGACGATCGCTGGTTTCTATCACGTGACATGTTCTACAAGTTTAGACTTGTTTTAAGACTGGCTATGACGTCACACTTAGCTCACTTAACTGGCGATCGCTGGTTTCTATCACGTGACATGTTCTACAAGTTTAGACTTGCTTTAATACTGGCTATGACGTCACACTTAGCTCACTTAACTGGCGATCGCTGGTTTCTATAACGTGACATGTTCTACAAGTTTAGACTTGCTTTAAGACTGGCTATGACGTCACACCTAGCTCACTTAACTGGCGACCGCTGGCTTCTACCACTCTATCAAGTTCCAATGTTCACCGCTAGGTGTTAATGACAGTGGTATATAGTAACCCCAGTTTGAACTACATGAAGTTAGACTTGCTAGGAGTTCACAGATGATCGGTATAAATACCATGCTAAAACCATTGACTGGAATATAATTATAGTACATTATGCAACGAGCCTATAATGGCTATAATTAAGACACGAGTATTTTTATAAAACGAGCGTATGCGAGTTTTATAATTTCCATACGAGTGTCTTAATTACCATTATAGGCAAGTTACATAATGTACTATAATTATATTCCAGTCAATGGTTATAGCAGGGTATTTAAATCGATCGTCTGTGAACTCCTAGCAAGTCTCACTTCATGTAGTTCTAACTGGGGTTACTATATACCACTGTCACTGACACCTAGCGGTGAACATTGGAACTTGATAGAGTGGTATAAACCAGCGGTCGCCAGTTAAGTGAGCTAGGTGTGACGTCATAGCCAGTCTTAAAGCAAGTCTAAACTTGTAGAACATGTCACGTGATAGAAACCAGCGATCGCCAGTTAAGTGAGCTAAGTGTGACGTCATAGCCAGTCTTAAAACAAGTCTAAACTTGTAGAACATGTCACGTGATAGAAACCAGCGATCGTCAGTTAAGTGAGCTGAGTGTGACGTCATAGCCAGTCTTAAAACAAGTTTAAACTTGTAGGACATGTCACGTGTTAGAAACCAGCGATCGCCAGTTAAGCGAGCTAAGTGTGACGTCATAGCCAGTCTTAAAACAAGTCTAAACTTGTAGAATATGTCACGTGATAGAAACCAGCAGCCACCAGTTAAGTGAGCTAAGTGTGACGTCATAGTCAGTCATAAAGCAAGTCTAAACTTGTAAAACATGTCACTTGACAAGGTTAAGTTAGGTAAAGTTAGGTTATGTTAGGTGAACTGGGGTTAAGTCTTTAAATATTCCCTCTGTCACTGACACCTAGAAATGAAAATTCAGACTTAATAAAGCGGTAATCAAAATCTAACCTACAAAATTAGCTTTACACACCATGGTCAAGTAGTTCCAACTTTTGACTGCCAAATATTCCATTTTCACCGACATGTAGTGGTGAACATTGGAAAATATCACTCTAACTGTTTAAAAGTTATTAGAGGGGTACTTATCTTTTTATAATTTATCAACTGCTGTCACTGAATGAACAGATTGTAGGAATCTGGTAACCTACATGTACCCAATTAACTGTAAACAAATCAATCAATCAATCAATCAATAAATACATTCCAGTCAATAACTTCAACATCAATTAGTAATAAAAGACTACAATCCATTAATAATAAGTACTTACCTTGCAAAATAATTTAATGATTTTCTACCAAAAAGGCTTTTTTTTACAACTCTTGAGCAGTAATAGGGCACTGTTCACTCAAAGCTAGTAAAAAGACTGACATTAGGGAAATATATGACACCTCTCTTATATAAACTCTCATCGCTCGTGTCATCAGTTTTTTGCAGATCATTGCAGTTCCTTTCCCAAAACAGCTGAGAGTCCAAAGTGCACTAGGAACACCTGTGTGGTATTCAATTACGGCTGACTTTGCATGATCATCACCCATTGTCTTGATCAACACCTGGGGTTTCAAATTACTGCAGGAAGGAACACCTGTGTAATATCCAATAACTGCTAACTTTGCATGATCATCACCCATTGTCTTCATGAACACCTGAGGTTTCAAAATACTGCAGCGTTAGTCATAGCAACAGATCTGCGCGCTCTCTGCCATGTCTGTAATATGACACAGGAAATAACAAGACGTCTTACTGCACATACCATCTCCACAGTTTTAACTTCTTAAGAACATGTATTATTCTCTTTCAACTACAAATGACTCGTTAGAACACATCCATCCACCAAGTTAGATCCCTTGTATGTTCACATGTTTTTCGTCACTTTCCTTTCACATCGTTATCACATTATAGTAGCGGGGGATTAGTGAACAACGTCATTTCAACACACTGCTTTACACGCAAAATGTAGTTAGGCCCTTTGACATAATTTAACTAAATTCATGGGCTAGTCCGTAGGAACCAGTCCAAATTGACCGGTCCAAAGTGATCAGTCAAAAGGGATTTATCAACAAGGACTCGTCCACAAGGACCTGTCAACAAGGCCTCACCCACAAGGACTCGTCCACAAGGGCCTGTCCACAAGGACTCGTCCACAAGGACTCGTCCACAAGGACTTATCCACAAGGACTCGTCCACAAGGACTTGTCCACAAGGACTCGCCCATAATGACCTGTCAACAAGGACTCGTCAACAATGACCTGTCAACAATGACCCGTCCACAAGGAACCGCTCCCCCACCCTCTTACAAAAGCCATGATTGGGCATGCATAAAAACAAAAAACAAGCATGTTAATTCATATTGGCTATCCACCGTATACATGTTTCTTGTGTAGAACAACGTTTAATTCCATATTGGCATTCAAACTCTCACATGTTGCACTTGGAAAGCGAGATTTTCTAAAAAATTACAATTTTCACCCCTAGTAGGGGTAGGGTTTATTTTGGGGTGGAAATATGTTGTCCATTGGAAAGGGGGTGTCAGCCTGAGTTCAATAACACCCCATTTGTTAAAATCCGACCATAAGTTCGAGAGATATCGCGTCGCCGCCATCTTGTGAGGTGGGGAGGTGGAGGTGGATATAGAACTGTTACAAACACATAACTACTATGCCTTTCGGCGTCTGATCAAATTGTGTCTCAAACTACTCATCACCGATCAATTTATTAGAAACTGGCAGAATGGAGTGTGGTGGGGGCAATTTGAGAAAATTATCTGCAGTTTTCAACTCACAGACTTGGGACTAGTATAAAACTTCTTCTTTTTATCCAAACGTCTCAATTTACTCATGCGGATCCCATCGGATCGGCGGTTCTTCTGACACGTGTTTTCAGCGTCTTTTTTATGGCACGCACATCTCCGCGTGGGTCAGGCGTCCTCTCTCCTGATTCGACGATTCAATCGGGTATCGGTTGGAAATTCACCTCTGGCACGCCCATAATGACGCCAAATTTTATGCGCGTTCACTCTGAGTTCGGCCTTGAACTCGGCTTACTAGGTCGTCCCCAGGAATAGCTACCACGCCACCTCTGTCGCAAGCGTTGCAACACACTACTTGCCTTCCGTAGCCTGATTCAACATGCGCTGCCTGGATATAAGTAATAATAATAATAATAAAAATCATGAAGACTTATTGATCGGCAAATCTATAAGGGTTCATTTATCCTCAACAAGGTTTTGAAATCCGATGCAAGTGATTGATTTGGATTTTAAAAACATATCCACTGTTGTATAGATAACATCGCTTAAGTATCTCACTCGTTTGCCTGAGTGTGCATTCCACTGTCCCAATTAGTGTGCGCGCTTCTCGCTGCAATGTTCCCCTCTGAGATGTCATTCACCTGTCTCGCTAGACCTCCCCTCTCTCACTCACACATTTACAAATTCGCCAGGCCTGCCGTCTTGTTTACAAACAAGAGCTCGCTCTCCCAGGTACCACGTAGCCACGTGCATTTGAACATTTTCTAAGTTTGCACCAGAATTTGCAACGCTTAATTTTCTGCCTGCTGCCATGGCTCTCTTCTTCTTCTGCTCCCATCTTCTTCTTCTGCTACCATCTTCTTCACCATATTTCCAGACCCTTGCCTGAAACTTCGTCCCGCGAATTTCTTCTGCTATTTTTCCGCGTCTCCTCCTCTCTTGTCACCTTTTCTGCATCCTCGTTACTGTGATTGTCGGGATTTCTTCTGTTTTTCATGGCTCGTCCCCACTTCTCTTTTTCTGTTTCTTCTTCTGCATTTAATTCGTCCAGATATTTTTGCGACTCAGCGTAACGCTCGTTCCAATCATCACGGTAATCTCCCTGGTTTTCTTGCCGATAATTCCTCTGATTATTCCATCTACCGTCCCCGTTCCTCTGATATTGTCTATCCTGCCTGTGGTTTCCTCTCCAGTTGGTGTATTCTCGCTGGTACATCCTCTGATTATTATTGTTGTTCTGATTGTTGTAGTTATCAAGGCGATTTTGGAAGTTCCTATTATTATTATTATTGTTGTATTGGTTTCGACCGTCGAATTCCTGCCGTCTGGGCGTAAATTGTGTGCTAGTGGACTGCGTCTTCGTCTGATTGTCCTGACTTTGACCGTTTTGATGCCCCTGACCTATTTCTGCGGTATTCACGCATTCCATATTTCGTCTCCCGGTCTGTGGACTGATCATACTCGTTTCGTCTAAGTGGCGGAGAATCTCCTCGGCCTGAACTGCGGTTTTTATATTTCCTGCCACTAAAAATTGCTGTATGTTCATCGGAAGCTGTTTGCCGATAGTTAATACCATGTTTTCCTCTGACGGCGGTTAATCAAAATCTCAGATTTTTACTAGCTGCTGACTAAAAAGCTCAGAAAACCTTGTAGGGTGTGTACTATGGTATTTTCTGGTATATAAGTCCATCCTCAACCCCTGCTGCAGTGAAGGACTCCAACACTTCCTCAAAAATGCTTCTTTAAACTGGGCCATATCATTGAACGTATATTTGAAGCTTTGAAACCAGATTAAACTTGAGCCATCTAAAAATTTATCCACTAAACGAAGCTGTTTTGCGGGACTGACGTGTTGGTCATTAAAATAATCATCCAGCTGGCGAAGGAATGCTTTTGGAGTAGATCCTGAATTTTCCCTGAATTTGTCTGGTTTAAAATCATTTCCCCTAATGACTTGCATGACTTGGGCAGGTGTCACACGAGGTTGGGGGAGTTGACGTCTCCCCTCTGTAATTGTGGAATGTGTTGCAAGTTGTCTCTGGACTCTGATCTCGGCTCGTATCCTAAGCTAGCTTCGACCCTTCCGGACTTCCAATATTTCCATGTTTCCCTACTGGATTTTCTGAAGAGAATAAAGTGGCATTCTCTAAAGATCTTATCTCATTTTTAACGATGAGGTCCGCGTGTTCTTGAAACTTGGACTTGATACTTTCCTCCAGAGCCTGTATTCTAGAGTTATTCTCCCCTAGCCTCTGTAATATAGTCAGCCTATCCCCTTTAGTCTCATTCACCTGCTGTTCCCAATCTTTCCGGATTCTACTCTTCAAATTGTTCATTTTTTCTTCGTTGTTCTCCTGATTCTTCTCAAGCTGTTCCCCTATTTGATCTTGTATCTGCTTCTGAGTTTTAATTAATTGTTCTCCGATCTCTTTCTGATTCTTAATTAACTGTTCTCACATTTCTTCTCGTATTTGCTCTTGATTTTTACTTAACTGGTCTTCCAGGTTTTCGCGCAAGTGCATCCTTTCTTTCTCCGTTTTTATCTCCAGATTGTCAAGTTCCTTTATCAATCCTAACACATTGTTGTCGACTGAATTAATCTGCTCTTGTACATTTATATTTTTCGCCTCTGTCTGTAGAACTGCCCCTGTAATTCGTCCTGCGTGCTTTTAATCCCTGCCATATTGTTCACACATGCTGTCTCGATTTGTTTCAGTTTGACGGCTACCATTTCATCTACCTGTACTAGTTTGTCGTCAAATTTGGATTCTAGTTTCTTGATTTCGCCTAACTGTCTTGAATTATTCTCTGCCACCTCCCCCGCCAGTTTCTCTAGTTCTATTTTAGTACTTTGATTTATTTCAAGGGTTATCCTCTCTAACTGAACTGTTTGTAAAGTTGCCTGCTCCGATAACTTGTGGTTTAGTTCAACTAACTGTTTATTATTATCATCACTTTGTTCACGTAATTAAGTAGTTATGTTATTTAACTGTTTCTCACTATGCTCTCGCAACTCGTGTAATTGTTTGTCGGTATCCAATTTATGGATTTGCAATTGCACCGTAGTGTTACTGTTCACGTCATGTAATTGTTTATCACTATGTTCACGCAACTCGTGTAATTGTTTATCGCTATCCAATTTCTGGATTTGCAATTGCGCCGTAGTGTTACTGTTCACGTCATGTAATTGTTTATCACTCTGTTCATTCTTGCTTTTTAACTGTTCCTCCGTCTTTGCAGACAATTGCACAGACATCTGCTCCATCAACACTTTAATCTCCTCGATGCTAGCCATCGCAAAACACACGAATACACTCTGAGAAAATAGGGTCGTGCAATGGGATTTCAGTCGTACACACACACATGTCTTCATATTTAAATATTACATTGATTCTAATTTAAATAAATTATCAGAAATCATGCTCTTACTGAATAATGACTCTTATTTCCAAACAACAAATAACTCCCTTGTGATCTGCTTTTAAATTCCTAAATAACTGAATTTACGAAAAACACTTTAATTAACCGAAGTTTTTTAAATGTAATGCTTTTGACTGAGGTCGCTAAATATGCAAATTTTCTAATTTTAAGCTGGGCGCCAGAACAAGTTATCATCAAACACAATATCAACTTCTAACCTTGTTCAATATTTCTACCTTTAAGAACTCAATGATTTTACTGCGGTACAACTTCGCCTCAATTTACTGAATTTACTTTTGTCCTGCTAACCTGGCATCATTTCTCAGCGAAATAAGTATGAGGTCAACAAAACAACAACAACAACAACAAACCCCACTTGGGCAGCCATTTTTGATATATGAACCCTTGCGAAGAAGCATATGAGACTCGATTTCGGGGTTGTAACGGTCCATTTTCGTATAGTTGTTGTTAAGCGCTTCTTATAACATGCAGGGTAACATATAACAAAATAACACGCAGGAAAAAGTGAATACCAGGATTAAAACATATGAATTTAATTAACAGATCAACAAATTTACACTATTTACAGCAAAAAACACAAGGACTCCCAAAATGACACCCACTTGAATTAATAAAAAAAATGCCAAACTAGGCCTGATCTCAGGAGAGATCTTAAATATCTGGACCAAATGTCCCAAATTACTGCAATGACCTGTGCGTGTGCGGCTTTTCTACATGCGGTACGATGTGTACAATTAATGCGAGATCCGTTACCATCCAGTAAACTTTCAGGGGACGAATATGCATTGTCTTAGAGCTAGACAGACACTAGGAACACAAACTACACACTATTTAAACTATCCGACACCCCCTACGCTGAATAAGACAAAAATAATAATTTCCGCATGAAATTTGAATAAAAGAATTGCCGTAGCAATCAACACTAACGCCTAGAAATTAGGACTTTTAAATCAACACAAGTAAATCAACACGTGACCAAACAAGAAAAATACACACATGGCCGCTTGCCATTTTTACATGAAATACTAAATACACCCGACGGTGTCACAACAAACAAACAACAACATATAAGCAAATGAAATGAGTCACAGAAATCACTAGGCTCAAGCCAACATTTACATCATAACAACAAATATTTCATTTCATACGATATGCGGTAATTCGTAACGGACATGGCGAACTCCCAAATTAATATTATGATCCAATGATCATTAAAAGAACAGGTTTGCTACAGATAGCTTAAGGGGTCAGTCGGTCGTAGCTGGACTGCCTAAACGATGAACAATCAGACCTAGACGGGCGCAAAGTGGAATCTGCAACATCTGTCAACCCACGTGTCAAAATACCTCGACCTGGCGTAGCAATGGCTTGAGTCTCGAAGAAGCGTGCTCCAAATAGCACATAATAAGCGTGTGTGTCAAAATAAAAATATCTTAGCATTTCCCACGGAAATCCAAGAATCAGCACAGGACAAGGTAAGGTAGTCTCCAAAAGCGCTCCCCCCCCCCGTCCAATCAAATATACAACTAAAATTGAGGGCAGTAGACACATTCTACCCCTCATCACGAAGAACCAAATACACACACATTGACACGATACACACACCAGAATCTCACGTATGGGTTTGACAGAAACCTGAAATAAAAGACATAAATATTTCCACCGACTTGCATTCCCAGTCTAGTACTTTACAGAAGAACCTGAAAAGGGATATAAAAGAACTCAAAATATAGAACTAAGGTGTTCTACAGTGACATCTTAACGTGTTGCGCTCGGCAACCCTAGTATGAATAGAAACCTGTTCGTAAAACATCTAACAACTTTAACCCGCTTCTCCTACTAAAAATGAATTTGAATACAGCACCATTTATCGCCCATGACGAACTCAGCATTCGCATGAATAAAATCCAAATGCACGCGCCGCGCATACTAATAATGACTCATAAGAAAAAATATACAATCACACAAAATTTTGGCCACGTGCCAACGTACATTTAAAAGAAAAGAGTGTCGGCGCACGAAATCTAAAATACACAAGAAAAACCACGAATAAAATTATTTACACGTTCCCGCGTCTAATCTAGCTACATATTGAATATATCAATGGTTTGTACATCACCGTCCAGCTTGCAGAAAATCAACCTCCATCCCAGAGTATTTCCCACGGGAAAATTACTCCGTCATCGTCGACATTCTGGTAGAGGCGTAGCACATCATCCCACCAATCGACCTTGCTGTAAACATCTTGGTGTGGCTTCTTAAAAAGAAATGTTCAAAATTAAAACTCTACCCTGCTAAAATCGCTATGAGCTACTGAATTTCACTCAAGAGTCCTGGGCGATTTTTCCACGTCGAACTGGCCCTATCTAAGCATTTGCTTAATTCACACGCACATATGCATCGCACAAAAAATATAACACAAAATATTAGAAAAAAATATTACAGTCTAGTCAGCCACGCAGCTGGCATTTAAAAGTCTCTCAAATTACATATGCCGAGTAGCGCTTATCTGAACTAGAGATCTCCACTCCACTTGGCATGAACTCTGCTCCCTAGAGCACAATAAAATGTTCGTTCAAACTGACGTGATCTATGCTCACCAGAGCCTGATAAAATTGTGTCTCAAACTGGCGTGAACTATGCCTTTAGGCGCCTGACCAAATTGTGTCTCAAACTACTCATCACCGATCAATTTATTAGAAACTGTCAGAATGGAGTGGGGTGGGGGCAATTTGAGAGGATTCTCCGCAGTTTTCAAGTCACAGACTTGGGACTAGTATCAAACTTCTTCTTTTTATCCGAACGTCTCAATGCACTCATGCGGAATCCCATCGGATCGGCGGTTCTTCTGACACGTGTTTTCAGCGTCTTTTTTATGGCACGCACATCTCCGCATGGGTCAGGCGTCCTCTCTCCTGATTCGGCGATTCAATCGGGTATCGGTTGGAAATTCACCTCTGGCACGCCCATAATGACGCCAAATTTTATGCGCGTTCACTCTGAGTTCGACCTTTAACTCGGCTTACTAGGTCGTCCCCAGGAATAGCTACTACGCCACCTCTGTCGCAAGCGTTGCAACACACTACTTGCCTTCCGTAGCCTGCTTCAACATGCGCTGCCTGGATATAAGTAATAATAATAATAAAAATCATGAAGACTTAATAAATAATAAATAATAAATAGCCTTACAAATCCCATAAGGGCTATAGCCTCCTGCTTTGCAGGGAATTGCTCAGTTTTAACTCATCAGGTGAGCAAGTCCTGAGGAGCATTCGGGGTTATTCTTTCTGATTGGGCCTTCTATATAGATGTGCAGCTGATTAAAGATTAAGTAAATTATATTACGCTGGCATAACATTCGCTACAACAGTCTTCATTTCTGAGTCTGGCGATATCCAGGCCTCAAATATTCATTAGTATTACGGAAATCATAATAGCCATCAACCAATATCTGGGAGCTTCCCATTGCCACTAAGCACAAAGCTTACCCTGTCTAAGCACTTGAACAATGACATGAACTGCCAAGTCTTCACTCTTCAGTAAAATCTACGTATATTGAACCGTTTCAAATAGGTCTTTTTAAAATGTAATACAAAACCTTACCGGTGGAGTTTTAACATCTAGTTTGGATGTAGATACCTATACACGTTCTTTAACATCCCACAAATCATTCACTATGTTGTGCACATGTGGTCCCGGAACGAATTAACAAGGGTTTCGCAAGATAGTCGAACCTTTTGAATTCCTTGTAACAGGTGATGCAGTAAGGTTATTTTCCCTAGTGAACACGATGTTGTTTCCTCAAATTAGAGGGCGAGACAATGCGGTCTCATCCCTGAGTGAACGACAAAATGTTCCATTAGCTCTGTCCGCCGTGCAAATGACTTCTCACATGTGCTACAAGCGTATTACTTCACTCCAGTATGAACAACAGTGTGCTACTTGAGGTCACCGCTCTGTGAGAAGCCTTTATTGCACACCAGAGATATGTACCGCTTTGCTGCATGCCCACTGGACGGTGTCTATCTAGTTGATGCTTTGTTTTATTGGTCACTGCATGCTAGTCTCCCTAGGTCTTTCCACTCCTGCCTCATCTTCGCTGTTCTTGTCCATTGTTTTCCTCCCCATTTTATGAACCAGTCTGCCCATCTGATTCTTTGTCTCCCAACGTTTCGTCTTCCTGTTCTTGGGTCCCACATCGTCATTTTGTACGTCCATCGGTTAGGATCTAATATCGCTACATGTCCACCCCATCTCCATTTGAGCTGGTCTGCTGATGTCATAGCGTCTTTCATGCCGGTTCTCCTTCTTAAATCTTCGTTCCGTATTCTATCTCTCAATGAGACATGAAGTATCTTCCTTTCCATTTTCCGTTGACATCTCTGGATCATTTGTCTTTGTTTCGATGTTAATGCCCAAGTTTGGCAACCATATAGTAACACCGGTATAACGCATTTTTTAAAGTGAGTTTTTGGGTCTTGTCAGCCAGTAAAAACTTTAGGGACCAAAAGCTCTTCCATGCTTGCCCTATTCTTCGTTTGACCTCTTTCTCTGAACGACTTGAAAATGACATGTTCTGACCGAGATATACATATTCTTCAACATATTCCAGTGTTTCTCCGTTCACATTAATTGGGGATTCTAATGCATTGGTCATCAGCTTCGTTTTCTTCGGGTTCATTGTAAGGCCCACGTCATTACATGTTTTGTCTAATTCTTTTATCATTTGTTCCAGCTCTTTCGCTGATTCAGCCACCAAAACAATGTCGTCTGCGAACCGTAAATGGGTTTTGTCCCATCGATTCTGATGCCATATTTTTCTTCCCAGTCAAGTTTTCTAAACTGATTTTCCAGCGAACAGGTCAATAATTTTGGTGAGAGGGGTCTCCCTGTTTTACTCCCCTTTCTATCATGATGTTACATCCTTCTCTTTCTGTCTTTATTCTGGCTTGGTTACCGTCGTAGAGTTTGCATAGGAGTCTAACGAATTTGTTTGGGATGCCTTGTTTTTCCAGTGCTTCTAAGACGCTTTCCTGTTCTACGGAGTCAAATGCTTTGTTGTAATCCACAAATGCTATATACACCTCTAGATTAAATTCCTGAACTTTCTCCATGAGTTGATTTATTGTTTGCAAGTGGTCTGATGTACTGAAACTCTTTCTGAATCCTGCTTGCTCTATCGGTTGCTGTTCGTCCAGTGCCTTTGTCATTCTATTGGTTAGGATCTTCATAAATAGCTTGTAGAGGTTTACAATTAGGTTGATCGGTCTGTAGTTGTTTATGTCGTCCTTGGCTCCCTTTTTGTGTAGAAGTATGATAATGCTTTGTTTCCACTGCATTGGTATGTCTTCTGATGTGAGTATGGTATTAAATAATGTTGCGATGACTGGGATTAGGTCTTCTTCACCCCATTTTAGAAATTCATTGTAAATTCCATCTTCACCTGGGCATTTTTCGGTTTTCGTTTGTCGAATGGTTGCTCTTACTTCACTGGGTAGTATTGGAGGTGTTTCTTCCTCTAGGTTTTCTTCTGATGTATTCTGGTCCTGATGCAAGTTGGATCTTTGAGAGTTACTTGAGTATAGTGTTCTATAGAACTCTGTCGCTTGCGTCATTATCTCTTCTCTTGAGGCTTGTCTTTTTTTCGTTGTTTTCTTTTACTCCCAGTATCCAATGTTTGGCTGGAGTTAATTCTTTTCGAAACTTCTTTATTGATTTTGTGGTATCCATGATTTCCTTGACCACTTAAGTGTTGGGTTCTCTGATGTCTCTTCGGATTTCCCTTTTTGATTGTTTATTGACTTCCGCATATTCCAGCTTTTTGTATTGATCGGCAAATCAATAAGGGTTCAATACCTATTAGTACTTTTATTTTATAGATGTAAATTATGACGTGTCCTATATCAAAAATGTATTGTATACATGTATTTGATCAAATGGAATTAATAAAACTATCTATCTAGCAAGATACTACGTTCCTGATCACGAATGCGAAGCTGTTTCCTACCCTATCCATACTTCTCTGAGTAAGCTTACCTTGCGTAGCTCGACTGCAGTCAATACTCATGCTGTTCCGGTAATGTGTCCTGAGGATGGGTGTAATGTAGATTTTAACCTCCCCAAGTATGGAGGTCCTAGGCCAAAATTCCATCTTCTTCCGATTTCGGTTCTCCCCTTCTTGAGTCCGATTCTAAGCGTAGTGATATAAACCAGCGTGCTCCTTGTTTCCCGCCTCGCGGTGTCCGGGACTTATGTGCGTCTGCCAGTTGAACGACCCAGCCAGAAGTGTCTGTGCCTAGTGTACCTACGTAAAATCCCATGAGAACATCTGTTTCTCCGTCGGTCCCTATGTGCCATCGGTTGGCGCCTATGATGCCTACCGAGACTACAGTGTCCTCCGGTGAGATACAATCTGTTCCTGCTCAGTTGCACCCTACTTGCGCAAGTTGTGTCAAGTGTATACATAATTCAGGTCACGCTGGTGAGGCGCAGAGTGTGGCACGCATGTCAGTTACGACAACGCTGCCATTGTATTCATATTATATGGGGAAGGCTCCTGTAAAGGTTTCTGATTCATGCGCTTTACGCACGGTTACCCGTCAAATTAATCTGGTTGCTCAAGGACCCCAAGGGTCATCATGTAATTGTGTTGTTGCTGGTCTCCCGCGTTAACTTCTTATTCTCATTCGAGTCAGTCTCCACGTGAGGCGAAACGTGATGGACTCGTTCGCCTGTTGATTTGAAAGACACTGCTACCCGTCCTGTGCCTGTTGGTCCGGAGCGTTCAGTGTTCTCGAACGCTAGTTTCGGTAACCTAAACCAACCGTTGAGTGCATCGCTCACTAACCTCAAAGAATTCAACACTGATTCTTGAGAGAGATAGTCGAGATTAGGGAGTATGCGGATGTCTTCGGTTTCTCTGAAGGCCAAGTGATTCAGTTGTTTTTTCCCTACACGTCAGGTGTCATGCGTTCATCAATACAACAATATTTTAATCGTGTGCAGCGTCTCGGAGAAAGCTTAAATACTTATGTTCAAGACATCAGGAATTATGCAACGGGTTTTGCATTAGGGTTTTCTGAAAACGAAATTGTGTCCTCTATCGTCGATGGGATAGCCCATGATTATCGGTCCTATCTCAGTTTAGGGTCCCGACCCACCACTTTCCAAGAATTGAGTACTACTGCCATTTCTGCGGAAGCTGTTCGATATGCTGACTTGCAGAGAGTCGCTAATGTTCCTCCCCTGCACCCCGTTTCCTACGACCGACCCGTCCTTCTGCTCCCGGTAATAGTCGTTGTTATAATTGCAAATCCGTGGGTCATGTTGCCAGATTCTGTCCTCAACCTAGATGTTCCTATAATTGACTATTATGTGCCAGGATCCAGGCTGAGCCTGTGCCCTGCGTCCTGGTCCCAATAACTCTCTTTCTGATGAATCTGTTATGTCAAGTTTTCCTGCTCATGTATGTAATGTTTGTGAAGGTGACGTACCTGTTATGCCGAGATTTCTGATGAATCTGTTATGTCAAGTTTTCCTGTTCATGTAAGTAATGTTTGTGAAGTTGATGAAACTGTTATATCAAGTTTTCCTGTTCATGTAAGCAATGTTTGTGAAGGCGACGAAACTGTTATGGCAAGTTTTCCTGTTCATGTAAGTGATGTTGGTGAGGGTAACGAACCTAATTGTGTTCCTTTCGGAGTGGACCGTGATACATCAGGAAACATTCTGTGTATTGATTCTTGCAATAAGTTTTCTACGGTTTCTCGTTCTTCTTCCCCGGTCATTGACGTGTTGATAAATAACGAGCCTGTCTGTGCTCTTCTCGATTCTGGAAGTGTTGTGTCGCTGATGAGCGAAAGAGGGTATGATTCCATAAATACAGTATGTAACTTCTCTAAAATGCATCCCTTTCAAACCAGACTTGTGTCAGCGAACTGCTCGCCACTAGATGTGCTTTGCAGTTTCGCAATTGTAATTCGGGTCCAAGGCTTTATTTGGAAAATTTCTGTGTGGGCAGTTAAAAATCTTTCATGTCTGTTGATCCACGGCACACATTTCATGCCTTCTGTGGGATTAATTCTTGATCTCCAAGCGGAGACTTTCAAATTCAGCTTTCGACCCAAACTTAAATTTAGCTTCCATGTTCCCCTTTTGCAGCGATTGGGGAGTTCAGAGAACAATACCTCTAGTCCTATCTGTATTGAGACATTAGATCGGAGCCACTTAAGCGATTCCCAGGCGGATATGATTCGGAACTTGGGACGGGAATACCTCAGGTGATTACTGTAGAGTTGGGTGTGACCAACCTGTTAGAATACAAGATCAAACTCCCGATAACATACCTGTCCGTCACCCTCCCTAACGTTTGGCTCCGCCCAAGATGAAGGTTCTCAAGGAGATCATTGATCAGATGGTTGCTGATGGTGTAATCAGTTCGTTTACTTCGGCATACTCGTCCCCGATGTTTCTTGTACCCAAACCTGATGGTGGTTTTCGGCTCGTCGTGGACTACCGAAGATTGAACCAGAAAGTAGTCCTTCATTCTATTCCCTTGCCTGAACTCCATTCTTGTTTCTCTTGGTTTCATAAGGCCAAGTTTTTCACATTTCTCGATTTGAAGAAAGCTTACAACCGGGTCCCCATGGCCGAGGAATCAAACATATCACGGCGTTCACCACTGATTGGAACCTCTACCATTTTAATCTTTTGCTCTTCGGTTTGTCGACAGGCGGAGCTTTGTTGAGCCGCTTGCTAGATTAGGTCTTCTCCGGTGTAAAGTTTGACTTCCTTTATCACTATTTGAACGACGTTGTTATTTACAGTGAGACGTTTGAAGACCACGTGAAACACATTCATGCAGTCTTGGAAAGATTGAAGCGTGCTGATCTCACTGTAAATCTATCCAAGGTTTCCTTTGCGAAATCGGAAATTTCTTTTCTAGGTCATCTTGTGTCAGCCACCGGTGTGTCCGTTGATCAGTCCCGGACACAGAGCATCCGTGATTTGAAACCTCCTATAAATGTAAAGGACGTGGCCCGTTTCGTCGAGATGGTTAACTTCTTTTGGAAGTTCATTCCTAATTTTGCACAGCGTGCACTTACGTTGAACACTCTCCGTCGTAAAGACGTTATATTTTGTTGGGGCCCTTCTCAGAAGGCTGCTCTCGAAGCCCTCAAACTCGCCCTGTGTAATACCCCTGTTCTTGGTATGCCCGATTTTTCCAAACCTTTCATAGTGCAAACCGATATTCGTCTTCTGGAATCGCTGGTGTTCTACTCCAGGAAGGAGAATTGGGGAGGCAACCTATTTGTTATGTGTCTCGTTAACTCTGTCCCGTCGAAGCGAAGTACTCTGTGTATGATGTGCTGTGGCAGTTTGTTACAGTTATTATAAAGTTGGAAGTGACGTGTCGTTTTTCACGATGCCAAAAGGCGCATGCCTTCGCAATCAGTGGAGTGCTGCATGCAAGCGAAAATATAATTTCAACCCTCAAACAAGTAGGATATGTTCCCTCCACTTTAAGAGTGAAGGCTTCGAATTAAACTACAGGGCTGATTTGCTTAATATAAAGCCAGGATTTCCGAGGAGTCAAAAACCAAATGGTAAGTGAGCCTAGCAGGCCTACTCTTAGGTTTTGATGACCTACTAGGATGATTTTAAAGCTGTTAATATTTTTGACATATTTCGTACATGGTATTTTAGTGGTGCTTTCAAAATACAATGGCTCTATTATCAAGTCATAAATGTAAAGGGGAGGGTTAGCTTAATATTTATTTTAAAAATACACTTGCTACATTACTACATACAACCCACATGAACTTTGTTACCCTGATATTACTTCCAGCTGTGCCTACACTACATTTAACTCCAGATCACACCAATATAGGAGAGTCATCATTAAGGAAGCAAAGATTAATAAAAATGAACCAGAGGACATTGTTTCAAGATCTACTCATAGAAGAGAGTGAACAAAATTCAGTGAGTGAACCAGAAGCACCACTTCAAACCCAGGCAGATGACAACAGGTATACAATTCTTCTTGAGAATTACAACAGGGTTTTAGAAGAAAGTGAACAGTTAAGAAAGCAATGTTTACAAAATAGAGCACAAATTATTGATAACCAGAAGCAAATTTAGAAACTAGAAAAAACAGTTGAAGAATTATCAGCTAAATTGGAAAATACCTCTCAGATAGTACTGAACCAGCAAGTCATTGGTACATTCTCAGGGGTGCTGAGTAAATGTCAATTAGATATCATCATCAATAAAAAGAAGCACGTTAAATGGACATCAGATGATATTTCAACTGCACTTACCATCAGATATTTCAGCAAACGATGTTACATTTACCTCAGGCAAAAGCTACATTACCCTCTACCAGGAATTTCTTCATTGCAGAGATGGGCTTCAAGTTTAAATTTGAGACAAGGGATTCTGGCTGATGTAATTCGTGCAATGGAAGTTACAGGCTACACTATGAATAGTTTTGAAAAACAGCAGTTCTCTCTTATGATGAAATGAAAGTGGCAGCTACATGTGATTATGATCAAAAAGAGGATGAAATAGTAGGTCCTCATTCATACATGCAAGTTATTATGGCTAGAGGGCTTTTTTTCCAACTGGAAACAGCCTGTGTACCTCGATTTTGACTCTAAAATGACTAAGGATATGCTTGACCGAGTGACTACCGAGCTTGACAACGTTGGGTGCAATGTGGTTGCCTGTGTGAGTGACTGTGGAGGTGGGAACATGGGCTTGTGTAGGGAATTGTCTACCTCAGTGAACTGCTTTTCTTACAACCGCCCAGTAAATCAACAGCCTATATACTTTTTCGCAGGTGCACACCATTTGCTAAAACTTATCAGGAACTTGTTCTCGGATTATGGCTATATTCTTGAAAACGGACAGAAAGTTACCATGCAAGCTGCCCTCTGGGTGTCAAATAACAAAGCTTGCACCCGGCACTCGAGGCCATACGATATTATTATAGACCAAATTTACGCGCGAGAATTTTTGAAAAATCGGGAGATTTAATACTTTAAGCGGGAGGGCGGGAGAAATGATGTAAAATCGGGAGTCTCCCCTAAATCGGAAAAGTTGGCAGGTATGAAGAAATGAAACGAAAATTACGATGGGCGGGGGTCGTCTCATCATCACCTAGTGACAATTAAGTAATGAAATGAAAAATATTACTTGGTACCCGCCTGGAAATATTCCCGCGGGCACCCATATCTGGGACCGTAAAACTCGATGTCCGGAATCGAGGCAAATGACGCTGCAGCGTTATCTGTGAGCCATGTATGGAAACAACACGATGTATAATAATGTCGGTAGGCCTAGGTCAAGTATCGTATTCGTTTCCCATTAACGCACAGTCATATAATAGAATATTCAATATTGAAAACTGGCAAGAAATGGACTGATGAATGAAAAGCAGAACGCAATACACTGAAGAGCGATTTCCTTCCATTGCACTATGGATACGTCTCCTCATATGTTACGTTTTCAGCATTCTACTCTACGGCGTCGAAGCATGGACATTAACTGAAACCATGTGCAAGAAGCTACACTCATTTGAAATGTGGACGTATCGAAGGATGCTGACGATACCTTGGACAGCCAAAATTACCAATTTAGAAGTTTTGCAGCGTATGAAGAAAAAACTCGACAACTTAAGCCAGTGGTTTGGGGTGACAAGGCTCAACTGTTCAGATCATGCTACTGATCGCGAACGTCCTGAGAGGACACGGCACTTGAAGAAGATCATTTGCTAAGCAGCAGTGTTTACAGTCATCTTTGGTTGAGTAGTTAAAGTTGCTAACTCCTACCCGGTAGGCCGGGGTTCGATTCCCGACGAAAAGGATTTTTAAACTTGATTTGTATTATATTTATTGTTTTTTAATCACTCAACCGTTATAATATGAAGCAAACATAGTGTACATTTTGCTAACGATTTCGCTTGTAAATCACTAGTGTCCCAAACTTGGATAAAAGTCGTTCGCAAGTTTAGCGAGTGTTGGGACGGATCGTGACGTCACCGTGGAGAGTCGGCCGTGGTCCGTCGAGTCTTTCGCACGGGTTACTCGTTCATGCTCGGAACCGCTAGGTTCGATTTCGTGAGTCAAGCGTCACTCGCGCACATCACTAATTTATACCACAAATGTTGGAAAATGAAGCCTATATTTTTGAGCAAGGCTCAAGTAAAGTTAAATAGTTGTAAAAACTGCTGATTATTTCATTTAAATTGGTAACCGATGTTTTTTTTATTAGAAAGCGGATACAATTCGCAAGAATTAATCGAATTATTAATATTATAGATTAATACCGGTACATTACGACAATGCTACGCTTAACCACTTGGGCAATTGAAGCCAGAATATGACGATTTTAAACCAGATATGAATGGGTAGCGTATTAAACATTTATTTTGCGAGGAAATGTAGAAGGAGGATTCTCTGAGAATGATGAACATTCGTTTGGAATGAAGAAGAGAAGAGAAGTATAAATAATGTAGCGTTGTCAATACGGTAATTGTACAGAAGTTTATAAATATTAGTTCTAGTGTTCATAGCATTTGATATATTAGAAGATCAGCTGATTGTGTTAGAAACTTCAAAGAAATAAGGAGTCATTGTATGGATTAAAAAAATGAATGTGCATTTAAATGCACAGGAAGTGCAGGATGTTCCTTAATTAGTGTATTTTTTATTATTCGTAAAAATCAATATTTCTTGCTATTTTATTTTATTTTGATACTCCTAGAAATGGTAGGAATCCACATGAATCAGCTGATAGTTATTGTTGATTTAAGGGGCAGAACTACGAGGTCATCTGCCCCTAATCAGCCGATAACAGAACAGTGAGGTCACAGACCGAATTTAGGTTTTTTAGCATTATTAATATTTTATTATTTACGATTATTTAATAATTTACCGTATTTCTTTAGTTAGGTTTAGGAGTGTTAATATCATTTGTACTTGTTTTCTGTTAATGAACTTGCGAGCACGCTGTGTTTTGCTCGTCCTTTTCTAGAAATTCCATCTTATATTTACCACAGTTCGCAAGATGATGAACGATGGAGATAGGCGCCCACTTTTCATCCCATAGTTTCCCGAGATTTAGGAATCTCATGCTCGAGCAAAGTTAGATTTCTGTGTTTTAGGTAATTCCTTTGTTCACCATCACTTTCCATCTTTAAACATATATTTGAAAATGAGCTACTTGTCAGCGTTACACTGGAGTTGTTTTGCCGGGGACTCTAGTGCTTCTGCGGTCCTTTTTACAGCTGTTTATTGACAAGTACCGAGGAGGCTCGGGATCATTTACGAGTACAGTACAGATCCAATAACATGTTTCCCTTATTATGCTGTGTCTTGTTTCCGGCGGGGTGTGTTTTCTAGTTGAGTGAAGAGGGGTGAACTCTCCATGAATGTGGGTTCGTTTCAATTATTGGGGTTGTTTATTTTTGCCAAGGGTATCTCGATTGCTTCCTTTATAAGTCAAGAGCTCTCCCTTTTGGTTTGTGATGAATAATTTTTAAGTCGGTTTCAATGTTAGTGAAACTGTGTCCCGCATTGCACATGTGTTCGCATAAGGCAGAGCACGTCCCGTATTTTATCGCATTTTTGTGTTCATTGCAGCGTGAGTCCATTCTTCTCCCACTCTGTCCGATGTAATTTGCTTGACACCCTGTGTCTTGGCACGTAATGGAATATACCCTTAGAATACGAGTCTTGTTTATTTAGATTACTATTGTGCAGATGCTTTCCGGTTGTGTAATTCGTTGTAAATGCTATTTTTATACATTGTTGTGTGAACAGATTGGTGATTTTATATGTATTCGCATTCACATAATTGAAATTGAAGTTTATATTTTGATTGCGTTCGAAAAGAGAAGTATGGTATTAAGTGTATAAATAATTCAGGTATTCTATTTCAGACACTAGGAAAGTAATTGTAACTCCCTGTCGAATCTAATTGGGCATTTGACCAACTGAAAAGCCTCTACTAATAGCTTTGCCTTTAGCCTACATCAATTTTAACAGTTTCTTTTTAAATGACAACTTTTGTTATTTTCTCTTTACTGTGCTTATCAACTTATTTTTTTCAAGATTATTTAGTGAATACTTAATTTCCCGGTTCCAGTGATCTGGGTCAGGGCGTGAATCAAGGACCTCCATCCGAGGCCTCGACTCACACACCATCATATTTAGGCTATTTGTACGATGGGTTTGCCACACCCAAAAGTTTAATGAATACTATCCAGTTTTATAATACGTATATACACTTTTTCGAATGCACATGCTGTTACTAATTTTTACAAGTAAGCTTTCAGAGATTTGAATAAGCTTTTAGTGTGTTTTTAAGGAGAGGATTTACATATGTTCATGGAATGCTAGTAGGCAATAATACGAGGCTGATGAAGGGAGCATTCATTATAGTTCCCGAAACATGTACCCGTGGTATTAAGCCTACTTTCGATTTTTGCAAAAAATGAAAGTAGACTTATGAGATCACTACAGGGCGAAAAAAAGTGTGTCTGTCTGTGTGTGTGTATGTGTGTGAGTCTGTGTGTGTGTGTGTGTGTGTGAGTGTGTGTACTCTGAATGTCTGTCCCCCCCTATCAATTCGATCACGGTGAGCGCAAATTGAACGAAATTTGGTACAAAGGTAGCACTAGCAAAGGACACCTCAGTGTCATGTTTTATATCGCCACCATCTTGACGGAAACGTAATGGCGGCCACACAAATGTTCAAAGCTTAAATCAAATTACGACTAACCTAATCACCCGATCTCTACCAAATTTTGCAAAAACATACCTTTATGGGGGCAGCATCCTTTGACCAACCTAATAGGTCATCAGCCTAACAGTTTGCGGATGGCGGCAATCTTTGTGTGAAAATCGATTGCCCCTATTAATTCGAACACGGTGAAACCGAATGAAACAAAATTTGGTACAGAGGTAGTACTAGCAAAGGCCACCCCAGTGTCATGTTTTATATCGCCGCCATCTTGACGGAAACGTAATGGCGTCCACACAAATGTTCAAAGCTTAAATCAAATTACGACTAACCTAATTATCCGATCTCTACCAAATTTTGCAAAAACATACCTTTATGGAGGGAGCATCCTTTGACAAATCTTATAGGTCATTAGCCTAATAGTTTGCGGATGGCGGCCATCTTTGTGTCAAAATCGATTACCCCTATTAATTCGAACACGGTGAAACCGAATGGAATGAAATTTGGTACAGAGGTAGCACTAGCAAAGGGCATCCCAGTGTCATGTTTTATATCGCCGCCATCTTGACGGAAACGTAATGGCGGCCAACCAAATGTTCAAAGCTTAAATCAAATTACGACTAACCTAATCATCCGATATCTACCAAATTTTGCTACAACATACCTTTATGGAGGGAGCATCCTTTGACAAATCTAATAGATCATTAGCCTAATAGTTTGCGGATGGCGGCCATCTTTGTGTCAAAATGGATTACCCCTATTAATTCGAACACGGTGAAACCGAATGGAATGAAATATGGTACAGAGGTAGCACTTGCAAAGGGCACCTCAGTGTCATGTTTTATATCACCGCCATCTTGACGGAAACGTAATGGCGGCCACACAAATGTTCAAAACTTAAATCAAATTACGACTAACCTAATCATCCGATCTCTACCAAATTTTGCAACAACATACCTTCATGGAGGAAGCATCCTTTGACAAATCTAATAGGTCATTAGCCTAATAGTTTGCGGATGGCGGCCATCTTTGTGTCAAAATCGATTACCCCTATTAATTCGAACACGGTGAAACCGAATGGAATGAAATTTGGTACAGAGGTAGCACTAGCAAAGGGCACCCCAGTGTCATGTTTTATATCGCCGCCATCTTGACGGAAACGTAATGGCGGCCACCCAAATGTTCAAAGCTTAAATCAAATTACGACTAACCTAATCATCCGATCTCTACCAAATTTTGCAACAACATACCTTTATGAAGGGAGCATCCTTTGACAAATCTAATAGGTCATTAGCCTAATAGTTTGCGGATGGCGGCCATCTTTGTGTCAAAATGGATTACCCCTATTAATTCGAACACGGTGAAACCGAATGGAATGAAATATGGTACAGAGGTAGCACTTGCAAAGGGCACCTCAGTGTCATGTTTTATATCACCGCCATCTTGACGGAAACGTAATGGCGGCCACACAAATGTTCAAAGCTTAAATCAAATTACGACTAACCTAATCATCCGATCTCTACCAAATTTTGCAACAACATACCTTTATGGAGGAAGCATCCTTTGACCAATCTAATAGGTCATTAGCCTAATAGTTTGCGGATGGCGGCCATCTTTGTGTCAAAATCGATTACCCCTAGTAATTCGTACACGGTGAAACCGAATGGAATGAAATATGGTACAGAGGTAGCACTTGCAAAGGGCACCTCAGTGTCATGTTTTATATCACCGCCATCTTGACGGAAACGTAATGGCGGCCACACAAATGTTCAAAGCTTAAATCAAATTACGACTAACCTAATCATCCGATCTCTACCAAATTTTGCAACAACATACCTTTATGGAGGAAGCATCCTTTGACCAATCTAATAGGTCATTAGCCTAATAGTTTGCGGATGGCGGCCATCTTTGTGTCAAAATCGATTACCCCTAGTAATTCGTACACGGTGAAACCGAATGGAATGAAATTTGGTACAGAGGTAGCACTAGCAAAGGGCACCTCAGTGTCATGTTTTATATCGGCGCCATCTTGACGGAAACGTAATGGCGGCCACACAAATATTCAAAGCTTAAATCAAATTACGATTAACCTAATCATCCGATCTCTACCAAATTTTGCATCAACATACCATTATGGAGGGAGCATCCTTTGACCAAACTAATAGGTCATTAGCCTAATATGTTGCGGATGGCGGCCATCTTTGTGTGAAAATCGATTCCCCCTATTAATTCGAACACGGTGAAACCGAATGGAACGAAATTTGGTACAGAGGTAGCACTAGAAAAGGCCACCTCAGTGTCATGTTTTATATCACCGCCATCTTGACGGAAACGTAATCGCGGCCACCCAAATGTTAAGAGCTAAAATGTAATTACGACCAACCTAATAATCTAGTCTCTACCAAATTTTGCAACAACAAATCTTTATGTGGGAAGCATATTCTGACCAAACTGCTAGATCATCAGCCCAATAGTTTGCAGATGGTGGGCAAGTATGTGTGCAAATCGATTCCCCCTATCAATTCAAACACGGTGAAACCGAATTGAACGAAATTTGGTACGGAGGTAGCACTAGCAAAAGGCATCTCAGTGTCATGTTTTATATCGCCGTCATCTTGACGGAAACGGAATGACGGCCACCCAAATGTTAAAAGCTTAAATCAAATTTCGACCATCCTAATAATTTGATCTCTACCGGATTTTGCAACAACATGCCTTTTTGTGGAAAGCATCTTATGACTGACTACAAGGTCATCAGCCCAATAGTTTGCAAATAGCGGCCATGTATGTGTGCAAATCCATTCCCCAGATCAATTCAAACACGGTGAAACAGAATTGAATGATTTTTTTACAGAGGTAGCACTAGCAAAGGGCACCTCATATTCATGTTTAATATCCCTATAGCACGTTGTATTTCAACAAGCTACTACAACCAACATTCAATTATACTCCTTGAAAAGGACAGAGAGTTATAACAATACACATGCATTTAGGAGAAAGTAGGCTATATGTTCTTTACTGAACATCTTGTTGTTGAATCATTATTGAAACTACTTGTACTATGCATGGATTTCTATTGTGCGGTATCAGTTAAACACGGGATGAACGGATTAAAATACACGAACACATGTTGACTTAGATTGTATTGAACGAAACACAGGATACAGACAAAAGGAAAAGAAAATAAAGCGAGATTAGAAAGTAGGAGAAATATTCATTCTCTTCAACACTCTCCCTTAATCGAGCAATGCTGCATTATGCTGCACTTAGGACAAACTAATGCCAGTAACACATTTCACATGACCATGAATTGGCAGACCTTTTGTCAATACATCAGCAATCATTTCAGCTGTAGGCATATAGGACAACTTTACTTTGCATTTCTTTAAGATGTCCCTAATGAAATGATAGCGCACATCTATGTGTTTTGTTCTCTGATGAAAACCTTCATTCTCAGTCAACCTCTGAGAACTCTGACTGTCATTACACAACTGAATTGGGCCTCCTCTCTTACACAATTCGAAGAAGAAACCTCTAAATAACAGAGCTTCTTTACATGCTAAAGTCAGGCCTATTTATTCTGCTTCAGTGCTAGACAGTGCCACAACTGGCTGTTTCTTACTTTCCCAACTTATTGGGCCTTCAGCATATTTAAATACATAACCACTCACAGATTTCCTGTCCGTTAAATTATTTCCAAAAGAAGCATCAACAAAACCCTTGTCATCATATTCTGATTTTGTATACATGATACCAACATCTACCGTACCCTTCAAGTATCTGAACACTCTCTGGACACATGCCCAATGTTCCTTACCATAGCAATTATTGAACTGACTCAAATAATGGGCGTTTAACTGTCAAAAGTTGTCACCAGAGTGCAGCATGACTAGTACGGTCCAGTACGTAATATGGCTAATGGCGAATGCTAAGCAAATTTCATAGATTCTGACATTTACATGCGTGAATAATGCCTAGTACGTGCTGCTGTGTTCCACTGTGTAAAAATAGAGGTGGGCATAGGTTTCCAAAGGATCCCAGTTTGAGAAAACAATAGACAAAACAAATTCGGTGGATTAAATGGAATCAAACTGACAGCAGTGTTGTTTGTTTCGAACATTTCGCACCCTACTTGGCGAGGTAGGATGTGCAGTTCAATCATCAGTAACGTATTTAGAGACTAACTGTCCCTTAAATGCCTGATTAGCGCCTCCAGAATTTCCTATTTAATTCTAACCTATAATCCTGCACTTACGACAGGCATCCAATTGGCAGGTGAAAAGCTGAAGGAGGTAGGAGACTTCTGTTACTTAGGAAGCAAAATTACCTTTGATGGACAATGGGGTTAGAAACGAAGAGGTATTAAGACGAGTGGGAGAGGAGAGATGTTTCTGGCGACTGCTACTGAAGAGAAGAGATAGGTTTGTAGGACACGTACTAAGACACCCAGGCATATCAAGCTTAGTTATGGAAGGAAGGGTCGAGGACAAGAACTGAAGGGGTAGACCAAGGTTAGAATATGTTAAACAGATTGCCACGGATGTAGGGTGTGGTAGCTATGTAGAGATGAAACGATTAGCTCAGGACAGGGAGGCATGGAGAACTGCATCAAACCAGCCAAAAGACTGAAGACTCAAACCAAACCATGGTATAGCACGTTCTTTCTGTACTCTGACGCAACTCTGCCTTGAAAAAAGTAAATTCACCTTCCACTGCCCTGCGCAAGCACAACAAGTACCTACGTCTCTTTATACATATTACTACCCACACCTGAATCACATTGCTCACAGTATTTTAAATATCTTGAAAAACACTGGGCTGTCACAGTTGGAAGGTCTGCACTTTCATTAACATCCTTGTATACTACTGCACTTGGTACTTTCAAGACGTAAATGTCCTCCTCATCCTGCCGATTTTCCGCATTAAATGTGGCATCGTAATCGTCGTGCCTATTAAGATTAAAATGCGAAATTTTAAGCGGATATTGACGAGAAAAGCATCCATAGAATTTGTACTGTATAGAAGTGATATTCCAAACAACAATACCTCATTATAAGTTCACCCTTCCTTCCATAAACTGGATCGTGGTGGCGCAGCGGTCAAGCTGTTGGCCTCTCAACACGGCAGACCGGGTTCGATTCCCGGTCAATGCATGTGAGGTTTTCAAAGTGAAATGCCATGTCCTGTCGTTCGGATCCCACGTAAAAAGGAGGTCCCGTGGCTTATGATCTCGAGATTAACGGTCACGTTAAACTACAATCGTCCTTTTTTCCTTCCATGAACTTTCGCATTTCTTCTTCCGAGTTCCACCTTCAACTGAAATAAATTTCAGTTCCCATACTCCTTTTTTTCATTCATTTGGATGGGAAGACTAGTTGCCAATTTTGGTCCGTATTGACGAATATAAATTATTTAATCAGTTTGCAGCTTTCCGCCAAATCAATACAATAATTCATTTGGATGCCTGACAGAACAGCTGATTGTATTGGAAAGAAGAAGCATATCCGCCAATTCGTATGCGCCTGGACCCCTCCTATGCATGCTGCACTCTTGTGGTGGCAACATGAAGTTCGCCTAGAACACGCCCATTAGTTACATATGCAATATCTACCCTGGTACAAATGGAAAGGTATAACAAAGCACCAATAGCCTGTTGATAGGGATAGGATTTGTCACAGGATGTGGATTTCTCCAACAACAAACCTGTTTCCATTGGAGTTTTCACATGAGTACAATCTGACATGTTAAACCTATCCTACACATCCAACATATATCTGATTCAATCTAATACAATCTTTGCTTCTTTGAACTCTCATCCCCAGACATTCAGAGACTTGTCCCAAATCTTTGATCTTAAAATGAGAATGCAACACAGACTTCAGTTTCTCCACTTGGACATGATTATTGAAAAATAAAAAAGAATCAACTTAGAGGGCAATAACAACAAAAGATGATGAATCTATACAGTAATATACACATGGTTCATACAGAGATTTCTTATAACCGATTTCAGTAAGAATTTCATGAACCCTCTCATACCAAGTGCGAGATGCTTGCTTCAAGCCATAAACAGCTTTTCGAAGCTTACAAACTTAAAACTGTCACACTCATAGCCTTCTGGGGGGTACATATAAATATCATTTTTAAGAACGCCATTCAAAAAAGCTGTTGAAACATCAATGTGATGAACTTCCTGATCCATATTTACAGCAAGAGCAAAACATAATCTCAATGTACTATACCGCACTACAGGTGCAAAAGTTTCCAGATAATCAACTGCGTACCGTTGAGAACAACCTTTAGCCACTAAGCGTGCTTTAAATTTAGACACATTACCTTCAGTATTACGTTTCACTTTAAACACCCATTTGCATCTTACAATATTTGTTCCATCAGGTTTCTCAACTAATGTCCATACGTCATTATCAGGAAATGACTTGAGTTCTTCCTCCATCGACTTTTTCCATTGCATACCATCCGTTAAGTGCTTCAGACACAGTGGTTGGTTCCACATAACCACCACTTTCAGTAAAATAGACCTCATAATCAGGAAATTGTTTTGGGCGTCTCTCCCTTAAAGGGTACTTCCTACCTGCATTTTCTGGAACACCAAACTGGTCAATCACATCATTTTCATCATCATGAATTACAACAATGTCTTCATTAACCTGAGCAATACCTGGAACATCAATGTTGTCACTAACCTGACCAGCAACTGAAACTTCAATGATTGGCAGGTTATTATCCTGTCCAATTCTGTTTTCATCATCATTTACAATGTGATGCAACGGACAATACATTACATAGCTCATTTAAACATTTTTCTCAGCCCATCTGATGAATTTATGTTCTACAAATTTAACACTGTGCTCTACAAATATATCTTTAGTCTTACTGAGATCAAACAGACGGTAACCTTTCTTTTTCCCATCATACCCAACAAGTACAAAACATTTGCTTCTGGGTTCCAATTTGCCAGTACGCACCTGTTTTGGAACATGGGCATAAGCATCGCAACCTAATATTATCATATTCTCATGACTTACAGCTTTACCAGTCCACAATTCCTCTTGTATAGCATTATCAACTTTACTGTGAGGACTCCTGTACAAAATATACACTGCCGTATTGGCTGCTTCTGCCCACAGTTTTTCAGAACATCCTGCTGTAAACAACATGCATCTAACCCTTCCCATAATGGTACTATGGTGACGTTCGGCTACGCCATTTTGTTCAGCTGTATACTTTACAGATTTCTGTTGCACAATTCCTTTTTCCTTGAAATATTTTTTCAGGTCAGAATTGACAAATTCCTTACTTTTGTCAGATCTAAAAATCTTTGGTGTCTTACCTTTCTGAGTTTCACAATATGCAACAAAATCCTTTACTTTCTCATTGGTTTCAGATTTTTGTTTCAAAAAATAAACAAAAATCTTCCTGGAAAAATCGTCAATTATTGTCATCATGTATTTAACACCATTCCAGGTCTCAGGGAGCGGCCCACACAGATCAGAGTGCACCAATTCCAAAAAACTTTCACTCGTCGAGGGACTTACCTGTGGAAATGACTGCCTTTGCTGCTTCCCGAGAACACACGGTTCACACAATTCCTTTAGTATTTCCTTAAATTTAACAACATCAGACATTTGACTTAAGACCTGTAACTTCTGTTGCCCAACGTGGCCCAACCGCTGATGCCACAAATTGTAATCAGAAACATCACCAAGGGCAGAGATATCTTGGTTAACATTCAGATAATATAGACCATTCAAAACTGAACCAGTAGCTAGCACGCTACCATTCACTGAGCAATTCTCTGAATCCAAGATTTCACATCCATTTTTGTTAAACACAACCACAGCACCCCTTGTAATCATCTGACTTACCGACAGCAAGTTAACACTCAGTCCTGGAACATGCATGACGTCTGACAGATTATTAATACTGTCGCCTACATTCAGTGCAATGTCACCAACTCATTGTACAGACAACTTATCATTATTACCAATTACAATGTTTATATCAGGATCCTCATTGCATTTTTAATTTGACATAAGTTTAACATTAGGAGACATGTGAGCACTAGGCTACAACCAGAATCAATGACGAAACAATTCTTTGGTACGCGAGCAGTTAAAGCACAAAACAGACTTTTATTGGATTTTGGACACTTCGTTGCACTTTGAACTTTTATCTTCTGTGGACAAGTGTCTCTTCCGTGACCCTTTTCACAACAAATCCAACACTTCCAACGACTTTTGTCAACTGCTTTTTCACTAGAGCTCTTTGGTTTCTTGACATACCTGACTTCCTTCTAGGTGTTGCTGTACAGGGCTGCCCCATCAGCTGACTTCTCACCATGACTTCGGCGAAAGTTTTCGTCCAACAAGATAGACTTGATGCGGTCCAACTGTAGTTCCTCCGATGTTGAGGTTACGGTCATAACTAAGTTATCGTATTCATCAGGAAGAACTCGAAGTATCATAGCAGCAACAAACTTATCAGCGACAGGCTCTTCAACAGCTGCTATCTTCTGTGTAACTGACATAATCTCACCAATATACTTGTCCATGGAATCGAAACTGATAACTTGAGCGAGCACAGATTTCGCATCAGCGTGATATACCTCCACTTTCCTTTATCTTCAAAAGCCTTTTCAAGGGCATGCCAGGCATCCTTAGCTTTTGCACAGTCTCGAACATGGGGATAATTGTGAACAGCCACCATGAGACATATATCCGCCAGCGCTCTCTCGTCACGCCGATCATGTCCCTCCAACACATCCGTGCCTCGGACACTGGCCCACAATCCATGCTTTTTGAGATAAGTTGACATCCCAAAAGGCCAGTTCGAATAATCCTCCAAACCACTCAATTTCGGAAATCCATAAGCACAAGGACTCGAAGCATGTTTACTCCTTTTGCCTTCTCACTTTAAAGTTTACTGAAGAAAATGATCACAGAACACCGTTATGTCTGGGCCCGTAACCTATTGAAACTACATGAGCTATGCATGGGTTTCTATTGTATCAGTTAAACACGGGATGAACGGATTAAAATACACGAACACATGTTGACTTAGACTGTATTGAACGAGACACAGGATACAGACAAAAGGAAAAGAACATAAAGTCGAAGAATATAGTATATTGGCTTTCACGGCCGGTGAATTAAAACTCAGCAATTCTTCTAGGTTTGTGCCATGTCTTGTGTGAATTGCTGAGTTCAAAGAATATACATTTGACAAAAGACAAACGATATTTACATGCGAGCGAGATTAGAAAGTACGAGAAATATTCATTCTCTTCAACAATCATAAATGTTAATAGTATTGACTAGGTGGAAACAGTTTTCAATTGTATATCCTCAAATATACAGTCAATATGGATCCAAAATGAATCGTTGCATTCCTAAACACACATTCATTCAGCTAATGCCCGACAAATCATAAGTCCAATTTATCTGCATACAACACGTTGAGTCTAGGTAGCACTTCACTTTGCCAGTCCTTAACATCACTGTCCCTAACTTAGTGTTGTTTTAAGGGGCGAAACTACGAGGTCATCAGCCAACTTAGAATCACCACTGACTTGACAATACATTCTGCCATGCCTTAGTTTGAATCTATCTCAAGCCAATCAGCCAAAGCACCAAAGTCAATACAGTAAATGTTTGTGAGAATGCTAAAAACAAAGCATACGGTATATGTTGTCAGGTCACAATCAGAGTAGGCCTACTTAGTTTGTAGGGCTGAAGGTTCGCAGAGCCGACGCACAACCAATATATTACAAGTCTGTAAAATACTCAACTGTGCATGCGCACAGGTTATGGCAGGCCACGCCAACCCGAGCACTTAGTGCTTGCGCGCCCCCTCTTTCTCCAAAGTCAGACTTGGATGACGGGCAATGGATCGCTGACCTCGCTTTCAAGAAATACATCACGGGGTATTTAAATGATTTAAATAACTCGTTGCCAGGCAAAAATAAATTAATCAGTACTACGTGTGACCGGAATGAAAGTTTCAAATTGCAGCTTGTGCAAACAAATTGAGTGGAGCAAGCGTAGCATAAAACAAACACCACTCGGTACCATATGCATGGGGTTGGCAACATGTTACTTATCCTATAAATCACGCCCACAATGCCCGTCACTGTATAAGTCGTGCTATAAAAAGGGGTTGGCGGGTGGGTTATAGACAGCGGAGGAGAAACCATCTATTAGGACATCATTTCTACAATTATTATTTATCCTTACACAAGATATTTCGGCTTATTTAAGAAGTGATAGCTTTGAAGACAATTTTCAGTGTTGCTTTATTAACAATTAATATTGTAGATTTCAGTCGGTCAATACAAAAATCATTTCAGTTACTGGAATATGTGAAATAAATTACATGTGATTAAGATTTATCTATATTGTTACGTACTATTGACGACTTCTTCAACAGTCCGCTACAATATACATAAATCTTTATCACATGTAATTTATTTCAGGCTATTTTTCACGTATTCCAGTAATTGGAATGATTTTTGTATTGGATAAATGAATGCTATAATATTAATTTAAGTAGTTTTGTACTTGGTTCATCGCTCCCAAAGTGTTACCGTCTTAACTCTGAACTAAAGTACGGTATCTTGCCAGTTGGGAATGTAATCAATTCTATAACCGAATATGATTCCCAACCCGCTATTGTGTAACGGTACATGCTAGTCAACTTCCGGTGACTAATCGCTCTCTGCACGCAACACGGCTCGGCAAAGCTCCATTCTATGTTGTTAGAGAGAACTGGCTGATTATGACCTACAGAATATGGTTTTACCAGTAATTTGGTTCTTCTAGCCCAATTTCTTCAATTGACACAGTCTAGGCCTATATGTTTTAGCCTACCACCATAAGGTCAAAAGTAGGTCTACACAATGCCCAACAGTAATTTATATTCTTATGTTTCCCGCACCACTAGAGAATCGGTAATAATTCATTTAATGAGAGCAAAATAATTCTTTGAATAATCTTGTAATGAAGGAAAATTCATGGCTCATGGCGTAGTTGCCTTCTAGTTCGTGAACCCTGGGTAGAGCCATGCGCGGATAAACAAAACGTTATCCACATCCGCACAACTGTTATCCGCATCCACACGTTTGTTATCCAAATCCGCTGACATTACAATTATATTTTTAATTTATTAGATAAAGTATTAAAGCAACATATTTAGACATTTATGGAAGAATTCGTTCCGCTAAGCTGTGTTAATGGCAAGACAATGTTGACCGAGTTTTGTTCCTCTCAGCAGCGGTAAGTGGAACTGCGGGTGGCTAATTATAGCACTTACTTAGTCATCGGATATACCCACGCAGACAAGCGCAGGTATAAAGCTTTTTTTGTGGCAAAAGTCAACAATAATTGAGGGTATTTCCATGACTGGCTTCCCTTACTTCTCATTCTTGTACAACCCAACAGTAGTGGAAATGAATCGGTTCAAGGCCCTCCTCCTCCTCACCCTCCTCACAAGATGGCGGTGGTGTGACATCTCTCGAACGCATGGTTGGATTTTGACGAATGAGGTGTCATTGAACTCGGGCTGACACCACCTTTTCCATGGACAACATATTTCCACCCCAAAAATAAAATCTACCCTACTAGGGGGTGAAATTGTAATTTTTTAGAGAATCTCTCTTTCCAATTGCAACATGTGAGAGTTTGAATGCCAATACGGAATGAAACGTTGTTCTACATAAAGTGCATGTGTACGGTGGATAGCCACTATGAATTAACATGCTTGTTTTTAGTTTTTTACACATGCCCACTCATAGCTTTTGAAGAGGGTGGGGGAGTGGTTCCCTGTGGACGAGTCCTTGTTGACAGGTCATTGTTGACAAGTCATTGTTGACGGGTCCCAGTGGACAGGTCATTGTTGACGAGTCCTTGTGGACGAGTCCTTATCCCTTTGGACTGATCCCTTTGGACCGGTCCCTTTGGCCTGGTTCCTACGGACTAGCCCATGAATTTATTTAAATTATGTCAAAGGGTCTAACTACATTTGTGTGTGTTGAACTGACGTTGTTCACCACTAGTATAATGTGATAACGATATGAAAGTAAAGTGACGAAATACATGTGAACATACAAGGGATCTAACTTGGTGGATGGATGTGTTCTAACGAGTCATTTGTAGTTGAAAGAGAATAATACATGTTCTTAAGATGTTAAAACTGAGGAGATGGTATGTGCAGTAAGACGTCATGTTATATTTCCTGTGTCATATTACAGACATGGCAGAGAGCGCACAGATCTGTTGCTATTACTAACGCTGCAGTAATTTGAAACCGCAAGTGTTCATTAAGACAATGGGTGATGATCATGCAAAGTTAGCAGTTATTGGATATTACACAGGTGTTCCTTCCGGTGTCATGTTGCTGACATAGCAGAGAGCGCACACTGCTGTTGCTATGACTGACGCTGCAGTAATTTGAAACCTCAGGTGTTGATCAAGACAATGGGTGATGATTATGCAAAGTCAACAGTCATTGGATACCACACAGGTGTTCCTAGTGTGCTTTGGACTCTCGGCTGTATTGGGAAAGGAATTGCAATGATCTGCAAAAAACTGCTGACACGAGCGATGAGAGTTTATATAAGAGGGGTGTCATATATCTCCCTACTGTCAGTCTTTATTACTCGCTTTGAGTGAACAGTGCTCTATTACTGCTCAAGAGTTGTAAAAAAAGCCGTTTTGGTAGAAAATCATTAAATTATTTTGCAAGGTAAGTACTTATTATTAATGGATTGTAGTCTTTTATTACTAATTGATGTTGAAGTTATTGATTGGAATGTATTTATTGATTGATTGACTGATTGATTAATTTGTTTACAGATAATTGGGTACATGTAGGTTACCAGATTCCTACAATCTGTTCATTCAGTGGCAGCAGTTGATCAATTACCGTATAAAAAGGTAAGTGCCCCTCTAATAACTTTTAAACAGCTAGAGTATTATTTTCCAATATTCTCCACTACATGTCAGTGAAAATGGTATATTTAGCAGTTAAAAGTTGAACTACTTGACCATGATGTGTAAAGCTAAATTTGTAGGTTAGATTTTGATTACCACTCTATTAAGTCCGAATGTTCATTGCTAGGTGTCAGTGATAGAGGGAATATTTAAAGTCTTAACCTCAGTTCACTTAACTTTACCTAACTTAACCTTGTCATGTGACATGTTTTACAAGTTTAAACTTGTTTTAAGACTGACTATGACGTCACACTTAGTTCACTTAACTGACGATCGCTGGTTTCCAATATGTGACATGTTCTACAAGTTTAGACTTGTTTTAAGACTGGCTATGACGTCACACTTAGCTCACTTAACTGGTGATCGCTGGTTTCTATCACGTGACATGTTCTACAAGTTTAGACTTGCTTTAAGATTGGTTATGACGTCACACTTAGCTCACTTAACTGGCGATCACTGGTTTCTCCCACTCTATCAAGTTCCAATGTCCACCGCTAGGTGTCAGTGACAGTTAGAACTACATAAAGTTAGACTTGCTAGGAGTTCATAGATGATCGATTTAAATACCCTGCTACAACCATTGACTGGAATGTAATTAAACTATTTATATTGTACTTTTGTTTATCATTTATTAACATTTATGATTTATTTCTATTATAGGTAATTTCGAAAGGGATCATCATGTTCAAGTGTGGTGACTGTAAGAAACAGTTCTCAAGACCTGACAACCTTCAACGACACGCAAATGTTAAACATGACATTAAAATGTTTGTGTGCAGTCATTGTGCTACCACATTTAACAGAAAAGATAATCTTGCACGTCATGTAAATTTAATGCATGTTAGTTCAGCACCATTTTCATGTTCAGTTTGTGAACTTGGTTTTTCTGCTGTAAAGCGATATCAATCCCACATGGTTGAAGTGCATGGTGAACAACAAGAATTAAAAAATGTAAAACCAACAACTAGCACGGAACCTTTAAATGAATGTGATGCTCAAAAGCGTAAACGTTCTCAAGATTGTGAAAATAGTTGCGCAACAAAAAGAAAGAAGAATGGTGAAACTTCGATAACACATTGTAATGTATGTAATATAGATATACCTTCTTCATTCATTCATGGACATTTACGCAGTATTCATCATAAAAATAACGCATGCCATGAAAGAAATTCTGAAAATATTCAGAAAATTGGCAGTACATTTAAAAGTCGAATTGCTAGTTATAGACTTTATAGTAAAGAAAAAACTCAAAGTATTGAATCATTTTTAAAAAAATGTTCAACCTACTGTGTTTGACTTGGTAGAAAATGTTTTATTAGAGCTTAAAACACTTAAAATGAATTTTGAACTTTTTGGACTCTATGTAAAAACTGAGAGCGAAGGTGAAATTACAGATATCAAATCTTTTAATACAAAAAGCATAATTGTTAGCGAATCAACTAATATTAGTGTTATATATCAAAATATGTCAAGTGCTATCATTGTGAAGAGTGAAGAGTTCCAGGAAAGGGAGTCAGGCTGGGCGTTGGTTGAAGTACTTTATTTAGAAACCAACATGAATAAATACAACCCCCTTCGAGCATCATCATACATTGATTTGCCAGGATGGATCAAACGAAAGAAAGCTGTTGTGAACGTTATGAATAATGATGACGCATGCTTTGCGTGGGCTGTAACCTCAGCTCTCCATCCAGCAGAGGAGCATCTGTATAGAACATCATCCTATCCTCACTATTCTTCAGTGTTAGATTTAAAAGAAATGGAATTTCCTATGGCGATAAAAGACATTCAACGTTTTGAAGAGCTGAACAATGTAAGTATTAATGTTTATGGAATTGAAAATAAGAGAATAGTAGGTCCTCTGTATTATACTCAGGAAAAAAAGGATGCTCATGTAAATTTACTATACATAACCGAAGATGAAAATGCTCACTATTGCTGGATAAAACATTTCAGTAGACTTGTTGGTAGTCAGCTATCAAAAGGTGAATCTAAGAAGTGGTTGTGTGATGGTTGTTTACTATATTTCAGAAAAGAGGACCAACTAATTCAACACCAAAAATGGGGATGTAATCATGTGTGTACGGTATTACCGACTCCTAAAAATAACATTCTAAAAATTAAGGATTATGAGAAACAGCTTTGAGTACCATTTGTTATATATGCTGACTTCGAGGCTTTGCTAAAACCATTTAACACATGTTCATCGAATCCAGCCCAACCTTTCACCAACACTACTCACATTCATGAACCTTTTAGCTTTGCATATTATATTAAATGTAGTTATGATGATTCTTTAAATAAGTTTGAGCTCTATAGAGGACCTGATGCACCTAAAGTTTTTATGGAAAGACTTGAAAAAGATGCCATCCGTATATCCTCTATTCCAAATACGATCATTCCAATGGAGCCACTAACTTCTTCAGAGCAAATGAATTTTGAAACTGAAACTAATTGTTTTATATGTGGTGAATGTTTATATACAGACAGGGTTCGCGATCATGACCATTTAACAGGAAAATATCGTGGTGCTGCTCACCAAGAATGTAATTTAAATTATAGAGTAAGTAAATTCATTCCAGTCATTCTACATAACGGTAGCAAATACGATAACCACTTTATCGTTAAAGAATTTGGAGCTTCAGATGTGAAAATTGATGTGATTGCAAATAATAAGGAACAATACATATCGTTCACAAAATACATCAAAACTAGCAATTAAAAAACCATTAAACTGTGATTTTTAGATTCATTCCGCTTTATGCCGAGTAGTCTTGATAAGCTGGCTAGTAATTTAAAATCAGATCAGTTTCATGAAATTCAACGTGTCTTTCCTAAAGAAGATGATTTTAATTTGATTCGTCAAAAGGGTATATTCCCTTATGAATATATTAACTGTGTGGAACGTCTTGAGGAGTGTTCTTTACCGTCGAAATATGCATTTTACAGTTCCTTAAACACAAGTCATATCAGTGATCAGGAATATTTACATGCACAACGTGTATGGACACAGTTTGACATTCAAACTTTAGGAGAATTTTCAGACATATATTTGAAGACAGATGTGTTATTATTAGCAGATGTTTTTGAAAATTTTCGGAATGTTTGTATGAAAACTTATGACCTTGATCCTTGTCAGTATTTCACTGCTCCTGGGTTAAGTTTCAGTTCAATGTTGAAAAAAACGAAAGTAAATTTAGAATTAATGACTGATATAGACATGATCAATTTTATAAAATCATCAATTCGAGGAGGATTAAGCCAATGTAGTGGACGGTACTCTAAAGCAAATAATAAATACATGCCTAGCTACAACCCTTGTGAAGAGTCAAAGTATATTGTCTACCTCGATGCAAATAACCAATATGGTTGGGCTATGAGTCAATATCTACCACTGAAAGATTTTCGCTGGCTGACACAACCTGAAATTAATGTCTTACATGTTGACACTCTTAATGATAACGATGATAAAGGATATATTTTAGAGGTAAATCTTGAGTACCCTAAAGAGTTACATGATGATCATAATGATTTACCATTTTGCCCTGAGAATATGAAATCCCCATACATCACATCACGAACAAAAATGTTAATTGCTAATGTAAATGATAAATGTAAATATGTAATACATTATCGAAACTTGAAACAGTGTCTACAGCATGGATTGAAATTAACTAAAATTCATCGCGTATTGCAATTTCATCAGTCAGCATGGCTCAAACCGTATATAGATCTAAACAATAATTTAAGAACACAGTCAACAAACGCGTTTGAAAAAGATTTTTATAAACTCATGAATAATAGTGTTTTTGGAAAGACTATGGAGAATGTTGATAAACGAGTTGATGTAAAGCTGATAACAAAGTGGGAGAATGATGGTAAAAGGTATGGTGCGAGCAACTTAATAAGCAAGCCTAACTTTCATAGCTGTTCAATTATTCATGAGGATTTAGTTGTAATACAAATGAATCGTCTTAAAGTAACTTACAACAAACCCATATATGTGGGTTACACCATTCTGGAATTGTCAAAAACACTTATGTATGAATTTCACTATGATTATGTAAAGAAAAACTATCTTGATAATGCTAAATTACTCTACACAGACACAGATTCTTTTATTTATGAGTTTAAAACTGATGATTTTTATGAGGATATCAAAACTGAGCTAAATAGGTTTCATACAAGTGACTATCCCGAGGATAATATTTACCTTTTGCCTCTAGTAAACAAAAAGGTTCTTGGGAAATTTAAGGATGAATGTGCTGGTGTTATTATAGACACCTTTGTAGGTACAAAATCTAAATCATACAGCTGTATGACAATTGATGATGTAGTAGTAAAGAAATTAAAAGGAGTGAAAAAGAATGTTGTTAGTAAAGAGTTAGATATAAGTGATTATAAAAACTGTATAGTTAGTAACCCACCTGTATTATATAAGAAAATGTGTGTATTTAGAAGTAAAAATCATCAACTACATACCAATTTGCTGAACAAAGTTGCTTTAAGTAATGAAGACAACAAACGATTCATTATACCCAACACGTTTGATACTCTTGCTTGGGGAAACAGTCGCATTGACGACTATTACTTTACTTGAGTCTAATGATCACTATATTGTAATATTTGTAGTATGTTTTATATTGTATTTTTTTTTGTAAAAACTGTAAGTAGAATGTATAATGTTAGGCTACTGTAGATTAGTAAAATAAGATAAGTCATACATTTTAGTGTAAATGTTTTGCTTTTGTATATTACGAAAAAGATTTTAAAAAATGTACAGAATGTGTGAACTAAACAAGGGAAATGTAAAAAATGTAAAATGGAAATTGTAAATATCCATGTATGAAAAAGTGAAATGGCTATCACCATTTTAAAATTAAAAGACATTGTGATCCGGTAAACCTTGTTTTTATTTCACAACAACAAAAATGTACAGAATGTGTAAACTAAACAAGGGGAATGTAAAAAATGTAAAGTGGAAATTGTAAATATTCATGTGTGAAAAAAATGAAATGGCTATCACCATTTTTAAAAATAAAAGACATTGTGATCTGGTAAACCTTGTTTTCATTTCACAACAAATAGAGCTTTACAAAATAGAATACAAAGAAATGCCAATTCCTCAATCCTTTTCATTGTTCATGTCCACTCATCATTAACTTTCCTTTTATAGCCAACCTCCCCTCCACTGAGACATCACAGGATGTCAAACGTTGTTTAGCTCTTTTCAACAATACTTTATCCACTACACGTCTTAAAGCAGAATGACTATGACGATAAGAAAGGTCGTGTTCTTTACATGCTTGATCCAAAGAATTAATAGATATTCACTTAGCATAGGGTCTTGCGACCATGATTTTGGTACATGTTGCCTGATTTCTTTCACGGTATTGTCTGTCACATAATAAATGAACAACTTGGAGAATACTAATAATTCTTCTTTGGTAAAACTATCTGCATATCGAGGGCAGATAACCTTGTAGTTCCACCCTGAAAAAACAACAACACTACCTCTTGCATAGTATGTGATGTTGATGGCTCCTGAGACGTGGAAGATGGATTAAAAATAACTTTTACAACAAGTTGCTCAATAAACAATGCTCAATCTTGGGTCACAGTCTTTTTTTTTTCATAAAACGTGATAGCAAAACACTATTGATTATCATTCAGCATTAGAGTTCTATATGAAATAGATAAGAAAAGGGCCATACTATACTTTTATATAGGTAATAAACGGATCATACTATACCCTCAACTACCCTAGTTACAACTACGTTTCAAGGTCACTCTCTTGAACATTGTCGGAGACTATCGATAAACACTTATGTTCACACGGCACACTCTTGCGGCACGCGCGGGCATGAATAATTCAGGATAATGTTAATGGCTTATGTGGATGGCTTAGGTTGGTGGCTTATGGCGGCGTTTATGGTGGCTTTTGTTGGTGGCTTACGGTGGCTTATGTTGGTGGCTTATGTTGGTGGCTTACGGTGGTGGCTTATGGCGATGGTTTATGGTGGCCTTTGTTGGTGGCTTACGGTGGTGGCTTATGTTGGTGGCTTACGGTGGTGGCTTTTGTTGGTGGCTTACGGTGGCTTATTTTGGTCGCTTACGGCGGTGGCTTAAGGCGATGGTTTATGGTGGCCTTTGTTGGTGGCTTACGATGGTGGCTTACGATGGTGGCTTTTGTTGGTGGCTTACGGTGGCTTATGTTGGTGGCTTACGGTGGTGGCTTATGGCGATGGTTTATGGTGGCCTTTGTTGGTGGATTACGGTGGTGGCTTATGGTGGCTTATGTTGGTGGCTTACGGTGGTGGCTTATGGCGGTGGCTTATGGCGGTTTATGTTGGTGGCTTACGGTGGCGGCTTATGTTGGTGGCTTACAGTGGTGGCTTATGGTGGTGGTTTATGGTGGCTTTTGTTGGTGGCTTATGCTGATGGCTTTTGTTGGTGGCTAACGGTGGTGGCTTATGGTGGCTTATGTTGGTGGCTTACCGTGGTGGCTTATGGGGGACGGGTCCTTGTTGACGGGTCCCTGTGGGCGGGTCCCTTTGACATAATTTGGATAAAATGCATGGGCCAGTCCATAGAGATCAGTCCATAGGACCCGCCCACAGGGACCCGTCAATAAGGACCCGCCCCCCATAAGCCACCACCGTAAGCCACCAACATAAGCCACCATAAGCCACCACCGTAAGCCACCAACAAAAGCCATCAGCATAAGCCACCAACAAAAGCCACCATAAACCACCACCATAAGCCACCACTGTAAGCCACCAACATAAGCCGCCACCGTAAGCCACCAACATAAACCGCCATAAGCCACCATAAGCCACCACCGTAAGCCACCAACAAAGGCCACCATAAACCATCGCCTTTGACATAATTTGGATAAAATGCATGGGCCAGTCCATAGAGATCAGTCCATAGGACCCGCCCACAGGGACCCGTCAACAAGGACCCGCCCACCATGAGCCACCACCGTAAGCCACCATAAGCCACCACCGTAAGCCACCAACAAAAGCCATCAGCATAAGCCACCAACAAAAGCCACCATAAACCACCACCATAAGCCACCACTGTAAGCCACCAACATAAGCCGCCACCGTAAGCCACCAACATAAACCGCCATACGCCACCGTCATAAGCCACCACCGTAAGCCACCAACATAAGCCACCATAAGCCACCACCGTAAGCCACCAACAAAGACCACCATAAACCATCGCCATAAGCCACCACCGTAAGCCACCAACATAAGCCACCGTAAGCCACCAAAAAAGCCACCATCGTAAGCCACCAACAAAGGCCGCCATAAACCATCGCCATAAGCCACCGCCGTAAGCGACCAAAATAAGCCACCGTAAGCCACCAACAAAAGCCACCACCGTAAGCCACCAACATAAGCCACCACCGTAAGCCACCAACAAAGGCCACCATAAACCATCGCCATAAGCCATCACCGTAAGCAACCAACATAAGCCACCGTAAGCCACCAACAAAAGCCACCATAAACGCCGCCATAAGCCACCAACCTAAGCCATTCACATAAGCCATTAACATTATCCTGAATTATTCATGCCCGCGCGCGCCGCAAGAGTGTGCCGTGTGAACATAAGTGTTTATCGATAGTCTCCGACAATGTTCAAGAGAGTGACCTTGAAACGTAGTTGTAACTAGGGTAGTTGAGAGTATAGTATGATCCGTTTATTACCTATATAAAAGTATAGTATGGCCCTTTTCTTATCTATTTCATATAGAACTCTAATGCTGAATGATAATCAATAGTGTTTTGCTATCACGTTTTATGAAAAAAAAAAAGACTGTGACTCAAGATTGAGCATTGTTTATTGAGCAACTTGTTGTAAAAGTTATTTTTAATCCATCTTCCACGTCTCAGGAGCCATCAACATCACATACTATGCAAGAGGTAGTGTTGTTGTTTTTTCAGGGTGGAACTACAAGGTTATCTGCCCTCGATATGCAGATAGTTTTACCAAAGAAGAATTATTAGTATTCTCCAAGTTGTTCATTTATTATGTGACAGACAATACCGTGAAAGAAATCAGGCAACATGTACCAAAATCATGGTCGCAAGACCCTATGCTAAGTGAATATCTATTAATTCTTTGGATCAAGCATGTAAAGAACACGACCTTTCTTATCGTCATAGTCATTCTGCTTTAAGACGTGTAGTGGATAAAGTATTGTTGAAAAGAGCTAAACAACGTTTGACATCCTGTGATGTCTCAGTGGAGGGGAGGTTGGCTATAAAAGGAAAGTTAATGATGAGTGGACATGAACAATGAAAAGGATTGAGGAATTGGCATTTCTTTGTATTCTATTTTGTAAAGCTCTATTTGTTGTGAAATGAAAACAAGGTTTACCAGATCACAATGTCTTTTATTTTTAAAAATGGTGATAGCCATTTCATTTTTTTTCACACATGAATATTTACAATTTCCACTTTACATTTTTTACATTCCCCTTGTTTAGTTTACACAGTCTGTACATTTTTGTTGTTGTGAAATAAAAACAAGGTTTACCAGATCACAATGTCTTTTAATTTTAAAATGGTGATAGCCATTTCACTTTTTCATACATGGATATTTACAATTTCCATTTTATATTTTTTACATTTCCCTTGTTTAGTTCACACATTCTGTACATTTTATAAAATCTTTTTCGTAATATACAAAAGCAAAACATTTACACTAAAATGTATTACTTATCTTATTTTTACTAATCTACAGTAGCCTAACATTATACATTCTACTTACAGTTTTTACAAAAAGAATTACAATATAAAACATACTACAAATATTACAATATAGTGATCATTAGACTCAAGTAAAGTAATAGTCGTCAATGCGACTGTTTCCCCAAGCAAGAGTATCAAACGTGTTGGGTATAATGAATCGTTTGTTGTCTTAATTACTTAAAGCAACTTTGTTCAGCAAATTGGTATGTAGTTGATGATTTTTACTTCTAAATACACACATTTTCTTACATAATACAGGTGGGTTACTAACTATACAGTTTTTATAATCACTTATATCTAACTCTTTACTAACAACATTCTTTTTCACTCCTTTTAATTTCTTTACTACTACATCATCAATTGTCATATAGCTGTATGATTTAGATTTTGTACCTACAAAGGTGTCTATAATAACACCAGCACATTCATCCTTAAATTTCCCAAGAATCTTTTTGTTTACTACAGGCAAATGGTAAACATTATCCTCGGGATAGTCACTTGTATCAAACCTATTTAGCTCAGTTTTGATATCCTCATAAAAATCATCAGTTTTAAACTCATAAATAAAAGAATCTGTGTCTGTGTAGAGTAATTTAGCATTATCAAGATAGTTTTTCTTTACATAATCATAGTGAAATTCATAGATAAGTGTTTTTGACAATTCCAGAATGGTGTAACCCACATATATGGGTTTGTTGTAAGTTACTTTAAGACGATTCATTTGTATTACAACTAAATCCTCATGAATAATTGAACAGCTATGAAAGTTAGGCTTGCTTATTAAGTTGCTCGCACCATACCTTTTACCATCATTCTCCCACTTTGTTATCAGCTTTACATCAACTCGTTTATCAACATTCTCCATAGTCTTTCCAAAAACACTATTATTCATGAGTTTATAAAAATCTTTTTCAAACGCGTTTGTTGACTGTGTTCTTAAATTATTGTTTAGATCTATATACGGTTTGAGCCATGCTGACTGATGAAATTGCAATACGCGATGAATTTTAGTTAATTTCAATCCATGCTGTAGACACTGTTTCAAGTTTCGATAATGTATTACATATTTACATTTATCATTTACATTAGCAATTAACATTTTTGTTCGTGATGTGATGTATGGAGATTTCATATTCTCAGGACAAAATGGTAAATCATTATGATCATCATGTAACTCTTTAGGGTACTCAAGATTTACCTCTAAAATATATCCTTTATCATCGTTATCATTAAGAGTGTCAACATGTAAGACATTAATTTCAGGTTGTGTCAGCCACCGAAAATCTTTCAGTGGTAGATATTGACTCATAGCCCAACCATATTGGTTATTTGCATCGAGGTAGACAATATACTTTGACTCTTCACAAGGGTTGTACCTAGGCATGTATTTATTATTTGCTTTAGAGTACCGTCCACTACATTGGCTTAATCCACCTCGAATTGATGATTTTATAAAATTGATCATGTCTATATCAGTCATTAATTCTAAATTTACTTTCGTTTTTTTCAACATTGAACTGAAACTTAACCCAGGAGCAGTGAAATACTGACAAGGATCAAGGTCATAAGTTTTCATACAAACATTCCGAAAATTTTCAAAAACATCTGCTAATAATAACACATCTGTTTTCAAATATATGTCTGAAAATTCTCCTAAAGTTTGAATGTCAAACTGTGTCCATACATGTTGTGCATGTAAATATTCCTGATCACTGATATGACTTGTGTTTAAGGAACTGTAAAATGCATATTTCGACGGTAAAGAACACTCCTCAAGACGTTCCACACAGTTAATATATTCATAAGGGAATATACCCTTTTGACGAATCAAATTAAAATCATCTTCTTTAGGAAAGACACGTTGAATTTCATGAAACTGATCTGATTTTAAATTACTAGCCAGCTTATCAAGACTACTCGGCATAAAGCGGAATGAATCTAAAAATCGCAGTTTAATGGTTTTTTTATTGCTAGTTTTGATGTATTTTGTGAACGATATGTATTGTTCCTTATTATTTGCAAACACATCAATTTTCACATCTGAAGCTCCAAATTCTTTAACGATAAAGTGGTTATCGTATTTGCTACCGTTATGTAGAATGACTGGAATGAATTTACTTACTCTATAATTTAAATTACATTCTTGGTGAGCAGCACCACGATATTTTCCTGTTAAATGGTCATGATCGCGAACCCTGTCTGTATATAAACATTCACCACATATAAAACAATTAGTTTCAGTTTCAAAATTCATTTGCTCTGATGAAGTTTGTGGCTCCATTGGAATGATCGTATTTAAAATAGAGGATATACGGATGGCATCTTTTTCAAGTCTTTCCATAAAAACTCTAGGTGCATCAGGTCCTCTATAGAGCTCAAACTTATTTAAAGAATCATCATAACTACATTTAATATAATATGCAAAGCTAAAAGGTTCATGAATGTGAGTAGTGTTGGTGAAAGGTTGGGCTGGATTCGATGAACATGTATTAAATGGTTTTAGCAAAGCCTCGAAGTCAGCATATATAACAAATGGTACTCAAAGCTGTTTCTCATAATCCTTAAATTTTAGAATGTTATTTTTAGGAGTCGGTAATACCGTACACACATGATTACATCCCCATTTTTGGTGTTGAATTAGTTGGTCCTCTTTTCTGAAATATAGTAAACAACCATCACACAACCACTTCTTAGATTCACCTTTTGATAGCTGACTACCAACAAGTCTACTGAAATGTTTTATCCAGCAATAGTGAGCATTTTCAACTTCGGTTATGTATAGTAAATTTACATGAGCATCCTTTTTTTCCTGAGTATAATATAGAGGACCTACTATTCTCTTATTTTCAATTCCATAAACATTAATACTTACATTGTTCAGCTCTTCAAAACGTTGAATGTCTTTTATCGCCATAGGAAATTCCATTTCTTTTAAATCTAACACTGAAGAATAGTGAGGATAGGATGATGTTCTATACAGATGCTCCTCTGCTGGATGGAGAGCTGAGGTTACAGCCCACGCAAAGCATGCGTCATCATTATTCATAACGTTCACAACAGCTTTCTTTCGTTTGATCCATCCTGGCAAATCAATGTATGATGATGCTCGAAGGGGGTTGTATTTATTCATGTTGGTTTCTAAATAAAGTACTTCAACCAACGCCCAGCCTGACTCCCTTTCCTGGAACTCTTCACTCTTCACAATGATAGCACTTGACATATTTTGATATATATCACTAATATTAGTTGATTCGCTAACAATTATGTTTTTTGTATTAAAAGATTTGATATCTGTAATTTCACCTTCGCTCTCAGTTTTTACATAGAGTCCAAAAAGTTCAAAATTCATTTTAATTGTTTTATGCTCTAATAAAACATTTTCTACCAAGTCAAACACAGTAGGTTGAACATTTTTTTAAAATGATTCAATACTTAGAGTTTTTTCTTTACTATAAAGTCTATAACTAGCAATTCGACTTTTAAATGCACTGCCAATTTTCTGAATATTTTCAGAATTTCTTTCATGGCATGCGTTATTTTTATGATGAATACTGCGTAAATGTCCATGAATGAATGAAGAAGGTATATCTATATTACATACATTACAATGTGTTATCGAAGTTTCACCATTCTTCTTTCTTTTTGTTGCACAACTATTTTCACAATCTTGAGAACGTTTACGCTCTTGAGCATCACATTCATTTAAAGGTTCCGTGCTAGTTGTTGGTTTTACATTTTTTTAATTCTTGTTGTTCACCATGCACTTCAACCATGTGGGATTGATATCGCTTTACAGCAGGAAACCAAGTTCACAAACTGAACATGAAAATGGTGCTGAACTAACATGCATTAAATTTACATGACGTGCAAGATTATCTTGTCTGTTAAATGTGGTAGCACAATGACTGCACACAAACATTTTAATGTCATGTTTAACATTTGCGTGTCGTTGAAGGTTGTCAGGTCTTGAGAACTGTTTCTTACAGTCACCACACTTGAACATGATGATCCCTTTCGAAATTACCTATAATAGAAATAAATCATAAATGTTAATAAATGATAAACAAAAGTACAATATAAATAGTTTAATTACATTCCAGTCAATGGTTGTAGCAGGGTATTTAAATCGATCATCTGTGAACTCCTTGCAAGTCTAACTTTATGTAGTTCTGTCACTGACACCTAGTGGTGAACATTGGAACTTGATAGAGTGGGAGAAACCAGTGATCGCCAGTTAAGTGAGCTAAGTGTGACGTCATAACCAATCTTAAAGCAAGTCTAAACTTGTAGAACATGTCACGTGATAGAAACCAGCGATCACCAGTTAAGTGAGCTAAGTGTGACGTCATAGCCAGTCTTAAAACAAGTCTAAACTTGTAGAACATGTCACATATTGGAAACCAGCGATCGTCAGTTAAGTGAACTAAGTGTGACGTCATAGTCAGTCTTAAAACAAGTTTAAACTTGTAAAACATGTCACATGACAAGGTTAAGTTAGGTAAAGTTAAGTGAACTGAGGTTAAGACTTTAAATATTCCCTCTATCACTGACACCTAGCAATGAACATTCGAACTTAATAGAGTGGTAATCAAAATCTAACCTACAAATTTAGCTTTACACATCATGGTCAAGTAGTTCAACTTTTAACTGCTAAATATACCATTTTCACTGACATGTAGTGGTGAATATTGGAAAATAATACTCTAGCTGTTTAAAAGTTATTAGAGGGGCACTTACCTTTTTATACGGTAATTGATCAACTGCTGCCACTGAATGAACAGATTGTAGGAATCTGGTAACCTACAGGTACCCAATTATCTGTAAACAAATTAATCAATCAGTCAATCAATCAATAAATACATTCCAATCAATAACTTCAACATCAATTAGTAATAAAAGACTACAATCCATTAATAATAAGTACTTACCTTGCAAAATAATTTAATGATTTTCTACCAAAACGGCTTTTTTTTACAACTCTTGAGCAGTAATAGAGCACTGTTCACTCAAAGCGAGTAATAAAGACTGACAGTAGGGAGATATATGACACCCCTCTTATATAAACTCTCATCGCTCGTGTCAGCAGTTTTTTGCAGATCATTGCAATTCCTTTCCCAATACAGCTGAGAGTCCAAAGCACACTAGGAACACCTGTGTGGTATCCAATGACTGTTGACTTTGCATAATCATCACCCATTGTCTTGATCAACACCTGAGGTTTCAAATTACTGCAGCGTCAGTCATAGCAACAGCAGTGTGCGCTCTCTGCCATGTCAGCAACATGAAACTGGAAGGAACACCTGTGTAATATCCAATAACTGCTAACTTTGCATGATCATCACCCATTGTCTTAATGAACACTTGCGGTTTCAAATTACTGCAGCGTTAGTAATAGCAACAGATCGGTGCGCTCTCTGCCATGTCTGTAATATGACACAGGAAATATAACAAGACGTCTTACTGCACATACCATCTACTCAGTTTTAACATCTTAAGAACATGTATTATTCTCTTTCAACTACAAATGACTCGTTAGAACACATCCATCCACCAAGTTAGATCCCTTGTATGTTCACATGTATTTCGTCACTTTACTTTCATATCGTTATCACATTATACTAGTGGTGAACAACGTCAGTTCAACACACACAAATGTAGTTAGACCCTTTGACATAATTTAAATAAATTCATGGGCTAGTCCGTAGGATCCAGGCCAAAGGGACCGGTCCAAAGGGATCAGTCCAAAGGGATAAGGACTCGTCCACAAGGACTCGTCAACAATGACCAGTCCACAGGGACCCGTCAACAATGACTTGTCAACAATGACCTGTCAACAAGGACTCGTCCACAGGGAACCACTCCCCCACCCTCTTCAAAAGCTATGAGTGGGCATGTGTAAAAAACTAAAAACAAGCATGTTAATTCATAGTGGCTATCCACCGTACACATGCACTTTATGTAGAACAACGTTTCATTCCGTATTGGCATTCAAACTCTCACATGTTGCAATTGGAAAGAGAGATTCTCTAAAAAATTACAATTTCACCCCCTAGTAGGGTTGATTTTACTTTTGGGGTGGAAATATGTTGTCCATGGAAAAGGTGGTGTCAGCCCGAGTTCAATGACACCTCATTCGTCAAAATACAACCATGCGTACGAGAGATATCACACCACCGCCATCTTGTGAGGAGGGTGAGTAGGAGGAGGGCCTTGAACCGATTCATTTCCACTACTCCCAACCGAAAGCAAATAGGGAAATAACAAGAAACGTGAAAGATGCAGATCTTAGTAAAAACTAAAATTATTTAAATAAAATCCAGTTCAACATTGTATTCTAAAATCTATCCGCAAATTTACTCTAAATATTATCCGCAGCTTATCCTCTATCCGCACATTCATGCAAACTATACCCGCAAGGCGAAAGGTTTTGATATCGTGCCAGGAGATGGCAGTTGGGTTTGATAGGTGGCATGGTAGTACGATTGAAGGAGACAATCTGTATTTTTGCGGTGGTGGTAGTGGTACCCGGCGCAGTAGCGTGCTTTCGCGCCGTTGGATCTGGCCTCTCAGCTCAACTAGGAGCCTTTAGTGCCTTGTCAGAGAGGGGTATTGACCATTTTGGCTTAACGGGTGTGGAAGTACGGTAAAGTACATGGGATCGAATCGGTCAGGATATGACCTGAGGTTCGTGGGTATTTGGATAGGAATTAAGGAATGAGGAATATGGGGGGGGGGGGGGGGTTGGAAGTTACCAATAAATGCAGCTTAACTGGTCAAGTAGAGACCGATACAAATATTGGTAAGATCAAAGTGAGCCCAGGGCTCTTAATTAATTTAGTAGTAGGAGACAACACTGAAGAAAGAAAGAAAGAAAGAAAGAAAGAAAGAAAGAAAGAAGTAAGAAAGCAGCGACAAGAAGCATGTGCGTGAGGTGTGGTGAGGGCTTGACTAGTGTACTTGGGCCCGCGGACCACTGGGCACTATCCCGAGTGGGCCGGCCGTGGCCAGCCACTCGAGCAGATACACGGCGGCGTCGCGGGATGTGAGGGCAGGGGCCTGGAGTTGTGTAGTGCTTGGAGGGGAGATGGAGAGTGAGAGAAGTGATGGGATGTGTTTTTGCCTGTATGAGTGCTGCCACTTCCTGTGCTGTTGTTTAAGTGCAGGTTTGATGAGCCTACACACAGGGTACGAGGCTGCGTGCCCCCCCCCCCCTCCCGCAATTTACACACGTGGGGGTTTCTCCAGGCACTGTGCAGTCTTTGTGGCGGTGAGGACCACCGCATCGATTACACCTGGCCTCGTACTTGCATTCAAATGCAGCGTGATATAGGCGTTGGCAGTGGTAACATTGTGTTATGAGAGTAGAGCGTTGTCAGGGCAGTGGGCGCCGCGACGCCTGTATATTTGTAGGTGTTGGGGGGGGGGGAGGGGGACGTTGTTAAGGCAGGTGGAGCAGTGCTCTCTGACGGAGAAGCAACTGCTGTAGTGTCAGTGGCGGGAGGGATGTTGAGGGCTGACGTCACACTCAGTGGAATGGGTGACTGGGTCAGAGGAAATGGATTTGTGAGGGGTAGAGGCTTGAGTGCTCTTTTATTTCCTCCTAGGTTTGCTACGGGGTTTAGTAAGAGCTCGGAAGGATTGGGATCAGTTGTCTCTCGTGTCCGGGACTGCTTGAGTAGACTCGTGGCGTAGGATTAGGGTAGTTTCGGCGGCGTTGTGCTGTGTAATGAGTGTGTAGGATGGAATGGCAGGGTGGCTAGAGAGGGATGTCATGTCAGCGTTAGTGTGCTCAGAGTTTTCTGTACCCATGGGAGTATGGGGACAAAGTTATTGCTGAGCTCCTCAATTAAAGCTACGGACTTTTCAATTAGCGAGAGCACACCTATAATTGCTGCTCTAAGGGAGCTGCAAAATTCTCCTTTACTAGGGGGACGGACGATGATGGTAATACCTGAGGAGTATCTGTTTTTAGGGGAGACGTAATACATCGCCTCTTCGGGATAAAGATATGGGAGGACAGGTGTTGTAATCGTGTCCATGTTTGTGAGCTGTGTGAGAGTTTGTGAATGAGAGAAGAGTAGAGGGGGGGGGGGGGAGGAGGAGGGGTCAAATGCTGGCAGACCTTGAAAGAGAGGGAAAGAAGAAAATTAAACTCTAGTTCATTCGCTCAAGGTTAACCAGATTCAAACAGATGGCGCTGTGACAATGAGCGCGCTGAGTAGAGTTTAAAAAAGAATTAATTAATTGCTGCTTGGTAGGGTAGAAGGGAAGAGTTAGACTTGAATTAAACTCGGCGTCAATAGGATTCTCTTGACGTGGATGGAGAGAAGGCGGGTGTGAAGATAAACAATGGGTATCGGTTGGTAGGGTTATTTGGGAAAGCACTAGGGAGCGGGGAAGGATATCTGACTGCTGCGGCTTGGCTGTCCTGGCTGAAGTAGGCTTGGCTCGGTAAGGACTAGAGCAGACGCAAGAAGGGCTTGCCGAAACTCAACGATGCTCAGAGACTAATATCAATCGGCGTATTTCAATGCTCATTGCTGGGCTCCCGTGTGTCCCCCAAATGCTGATTACTGGGCTCACTGCTCACTCCATTCTTCAACAATGCGGCTCGCTCCGAGACGCGGTCTACAGCTGTAAACCAAGCGTAGAGTGCAGGAGGCATCACCGTGTGTATTATTACTATTTTATGTATATTACGTAGCTGAAAGTGCGTTTGTTGAATACCTAAAGCCTTCAAAATTGTGTATAATATTCAGTGTACTTAGCAATGCCACCATTTCGCTCTAAATTAGAGAGTGCAAAATCTTTACACAGTCAAACCAGGGAAGTTATTTATAATGTGTATAAATTCATGAAAAACGAAACACATCTCACTGGGAACATATGCGCAATTCAAAATAAAGTGGCTGTAGCAACAGGTGTGTCGGAAAGGTCGGTACGGAATATAATACAAGGCGCCAAAAAAAAATTGAAAGTGGTGAGGTGGATTCATTTTCAACGCCTGGAAAGAGAAGACCAAAATCTGTCGAGAAGTGTAAGTTAGACGATTTTGATAAATGCGAGGTAAGGCGTACGATTCATAATTTTCACTATAGCAAAGGCGAGAGGTCAACTCTGGAAAAGATCCGTAGGAAACTGGTTGAGGTTATACATTTTAAAGGTGGTGTACGAACATTAAGCAAGATAGTTCGAGGCCTAGACTTCAGATGGAGGAAGACAGAAGACATGCGTAGAATACTGCGGCAAGATGGCGTCGCAGTGAAAGTGTAGTGAAATAGCAGCTAGTGTAAATATTTGATAAAAGTGGTAAAATATTATAACAGAGGTTTAAAATCTATAAAGTTACTTTCCTCAAGTTATGCAAATGTCCACTTTACAATACAAAATTATCTTTTTATATATCACTTGATGTCAATATACATTTTGAGACATGTTTCGGCTCTGTGAGCCTTCTTCAGTCAAAATCACTAAAAAATTCTCCTAACACAGTCTAATGTTTGGTCTCTCATAAAAATTTTGTAAAACATTTTTTTTTACATCGTCAAGATGATTAAAACACATGAATATAAAATGCTTAAAGATTTTTTATTTTTTTTAATGTTCAAAATTTCGAAACGTGGGCCACATTCTTGTTGATCCATTTTCAAACAGGGGACCTGGAACAATAAAAATTACCTAACAATCTACGGTTCCTACTTGGAAACATGAAGAGATGACTTTAGTTGGGTAAAAAACTTACCCCATTATACGAGCATCTTGAAAAAGGATCGTGTCTAAAACTGTCATGTAGAAACAGGTAATCTGAAGTAGTTTATACAGTGCTTTGCAAAATGTTTTCAACAACCTGTAAAGCGGAAAACTAAATGAAAATGAAAAAGTAAACAATAACAAAACCCACGTATAAAAGACCAATGTTTACATACCGCAGTTTGGAGACCATGAACTGTCACCTCACAACTTGAAATAGATATCACACATGTGTCCGTCTTGTTGTTCTGCCTTTACTCACTGGTTGACTTGATACTGCAAGTGTAAGGTCAACGGTCGCGGAAGGGGAGGCATAGCGTACGTCAGAACCCTACGTTATGGAGGAGGGAGGGCCGCTTCCTGTTTATGTCGGTCTCTTCGCATCAATTTCGGGATCGTGTTAAATAATATGTTGTCGTTGAAAGTTAATTCGTTCAAGTTATTTACAGGGTCTGTTTTTTGGGCGATATAAATTTCTATGTTCTCTAATACATTAAGTTTTTTACTTTTATTAACAATATGTACAATTTCCAAATCCTTATCTATCGAACTGAAATTATGTTTTTTCTCGTCCATGTGGTTCGCCATGGCCGAGAACTTGTTATATTTCAACGCACTGGTATGTTCCCCGTATCTTACGTTGAACGCTCTACCCGTTTGTCCAAAATAGGTGGAATCGCAATCCTTACATTTTAGTTTGTACACTCCCGATTTGCTGAATTTATTGGTCTTATTTACACTATTGTGATTAAAAAAGATGTTGCTGTTATTATTTTGTGTTTTGTATGCAATATTAATATTAAACTTTCTAATTGAGTTTGTTATAGTATGTGCTTTTGGGTTTACATACGTGAAAGTAGCGAAATTTTGGTTCTTTTTGCGATCTTTTTCTAAAGTTGTTTCAAATTTGTTAACAATCTTATTTTTTATTCTGATGACGTAATTTTGTTAATATCCATTTTTCTTTGCGATGTTGGTTATGATTTTTAGTTCCTTGCTTAAACTTTCTTCACTGAGTGGAATATTTAGCGCCCTATTAATTAAGCTGTAAAAAGCGGCTTTCTTATGGCTCTCTGGGTGATTAGAATCTTTCTTGATTGTTATGTCTGTTTGGGTTGGCTTGCGATATATTTCAAAATGTAACTTATTCTGTATTTTCTTTATTTTTAGATCTAAGTAATTTAAGCAATTTTCTTTTTGGGATTCTAGCGTGAATTTTATATTATCTAACTTGTTTAACATATCCAATAATTTGTCTGCTTTTACCGTTTTTTCGTCTATTATAGTGAACACATCGTCCACATATCTGCCCCAGAACACAATACCTGGTAGATGGTTAATGATTTTATTTTGTTCCAAGAAATCCAAATAAACGTCTGCTATAATACCGGATGCCGGATATCCCATTGCCAAACCATTGGTTTGTTGATATATTTTATTATTAAAGGTGAAAAAAGTGTTTTCTAAACAAAAATTAAGTAGTGACATAAACTCATTAATTTATATTGTACTTACTTTTCCATACTTTCGTAAGTTATTTAGGATTATTTTCTGTGCTTTCTTTATTGGAATATTCGAATACATGTCTTGTACGTCAAACGAATGCATAGTGTGTTCATCTTCTATGTTTAGTTCTTTTTTTTTTTTTTTGCTGAAATCGATAGAATTAATGAAGCCTGTATTAGCTTCAAATTTTATATGTTTTTTTAGAAATTGCTGTATGTACTTTGTTAATTTATACGTTGGGCTGTTCTTAAAGTTAACTATGGGTCTAATAGGTACTTCTTTTTTATGGGTTTTGGGTAGTGCCCTGGCTGTTTGGGAGTCCGGGGTTCATGTTCACTAAGTTTGGAGGTTGTTTTCCGTCAAACAGGACTTCTACATTTTTAATGACTTGTTTTAGCTTTTTTTTGGATATTCGTAGTTGGATCTTTGTTAACCACTTTAAACTTTGTGCTTTCGAAAAAGTTTTCCGTTTTTTCTATGTATTGTTCTTTTTGTAGAAGGACTATTGTATTACTTTTGTCTGATTTTGTAACTATTATATTGTTACTGTTAATTTTTCGTTTTAGTTGTTTGATGCTTTGCTTATCAGATTGCGTTATGGGTTCTGTGTTCTTAAGAATCTTTTCTATTTTTCTGCTAGTCTCGTGCCTTATCACGTTTTTATTTTCCTGGCTTAGATCCTGTATGGCTACTTCTATTTCAGTAATAGTATTAGTGATTGTGCGTTCATCATATAATTGGGTCCAATTATACTTGGGACGTTTATTTAAAATTACTTTCCTTAGTTCAAGTGAAATACGGAATATTGATAGTATTTAGAAATTCTTATTGCTAATTTAATAAACTTAAACTAAGTTGTGGGAACGTGTATCCAAAGATTCGGTCACTTCTTCAATCACTGTTTGAACCAAGTAGAGCAGTGGTGCTTTTACGAGTTTTCACCCGATTGGAAGATATGCGTATTTCACATTCTTCTTTATTGGTAGGTAATTAGATTAATTCTATTAGGTAGTAATAATTAAAATAAATTTAGTGTAATTTGGTGTAAACATCAAGGATAACATAGATCTCTAGTATGTCGTCAGTAAACAGTGTAAGTGTCTCGTCAGGTAGTGTAACCGTTACGGATTTATGCTCGTCGTGCAAAATAAAAGGTAAAAATGCAAATAAAACCATCACAAGATCTCAGGTAAAATTGAGTGAGGTGAAAAGCGAAACCGATTGTCGTAAGTAGGCCCACTGGTACCGTCATGCGAATGTCATAATCTGAGAAACGAACTGTCCTCAAAAGATGAAATTATAAAGCTGCTAAAGGAAGATATTACTAAGTTAATGGAAGAGTTGAATACATTAAAAGGAAACAGAGAGGAAAGAAAAGAAACTTGGTCGACAGTGGTTGCTGGTAAGGTAAGATTGAATATGCCTAGGCCTATAAATGGAGTACCGGTACATGTAAATGAAATTCCCGTCTCAAATTAATTTGGAGCGCTCGTCGAAGAAATTGATGACTTTCTTCAAGAAGAAAAGAACAAAGTGATAAAGAGAAAATCCAGGAAGATGCGGATATTTGCTGATAGTCACGGGCGAGATGTAGCAGCATGCGTATTGGAGAGAAGCGGAGAAATGGAGGTCACTTCGACAGTAAAGCCAGGAGCTCCAATTGCAGCGGTCACGAACGGGATGGTAGGAGAGTGTGCGTTCCTTACTTCAAAGGACTATGCAGTAATCATTTCTGGAGCAAACGACGTCTACAGAAACGAGAGTAAAAAGGTAATCAAAGATTTAAAGGGTACATTGCCATCCATGCATAACACAAATTTCATTATTGTAAACATTCCGCAGAGATACGACTTAATTCCCAAATCATGTGTAAATGTAGAAATATAGGCTACAAATTGAAAAATTCATAAAATTTGTAAGAGATTTCCAAATGTCCAAATCATAGATGTAAGTAAATTAGACAGGAAGTTTCACACTCGGCATGGCCTACACTTAAATAGGTTAGGAAAAGAGTATCTTAGTGATGAAGTCTGCAAAATTGTAAATTCAAATGGAAAGAATAGTTCAACAGTAATATCTTTAGAGTGGAAGCAGGGAAACTGGTAAAAGAAGCCAAACGTGAGGTTTGGCATTCAGATCTTTTGATGTCAAATTTAACGGAGTCCAACAATGGTATTTTGGATTTGTCTAGCAACAATAATAAAAACAATTATGATAATAATAATGTAAATAAATCACCAACACAAGCTTGCAAAGTAACAAATTTAAACTTGACCACCAGACTGTTCAGTCTCTCTATAATAAAATTGATTACATAAATCTAATGCTTAAAAATGAACTTAAAGACATCTCAGCACTATGTATTTCAGAACATTGGCTGAAAGAGGAACAACTCGAATTAATTCAATTCCCATGGTTTATACTAGCTAGTAAATACTCTAGATCTAATATTAGCCATGGTGGTACGTGTATCTTCTTAAGAAATAACTTAGATCATGAACAGTTAACAGCTTATGATTATCTAATTATGGAACAAGATTTTGAATTCTCTGCAGTAAAAATACAGCAGTTTAAGTTAATAATTGTATGCGTATACCGTTCTCCGTCAGGAAAATTTCCTTTATCTATAGATAAATTAGAATTGTTACCCAATAACATGAGCAAAGTAAATTTCGATATAATAATTTGTGGGGAGGTAAATGTGGATTTCTTAAAATGTGATAGAAATTGTGAATTATTAACACAGTTACTAATTTCCTATGGACTGAAACCTACAGTAAATACCCCATCAAGAATAACAAAATTTAGTAAAACCACTCCTGATCATTTTTTAAAAATACAGATAAATATCACCATTCAATAGAGGTCAATTGTCCGAGTTTTAGTGACCACCGTGGACAAATACTGAGTTTTGAAGTACCCGAAACAATCAATAATAATGATAATGGAGTAAAATCAAGGTGCAACAAGTGCAAAGTGAAACAAATGTTACATATTTCAATGACTTATTAAATAAAGAAACATGGTCAGAAATGTATAAACTAGAAAATGTAAATGACAAATTTAATGCATTTAACAGTACCCTAAAACCCTATTTTGAAGCAGCATTCCCCTTTAGACAAAGAACTGTTCAAAATAACAAAACTAGCAATTGGATAACAACAGGAATTATAAATTCATGTCAAAGAAAGAAATTTCTACACAAATTATATAAACAATACCACACAACACCTGAATTCAATTTATACTACAAAAATACACTATCATATTAAATAAGGTAATAAGACTAGCAAAGAAAACGCATAATGATAATTTTATTTCCCAATCATCTAATAAAACAGGGCTATGTGGTCCGTGATAAGGAAAGAAACTGGAAAATCTGCTAAAATACAAAGGAACATTACACTGACCAGAAATAATACAGGGATTAATAATCCAGAAGAAATAGCAAACACTTTTAATGACTATTTTCTGGAAATTCCACAAAAATTATTAAATAAATCACAGGTAAATAAACTAAATTCTAATAATAAAATAAATATATGTAGTGATTCTTTATTTATAAATCATGTCACAAGTGAAGAGGTAAGAATAGTTATAAAAGAGCTAAAAATAAATTCTGTGCTAGCATTGATGGCATCCCTGATGCAATTTTAAAGAAATGCGCAGAAAATATAATAAATCCACTTACACACTTAATAAACAGTTCAATTCTCTCAGGAACTTGCCCGGATATTTTGAAGTTATCAAAAGTAATTCCAGTGCACAAAAACGGTTCAAAAGATGAATTAGATAACTATTGTCCTATTACCTTACCAACTGGTATCGCAAAAATTGTGGGAAAAATCTTGTATTCGAGACTGATAAGTTTTATAGAAAAAATAAAATATTATCAAACTCACAACATGGATTCAGAACGGAAAAATCTACACAGACAGCAATTTATGAATGTATTAATAGTATACTGAAATTAATTGACAATAAGGAACATGTAACTGGCCTATTCTTGGATTTATCGAAAGCATTTGAGGTTGTTGACCAATAAATCCTCATTACAAAAATAAATCAATATGGTATTAGAGGTCTAGCTAATAAATGCATAGAGTATTACTTAACAAGGCGTAAACAAATAGTAAGCTTGAGACACAAGGATGAAGGAACCAAATTACTTAATGAAACATTGTCCAATGAGGGAATTATTAAATTTAGAGTACCCCAGGGATCGGTTTTGGGCCCACTACTCTTTCTTCTATATATCAATGATATAACACAGAACGTTCATTCACATAAGGAAATTTTGTTTGCGGACGATACAACACTCGTAATAAAAGGTGAAACTGAACAGGTCATACCGCAGTCTGCTGACTCCGTTACAGGAGAGTTAACCAAATGGTCACAAGATAATCGCCTCATAATAAACTATAAAAAACAGTATCTCTAAATTTCCACACTATGCAAAATAGGAATCCTACGAAGCCCGATATAACATTAAATGGTCATCAAATATAAAATAAATCAGAAACAAAGTTTTTAGGACTATGGATACAACATGACTTGAAATGGAATAAACATATACAATATCTGAATACTAAACTGAACTCGATGTGCTTTGCGTTTCGTATTTTGAAAACCTGCACTAGCATGCACAAATTAAGAAATACTTATTTTGCTTATTTCCATTCATACTTAAGATATGGGGTCATATTTTGGGGTATGTCACCAGATGTACTAAGCACGTTTAGGATACAAAAGAGGGCGATTAGAATTATGGCAAATGTAAACACTAGACAATCATGTAGACCTCTGTTTAAAGATTTAAACATTCTCCCACTGCCCTGCATATAAATCTTTGAAAGTATTATATTTTTTTAAGAATTTAATGAATAAGGATGGTTTTCTTAAAACAAACAATGATGTTCATAGGCATAACACAAGACAAAATCAAAACATTCATATTTCACACACACACACAGGCATATCAAAAAGGAACTTTTCACACAGGAGTTAAATTATACAATAAACTACCCCAGTATATAAAACTTGCCCCAAAAATAAAAACCTTTGATAAGAATGTTGAAAGCTTATCTGCAGTGCCATTGTTTTTACTCAGTAGTTGAATATCTTAGCATATAGGAGCGATGAAATCTATAATTTTATTTTACTTTTCTATTTTAATTGTAATACCAGCTGTAAGTTGTTGTATTTATAGAATTAAGTTTTCTTATTATGATAATAGAGTAAGGTGTAAATTGTTGTCTAATAAGATTGTATCTCTTAAGATCTGTTATTATAATAAGTTATGAATAGTTATAGTATTAGTAATACATACATATTAGTACTTTTATTTTATAGATTTAAATTCTGATGTGTCCTATATCAAAAATGTATTGTATACATGTATTTGATCATGAATAAAGTGTTGTTGGACTCGGGCTGACGGGGGCTTTGCTATGGACCAGTCGTTATATTTATCAAAAAAAATTGAAAAATTTTGTTTTTGAATATAGTCAATAGTTTCAAAATAAAACATGATAGAACATTGTGCTGTAGTTCAAACGAATGGTCTTTATGACCTTTATTTTCTGTAATAAAACATTTTTATTTTTTATGTTTTTTTGAAAACACTCGAATTTTGAAAATCCCATATTTTGGAAACTGTGAATTATACAAAAAAGTTTATTTGACGTAAATGAAAGGTCTCTAGGCCCTCTACCCCCAAAATAAATTTCAAGTCTCTAGGGAAAACATTTGTGTTTTGTAAGTAGTGTCATGATGGGAAAGCTGTCTCACTTAGCATGTTGTGAGCCCATGCGACCTTGGAATGGAAGGAGTAATGCTAGGAGGGCGTGCTTGGATTCATTTTTTTCGTCTCGTTGTGCTCTTTCCGGGAATGTAGGTGTCGAACAGGTCAAATGCTGGGAACATGTTTTTTTTTTTTTTTGGGGGGGGGAGGGTAAAACCTGATTTTAGACTTTTTGTTATATCTCGCGAACCAATCATGCTAGAGGCGTGTACGAGGGGTCGAAGAACTCGGGGTGACGTTCTCTTTGCTATGGACCACTCGTTATATATTTTTAAAAAGTTTGGAAACTCGATTTTGGGGTAAACCAGTGTTTTTTTGTGATTTTTGATGATATATCACGAACCAATAAGCCTAGAGACTTATACGAGGTGTAATTTTTTCGTCGCGTTGTCCTCTTGCCGAGGATGTTCATGTTGAGCAGGAATGAAAAACCATTTTGAGGTAAAACCGTGATTTTAGACTTTTTGCTATATTTCGCAAACCAATAACGCTAGGGACGTGTACGAGGTGTCCTAGGACTCGGGCTAACGCCCCCTTTCGAATGTGGTAGATATTATTTCCAAAAAATAATTCACAAAGGGCCTAACGCCATTCATGTTGAAAAAAAAATTATTTACCTGTTTAAAATGTTCATGATGCGTGGTTGTTGAGAGAGACGATACTGCTGGGTGTGTGTGTTTCAATAAACCTGTCGCTAACCACAATGACCATGCTTAATAGGACAATCGATATTTCGGTGGGTCAGTTTATGACAGAGCGAGGGTTCGTTTTTCTGATCTTTCCTATGGCAGATGGATGGAGGCTAATATTTGAAAATGTGTGAAGCATGCTAAGATTTTTTTTTACCCGGAAGAGAGCCTTTAACGTGTAAACGGTGATGAGAACTTGGTTCTATGTTGGTCAAAGCGAGTACAGAAAACAAACTTGCAGAGGAGCAGACTAGCAGGAGGTGAATGTCATTTGAGCTTATTGGAATGCGCTGATCTGACTTGACAACAGGTGCAATGGAAAATGACAAGGACGCAGAGGACGCTTGAAGGTTAAATAATCTGACAACCGCGATGGCAGGGGAGTGCGATATACATGCATACACGTGTGAGATGACATGAGGGCTAAACAAGTTACATCCTGTCTGCTTTGTACGTGACAAAATGCAAGTTCATGTGAAATTAGACCTGACACAGGTGTTCACCTTGGACGTTAGCTGTCCACGTGCACGATAACAGTATGTTCAAAGCGTGGGGGAAAATGATTATACATGCAACGTAACATATATAAAGACATTTTCACTTATGTAACTACCTTTGAACACACTGCGTTGCGTGAAACACATTGTCTTGTTTAACAGTTTTGGTGTTGGTGGAAAATACATTACCTTGTTGTGGGGTATGTATTTATTTATATATTTATTCATTTATATATTTATTGATGTATATATATTTACATGCAATTATTTTTGATTGTTGAACTTATAAATAAATGTTTATTTATTTGTTTGCAGATAACGTGTATAGCCTACCTGTTGTGTGTCTGTGGGAAAGAGATTGAAAAAAGAGAGAAAGACAGATAGCTAGAAAAGGAAACCATTACCACACTAGCCCACGAGACGGGAATAAAGCAAAGCATTACAAGTCAAGGTGAGATTTGTTGTTTTTTATATATATATATAACCTGTTTGATTTTGTTTTGTTTATGAAATGCATAAACTATATGGAATTGATATACTTATGGTGGTTTTTTTATTTCTTTTTGGATATTTGCAGAAAAAAAACTCTACTGCTTTAGTCACAACTGTTGAAACCAAGTGGCTTTAGAGTGGAACCATTGTCAAGCAGTCTACAGCTGAAAACTCAGGTTAGAGTGTTCTTTCAAAATAATGTATTTTACTGCTGCGGATATGTTAACTTCGGAGCCCCTAAACAGGTGTTTCAAATCGCATGTTTGCTCTGGTCGTGTGGTCAATGTTAGAAAAAGTTTGATTCCCAAAGATTTTTTAGAATCTAATTTTCAAATTTTTTTAAAATGAAATTTGTATAGCACAACGTTTGCAGACGGCTTTAAAGGTGAATACAGAACTGGAGTGCGATTTCATATATAAAAAGAAGGACGTGGAACATAAAGAAACATTTTATATTTGCAGTAAAATGCAAGAGCAATTCATAGCCCATAATTTGGAACAGTGGTATGAAACCCACGTGGTGAATGCCTTGCTATCAAAATTTGATAAACTGCAACAATGACCCAGTGGTCTAGCTTTAAACGAAATTCATCATCTACAAATCAACATTTGTCATTTCAATCCGTTGAATGCTGGGTCTAGCTATATTAAAACACCACCAGCAATAGCTTCGAAAAAGGCTGTGGTGAATATAGAAAAGTTTGATGATGAATGTTTCCTGTGGTCTGTGGCTGCGTACTTGCAACCAGCAAAACGTGCCAGTCACAGACCGAGAATGTATAAGAATGCATTTTCTTATTTAAAACAAACTTTAAACTTAACTCGAGTATCGTTCCCTATGGACTTAACCGAGATCCATAGGTTTGAACCAGACAACCAGGACTTTTCGTTCATGGTGTTTGGCCTTGATGGTAATGAGATTGTGGGTCCTCTTTATGCCACAAAAGAACCGAAACGATACCACATTCATCTTTTATATCTGTCTTACGGAGAGGTGAATCACTATTGCCTGATTAAAAGCCTAAGTAGATTGCTAAGCAGTCAAATGTCCAAACATGTGCGTGCAAAACATATTTGTGATCGTAGCTTGCAATATTTAACAACCCCTACGCGTTTAGAACGTCATAGGGTTGATTGTGTTTCTCAGGAAGCGGTGAGATTGATATTGCCACAAGGGGACAAGGCTGTGTTGAAATTTAACAACATTCACAAGCGTGACACTGTTCCCAATGTGGTATATGCAGATTTCGAAGCACTCACTACACCCATGGCGGGATGTGAACCAGATCCCACCATCAGCTCAACCACCCCCATTCAAAAACATGAACCCTTTGCCATAGGATTTAATGTGGTGTGTGCCTATGATCCCACGCAATCCGTTTATAAATCCCGTGAGGGGCCAGATGTGCCAAATGGTTCTTGGATAATCTTGTCAAGTTGGCTCATGATGTACAGGAATTACTGGACACCCAGCACCCATGAGCCTATCTCCAGAACAGCAGCAGCAGTATGAGCATGCCACGACATGCCATATTTGCAAAAAGCCTATTTTAAATGGAGAGGAAAAGTCAGAGATCACTCGCACTTTACGGGGGAGTTTCGTGGATTTGCGCATAGTAAATGCAATTTGAACTTTCCAGCTCCTCGTTTAATCAGTGTCTTTTTCCACAATCTGGCGAATTATGACATTCCGTTTTTGATTCGTGAATTGGGTCACGTCAAAAAGGGCTCGTTTACCATTATTCCCGAAAACCATGAGCGTTTTACAGCCCTGACATGGTGGTTGGGCGACTTTAGCATTCGATTTTTGGATTCCTTTAAGTTTATGGCATCCTCGCTAGACAGCCTTGTGAATAGCTTGAATGAGGAGGAATTAAAAATACTAGAATGCATTTTAATGATCCTGAGCAATTTCAATTATGCATTCGGAAAGGTATATTCCCGTATGATTTCTGCAACTGCTGGGACGTGTTAAAGCAAAGAAAACTCCCACCACAAGAGAAATTTTACTCGAAACTAACACGCAGTACCGTATCCGATGAAGACTATGCACATGCATGTCAAGTTTGGCGAGTGTTTGATACCAAGACGCTAAGAGAATATGCTATGCATTACCTAAAACTGGATGTATTGCTGCTCACCGATGTATTTCAAAAATTCCGAGAGATGTGTCAACACATTTCACTATCATACGAGTCCTGGGCTCTCGTTCGATGCCGCTTTGAAATACACTCAAGTGGAATTGGATATACTCACTGATGTAGACATGGTTCTATTTTTTGAAAAGGGCATTCGTGGCGGCTTTGTGTCGCTTAACCGACGCCATGCCGAAGCGAACAATGTATACATGTCTGATTATTCCCCAGGCAAACCAGAATCGTACTTAATGTACTATGACGTGAATAATTTGTACGGCTACGCCATGAGTCAGCCTTTGCCCTATGGAAAGTTTGTTTGGCTGACAGAGAAACAAGTGTCAGAATTTGATGTGATCAAGGCTAGCCAAGAAAAAGGCCGTGGATATGTCTTAGAAGTGGATATTGAATATCCCTCATCCTTGTATCAAGAACATGCCGATTTCCCATTCTGCCTTGAGCAAATGGTTCCCCCTGACAGTAAAGTGAAAATTGAAAAACTCATGGGCACACTTTACAACAAAATTGGTATGTGCTACATATCAAAATGCTGGTGCAATGCCTCGCCCAACGCTTGGTGTTAAAGAAAATCCACAGGGGTATTCCTTTTGCTCAAATAGCATGGCTTGAGCCATACATGCGACTCAACACAGAGCACCGACATATGGCAACACAGCAGTGTGAAATTATTTTTTTTAAATCAATGAACAACTGCATCTATGGCAAGTCCATGGAGAATGTCCGCAAATATCGTGACGTTGGGGGCGTTGGGGTGCCCGGCGGTACAATGCCGAGCCTAATTTTAAATCGATCAACATTATCGATGAGGATTTGGCCACTATTGAATTGAGTAAGACAAGCGTGACCCTGGATAAGCCCAACTACTAGGGCCTAGTCATTTTAGACTTTTCCAAATCGGTCATGTATCGATTCCACTATGAGTTTGCCAAACGCCATTTTGAGGACGTCTATCTTTTGTATATGGATACGGACTCATTCAGTTACCACATTCGCCACTGCAACCCCTATGACGTCATGAGGCAGCATAGTGACTGGTTCGACACCTCTTCGTATAGCGCTGACAACGTGTTTCAGCTGCCCATAAAAAACAATAAGGAAATGGGCGTTTTAAAAGATGAATGCGGTGATTCCATTATGACGGAATTCGTAGGTTTGGCTTCGAAAATGTATGCTTATCGCACGCTAGACTGTAAGGAAGCCAAAAGAGCAAAAGGTGTAGGTAGGGCAGTGGTAAAATCACTACGTGTAGATGACTACCTAGCGGTTTTAGGCACTGGCAAAGCTATGTCTCATACACAGTGCAGGATACAATCCAGCAACCATCATTTGTATCTTGTGGAATAGAGAAAATGCACCCTCGCCTCCATGGATAACAAACGTGTGTGGGCTGATGACCTTCTCACGAGCCTACCCTGGGGTTATGATCGCAAGGAGGAGGAGGTGTGATTTTTCTGTTTGTTCGTTTAGGGACATGGCTTTTTGTAACTCGTAGATTTAGTATTTAGTATTTTGTAAATATTGGTTTTTGACATTGTAAATAGTAGATGTTGTAAATAGTGGCAACCCACTTGGACCTTTTGCTCTTTAAAAAGTTCTATACAACCTTTTTTTGTAATTTTTGATAGGTAAATAGTTTGATTTTTTTAAGCTGTACAAAAGTGTTATTTTTGTGTAAATATTTAATGAGTAATATCTTTTAGTAATTTTAATGACTACTATTTAATTATTTTTGTAATGTAAATGGTAAACTTAAAAGTTATTTTGGTATGAGTGTGCATGTCGAGAATGTGCTTTTGGGAATAAATAAAGTGGTTGTGTTTGTTCCCAAAGACAGGTGTGAATGTATGAGTAGAGAGAGAAAGCTGGTGTGTATGTATGACCAGAGCAAACACGGTGAGGTAGGGTGGGTGGGTGGGTGGGAAATTGTCACTTATATACTCATTTTGTTTTGTCAATAGTTTTGTTTTTTCATTGAAACGTAGCGGTCAATAGACATTATTTTTGTAAAAACAGTCTTACCTGCAGTAGTCGTAGGCCTCGACGTTTCCACAATCGCTTAAAAACATTGTAGCATCATCATGGTCAAGCACTCGCCTCAACATCATTGACAAATCTCAACTTTCAGCATACACCAAATGGAAAAATGTCAAAACAGCAAAATAGGAAATCCATGTTTCGATATCACCAAAAACGAAAAAACTTAAAACGAACATTTTTAAAAACTGGAAATGGCCATGTGTAAAATATGAAAATTCAGAAAAACTTCAAACGAAAATTTTTAAAAAGTGTCATCAACAAAATGGAAAATCCATATCATCAACCAAAACGTAAAACTTGAAACAGACATTAAAAAAACTGTAAATTGCAAATTGACAAATGGCAATGTGTGAATTCATCATGTGTGAAATGTGAAAATGAAAAATCAGCCATCAGCATCACGATTTCAAAAAATTTAAAAAAAAACATCGTGCTCTGGTAAACCTTTGTTTTTATTTCATAACCATAGGGAATTGACAAAAGAAAATAGAATACAATTAAATCCCAATTCCTCACTCCTCCATTCCTCAATGTTTATGTCCTTGCATCATCAACTTTCCTTTCATAGCACTCATCACAATCAGGGCTGCCATTCACTCACCCACTGAGGCATCACAGGATGTGAAACGTTGTTAAGCTTTTTTCAATACCGGTAATAATTTATCAGCCACAAATCTTAAACCAGGATGACTATGGCGATAAGAAAGGTCATGTTCTTTGCATGCTTGATCCAAAAGACTAATGGTTACATCGCCACGTTGCAAACGTTTTTCAAGATGAGTTCCAGGGCCACAAAAACGATAACCTGGAAAATGGAGTTCGAAAGGTAAGTATTGAATCACTTTGTCAATGACGCCATTGCCACTACAGGTCTGGCATATCCTTTTACATTGATGGTGAAAAGGTTTGGTCTTCCTCCTCCTCTGTGGACGATGTTTGTGTTTGTTGTTTCTTTTTCTCGCCATGAGACCCGTGGAATGATTCAACAAAGTCTTTACACGGACTTTTATGACCGTGATACAGTTTCACTAGCTGACAAGTCGCGCACTGACGCATAGAGGGTATTTTTTGCCATGGCCACTTGCTTATGGTGATCGTTATCCGTACAGGGTTGCAATTCACTCAACACAGGGTCTTGAGTCCTTGATTTTGGTACATGTTGCCAGATTTCTTTCACCGCTTTGGCGGCCACATAATAAATGAACGACTTGGACAGCGCTAAGAGTTCCTCTTTGGTAAAACTGTCTAGTTTCTTTTTGCACACAAAGAACTTCCCGATGGCTTTGTCGGTGCCTTTCTCCATGTTATCACGTGTTGTAGATGTTTACACGTCGCTTGTAGAAATCTCACTGGCGTCATTCACAGGTAAATCCTGAGTTATTATTTTTGTTCAACAACTCCCAGCAGGCATGGGTGGTTAACCAATGAAAGAGATGCCACGCATGCGCTAGGGCTGTATGGGTAATGTTGCTACAGGAACAAGTATCCAACAGCGTTTGCAGGGAGGGTCAGCCCTACTCCATGACGTCGATACATTGACAGTAAGACGCCAAAATAGGTTGCAACCATTGACGTTTTTCATTACCTTTCACAAATACCACATTGGCCGAGGACAAGTGTGCTTTCATGACCACGTCCAAATATTTATAGGAAATGGTTCCTTAAATCCTGACTAGTTGCCTATGATTTTCAATCCACTGGGTTTGTTTACGGTCTTTTTCACACAACAAATCGAAAGCATGGGGCGGTTTAAATACCAAATGCGTAGCTTGCGGTATCCAAAACGTGGTACAAACGATAATGGCCACTTGTTTAAATATAAATTTGTTGTCACCAATTTTAAACCCTTGGCAATCCACAATGAGTGTGCGCAACATGTTGCCGTTTGCCTGGACCAAATTCAACTGACGACTGACTGGCCATTGGCCACTAAAGTTTACTCATGACATGGACTTACCTGCCCGCTAGTTTGAAAAAAAATGAGGTTAGGGTAGGACAGGGGACATGAAAAAATAAGAATTTAAAAATTATATCATTTTATTATCATAACACGTCTTACAGGCTTTTGTCATTTTGGGATAGAGACGATACCAACTGATACAACAATATAGTCTCTTGTGTTTGTAACGTCCATAACACCGATGATGTCCCATTGTCTCTAAACTAGGCGTTTTTGACGGTGAGTTGTCCGCCGAAGCACCGTGACACCATACAGTCCACACGTATCGTAACTTGTTTTTTTTTTCATCACTCAGGGACACGAGTGAGGGATAGCTTGAATGACAGGGTATATTTCCCACCTCCATTCTGCACAGGTAGGGGCAGGGTGGTGACCAGCGCTGATGTTCCTGCATGGGTTCATTGCCCTCCTGCCATTGGTCTATGATGATGGGACAAAAGGCAAATTTCATTTCTTCTCTTGTTTTTAAATAGTAGAATCCAGCGGCCACCAAGGCTTGAGGGTTTATGAAAGGCACTGGCCATGTTGCTAAAGTCTTGAAACGTTGTTCCTCAGAGTTAAAATTCATGGATGTGACTTATCTTGATGCTTTAAATCAAGACATGACTGAGCGGCTTGACGAGGGTTGACCTGTATTTTTACACTCGTCACTTGGTTGGACAGTGGATAAAAGTTGACTGTGATGAATAATCAAACAGTAGGCCGTGGTATTGGCTGATACATTGTCATGCGTTTCAAAATCTAGTCGAATGTCAATATTGAATGGCTTGACAGACTCTTTCAGGTAAGAACAGTCAAAGACAATCAGTGGTGCTCTTACCTTAAACGCTAGTGGTAGCAGCATGGGGCCGTTCTCTTTTTGATAATACGACCACCGAAATTTAGAAAACTAGTTGTACAGGGGGCCAAACTTATTTTTTGAAAAATCCAAATCCAGTCCTTCATAGGGAAACACAGCACCGTTGAGGAAAAGACGTGCATTTTTCAATTGCAGGTGATCAAATTGCGTGGCATCTTTGGTTTGTTGATACTTGCGATTCGTTTGAAAACCCACGATGATGTAGAGAGGTCTCTTTGTATAGCGAGCTGTTTTTACAGACGAACTGTATGTGTTGGTGGTGGGCAATAGCGGGTACTAATGGAGTTCCCAGCTTCTAAATTCCATGGGTAGAGGCATATCTCTCTTTACCATCTTGAGTATGTCCAGTTTTTTGCTATCGTCAAGGGTCAAATGGGGGACTTTCCACAGCAAGCATTGTAGTTGAATTTTTGAATCTATGGGGTCATTGTCGGCTCCCTTGAGTGCATTATTATCACTCCTGTCTCTCACCAGATAAAGCACTTGCCTTGCGTTGACCACAATGCTCTGGTGGTCTTCGGCAAAGCCTAAAATCAGTTTAAGAGGTAAATATCCAGTAAAGGTCCCATCGGTGTGTACCATCCAGTCATTGGTCGAGTCAGGGCACCAACCTGCCATGCAAAGTGTTTTACCTTCTTCCTCACTATAAGAGGGGTATAGTTTCATGACACTGGAAATGCCCACATTTCAAGGGCTATCCACGATATCGTTAATGACATACCGCACTTCAGAAACAGAAAGGCCAAACCATGGTTGGCCAACTTGGATGTGGTAGGTGTAGAGCCATCGGCTTTGGTGAGCCGACCTTCGATCTGAATGACACTTTCATGCGGTAGGGTGTAAATATTTTGGTTGTTGATAACAAATTGAATTTCATCATTGTTATTGAGTCCAAGTGTTTGAGCTTGACAGGAAAGGAGATCAATTCTTACCACTCCTGGTTGCTCCTCGATGCGGTTCGCTATCTCTAGGATAGAATTCATTTTGGAGGTTGACGTGGTAACCCAAATGCTGTAAAATCTGCTTGTCTTGAGATGTTAACGTGTATTCACGTGGCAAACAACTAACACCATTCCTAGACGGTGTTGTTGCTGTATACACAAACTTCATAGTGGCTTTAGCACCAACTTGTAAGTCACTGGTGTGGTAGAATCTAGATCAATGAGTTGTTGATCTCTATTGATCAGTCTTGATGCTATATTGCTAATACCATCGACAGCCACAGAATGAAAGAGCACCACTGGAGGGTTTTCACGAATAATATAGCCATTGGGCGATGTCACTATAAAGTCATAAAGCGAATGCGATGGTTCTTGATTGGTGTACACTTGGCTAATAATATTACACGTCACCGACACATGATGGTCCTCAATAAATTTCACTTCATGGTCTGATTCATGTTTTTTGTTGGGCTCCAACACGCGTGGTTTAAATCCTAGTAATGGACCAATGGAATCGGGGCGTGTTTTAAAGTCAATGTTGAATGTGGAGAAAATACTGCAGCGATGAGTGTTGGTATTTCCTACAAGTTCAAACTTGCGCGTTCCATCGAGAAATGACTTTAAACCATATTGATTGATCAACACCACATAAATGTGTTCATAAATGTCATCGATCGTGTATCCACCAGAGTTCAGGGTGAGCACAGAATCATCATAGTAAAACTTGTTGTTCACATTTTCACGTATGTTGTATATTCGATTGTACGTTTCAAGAGAAACAAGTCCCAAACCATAAGGTCTTTCACTCAATTCGATAGGCGGGTTAAAGTCTAGGCTGACTTCAAGTCCACGTCAATGCAGTGTAAACGTTTTACTTTCTGCCGACATACTGTTGACGTTTTGCTTATGCTGCGTCTTATATTAAAAAAATAAACACAAACGTCCACAATGTTGGCTGTTAAACGGTTGCTCACGTTTCACATTATAATATATCTTGATGAAATGAAACAAGATGTTCAGTAAAGAACATATAGCCTACTTTCTCCTAAATGTATGAGTATAGTTATAACTCGTTGTTATTATCAAAGAGTATAATAGAACTATTCTTTGTTGAAGACCTTAGAAACGATTTACCTCTACCAAACGCCACGACCTAGATAAAAACTGCTACCATCATTGAAGAAAGAAAGAAAGAAAGAAAGAAAGATAAGAAGTATATCAAGAATGTTATGGATCTGGAGACATAATCGACCGGACTGGCGGCGTGGCTCAGCGGTAACGTTCTCGCTTGCTGGGCCCTAGGTTGCAGGTTCGTATCCTGGCGCAGTCAGCTGGCATTTGAGGGTGCACAAATGCGAGGGAGCCGTGTCAGTACATTTACTGGCACGTTAAAGATCCCCTTCGGGCCAAAATTCCGGCACCCCGGTGTCTCTAAAAGCAGCAGTAGTTAAAAGGGATGTAAAACCAATAACATTATTATTATTATTATTACGACCTGCCGTGGGCAACATCCAACTTTGAGTTGAGGCATGTCTTTACACGTCTGGTTGTGCATGGCTTTCACAACCCTAATTGAATTAACAAATCTTTCCATGACCCTACAGAGACGTGTGTATACAAACTATGTGGATATTTTCGATAATATTATCCTAACAGAGCGAGTGCATTCTAGCGGCCAGAATAAGACTCTTTTCAATAAAATCTGGAAGTTACCTTTTTGGCATCTAGATGTCTCGAGTAAATCTGCAGGCGAATTATGTTTTAATTAAATATATATTTTACACCATAATGTGGACAATATAACGCTTAATAACATTTTCAAGTAACGCAAAATAGGCTGTTACAAACCCTTTAAAATAAAAAGTTAAAATGTATCGTAGTATCAACTTGTCATTCTCCAAATTCGATGCGCATAGAATGATAATGGTATAGTAATCAATGGATCCCCACGTAGACTAGTCGGGACATCTAGTGGTGAAATATCGAACAATATAATCCTAACAGAGCGAGTGCATTCTAGCGGCCAGAAGAAGAAACTTTTCAATAAAATCTGGAAGTTACCTTTTTGGCAGCTAGATGTCTCGAGTAAATCTGCTGGCGAATTATGTTTTAATTAAATATATATTTTACACCATAATTTGCACAATATAACGCTTAATTTTACAACATCTGAGTCATTACAAAACAATAAACATATAACATTTCAAGCAAAAAACCTAGCTCTGATCGGGTTTGAACCATAGGCATCTGAGCGACAGGCTATCGCTCTACCACTGAGCTAATTGTGTCAACGAATATCGTTCTATTTAAAATGACTTACATAGAACTTGTTAGCAAATAATGATTTATACTAAACGATTTCATCACTGGAGTATATTATTTATATATAAAGCATTTCATACAAAGTTTATTTATTTTTTATCAGTACGCTATATTGCATTCAATACTCAAATTAGTGAAATATAAGTCAGGCACAAGATATCCGCTGCCATCTTGTCTTATTACTGAATCAGTTCAGCTTTTTAAAATCACGTCTGCACTATAGTATTACAAAATAAACTTTTAATTTCGAACGTGCCTCTTCCTTTAGAACAGTTAAAACGATTCTCGACTCGATAATCGGAACTGGTGGGTCCCATGATATGGATTATAAAGTTTGCATAATTCGCACGGCCGCCATCCTGAAATGGTATGGCGGACGACCTTGTAGTTTGGTCACAAGACGCATCCTATACGAAGGTATGTTGTTACCAAATTTGGTAGAGATCGGATGATTTGGTTAGTCGTTATTTGATTTTACGTTTTGAACGTTTGAGTGGCCGCCATTCAGTTTTAGTAAAGATGGCGGCGATATAAAACATGACGTTGAGGTGTCCTTTGCTAGTGCTACCTTTGTACCAAATTTCGTTCAATTCGCATTCACCGTGTTCGAATTGATAGGGGGGACAGACATTCAGAGTACACACACTCACACACACACACACAGACTCACACACACACATACACACACACAGACTCACACACACACATACACACACACAGACAGACACACTTTTTTCGCCCTGTGTTGATCTCATAAGTCTACTTTCATTTTTTGCAAAAATCGAAAGTAGGCTAAAAATCCACAGCCTGCTTCCAGTCTCCGACCGGGTCAGGAATGGAATGAATGAAGCCCCCATCTAGCGGCGAGGATATGGACTGTGCTGGCTGCCGAGGCCTGACGCACTCCTCTGGGGCAATGATTAAATGAATGACAGATTAAATGAAATGATAGTGAAGAGTGTTGCTGGAATGAAATTTTGACAGGGAAAACCGGAGTACCCGGAGAAAAACCTGTCTGCCTCCGTTTTGTCCAGCACAGATCTCACATGGAGTGACCGGGATTTGAACCACGGTCCCAGCGGTGAGAGGCCGGCGTGCTGCCGCCTAAGATATCTTGATCCTGTTTCCAAAATAGGTCGCTAGTTCCATGGGCGGGGTCAAATTCCCAAAACTGTCAAAGTACCATACGGTGGATCCCTCTTTGACATAAGTTACATAATGCGTTCCTGGTCCTCGGTGATCATCCAAATTGACAACAGCACATACCTGTTTCCAGGGTCGTGGAGGTAATTGGTTTTGCATAAACACACCTCGAAAATGAGAAAGATTTTGTTGTTTAGCATAGCTTTCTACTTGTTCATGCGTCAAGGCATGTCGTGCTATGGCTGAGGTTATTATTTTTAATATTTCGAAATGGTGAAATCCCAAATTCTTGTTGATAAAAGGCTGGCTTTCAATTTCCATTTATAGCAATCGCTTCCATCGTTTCATTGTGTCGCTGACTTTCTTTCAGTTTTTGCTTGCCCTGTTGCGCGGCTTTAATGGTTTTCGCCACTGCACTGGCACCGCCCAAAAGTGAACCCAGAGCAGCCAAACCGGAAAATAATGCAGGTAAAAATCCCGCTCGTTTGGGGACGGGAATCACTCGCCCTTGTTTTGAACCCTGTCGCTGACGTTTTGGAATAACACGTCTCTGTGCTGCTTGAAGGGCTTTCCTTATGGTCAATATATTATTTTTAATTTTTTTCTTTCGCGAGGGCTTGTCCACGAATGTCTTAAGCCCAGGCTTTGCCAAAGACAGGGTCTTATTTTTAGTCTTTCTCACCACATACCTTTGTTTCACCATGATGATGACCAACAACCTTTCACAAGAAATTTTAAGTCACAACTAACGTCAGATTATTATTTCATGGCTGTATATTCAAATTCCATATAAAGTGGGAAATCGTCTAGGGGTTTTCCCGCTTGCTTTTCATCCCATGTCAACATGAGATGAAAGGATAATTCGTCACCTGCATTGACCATTTCATGGTTATGGACCAACATCCTATGACCATTTATCTGAATTTGTAAATGGTTCTCATCAGGTATGGCATAATTGATGTGAATGGTTCCATCATAGTGTAATCGATAGTGGCTTAAACCCGAAGCAAGCACATAGGTCAGGTGCTGGTCATGGACTAGCGGTAAATGGTTTTTGTCATTCACAGGTTTTTCATTTGTCAGATATACTAAAAACACAGATGGGATAAATTTATAAAGCCTTTTCATTTCATAGTCACGTAACGCTTGGTACAGACATCGTCTTCGTCTTGTGGGTCTTCCACGTGAATAATCCGATGGTGATTAGCGCTATAGCCATTCACCGTAAGCTGAGGCACTTTGTCATAAAACTCATACACTTTGTTATCCACATACTTTTTTGTAGTAACGTCTGTAGACACTTGAGGATGTTTTACATGGGTTAACCGCTTTCCCTTAAAGTCATAATCTCCCTGTTTAGTGCGTGGCACTACTGACCTATCCACATAGTGTTTATTAGCAGGATCTGTTTCTTGTTTAGGATCATGTGTGGGGACAGACCTAGCTTTGGCCATCAACGCACGTCAAAAGACATCCATCGCCAACCTGTAGTATGACTCTACTGTTTCTATGACAAGGCCCGATGTCCTGTATATAGACAGCCTGCTAGCCTGTCTAAGCCTTAGTTGATATGAAGATTATTAAGCAGCAAGAGTCATTCCCCGTGGGGGACATGGTTTGCCATCTCTGTCCCACATCACGTGAACAACGCCATGGTTCACTGTTTCCATCTTCCATTCGCTGCATCATTTTGGGACCTTCCGGCTGTGGAAAGACCAATCTTTTGCTAACGCTCATCACAGCGCCCAATTGTCTGCGTTTTCAAAATATTTATATTTTTGCAAAATCTCTCTACCAACCCCTCTACGTGTTTCTGGATCAAGTCATGTCTGGATTACAAACATAGAATATGGGTTATTTAACATTTTCCATGCAAGAAAATGTTATTTCACCGGATGAGGTAAAGGCCGATTCACTCATGATTTTCGATGATGTATCCACTGAAGGTCAAGGCATCATTCAAAGCTATTTCAGCCTGAGTCGACACAAACATATCGATTGCCTCTATCTTGGACAAACGTATTCTAAAATGTCCAAACAGTTGATTCGTGACAATGCCAATGTCATTGTTTTATTTCGCCAGGACGAGAGGAACAGTCGTCACATTTATAATGAACATGTGAATCCGGATATGACTTTTCAAATGATTACTGAATTGTGCGCCAAGTGCTGGAATACTCAACGTCATGATTGTATGGTCATTGACAAAGTGAACTCAATCAAGGACGGTATCGCTTAGGGTTTGATCATTTTATTGCTATTTAAGGCCCCGTCTCATTCCCTCTCAAGTCATTTGTCAAGACACCATGGCGTTAGCAGAGAATCAATTGAAAAAGCATATTATTAGAGCAAAAATACTATTTGCCAAAAGTTTCGTCAATTGAAACGATCACGTGCCGAGCATGCTTTGTTTATTCAACAACATTTAGCACCTCAACTAAAAGCCATGTTGAAACCCACTTTCAAGCCATCTGAAACGCTACCCACCGTTTCATAAGCCACGCAGGCGCTGCACGAGGACAATGAAGGAGAGGAAGAGGAACAGGAACAGGAAGATTTGACTAGTGTTAGCGAAGTTGAGGATGACGGTGAACAAGTGTTAGTAGGAGGGGAATGATCCCTTTGAATATTGCATCATCACGAGCAGATATTGCCTAATCGCGATGACGTCATGGGTCCTTAGAGCGAGCACGTGGTCCAGGAGCGAGCATGTGCACTGCACGTGTTAGCGTGGGAATGGGTTGACCTTTTGGCTTGTTTATGCGATGGTGATAAAAAGTTAATGGATGTTGGCGCGAGGACATATTTCATCATCATGATGTCATCTGATAACCATGCGGATGTGAGCACGTGCAGCGTGCACGTGCACATGTTAGCGTGGGAAGAGGTTGACCTTTAACCGCTTGAAACAGATAACCTTTGGGTAACCGCTTGAAGCAGATAACCTTTGACTTATTTATGCGATGGAGATAAAAATTAATGGGTGTTGACGTCATTTGATACCCATGCAAGTTTGCAGCTGTGCGAGCGATCACGTGATATGTCTGCAGTGTTCGCGTGAGACGTGGTTGACCTTTAACGTCATCGGGTAAGAATGTAATCTTTGACTTCTTTAAGTAATAGTGATAAAAATATAATGAGATGATTGCGTCAGAAGCTTGTTTTTGTAGCATTTGGTTTCTTGAGTGTAGGTGGGGGTGAAGGATATTTAAATGCATGTGTGCGTGGATGAGTTTTAACTTCTACGTTTGCGCGAAGAGAGTGTGTGTGTGAAAGAAATAAAGAAAGTCAACGACGAGGAACAAATTGTGTGTGTGATGGATGTTCTAACGAAGTTCAATAACTTAGCCACTTGCGTTGAGTATTCTAATAAGAAACTATCAGAACTAATAATTGATTTACCGTATGTGGTCCAAATTATTCGGGCTGTGGAGACGAGATTTGGAAGAAAAATAGTGGTGGACATTATCATTGAAGGTGAAATAACAAGAGTATTTCTACCAGCAGTATTTGCAAAACTAAGCGCATCAGAGATCGATGAACTAAACTCACTTAGAGGCAAACTGATGTTGGTGTATTTGGGGTTGAAGAACCGCTCACATCAAGTTGTTTTAAAACTGTAAATTTTTGGTGAGTATATATATGCAGATTATATATGTATTGATAGATATAACGAATGATATATATATATATATATTTAGTTGCTTATTATTTCTTAATTTGTTTAATTTTTTCAGATTATCTAAAAACTAATAAAAAGGAACAGGAAAATGAAGTGGAAAACTGTTAATTTTCTGAGTGGAACTGAACATCGATCGCACCCGGTAATAGAGTATCATCGTGTATGCTTTCATCAGTCTGAAGAAGAAGAAGAAGAAGAAGAAGAAGAAGGATAAGAAGATGATAATGAGGTGAGTCATAATGAGAAAGAAGCTTGTTTTAACAAATGGACATCTTCGAGTGGAATTTCAACATTTTCAGTCTACGTTACTAATGTTAGCAAATCAGATGATAGTCAGCGAGAGGTGACAGAAACAGTTCTAAGATATTTGTTACAAGAATTATGTGAAGATGAACATTTTATTTGTTTCTTCGGATACAATACATTTGATGAGGTTTACAAAATTGAATTTTCCATCACTTGTTTTGAAGTAACAAAATTGAATGAGTATAGAAACAAATTGCTTGGTAAACTTCAGGATGAATTTCCCTTTGAAGCCATTCATTGTTCGCTGGAGATTACAGGCAGTAATTTATCTCAATGGCTTGAATACACTTTAAAAGATTATAGGTTTATGGTGAGCCGATGTTACAGCAACTGATGGTGGTGTATTAACAACAGTGCGAATTGGACAATTGCTTAGACAACAATGGCAACACCTCCTAGCAAACGTAGAAAGGTTGATATTGTAATACATAATACTAACAGTGAAAATATAAGAAACCAATTGGACAATGCATTTGAAAGTGTCTCTAATTTTAGAAGTGAACTAAACGGTGCTATTTCAGTATCATACCAAATTGGGGAAAACACTCAAACCGACTTGATTGAGAACAGTGATGAGTTGATTGAATGTTGGAGAGTTATTAGTGAGCACATATTGCAACAAGCTGTGAATTTCGAAGAAATTACAATTCAAATAAAGGATGAATCTTTCTTGAGCTGTGAGTTAATTGAAACGGCATTCAATTCTAGAGTGTACACACTTGCAGTATCAAATGTTAAGAATGAGTTTTTGGATCCTCGCGAATTTTTAGCGAATGCTAATATTTGGTTTACAAAGTATGTTAAGAAAGCGTTAACTGTACAAGCTTTAAAGGTGAATTCAGTTTTGTGTGCACAATATGTGCTTCGCGACATATCAGAAACAAAATATTTTGCTATCAAAAATGAAGTAGTTTTCGAGTATACTGATTTAAATGAATTTTATAATAAGAATATCATTGAAGGTACATTGACAAAAATGAGCGAATTTGAAGCAAATGGTTCCGGGTGGGCTTTAGAAAAAATTCATAGTTTGAGAATTAATATAAATAAATATGTTGGATTTCAAATAGGAATGTCCAATACTAGTCGATTGCCTCACGTAATAGTCAATAAACAAGCAGTGCTAAATTTGTATGATACAAAGGAAGCTTGTTTTGAGTGGAGTGTGGTTGCTGGTTTGTATCCAAAAACTCGAAACGTGAATCATCTTTCTTCCTATCCTAATTACAGAGATGTTTTAAATTTAGATGGTATTCCAATTCCGATGGAAATGAAATATTTAAACAAGTTTGAAAACAAAACAATATTTCTGTAAATGTGTATGGAGCACAATATGATGAAAACAAATGGGTATGTATGGGAACAAACGAAGTAAAAGGAAAAAACTTTTACTATTGTACCTTTGTATGTATCAGATAAAGTATATGAAAGAAGGGTAGACTTATTGATGTTGCAGATTGGAAACAGTGAAAGTTATCACTTTTCTTTAATTAGAAATCTTGCTCGCCTTGTGCGTTCAAGCCTCACTAGCATTCACAAAAGGATTTATATATGTAGACGTTGTTTGTCATATTATTTTCTTGCGGATGAGTTAAATGTTCACTTTGCAGACTGTAAACAGTTTCCTGTTGCAAAAAGCATAATGCCAACTGATGAACAAAGATTTGTTAATTTTACAGAATTCCGAGTTAAAGATACAGTTCCATTTATAATATATGCAGACACTGAATGCTTCTTGTCTCCAATTTCCTCCTGTTTTCCAAATAGTGACATTCATAACTCTACTTTAACACAAAAACATATTCCTTAGAGCATTTCTTTATACCTTCATTGTAATTTTGATAGTGAATTGTGCAGTTTCAAACTCTTTAGGGAAAATAATTGCATTGAATTGTTTGTAAAGGAACTTTATAGTATTGTGGATAAACTTCAAACACATTACTTATCGGCTAAGCCAATGTTAAAGATGACCGAAAATGAAGAAAGATTATTTTTGTCAAGTAAAATGTGTCACATTTGCGAGAAACCGATTGCAGATAATGAACTCAAAGTACGCGATCATTGTCACTTAACTGGAAAATATAGAGGAAGCGCACACAATAGTTGTAATTTAAATTACAATGTAACAAAGGTTTTGCCTATAGCATTTCATAATCTAACGGGCTACGATGGACATTTTATAATTTAAAAATTTGTGAGAAACGTGATGGAGAGCTGTTACATAATCCTGGTAGTATAAGTTTGTTGGCGGTGAATATGGAACGTTATAAAGGATTTACAAAGTATGTACGGGTTAAGAATGGATTCATTCAGTCAAGATTTATCGATACATATAATTTCTTGTCCTGTTCACTAGATCAATGTTCATCTTCGTTAAGTGAAGATTCAAAGCAAATAACTCGACGTTATTTTAATGATGATGCACAGTTTCGACTTACTGCGAGAAAAGGCGTTTTTCCCTATGAATACGTCACGAGTATGGATGTACTTAACGAAACTAAATTACCTGAAATATCCAAGTTTTATAGCAGTCTTAATGATCAAACAATATCGAATGAAGAGTATGAGTTTGCTCAATCGGTGTGGGAAACGTTTTCCTGTCAAACATTAGGAGAATACGCCGATTTGTATTTAAAAGTTGACACACTTCTTTTGGCGGATGTCTTTGAAAATTTTAGATCGAATGGCATGGAAACTTATGGCATTGATGCAGCTCATTTTTACACTGCTCCATCTATGTCTTGGTGCGCGATGAAAAAGATAACCAACGCTCAACTTGAATTGCTTCAAGATATTGATATGTTACACTTTTTTGAACGATCTATTCGAGGAGAAAATGTTCAGTGTATAACACGACATGCGATCGCTAATAATAAGTATATGAAAACTTATGATGGGAAAAAGCAAGAGTCCTACATAATGTACTTTGACGTTAATAATTTATATGGATATGCGATGATGGAATATCTTCCAACGGGTGGCTTTAAATGGGTTGCAAATGTTGAAGGCTTTGATGTTTTAACTATTGATGATACTTCAGAAATTGGATATATTTTGGAAGTGGATTTGACTTATCCTCAAGAGTTACATGACAAACATTCAGATTACCCTCTATGCCCCGAAAAGTTGACAAAAGCTAATGGCTACCCTAGATAATAAAGAACGTTATGTTTTGCATTATAGAATCTTAAAGCAATGTATTCAACTAGGAATGAAATTAGATCGTATTCACAGAATAATTGAATTCAATCAGAGCCAATGGCTAAAACCATATATTGATGTGAACACAGAGAAACGAAAACATGCTAAAAATGTTTTTTTTTATTTATAAATTGATGAATAATGCAATTTTTGGTCGTTCACTGATGAATGTGAGGAAGTTAAGGGACATCAAATGGGTCACCAAATGGCATGGAGCTCGTGGTGCTGGGTCTTTAATAGCTAAGACTAATTTTAAACATAGAATTATATTCGATTAACAATGTATGGTCATCGAGATGAGCAGACTAAAGATTTTTCACAATCAACCAGTATATGTTGGTGCATCTATATTAGATTTGTCTAAATGTAAAATGAATGACTTTCATTACAATGTTATTTTAGCAAATCCTGAATCAAATGTGAGGTTGCTATACACAGACACCGATAGTTTTATGTATATATTCTATTATGATATTTATGAGTTCATGAAACAGCATTCAAATTTGTTTGATACTGGAAACTATGAAACAAACAATCCTTTTGGAATTGTGAGACAAAATAAAGGTGAAATTGGTTTAATGAAAGATGAACATGCTGGAAGGATTGTTGAAGAATTTGTGGGGTTAAGACCCAAAATGTATGCAATAAAATTGTGTGATGAAATGAATAGCTTGTGTAAGGCTAAAGGCATTAAGAAGAGTGTGAGTAAAAGTATGAATATTGATGAGTATCGATAGTGTCTTTATAACAGAGAAAAATCAACAAAGTTCAAGTTTGTATAATTTCAAAATCTCATTCTGTATTTACTGTTCGGAAAAATAAGTTGGCAATTTCATCAAACGAAGATAAAAGACACATAACTGAAAACGGAACTGATACTTTACCGTTTGGTCATTTTTCTCTGAAAAAATGATTAGAAACAAATTTGAGATTAAAGCACTTCATCTCACTTACTTTATTTCTTTCACACACACACTTTTATTCTGTTGGTAATACTAATTTTTGTGTGTTCCTTTGCTTATGAAAAAAAAAGAATAAATAATAACCCAAATTTTGTGTGTATTATTAAAAAAAACACCTCCCCCCACCATTCCCATTTTCCAGAAATATATATATATATATATATATATATATATGTATAATTACTTTATATTACATATCATTTAGTAATGGTGCGTTGTAAGAGGAGCAACTCTACCACTCAATATAAACGAACAGGAAGTGGATCATTAATTAGTCGTGTACTTAATAAAACTATTGATAATTTACCCGTGGAATTACACATCCCGGGATATGAATATTTTGGACCAGGAACAAAATTAGAAAAGCGATTGAGCCGTGGTGATCCCGGAATAAATATATTAGATAAAGCGTGCAAAGAGCACGACATTGCTTACGCAAAGCATAAAGATTCAAACAAAAGAAGAGAGGCTGATGAAATTTTAGCTTCAAAAGCTTGGTCTCGTGTAAAATCCCGTGACGCATCATTAGGAGAGAGAGCGGCTGCACTAACAGTCAGTGGCATAATGAAAGCTAAGTCTAAGCTTGGTGGAGGTAAACGAAAATTAAATATAAAAAAACAAGAAAAGATTAAAAAAAGAAGAACATCGAAAAAGCAAGGTGGTATTTTACCCCTACTTCCGATATTTGCAGCCTTGTCGGGCTTGGGGGGTCTAGCAGGCGGAGCAGCCGGGGTAGCGTCTGCTATAAACAAAGCGAAAGCTGCACAAGAAGAATTAAATGAAATGAAAAGACACAATCGAATGATAGAAGCAATGCGAGGAAAAGCAGGTCAAGGCATTTATTTAAATCCTCCTGCATACAAAAGATAATTAACCAAATACCAAATAAAGCATTAAGTAATTTCGATTTAGCTAAATACGCACATCAATTAAAGATTCCAAATTTTAGAGGAGTCTTTATGCGAGATACGTTACCAAGACATCCTCGAAAAAATGAAAAATGTATTGTTAACCTTGAACCGATGGTTAAATCTGGTTCACATTGGGTGGCTTTCAGTAAACGAGGAAAATACGTTCATTATTTTGATAGTATTGGTAATTTAAGACCACCAGTAGAAATTTTAACATATCTTAAAAATTGTTATCTACAATATAATTTTCATTCATATCAGTCGATTACTTCTTCGATTTGTGGACATTTATGTTTAGTCTTCTTGTATTGTATAAATAAGGGAAACACAGACTGTCTTTAAACATTTCAAAGATGGCTTTCGAAAGACGGATAACTCTTGAAGGTAAAGGCTCGAAGATTGATGTCACATTGGAGAATCCGATTCATCTTGTAGGAGCAGAGTTTTTTGAAATAGGACTTGCAGGATTGTATACATCTAATTCTATTCGAAATGTTACCAACAGAAATAATAAATTTCGCATTCATTTTACTAAATTTTTGTTATCAATTGATTTAGTGGTACCACCAGGTATTTATGAATTTGAAGATCTAGCCTCAACATTTGACTTAGTTATCACTCATTGTCGAAACTTATAACAAATCATATACAAAAAACAAATCTTGATTTGGAAGAGGATATAAATGGAAAAGCACGCAACCGTCTTGTTTTGTCTTCTCCGTTTAATATTGATTTCAGTGTACCCAACAGTGTAGCAGAGGCTTGAGGTATTGAAAAGAAAGTTTACCCTAAAGAGAATAAAAAATAAATTGAGATTGATCGAAATAGAATCGAAAGTGAAGTAAAAATTAACGAAAATAATAACGTTTTAGCCATAAAGATGAACGATGTGGATACAACAATTTTAATATTACCTGATGCTAGCTATACGTTTCAACAATTAAGTGCAAAGATTAATGAATTATTACTAGCACATTTACTATCAGTTTTATTAGGAGAAAAAGACAAATTTCCTTCATATATTTATATTAATTATGATAAAGTGTTCTCTAATTGTATATTATATTCGAAAAACTTTGCTATAGATTTTGGTGTTGCAGATTCTATTGCAGATTTGTTAGGATTTTCTCATAAAAAGTTCGAGGCAAACATAACTCATCAATCTGAATATATGATTAAAATTAACACTGTTAATAGTATTCGAGTATGTTGCAACCTCGTGCTTGGTACGAGTTCTTATTTGAACCATAAACCAACACACTCTTTATATAATTTTAAAGCTCATGTTCCTGCTGGTTATCCGATTGTTGTACAACCAACAACAATTAATTTTTTGCCTATGAACAGCAAGGTTATTCAACATGTATCTGTGCAATTTGAAGATCATCTTCAACAGCTCATTGATTTGCAAGATGAAGATTTAACTGTAGAATTAATTATTCGTCCAGCACGTTATCTTGCTATATAAAGTAATGAAATACTGTTATATTTTCATTCTAGTTGAGTAAGCTTACTAGAAAACATTCACAAATACGGTTATACTATATAATACTCAAAGTTTGAAAAAAAAAAAGTCGACTCTGATTCGAAAAAGAAATATAAATCAATCAGCTAAAATTTCTAAAAAAAAAAAAAAAAAAACAACGCCATCACACCTTAAAATCTAAGAAACAGTTATCGAGTAACAACAAACATTTCTTACAGTCTTTAGGCTATCGCGTACTTTAATTTCAATATAAATATATATGCAATTGTTAATCTTATTTAGTTTCTATCTATATTTGAAGCTGTTAACATGTTTAACATTTTTAACATAACGGATAAAAGAGAGGTTGACAACAGAGTTGTGCGACGAGAAGAAAGAGTTTACCAACCTTATTCAGCTAATAAATTCGAAAATAATGATGAAATTCGAATACCAATTCAAAATGAAGAAAAAATAGTTTTATTATCAGAAGGTGTTCTTCACTTTGAATGACAAATTATTACTTCTAACGTAAATCCGGCTGCTTCTACTACAGCACATCCTGATCAAAATTTTGGGGCTAATCTTTTTAGCGAAATTCGCGTTACGTTAAATGGTAAAGAAATTGATCGTACACGCCATCTAGGTATAGCAAGTTCTATAAAAACCTTTGCATCATATTCAAAAAACGAATATACAGCTTTACAAAATGCTGGTTATTTTCCCTCTTTAACAACACCAGCAAGTGAAGCAAATATTGTTGATAGTATCACAAAACGTTTCCATGTAATACTTCCTTTAAGCAACCTGTTAGGTTTAGCAGAGGATTTTAGAAAGCCGATTTTAAACTGCAAGCATGAGCTAATACTTCTCAGATCGTCGAGTGACCCACGTGCGTTGCAATCTGCAACCGAAAATGATCTTTCTAAGGTCAAGTTATTTAAAGTTTATCTAAAAATTCCCGTTTTATTATTATCGGACGAAGAACAAATTAAAAGATTAAAACTAATGCAGAAAAATATTCCCATTCAGGTTGGTTTTCGATCATGGGATGTTCATGTCTTGCCATCTCTTCCTAGAACAACTAAATATAGTTGGACTGTAATGACAACTTCTGAAATTCAAAAACCACGTCAATTTGTATTAGGTTTTCAAACTAAAAGAAATGTACTAAATACGTGCTCTTCCTATTTTGACCATTGTAACGTTAAATCTATAAGAGTTTTTTTAAATTCAATTTTTTATCCCTATGAAATGCCAACTTCTGAAATTGCTATAAATGACTACAGCGAATTGTATGACATGTTTGTTAAATTTCGTAATGTATATTATCAGATCGATGATTTTCGTTCAGAGACTCTAGTTTCACGAGATGAATTTAAGTCTCATTGTCCGATTATTGTAATTAATTGCCTTGAGCAAGTGGAGGCAGTGAAGACATCTTCAGTTGATGTGCGAATTGAAATCGAGACAAGTGCGAATATACCTGAAGATACAACTCTTTATTGTGTTCTTATTCATGATCGTCAAATACCTTACAGACCATTAACTAATGAAGTAATTATCTAAACCAATATTTGCTAAGTTATAAGCAAGCAAGTAAAGAAGTATTCTCACTTTAGTTGCAATCATGGAATTGACAACAACAAACTCTCCTTCTACTGATGCTGACACGTGGAATAAGAAGCAGCTAATAGTTGCAGACATTCGCAAGCTACCAAACGGCAGTTTGGAACTTGCTTACTGTATGTTAAATAACAGCAATATACCTTCATTCAGTCCTGTGTTATCATGGGTTGCAGCGTATTGTGAAAAAAACTCTTTCTTCTTTTTTTTGACTCTATTAAAAATAAATATGAATATTTAGTTGTGTATAATTTGCCACAAGAATTTTCTTTGTTTGCACTAAAAACACTTTCCCCTGGGTCATTAATCAATCTTAATACGATTGATGGAATGTCAGATCTAATGTTGAAGCATAGCCAACGTTTACCTACAGATTGTCCAAAACATTTACCATCTCTTGCATTGGGAAGCAATGGTTGTGCTAAATTTAATGTCAATGCTGTCCAACATTGGTTAAATTCTTCTGATGGCATCATGAAAATCGTGTGTTCGATAATAAACAAGTTTCGAAACAATGGACTTCAAGGTTTTAATAAGTTTGATTGGAACTACTTTCCTATAAACATACTGACTATATATGAGCCACAACGAATTCGTCTGGAGTGGGAACATCTACCAGATCATCTAAAAAGAAAATTTCAACTGTTTCATCTTCGCTGCAAATGTGATAACTGTAATCGCTATCTATAAAAGGTAATTCATTAAATCTACTAGTGTTGTTGACACCTATACATATTTTGTTTTTGTTTGCTTTTTAACACAGTGTATATTTTTTGTCTACAGAAAATAAACATCTGGACAACTAAAAGAACAAGATCATCTCAACACACACTCATCAGGACAACTAAAAGAATGAGATTACTTCAACACTCATACAAGAGAAATAAAATTGTATTAATTGCAATTCTAAATGAATAAAGAAGAAAAGGTCTTTGTACCACTTCATATTAAAGTTTTTTAATGATCAAGCACCTCCTCACTCCACATGTATATAAAATAATATTGTCAGGTGAGGGATTCGAACCCTCGCTTTCAATTTCTGATAATTAGATCTTAAGTCTAACGCCTTAGACCGCTCGGCCAACCCAACACACGCAAATCATGCATATTAGCCAGCGTGTTTTGTTGATTCATATCAGTTCACATTTAGCTTCGTGTGGGGAACATCTTTTTTTGTGAAGTAAAGCATCATCATGAAGTATTTTAATTGTGTAAAGTATTCCAAGAAACAGTTAATGCAAATGATATTGAGTCAAAAAGGAATGAATTTAAAATCTGAAAGAGATCGGCTAAAAACATTTAAGAACTGGTCTTCAGACAGTTTTACGAACACTGCATGGTTAGCAGCTGCGGGATTTTACTATTATGGATATAAGGATATGGTCAGGTGTGCTTTCTGTAATCTGCAACTTAGTTATTGGGAAGAGCATAAGAAATGGGCTTTTTCTTGCCCTTACGTAAACAACATTTCTCCTAGCATAGAATTAAAATCTGAATATGAAAGACTTAAAACTTTTCAAAATTGACCTCTTCCCTCTCCAAACGAATTTTGTTTACCATCAGCAGGATTTTATTATACCGGTCATGGTGATAAGGTGAAATGTATATTCTGTAAGATTGAAATTGAAAATTGGAGAGAAAACTATATTCCTTTAAATGATCATAAAACTGGGCACCATATTGTCCATATTTAAGAGGGTTTTACGTTGGCAACGTTGATTTAAATCCTGAAAATCCTACTATTATTCCATATAATACAAGTTATGATACGTGTGGAAAAAATATATGTTGATGTGATGTGCTTTTTTGTGCAGTGTGCATTCTCAGACGTAAACGTAGACCTGCTGAAGTTTGTTAAGCAGTCAAACACTCTACCAGTAATTTCATTTACTAATGGTGAAAACCAGAGTAAAAGTGAAAAAAGAAAGCATGGTGTTTTACTACCGAACACTATTCGATGTATCATTTGCGGTCCATCGAACTGTGGCAAAACAAACGTAATGCTAAATTTATTATGTCACAAAAATGGAGTTCGTTTTGAAAACGTTTATATTTATTCTAAATCACTTGCTCAAAGTAAGTATGTTGAATTAAAAAGTTTTTGGACTCCATGAAAGAAATAAAAAGTGATTTTTTTTCTCGATAATGATGAAGTTATGCCTCCAGAAATGGCTAGAAAAAAACTCTATATTTGTTTTTGATGATGTAGCCAGCAATAAACAACAACACATGAAAGATTATTTCAGTAGAGGTCGTCATCACGAAGTTGACGTATTTTATCTTTGTCAAACATATTCTTGTATACCTAAACATCTAATTAGAGATAACGCTAATTTCTTAATTGTTTTTAAACAAGACGGAACAAACTTGCGTCATGTATATAACGATCATGTAAATACAGATATGAGCTATGATCAGTTCTTCGATATTTGTTCTTATTGTTGGCAAAACTCTAAGTTTGGCTTTTTGGTTATCGATAAAGATAGCGATTTACAAAATGGTCGATGTCGCAATGGATTTGATGTTTATTTTCAGTTATAAATAATAGTTCAAAAGAGCTAAATGCTCATTCGCGTTATACACTTTGTGTGATTAACAACCTAACTATGGCATCGTTTAACAAAATCAATAACGTGTCTATCAAACCACCAACTTCACGCCATGATATTGCAACTAAATCGTATGTTGATGATAAGCTACTGCAATATGGAAATCAAGTAACAACAACAACAAGCGATGGGCATCTAAGTATTAACGGCAAACGGTTAAAAGATGTTGGAACGCCCATACATGTTGAAGATGCTTGCAACAAAGGTTATGTACTGAAGTTACTGAATGAGCTAAATAAAATTGAGTCTAAAGAAGACATACAACGAAACATTAACGACCTTAAATGTTTAATTTTTTCAATTTGTAAAATAGAGAAACAACAACTTGACTTTGAAAACAAACGTCTCGCAGGCTTAGCTTTACCATCATCTGCAAATAATGCAGTAAACCTTATTGCAATGCAGCAACATACATCGAATATAAAAATATCTGGAAAACCGAATAACCGAAGTGTTACAACGAGTAGAATTCATTCATGGTTTAGTGAGTGAATTTTCAGAAGATCACTTTCCGTTTGATGATGATAGTCTCGACTTGGGTAACAAAAGAATAAGAAATGTTAAAGATCCAATTCAAAATCAAGATGCGATATCGTATTCTTTTCTTAAAACTCATGTAAAAAAGAACTCGATGAAATTAAAAAATCTCTTTTGAATATAAACAAAGATGATGAAACTGTAGATATGTTAAATAGAAGAATAACAAACATATCTCAACCAATCGATTCGTTAGATGCAATAAACAAATATTATTTAGAAAACTTTGCTGCTTCTCGAAAAGATCTAGAAGACTTAATCACTAAATTTAATAAACAAAACTTCTTAAACGTAGACGATGGTGGGACTTCAAATATGATGAGTAGACGAATTACTCACGTAAACAATCCCATATACGATAACGATGTTGCAAATAAGACGTTTGTTGAACAATATGCCGCTTCACGAGATGAATTTGAAAAAATGAAACAGACTGTAAACAATCTACAACATCAAAAACAAACAAATGTTGAGTTTCCTGTTAACGACCAAGATGTGACAAATAAACGGTTTGTAGAACACTATGCTGCTTCACGAACTGAAGTTAATCAACTAAAAGAAATTTTAAGCAATTTACAAACTCGTATTGAGGGTGTTGCTAACAATCTAAATATTGTTAATAAAGAAGAACTTGAAAGTTACGCTGCTGCATCCAAAGAGGAATATAACAAGTTAAAAACTGAACTAGAAAATATTGAGCAATTGGTTAACAAAGAACCACTCGAAAGTTTTACCGCATCCAAAGAAGAATATGGTATATTACAAGATGAAGTATAGAAAAAGAACTTATCGAAATTTATTCTGAAATTCTCCAACACACCATCAACCCATTCACCGGTATACACGCTTCATAATCATAATATACAATACCAACTTCCCTATAAAGGTATATTAAAACCAATTTTTGTTTCACCAAGATCTCCAATTGTGTATACAATTTTAAATATACGTCAAGAGATTGAACTGGATGGCAGTGACATTGTAGTTGAAGAACAAGATGAAATACAGTTTCGACTTAGAGACCCCGAGAAACATAAAACCAATGATCTTCTTCTTCAAATTGATTTTGAATATACTATAAATAAATAAAACAACTACAATTTTAGTTTAGTCATGGAGAAGAGCTTGAAGATTAAAGCTGAAAGTCGAGTAAAGGATAAACTTTCTCGCTTAAAAAAAGATGTTAAGGACAAGTATCTTTCACTTAAAAATGATGTTAGACGTCAAGAATTAGATATAGAGACTAAGTTTAAACCAGTTACAAATTCATTAAATCAGCTTGTAGCTATTGCTAATACAACGTCAACTAAAAAAAAAAGAAAATCAAAAAAGAAAAAAAAATAAGATGATTCTGAATCAACTGCTACTTCAGACGAAGAAGATGGAGATAGCATCAAAATAATTACACTACTTAACCGCTACTTTGATCCGTTCATTAAACAAAACGTGGATAGAACATTTGGTATAACGATAAGAAATGATAAACAATACTTGGGACGTGAACGAGTTTTCTTTGATAAAAAGTGGATAAAAGTTGGTGGTGAAAAATTTCCTAAAACAGAAGGTCTACTTGAATTGATTCAAAGGAAAGTACCAGATCACTCTCTAATCGATAGGAGTGATTTAAATTCTTATTTGAAATTATTAAATGTTTCAAACGTGCACAAAAGAAATTATGCAAGCAATGCAGCTCCGAGAGGAACACAATCTCATAAGTATAAAAATATAATCGAACCCCTTCTTACTGAAGACATAGATAGAATTATAAAAACAACATATGAGAATGAAGAAGCAAATACTACGATGCATACTGGATATGGCCAAAAGAAACACATCACACCACAAGCCATTTGGAAATTCGAAGGAGGAAACGATATTGAATTTGTCCATTGGAATGAACCAAACAAATTAGTATCAAGACTTAAAAAATTAATTGCATCGAAAGCTGCAGGTCACACAGGACTTGACAGCGAAATCTTTGCAATTGAAGAAGAACTAAGAAATGCAGGATATATTGAATAAAAATTCATACATTTGTAAAACAATGCACAGTATGTTATAAATCTTTGTTTAGAAATTAACTATGAACGAAATCAGACGAGAAATTGCAAAAGAACTTCATGCACCTCTTAGAAAAAAGTTTAAAAGACGACATGTTATTAGCAAAGGAATCGATGACCTCCATGAAGCTGATCTTGTGGACATGTCAAAACTTGCAAAATGGAATAATGGATTTAAATATTTATTAACCATTATTGACGTTTACTCAAAATATGCATGGACAATTCCTCTTAAAACCAAAAAAGGAAGTGAGTTTGTAAAAAGTTTAAAATTTGTTTATTCTCAAAGTAAAAGATTGCCCAATTATTTTCACACTGATCGAGGAACGGAATTTTATAACCGTGAATTCAAAACATGGTCTCAGAAACAAAATCTAAAGCATTATTCCACTGGGAGCTCCATAAAAGCGAGTGTAGTAGAAAGATTTAATCGAACTCTTAAGGAATCGATGTGGAAAGAGTTCACAACACGTGGTTCATACCGATGGGTAAATATTTTGCCTGAGTTATTAGTAAAGTTTAATCACAAAATACATCGCAGCATTGGCATGAAACCTATTGATGTAAAAAGAAACAATCAACCCCGCTTGCCAACACAATATAATGAAACTTTAAGAAAACCAAAATATAAAATTGGTGACATTGTAAGAATATCAAAAATCAAGAAACATTTCAGCAAAGTCTACGAAGCTAATTGGACTACGGAATTATTTGCAATTTATAAAGTTCAAAATACTAATCCGCGAACATATCTTTTAAAAGATAATAAAAATTTGCCGATATTAGGGGCGTTTTATGAAGCAGAGTTACAACGAACCAAACATCCTAATATTTACTTAGTTGACAAAGTACTACGTAGAAAAGGAACCCAAGCCATCGTATCTTGGCTAGGATTCGATTCAACTCACAACTCTTGGATTTCGAACAAAAACATATTCTAATTAAAACAATGTAAGTTTTTTTTAATTCATCGCAAAAAATATTATTATTATTATTATTATTAATATTATTATTATTAATGTGTCTCTATATATTTTCAGCTCACGAAAACCAACACACTCAAGAAAGAAAAGAATGATTGTACTTACCTTCCACACAAGATCACCAGCATAGTTAACTCTGCAGACAGCATCTTCAATTCTCAGCATCTTGGCGAAAAAAAGAACTACTTACCACTTTAAGAACGAAGATCATACCATTTTGTTTTCACTATTTCGTATTATATAATTAATGTAAACCACAATAATTAAAATAAATATATTAAAAAAAAAATATACATTTCAATGTGAAACAGCACCGTTCACTGTCCATTTAGTCAAGTATTATTTGCACTTCGTCTTCTTCTTATTATTATTATTATTCTCCTTCCTCTTCCATATGCTCTCCATCTTCTTCTTCTATTTCTTCTCTTTGCACAAGATCTTGGTATACTCCATTGGGAGAGGGAGTCGCCCTAAATGCTTCCACTCTGGATAGGATAACATCCAGAATGGTTAACGTTAACCCGTTAAGCACAAATTCTGTGCGGTAGCGTTCGTCTCTTAGGATGCCAAGAATCTCCACGTCGAAGAGATCCCTCTCTAGCGCAGTGAGAGATCTGACAATAATTTCCTCCTCCATTTTGGAGGAGGAAACCATAAAATTACACCCCAATATCCTGGCTTTCTCTGCTAGCGTCTTAACCTCTCTCAGATGTTGCATCTTCGCAATAAAAGAGTAGCAGAGAGACATGTTGAATAGTAACTACTGCATCATAATAATCCTGCTCTTATATACTATGATGTTAAAGAAACAAAAAGATCATTAAACATATCACATGAATGAAACTTTGTGAACTGATATCCAAACTTGTTCTCTCATTAAAATAATATCCGAGTTCAATATTGATGGTTAAGAATTTAAAACAAACAAGCCAATATTCATTTCATGCCGTCAATGATATATATTTGTCTTATAAAACAGTCTATGCAGAAAGAGACCACAGAGCATGCAAGCCCGCAAAAAATGTTAACTAACAGCTGCACATCCTATATGGAGTAGCAAGCCGGACCTCCCACGTTCAGCATGCTAGCGCTAGCCAAAGAACGATAACAGCCGCGCGCAGGGCAAAAGGTTATCCGATTCAAGCGGTCAAGGGTCAATCTCTTCTTACTGCTAACACATGCAGACCAATTAGCAAACGCATGTGAATAACCAACTGGCTCTACATGGGCGCGTCGCGCCCAGACAGTCTCATTCAAATGTTAGTACACCTAAAACATTTCCGCTAACAAAGACGCCATTTGAACATATTCTTTTCATTTTTGTCCTATACACCTGAGAGTTGGTTTACTGCTAGAGGAGATAGAGAGCTTTCATTTATGTCAAACAAACTTTTTTATAGATTTCCTAAATTTTGGAAATATAGCCTATTTTCAAAATTCAATTTATTTTGTCCTAGAGAGTTGAAATTTGGTGTGGGGGAAGGTCAACCCATTCCCACGCTAACACGTGCAGTGCACATGCTCGCTCCTGGACCACGTGCTCGCTCTAAGGACCCATGACGTCATCGTGATTACGCAATATCTGCTCGTGATGATGCAATATTCAAAGGGATCATTCCCCTCCTACTAGTGTTTACGCCTCAAAAAAAGGCCGCACTCCTTGCAGAGTTTTTGAGAAAAATGAAATTCTTGGCCATGGTCGAAACACCTTGCCCTTCCAGATCGTCTCCGTTTCCACTAGTCTTGGCCACCCCTCAAAATAAAGCTCAACTGAAAACCATTTTAATAAAATATTATGGAGCAACACTGGAACCCTATTTCATTGATATATTTATTGGAAACACAGATACCACGTATGGTGTTCGCTATGAGGATGATAGTTTTAAAATTGGGGATTCATCCATTAAATTTGTTCGTACTAAAGCTGTCATTAAAAACATCAACTATAAATTAACGCCAGGACTGTTAAAGCTGCTCTTTTCTCGCACCCACTCTTCCCATGATTATACGTCAGAGGATCTTGACAAATATAAATCCATTTTATTGGACACCCATGCCCACAAAAGACAGTATGATCCCGCTCAACAAGTGAATGCCAATATATCTCAAAAATATAAAACCATAATTGCAAAAATATTTCCCACCAGTCAAAGTGGTCGTCGTAAAGTTTCCGCTTCGGGAGTGACATTTAAACCATTAAAACCCCTTGTGGATGTTACCTACTGGCACATTCCCAATAAGCTCATCCGTCGGCTACAGTTGTTGCATGCTTCACGTCAAGCCGGCCATACCGGTCACTATTGGGAAATTCAAGAAATTGAACAAGAACTTCGAAATGCCAAAATTATTGTTTAAGCCCTCGCCCATTAAAATGGGTATTGCTCACGAGTTGCATCGCCCAGCTAGGCGTCACTATCCACGACTCGAGGTGATTGCACGAGGTGTGGATGAACTTTGGCAGGCTGACTTGGTTGAAATGATACCCTATGCTGGCGTTAACGACGGTGTACGCTATATGTTGACCGTCATTGATGTCTATTCCAAAATGGCCTTTGTTGAACCTGTGCGTCGCAAGTCTGGTCCACTAGTTACCAAGGCCTTTCAACATATTATTCGACACTCCAAACGCCAACCTCAGTTACTACAAACTGACCAGGGGAAAGAATTTTTCAACAAGGATTTCTCCAGTTTTCTCAAATCTAAGGATATTCACCATTACACCACGTACAGCAATCTCAAAGCCAGCGTGGTCGAGCGGTTTAACCGAACATTGAAAACCCATATGTGGAAAGCGTTTACCGCTCAGGGCAGTTATCGCTGGTTGGACATGTTACCTGAGCTAGTGTCACGTTACAATGACAGCAAACATAGAACCATTGGGACCAAGTCACGTCTCGTGACCAAAAATATTCAGCGACTGGATAAACTGTTTAACCCCATAAAAACAGCAGATCCTAAACGTCACCGACTGAAAATTGGGGAATTTGTTCGTGTGAGCAAATTTAATTCTGCCTTCAATTAGGGCTACACGCCTCAGTGGGGGACTGAACTATTTCGAATTCCTCAAGTCAACTTGGACATTCCAGTCACCTATTTATTCCAAGACCTCAACCATCAACACATAAAAGATAGATTTTATCTCCATGAACTTCAAAAACAGCATTTCCTAAACATTATCTTGTGGAAAAAGTGTTGAAACAAAAAGGAAATAAACTATATGTCAAATGGTTAGGATTTAACTCTACGTTTAATTATTGGATCAATAAATTACATGTTGTATGAACCTGTGCAGTTTTTATTTATTCACACATGTTGTACACCACTTATAGCTCCGTGTGTATATTCCTCAGCTCCACATATTTCTTTCTCTTTCCACCTGTGTTCTCTCTTACATTACCCCTCCCCCTCTTCCCCCCTTAACCTCACACCACTGCTGTTCGCAGCTCTTGCCTATCTATTGGTTGTGTCATCATTCCCACAAGATGCATCATACTTTTTACTGATTCAGCGATTCCCACGCTTTGAACATTCTGTTATCATGCACGTGGACAGCTAACGCCCAAGGTGAAAACATGTGTTGGATCATATTATGTCAAATTACATTTTGTCACGTACGAATCAAAGCAGGATATGACTTGTTAACAGTTATCGTGCACGTGGACAGCTAACGTCCAAGGTGAACACCTGTGGCAGGTCAAATTTCACATGAACTTGCATTTTGTCACGTACAAAGCAAACAGGACGTAACTTGTTTAGCCCTCATGTCATCTCACACGTGTATGCATGTATATCGCACTCCCCTGCCATCGCGGTTGTCAGATCATTTAACCTTCAAGCGTTCTCTGCGTCTTTGTCATTTTCCATTGCACCTGTTGTCAAGTCAGATCAGCGCATTCCAATAAGCTCAAATGATATTCACCTCCTGCTAATCTGCTCCTCTGCAAGTTTGTTTTCTGTACTCGCTCCGACCAACATAGAACCAAGTTCTCATCACCGTTTACACGTTAAAAGCTCTCTTCGGGGGTAAAAAAAATCTTAGCATGCTTCACACATTTTCAAATATTAGCCTCCATCCATCTGCCATAGGAAAGATCAGAAAAACGTACCCTCGCTCTGTCATAAACCGACCCGCGAAATACCGATTGTTCTATTAAGCATGGTCATTGTGGTTAGCGACAGGTTTGTTGAAACACACACACCCAGCAGTATCGTCTCTCTCAACAACCACGCATTATGAACATATAAACAGGTAAAGAAAAAAAGTTTTTTCAACTTGAATGGCGTTAGGCCCTTCGTGAATTATTTTTTGTAAAGAATATCTACCACATTCGAAAGGGGGCGTTAGCCCGAGTCCTAGGATACCTCGTACACGTCTCTAGCGTTATTGGTTTGCGAAATATAGCAAAAAGTCTAAAATCACGGTTTTACCTCAAAATGGTTTTTCATTCCTGCTCAACATGAACATCCTCGGCAAGAGGACAACGCGACGAAAAAATGACACCTCGTACACGTCTCTAGGCTTATTGGTTCGTGATATATCAACAAAAATCACAAAAAACACTGGTTTACCCTAAAATCGAGTTTCCAAATTTTAAAAAAATATATAACGAGTGGTCCATAGCAAAGAGAACGTCACCCCGAGTCCTTGGACCCCTCGTACACGCCTCTAGCATGATTGGTTCGCGAGATATAACAAAAAGTCTAAAATCACGGTTTTACCCCCCCCCCCCCCCCCCCAAAAAACCATGTTCCCAGCATTTCACCTTTTCGACACCTACATTCCCGGAAAGAGCACAACGAGACGAAAAAACGAATCCAAGCACGCCCTCCTAGCATTACTCCTTCCATTCCAAGGTCGCAGGGGCTCACAACTTCCTAAGTGAGACAGCTTTCCCATCATGACACTACTTGAAAAATGAAAATCCACAGCCTGCTTCCAGTCTCCAACCGGGTCAGGAATGGAATGAATGAATGAAGCCCCCATCTAGCGGCGAGGATATGAACTGTGCCGGCTGCCGAGGCCTGACGCACTCCTCTGGGGCAATGATTAAATGAATGACGGATGAAATGAAATGATAGTGGAGAGTGTTGCTGGAATGAAATGGTGACAGGGAAAACCGGAGTACCCTGAGAAAAACCTGTCTGCCTCCGTTTTGTCCAGCACAGATCTCACATGGAGTGACCGGGATTTGAACCACGGACTCAGAGGTGAGAGGCCGGCGTGCTGCCGCCTAAGCCACGGAGGCCCATCATGACATTACTTACAAAACACAAATGTTTGCCCTAGAGACTTGAAATTTATTTTGGGAGTAGAGGGCGTAGGGACCTTTCATTTACGTCAAATATTTTTTTTTGTATAATTCACAGTTTCCAAAATATAGGATTTTCAAAATTCGAGTGTTTTAAAAAATATAAAAAATAAAAAAGTTTTATTACAGAAAATAAAGGTCATAAAGACCATTCGTTTGAACTATAGCACAACGTTCTATCATGTTTGGTTTTGAAACTATTGACTATTTTCAAAAACAAAATTTTTCAATTTTTTTTGTTTTTGAAAAATATAACGAGTGGTCCATAGCAAAGCCCCCGTCAGCCCGAGTCCAACAACACTTCATTCGTGAATCTCCGACCACGGGTTCGGGAGTTATCGGCTCGCATTGGGAGTAGTGGTGGGGGGTAATAGAACATTCACTACTCCACTACTAATGGAATTAATAAAATCTATCTATCTATCTATCTACTTATGGAGAAGCCTGGCTTAAGGCTCCTACGTATGCAGTTCTTACAGAGCATAACGCGGTACCGACAACAGAGTAGGCCTATTGTTTACACTGATGAGACATATTTGCATAGTTCGTACACTAAGCCAAGTGCTTGGAGTGACGGTTCTCTTCATGGACTGAAGTCACCTATATCGAAAGGGCAAAGATTAATAGTGGTAAATGCCCGTTCAGATGCAGTTATCGTTCCAAATGCTTTGCTGGTTTTCAAATCCAACAAAACAACAGGGGACTATCACGATGAGATGAACTATAGAAATTACGAAAAATATCTGACAGAGAAATTAAATCCCAATTTGCCAACACATTCTGTAGTCGTGGTTGACAATGTTCCTCGTACCATAATATCCAATGTGAGCGCATACCAACATCATCTTCCCGAAAAACGGTTATGCAGGATTGGTTGACCGATAAGGGTATTCCATTTTCTACAGAGATGATAAAACCTCAACTGTACTCTTTGATTAAATCCCATAAACCACGCTATAAGACGTATCAAATCGATACACTGCTTGCTACCTATGGACACACGACCATGCGTCTACCACCGTACCACCCTGACTTGAATCCTAGCGAAATTTGGGCTCATATTAAAAATTATGTAGCTGGACAGGTGGTGGTGGGGATGAATGTTTTAAGGAGTATAACATCGAGGCCCCCTTTCCTGTTGGCATACCGTTATGGTATAGAAGGAAGAATTTAGTATCTTTAAAAAATCGGGGTAGGGAGTAAAGAGAAAGGCCATGACAGACTCCCTAGGCTTCGAAGGTCTGAAGAAAACGAGAGATGACCAAGCGAGTTATTGTTTAAAGGGGTGGGACAGTGAGGTCTTCTGCCACATTGACCAAAGGAGATCGACAGGAAGATAATAATAATAATAATAATAATAATAATAATAATAATAATAATAATAATAATAATAATAATAATAATAATATCGTATAGCCTCGGGTGCCGGGTGCAAGCTTTTGTTATTTGACACCCAGAGGGTAGCTTGCTTGTCGAATTTCGTTAGATGTTAGATATCTAACCTCCTTGAACACTATAGCGCTTTCTAGTAGAGAAATGAGGAACTTTGTGTTGGCGGAAACTCCCGAGATTAATTTTGCCATTATGAACTCGGCCTACTGAATTCAAATGGGTTCTTTGACATGCCAACATCGTATGACATGCGTATCGTATTTTTGCCGCCTTTCAAAAATCACTTACCACGGCCAGGAGCGAACCTGCAATCTTGGGAGTTAGTAGACCGACACGATATCCACTCACCCACCGTGGCAAGCTGACAGGAAGATGAAAGAAGAGCCTGGCACAAGTGAGTAGACGTACCATACTGCGTAATTCAGAAGAGGCTATACTCTGCCCCACAAGTGACTATCCTGGTGAAATCATTAGCGACATGCACAGGCTATTGGTGTAGCATATGATACTGCACAATGATAGGCCTACATTTCCATTAGCAGCATATCAGTTGGTTAGTTAGGAAATATTTGTATTACCAGTGCATGAGACAGGAACCTGACTTTTACAGTTTCACTTAGATGGTAAATGATTATCTATGATTTTCAGGGGTTCCAGGGGACAATACCTATTGAAATTCCCGTTCATTATGACCAATATACTGCTGATATGTGCTAAATTAAGAATTATGTGTGTTTCCTTCTTCTTGAATTTGAACTACGGCGGCCATGTTGGCTCACTCCAGCTGGACGAGACATGACGAGAAATTGATGTCACGGCAGTGCAGTGGCGAAGCGTGATATTTTTTGTAGGGTAGGCTGAAATTGAATGAACTCCGAAAGTAACAAACGTGCTCAACTCGTCAAGATTCACAGCTTTAGTCTACTGGAAAGGCTGTGTCCCCAGTGTCCCTTAACTCATCAGAGGTCGGGCCTTTTTTTACCTTAATGGGGCACACACACTTAGTTACTCATACCATGTATGGAAAAAATTAAAATAGAACAATTATCTTAACTAAATTGTATTCTTCACTTACACAGTCATAATAGAGCAGATGTGTTATTTCAAATAATTAAATCTAATTCGACAAGGAGCATAAGCAAATTAATACATTATCCCTCACCATTAATTTCTTTTTTGTAGATAAGTTGGATCCTTCTGTCGTTTTTCTGGGCGTAGACGTCGATAACTCGAGAAATGAATTCTTGACGTTTGGAAGAAGATATAACAGTTCTCTTCTCTATAGCCAAAATTGCCAAATTTGATAGTCTATCGTTCGTCATTGTGTTGCGGAGGTGCGTTTTAACACGTTTCAATGTACTCATGCTTCTTTCGCATGAAGCAGTGGTCGCCGGAACTAAAAGCACCAAGGAAAGTAGCTTCACGCACTCGGGGAGCACATTTTTTAATCCATTATGTATAATGTATTTGAATAAATCCCTAGGCGATAGGTGTTTATCCTCACTGCTATAAACGAACTCAGGGTGTCCAGCGACCTTGAAAACCTGGAAAAAACCTTGAATGAAAACGAACCTTGAAGAAACCTTGAATCGCCCCGAAAAAAACTAGAAAAGGCGATTTCAATCTTTAGCTGACACGCGTGACTTGGTCAGCTAGCAACGTGTAGACTCTTTATTAGTTTGTTTGGCTGTAAGCGATGTTTATTGTTCGCTGTTCGATACAAGACTTGACCGCGGTTGCGCAAGAGACGTTACATGGTGTTTGAGGACCGTTGCTAGTCACATCTCCTTACATTCCTCTGGAGAATGTATTTCGACCATGAAGGATATGTTTCCCGACTCAGAAATCGGTCAAAGTATGCAACTTCATCGGACAAAAATTGGCTATGCGATTGTAATTTGCATTTCTCCCTATGATCAATGTTAATGAGCTTATCTCTCGTTGCGATGACATAGTTATCGGATTTGACGAAAGCTTAAATTCAATATCCCAAAAAACTCGGATGGACATGTACGTGAGGTTCTGGCATCCGGATAAAGCTCAAGTTGCCTTCCGTTATTTAAATTCAGCTTTTCGTAATCGTACTCAGGCCATTGATTTAAGAGAGGAGTTAGTTAAGTCTTTGAAGACCGTTGATGGTCTGAAAAAGGTTTCCCAACTCTCTATGGACAGACCTCTTGTTAATCATAAAGTGTTTCGAGAATTAGATGCCGAAGTGAAAGAATCGTGTGGAGTTGAATTGCTCGATATTGGAAGCTGCGGACTTCTTGTAGTACAGTCATATCAGGGCAAAATTTGGCCGGATATGGAAAAAATTAAATGACAACGAATTTCTTCAAAAACATGTTCTATAAGACACCCTGAACAGCCCCAGAAAAATCGCCAAAAATTGGGCTTGGGGAACACCCCTAAATTTTCAAAAAACGTCCACCATCTTGGATTTTTCAAAAAACTGCTATAATTTATGAACGAAAAGTAGAAATAAGGTGCGGTTTTCGCCCAAAGTTGTGTTTTGACTTCTAGGTGTTGTACCTACTATGAAAACTCACATTCAAGTTGGGGACCGTCTTTAAATTTTGAAAAAAAAAACCACTTATTATCTACTTAAAAAAAGCTTTCTCCTAAACGAAAAGTGATAAAAATGTGCTGTTTTCGTCTATATAATTAATTTAACATTCAGAACTTCTGTTTATTATATTACTGCGTATGTAAGATGGGGAACGTCCTTAAATTTCAAGAAAGAAGCCTGATCCATATCATGGGAGGTGTGCAGTGTGTGACGCCTGCTTCAGCTTTAGCGACAGAATCCTGCGTGCCGCGCCCGAAGACTGTGTCAGAGGCTGCTGTGGTTGGACAATTCGGCTTCATTCCGGTTTCAACCTACGGCAAACCCAGGAATGCAGAACTGAAAATAATTATATTTCAAGATGTCCTGTCTCTCAAACTGCGCCCCGCGACTGCTCAGCTCGCAACCCCATGTGATTGGATTTGTATGGCTGGTAACACCACTTTGAATCTACCTCACACCGCTTGGAGTGCCTTCATGGAGACCGCAGCTGGTCAACAAACTTACGAGAAGTCCGCAGTCATACCTCTGCCTTTTGTCAACCTGGATCCCACCAACCCTAGAACAATCTACACTTGCCTCCGTTTTGCGGCCGAGGAGAGCAAGAAGCACAATCAAAAATGCATCGTAACTTTCGACCAGCCCTTGTTTATCAAAGCGATGGACATAGTATCTCAAGCAGACGAATCGGATCTCCTGTCTTCAGTCATCGTGCGTTTAGGAGCTTTATGGGAGCCACGGCCAAAATCATGGCTGGCAGCGGCCTGGAGGACTTGTGGGAGCAGGTGTACGCTAAAAACACAGTTGTCCAAATGATGGGCGGACACGCATATGCAAGAACTTTGCGTGCTCTGTCCCTCTCTCGGGCTGCTATCGGCCATTTGATTTTGGAATCATGCCAGGAACAGAAATGCATGTCTGGCCTCTGACGTCGAAACTCTTCATCTAGCTTACGAAAAGGTTTTTAACACCGGATCTTCAGAAGAATCCTTACCCCAGGTGGAATAACTACTCCAGGCTGTTTCGTCGTCGATGGCTGAAATGGAAGAAAAAAGTCGAACTTCGAAACTGTGGCTGCAATATTTTCGACAGACAGCGATCATTCATGACTTTGTTTGAGCGGAAAGATCCGGAGATTGGAGCCTTTACCTATCCGCTGTTCAAAGAATGCTAAATTGCCTGCATGCCACAGGACAAATTCACTACGCCAAGGCGGCTCACATCTATCTTCAGAGCATAGCTCAACTTGAATCAACTTTGACAGACAAGGAATTTGAGTTGTTCGTCAAGAAACGCTTTTTCACTGTCCGCCGCTCGGATAAATTTTGGTATGGGGTATGGACCGACATGACCATCGAGCAGTGGTGTATTCTTTGGAATACACGGTAAGACAGAGTAAGCTTTTGCTTCTCTTTGCTTTAGTTCATCCCTTCCTTTTTCGCAAACACCAACAGTGATCTCCTGGTTTCTCTTTGTTGGTATATTTTGCTTACACTACCTGTGAGTCTGTTCTAGATATATATCTTCCATGACCCACCTAGCGTCATCTGGCAGCGAATCTCTGAAGTTCCTCAATTTTCCCTTGTACAAGAGGACTTCCTTACCAATCTGGCCACCAGTTCTCGTCGCTATCGCCAGCTATCATCTCCGTGATCAAGAGGACTTCGTCTACTTTTTCATCCACCAGTCTTCGCCAGTGACGCCTGCTATCAACTCTTTGAAGACCATTTCATCAAAAGAATTTATTGTTATAATGTTGGTTATTCTTATGTGTATTCCTTTTGTCTCCTACCCCCACTCTTTTCCCTTCCCTGGTCTCTCCGTGCTTCGTTGAGCTGGACTCACTTGAGCTACAGTCGTCTAGACTCTCAGTCGGAGCTTACCTAGAGCTCGTCTCCTCACCTCGAGAGACAAACTTTCAAATCTTCGCCATGTTGTGAATTCCTGACTAACGGTCAACAAGGAATCGCCGTTCATCAGAAATGAGCTAAGTACTACTTCAACGTTCTTCAACTAATTTTAATTGATTTTAAATAGCTACATGCTTTTTATCCATCATTTACAGACAGTGTGATATATCGAAATGTGGGCAATAGCCATCTTCGCGGGATTTTCGAGGTTGGGCTTTGTCTATCCAAGCTAATCTTAATATGAAGCAGCATTTCTTATGCTTATTTACTGAGATAATTTCTCACAACGTGGGACATCGTTAAATTACCCACTGTCTGTAGAAAACTTAGCTCGTTCCACCGCTGGACTTTTTCTGTTAATTTCAACCGTCATGATCTGGAATTTTCCATGCCAAACAATTCATCTACAAGTTAAACCTTCTAGTATTTTCCACTCAAACATGGGAATACTTTTTCTAAATAAGGAATCTTCCTTATGAACTGCTAATCAACACCTAATTTTTCTTCCTCCGTTGGAACTTTTCTGCTGCATTTAACTATAACCTACAAGTTTTTCAACTCAATAGACTCTCGCAAATCTAGTGCAATTAGTTATTTTTCACCATCGCAATAACTTTCCTTGCTATAAACTTTCTGTGCTAAAATAGTGAACTTTTCAGCCACGTCAACAGACTATAGTGAAACAGTGCTCGTTTGATTTCTCATCCGCGTCGCACTCGTCCGAAATAAATAAAATGGGCCAAAAACTTTCTCTACAAAGTTCCTATTTCCTCTTCCTCAACCCCTCTTTACTAACAAATTAGGTTAATCTTTAAATTTATGTATTTTGCATCGAGGCCTCGCCAAACCATAGGCGCCCTCCCAATTTTCTCCACGTCTCATTTATTCAATCTGTATCAATATCAGCAGTTAGAAACTGCTTATTAATCTATTTCTTTTCTTGCTAACACAAGAATTGGTTATTGTCTACCAAACCCTTCAATAATCTCTTTAATCCAGGTTTCACGAAAGGGTAACTTGCCCCATTTTTTCCTCGTGATCCTGTTTAAATATAGAAGTTCTAGAAACTTCCTTTTAATTTTTCTCTTCAGGTTTCACAATAAGTGACCTGCCCTATTTTGTATAACCTCTAAACGTAATTCTGTATTAATACAAGAAGTTATAGAAACATCTATTTCATTCCTCTCTGATTTTCTTTGTTGTTACTTTCAAAGTTGTTATTTGTTCATATTTCTAGGATACCCTTCTAGAAATCCTTAAAGTACTCTTCTTGTACTTGCTTTATTATTTAACTTTAATTACGTTAATAATCTTTAAATTTCCAATTTGTTAATCTTAACACCATTTCAAAATCTTACGAAGATTTTAGCACATATAAAAGGTTTAAAACCAAAAAATTGTCAATTGCCTGGTGCAAGCTTTAAATGATTTCGGAGGTCTGCGACCCCAATTGTTCATAAAATTAAAATTATATATTTGTTATATTGATTACTCCCTTTTGCATTGTTAAATAAATCAAGATTTATTCCTTTGCTTTATCATTTCTCTAAAATAACTATTAGGCAAGATCCTGTCTTCCCCTATTCTTCCTATGGGCTTAACTTTAAAAACCTCACAAACAAAATTAATAACGGTTCCACTTTTTGTTGTATTTGAGCAAGAACTCTTAGTTATAAACTTATTAAAGCCTCTCTTAGCTTTGATAGCTAATTCTAACTGGCCAGTAAGGCAAGCATAGCTCGCTACGCCAGCTTCCTGCTTGTTGAGATTTTCTCTACAACTTATGGTTGGTTTTCAAAATTTAAGTGTTTCTCATTGTCTAAACTTTTAGTCTGCGCTTTGCTGGGTAAAAGCTTAGTCATTCCTAAATGCAACTATTGGTGCTCTTACCAAAATTATTCTCAAGGGTATAATTGCTTCATCCCTATCCTTCTTGGAAACATTCGGTCGCTTTTTAGAGATTCTACAATTTCAAGAATTAAAACATCACGGCCAATTCACACTATTTGTATTCTTCAAAATATTTGTTTAAAACAAACTCCTTTGAAAAGACACAAAGGAAACTCGTTATTTCTCTCTTTGCCAGACTACCATCCTTCCCCATAGTAGCTGAATCTTGGCTTGGAAGGGAAGGTACCTCCTCCTCTCGCCTGCAAATAGCCCAAGCTCTAGCTGCGTTTCCCGTTAGCTGTGTTCAGGTCCCCACTCACTTTAGTGATTTCACGGGCTTTGCGGTGACACTCTTCTTTAAAATTGTTTGTATTTAGTGTTGGACTTTCTTCCTATTATCCACACTTGTTCCTCTGTCCGAAACCCACTTCCCTTTACTTCTTTAATCATCTTCCCTTGTGGTAAGGTTAATTCTAAGCAAAAACCTACCCAAGCAGGTTTTGATGAGCTCAATGAAAGACAGCGGTGGGTTGACTCAAGGTCGAGGTATCTCTGAGGCAATCGTAGCCCGTTGGATTCGCACATTGCCGGCGAGTCTACAAGTGACAGAAGCAGCGGAAGCCTTTGTAGGAATTAGAAGTGAAACCTCTGGACAACACGTCTCCTTGCTGGCATCCAGGCAGTCTCGACACTCCAAAGACTTGACGAAATTCGTTGAGTGGCTAAAACAACATTCTCCCTTTATGAAATCCAAAGATTTCGTCTCCCTGTCAAGTGGAATAATTGCAGACGAAAGCGTCAAGAATTGGGTGAAAAGGCGGTGAGAAGTGTTGTGGGGAAGTCATTTGACACCGTCACTCTAAAACGGAACGATCAAGTGACAACTTTCGCTGCCATGAAGAAGACACTCGTGATCAACAAGGAACCGGTCGTTGTAAATCCCAACCAATTGTTCCACCGCTTCGCCTGTGTCGTCAGAACCGAGGAGGCGTTGAAGACTGCTTACGGCACGAGTTGGCACCATATCCCCAAGCTTTGTTCGACAACGTTGGGCTCCGTGCTGGTGTTAAGTCGAAAATATATCAGGTTATAGACCAAGTCTGCAAGGTGAGCACTCAGATGCCTGATACCGTAACTCCAAGTTCGTTCTAGACGGTGGCGATCTTATACACCGCGTGCATTGGCCTCGCCCAGCAACCTACGACGATGTGTTCTATGCCTACAAGGACTACGTACGAAGGCATTACGGGGAAAGTGTCATTATTAGGGCTCGGATTTTTAGGTGCTAAAAATCGGGAAAATATTTATTTTTTATGTATTAAATATTTCTGAAATATGTGACAAAAATGTAAAAATATTTAATTATAATTTAGTTTATTAATGAAGATAAACACAATATGCAGTATCCACGAATGCAATTGATGCTATTCCTCACTGACTGCTGTAGAATTACAATAAACGACGAGTTACATCTTCATGTTGTCCATCACAAATGACCGACAATTATCGCGAAATACTTCTTCTGAAGGAGCGAAACTGCGGCAATATGTTTCTTTCCCTCAAGGTGTGGTGTAAATTGAGATCGCTTGATTGCTTTCCCACATGGTTGTCAGAAGAGAACGCCTCCATCAGAAGTAAAATTATCCTTACATTCTGCAACATACTGCTGCAGACGATAACTTGTAGTTGTTTTTACTTTAGGCATCCCCGGCTTACACAGTGAGTGGGACGGGGCGACAAGATAAGAAACACACAGCTGCAAGCTGACATACGATCTGCATGAAGATTATATAGCTCACAGGTTCTTCCCCGTTGAAGTAGCACAGAACAAAAATGGAATAAACTGAAGGAGTTAGCTCACTGATTTAAAGAAAATGTAAATATTATGACTTTTTATGTGCTAATAAGGGAAAAGCAGGAGTTTATGTATTTATAGACAAAATGTTTAAAATATGTATTTACATTAAAAAAATATTTTTTTACCTAAAAATCCGAGCCTTAGGCATTATAGTGTTCGACGGCTACCTAGCGAGCACGAAAGACGCTGCACATGGTCGCCGTTGCATCGGATAGTCGTCAGCTAGGGTAGAAGTGACATCTTCCACATTTTGACTGCACCAGAAGAACAGCTTTATCCAACGTTGACAACAAAACGAATTTCGTAAACCTTCTAGGAGCAGCATTTCAGGCAGCAAACATCCCAGTCCCCCATGCACCCAGTGATGCGGATGTTTTGATTGTAGAAACTGGAAAATAAAAGAGGCAGAATCTGGGGAAAGAGCAGTCGTAGTCGGCGCTGATCCATATCTTTTTGTTTTAATAGCAGCCTTGACGCAGCCGGACCGTTCCATCTTTTTCTTAGTTCCGGGTAACTTAACCAACTCCCAAAATATTTACAGTAGTAAGGAGCTGCATCAAGGTCTCGGAGAAATGACAGCTCACTTACTGTTTGTCCACGCAATGATGGGATTTGATACCACCTCCGCTTTTTATTACAAGAGTCCGTTGGTAGGCTTCAGTATACTGCACAACGACCAATTTTGCTATTTTGCTATTGTGTCTGTCTGAATTTTGGCGTTTGTCAAATTCTTGTCAATTTCAATGAACCATGTGGGTTTGGATTTGTAACTAGTCAGTAAGTTGAAGATCTGTTTAGTTAGTCTACTATTTTCCATTCTATAGATGTGCCCAAAAAACTGTAATCTTCTCTTTCTCATTACATCAGTTAATTTTTCACATTTCAAATATAACTCTCTATTCAGTAAAAGAGGAGTTTCTGCAATTGATTCCAATTAATGATACAGATAAAATAATCAATACAAACCCAAGATGGCGTCACAGTGAAAGTGCAGTGAAATAGCAGCTAGTGTAAATATTTGATAAAAGTGGTAAAATATTATAACAGAGGCTTAAAATCTATAAAGTTACTTTCCTCAGATCAAGTGTAATACGGAATATTGATAGTATTTAGAAATTCTTGTTGATAATTTAATAAACTTAAACTAAGTTGTGGGAACGTGTATCCAAAGATTCGGTGACTTCTTCAATCACTGTTTGAACCAAGTAGAGCAGTGGTGCTTTTACGAGACTTCACCCGATTGGAAGATATACGTATTTCACATTCTTCTTTATTGGTAGGTTATTAGATTAATTCTATTAGGTAGTAATAATTAAATTAAATTTAGTGTAATTTGGTGTAAACATCTAGGCTCACTTAGATCTCTAGTATGACGACAGTAAACAGTGTTAGTATCTCGTCAGGTTGTGTAACCGTAACGGATTTATGCTCGTCGTGCAAAATAAAAGTAAAAAATGCAAATAAAATCATCACAAGATCTCAGGTAAAATTGAATGAGGAGAAAAGTGAAACCGATTGTCGTAATGTAGGCCTACCGCTACCGTCATGCGAATGTCATAACCTGAGAAACGAACTGTCCTCAAAAGACGAAATTATAAAGCTGCTAAAGGAAGATATTGCTAAGTTAATGGAAGAGTTGAATAAATTAAAAGGAAACAGAGAGGAAAGCAAGGAAACTTGGTCGACAGTGATTGCTGGTAAGGTAAGATTGAATAAGCCTAGGCCTATAAATGGAGTACATGTAACTGAAATTCCCGTCTCAAATTCATTTGGAGTGCTTGTCGAAGAAAATGATGACTTTCCTCAAGAAGAAAAGAAGAAAGTGATAAAGAGAAAATCCAGGAAGATGCGGATATTTGCGGATAGCCACGGGCGAGATGTAGCAGCAAGCGTTTTGGAGAGAAGCCGAGAAATGGAGGTCACTTCGACAGTGAAGCCAGGAGCTCAGATTGCAGAAGTCACGAACGGGATGATAGGAGAGTGTGCGTCCCTTACTGCAAAGGACTACGCAGTGATCATCGCTGGAGCAAACGACGTCTATAGAAATGAGAGTAAAAAGGTAATCAAAGATTTAAAGGGTACATTGCCATCCATGCAAAAAACAAATGTCATTATTGTAAATATTCCGCAGAGATACGATTTAATTCCCAAGTCATGTGTAAATGTAGAAATAGAGGCTACAAATGGAAAAATTCATAAAATTTGTAAGAGTTTTCCAAATGTCCAAATTGTAGATGTAAGTAAATTAGACAGGAAGTTCCACACTCGGCATGGCCTACACTTAAATAGATTAGGAAAAGAGTATCTTAGTGATGAAATCTGCAAAATTGTAAATTCAAATGGTAAGAATAATTCAACAGTAATATCATTAGAGTGGAAGCAGGGAAACTGGTAGAAGAAGCCAAACGTGAGGTTTGGCATTCACATCTTTTGAAGTCAAATTTAACGGAGTGCAACAATGGTATTTCGGTTTTGTCTAGCAACAATAATAATAACAATTATGATAATAATAATGTAAATAAATCACCAACACAAGCTTGCAAAAGTAACAAATTTAAAATTTACCACCAGAATGTCCAGTCTCTTTATAATAAAATTGATTACATAAATCTAATGCTTAAAAATGAACTTAAAGACATCTCAGCACTATGTATTTCAGAACATTGGCTGAAAGAGGAACAACTCGAATTAATTCAATTCCCAGGGTTTATACAAGCTAGTAAATACTCTAGATCTAATATTAGCCATGGTGGTACTTGCATCTTCTTAAGAAATAATTTAGATCATGAACAGATAACAGCTTATGATTATCTAATTATGGAACAGGATTTTGAATTCTCTGCCGTAAAAATTCAGCAGTTTAAGTTAATAATTGTATGCGTATACCGTTCTCCGTCAGGAAAGTTTCCTCTATTTATAGATAAACTAGAATTGTTACTCAATAACATGAGCAAAGTAAATTTCGATATAATAATTTGTGGGGATGTAAATGTGGATTTCTTAAAACTTGATAGAAATTGTGAATTATTAAACCAGTTACTAATTTCCTATGGACTGAAACCTACAGTAAATACACCAACAAGAATAACAAAATTTAGTAAAACCACTCCTGATCAAATTTTTATAAATACAGATAAATATCACCATTCAATAGAAGTCTATTGTCCGGGTTTTAGTGACCACCATGGACAAATACTGAGTTTTGAAGTATCCGAAGTAATCAATAATAATGATAATGGAGTAAAATCAAAGTGCAGGTCATTCACTGAATCAAATGTTACATATTTCAATGACTTATTAAATAAGGAAACATGGTCAGAAATTTATGAACTAGAAAATGTAAATGATAAATTTAATGCATTTAACAGTACCCTAAAACACTATTTTGAAATAGCATTCCCCTTTAAACGAAGAACTGTTCAAAATAACAAAACTAGCAATTGGATAACAACAGGGATTATAAATTCATGTCAAAGAAAGAAATTTCTACACAAATTATATAAACAATACCACACAACACCTGAATTCAATTTATACTACAAAAAATACACTAGCATATTAAATAAGGTAATAAGACTAGCAAAGAAAATGCATAATGATAATTTTATTTCCCAATCATCTAATAAAAACAGGGCTATGTGGTCTGTAATAAAGAAAGAAACTGGAAAATCTGCTAAAATACAAAGGAACATTACACTGACCAGAAATAATAAAGTGATTAATAATCCAGAGGAAATAGCAAACACTTTTAATGACTATTTTCTGGAAATTCCGCAAAAATTATTAAATAAATCACAGGTAAATACACTAAATTCTAATAATAAAATAAATATATGCAGTGATTCTTTATTTATAAATCATGTCACAAGTGAAGAGGTAAGAATAGTTATAAAAGAGCTAAAAAATAAATTCTGTGCTGGCATTGATGGCATCCCTGATGCAATTTTAAAGAAATGTGCAGAAAATATAATAAATCCACTTACGCACTTAATAAACAGTTCAATTCTCTCAGGAACTTACCCGGATATTTTGAAGTTATCAAAAGTAATTCCAGTGCACAAAAATGGTTCAAAAGATGAATTAGATAACTATCGTCCTATTACCTTACCAACTGGTATTGCAAAAATTGTGGAAAAAATTATGTATAAGAGACTGATAAGTTTCATAGAAAAAAATAAAATATTATCAAACTCACAACATGGATTTAGAACGGAAAAATCTACACAGACAGCAATTTACGAATGTAGTAATAGTATACTGAAATTAATTGACAATAAGGAACATGTAACTGGCCTATTCTTGGATTTATCGAAAGCATTTGATGTAGTTGACCATAAAATCCTCCTTACCAAACTAAATCAATATGGTGTTAGAGGTCTAGCTAATAAATGGATAGAGTCTTACTTAACAAGGCGTAAACAAATAGTAAGCTTGAGACACAAGGATGATGGAACCAAATTACTTAATGAAACATTGTCCAATGAGGGAATTATTGAATTTGGAGTACCCCAGGGATCGGTTTTGGGCCCACTACTCTTTCTTCTATATATCAATGATATAACACAGAACGTTCATTCACATAAGGAAATTTTGTTTGCGGACGATACAACACTCGTAATAAAAGGTGAAACTAAACAGGTCATACAGCAGTCTGCTGACTCCGTTACAGGAGAGTTAACCAAATGGTCACAAGATAATCGCCTCATAATAAACTATAAAAAGACAGTATGTCTAAATTTCCACACTATACAGAATAGGAATCCTGCGATGCCCAATATAACATTAAATGGTCATCAAATAGAAAATAAATCAGAAACAAAGTTTTTAGGACTATGGATACAACAAGACTTGAAATGGAATAAACATATACAATATCTGAATACTAAACTGAACTCGATGTGCTTTGCGTTACGTATTTTGAAAACCTGCACTAGCATGCACACATTAAGAAATACTTATTTTGCTTATTTCCATTCATACTTAAGATATGGGATCATATTTTGGGGTATGTCGCCAGATGTACTAAGCACGTTTAGGATACAAAAGAGAGCGATTAGAATTATGGCAAATGTACACTCTAGAGAATCATGTAGACCTCTGTTTAAAGATTTAAACATTCTCCCACTGCCCTGCATATATATCTTTGAAAGTATTATGTTTTTTAAAAAGAATTTAATGAATAAAGATGTTTTTCTTAAAACAAACAATGATGTTCATAGGCATAACACAAGACAAAATCAAAACATTCATATTTCACACACACACACAAGCATATATCAAAAAGGAACTTTTCACACTGGAGTTAAATTATACAATAAACTACCCCAGTATATAAAACTGGCCCCAAAAATAAAAACCTTTGATAGAATGTTGAAAGCTTATCTGCAGTGCCATTGTTTTTACTCAGTAGTTGAATATTTTAGCGTATAGGAGTGATGGAATCTATAACTATATTTTACTTTTTTAATTTAATTTTAATACCTAGCTGTATGTTGTTGTATTTATAGAATTAAGTTTTCATATTATGATAATAGAGTGAGGTGTAAATAGTTGTGCAATAAGATTGTATCTATTAAGATTTGCTATTATAATAAGTTATAAATAGTTTTAATCTTAGTAATATATACCTGTTAGTTCTTTTATTTTATGCATGTAAATTCTGACGTGTCCTATATCAAAAATGTATTGAATGCATGTATTTGATCAAATGGAATTAATAAAAATCTATCTATCTATCTATTTGGTTGTAACCTATATTCTGTGTTATTATAGCTCCAAGATGGCGTCACAGTGAAAGTGTAGTGAAATAGCAGCTAGTGTAAATATTTGATAAAAGTGGTAAAATATTATAACAGAGGCTTAAAATATATAAAGTTACTTTCCTTAGATCAAGTGTAATACGGAATATTGATAGTATTTAGAAATTATTGTTGATAATTTAATAAACTTAAACTAAGTTGTGGGAACGTGTATCCAAAGATTCGGTGACATCTTCAAACACTGTTTGAACCAAGTAGAGCAGTGGTGCTTTTACGAGACTTCACCCGATTGGAAGATATGCGTATTTCACATTCTTCTTTATTGGTAGGTAATTAGATTAATTCTATTAGGTAGTAATAATTAAATTAAATTTAGTGTAATTTGGTGTAAACATCTAGGCTAACTTAGATCTCTAGTATGACGACAGTAAACAGTGTTAGTGTCTCGTCAGGTTGTGTAACCGTAACGGATTTATGCTCGTCGTGCAAAATAAAAGTAAAAAATGCAAATAAAATCATCACAAGATCTCAGGTAAAATTGAATGAGGAGAAAAGTGAAACCGATTTTCGTAATGTAGGCCTACCGCTACCGTCATGCGAATGTCATAACCTGAGAAACGAACTGTCCTCAAAAGACGAAATTATAAAGCTGCTAAAGGAAGATATTGCTAAGTTAATGGAAGAGTTGAATACATTAAAAGGAAACAGAGAGGAAAGCAAGGAAACTTGGTCGACAGTGATTGCTGGTATGGTAAGATTGAATAAGCCTAGGCCTATAAATGGAGTACCGGTACATGTAACTGAAATTCCCGTCTCAAATTCATTTGGAGTGCTTGTCGAAGAAAATGATGACTTTCCTCAAGAAGAAAAGAAGAAAGTGATAAAGAGAAAATCCAGGAAGATGCGGATATTAGCGGATAGCCACGGGCGAGATGTAGCAGCAAGCGTATTGGAGAGAAGCCGAGAAATGGAGGTCACTTCGACAGTGAAGCCAGGAGCTCAAATTGCAGAAGTCACGAACGGGATGATAGGAGAGTGTGCGTCCCTTACTGCAAAGGACTACGCAGTGATCATCGCTGGAGCAAACGACGTCTATAGAAATGAGAGTAAACAGGTAATCAAAGATTTAAAGGGTACATTGCCATCCATGCAAAAAACAAATGTCATTATTGTAAACATTCCGCAGAGATACGATTTAATTCCCAAATCATGTGTAAATGTAGAAATAGAGGCTACAAATGGAAAAATTCATAAAATTTGTAAGAGTTTTCCAAATGTCCAAATTGTAGATGTAAGTAAATTAGACAGGAAGTTCCACACTCGGCATGGCCTACACTTAAATAGATTAGGAAAAGATTATCTTAGTGATGAAATCTGCAAAATTGTAAATTCAAATGGTAAGAATAATTCAACAGTAATATCATTAGAGTGGAAGCAGGGAAACTGGTAGAAGAAGCCAAACGTGAGGTTTGGCTTTCACATCTTTTGAAGTAAAATTTAACGGAGTGCAACAATGGTATTTCGGATTTGTCTAGCAACAATAATAATAACAATTATGATAATAATAATGTAAATAAATCACCAACACAAGCTTGCAAAAGTAACAAATTTAAAATTTACCACCAGAATGTCCAGTCTCTTTATAATAAAATTGATTACATAAATCTAATGCTTAAAAATGAACTTAAAGACATCTCAGCACTATGTATATCAGAACATTGGCTTAAAGAGGAACAACTTGAATTAATTCAATTCCCAGGGTTTATACAAGCTAGTAAATACTCTAGATCTAATATTAGCCATGGTGGTACTTGCATCTTCTTAAGAAATAATTTAGATCATGAACAGATAACAGCTTATGATTATCTAATTATGGAACAGGATTTTGAATTCTCTGCCGTAAAAATTCAGCAGTTTAAGTTAATAATTGTATGCGTATACCGTTCTCCGTCAGGAAAGTTTCCTCCATTTATAGATAAATTAGAATTGTTACTCAATAACATGAACAAAGTAAATTTCGATATAATAATTTGTGGGGATGTAAATGTGGATTTCTTAAAACTTGATAGAAATTGTGAATTATTAACACAGTTACTAATTTCCTATGGACTGAAACCTACAGTAAATACACCAACAAGAATAACAAAATTTAGTAAAACCACTCCTGATCAAATTTTTATAAATACAGATAAATATCACCATTCAATAGAAGTCTATTGTCCGGGTTTTAGTGACCACCATGGACAAATACTGAGTTTTGAAGTATCCGAAGTAATCAACAATAATGATAATGGAGTAAAATCAAAGTGCAGGTCATTCACTGAATCAAATGTTACATATTTCAATGACTTATTAAATAAGGAAACATGGTCAGAAATTTATGAACTAGAAAATGTAAATGATAAATTTAATGCATTTAACAGTACCCTAAAACACTATTTTGAAATAGCATTCCCCTTTAAACGAAGAACTGTTCAGAATAACAAAACTAGCAATTGGATAACAACAGGGATTATAAATTCATGTCAAAGAAAGAAATTTCTACACAAATTATATAAACAATACCACACAACACCTGAATTCAATTTATACTACAAAAAATACACTAGCATATTAAATAAGGTAATAAGACTAGCAAAGAAAATGCATAATGATAATTTTATTTCCCAATCATCTAATAAAAACAGGGCTATGTGGTCCGTGATAAAGAAAGAAACTGGAAAATCTGCTAAAATACAAAGGAACATTACACTGACCAGAAATAATAAAGTGATTAATAATCCAGAGGAAATAGCAAACACTTTTAATGACTATTTTCTGGAAATTGCACAAAAATTAATAAATAAATCACATGTAAATACACTAAATTCTAATAATAAAATAAATATATGCAGTGATTCTTTATTTATAAATCATGTCACAAGTGAAGAGGTAAGAATAGTTATAAAAGAGCTCAAAATAAATTCTGTGCTAGCATTGATGGCATCCCTGATGCAATTTTAAAGAAATGAGCAGAAAATATAATAAATCCACTTACACACTTAATAAACAGTTCAATTCTCTCAGGAACTTACCCGGATATTTTGAAGTTATCAAAAGTAATTCCAGTGCACAAAAACGGTTCAAAAGATGAATTAGATAAATATTGTCCTATTACCTTACCAACTGGTATCGCAAAAATTGTGGGAAAAATCTTGTATTAGAGACTGATAAGTTTTATAGAAAAAATAAAATATTATCAAACTCACAACATGGATTCAGAACGGAAAAATCTACACAGACAGCAATTTATGAATGTATTAATAGTATACTGAAATTAATTGACAATAAGGAACATGTAACTGGCCTATTCTTGGATTTATCGAAAGCATTTGAGGTTGTTGACCAATAAATCATCATTACAAAAATAAATCAATATGGTATTAGAGGTCTAGCTAATAAATGCATAGAGTATTACTTAACAAGGCGTAAACAAATAGTAAGCTTGAGACACAAGGATGAAGGAACCAAATTACTTAATGAAACATTGTCCAATGAGGGAATTATTAAATTTAGAGTACCCCAGGGATCGGTTTTGGGCCCACTACTCTTTCTTCTATATATCAATGATATAACACAGAACGTTCATTCACATAAGGAAATTTTGTTTGCGGACGATACAACACTCGTAATAAAAGGTGAAACTAAACAGGTCATACAGCAGTCTGCTGACTCCGTTACAGGAGAGTTAACCAAATGGTCACAAGATAATCGCCTCATAATAAACTATAAAAAGACAGTATGTCTAAATTTCCACACTATACAGAATAGGAATCCTGCGATGCCCAATATAACATTAAATGGTCATCAAATATAAAATAAATCAGAAACAAAGTTTTTAGGACTATGGATACAACAAGACTTGAAATGGAATAAACATATACACTATCTGAATACTAAACTGAACTCGATGTGCTTTGCGTTACGTATTTTGAAAACCTGCACTAGCATGCACACATTAAGAAATACTTATTTTGCTGATTTCCATTCATACTTAAGATATGGGATCATATTTTGGGGTATGTCGCCAGATGTACTAAGCACGTTTAGGATACAAAAGAGGGCGATTAGAATTATGGCAAATGTAAACTCTAGAGAATCATGTAGACCTCTGTTTAAAGATTTAAACATTCTCCCACTGCCCTGCATATACAGTGTGGTCCACCCGCCCCTTATTATTTAGTTTTATGAAACCCAACTTACATCTCAATTCTCCCGATGGTCGATATTGCTCTGCGCTCTGACTGTGTGACAGCAATGTAATTGGGTCATGAGTCTAGCAAAGAAAAACCGACCTTAAACTTTTCCCCGCCAAATAATATGGCCCATTCTACTAACATATGACTTACTGCTCCTTTAAATAACACACATACACGTAATACGATCGAATTAATAGCTTACGCCACGTGATCTGTAATAGTAGAAAGTTAAATCAACACCATAAACCGTGATTGTAGACTTTGAGATGGACTTAAACGTTTGAGGTGGGACGGCTACAGTAACTATAGCACGTTTAGCGTGCGGTATTTACCATGTGTTGGTGGCTGAGATGTTTAAAGCCTGACCGTAAGTGGTGGGCGCGAGAAGGTAGAACGCTGCTTCGAATCCAGTAGTAGGCATACTTTTTTGAACGAATGCCCACATTCCATTTTAGTTGGGATGTAACTACATTGCCACATTTATTGCCTTACGACGTATTTTTGTGAAAAGTACGTTGAATGTTGATGATTTATAAAGAAAATACGATTGAATTGGTACGATACGCCACGTGAACTGTAATGGCAGAAAACTAAAAAACTGGCATGAATATTAACATAACATATCAAAGTGTTGCTCCGGTGGTCCGGGTTCGATTCCCAGCTCTGCCAAGAAATGTAATACTTGTCTGAGGGCTGAAATTGGGTACACGTAGCCTCGTGAAGCAAATATGAGAAGAAGTGGGTTTGATTCCCACCTCAGCCACCCTGGAAAATGTTTTCCGTGGTTTCCCACTTCTACTCCGGCCAAATTCCGGGACGGATTCTATCTTAACGCCACGGCCGCCCCCTTCCCAATCCTTAATTGCAAATACACACATCATTACAAGACCGCAATAACTCAGGTTATCAGAAAAATTATACACACACACCCAAGTAAACGGGGCAAATTGACCGCGATGTTCTATCCCCTCAAATGAAACAAAACAACAACATATCGAAGGATATTCTGATCGCCAGTGCTTGCATCAAAGTATACGTATTCCTTAGAAATTCCCATGGTATTATTAGCATACTTTCGATTTTTGCAAAAAATGAAAGTAGATTTATGAGATCTATACAGGGCCTAAGATTGTGTGTCTGTCTGTGTGTGTGTGTGTGTGTGACTGTGTGAGTGTGAGTGTGAGTGTGAGTGTGTACTCTGAATGTCTGCCCCCTCTATCTCTTCGAACACGGTGAAACCGAATTGAACGAAATTTGGTACAGAGGTAGCACTAGCGTAGAACACCTCAGTGTCATGTTTTATATCGCCACCATCTTGACGGAAACGTAATGGTGGCCACCCAAATGTTCAAAGCTTAATTCAATTTACGACTAACTTAATCATCCAATCTCTACCAAATTTTGCAACAACATATACTTGTATGGCGAGCGTCGTTTGACTGAACTACAAGGTCATCAGTCCATTAGTTTGCAGATGACGGCCATGTATGTGTGCAAATCGATTCCCCTATCAATTCAAACACGGTGAAAATGAATTGAACGAAATTTGGTACAGAGGTAGCACTAGCAAAGGGCACTCCACTGTCATGTTTAATATCGCCGCCATCTTGACGAAAACGTAATGGCGGCCATCCTAATGTTAAAAGCTTGAATCAAATTACGACCAACCTAATAATCTGATCTCTACCAAATTTTGCAACAACATACTTTTATGTATAGAGAATCTTTTGACCACACTACAAGGTCATCAGGCCATTAATGTGCGGATAGCGGCCATGTATGTGTGCAAATCGATTCCCCCTATCTTTTCAAACACGGTGAAACCGACTGGAACGAAGTTTGGTACAGAGGTAGCACTAGCAAAGGCCACCTCAGTGTCATGTTTTATATCGCCACCATCTTGACGGAAACGGAATGGCGGCCACCCAAATGTTAAATTCTTAAACCAAATTACGACCAACCTAATCATTTGATCTCTACCAAATTTTTCATCAACATACCTTTTTGCGGGAAGCATCTTTTGACTGAACTACAAGGTCAGCAGCCCAATAGTTTGCAGATAGCGGCCATGTATGTGTGCAAATCGATTCCCCACATCAATTCAAACACGGTGAAACCGAATTGAATAATTTTTTTACAGAGGTAGCACTAGCAAAGGGCACATCATAATCATGTATAATATCCGTATAGCACGTTGTATTTCAAGAAGCTACTACAACCAACATTCAATTATACTCCTTGAAAAGGACAAAGAGTTATAACAATACCCATGCATTTAGGAGAAAGTAGGCAGTACGTTCTTTACCGAACATATTGTTTTGTTATTAAATTTAAAAAAAAAGTCATAGCATATCTTTAGGCCCGTATCACACGACACTAGCTGGCAAGGAAGCTGCTGTGATCGCTGGTACAAAATCCTGTAGGATTCTGTTCTCTTCGTCAGTACACCTGCTTGTATGACCGAAGTGTATCACACGCTAGCATTTTGGACGCTAAGATGTATGAAATAAAACCAAAGGGCTGTCGTTTGATGGCATTATTTGCAGTTCTGTCGCCTTATTAACGTAAAGCGGTCGCGAAACTGGCTTTAAGTAAATTAGAAAACATGACAGGTACTGAATGAATGCATCCCAATCAATATTTAAGATCTAACTGTAATAATTGATTATTTTACCATACGCGTTAAGAAGACGCTCAATTAAAACCTCCAAAGTGTGTTGGAAATGTGTGCAAGTGTTATTGCGTCTGCTCGCTCTTTCGATGATCCCGGGTTCAAGGCTACCAACGGCAGATTTTTTAAATTCATTTAAACTATTTTATTATACCCTCCATACCTCGTACAGCAAGATTTCAACTTGGTTTTGTTCACATTATCTACCAAGACGATAGGGAAAGTTATTTTCTTGTCTCATTTAAATGGCTATTTTCCCTAAAAACTGTTCAAAACCATGGATGGATACTATTCGTTATAATTATTATTTATTTAGTCGATTTTACCCTCTAGGTTAGGTTTTCCCACGGACTCAGCGTGGGATCCTATCATTACCGCCTCTACGGGCAGTGTCCTGGAGCTTGAAACATCTCGACTGGGGGATACAACTGGGGAGGTGGGATCAGCACCTCGCCCAGGTGGCCTGCAAAGCGAACATTGTCCTCTTAAGGGATGGGAAGGGAGGGGCAGATCGGGAGGGATAGGCGAGGAAGAGGGAAGGTGGCGGCCGTGACCGTACGGTAGGTAACATCCCGGCATTTTCCCGAAGGCGAAGTGGGAAACCACGGAAAACCACTTCGAGGATGGATGAGGTGGGAATCGAACCCCCTCTACTCATTTGGACCACCCGAGGCTGAGTAGACCCCGTCCCAGTCCGCATACCACTTTTCAAATTTTGTGGCAGAGCCGGGAATCGAACCCAGGACGTCCGGGGAGGCAGCTAATCACGCTGACCACTACGCAACGGAGTCGACTCTATTCGTGATAATTAGAATTTTAATAGTTCAATATTTATAATAATATGACACGTTCTGTAATTACTGCCTTGCTGTGAGGCTCAGCGGTAACGTTCTCGCTTGCTGTGCCCAAGGTTTCAGGTTCGTATCCTGGCGCAGTCAGCTGGCATTCGAGGGTGCGCAAATGCGAGGGAGCCGTGTCAGTAGATTTACTGGCACGTTGAAGATCCCCTTCGGAGCAAAATTCCGGCACCATGACGTATCTAAAAGCCAGAGTAGTTAAAAGGGACTTAAAACCAATAATGTTATAATTATCTGTATTTACTGCATGTTTGGGGCAGATGACCTTGTAGTTCCGCCCCTTAAAACCTCACTATTATTGTAAGTGTATAGCAAGCGCTTTTCGCACAGACGCCGTTTAAAGAAATTATAGTTTCCGTCTGATATATTTATTCGTGAGCCTACCCACATAACAAATCTATTTGTTATGTGGGTCGTCTGAGTGAGTCGGAGTTTTCCTTTAAACGAATGTGTACAAAATTTCGAACACTTGCTACGTTGAATATACAAGATACCTTGCTTTCGTTCTACAGATCATTATGTCGTCGTCCAATCTGGCTGCGTACCTTCGGATAAGTACGGTGCTTTTGAGGACCAAATAAAAAATCACTCGTTGGAACAGATAGATATGCGTCCATAATACATCCACAATAAACGACATTAAGCAAAAAAAAAAAAAAAAGTACTAGTTCAAGGTTCGAACCTACTACATTGTAACTTCGTTGAGGCTATTCTAACAATTCTTCATTTAGCCACCGTAGCTACCGAGGGCCATGGATTATTTCTGGCACTTATTGAATCTATTCGGAGACACTTCCTGTCCAAACGTAAGAAGGTGTTATTCGGAGCTCTGATCGTTTCAATCATGCATTATATTTGAGGTCATTGAAAGAACACTGCCACTATTGATTTCTACTATATTCGCGAGGATGTACTCAACGGTAAAGTTGTACAATGGACGTAAGGGAGCAGGTACTAGTGTTTTTAGGATGACTATGATATACGCGTTAGTTGGGTTGCCTTCCTTACCGTAGAGGCGGTAATGATAGGATCCCACGCTGAGTCCGTGGGAAAACCTAACCTAGAGGGTAAAATCGACTATTTAGTTTTATGAAACCCAACTAACATCGCATTTCTCCCGATGGTCGATATTGCTCTGCGCTCTGACTGTGTGACAGCAATGTAATTTGGTCATGGGTCTAGCAAGGAAAAAACGACCTTAAAGTTTTCCCCGCCAAATACTATGGCCCATTCTACTAACATATGACTTACTGCTCCTTTAAATAATACACATACACGTAATACGATCGAATTAATAGCTTACGCCACGTGATCTGTAATAGTAGAAAGTTAAATCAACACCATAAACCGTGATTGAAGACTTTGAGATGGACTTAAACGTTTGAGGTGGGACGGTTACAGTAACTACTCCACGTTTAGCGTGCAGCTTCTACAATGTGTTGGTGGCTGAGAGTGTTAATGCCTGACAGTACGTGGTGGGCGCGAGCGGGTAGAGTGCTGCTTCGAATCCAGTAGTAGGCATACTTTTTTGAACGAAATCCCACGTTCCATTTTAGTCGGGATGAAACTACATTGCCACATTTATTGCCTTACAACGTATTTTTGTGAAGAGTACGTTGAATTTTGATGATTTATAAAAATAATACGATCGAATTGGTACGTTATGCCACGTGACCTGTAATGGCAGAAAATTAAAAAACTGGTATTAATATTAACATAACATATCGAAGTATTGCTCCGGAGATCTGGGTTCGATTCCCAGCTTTGCCAAGAAATGTAATACTTGTCTGAGGGCTGAAATTGGGTACACGTAGCCTCGTGAAGCAAATATGAGAAGGAGTGGGCTCGATTCCCACCTCAGCCACCCTGGAAATGGTTTTCCGTGTTTTCCCACTTCTACTCCGGCCAAATTCCAGGTCGGATTCTATCTTAAGGCCACGGCCGCCTCCTTCCCAATCCTTAATTGCAAATACACACATCATTACAAGCCCGCAATAACTCAGGTTATCAGACAAATTCCACACACACACCCAAGTAAACGGGGCTAAATGACCGCGATGTTCTAGCCCCTCAAATGAAACAAAACAACAACATATCGAAGGATATTCAGATCGCCAGTGCTTGCATCGACGTATACGTATTCCTTAGAAATTCCCATGGTATTATTAGCATACTTTCGATTTTTGCAAAAAATGAAAGTAGACTTATGAGATCTACACAGGGCCAAAAATGTTGTGTCTGTCTGTGTGTGTGTGACTGTGTGTCTGTGTGTGTGAGAGTGTGTGTACTCTGAATGTCTGCCCCCCCCCTCCTATCAATTCGAACACGGTGAAACTGAATTGAACGAAATTTGGTACAGACATAGAACTAGCAAAGGGCACCTCAGTGTCATGTTTTATATCGCCGCCATCTTGACGGAAACGTAATGGCAGCCACCCAAATGTCCAAAGCTTAAATCAAATTACGAATTACCTAATAATCCGATCTCTACAAAATGTTGCAACAACATATATTTATATGGCGAGCGTCTTTTGACTAAAGTACAAGGTAATCAGCCCAATAGTTTGCAGATGGCGGCCATGTATGTGTGCAAATCGATTCCCCCTATCAATTCAAACACGGTGAAACCGAATTGAACGATATTTGGTACAGAGGTAGCACTAGCAAAGGACACCTCAGTGTCATGTTTTTTATGGCCACCATCTTTACGAAAACGTAATGGCGGCCTCCCAAATGCTAAAAGCTTAAATAAATTATGACCAACCTAATGATCTGATCTCTACCAAATTTTGCAACAACATACCTTTATGTGGGAAGCATATTTTGTCCAAACTACAAGATCATCAGCCCAACAGTTTGCATATGGCGGCCATGTATGTGTGCAAATCGAATCCCCCTATCAATTCAAGCACGGTGAAACCGAATTGAACGAAGTTTGGTACAGAGGTAGCACTAGCAGAGGCCACCTCAGTGTCATGTTTTATATCGCCACCATCTTGACGGAAACGGAATGACGGCCACCCAAATGTTAAAAGCTTAAATCAAATTAAGACCAACCTAATCATTTGATCTCTACCAAATTTTTCAACAACATACCTTTTTGTCGGAAGCATCTTTTGACTGAACTACAAGGTCATCAGCCCAATAGTTTGCAGATAGCGACCATGTATGTGTGCAAATCGATTCCCCATATCAATTCAAACACGGTGAAACCGAATTGAATGGAATTTTTTTACAGAGGTAGCACTAGCAAAGGGCACCTCATATGCATGTATAATATCCGTATAGTTCGTTGTATTTCAAGAAGCTATTACAACCAACATTCAATTATACTCCTTGAAAAGGACAAAGAGTTATAACAATACCCATGCATTTAGGACAAAGTAGACTATACGTTCTTTACCGAACATCTGGTTTTGTTATTAAATTTTAACAAAAAGTCTTAGCATATCTTTAGGCCCGTATCACATGACACTCGCTGGCAAGGAAGCTGCTGTGATCGCTGGTACAAAATCCTGTATGATTCTGTTCTCTTTGTCAGTCAGTACACCTGCTTGTATGACCGAAGTGTATCAAACACTAGCATTTTGTACGCTAAGTTGTATGAAATAAAACCGAAGGGCTGTCGTTTGAGGGCATTATTTGCAGTTCTTTCGTCTTATTAACGCAAAGCGGTCGCGAAACTTGCTTTAAGTTAGTTAGAAAACATGTCAGGTACTGAATGAATGCATTCCAATCAATATTTAAGATCTAACTGTAATAATTGAATATTTTACCATACCCGTTAATAAGAAGCGCAACAAAAACCTCGAGAGTGAGTTGGAAATGTGTGCAAATGTTATTGCGCCTGATCACTCTTTCGAAGATCCTGGGTTCAAGACCATCCAACGGCAGATATTTTAAATTCTTTTTAACTATTTTATTATACCCTCCCTACCTCGTACAGCAAGATTTCAACTTGGTTTTGTTCACATTATCTACCAAGACGATAGGGAAAGTTATTTTCTTGTCTCATTTAAATGGTTATATTCCCTAAATACTGTTCAAAACCATGGATGGATACTATTCGTTATAATTATTATTTTTTAGTCGATTTTACCCTCCAGGTTAGGTTTTCCCACGGACTCAGTGAGGGAGCCCATCATTACCGCCTCTACGGGCAGTGTCCTGGAGCATGAACCATCTCGACTGGGGGATACAACTGGGGAGGTAGGATCAGCAACTCGCCCAGACAGCCTCATCTGCAAAGCGAACAGGGTCCTCTTGAGGGATGGGAAGGGAGGGGAAGATCTGGAGGGATAGGCAAGGAAGAGGGAAGGAGGCGGCCGTGGCCGTACGGTAGGTAACATCCCGGCATTTGCCCGAAAGCGAAGTGGGAAAGCACGGAAAACCGCTTTGAGGATGGCTGAGGTGGGAATCGAACCCCCTCTACTCATTTGGACCACCCTAGGCTGAGTAGACCCCGTCCCAGTCCTCATACCACTTTTCAAATTTCGTGGCAGAGCCGGGAATCGAACTCAGGACGTCCGGGGTGGCAGCTACTCACGCTGACCACTACGCAACGGAGGCGACTCTATTCGTGATGATTAGAATTTTAATAGTTCAATATTTATATGGCACGTTCTGTATTTACTGCCTTGCTGCGAGGCTCAGCGGTAACGTTCTCGCTTGCTGTGCCCGAGGTTGCAGATTCGTATCCTGGCGCAGTCAGCTGGCATTTGAGGGTGTGCAAATGCGAGGGAGCCGTGTCAGTAGATTTACTGGCACGTTGAATATCCCCATCGGAGCAAAATTCCGGCACCCCGGCGTATCTAAAAGCCAGAGCAGTTAAAAGGGACGTAAAACCAATAATGTTATAATTATCTGTATTTACTGTATGTTTAGGGCAGATGTCCTCGTAGTTCCGCCCCTTTAAAACCTCACTAACTATTATTGTAAGTGTATAGCAAGCGCTTTTCGCACAGACGCCGTTGAAAGAAATGATAGTTTCAGTCTGATGTATTTATTCGTGGGCCTACCCACATAACAAATCTATTTGTTATGTGGGTCGTCTGAGTGAGTCGGAGTTTTCCTTTAAACAAAGGTGGTCAAAATTTTGAACACTTTCTACCTTGAATATACAGGATACCTTGCTTTCGTTCTACAGATCATTATGTCGTCGTCCAATCTGGCTGCGTACCATCGTATAAGTACGGTCCTTTTGAGGACCAAATACAAAATCACTGGTTGGAACAGATAGATATGCGTCCATAATACTTCCACAATAAACGACATTAAGTAAAAATTAAAATAAAAATGTACTAGTTCAAGGTTCGAACCTACTACAATGCGACTTCGTTGACGCTACTAAAGCGATTCTTGATTAAGCCAACATAGCTACCGAGAACCATGGTATATTGCTGGCACGTATTGAATCTATTCGTAGACACTTCCTGTCCAAACGTAAGAAGGTGTTATTCGGAGCTCTGATCGTTTCAATCATGAATTATATTTAAGGTCATTGAAGGAACACTGCCACTATTGATTTCTACTATATTCGCGAGGATGTACTCAACGGCAATGTTGTACAATGGGCGTAAAGGAGCAGGCACTAATGTTTTTAGAATGACTGTGATATACGCGTTAGTTGGGTTGCCTTCCTCCAAAAAAAATAAGGGGCTGGTGGACCACACTGTATATCTTTGAAAGTATTATGTTTTTTTAAAAGAATTTAATGAATAAAGATGTTTTTCTTAAAACAAACAATGATGTTCATAGGCATAACACAAGACAAAATCAAAACATTCATATTTCACCCACACACACAAGCATATATCAAAAAGGAACTTTTCACACTGGAGTTAAATTATACAATAAACTACCCCAGTATATAAAACTGGCCCCAAAAATAAAAACCTTTGATAGAATGTTGAAAGCTTATCTGCAGTGCCATTGTTTTTACTCAGTAGTTGAATATTTTAGCGTATAGGAGTGATGGAATCTATAACTATATTTTACTTTTTTAATTTAATTTTAATACCTAGCTGTATGTTGTTGTATTTATAGAATTAAGTTTTCATATTATGATAATAGAGTGAGGTGTAAATAGTTGTGCAATAAGATTGTATCTATTAAGATTTGCTATTATAATAAGTTATAAATAGTTATAATCTTAGTAATATATACCTGTTAGTTCTTTTATTTTATGCATGTAAATTCTGACGTGTCCTATATCAAAAATGTATTGAATGCATGTATTTGATCAAATGGAATTAATAAAAATCTATCTATCTATCTATCAACAACTCCGTAAAACAGTCGCTGTTTTACTGGACGAAACCGCAACACAAGATAAATTGCAGCTGCAGGTAAATTAGTTCTTTTCTTTCGTACTAGTTCTTATAATACCGGTATGATCTTTTAATTCCCTAACTACTAGAAGTCGGTATACTATACATTACCTATGTTTTGTTTGATTCAGGACAGAAATTTATCATCAAGCTCTACGGAGGCAAACCAGGAGAGAGCCTTGACAAAGCACGATTTAAGAAGTACTTCCAAACCGTGGGAGAGAAACCACCAAACTTCGTCATTAATCTTTAGAGCCTTCACCCTTCTTCCGCTGCGGCATGTCAACACTGTCTGCGCGTCTACCACCAGGTTCAAGCTTGAAAGGGCAACCGTCTTCCACCGCAATATTGGAGATGGAAACTCGAATGTGGAAGGCACATTCCTATTCAGTCTAAGTTATCGCCCGCGCCTGAACGTCTCCTCCACATGGTAAGGTGTGGATGCAAGGGAGACTGCACAAGAAACTGCGAATGCAGGAGAGGAGGCCTCCCATGTACCACCATGTGCGCCGTATGTGCAGGAGATGTATGCCTGAACAAACGCACTTTCTTTGATGACGAGGAAGAAGATGACCCGGAGCAAATCGAAAATGAAACCAATGATGCCGCCGCTGCCGCCGTCTCTGCCTCGCCCCCAAAGAAACCTCAAAGAGAAGACGGGTTGTAAACAAATGAATGTTGTCTTTATATGTGTCAATGTCTAAAAAATATTATCTTCAATGTAAAATGTCTGCAATTTGTGTATTGTTGTTTATAGCACTAATATTTTTTAATGTGAGTTTTAGCTGAAGTGACTTTTTTGTAACCTTTGAAGATTGTAAATCCATTGTACATGTTCTTGCCCAAAAACTGTAAATACTCTGCTATGAGTATTAGATTTTGTTTATGCAATTTAAGAGTTTATCATGACGTGTTTTTTTTCTAATTTAGGGACATTCCCCCTCGTATATATCCAATTATTTGATGTACACAAGTTGTGAAAGTTAATCTAAACTAGTAGACCGAGAACCATCCTTTTCACTTTTCGTTCAACAGTTATATAGATTTTTTTTACAAAAATCTAAGATATCAAGCGTCTTTTTTTTAAATTTAAAGACGGTCTCCGACTTGACTGTTAATATTAAGTACAAATCAAGAGTTAATAGTAAGTACAACATCTTAAAGTAGAAAAACAACTTTTTGTGGAAACCGCATTTAGTTTTTAGTTTTTTTTCGTAAGCTATAGCATTTTTTTAATCCAAAAATTTAAGGACGGTCCCCGACTTGATCGTGAGTTTTCATAGTAAGTACAACATCTAAAAGTCGAAACACAACTTTTGACGAAAGCCGCACCTTATTTCTACTTTTCGTTCATAAGTTACAGCAGTTTTTTGAAAAATCCAAGATGGCGGAGTTTTTTGAAAATGTAGGTGTGTTCCCCAAGCCCGATTTTTGGCGATTTTTCTGGGGATGTTCAGGGGGTCCTATAGGACATGTTTTTGAAGAAATTAATTGTCATTTAATTTTTTCCGTCTCGAAGCCTGATTTGACCGTACTAATATTGTCCACTTAACTTTTAAAGTAGCCATGATGTGTACTGGCTGGGATTTAGCATCCATTTTGTATTGTATGTATGACTTATATAAAGACGCGCCAGCACGGCGGAGTCTTTACGTTCAGTATACTGGCTGTACCTTGTTTCCGTTGCGATTTTGTGGAACACATTGGGTTGAAAACATAAAGGTTGCAGATCAGGCCCTAGAAATTCTTCCCAATCAAAGAAAGTTTGTCATTGCAGCTGAAAAGGAAAGTAACGTTCCCATTTCCCGCAATTTTGAGAAAGTCTTGTCGGCTGTTAAAGACGAATTATTGGGAACTAAACTTGCATTTTTGGCTCAATCGCCGGCTTAATAGAACCATTTCTGAAAGAGTTCCAGACAGATGCTCCTATGGTGCCATTCTTGTATGAGGAATTTCGCTTCCTCCTTGATACATTTATGAAACGGATTGTTAAGCCTGATGTTAAGCTGACAAGTTCTAATTTGCAAACCCTTGAGTTAAGCTCAAAGAATTTGATTCGAGCCAAAATGTTTGACATTGGGTTCTGTACTAAATACGAGTTGTCCGAGGTTAAAAACGTGAAGGAATTAGACATTATTCGCTTGAAGGAAAGTAGGCTCGGTAGTCTAGTTAATCTTGTGGTAAAATTGCGGGAGAGGTCGCCCCTGAAGTATAAATTTGCGAGATTTATTTCTTGCTTAGATCCTGCAGTTGCTTTGAACGAAACGCTTGGCTTGAAACGCGTTGACAAGTGTTTAGAAACCCTTGTGGCGAAAAAGCGCCTCTCCGGGTCGAAAGCAGACCAAATCAAAATTGAATATGTGGAAGTGTGTAGAAATGCTCAGGATCAAGAGTGTTTTAGAGCTTATAAGAGGTGTGAAACTAGATTAGATGAGTTATGGCTGGAAGGAGCTTTCACTAAAGCCCAATTCTAATCTGCTGGACTTGGTTAAAAGTATCCTTATACTGTCCCACGGAAACGCCACGCTCGAACGTGGTCTTTCTATTAATGAACAGTGCATCGTTGAGAACCAGATGGAGCATAGTTTAGTAGCCCAGAGCCGTGTTCATGACGCTATGCTCCACGCAGGTGGTGTAGAAAAGGTTAATATACCAAAATCTCTCATATTGTCAATGCGAAACGCGCACTCTCGGTACCAAGATCATTTACGCGAGCAAAAAGCAAAAAATGAGACCTTAGCCAAAGCTGAAGCTGATAAAATACGGAAGGCAGAAATGATCAAAGAACTAAACGCAAAGAAGGCAGCTTTGCTAACTGATGCTGCTAAGCAAGCAGCACAAATCGATGACCAAGTAAAGGAACTGAAAGATTCGTACGTGCTCTAGTCTTGGTACGCCAAAATCTATTTTTTATGGTGAATCACCAGTATTCGTAATGCTAATTTAAGTATGTACTTACCTAATAATGTGATTTATGTTGCCAAAAAGCCATCTTTTTTGTCCTCTTGTTCTGTTTGTAGAATGTAAGGAATTTTGTTCTCAAATGAGTTTACTTTAAGTTTGCGTTCGTACCAAAATGTACAAGAGATATATTTTTCCATTTATTTTAATTGTTGTGTAACTATGAAAGACTGATTATATTTTCTTCCTGGAAATATAACTTATTTTTTACCTAACAGCTTACTTCTATCTCTCACTCACCAAGCTAACTCACAGCACCAAGCAAGAAATCACTTGAAAACCGCTTTTAACGAACTTTGCATAGAAGTGGTTCTTCACTAAATGGACAGCTATTAAGAAATGCGCATGAAGTAGTTTTAAAAAATCTTGCCGAGAATCCCTTTTTTATTTTCTAGAAAAATAATGCCTTGAGTTGTGTTGTAAGAGTCCCTTAATTATTCTGTGTTTTGCTTAGCAATTCTCTTCAATTTACATTTAATTGGTCTACTATTACAATAATAGTTTTTTTAGCCCCCACACCTTGAAATTCACTTACAGTAGTCTATTCTTCTTTTATTTTTTAAAAGCAGGGAAAAACTTGAAAATCGTGTTTCTTGAGCCTTGAAAACCTTGAAAAAAACTTGATTTGAAAATCCCATTTTGGCTGGACACCCTGCGAACATAAGTTGTCCTGTCAGTTTTTCATGATCGAAGAATGGATACACTTTAAACAATTTTTCGAGAATAAATGTCGATTTTCTTTTTGGCCTACTGTAATACAAAAATGTTTCCTGATCTACCAATTCCGTAAAATCTAGCTTCTGGAGTCCTGGAATCTGGTTTCCATATTCACTACTATAGTGTCAACTATTTCAAACGCAAGTCTCTTCAATTTCTGTGATCCTGCTTCATTTAGAGTAGTTTTAAGTTCACCTGCTGAATTTAGACAGTTAGCTTTCTCTATCCAGGCAAGAATTATTTCTTCACATCTTAGTGCCTTGGTGCAATTTTCAGTTTCGTACTTGCAAATTCTTATGTCTACGGTTTTGCTTTGCAGGATGTCAAACAATACACCCGTATGCTGAAAAATCAAATTATAAAGTTGCAGCAAAAAAAAAAAAAAAAAAAAAAAAAAAAAAACGAAACGTCAGATCATTTAATATATTGCCGAGTCCAATTGCCTTAAGGAATTATCATCCCATCCACCATTGTCTATAATATCATGAAATGCGGCTTTTAGTTCCGCATAGTGCAGCGAAACATAGAAGAACGGTGTTGTGTGTGGACTATGTGAGAAATGGTTTCACTTCGGCTGTATTAAGCTCAAGAAGGAGGATTGTGATGTCGGGAATTGGTTTTGTAAAGTATGTGATACGCCGGACTGTTTGAGGGTGCAAATCAAAGCAAGGGATCAAATAATACAGGAACTTAGAACAAAGCTTCGTGAATCAGAAGAAACGGTGAAGGATGTGACTGAACGGCTTTCTACCGGGATCAGTGAGGAAGAGGGCGTGCAGGAGCAAACTGAGGATGACGTTATCATATTGGGTGATTCTATGATACGTTGGAGTGCGAATATCTCGAGGAAATCAGGTGCTAAAGTGCGGTGTTATCCGGGGATTAAAATTGACCAGCTTGCCCAACAAGTGGAAGAAGCAAATGTAGAGGACTGTGACAAAGTTAAAGTGTTGTTGCTCCATGTTGGGACGAACGATTTGAAGAAGAGGGCTACAGCTGATTACATCATGGGGAGCTCTACGAACTAGGCAGAAAAACTAAAAGCAAGTTTAGAAATGCAAAAATTATAATGAGTGGCATTGTTCGGCGGGGAGATGTTCCGTTAAGGCGAGTTAAGACTGTAAATGACCGCATGGACTGGGTTTGTGCACAACTGGGATTAGTGTACGTAGATGCTGACTGCTGGATTGGTGGCCGTGACTTCGCCCGAGATGGGCTGCATTTAAATCGACGGGGCGCTTTCAACCTAGGGAGCCTACATGACAGGGTCATCGGTTTGTGCCGGCCATTGTGAGGAGGAGCAGGTCCAGAGGTTGCCAGCCGACGGGAACAGAAGGAGATACTTCGGGATAATTGCTGCGGAGGTAAGACTCTAAGATTACTGCAGGTTAATTGTCAGAGTTTAGGAAATAAATTAATTGAACTTTGGAATCTTGTAGAGACGTATTCTCCGGACATTTGGTGTATTCTTGGAATACACGGTAAGATAGAGTATTTTTAATGCTCTTTGCTTGTTCATTCCTTCCTTTTTCTCAAACACCAAAAGTGATCTCATATGTTCTCTTTGCTGTTTAGGGTTCTCATGTTATTCGTGAGTCTGTTCTAGATATATTTCTTCCATGACTCACCTAGCGTCATTTAGCAGCGAATCTCTGAAGTTTCTCAATTCTTCCCGGTGCAAGAGGACTTCCTTATCAATCTGGCCACCAGATCTCGTCGCCATCGCCAGCTATCATCTCCGTGATCAAGAGAACTTCGTCTCCTTTTTCACCCACCAGGCTGCGATAGTGTCGCCTACTATCAACTCTTTGAAGACCATCTTATCAAGAGAATTTAACTTTTCAATGTTGGTTATGCTTATATGTTTTCCTTTTGTCTCCTACCCACACTCTTTTCCCTTTCCTGGTCCCTCTGCGCTTCGCTGAGTGGGTCTCACTTGTAAGTCGGCAATCGACTTAGTCAGTCAAGGCTCAACTTGAGCCAGCCTCCTCAAATAAAGAGGCATTCTCTTCATTCCACGCCATGTTGGAACTCTAATGTAAATCGTCAAAGGGGAATTCACCTTCGCCATGCAGCAAAGATAAGTACAGACTTCAGGTTTTAACCTCATCTTCATCGGTTTTAATATCTTTTAATAATCATTTATAGGCAGTGTGAGATTACTTATTTGTGGCAATAATCATCCTTCGCGGGATTTTCCATATTGAGCTTTGTCTGTCTAAGCCAATCTTCGTAAAAAGCAACACTTCATATGCTTGTTAAATGAGAGATCTTCTCACAACGTGGGATATTATTGAATACCCACTGTCTATAAAATACTCAGCTCGTTCCACCGCTGGAATAACTTTGGCCCTATCCTTCAGTTAGGATTGTTCTGGAACCTTCCAGATTCTGCACTCTATCTACCAGTCTCGCCGTCATGTATTTTCCACTCACTTGTGGGAATACTATTTAAAAATGAGGAATCTTCCTTATAAATTACTGCTCAATAGCTAATGTTCCTTCCTCCGTTGGAATTTTCTCTGGCGTATTTAATGATAATCTATAACCTTCTCTAGCAATAGACTCTCGCCTATGCAGTGTAACTAGTTATTTTCCATAATTGCAATAACTTTCTTTGCCATAAACTTTTGCGCTAATACAGTGAACTTTTCATCCATTTCAACAGACTATAGTGAAAAACAGTGTTCTTTCAGTATTTCTTCCGCGTCGCGCTCGTCCGATTATTATAAATACGGCCATGAACATTTACCTTCCATCCCAGTTGATCTTTCCTAAACCCCTTACTAACAACCCAAAATAAAATTGTTACTTTAGGTCCTTTTCAATGAGGTGTCACGCTAAAGACGTGCCCTCCCACTTTTGCTTACATGTAATTAATTAACTTCTGCATAAGTACGTGTCTTGTACACGTTTCTAATTATCTTGTTTCTCCCTTCTAATTAGGGAATACAATCCTTTCAACTCATAAGTGAGTTATTTCTAGGTTTCACGAAAGGGAAACTTGCCCCATTTGTCTCGTGATTCCTACTTAAACATAGGAGGTCTAGAACCTTCCTTTTGACTTTCTCTTCAGGTTTCACAGTAAGTGACCTGCCCTATTTGTGTAATTACTAAAAGTAATTCAGCTTCAATACAAGAAGTTATAGGAACTTCTCTTTTATTCTACCTGCTTTTTGTTGTTGTTACTTTCGAATTTGTTACTCTTTTCAAGATATTTACCCAGAATTTCTTAAAGTACACACCTTGTACTCGATTTATTGTCAAACTTTAATCACTTTAATTATCTTTAAATTTTGTATTTTATCTTCGCTATTTCAAATTCTTGCGAGGATTTTATAAAGGTTTGAAACCTAATGAATTGTTAATTGCTTGGCGCAAACTTTAATTTTTTTTCTGAGGTCTGCGACCCCAAATTGTTAACAAAATTGAAAATATATCTTTGTTAAATTCATCAAATTCTTTTGAATTGTTAAATAAATTAAGAGTTCCTTTTCGCTTTTTTCATTTTTCTAGTATAATAGTTAGGCAAGATCATGTCTTCCTTGGCTCTTCCTACTTAATGCAATTAAATCTATTGATAGGGCTTTCACCACTCGTTGCATTTGAGCAAGAACTCTTAGTGGTTATCTTGGTCAAGTCTCTCTTAGCGTTAATAGCTAATTCTAACTGGCCAGTAAGGCAAGCATAGCTCGCTACGCCAGCTTCCTGCTTGTGGAGATCCTCTCCAAAAAACTTATGGTTGGTTTTCCAAAAGATAAGTGTTTCTCTTTGCCTAAACTTTCAGTCGGCTCCTTGCTGGGTAAAAGCTTAGCCATTACCAAATGCAACTATTGGTTCACTTACCAAAATTATTCCCAAAGGTATAATTCTTTTATCACTATCCTTCTTGGAAGCACTTAGTCGCTTTTCAGGAACTCTACAACTTCGAAAACTGGAAATAAAAAAACCGATTCAAATTATTGGCATTCTTCGAATCACTTGTTCAAAAACTAATTCCTTTGAACAGACATACAATAAGTCTGTTATACCTCATTTAGACGTCTCGGTCGCGATCCCGATTATCTCTGATCTGGATAATGTCCAATCGCGATCAACGGCATTTGTCATTGGTACGTGTTTAGACGTCCCATCATGAAACAGCAGGATAATCGAGTAAAACAGCATGGCATCGCTAAGGTCTGCCAACTTTTAAATTCCAAGTGTTACAGCAGAAATTTACAGTAGTTTGTTTCCTCCAGTTTTGAAGTATTTCAGTTATTCTTTATACATAATTCAATCTGCTAATACATATTCCTAAATATACACAAATCCTGAGGAGACGTGTAGGCGAGGCCTACCCTTGGTGTGGAAATAAAAATATTTCGAAATATTTATAATTAGGTCTAGGCTATTTATTGGATAAATACTTCTTGTTCGTCCAAAGTTATTTGGCCCTATCGGAATCCCTTCTATGTCTATGACAAAAAATTTATGTCTTTATTAGTCGTCTTCATCGACTTTCCCCAACGCTAATATTTTTTTCCGGCGTTTAAACACTGGTATGTGTGTCTCCATCCATCATTTCGTTTCTCTCAATCTTCATATATCTGATATCAACCAACATAAATACAACCATCATGGCCAACATTACGTACATCTCGCTTTCAAAACCCAATATAATACAAAATGGCCATCATTTCCACTGCCTACTTCACTCACACAGCAGGAGGATAGAACATACCGACGATCGCAATGGCCGCGAACGCGATTATCTCGTTGTGGGAACGGGATCGGGCTGATCTTGTTGGAGGGAAAGTTGATCGCGATAATGTTATCCTGTTGCGTTTAGACGTCCGAACTTAATCTGGATCGGCGCCTGATCGCGATCGCGACCGGGACGTCTAAACGGGGTATTACTCTTTGTCTTGCCAGACCATCACCCTTCCCCATAGTAGGCATATGCATGCTTGAGAGGGAATACGCTAAAGCCATTCTCTTGCAAAACGCCCAAGTCCTAGCTGCGTTTCCCGTCAGCTTTGCCCAGGTCCTTACCCACTTTAGATATCAGGGAGCGGATTTGCAGTGGCAACCGCCTTTGAGGGCATTTAAAGTTAAATTTATAACTTTTGTGGGACTCTCCTCCTATTTCTCCATCCTTTTTCTCCGGTCCGAAACCCACCTCCTTTTCTTTATCATCTTCCCTTGGTGGTTAGGTTATTACTCAGCCAATAATCTACCCAACATTGTCATTGCTACTGAATCTTGGTTGTTGTTGTTTGAGTCTTCAGTCTTTTGACTGGTTTGATGCAGCTCTCCATGCCTCCCTGTCCTGAGCTAATCGTTTCATCTCTACATAGCTACCACACCCTACATCCGAGGCAATCTGTTTAACATATTCTAACCTTGGCCTACCCCTACAGTTCTTGTCCTCGACCCTTCCTTCCATAACTAAGCTTGCTATTCCTGGGTGTCTTAGTATGTGTCCTACCAACCTATCTCTTCTCTTCATTAGCAGTCGCCAGAAACATCTCTCCTCTCCCACACGCCTTAATACCTCTTCGTTTGTAACCCTATCTACCCATCTGATCTTCATCATTCTCCTGTAACACCACATTTCAAATGCCTCAATTCTCCTCTTTTCTGCTGCACCAATAGTCCAAGTTTCACTTCCATAGAGCGCCACGCTCCAGACAAAGGCTTTCAAAAATGACTTCCTAATACCTAAATCTATATTCGATGTCAACAGATTCCTTTTTTGTAGAAAGGCTTTCCTTGCCTGAGCCAACCTACTTTTTATATCCTCTTTGCTTCGTCCATCACTGGTTATTCTGCTTCCTAAGTAACAGAAGTCTCCTACTTCCTTCAGCTTTTCACCTGCCAATTTGATCTCCATAGAGGTTTCTGATTTATTTCGGCTGCATTCCAGTATTTTTGTTTTACATTTATTAATTTTCATCATGAATTCCTTCCGTAAGACGGAATCCATACCATTCAAAAACTCATTCAAATCCTCAGGCTTGTCGGCCAAGATGACGATGTCATCAGCAAATCTCAGAGTTGAAATTATTTCTCCTTGAATCTTCACTCCCACTTTAAATTTTTCTCCAATTTCCTTCATTGCTTGTTCAATGTAAAGATTGAAAAGTATGGGTGATAAGTTGCAGCCTTGCCTTACACCTTTCATAATACCAGCTTCTCGCTCATATCCTTCAGCTCGAATGACTGCTGTCTGGTTTCTGTATAGATTGTATATCACCCTCCTATCCCTGTACTTTATTCCAATAGATTTCAAAATGTCAAACAATTTAGTCCAATCAACGTTATCAAAAGCCTTTTCTAAGTCTACAAATGCCATGAACGTTCTCTTATCTTTCCTTATTCTACCTTCCAAAATCAGCCTAAGACTTAGTACAGCTTCCCTTGTTCCTACATTTCTCCTGAAACCAAACTGGTCTTCACCCAACTCCGTTTCTATCTGGCTTTCAATCCTCTTGTAAATTATTCTAGACAGGATCTTTGAAGCATGAGTAATCAAGCTGATTGTACGGTAATCTTCACATCTGTCAGCTCCCACTTTCTTTGGTATAGGGATGATAACATTCTTCTTGAAATCAGAGGGTACCTCACCTGTCTCATAAATCCTACACACCAAGTGAAATAACCTGATCAGACCTCCATCTCCTATGCAGCGTAGCAACTCAATCGGTATATCATCTATGCCTGGGGCTTTGTTCCTGCCTAAGTCCTCTAATGCTCTGTCAAATTCTGATCTCAATATTAAATCTCCTTTTGCATCCTCATCAATTTCCTCCTCCCTTTCCATTACATGATTCTCAATCTCCTTTCCCTTATACAAGCACTCTATGTAAGCTTTCCATCTCTCAACTTTTTCTTCCCTATCTGTTAGAGGCTTTCCATTTGTGTCCCTAATATTACAGCACTTAGTCTTCTTTTCCCCAAAAGTATTCTTAATCCGTCGATAAGCTGTGTCTACTTTTCCTAATTTCAGACACTTTTCTATACCTGTACATTCCTCTTTCAACCATTCTTCTTTCGCCTCCTTGCACTTCTTGTTAACCTCATTTCTCAGACGTCTGTATTCTGCTTTCCCCTCTTCATCTCTTAGATTCTTGTGTCTCCGCCTTTCATCCATCAATTCTAGTATATCCTGAGTGATCCACGGTTTTCTACCTATTCTTTCTTTCCTACCAATGTTTTCTTCTGCCGATTTTGTTATTTCATTCTTCAAAAGTGCCCATTCGTCTGCAATTGAAGTTTGTTTAGGGGTTTTGATTAGTCCTTCCTTTATACTCTTCTTGAATCTTTCGTTCACATCCTTTACTTTCAGTCTGTCTATTGCCCACCTTTTTGGCTTTTGACTTTTCTTCAGTTTCTTCAACTTTAATCTGCATTTCATCACAACCAGATTGTGGTCAGAGTTTATGTCAGCACCAGGATATGTTTTACAATCCAAAATCTGGTTTCGAAACCTCTGCTTGACCATAATGAAGTCGATTTGGTAACGCCCTGTATCTCCTGGTCTCATCCATGTGTATATTCTTCTATTGTGGTTATTGAATAAGGTGTTAGCTATGACCAGCTCATGTTCGGTGCAGAATTCCATCAGCCTGCTTCCTCGATCATTCCTTTCACCTAATCCGAAATCTCCTACTATCTTCCCTTCCCTCCCTTTTCCTACCACAGCATTCCAATCTCCCATTACTATAACATTTTCATCACCTTTGATATACCTCAGAATGTCATCTATTTCTTCGTAGACCTTTTCAACATCCTCATCATCAGCTTGACTGGTAGGCATATAGACTTGTACCACTGTGGTGCACGTAGGTTTAGTATTGATTTTTGCTACAATAATCCGTTCACTGTATTGCTCATAATATTCCACCCGCTGTCCAAGTTTCCTACTCAATATGAGACCAACTCCTGCTTGGCCATTGTTTGATTTAGTGCTAATGACCCTATAGTCTCCTGACCAAAAGTCCTGTTCTTCCTGCCAGCGCATTTCACTAATCCCAACCAAATCCAACCTCAACCTATCCATTTCCCTTTCTAAGTTTTCTAACTTTCCACTTCCTAGCAGACTTCTAACATTCCACGCTCCGATCCGTAGAATGTCAGATTTCCTCTTTGTCACTTCTGTGATGTTAACCCCCTCTCGAGTAGTCCCCACCCGGAGATCCGAACGGGGGACTAGTTTACCTCCGGATTGAAATTTTACAAGGGAGGAGGCCATCATCACATGTAATTATGCATAGAGAGGTGCATATCCTCGGGAATAGCATTACGGCTGTAGTTTCCCGTTGCTTTCAGCCGTGCAGCAGAACGCAGTGTAGCCATTAGTTGGCTTATATTATCAATATCTTAACCGTCTATTAGACTAGTAAAGAATTGATTTATTCTGAAAGGCTGCTACTCCCTTTCAGAATAAGTAAAGAGCAATTCTACTACAAAATACTAACCTTCTACTAACAATGAAATACCAAAATTCTACTAACGAAAAAAAATACGAAAATTTCACCAACAACAAATACTACCACTAAAACAGTCTGTCACCAGGCCCACTCACATGCACCCTCACCAGCACACTCACACACCACAGTCTAATAGAACAATGACATATATCTAATAAACAAATTAACTTCATACTTACAACTAAAACTAACTACTTACTTACTGTACTGTAATTTGAATTGTCAATATTTACAAAATTTAAAATGATAATCTGGTAGCAAAAGTATCTACCCCGTCCCGGATTCGAACCCGAGATCTCTAGGTAGGTCGGTAGATACCCACAAAACCTCAAAGCAGACATTTAAATTAAAACATGACACTGAGGTGCCCTTTGCTAGTGCTACCTCTGTACCAAATTTCAGTGTATTATTATTTTGGTTCCCCCTATTTTGAACGCTGGCCCCTTCGCCACTGTTCCCTTGAACTTCCTGGTTCCTATTCTCATTAGGCCTGTTATTATTGTTACCCTGGTTCCTACCGAAATTCTCCTCGTAACCACCTCTTCCCAAAGCATCGAATGTACTCAATAAATTCTCCACTTGTGAAATGGATTTAACATTTTGGATACAGGCAGCTTGAATTATTATTATTCATTTCTATTTGTTACAACTTATTTTCGGTATGATCAGATCCGTATTTCATCCTCTGCCATATTTCACATATTTATTTACCATCGGAAGGCAACTGAAAGGAATATTCAATGTGACGAACAGAAATGCCACTTTTATACAGAGACAATACATTACACGTAAGTCCCTGTGACACATGATGGTCCCCTGGACATCACAAAACAGGGACATGGCTCTTAAAAGGGTTGGTTGGTTCCTCAGTTTAGGGGCTGCGACAACGCGGCCATGTAGCTCCGAGTACTTTGGGTGAATGTAGAATCTGTCTGATGAAAAAATCCACAGCCTGCTTCCAGTCTCCGACCGGGTCAGGAATGGAATGAATGAAGCCCCCATCTATCGGCGAGGATATGAACTGTGCCGGCTGCCGAAGCCTGTCGCACTCTCCTGGGGCAATGATTAAATGAATGACAGATGCAATGAAATGATAGTGGAGAGTGTTGCTGGAATGAAATTGTGACAGGGAAAACCGGAGTACCCGGAGAAAAACCTGTCTGCCTCCGTTTTGTCCAGCACAGATCTCACATGGAGTGACCGGGATTTGAACCACGGACCCAGCGGTGAGAGGCCGCTGGGTCCGTGGTTCAAACAATAACACGCGGCACAGCAAATTTATTGTGAACAATCGTGAGTTTTCCAGACATTAACACGCGGCACGATTGAAGTGAGGCAATGAATTCAAACGGTGTAGTGCGCATCGAGGCCTTAGGGCGCGATAATTACGACACCTGGAAAATGCAAATGCGCGCCATTCTCATAAAGAATGACGCGTGGGGTTATGTCAACCCCAGATCGTCAAACCCGAGCCGGGTGAGGACAATGCAGCCCAAGTGACGACTAGGGATGAAAAGGCCATGTCAGATCTAATCCTGTCCATCGGACCAAGCCAGCTCAAGTTGGTGAAGAACTGCAGGTCATCAAGCGAGATATGGTAGAAACTTGAGGATACGTTTCCTTGTCAAGTGCTAAAAGATGATGATGATGATGATAATTGATGTTTTAAGGGGCCTAACATCTAGGTTATCGGCCCCTGATGGTTATATGATATAAATAGTAATGAAATAATTCAAGGGACCTACGAAATGTACAGAAGGGATCGGGGGAAGCGAGGTGGTGGGCTATTTATTTGTGTGCGCAAAAATATAGCTAGTTTCTTAAAGTGGGCTGATACGGATCAAGAAATGTTATGTGTACAAATTTCGGATAAAGGGAATAAATTCCCTCTTCAGGTGATAGGGGCGTATAGAGCACCGAAAGATAACGTTTCGCTTCTCGACACACTGTATGATAAAACTTGTACGGGTAATGCTATGAAAAAGAGCATAATAATTGCCGGAGATTTAAACCTCCCCGAAGTAGACTGGTCTGGTGAGTCAACTAGCTGTGGTCAAGCTCAGAGCGCTGCAAACAAATTCTTAACGGAGGGGGGATTTTTCCAAGTAGTTGACTTCCCAACTAGAGGCAATAATACCTTAGATGTTTATCTCGTAGGGCCTGTAGAGCTGTATATTAACTGTCTGAAAGTACCAGGAATTAGTGACCATTCTGGGGTTGAATTAAATATTAGATATGGTGACATTACAAAATAGACTCTGATGTAGCAAATAAGATCATATTCCATTATCGCAGGGCGGATCAGGGCAAATTTCAGGGGTATTTGAATGAGCTATTTGTAGGATGGGCATCGGAAGGAAATCACATTAATATCCTGTGGACTAACTTTTTGAAAATTTTAAATAGCGCTATTGATAAATTTGTTCCATTTAAATTACTGAAACAAAACCCAGATCCTGAGTATTACACACGGGAAATCAGGAGTCTTAAACGGAAAATTAGAAAATTATACAATAAAAGACATGATAGTGACAAGTATATGTTGAAATTTAAATCCTTATCAAGAGAGCTCGTCTTAAAAAAGAGGGCTGCTCATGACAATTATATGCAAGGTTTACTTGGTTCGGGAGACGATGGGTGGAAAAAAATGTACAGTTATGTTAGGAGAAGAAAGGGAAATTCAAATAATTTGTCGATGATAATGTCCGGTGACGGTAAATTAATTACTGAGAAGCAGGCCATTGCTAATGAATTAAATGTCTTTTAAAGTAGTGTGTTCAATAAATCCAATAGCTGTGTGTTGGACCTTAACGGTGAATCAGGGGCTCCACTTCTCCAAATAAACCAGTCAGCAATTGTAAAGCTAATACAAAAATTACGTTACAATATATCGAAGGGTCCTGATAATGTTGTTAGTGAAGTACTTAAACTAGGAGGTAGGGCCGTGGCACGATACTTAGAGGTGATGTTTAATGTGTCCATAAACAATGCGCAAACCCCGGATGACTGGAAAAGAGCTACGGTAGTCTCAATATTTATGGGGGGGAGCAGACTTGAATTGGGCAACTACAGGCCGGTTAGTCTTACGTCCATCGTTTGTAAACAGATGGAGATCTCATTTGCGACAACTTGAGGGAACAGTGGGAAACATTATCATGGTTTAATGATAGGCAACATGGATTTCGGAAAGGTTACTCATGCGAGAGTCAGATGCTACCACTTTTTCAAGATATTAGCGAATCGTTAGACGATGGAGTTTCAGTCGACGCCGTAGTTATAGATTTTGCGAAGACATTTGATGTCGTGCCGCATGACATGCTACTCCATAAATTAGCTTCGACGAAGATTGATAGAAGAGTAATTTTATGGATCCAAGAATTTTTGACGGGTCGTTTCCAGAAAGTGAAAGTTGAAGGCCGATTCTCGGATGAAATTACCGTAACGTCGGGTATCCCTCAGGGCAGCGTAATCGGAACTTGGTTATTTTTGGCGTTTATAAATGACTTACCAAATGGGATTCGCAGTGACTGTCGATTGTTTGCGGATGATTGTGTAATATATCGAAAGATACATGACTCACAAGACAATGCAGTACTTCAAGATGACCTGAACCTGGTCTATAAGTGGGCGATTGAAAATAAAATGAAAATAAACACAAGAAAATGTAGTCTAATAAAATAGGGAAAGTGCGAAGGCAAGATTTTCAATATAACATTGGATCGGAAATACTTGTAGAAGAAGATTCTTGCAAATATTTGGGCGTTCACGTAAGAAATGATATGAAATGGAGTAGTCATATAGGACGTGAAGTTTCTAAAGTTTACAAATCGCTGCTTTTCACTTTTCAGTGAAATTTACAAAGTTCACTTATTAGCCTACTTTTCACATTTTGCAAAAATGAGGAAAAAGTAGACTTATGAGATCGGGCAAATGTATGTCCGTCCGTCCGTCCGTCCGTCCGTCCGTCCGTCCGTCCTTCTGTCTGTCTGTCTGGCTGTGTGTGTGTGTCCCCCCCTATCAACTCCTAAACGGCTGCAGCAATCAAAACCAAATTTAGTATGAGTAAAGATGTGCACCGGAATATCTCACGTCCATATTTGAAAATGATGTCAGTGCTACCAACTGCTGAAAAAACGCACTAGAAATTTGAGCTCCATGTTGGATATCTTGCAAGGTATGCATGGGAGCTATTCCAAAATTGGCACACATGCAGATAATACTATTTCAGTTAAATTTCCACGAGGCCAACAATGACAGTGTTGCCAAAATAATTTTAAGCCTTCTGATAGGTCCAATGTTTAAATGCATATAACTTCTACACTATCAATTGGATTTCAACCAAATTTTGTATGTAACATCTGTACATAAACAGATATGACTGAGCATATTCTTAAGAGCCAACAGGGCTACCAACTGTTAATAATTGCTCTCTCATTTTTTTTTATCCAAATACCAATATATCAGAAAGTATGCAAGCCAACAGCTTTACACTATGCACACGTATATTCTGACATTTTAGATTAATTTGGAGTAACTTATATACGTCAGTTCTACCAACATGATTATAAGCCTGCTGATAGTACCAATTTTTATAATACATGTAACTTCTATACTATCAGTTGGATTTCAACCAAATTTCGTATGTGCTATGTGTACCATAACAGATATGACTATAAGTATTGTTAAGAGCAATCAGGGCTGCCAACTGTTAATAAATGCTGTCTATATTGTTTTTACCCTAATATCAATATACCAGAAAGTATGCAAGCCAACAGCTCTATACTTTGCACACGTCTAGCACCTGACATTCTAGATACATTTGGAGTAATTAATACAAGGCAGTGCTGCCAACATGATTCTATGCCTGCTGATATGTCCAATTTTAGAATACATGTAACTTCTATACTAACAAATGGATTTCATCCAAAATTGGCACAACTAGATATCATAATATTTCAGATTATTTCTGACCAGCACACGCATGGTATTGTTGGCAACATGCTTTTACGCGTTGTGATAGATCCAGTGATTAACTGCATGTAACGTCCATTGGACTTCAGCCAAATTTTGTATTCTGTACCTTAAGAGATGGAACTAAGAATATATTCAGTCACCAGGGCTGCCAACTGTAGTGCTCTATTAGGATACATCATACCAGGTATATTTTGAACTAATTAGATATTTCGATATTACCAACTTAATTTTGTCATTATTCTAGATAGGTTCATATACTGTAGAATAATCATTGGCATGAAAAGTAGGCTGTATAGTTCTTCACGGAACTTCTTGTTTTTATTATAACATAACCTCTCACCTGTCATGTCATTCCATTTTTCTTCAATCTGTTCTTGCTAGCACGTGTTCCATGACACTGTAATGATTTCCGGAACTAATATTGGTCACGAGGTTCATTTTCAGTTGGCCCCTTGCTCTGATTGGCCTCAGCAGTTTTCGAGAATTTTCCATGCTCTCGGATTGGCCGACGCCACCTGTCCGCATCACGCATTCCGCGTGATCTCCGGTATATAGCCTGCCCTGGCCTACATCAACAGTCTGTCTCCAGCAAGTCACAATGCCAGTCACTCATCTTCAGCCGTCTTCACGCTGTTTGCACAACGCTTGAATGTGTCTCAACGCTGTGTGCTAATACATCGCAAAATGCTTCTAGTCAAACCAGCAGTGCATTCTAAAATCTATATAAGTTAACATCGATACTTGGCCTACGTCAGTTTGTCGTGAGCAAAACGATAAACAAATTTTCTTCTGTGCTGGGCACGAAGTCTTCAACATTTCCAAGACGGGAAAAAGTGATCAAAACCGAGTTCTACGAAATCTATATAAGTTTACATCGATAATTGGCCTACGTCAGTTTTGTGCTGGGCACGAAGTCTTCAACATTTCCAAGACGGAAAAAAGTGATCAACACGTTCTTCCTCCATTTCTATTATGTGGAAATTCCTCTACACCAACGCCAACAAGCTAAGTGTTTATTATAACCTAAAACATTTCTAAACTTAAAAATGTATCTTTCCTTTTTTTAGGGTTATGTCACATGGCTTAAGTAACTTGTCAAACCATGCCAAACTAAACTTATTTCCTTCTATTAAGTGGTTTAAGCATGTATTATGCCTTTAAATTGTGGGCTATGAGAAAACAACTGTTCTCTCTTTCACATGTTAACTATCCTTCAAAACAAATCATCCTTTTCTCTATTTTTGTATAAACTATTGGGCTTAACACCAGTTCACCTCTCTGACGAAGTGAATGGCTTGTTCTCTACTTAATCTATCAAGGTGTTTTTGGGAATGCTTCCATTTCAATTGTAAACAACCTCGCCTTGTAACTATCAGGCGACTAGTAGGATGTTATCCCTACTGGCATGTAAATGTTGATTTTTCTGTAAATAAACTAGCCTACTCTCGGTGTGCAGTCCTAGGCTAGATTTTAAGCTATTATTGAGTACTATAGTTACTCGCTAATTTACCCTGCATTGTTCTACTTTAGACTACTGGCCACAAAGTGGTTACTTATTCTCAGGGTTGTTGGCATTTCAAACTTATGAAATCTTGTTCGCTTGTTGTCGGCCTGTCAAAGGTCACATTTCCATTACATATTTATATATTTATTGTTAATCTTTTGAAAGCTTATGAAATCTTGTTCGCTTGTTGTTGGCCTGTCAAAGGTCACATTTCCATTACATGTTTATATATTTATTTATTGTTAATCTTTTGAAAGTTGGTTTTTGAATAAAATACCACTGTTATTGGCAAACTGTTTCCATTGCTATTTACTCATCAATGTTCAATCTGTTCCTACTTAGTAAAGTTCATTTGCTTATTAGACTAGAAGCTTCACTTCTAGTCCTTCCCGAAAAAGGAGGTCTCGCATTGACAGATCCTATCCATCTTGGTGCCGAAACCCGGGACCTTTAAATAACCTTCATAATTGCTTATTGTATGAAACAGGTTGCCAAGCCATTCGGTAAGCTATTGCAGCTTTCCACTTCTGTTATTAATGCCAATTGTATTTTTCAGCTATCGCTATGAAAGCTGTGTTGGGGTGAGTGGAGATGTCCCTTGTTACCACCTCTACCAGTACAAATACTACTACTACCACTTCAGACGCTCGGCAGTCTAGCAGATCGGTGAGTGAAAGTACTCAAAGTTCCGCCATGTCTCTTCCTAAGGAGCTTGTAGCCAAAACAACTGCTTGTAAAAACAAACTTACTCGTTTTCAGCAATTTTTGGCTTCCAAATCTTTTGATGATCACAATTATGATGTTCTAGTTCAACGTTTTAATGTTTATCAGCAACATTTTCAAGAGTATGATGTGTTGCAAACCGAAATTGAAACAATCGAACCTGATCAAGAACAGGATCGTAGTTCTGTTGAAGAACTGTATTACAATATGTATGGCGAAGCTAAGGATTTAATTAAGCAATTAGCAACCCATCAAAACACCGAAGTTAGCAAACCGTTTCTTCCTAAAATCCAACTTCCTACCTTTTCAGGGGAGGAAAAACAGTGGGATTCCTTTTTTGAACTTTTTTCTTCTCTAATACATGAAAATAGATCATTCCCTAAGATTCAAAAATTTTATTATTTAAAGTCTGTTCTTCAGGGTCCTCCTTTAAAGTTAATTGAAGCTTTACCTCTCACAACCGAAAATTACTCGGTAGCTATTGACCTCATCCAACAGCGATATGGCAATGCCAAACTTAGGATTCAACGCCATATGAACGCCTTGTTTAATTTACCAGCTTCACGCCCTGATAATTTATCATCCCTTAGAAATTTGGGAGACACCGTTGAACTTCATGTAAGAGCCCTAGAACATCTTAAACAACCTGTTGAACATTGGGATCTTTTTCTTACACATCTCACTACCTCCAAATTTGACCTTAATACTCGTAAAGCATGGGAATCCGATTTAGTGGACAAACCTGAACCCACATTTAAAGTGTTGATCTCTTTCATAAAGAAACGTTGTCAAATTCTTTCTGCTTTAATCAATAAAGCTGAAGGTTCCACTGATGTCAGTAAAAGTAAACCCACGAAGCATTTCTCGGAAAAGTCTTCATATTCTCATGTTTTCTCTATACAAGGTAATAACACCTCGTGTATTCTTTGTAATAATCCTCACCCCTTATATTTCTGCAATACCTTCAAAGGCCTTTCAGTTGACGATCGTAGAAAAGCTGTGTCGCAAAACAAATGTTGTTTTAACTGCCTCTCTTCAAGGCATATCTCAGCGGACTGCCCTTCGAAAGGAGTTTGCATGCATTGCAAGCTAAGACATCATTCTACCTTACATCGCTTCGAAAAGCCACGGTCTATTCCTGGAACAGTTTCAAATCCTAGTGCCCAACCTGCGCTGAGCCTCACTAGTGATGCTTCTCCACCTAGCTCTTCTGTTTCTACTGTAAATACCGTTGCCCAATCCTACAATCAAACAACCCCCTCATGGCGTAGTGCTCAAGTTTTGTTATCTACGATCCAGGTCCAAGTTAAAGATTCTTCCGGCAATTGGCACTTAGTACGAGCCTTGCTCGACAATGCGGCAACTCATGACTTCATAACCTCATCATTAGTTGAAAGGTTAGGTCTCAAACCACTCTCCACCAATATTGAAATATCTGGTATCAACAACAGCAAGTCTACTTCCTTAAATTATGTCAAGCTGCAGGTGAAAGATTCAGTCCAATATGGCACTAACTTTCATCTAAACTGTTTGTCCATTCCGAGTATTGGCAGTCCTACTCCCAGTCGCTCTTTTCCCGTTGACGAATGGAAATTTCCCTATGATCTAAAACTGGCTGACCCTCAATTCTATAAAAGCTCTCACGTTGACATTCTTTTTGGAGCTAACACATTTTGGCAAAATCTTCTTCCGTCAAGGGTTAATATTTCATCTGGTATCTACGCCCACCATACTAAATTTGGTTGGCTTATCACAGGTTATATTCCTCTTCAAACTGTTCAAGGTTCCTCTCAATGCCATTTCACTAATGCAGATCTTCATCAGCGTCTGGAAAAATTTTGGCAAATAGAGTCCATTGAATCTGCTCCTTCTCTTTCATCAGAAGATGAATTTTGTGAACAACATTTTTTAGAAACCACTGTTCGTAACCCAGATGGCAGATTTATTGTCACAATGCCACGCATTTCTTCTCCTCCTTCTTTATGTGATTCCTATCCGAAAGCTCTTAAAGCTTTATTTGCAGTTGAGAATCAACTCAAGCAAGATCCTTCCACTCGCAGACAATACCTTGAATTCATGGAGGATTATGAAGCTTCAAACCATATGGAGACTGTTCAAGATTTCGACCCTTCTTTAGATTCAGTGTATTTAAATCACCATCCCGTTTGGAAGAATCCCTCCACCAAAGAAAAGATAAGAGTTGTTCTTAATGGTTCTGCCCCTGATGCCAATGGCATTTCCTTAAATGACACTCTCCTATCTGGACCTGCCATTCAGTCTGATCTCCCGTCTATTCTTTTAAATTTCCGTCTATTTCCAATTGGAATCATAGCCGACATACAACAAATGTATAGACAAATTCTGATTAATTCCGAACAACAAAATCTTCAACGAATTCTCTGGCGTGATGCTCCTACCAAAACCATCAAGATCTTTAAACTAAAAACCGTAACGTATGGGCTCAAACCATCGGCTTTTCTTGCCATTCGTACTTTGAAACATCTTGCCGACCAAGATGGTCACTTGTTTACTTCTGAAACTCCTATTTTGTTGAAAAATTCCTTCTACGTTGATGACTTTCTTTTTTCTTTCAAGAATGTATCTGAGGCTATCGAACTCTCTCAAAGTTTAAAAACTTTACTTAGCAGAGGAGGATTCTTACTTCATCGTTGGAACTCAAATTCTGAGGAACTTCTATCCAATCTCTTGCCACATTATCCTGTTAATACTCCAGTAGAGCTTTGTCAATTGGAGGATGCTACTAAAGTTTTGGGAATACACTGGTATCCTAAAGCTGACTCATTCTTTTACGAAGTAAATTTGTCTTCCTCACCTCCACAAACCAAAAGACAAGTGCTATCAGAAATAGCTAAGATATATGACCCGCTTCAGTTCATTGCACCCGTAATTGTTCTAGCTAAAATCTTTATGCAAGAGCTATGGTCATTGAACTCGGATTGGGATGATCCCATTCCTCCTTCGCTTTTACAAAAGTGGCTTACCTTTCGGCACAGTCTTTGTGATCTCTCATTAATAGACATTCCTAGAGTGCTAGTTCCGTTCTCTTGCTCTCTTGTCCTGGATTTGCACCTTTTCGCTGACAGTTCGACCAAAGCATACGGATGTTGTGCTTACATTGTAAGCCGCTCCCCCTTTTTCTCCAATTTGATATGTGCTAAATCTAAGGTTGCGCCTTTGAAACCCGTTGCATTACCTCGTCTTGAACTCTGTGCCGCACTACTTGCTGCCGAATTAGCTAACAAACTCAAACAAACAATCAACTGTAAGTTCTCGCACACATATTTTTGGACAGATTCCTCTATTGCTTTGGCATGGATTTCTAACCCTCCTTCTAATTGGCAAACTTTTGTAGCTAACAGAGTTGAGAAAATTCAAACTGTTTCTAAACCAGAACAATGGAACCATGTTTCTAACAAATACAACCCTGCCGACCTCATTTCTCGTGGTTGTTCACATAAGTCACTATCTCAATCCGGTTTGTACTGGCACGGCCCTTCATGGCTTTCTGAAAGAATTCAAAACCGACCTTCCAACTCTAATTTCCCGTTAGAGGATATTCCTGAAATCAGCAAAAAAGCTTCTGCCTTTGTAACTGCCAACACTCCTTCCTTGTTGGAACGTTACTCTTCTTTTCAAAAACTAGTGCGCGTCACTGCTTATGTGCTCAGATGGAAATTTTTAGTACTAGATCAACCTCTATTCCCTCAGCCTTTTCTTTCGGCTGTTGAACTGCAAATTGCCACCATCAAAGTTCATTGGCTCACCCAGAGAGAGGCATTCTCAGTCGAAATAAACATATTGGCTAAAGGTAAAACTCTCAAGAAACACAGCAGGCTTTTTGCCTTATGCCCTTTTCTAGATGACGATGGTTTGTTAAGAGTGGGCGGCAGACTTTCTCTTTCTGACTTCTCCGATGAAAAAAAGCACCCTATTATCCTTCCGTCTAAACATCATGTTACTCGGATAATCATTCGTCAGTTTCATTATCAAAACTTGCATGTTGGTTCTAGAACCCTTCTATGCTTGATACGGGAAAAATACTGGCCTATTAATGGTTTACACAAAGTCACTTCTGTTATACATAAATGTATTACTTGTTTCAAAGCTAAGCCTAAACCTAATCAGCAACTCATGGCTGACCTTCCCCCATTTCGTTCAACTCCCTGCAGGCCTTTTTCCTTCACCGGCATTGATTACGCCGGTCCGTTTATGTATCAACAAAATCACCCCCGTGCTAAAAGGAAAATCCTTGGAAAACTATACGTTTCTCTATTTGTCTGTATGGTCACTGGCTCTATTCATCTTGAGCTCGTAACTAGTGCCTCCACCTCATACTTTCTTTCCGCTTTCTCTAGATTCATTTCACGAAGAGGCATTCCTTCAGAAGTCTTCTCTGATAATGCCAAAACCTTTGTTGGAGCTTCGCAGCAATAGTATAAAGCCCTTTGTTCCCCTCGTGCGAAAGAACAAATCTCCAATTACTCGCACTTAAACCAATTCAAATGGCATTTCATCCCTCCTTATGCTCCCCATCATGGCGGACGATGGGAATCTTGTGTGAAACTCACAAAAAATCATTTAAAGAAAACTCTAGGCTCTAGTATTGTAACTTACGAAGAATTCAATTCTTTAATTATACTCATTGAGGGAATTGTCAACTCACGACCTCTTTCTCCTCTTTCCAACGATCCTTGTGATCTTCCTTTGACTCCAGGTCATTTTCTGGTGGGCAATTCCTTAGCTGCGTCTCCTCCGTTGCTTGATCGTAAACTTGATCTGTCTTTGCCTATCTTGTGGAGAAAGATAGATTCCCTTAAGGCTCAATTTTGGAAGAGATGGAGACTTGAGTATTTTCACTCGCTCCAAAGGAGGAACAAGTGGCAGCTCTCTCAGCCTAACCTTCAGGAGGGTGATTTGGTTCTTCTCAAAGACCCAAGTCCTCCTCTTGTATGGAAAACTGGTCGTGTTATAAAATGCTATTATGGCAGAGATGCTAGAGTTCGAGTGGTCAAACTTAAAACTTCATCAGGACACTGTGTTCGTCCTATTTCAGTCATTTGCCCTCTGCCACTCTAGCTCTTCTCTCTCATGTTTTTTTTCTCTGTTGCCCCTCTGGCAGTATGTTCACTTTTCAGTGAAATTTACAAAGTTCACTTATTTTTATTATAACATAACCTCTCACCTGTCATGTCATTCCATTTTATTTAATCTGTTCTTGCTAGCACGTGTTCCATGACACTGTAATGATTTCCGGAACTAATGTTGGTCACGAGGTTCATTTTCAGTTGGCCCCTTGCTCTGATTGGCCTCAGCAGTTTTCGAGAATTTTCCATGCTCTCGGATTGGCCGACGCCACCTGTCCGCATCACGCATTCCGCGTGATCTCCGGTATATAGCCTGCCCTGGCCTACATCAACAGTCTGTTTCCAGCAAGTCACAATGCCAGTCACTCATCTTCAGCCGTCTTCACGCTGTTTGCACAACGCTTGAATGTGTCTCAACGCTGTGTGCTAATACATCGCAAAATGCTTCTAGTCAAACCAGCAGTGCATTCTAAAATCTATATAAGTTAACATCGATACTTGGCCTACGTCAGTTTGTCGTGAGCAAAAACGATAAACAAATTTTCTTCTGTGCTGGGCACGAAGTCTTCAACATTTCCAAGACGGGAAAAAGTGATCAAAACCGAGTTCTACGAAATCTATATAAGTTTACATCGATAATTGGCCTACGTCAGTTTTGTGCTGGGCACGAAGTCTTCAACATTTCCAAGACGGAAAAAAGTGATCAACACGTTCTTCCTCCATTTCTATTATGTGGAAATTCCTCTACACCAACGCCAACAAGCTAAGTGTTTATTATAACCTAAAACATTTCTAAACTTAAAAATGTATCTTTCCTTTTTTTAGGGTTATGTCACATGGCTTAAGTAACTTGTCAAACCATGCCAAACTAAACTTATTTCCTTCTATTAAGTGGTTTAAGCATGTATTATGCCTTTAAATTGTGGGCTATGAGAAAACAACTGTTCTCTCTTTCACATGTTAACTATCCTTCAAAACAAATCATCCTTTTCTCTATTTTTGTATAAACTATTGGGCTTAACACCAGTTCACCTCTCTGACGAAGTGAATGGCTTGTTCTCTACTTAATCCATCAAGGTGTTTTTGGGAATGCTCCCATTTCAATTGTAAACAACCTCGCCTTGTAACTATCAGGCGACTAGTGGGATGTTATCCCTACTGGCATGTAAATGTTGATTTTTCTGTAAATAAACTAGCCTACTCTCGGTGTGCAGTCCTAGGCTAGATTTTAAGCTATTATTGAGTACTATAGTTACTCGCTAATTTACCCTGCATTGTTCTACTTTAGACTACTGGCCACAAAGTGGTTACTTATTCTCAGGGTTGTTGGCATTTCAAACTTATGAAATCTTGTTCGCTTGTTGTCGGCCTGTCAAAGGTCACATTTCCATTACATATTTATATATTTATTGTTAATCTTTTGAAAGCTTATGAAATCTTGTTCGCTTGTTGTTGGCCTGTCAAAGGTCACATTTCCATTACATGTTTATATATTTATTTATTGTTAATCTTTTGAAAGTTGGTTTTTGAATAAAATACCACTGTTATTGGCAAACTGTTTCCGTTGCTATTTACTCATCAATGTTCAATCTGTTCCTACTTAGTAAAGTTCATTTGCTTATTAGACTAGAAGCTTCACTTCTAGTCCTTCCCGAAAAAGGAGTTCTCGCATTGACAGATCATATCCAGCTGCACTTTGTAATGAGGGTATTAAAAGGAAGTAGTACCTCTGCTATTAGGATATATGTGTCACTTGTAAGACCTATTCTGGAATACGCCTCAGCGGTTTGGGATCCATATCAAGTAGGGCTCATAAATGAGTTGGAAGTGGTACAAAGAAAGGCCGCTAGATTTGTGCTCAGTGATTTTAATCCCAGGAGCAGTGTGAGCCGTATGTTAAAGAAGCTTGGGTGGGAATCACTTGAGGCTAGGATGATGAAACTAGACTCTGCGCTATGTAAAACACGTATACAAATCAACCAGCATGGGGTGAGCTTAGCAAACGTATGGAAAAGCCTACTTACATGGGTAGGAGCGATCATCCTTTCAAAGTTAAGGGCCGACCACAGCGAACAAATTATGGTAAATATTCTTTCGTAAACCGTGCCATTGATAATTGGAACTCTCTACCTGCCGCAGTCTTAGAGCCTTTTCCCAAACATATAGGTGTGTTTAAGAAAAGAGTGACTGTTTGTGTAAATACTCCAGTTTAATTGTTAGTGAATTGTTATGTACAATTATTTATTTGTTATGTATATCTAATTTGCCACTTGGGGACACAGCCCCCAATTGCAAATGAATGAATGAATGAATGAATAGTGAAGGATAATTCTTGCAACAGCGCGCGAATGAAAGTTCCTTCTTGTTTCACAAGAGCTTGGCAATTTGAAACCCCTTGCTCTAAGAAGATCGCTTCTTTTACTAGAACGGCTAAAGAAAGTATGGAATCCTGCGAGGTTTGCTACAAAAATCTTAACTTGCGTAATTGTTTTACAAGCATCAAGCTGAACCAAATTTAATTGATGCGCGTAGCAATGGATGAATAGGGCATGAGGATAGTCTTGTTTTACAATACAGTGAACACCCGCATTTTTACCTGCCATTGCACTGCATCCATCGTACGTTTGGGATATTAATTTCCCTTTCGAGATCTTCCAGGTTTTGAGGACGTCAAGCAAAACAGCGGCTATACCTTGAGCACTCCGGTCTTTTGAAACGTCATAAAATCCGACGAATCTCTTTCAATTTCTTCCGATTCGTTATTGGCATAACGGAAAATAACGCTAATTTGACTTGTAGTTGAGACATCCGAGGTTTCATCAGCCTGTATGGAAATAAACGAACTATTTCCAAGTTCACTAAAGTAGGGGAGTAAGGCGGTTTCTGCCCCCCCCCCCCAACTACTCCCAATGCGAGCCGATAACTCCCGAATCCGTGGTCGGAGATTTACGAATGAGGTGTCGTTGGACTCGAGCTGACGGGGGCTTTGCTATGGACCACTTGTTATATATATTTTTGAAAATTTTTGTTTTTGAAAGTAGGCGATAGTTTGAAAACCAAACATGATAGAACGTTGTGCCATAGTTGAAACGAATGGTCTCTATGACCTTTATTTTTTATAATAAAACTTTTTATTATTTGAGATTTTTTGAAAACACTTAAATTTTGAAATTTTTGTATTTTGGAAACTAGAGAGTTAACAAACAATTTTGTTTGACGTAAATGAATGGCCCTGACCCCCTCTACCCCCAAAATAAATATCAAATCTCTAGGACTAAAACTGTGCAGTAGTGCTGACTGGCCGGTTCTGAGTCGCCCCCTACTTTCATATAAAACTTTGCCGATATCTACCGAACGCGTGGTCGGATTTTAACGAACGAGGTATTGTTGGCGTTGGGATGACGTTCTCTTGGCTAAGCATGTGTGTTGGTATTTAAAAAAATGAAAATTTTCGTTTATTGGATTGGCGCTATTTTGGAAACGGTGAATTTTGGGAAAACGTTTGTTTGACGTTAATGAAATGTGGGTATGCCCTCTAGGCGGACAGCAAGTTTCAAGGGAGTAGGAGGAAAAACAAAATGATAGCCTACTTTCTAGCGAACATTGGTGATCATTGGCGAACGGATGGTCGGTGTTTAACAAATGAGGTGTCGTTGGACTCGAGCTGACGTCCTCTTTCCTATAGACCACTTGTTATATTTTTCAAAAAGTTTTTGAAACATTTTGTTTTTAAAAGTAGGCGATAGTTTGAAAACCAAACATGATAGAACGTTGTGCGATGTTGTTGTTTGAGTCTTCAGTCTTTTGACTGGTTTGATGCAGCTCTCCATGCCTCCCTGAGCTAATCGTTTCATCTCTACATAGCTACCACTCCCTACATCCGAGGCAATCTGTTTTACATATTCTAACCTTGTCTACCCCAACAGTTCTTGTCCTCGACCCTTCCTTCCATAACTAAGCTTGCTATTCCTGGGTGTCTTAGTATGTGTCCTACTAACCTATCTCTTCTCTTCATTAGCAGTCGCCAGAAACATCTCTCCTCTCCCACTCGTCTTAATACCTCTTCGTTTGTAACCCTATCTACCCATCTGATCTTCATCATTCTCCTGTAACACCACATTTCAAATGCTTCAATTCTCCTCTTTTCTGCTGCACCAATAGTCCAAGTTTCACTTCCATAGAGCACCACGTTCCAGAAAAAGGCTTACAAAAATGACTCCCTAATACTGTACCCGATACCTAGTTGAGGCTATCGGCTACGCCAACTGACATTGAGCCGTAGTTGAGATTTATGGGAAAAGTTGTAAAGATAGCGCTCAAATCGAGTCGAGAGGAATGTTAGGAAATGACGTAGAAGGCCAAGGATCAAGAAGGCACTACCAGTCAAGTAGATGGAATTATGGGAGGAATATTAAAGTTTTACTAAGGTCTATATGGAACATGGTATTATATCATCTCAGAAGAGAAGAAATGTCAAGCAATATATGTGATAATAACTTGAAGGAAGACAGATAATCCCTTAAGTTATTGTATAACTTAATAGCCTAGATGATGGTGGTCGAGATTATACTTGTGACGCACGACCGCAGAAAGTGGGAGAGCATCACGTGACAGCGCCAGGTAGGAGCTGGTCAATGCAGTCTAGAGACATCAGTCGAGTTCAGTCGTCAGGGCTGAGTAGAACACATGCGCAGAGCGTACGGCAGAGTTGAGCGGTGCACAGCACTTGTTACGTGGCGTGAAAGCGACAGTATTACTTAACCAAGCAGACAGCGGAAGTAGGTCAGTGAGCCAAGGCGAGCAACGCACTGTAGACGGCGAGAGGACCGGTTTCGAGCCAAGCTGTGCGGGCCGTGGAAGCAGGAGAAAGGCCGGGGTCAGAACAGCATTATAATACGAGATTGAGAACTTTATTTCGAGCTGCAATTTATAACGCAGAACAGCACAGCGAAGCGGCATGGCGAGGCCGGCTTTAAGCGTAGATCATTCTGGAACAGTGCAGTAGATCCGAGCGGGCTGTTTCCGACTTTTATACGCAGGCAACATTAAAGAAGCTGAACTTCATTTCAACATTCAGTTACAACATTGAGTTGGGACTTGTATTCAGTAATAGAATTGTGCAGGCAGATAGTTATAATATACTGCAATTATGAACCTCAAATGAACTTAGATATTCAAATGACATTACGACTATGCATTTCATAACGGAACATGTAGGGCGACCATGGGGTCCAAACAACATTAACGCTTTTAGGCGAACGAAATGTTACAAGTATATGCACTTATGAACATTGGCACGTGCATTAATAGAATTCTTTTTCATGAATTATCATAAAATATCGAGTACGAACACAGCTACAGGGTGTTTCAAAAACTTATACACTTTCATAAATAAAATTTATTTATTGCAAGTGAGACTTAACCGCTGTGGAGATTGAACTTTTAACAAGCAAACCGAACTTTGTATGGGACAGTGGCGTAACGTAGAAGAAGAATATGGGGTACGCTGCTTTTATGAACTTTTACGTAAGATTTTGGACAGTATCCGCTATGGATAACATGCAGTTCATCATGTCGGAGTAAACGAAGACAAAGACGCGATGGCACCACGGAGCGATGGATTCGATTCCTGAAGAAGAGGAGGTCTAACAGCTGATTCACTTGGGATATGAATGCGATCGTTATCGCGTGGGTGATACGATATTCACGTCGATCTTTCGAGATATTTATTACACACGAGGATAATCGACGATCTTTGAAATATATTAACAGCTGATATGAGAAGGTACTGTAAGAGTTATGACTTTCTGATATGATATTTTCATGAACACTGGGCATACATGTATATATTTTTCTAGTAAGAGTTCTACAATTATTTAGACATGGCTTAAACATTATTTGCTCCAAAATTTGCTAGAATATGGCGTTACCATATGATATAGCAGGCACCATTATACGAAATTCTCACCATTGGTTGTCTTTATTAAGCAGATGTTTGGTCTTTTAGACATTTTCCAGCAAGGATAATTTTCTTGGATAGTTATTTTTTGTGTGGCGAGTATTTCGAACTCGTGATCTGCAATTGGATTATTTAAATCACTTCGTCAGTTCATTGCATACTAGCGAGTGTGTATTATTCATCAGTAGGGATTTTTCCATTGGATTGTTTGGATATATTAAGATGTTATTCACTCAAGTGAATGAATATCGCTTTTATGTGACAACTAGAGACTTGTTGATTCCAATCTGGTACATTCACTCATTAGACGACGAGATGGGGCCTTTCGTATTTATACGATTGCGTGGTGGTACACATCTTTACCCATCGTTCAGGGCATTATCATGTTAGACGACGGGGCAAGGCCTTTCGTATTTATACGATTGTGTGGTGGATACTCATCTTACTTGCCATTGAGGAACTCATTTTTATCATCCGAGTGTACTTGAGATTGTAAGAGGATCAAACAAGAAGCTACTAGTCACATATCAGTCGAATTTTATTAAATAAATTAAAAATAAATGTCAGAAGGGTTACATTTTGTAATTCTTGTTTGCCAATCCAATATTTTGTTGCTATACTCTTTTGAGAGTACTTTCAGTTAACAGCTGATAGAGCTGATGCTTTTGATAATTTTTTATGATTGAATTTAATACCTTTGTGAAGGATTTAACCCCCTTAGCGTGTACGGCGCAACGGTGCGCCCACTAGCCTGCTACGTTCACAGCGTGTACGGCGCAAGGGTGCGCCGTCGAATTTGAAACGCCCGCTACGTGGACTTCGTAATAGTAATTTATTTGGTCGTAAGATGGCAGGAAGAGGCAACTTTTGGCTACACTTCGAGCTACTTATTATTGCCAGGAGGTGTCGCATATCTTCACAGTCATTTATTTTTCAGATCTCTGCACACGTGTTCCCGCTTTTGCGGACCGTGAGTTTGCTTGTAAACATGGCAGGTCGTGGCACAGTTATTGATGACAAAGAAATAGCTAATTTGCTCGATATTAGTGCCAACGAAAGTGATTCAGAGTGTGACAGCGATATAGAGGATGAGTTCGCTATAACTTCCAGTGAAGATAGTGACGCTGACGATGTAATTCGTGATAGAACGCCAAGAAATACGAACACATTAGGCGACTGTGATATTGTCCCAGTATTGACGTGCCGCTGACCAGGGATAACCAGGTTATCAATAGTTTAGAATATTATGTTATATGTTGTTCTTATTGTGTGTGTTTTTTGAAAACTTTTGCCAGTGCGTTTGGAAATTATAGCGAAATGCATATGACACCGCGCTTACAATTGGGAGTAGGCTAGAAATAATGCACGTTGTGGGTGCAGCCCAGAGTTTCACAATATCACGCTTGAGGGGTTAAAGTAACTGAATCTTGTAAGATGAATCATTAATGGTCAGATTTATTTTAAGGCAGATCAGGATTGCATATTATGATGTGAGAGATTATAGCACATTGGTGTTTTTCTGTGAAGTGAATTATGAGAATTTTGAGAGAATTTATGCTATTTGAAAGCAGATCTTGAATTTGATTACGATTACTAAGGTAATATTTTTCCTAATTGTTTAAGAAGTTGTCTAGATGTGATCAGATTAATTACAGTTATTGGAGATTGTGTGCGTTGATAATTTGAAGCCAGTTATATTTTTGTAGATCATGCAACGTGGTTAAGTGAAGTTTGTGATAGGCATTTTGTGGAAGTTGCCAAGTGGAAGTTGCAATATTGCTAATGTATTTTGAAGCAGACATGAGGTTGTCGAACCCAGTCTAGCATAATTTTTGAGATTCAGGCTGTGCGCTGAATATTTATGAAGTTTTGTGGAATAATTGTGGTATTCAAATGTGACAATTGATAAAGTGAGAATATATAATGTAGTTGTGGATAGTGAGATCCAACGTGAATTTGTAAAGGCAATAATATTTTTTGGCATGATAATTGAATACGAAATATAACTTGGAAGTGATAAAACTGTAAGACAACGTTCTATAACCCTTATTAAACAATTTGTTAGGAAATTAAACAAATAAATAGTTGATAATACAAGATTTTCTGATGCTAATAATAATTAATGAAATAATAATCTGAAATTTAAGCATATTAATGATCTGACCTAATGAAATAAAAATCAGAATGACTAGATGAAATAATAAAAATCTAAATAACCAGATGAATAAAATTTAAATAAGTTGATAAATTAAATTTTGGAATAGATCAATGAATTAAATAAATGGATGAATTAAAGATTGAATAAATAAGCTGATTTAAATAAATTAATAGATGATTAAATAGATGATGAATAACTGAATTATAAGGTGATAATTAATAAAGAAGCTGATGATTAATAAATTTAAATGGATTTAAATACATTTAATTGAGAAATGATTTGAAGAATTGCAACTTGAGTTGATGAAATAAACAATTTATATTGATGATTTAAGATGATTTAATCTGAAAGAGATGATGAAATGAGAATGTGTGAATAATTAGAAAGTATAAAGAATTGATGATTATAATATTCATTTAAATGATTTGATGATAATGAATTAATTATTCTGACTTGAATATATTGAATTTTGAGATGAGAACTAATGTGAGAAATATTTAATTTTGATGATGATGATGATGATTATAACCAATGAGTAGTGGATTTTCTGTGATTCACAAACAAGCAATTATTAATGACAGTGTAAATAGTGTAAATTAATTATTCGATGTTTAGGAGCATTTTACTAACATATTCAGCATTTGAATAATGCCATGCAAGCCATAAATTATGTGATATTTAAAATATGTGTTTATAATATGTGTGTTTAGACAGATTAATAATATTTTTACATCCACATTCATGATGTTAATTTAAAGAGAAGTTAGGTCTCAGTTATCACGAATGTCAGTGACGCAAGGACGTAGTGCTACGGTGATCCTGAGAACCCAAGAGAACTTTAGAAATTTTTCCTATTTTATGTGGATTAAATACACTTTGTGTAGAATAGAGATGGTTCGATTTTCTGGACAATGACAATTTGACGTTGGCATTCGACCATGCTCTCAGGTAGGATGAGTGTTTAATATGTCTGTCTGACTATCAAAGTTGAATAAATTTGTTTTTATCTTAGTTGTGATCTGATGATGATGTGATTTTCCTTTTTCTTTCCTTGTCTTAATTAAGGCTTAACCAGGAAGGATGTGGTTTGCTAGGGATTCAGTTGATGGCGCCCATTTATATTTGTATTTTTTTTATTAAATTTAAACCCGTAACGACCCTGGAGATACTTTATCTCGTGTTACCCTCTGCTTTTGTGATATTTCAACTGAATTTCCGACACATTCCTTATTTGACTAGGTGTTCATTTAACTCCGCTCTGTCCTGGAAATCCAGGAATGCGATGTAATAACAGATGGGTCATCGCATCCCCAGGACGAACGGGTACAGAGAGAGAGGGATAATTGGCTTTACCCATCTGTGGGGCTTCGATTTTGTTTATTCTATGGAATCACATCAGATTTAGATTACGGAGAGATTGATCTCAATTTCATTTAATGGTGTTATAAAATTTATTAAACTTAGTCAGACAATATACTTGTATGCCCATTCCAGTGATCATGTTAATCATATTAGTGTTATATCATGTTTAGTTATAAGTCATTTTTCTTATACCCAAGTGAATGCAGGAATTGTTACATTGTGATGTGTTGTTATCTAACGTCTCTGAATAAAACGTTTATTGAAAGATATAATTATGTTGCCGGAAGATTTAGCTAAGGTGTTAGGAGAGTTACAGAATGGCATGTCTAGTATTGCAGTAACTATTTCTAAAATGGAAACAGAAGTTAAAGAGCAGATAAATGAGTCAGAAGCTAGGTTAGAAGCTAGATGTAAAGAAAATGTGGAAGCTTTACAGACTAGTAATGAAGAGAATTTGAGATCATTACAGGCTAGTAATGAAGACAATCTGAAAGATAATTTAAAGTCATTAGAGACTAGGTTACAGTCAAATAGTAAAGATGAGTTGATGTCATTGCAGACTAGTAACGAAAATAATTTGAGATTATTGGAAGAAAGATTACAGTCCAGTAGTAGGGATGAATTAAAATCATTACAGGCTAGCAATGAAGAAAATTTAAAATCATTAGAGACTAGGTTACAGACCAGTACTGATAGCAATTTGAAAGCTAATGAAGCTAACTTGAAAGATAGTTTTAAATTATTAAAAACTAGATTACAAGCTCGTAGTGAAGAAAATAACACAGAGTTGAAAAACAATTTAACTAGTTTGGAGAATAGATTAACGTTAAAGAATGATGAAATCTTTAAGGCTTTACAATTAGATATAAAAGCAGTAGAAATGAAAGGAGAGGAAAATGTGCAAATGTTAAGAAAGAATATTATTGATTTAGAGATTAGAGAAGAAGAAAACATTCTTAATTTAAGAACAGATGTTTTGTCTATTCAGAAAGACATTAAATCGGATGTATCGAAGTTGAGATTCGACATTGATGGTTTAGTGGCAGATGTAGGCAAAATACAAGAGTGGTCTACCGAAGTATCTTTCGAATCTAAAATCAAAGGTCTAGAAATGAATCTAGGTAATAAAATCAAAGGTTTAAAGTCAGTAATTGGGACCGTTAAAGAGGAAGTCTTAGGAGAGGTTAATTCTAACTTAAAATCCTTAGAAAACCAATTGCAGATAGATTTTAGTAAAATTGATGATGATATAGAGCAAAAGGTTAATGAAAACTTAGCTTTATTCAAAAATAGAGTCGGTGCAATGGTGGAAGAACGGTATAGTGAGGTCGATGCCGAAGCAAAAGAAAAACGTGTAGGGTTGGATGAGAAATTAATCGCAGGTATGGCGAACTTGGAAGCGAGATTTACTGAGAATAAGGAAGCGATGAAGACAGATTCAACTCAGTTTAGGACAGATGTTGATCAGTTAAAGGAACAAGTCGCGTCAGTAAAGACTACATGCGAAGATAAGATAGACAAATTGAAGAACGATTTAGAAGAGAGTAACAGAACGCAGGATGTTACGTCGTTAGATGATTTGAAGACTCAGGTCAAGACCGTAGAAAAAAGAACAGAAGATAGGATGACTAAACTAGAATATATAATAAATATTTTCACAAGTCAAAATGTTACAACGGGGGAAGTAGCGATGAATCAGACACCGATAGACCGCAGTATGAACAGTCAAGAGGTTAGCGTGGGAGAAGACCGTCAAACGCAACAGAATGTAACATTCGAAAGGGCTAGTTCAACCCCTCAAGATAATCCGAATTCGAATAGGAGTACGTTTGGTACGAGTGAACGATACTCAGGTCCAGTGACCATCATCAGAAATCTGGATGATAAGCCAAGGAAGTTTTCAGGGAACACAGGAGTCACACCAGTCGAATTTCTGAGAGATATTCGCGATTACATGGCGGAACATAGAGTAGCCAAGGAAAGAGAACTAAGGATAGTCGAACGCACCTTAGACGGGCCTGCGTTAACTTGGTTTCGCGCATTCAGGAGCAATTTTGCGAATATGGAACAATTTGCCATAGCATTCTTAAGGAGATTTTGGAGTGCAGAGGATCAGCTGAACGTAAGAGCAGAAATGTATTCGAAGCGTTACTCTACGTCACATCCAACACATTATGCTAATTACTTTACTTCGAAATTGGCTAAGTTACAGTTTTTGATTCCTCCATTGCCAGAAGAAGAGCTTTTGCAAGCTATAGCAAGACAGTTGCCAATTGAGGTACAACGATCACTCATAGCATCGGGAGCGAACACACTTGAGCACTATGACGATATCTTACGCCGATTAGATTATACAAGCGCTCAAATTACACCCAGAACTGCAAGGAACGAGAATCGAAACACGCAAGAGGTGAATGCGGTAGTTGTCGATAATGCAGCACAGACGGATAGAAGAGATTCCTGGGGAAACAGAAGGAACGAAGGGAAAAGAGGTAATATTCACAACGTTCGTGGGAATGATCGATATAGAGGACCATATGAGAGGCCATACGATCAGGACGCAAGAAATAGTAGATACAGGAACTATGATCAGAATTCCAGATACCAAAATAGGAATAGGTACAATAATAGATATCGAGGTCGATACAACTGGAACCAAGGTCAGCAATCTAATCAGAACGATAGGCAGGATAGCAGAAGAAATGATCCAAATGAAAGACAAGACAATCGAGAATATGGGAGATCAAGGCAAGAAAGTAGACAGCCTAGTGCACCACCCGAAGAGATAACTAGAGATATCAATCGAGCAAGCACGAGTGCAGAAGGAAGAAATAAACGACAAAGTAATGAAGAATCAGGATACTAATCATTGGAAATCAATCATCATTGTTGAGGGATAGCAAGTCAAAGAAGAGGATCTAATTTAAGGAGATATAGTACATCGAGGGAATGGATACTAATGAAGTTGTGGGGAATTTTAACGCAGCTAGCATTAGAAAGTATCATTATGTTGAGTAAGAGGATTGTAGAGCTATCGTGTACATATGTTGTGTATAGAATGCCTGAGAGTGTATTTTTTTTCTCAAGCCTGATAAAAAAGGAGATGTACGGGAGAGATGTACCCGATACCTAGTTGAGGCTATCGGCTACGCCAACTGACATTGAGCCGTAGTTGAGATTTATGGGAAAAGTTGTAAAGATAGCGCTCAAATCGAGTCGAGAGGAATGTTAGGAAATGACGTAGAAGGCCAAGGGTCAAGAAGGCACTACCAGTCAAGTAGATGGAATTATGGGAGGAATATTAAAGTTTTATTAAGATCTATATGGAACATGGTATTATATCATCTCAGAAGAGAAGAAATGTCAAGCAATATATGTGATAATAACTTGAAGAAAGACAGATAATCCCTTAAGTAATTGTATAACTTAATAGCCGAGATGATGGTGGTCGAGATTATACTTGTGACGCACGACCGCAGAAAGTGGGGGAGCATCACGTGACAGTGCCAGGTAGGAGCTGGTCAATGCAGTCTAGAGACATCAGTCGAGTTCAGTCGTCAGGGCTGAGTAGAACACATGCGCAGAGCGTACGGCAGAGTTGAGCGGTGCACAGCACTTGTTACGTGGCGTGAAAGCGACAGTATTACTTAACCAAGCAGACAGCGGAAGTAGATCAGTGAGCCAAGGCGAGGCACGCACGGTAGACGGCGAGAGGACCGGTTTCGAGGCAAGCTGTGCGGGCCGTGGAAGCAGGAGAAAGGCCGGGGGTCAGAACAGCATTATAATACGAGATTGAGAACTTTATTTCGAGCTGCATTTTATAACGCAGAACAGCACAGCGAAGCGGCATGGCGAGGCCGGCTTTAAGCGTAGATCATTCTGGAACAGTGCAGTAGATCCGAGCGGGCTGTTTCCGACTTTTATACGCAGGCAACATTAAAGAAGCTGAACTTCATTTCAACATTCAGTTACAACATTGAGTTGGGACTTGTATTCAGTAATAGAATTGTGCAGGCAGATAGTTATAATATACTGCAATTATGAACCTCAAATGAACTTAGATATTCAAATGACATTACGACTATGCATTTCATAACGGAACATGTAGGGCGACCATGGGGTCCAAACAACATTAACGCTTTTAGGCGAACGAAATGTTACAAGTATATGCACTTATGAACATTGGCACGTGCATTAATAGAATTCTTTTTCATGAATTATCATAAAATATCGAGTACGAACACAGCTACAGGGTGTTTCAAAAACTTATACACTTTCATAAATAAAATTTATTTATTGCAAGTGAGACTTAACCGCTGTGGAGATTGAACTTTTAACAAGCAAACCGAACTTTGTATGGGACAGTGGCGTAACGTAGAAGAAGAATATGGGGTACGCTGCTTTTATGAACTTTTACGTAAGATTTTGGGCAGTATCCGCTATGGATAACATGCAGTTCATCATGTCGGAGTAAACGAAGACAGAGACGCGATGGCACCACGGAGCGATGGATTCGATTCCTGAAGAAGAGGAGGTCTAACAGCTGATTCACTTGGGATATGAATGCGATCGTTATCGCGTGGGTGATACGATATTCACGTCGATCTTTCGAGAAATTTATTACACACGAGGATAATCGACGATCTTTGAAATATATTAACAGCTGATATGAGAAGGTACTGTAAGAGTTATGACTTTCTGATATGATATTTTCATGAACACTGGGCATACATGTATATATTTTTCTAGTAGGAGTTCTACAATTATTTAGACATGGCTTAAACATTATTTGCTCCAAAATTTGCCAGAATATGGCGTTACCATATGATATGGCAGGCACCATTAAACGAAATTCTCACAATTGGTTGGCTTTATTAAGCAGATGTTTGGTCTTTTAAACATTTTCCAGTAAGGATAATTTTCTTGGATAGTTATTTTTTGTGTGGCGAGTATTTCGAACTCGTGATCTGCAATTGGATTATTTAAATCACTTCGTCAGTTCATTGCATACTAGCGAGTGTGTATTATTCATCAGTAGGGATTTTTCCATTGGATTGTTTGGAGATATTAAGATGTTATTCACTCAAGTGAATGAATATCGCTTTTATGTGACAACTAGAGACTTGTTGATTCCAATCTGGTACATTCACTCATTAGACGACGAGATGGGGCCTTTCGTATTTATACGATTGCGTGGTGGTACACATCTTTACCCATCGTTCAGGGCATTATCATGTTAGATGACGGGGCAATGCCTTTCGTATTTATACGATTGTGTGGTGGATACTCATCTTACTTGCCATTGAGGAACTCATTTTTATCATCCGAGTGTACTTGAGATTGTAAGAGGATCAAACAAGAAGCTACTAGTCACATATCAGTCGAATTTTATTAAATAAATTAAAAATAAATGTCAGCAGGGTAACATTTTGTAATTCTTGTTTGCCAATCCAATATTTTGTTGCTATACTCTTTTGAGAGTACTTTCAGTTAACAGCTGATAGAGCTGATGCTTTCGATAATTTTTTATGATTGAATTTAATACCTTTGAGAAGGATTTAAAGAAATTGAATCTTGTAAGGTGAATCATTAATGGTCAGATTTATTTTAAGGCAGATCAGTATTGCATATTTTGATGTGAGAGATTATAGCACATTGGTGTTTTTCTGTGAAGTGAATTATGAGAATTTTGAGAGAATTTATGCTATTTGAAAGCAGATCTTGAATTTGATTACGATTACTAAGGTAATATTTTTCCTAATTGTTTAAGAAGTTGTCTAGATGTGATCAGATTAATTACAGTTATTGGAGATTGTGTGCGTTGATAATTTGAAGCCAGTTATATTTTTTGTAGATCATGCAACGTGGTTAAGTGAAGTTTGTGATAGGCATTTTGTGGAAGTTGCCAAGTGGAAGTTGCAATATTGCTAATGTATTTTGAAGCAGACATGAGGTTGTCGAACCCAGTCTAGCATAATTTTTGAGATTCAGGCTGTGCGCTGAATATTTATGAAGTTTTGTGGAATAATTGTGGTATTCAAATGTGATATTTGATAAAGTGAGAATATATAATGTAGTTGTGGATAGTGAGATCCAACGTGAATTTTTGAAGGCAATAATATTTTTTTGGCATGATAATTGAATACGAAATATAACTTGGAAGTGATAAAACTGTAAGACAACGTTCTATAACCCTTATTAAACAATTTGTTAGGAAATTAAACAAATAAATAGTTGATAATACAAGATTTTCTGATGCTAATAATAATTAATGAAATAATAATCTGAAATTTAAGCATATTAATGAACTGACCTAATGAAATAAAAATCAGAATGACTAGATGAAATAATAAAAATCTAAATAACCAGATGAATAAAATTTAAATAAGTTGATAAATTAAATTTTGGAATAGATCAATGAATTAAATAAATGGATGAATTAAAGATTGAATAAATAAGCTGATTTAGATAAATTAATAGATGATTAAATAGATGATGAATAACTGAATTATAAGGTGATAATTAATTAAAGAAGCTGATGATTAATAAATTTAAATGGATTTAAATACATTTAATTGAGAAATGATTTGAAGAATTGCAACTTGAGTTGATGAAATAAACAATTTATATTGATGATTTAAGATGATTTAATCTGAAAGAGATGATGAAATGAGAATGTGTGAATAATTAGAAAGTATAAAGAATTGATGATTATAATATTCATTTAAATGATTTGATGATAATGAATTAATTATTCTGACTTGAATATATTGAATTTTGAGATGAGAACTAATGTGAGAAATATTTAATTTTGATGATGATGATGAATATAACCAATGAGTAGTGGATTTTCTGTGATTCACAAACAAGCAATTATTAATGACAGTGTAAATAGTGTAAATTAATTATTCGATGTTTAGGAGCATTTTACTAACATATTCAGCATTTGAATAATGCCATGCAAGCCATAAATTATGTGATATTTAAAATATGTGTTTATAATATGTGTGTTTAGACAGATTAATAATATTTTTTTACATCCACATTCATGATGTTAATTTAAAGAGAAGTTAGGTCTCAGTTATCACGAATGTCAGTGACGCAAGGACATAGTGCTACGGTGATCCTGAGAACCCAAGAGAACTTTAGAAATGTTTCCTATTTTATGTGGATTAAATACACTTTGTGTAGAATAGAGATGGTTCGATTTTCTGGACAATGACAATTTGACGTTGGCATTCGACCATGCTCTCAGGTAGGATGAGTGTTTAATATGTCTGTCTGACTATCAAAGTTGAATAAATTTGTTTTTATCTTAGTTGTGATCTGATGATGATGTGATTTTCCTTTTTCTTTCCTTGTCTTAATTAAGGCTTAACCAGGAAGGATGTGGTTTGCTAGGGATTCAGTTGATGCCGCCCATTTATATTTGTTTTTTTTTAATTAAATTTAAACCAGTAACGACCCTGGAGAAACTTTATCTCGTGTTACCCTCTGCTTTTGTGATATTTCAACAGAATTTCCGACATATTCCTTATTTGACTAGGTGTTCATTTAACTCCGCTCTGTCCTGGAAATCCAGGAATACGATGTAATAGCGGGTCATCGCATCCCCTGGACGAACGGGTACAATACCTAAATCTATATTCGATGTCAACAGATTCCTTTTTTTTAGAAATGCTTTCCTTGCCTGAGCTAACCTACTTTTTATATCCTCTTTGCTTCGTCCATCACTGGTTATTTTGCTTCCTAAGTAACAGAAGTCTCCTACTTCCTTCAGCTTTTCACCTGCCAATTTGATGTCCATAGAGGTTTCTGATTTATTTCGGCTGCATTCTAGTATTTTTGTTTTACAATTATTAATTTTCATCATGTATTCTTTCCGTAAGACGGAGTCCATACCATTCAAAAACTCATTCAAATCCTCAGGCTTGTCGGCCAAGATGACGATGTCATCAGCAAATCTCAGAGTTGAAATTATTTCTCCTTGAATCTTCACTCCCACTTTAAATTTTTCTCTAATTTCCTTCATTGCTTGTTCAATGTAAAGATTGAAAAGTATGGGCGATAAGTTGCAGCCTTGCCTAACACCTTTCTGAATATCGGCTTCTCTCTCATGTCCTTCAGCTCGAATGACTGCTGTCTGGTTTCTGTATAGATTGTATGATGATGATGATAATTGTTGTTTTAAGGGGCCTAACATCTAGGTTATCGGCCCCGTATAGATTGTATATCACCCACCTATCCCTGTACTTTATTCCAATCGTTTTCAAAATGTCAAACAATTTAGTCCAATCAACGTTATCAAAAGCCTTTTCTAAGTCTACAAATGCCATGAACCTTCCCTTATCTTTCCTTATTCTACCTTACAAAATCAGCCTAAGACTTAGTACAGCTTCCCTTGTTCCTACATTTCTCCTGAAACCAAACTGGTTGTTCACTTTTCAGTGAAATTTACAAAGTTCACTTATTTTTATTAAAACATAACCTCTTACCTGTCAGTGTCATTCTCTCCTTTTTTCTCAATTTGTACCAGCTTGCACGTGTTTCGCGATACTGAACCTTTCCGGAAGTAATGCTGGTCACGGGGTTCATTTTCAGTTGGCCCCTTTCTCTGATTGGCCTTCAGCGGCTTCGAGAAAGCTCCGCGCTCTCGTATTGGCCGACGTCATCTGTCCACATCACGCATCCAGCACGTTGGCCGGTATATAGCCTGCCCTGGCCTACATCAACAGTCTGTCTCCAGCAAGTCACAATGCCAGTCATTCATCTTCAGCAGTCTTCACGCTGTTCGCACAACTCTTGAAAGTGTCGCAACGCTGTGTGCTAATGCATCGCAAAATGCTTCTAGTCAAACCAGCAGTGCATTCTAAAATCTACGAAATCTATATAAGTTAACATCGATACTTGGCCTACGTCAGTTTGTCGTGAGCAAAAACGATAAACAAATTTTCTTCTGTGCTGGGCACGAAGTCTTCAACATTTCCAAGACGGAAAAAAGTGATCAAAACCGAGTTCTACGAAATCTATATAAGTTTACATCGATACTTGGCCTACGTCAGTTTTGTGCTGGGCACGAAGTCTTCAACATTTCTAAGACGGAAAAAAGGGATCAACACGTTCTTCCTCCATTTCTATTATGTGGAAATTCCTCTACACCAACGCCAACAAGCTATGTAAGTGTTCATAACCTAAAACATTTCTAAACTTAAAAATGTATCTTTCTTTTAGGGTTATGTCACATGGCTTAAATAACTTGTCAAACCATGCCAAACTAAACTTATTTCCTTCCATTAAGTGGTTTAAGCATGTATTATGCCTTTAAATTGTGGGCTATGAGAAAACAACTGTTCTCTCTCTTTCGCATGTTAATTATCCTTCAAATCAAATCATCCTTTTCTCTAGTTTTTGTATAAACTATTGGGCTTAACACCAGTTCACCTCTCTGACGAAGTGAATGGCTTGTTCTCTATTTAATCTATCAAGGTGTTTTTGGGAATGCTCCCATTTCAATTGTAAACAACCTCGCCTTGTAACTATCAGGCGACTAGCGGGATGTTATCCCTACTGGCATGTAAATGTTGATTTTTCTGTAAATAAACTAGCCTACTCTCAGTGTACAGTCCTAGGCTAGATTTTAAGCCATTATTGAGCACTATAGTTACTCATTAATTTACCCTGCATAGTTCTACTTTAGACTAACTGGCCACAAAGTGGTTACTTATTCTCAGGTTTGTTGGCATTCAAGCTTATGAAATCTTGCTCGCTTGTTGTCGTCCTGTCAAAGGTCACATTTCCATTACATGTTTATATATTTATTTATTGTTAATCTTTTGAAAGCTTATGAAATCTTGTTCGCTTGTTGTCGGCCTGTCAAAGGTCACATTTCCATTACATGTTTATATATTTATGTATTGTTAATCTTTTGAAAGTTGGTTTTTGAATAAAATACCACTGTTATTGGCAAACTGTTTCCATTGCTATTTACTCATCAATGTTCAATCTGTTCCTACTTAGTAAAGTTCATTTGCTTATTAGACTAGAAGCTTCACTTCTAGTCCTTCCCGAAAGAGGAGGTCTCGCATTGACAGATCCTAACCATGTTGGTGCCGAAACCCGGGACCTTTATATAACCTTTATAATTGTTTATTGTATGAAACAGGTTGCCAAGCCATTCGATAAGCTATTGCAGCTTTCCACTTCTGTTATTAATGCTAATTGTATTTTCTGCTATCGCTATGAAAGCTGTGTTGGGATGAGCGGAGATGTCCCTTGTTACCACCTCTACCAGTACCAATACTACTACTACTACCACTTCAGACGCTCGGCAGTCTAGCAGATCGGTGAGTGAAAGTACTCAAAGTTCCGCCATGTCTCTTCCTAAGGAGCTTGTAGTCAAAAGAACCACCTGTAAAAACAAACTTACTCGTTTTCAGCCGTTTTTGGGTTCCAAATCTTTTGAAGATCACAATTATGACGTTCTAGTTCTACGTTTTAACGTTTATCAGCAACATTTTCAAGAGTGTGATGTGTTGCAAACTGAAATTGAAACAATCGAACCTGATCAAGAACAGGATCGCAGTTCTGTTGAAGAACTGTATTACAATATGTATGGCGAAGCTAAGGATTTAATTAAGCAATTAGCAACCCATCAAAACACCGAAGTTAGCAAACCGTTTCTTCCTAAAATCCAACTTCCTACCTTTTCAGGGGAGGAAAAACAGTGGGATTCCTTTTTTGAACTTTTTTCTTCTCTAATACATGATAACAGATCATTCCCTGAGATTCAAAAATTTTATTATTTAAAGTCTGTTCTTCAGGGTCCTCCTTTAAAGTTAATTGAAGCTTTACCTCTCACAATCGAAAATTACTCGGTAGCTATTGACCTCATCCAACAGCGATATGGCAATGCCAAACTTAGGATTCAACGCCATATGAACGCCTTGTTTAATTTACCAGCTTCACGCCCTGATAATTTATCATCCCTTAGAAATATGGGAGACACCGTTGAACTTCATGTAAGAGCCCTAGAACATCTTAAACAACCTGTTGAACATTGGGATCTTTTTCTTATACATCTCACTACGTCCAAATTTGACCTTAATACTCGTAAAGCATGGGAATCCGATTTAGTGGACAAACCTGAACCCACATTTAAAGTTTTGATCTCTTTCATAAAGAAACGTTGTCAAATTCTTTCTGCTTTAATCAATAAAGCGGAAGGTTCCACCGATGTCAGCAAAAGTAAACCCACCAAGCATTTCTCGCAAAAGTCTTCACATTCTCGTGTTTTCTCTATACAAGGTAATAAAACCTCGTGTATTCTTTGCAATAATCCTCACCCTTTATATTTCTGCAATACCTTCAAAGACCTTTCAGTTGACGATCGTAGAAAAGCTGTGTCGCAAAACAAATGTTGTTTTAACTGCCTCTCTTCAAGGCATATCTTAGCGGACTGCCCTTCGAAAGGAGTTTGCATGCATTGCAAGCTAAGACATCATTCTACCTTGCATCGCTTCAAAAAGCCACGGTCTATTCCTGGAACAGATTCCAATCCTAGTGCCCAACCTGCGCTGAGCCTCACTAGTGATGCTTCTCCACCCAGCTCTTCGGTTTCTACTATAAATACCGTTGCCCAATCCTACAATCAAACAACCCCCTCATGGCGTAGTGCTCAAGTTTTGTTATCTACGATCCAGGTCCAAGTTAAAGATTCTTCCGGCAATTGGCACTTAGTACGAGCCTTGCTCGACAATGCGGCAACTCATGACTTCATAACCTCATCATTAGTTGAAAGGTTAGGTCTCAAACCACTCTCCACCAATATTGAAATATCTGGTATCAACAACAGCAAGTCTACTTCCTTAAATTATGTCAAGCTGCAGGTGAAAGATTCAGTCCAATATGGCACTAACTTTCATCTAGACTGTCTGTCCATTCCGAGTATTGGCAGTCCAACTCCCAGTCGCTCTTTTTCCGTTGACGAATGGAAATTTCCCTCTGATCTAAAACTGGCTGACCCTCAATTCTATGAAAGCTCTCACGTTGAAATTCTTTTTGGCGCTAACACATTTTGGCAAAATCTTCTTCCATCAAGGGTTAATATTTCATCTGGTATCTACGCCCACCATACTAAATTTGGCTGGCTTATCACAGGTTATATTCCTCTTCAAACTGTTCAAGGTTCCTCTCAATGCCATTTCACTAATGCAGATCTTCATTAGCGTCTGGAAAAATTTTGGCAAATCGAGTCCATTGAATCTGCTCCTTCTCTTTCATCAGAAGATGAATTTTGTGAACAACATTTTTTAGAAACCACTGTTCGTAACCCAGATGGCAGATTTATTGTCACAATGCCACGCATTTCTTCTCCTCCTTCTTTATGTGATTCCTATCCGAAAGCTCTTAAAGCTTTATTTGCAGTTGAGAATCAACTCAAGCAAGATCCTTCCACTCGCAAACAATACCATGAATTCATGGAGGATTATGAAGCTTCTAACCATATGGAGACTGTTAAAGATTTCAACCCTTCTTTAGATTCAGTGTATTTAAATCACCATCCCGTTTGGAAGAATCCCTCCACCAAAGAAAAGATAAGAGTTGATTTTAATGGTTCTGCCCCTGATGCCAATGGCATTTCCTTAAATGACACTCTCCTATCTGGACCTGCCATTCAGTCTGATCTCCCGTCTATTCTTTTAAAATTTCGTCTATTTCCAATTGGAATCATAGCCGACGTACAACAAATGTATAGACAAATTCTGATTAATTCCGAACAACAAAATCTTCAACGAATTCTCTGGCGTGATGCTCCTACTAAAACCATAAAGATCTTTAAATTAAAAACCGTAACGTATGGGCTTAAACCATCGGCTTTTCTTGCCATTCGTACTTTGAAACATCTTGCCGACCAAGATGGTCATTTGTTTCCTTCTGAAACTCCTATTTTGTTAAAAAATTCCTTCTACGTTGATGAATTTCTTTTTTCTTTTAAGAATGTATCTGAGGCTATCGAACTCTCTCAAAGTTTAAAAACTTTACTTAGCAGAGGAGGATTCTTACTTCATCGTTGGAACTCAAATGCTGAGGAACTTCTATCCAATCTCTTGCCACATTATCCTGTTAATACTCCAGTAGAGCTTTGTCAATTGGAGGATGCTACTAAAGTTTTGGGAATACACTGGTATCCTAAAGCTGACTCATTCTTTTACGAAGTAAATTTGTCTTCCTCACCTCCACAAACCAAAAGACAAGTGCTATCAGAAATAGCTAAGATATATGACCCGCTTCAGTTCATTGCACCCGTAATTGTTCTAGCTAAAATCTTTATGCAAGAGCTATGGTCATTGAACTCGGATTGGGATGATCCCATTCCTCCTTCGCTTTTACAAAAATTGCTTACCTTTCGGCACAGTCTTTGTGATCTCTCATTAATAGACATTCCTAGAGTGCTAGTTCCGTTCTCTTGCTCTCATGTCCTGGATTTGCACCTTTTTGCTGACAGTTCGACCAAAGCATACGGATGTTGTGCTTACATTGTAAGCCGCTCCCCCTTTTTCTCCAATTTGATATGTGCTAAATCTAAGGTTGCGCCTTTGAAATCCGTTTCATTACCTCGTCTTGAACTCTGTGCCGCACTACTTGCTGCCGAATTAGCTAACAAACTCAAACAAACACTCAACTGTAAGTTCTCGCACACATATTTTTGGACAGATTCCTCTATTGCTTTGGCATGGATTTCTAACCCTCCTTCTAATTGGCAAGCTTTTGTAGCTAACAGAGTTGAGAAAATTCAAACTGTTTCTAAACCAGAACAGTGGAACCATGTTTCTAGCAAAGACAACCCCGCCGACCTAATTTCTCGTGGTTGTTCACCTAAGTCACTATCTCAATCCTGTTTGTACTGGCACGGCCCTTCATGGCTTTCTGAAAGAATTCAAAACCGACCTTCCAACTCTAATTTCCCGTTAGAGGATATTCCTGAAATCAGCAAAAAAGCTTCTGCCTTTGTAACTGCCAACACTCCTTCCTTGTTGGAACGTTACTCTTCTTTTCAAAAACTAGTGCGCATCACTGCTTATGTGCTCAGATGGAAATTTTTAGTACTAGATCAACCTCTATTCCCTCAGCCTTTTCTTTCGGCTGTTGAACTGCAAATTGCCACCATCAAAGTTCTTTGGCTCACCCAGAGAGAGGCGTTCTCAGTCGAAATAAACATATTGGCTAAAGGTAAAACTCTCAAGAAACACAGCAGGCTTTTTGCCTTATGCCCTTTTCTAGATGACGACGGTTTGTTAAGAGTGGGCGGCAGACTTTCTCTTTCTGACTTCTCAGATGAAAAAAGCACCCTATTATCCTACCGTCTAAATATCATGTTACTCGGATAATCATTCGTCAGTTTCATTATCAAAACTTACATGTTGGTTCTAGAACCCTTCTATGCTTGATACGGGAAAAATACTGGCCTATTAATGGTTTACACGAAGTCACTTCTGTTATACATAAATGTATTACTTGTTTCAAAGCTCAGCCTAAACCTAATCAGCAACTCATGGCTGACCATCCCCCATTTCGTTCAGCTCCTTGCAGACCTTTTTCTTTCACCGGAATTGATTACGCCGGTCCATTTGTGTATCAACAAAATCACCCTAGTGCTAAAAGGAAAATCCTTGGAAAACTATACGTTTCTCTATTTGTCTGTATGGTCACTGGCTCTATTCATCTGGAGCTCGTAACTAGTGCCTCCACCTCATATTATCTTTCCGCTTTCTCTAGATTCATTTCACGAAGGGGCATTCCTTCAGAAGTCTTCTCTGATAATGCCAAAACCTTTGTTGGAGCTTCGCAGCAATGGTATAAAGCCCTTTGTTCCCCTCGTGCGAAAGAACAAATCTCCAATTACTCGCACTTAAACCAATTCAAATGGCATTTCATCCCTCCTTATGCTCCCCATCATGGCGGACGATGGGAATCTTGTGTGAAACTCACAAAAAATCATTTAAAGAAAACTCTTGGCTCTAGTATTGTAACTTACGAAGAATTCAATTCTTTAATTATACTCATTGAGGGAATTGTCAACTCACGACCTCTTTCTCCTCTTTCCAACGATCCTTGTGATCTCCTTCCTTTGACTCCAGGTCATTTTCTGGTGGGCAGTACCTTAGCTGCGTCTCCTCCGTTGCTTGATCGTAAACTTGATCTGTCTTTGCCTATCTTGTGGAGAAAGATAGAATCCCTTAAAGCTCAATTTTGGAAGAGGTGGAGACTTGAGTATTTTCACTCGCTCCAAAGGAGGAACAAGTGGCAGCTCTCTCGGCCTAACCTTCAGGAGGGTGATTTGGTTCTTCTCAAAGACCCAAGTCCTCCTCTTGTATGGAAAACTGGTCGTGTTATAAAATGCTATTATGGCAGAGATGCTAGAGTTCGAGTGGTCAAACTTAAAACTTCATCAGGACACTGTGTTCGTCCTTTTTCAGTCATTTGCCCTCTGCCACTCTAGCTCTTCTCTCTCATGTTTTTTTCTCTGTTGCCCCTCTGGCAGTATGTTCACTTTTCAGTGAAATTTACAAAGTTCACTTATTTTTATTATAACATAACCTTTTACCTGTCAGTGTCATTCTCTCCTTTTTTTTCTCAATTTGTACCAGCTTGCACGTGTTCCGCGATACTGAACCTTTCCGGAAATAATGCTGGTCACGAGGTTCATTTTCAGTTGGCCCCTTTCTCTGATTGGCCTTCAGCGGCTTCGAGAAAGCTCCACGCTCTCGTATTGGCCGACGTCATCTGTCCACATCACGCATCCAGCACGTTGGCCGGAATACAGCCTGCCCTGGCCTACATCAACAGTCTGTCTCCAGCAAGTCACAATGCCAGTCACTCATCTTCAGCCGTCTTCACGCTGTTCGCACAACTCTTGAAAGTGTCGCAACGCTGTGTGCTAATGCATCGCAAAATGCTTCTAGTCAAACCAGCAGTGCATTCTAAAATCTACGAAATCTATATAAGTTAACATCGATACTTGGCCTACGTCAGTTTGTCGTGAGCAAAAACGATAAACAAATTTTCTTCTGTGCTGGGCACGAAGCCTTCAACATTTCCAAGACGGAAAAAAGTGATCAAAACCGAGTTCTACGAAATCTATATAAGTTTACATCGATACTTGGCCTACGTCAGTTTTGTGCTGGGCATGAAGTCTTCAACATTTCTAAGACGGAAAAAAGTGATCAACACGTTCTTCCTCCATTTCTATTATGTGGAAATTCCTCTACACCAACGCCAACAAGCTATGTAAGTGTTCATAACCTAAAACATTTCTAAACTTAAAAATGTATCTTTCTTTTAGGGTTATGTCACATGGCTTAAATAACTTGTCAAACCATGCCAAACTAAACTTATTTCCTTCTATTAAGTGGTTTAAGCATGTATTATGCCTTTAAATTGTGGGCTATGAGAAAACAACTGTTCTCTCTCTTTCGCATGTTAATTATCCTTCAAATCAAATCATCCTTTTCTCTAGTTTTTGTATAAACTATTGGGCTTAACACCAGTTCACCTCTCTGACGAAGTGAATGGCTTGTTCTCTATTTAATCTATCAAGGTGTTTTTGGGAATGCTCCCATTTCAATTGTAAACAACCTCGCCTTTTAACTATCAGGCGACTAGCGGGATGTTATCCCTACTGGCATTTAAACGTTGATTTTTCTGTAAATAAACTAGCCTACTCTCAGTGTGCAGTCCTAGGCTAGATTTTAAGCCATTATTGAGCACTATAGTTACTCATTAATTTACCCTGCATAGTTCTACTTTAGACTAACTGGCCACAAAGTGGTTACTTATTCTCAGGTTTGTTGGCATTCGAGCTTATGAAATCTTGCTCGCTTGTTGTCGGCCTGTCAAAGGTCACATTTCCATTACATGTTTATATATTTATTTATTGTTAATCTTTTGAAAGCTTATGAAATCTTGTTCGCTTGTTGTCGGCCTGTCAAAGGTCACATTTCCATTACATGTTTATATATTTATTTATTGTTAATCTTTTGAAAGTTGGTTTTTGAATAAAATACCACTGTTATTGGCAAACTGTTTCCATTGCTATTTACTCATCAGTGTTCAATCTGTTCCTACTTAGTAAAGTTCATTTGCTTATTAGACTAGAAGCTTCACTTCTATTCCTTCCCGAAAGAGGAGGTCTCGCATTGACAGATCCTAACCACTGGTCTTCACCCAGCTCCCTTTCTGTCTGGCTTTCAATCCTCTTGTAAATTATTCTAGACAGGATCTTTGAAGAATGAGTAATCAAGCTGATTGTACGGTAATCTTCACATCTGTCAGCTCCCACTTTCTTTGGTATAGGGATGATTACATTCTTCTTGAAATCAGGGGGTACCTCACCTGTCTCATAAATCCTACACACCAAGTGAAATAACCTGATCAGACCTTCATCTCCTATGCAGCTTAGCAACTCAATCGGTATATCATCTATGCCTGGTGCTTTGTTCCTGCTTAAGTCTTTCAAAGCTCTATCAAATTCTGATATCAATATTAAATCTCCTTTTGCATCCTCATCAATTTCCTCCTCCCTTTCCATTACATGATTCTCAATCTCCATTCCCTTATACAAACTCTCTATGTAAGCTTTCCATCTCGCAACCTTTCCTTCCCCATCTGTTAGAGGCTTTCCATTTGTGTCCTTAATATTACAGCACTTAGTCTTCTTTTCCCCAAAAGTATTCTTAATCCTTCGATAAGCTGTGTCTACTTTTCCTAATTTCAGACAATTTTCTATACCTGCACATTTCTCTTTCAACCATTCTTCTTTCGCTTCCTTGCACTTCTTGTTGACCTCATTTCTCAGACGTCTGTATTCTGCTTTCCCCTTTTCATCTCTTTCATTCTTGTGTTTCCACCTTTCATCCATCAATTCTAGTATATCCTGAGTGATCCACGGTTTTCTACCTATTCTTTCTTTCCTACCAATGTTTTCTTCTGCGGATTTTGTTATTTCATTCTTCAAAAGTGCCCATTCGTCTGCAATTGAAGTTTGTTTAGGGTTTTTCATTAGTCCTTCCTTTATACTCTTCTAGAATCTTTCGTTTACATCCTTTACATTCAGTCTGTCTATTGCCCACCTTTTGGGCTTTTGACTTTTCTTCAGTTTCTTCAACTTTAATCTGCATTTCATTACAACCAGATTGTGGTCAGAGTTTATGTCAGCACCAGGATATGTTTTACAATCCAAAATCTGGTTTCGAAACCTTTGCTTGACCATAATGAAGTCGATTTGGTAACGCCCTGTATCTCCTGGTCTCATCCATGTGTATATTCTTCTATTGTGGTTATTGAATAAGGTGTTAGCTACGACCAACTCATGCTCGGTGCATAATTCCATCAGCCTGCTTCCTCGATCATTCCTTTCACCCAATCCGAAATCTCCTACTATCTTCCCTTCTCTCCCTTTTCCTACCACAGCATTCCAATCTCCCATTACTATAACATTTTCATCACCCTTGATATACCTCAGATTTTCGTCTATCTCTTCGTAGACCTTTTCAACATCCTCATCATCAGCTTGACTGGTAGGCATATAGACTTGTACCATCGTGGTGCACGTAGGTTTAGTATTGATTTTTGCTACAATAATCCTTTCACTATATTGCTCATAATATTCCACCCGCTGTCCAAGTTTCCTACTCAATATGAGACCAACCCCTGCTTGGCCATTGTTTGATTTAGTGCTAATGACCCTATAGTCTCCTGACCAAAAGTCCTGTTCTTCCTGCCAGCGCATTTCACTAATCCCAACCAAATCCAACCTTAACCTATCCATTTCCCTTTCTAAGTTTTCTAACCTTCCACTTCCTAGCAGACTTCTAACATTCCACGCTCCGATCAGTAGAATGTCAGATTTCCTCTTTGTCACTTCTGTGATGTTAACCCCCTCTCGAGTAGTCCCCACCCGGAGATCCGAACGGGGGACTAGTTTACCTCTGGATTGAAATTTTACAAGGGAGGAGGCCATCATCACATGTAATTATGCATAGAGAGGTGCATATCCTCGGGAATAGCATTACGGCTGTAGTTTCCCGTTGCTTTCAGCCGTGCAGCAGGACGCAGTGTAGCCATTATTTGGCTTATATTATCAATATCTTAACCGTCTATAAGACCCTTTCAGAATAAGTAAAGAGCAAATCTACTAACAAAAATACTAACCTTCTACTAACAATTAAATACCAAACTTCTACTAACGAAGAAAGAAAAGAAAAAACTTAAGTTCCCCCAACAACAAATACTACCACTATAACAGTCTGTCACCAGGCACACTCACATGCACCCTGAAACGAATGGTCTCTATGACCTTTATTTTTTATTATAAAACTTTTTTATATTTTGAGATTTTTTGAAAACACATAAATTTTGAAATTTTTATATTTTGGAAACTAACACGTTGACAAAAAATTTTGTTTGACATAAATGAAAGATCCCTATCCCCTCTATCATGAAAATAAATGTCAAGTCTCTAGGACAAAAAATATGCATTTTAATTATTTTTCATTTTTTTTAAATATAAGCGTGTTTGTAAAATAGGTGATAACGGCCAGCCAGGCGAGCTGAGCAGTAGCAGCAGGCAGGGGGATCGCAGAGAGGAAAGGGGGAGAGAGAGAGAGGGGAAAGGAGGGAAACCTCTACACAACAGGAAATCTCGTGACCACTGTACAGTGGTGAGGGGGCGGGGCCAGAGAGCCGGAGGAGAGGTGAGGGGAGGAGTGGGAGAACCCATGACAGACAATAGCTGAACGAGTTTTATGTCATCATGGAGTGAAGGAGTGAGACGCGGGTGTGGAGAGAGAAAGAGAAACATGTATGGACATGCATGAATCGTGGAGCGCCGTACACTGAGCTCTCGTACAACACGATTAAATAAAAAAAAGGTGCACAGGTTCATACAACAAGTAATTTATTGATCCAAGAATTAAACATTGAGTTAAATCCTAACCATTTGACATATAGTTTTTTTTTTGTTTCAACACTTTTTCCACGAGGTAATGTTTCGGAAATGCTGTTTTTTGAAGTTCATGGAGATAAAATATACCTTTTATGGGTTGATGGTTGAGGTCTTGGAGTAAATAGGTGACTGGACTGTCCAAGTTGACTTGACGAATTCGAAATAGTTCAGTCCCCCACTGAGGCGTGTAGCCCTAATTGAAGGCAGAATTAAATTTGCTCACACGAACAAAATCCCCAATTTTAAGTCGGTGACGTTTAGGATCTGCTGTTTTTATGGGGTTAAACAGTTTATCCAGTCGCTGAATATTTTTGGTTATGAGACGTGGCTTGGTCCCAATGGTTCTATGTTTGCTGTCATTCTAACGCGACACTAGCTCAGGTAACAAGTCCAACAAGCGATAACTGCCCTGAGCGGTAAACGCTTTCCACATATGGGTTTTCAATGTTCGGTTAAACCGCTCGACCACGCTGGCTTTGAGATTGCTGTACGTGGTGTAATGGTGAATATCCTTAGATTTGAGAAAATTGGAGAAATCCTTGTTGAAAAATTCTTTCCCCTGGTCGGTTTGTAACAACTGAGGTTGACGTTTGGAGTGTTGAATAATATGTTGAATGGTCTTGGTGACTAGTGGACCAGATTTGCGACGCACAGGTTCAACAAAGGCCATTTTGGAATAGACATCAATGACAGTCAACATATAGTGTACACCGTCGTTAACGCCAGCATAGGGTATCATTTCAACCAGGTCAGCCTGCCAAAGTTCATCCACACCTCGTGAAATCACCTTGAGTCGCGGTTAGTGACGCCTAGCTGGGCGATGCAACTCGTGAGCAATACCCATTTTAATGGGTGAGAGCTTAAACAATAATTTTGGCATTTCGAAGTTCTTGTTCAATTTCTTGAATTTCCCAATCGTGACCGGTACGGCCGGCTTGACGTGAAGCATGCAACAACTGTAGCCGCTGGACGAGCTTATTGGGATTGTGCCAGTAGGTAACATCCACAAGGGGTTTTAATGGTTTAAATGTCACTCCCGAAGCGGACACTTTACGACGAGTACTTTGACTGGTGGGAAATATTTTTGCAATGATGGTTTTATATTTTTGAGATATATTGGCATTCACTTGTTGAGCTGGATCATACTGTATTTTATGGGCATGGGTGTTCAATAAAATGGATTTATATTTGCCAAGGTCCTCTGACGTATAATCATGGGAAGAGGGGGTCCGAGAAAAGAGCAGCTTTAACAGTCCTGGTGTTAATCTATAGTTGATGTTCTTAATGATAGCTTTAGTATGAGCAAATTTAATGGATGAATCGCCAATTTTAAAACTATCATCCTCATAGCGAACACCATACGTGGTATCTGTGTTTCCAATAAATAGATCAATGAGATAGGGTTCTAGAGTTGATCCATAATATTTTGTTAAAATGTTTTTCAGTTGAGCCTTATTTTGAGGGGTGGCCAAGACTAGTGAAAACGGAGACGATCTGGAAGGGCAAGGTGTTTCGACCATGACCAAGGATTTCTTTTTTCTCAAAAACTCTGCAAGGGGTGCGGCCTTTTTTTGGAGGCGTAAACACCTGTTCCTCCTCATCCTCAACTTCGCTAACACTAGTCAAATCTTCCTGTTCCTGTTCCTCTTCCTCAGGGTCCTCGTGCAGTGCCTGCGTGGCTTGTGAAACGGTGGGTAGCGTTTCAGATGGCTTGAAAGTGGGTTTCAACATGGCTTTTAGCGGAGGTGCTAAATGTTGTTGAATAAACAAAGCATGATTTACACGTGATCGTTTCAATTGACGAAACTTTTGGCGAATAGTATTTTTTGCTCTAATAATATGCTTTTTCAATTGACGCTCTGCTAACGCCATGGTGTCTTGACAAATGACTTGACAGGGAATGAGTCAGTGCCTTAAATAGAAATAAAATGATCAAACCCTAAGCGATATCGTCCTTGGTTGAGATCACTTAGTTTGTCAATCACTAAACAGGCATGACGTTGAGTGTTCCAGCACTTGCCACACAATTCAGTAAACATTTGAAAGGTCATCTCCGGATTCACATGTTCATTATACATGTGACGACTGTTCCTCTCGTCCTGGCGAAATAAAACAATTTTTTAGCGTACGGCTTTTAGTGCCGGGAGTGTCCGAGTACATGTTCGGCTCACCAGTTTTGTAGCTGCTTCGAAACGGACTCCCAATGGGTGAGCTACAAGTACCGTTGGGGAGGAAAGTTTGAAGGGAAGGGCGAGGAGTTGGAAGGTAGCGGCTGTGGCATATAGTTAGGGACCTAACCCGGCATTTGCCTGGAAGGAAGATGGGAAACCACAGAAGACCATCTTCAAGGTTGCCGGCGGGGGGATTCGAACCTCCTCGCCTCCCGGATGTGAGCGACTGCCATTAGTCATGCCGTAACGACCATGGCTAACTCACCCGGTAATCAAACAATGATATTGGCATCGTCACGAATCAACTGTTTGGACATTTTAGAATACGTTTGTCCAAGATAAAAAGCAATCGATATGTTTGTGTCGACCCATGCAGAAATAGCTTTGAATGATGCCTTGACGTTCAGTGGATACATCATCGAAAATCATGAGTGAATCGGGCTTTACCTCATCCGGTGAAATAACATTTTCTTGCATGGAAAATGTGAAATAACCCATATTCTATTTTTGTAATCCAGACATGACTTGATCCAGATACACGTAGAGGGGTTGGTAGAGAGATTTTGCAAAAATATAAACATTTTGAAAACGCAGACCATTGGGCGCTGTGATGAGCGTTAACAAAAGATTGGTCTTTCCACAGCCGGAAGGTCCCACAATGATGCAGCGAATGGAATATGGAAACAGTGAACCATGGCGTTGTTCACGTGAAGTGGGACAGAGATGGGAAACCATGTCCCCCACGGGGAATGACTCTTGCTGCTTAATAATCTTCATATCAACTAAGGCTTAGACAGGCTAGCAGGCTGTCTATATACAGGACATCGAGCCTTGTCATAGAAACAGTAGAGTCATACTACAGGTTGGCGATGGATGTCTTTGGACGTGCGTTGATGGCCAAAGCTAGGTCTGTCCCCACACATGATCCTAAACAAGAAACAGATCCTGCTAATAAACACTATGTGGATAGGTCAGTAGTGCCACGCACTAAACAGGGAGATTATGACTTTAAGGAAAAGCGGTTAACCCATGTAAAACATCCTCAAGTGTCTACAGACGTTACTACAAAAAAGTATGTGGATAACAAAGTGTATGAGTTTTATGACAAAGTGCCTCAGCTTACGGTGAATGGCTATAGCGCTAATCACCATCGGATTATTCACGTGGAAGACCCACAAGACGAAGACGATGTTTGTACCAAGCGTTACATGACCTATGAAATGAAAAGGCTTTGCAAATTTATCCCATCTGTGTTTTTAGTGTATCTGACAATGAAAAACCTGTGAATGACAGAAACCATTTACCGCTGGTCCATGATCAGCACTTGACCTATGTGCTTGCTTCGGGTTTAAGCCACTATCGATTACACTATGATGGAACCATTCACATCAAATACGCCATACCTGATGAGAACAATTTAAAAATACAGATAAACGATCATGGGATGTTGGTCCATAACCATGAAATGGTCAATGCAGGTGACGAATTATCCTTTCATCTGTTGTTGACATGTGATGAAAAGCAAGCGGGAAAAACCATAAACGATTTCCCACTATATGTGGAATTGGAATATACAGCCATGAAATAACAATCTGACGTTAGTTGTGATTTAAACTTTCTTGTGAAAGGTTGTTGGTCATTATCATCATGGTGAAACAAAGGTATGTGGTGAGAAAGACTAAAAAAAGGACTTTGTCCTTGGCAAAGCCTGGGCTTACGACATTCGTGGACAAGCCGTTGCGAAAGAAAAAAGGAAAACATAATGTATTGAACATAAGGAAAGCCCTTCGAGCAGCACAGAGACATGTTATTCCAAAATATCGGCGACAGGGTTCAAAACAAGGACGAGTGATTCCCGTCGCCAAACGAGCGGGATTTTTACCTGCTTTATTTGCCGGTCTGGCTGCTCTGGGTTCACTTTTGGGCAGTGCCAGTGCAGTGGCGAAAACCATTAAAGCCGCGCAGCAGGGCAAGCAACAACTCAAAGAAAGTCAGCGACACAATGAAACGATGGAAGCGATTGCAATGGGGGCTAGAAATGCCAATTTAAAGCCAGCCTTTTATCAACGAGGATTTGGGATTTCACCATTTCGAAATATATATAAAAAAATAACCTCAGCCATAGCAAGACATGCCCTGACGCATCAACATGTGGAAAGCTATGCTAAACAACTAAAGCTTTCTCATTTTAGAGTTGTGTTTATGCGAAACCAATTACCCCCACGACCCTGGAAACAGGAATGTGCTGTTGTCAATTTGGATGATCACCGAGGACCAGGAACGCATTATGTAGCTTATGTCAAAGAGGGATCCACCGTATGGTACTTTGACAATTTTGGGAATTTGCCCCCGCCCATGGAACTAGTGACCTATTTTGGAAACAGGATAAAGATATATTATAATGTGAAACGTGAGCAACCGTTTAACAGCCAACATTGTGGACGTTTGTGTTTATTTATTTTTTATATAAGACGCAGCATAAGCAAAAACGTCAACAGTATGTCGGCAGAAAATAAAACGTTTACACTGCATGGACGTGGACCTGAAGTCAGCCTAGACTTTAACCCGCCTATCGAATTGAGTGAAAGACCTTATGGTTTGGGACTTGTTTCTCTTGAAACGTACAATCGAATATACAACATACGTGAAAATGTGAACAACAAGTTTTACTATGATGATTCTGTGCTCACCCTGAACTCTGGTGGATACAGGATCGATGACATTTATGAACTCATTTATGTGGTGTTGATCAATGAATATGGTTTAAAGTCATTTATCGATGGAACGCGCAAGTTTGAACTTGTAGGAAATACCAACACTCATCGATGCAGTATTTTCTCCACATTCAAAATTGACTTTAAAACACGTCCCGATTCCATTGGTCCATTATTAGGATTTAAACTACGCGTGTTGGAGCCCAACAAGAAACATGAATCGGATCATGAAGTGAAATTCATTGAGGACCATCATGTGTCGGTAACGTGTAATATTATTAGCCAAGTGTACACCAATCAAGAACCATCGCATTCGCTTTATGACTTCATAGTGACATCGCCCAATGGCTATATTATTCGTGAAAACCCTCCAGTGGTGCTCTTTCATTCTGTGGCTGTCGATGGTATTAGTAATATAATATTAAGACTGATCAATAGAGAGCAACAACTCATTGATCTAGATTCTACCACACCAGTGACTTACAAGTTGGTGCTAAAGCCACTATGAAGTTTGTATATAAAGCAACAACACCGTCTAGGAATGGTGTTAGTTGTTTGCCACGTGAATACACGTTAGCATTTCAGGACAAGCAGATTTTACAGCATTTGGGTTACCACGTCAACCCCCATGATGAATTCTATCCTAGAGGTAGCGAACCACATCGAGGAGCAACCAGGAGTGGTAAGAATTGATATCCATTCATATCAAGCTCAAACACCTGGACTCAATAAAAATGATGAAATTCAATTTGTTATCAACAACCAAGATATGTACACCCTACCGCATGAAAGTGTCATTCAGATCGAAGGTCGGCTCACCAAAGCCGATGGCTCTACACCCACCACATCCAAGTTGGCCAACTATGGTTTGGCCTTTCTCTTTTCTGAGGTGCGGTATGTCATTAACGATATCGTGGTGGATAGCACTCGAAATGTGGGTATTTCCAGTGTCATGAAACTATATCCCTCTTACAGTGAGGAAGAAGGTAAAACACTTTGCATGGCAGGTTGGTGCCCTGACTCGACCAATGACTGGTTGGTACACACCGATGGGACCTTTACTGGATATTTACCTCTTAAACTGATTTTAGGCTTTGCAGAAGACCACCAGCGCATTGTGGTCAACGCAAGGCAAGTGCTTTATCTGGTGAGAGACAGGAGTGATAATAATGCACTCAAGGGAGCTGACAATGCCCCCATAGATTCAAAAATTCAACTACAACGCTTGCTATGGAAAGTGCCCCATGTGACCCTTGGCGATAGCAAAAACTGGACATACTCAAGATGGTAAAGAGAGATATGCCTCTACCCATGGAAATTAGAAGCTGGGCACTCCATGAGTACCCACTATTGCCCACCACCAACACAAACAGTTGGTCTGTAAAAACAGCTGGCTATACAGAGAGACCTCTCTACATTATCGAGGGTTTTCAAACGAATCGCAAGTATCAACAAACCAAAGATGCCACGCAATTTGATCACCTGCAATTGAGAAATGCACGTCATTTCCTCAACGGAGCTGTGTTTCCCTAAGAAGGACTGGATTTGGATTTTTCAAAAAATAAGTTTGGCCCCCTGTACGACTTGTTTTCTAAATTTCGATGGCCGTATTATCAAAAAGAGAACGGCCCCATGCTGCTACCCCAAGCGTTTAAGGCAAGGGCGCACTGATTGTTTTTGACTGTTCTTACTGTGCCCGTCAGAGGAGCTGCCAGGACAGCCAACAACCGCAATGACTTCCCTAACATCTCATCCGCCGGACCTAACTGCCGAGAGGATCACGTGAATTTCCAAATAGGCCAAAGCGGCACGAGAAACTATCGTCCACGGGGATCGTGGTACATGGTGACGAAAGGTCATAGACTGCCTAAGGAAAGGTTCACCTTAAAAGCTAGACTGAGAAAGGAAACATCCAGACTTATGTAAAACATCGTGAAAATTTATTGTAAAATTGACAAGCCCCTATCCTAGTTCGGAGGGTTTCTATCGACTAATCCGCAAGCTAATAAATAATCAAAAATAAAGAGCAGGTCCCTACCTGAGAAGTTACAGTAACCCCTCGCGAAAGATCTGTCTCACAATAATAAAGCAACAACAGCAACACTAGGAAATTGGTACGACGAAAAACCCTAGGTCAAGTTACAAGATCAAGCTAATATCGGAATTTACATTTAACAGGGTAGCAAAACAAATCTAAGTTAGGATGATACCATTTCCACATTTACATTTAATATTAATTCATCTAGCTAAGTCCTATCAATTAATTACAAAATTTACGGCGGTGACGTCCGTAATATCAAACAATTACAATCAAAGCTATGTGACAAGCCATTAAAAAAATCTAAGACATTCTTACGAACTAGGTGCTAATCAGCACACAAAAGGGTAACATAGAGGATTCGTACACTTTTACATCAATAAATAAATAAATAAATAAATAAAAGACCACAGTTTTATTCAAAGCCTGCCTACACCTTGGTTTACTGTTTATAAGCCATAGTCATTTAACGTGTGTAATTACGGTGACGACTGCGTAGTGAAGACTACGTCTAACATCGTATGGCCTGCGCTCCACCAGCTACAAACTAAAGGTACGAGCAAGCTTCAATCGCTACAGAAAGTGTCAGCTGTCCTCAAGTCATTTCCTCCAGGAAATACCTTCATTAGCACGGCTATGTCAGCAGGTTCCAAATGCAAATGAACAAGGTTAAATAGAAAGGATTCGTTAGTTATATTTTGTTTACCAAAATTATCCGTTTTATTATTAAGATGTCGGTTTAGATTATCGTTGGTTTATGGCGAATAATTGCTGACAAGCCTTGGCATGGAGCGTCTCCCTGAGATAATCTCTGCCAAAAAGCCTCGACTCAAAAGTCGGAATACAATCAACGAGCAATAACAACTCGGACACACAATAACACAAGCTACCAGCGGCGCACAGCTCGCGTTCAATAACTCTGGGAGGGGCCTGGACACATCAGTTACCCTCCTTAAATATCTGGTCCACGGGAACAATCCCGGACATGGTACACAAAATACCTCCATACATGAAAAACCTCCTTCACGGGGCTAGCCTACAACATACTATAAGAAACCTGACATAACTGTTCTCGTCGAAACAACGGTACACGCAAAAGGCGTTTAACTAACAAATGACAATCTAAAGAACATATGCTCAGACACAGAAGTGGACACTGGGTTCCATGAGCTATCAATGCAATGAAAAACAAATGAATGCTAAAAGCATTCTGTCCTGTGTTAATATCAGTCTGTCTCACTTAGAAGCAAGCGCTCTCAGTCGGGCGCTGGGAAGTATTCAAAAACCTGTTCGTGTCACAGCGGGCTACAAGCTCCCTGTACTGTATGACACAACACATTGACTGCCCAGGCAGTTTAAGCAAGAAAATAACTGTAAAACTGGCCTCATAATAATACCTTTACCATAGGTTATATGTTGTTTGAGTCTTCAGTCTTTTGACTGGTTTGATGCAGCTCTCCATGCCTCCCTGTCCTGAGCTAATCGTTGCATCTCTACATAGCTCCGACACCCTACATCGGAGGCAATCTGTTTAACATATTCTAAACTTGGTCTTCCCCTACAGTTTTTGTCCTCGACCCTTCCTTCCATAACTAAGCTTGCTATTCCTGGGTGTCTTAGTATGTGTCCTACCAACCTATCTCTTCTCTTCATTAGCAGTCGCCAGAAACATCTCTCCTCTCCCACTCGTCTTAATACCTCTTTGTTTGTAACCCTATCTACCCATCTGATCTTCATCATTCTCCTGTAACACCACATTTCAAATGCTTCAATTCTCCTCTTTTCTGCTGCACCAATAGTCCAAGTTTCACTTCCATAGAGCGCCACGCTCCAGACAAAGGCTTTCAAAAATGACTTCCTAATACCTAAATCTATATTCGATGTCAGCAGATTCCTTTTTTGTAGAAATGCTTTCTTTGCCTGGGCCAACCTACTTTTAATATCCTCTTTGCTTCGTCCATCACTGGTTATTCTGCTTCCTAAGTAACAGAAGTCTCCTACTTCCTTCAGCTTTTCACCTGCCAATTTGATCTCCATAGAGGTTTCTGATTTATTTCGGCTGCATTCCAGTATTTTTGTTTTACATTTATTTATTTTCATCATGAATTCTTTCCGTAAGACGGAGTCCATAGCATTCAAAAACTCATTCAAATCCTCAGGCTTGTCGGCCAAGATGACGATGTCATCAGCAAATCTCAGAGTTGAAATTATTTCTCCTTGAATCTTCACTCCCACTTTAATTTTTTCTCTAATTTCCTTCATTGCTTGTTCAATGTAAAGATTGAAAAGTATGGGTGATAAGTTGCAGCCTTGCCTTACACCTTTCTGAATACCAGCTTCTCTCTCATGTCCTTCAACTCGAATGACTGCTGTCTGGTTTCTGTACAGATTGTATATCACCCTCCTATCCCTGTACTTTATTCCAATTGATTTCAAAATATCAAACAATTTAGTCCAATCAACGTTATCAAAAGCCTTTTCTAAGTCTACAAAAGCCATGAACGTTCTCTTATCTTTCCTTATTCTACCTTCTAAAATCAGCCTAAGACTTAGTACAGCTTCCCTTGTTCCTATGTTTCTCCTGAAACCAAACTGGTCTTCACCCAACTCCGTTTCTATCTGGCTTTCAATCCTCTTGCAAATTATTCTAGACAGGATCTTTGAAGCATGAGTAATCAAGCTGATTGTACGGTAATCTTCACATCTGTCAGCTCCCACTTTCTTTGGTATAGGGATGATTACATTCTTCTTGAAATCAGGGGGTACCTCACCTGTCTCATAAATCCTACACACCAAGTGAAATAACCTGATCAGACCTTCATCTCCTATGCAGCGTAACAACTCAATCGGTAGATCATCTATGCCTGGTGCTTTGTTCCTGCTTAAGTCTTCCAAAGCTCTATCAAATTCTGATCTCAATATTAAATCTCCTTTCGCATCCTCATCAATTTCCTCCTCCATTTCCATTACATGATTCTCAATCTCCTTTCCCTTATATAAACTCTCTATGTAAGCTTTCCATCTCTCAACCTTTTCTTCCCTATCTGTTAGAGGCTTTCCATTTGTGTCCTTAATATTACAGCACTTAGTCTTCTTTTCCCCAAAAGTATTCTTAATCCTTCGATAAGCTGTGTCTACTTTTCCTAATTTCAGACAATTTTCTATACCTGCACATTTCTCTTTCAACCATTCTTCTTTCGCTTCCTTGCACTGCTTGTTAACCTCATTTCTCAGACGTCTGTATTCTGATTTCCCCTTTTCATCTCTTAGATTCTTGTGTTTCCGCCTTTCATCCATCAATTCTAGTATATCCTGAGTGATCCACGGTTTTTTACCTATTCTTTCTTTCCTACCAATGTTTTCTTCTGCGGATTTTGTTATTTCATTATTCAAAAGTACCTCGAAGAATGTGTGCATTAAAAGCACGCTATAAAGCTGAATACAAACAGATAACTCAGTCTTTCATAGCAAAGACGTTTAAAAGGTAGCAATGTCACTCATTGCTGGAGCTCTTTGCTCTCAAAGATAAAATACTTCATTTGTTACTTGTATCAAACATCAAATAAATCACGTGTCATTACACTTGACACTAACAAAACAATATTATGACGCATATACCACTCTCTGCTGGATCTGCTTAATGATACGTTGGGAACAGGGTTCGATGCTAGGCTACAACGAAACGTCCCTTTTACTAGTAAGGTCCACACTTGACCTGGATGGCTTCTTAGCACATCTCGAATGAAATATAATGCAGTTACAAAACTGTTAAATACAGTCGATTACCCAAATGATACGACTACTCTAATGAAGTCAGGGGCGTAACATTGACTGGCTGCAAAAAGTGCAGTTAAAGAATCATGACCATGGCATCAGTTTGCCATAACAAGAGTCTGCTAAGTCTTGAAAATCACCCCAGATAGGGTTAAACAAAGTAGCCTCAAAATGACTACAGTCACGTTTAGCAATAGACAGAAATTGGCGTCCTATGACGTCCATCAGGTTGCACCAGGGTTGAACAAAATATCAAACCCAAGGGTGACTCACAATCACTGTAAATAAATGACATCTAATTAAACTAATTACATTCCCTATCTATGAAATGGCTGTCACTAAGTTCGGCTGATTTACAATCTACACTAATCTAACTATACCACCAATGACTAGAACAAAGAAGGGTTGTACAAACTCACGATATGAAGGAGCCCACACTTAGCTCTCTGTCCAACGACAAGGGTTGAACAAAAGCACCTCTGGCTTTCAGGATTGGCATCGTCCTCATCAGAACTTCCATCTTGGCTCTCCCAAAGACCAGGGTTCGGTCTGTCCCTGTAGTTGACATCGTGAGTGGGTTGGACATGCCTAGGAAAGGCATCCTCGATTCCTTCCTTCTCGTTCGACGTTCTTGAAGTTCCATAATCATGCTCGTTCCGTCCGAGACATCTCCCTCATACCATAATGGTACTTAGCCCATTATCTCCGACTCGAACATGGTGTTGTAAATGTCGAACACGTGGTCGGTAATATTAGACATCATGTAGTGCATTATTACTTGTAAATTACGGTATGCTTCGTAGATATCACAGGCTTTAAACATATATCTGGTAACACAGCCTCTACACTTTGCAGATATCATTAATAAATGGCCATGCACTGATCTGCTGTTTCACACGTGCGCAGACGCTACTTTGGTAATCACGTGGCATCCGTGAAATGGGCGTTGATTTCTTATGGATGAACCCACCGTAGCAATTTATATGCAATGTATTTATAGTATAACACTTATCTAAAGTAACAATATCACATTTACCTGTATATTTCGCACCAGGCTCTTGGCCCTCTACAAATCATGCGGGTATAAAAATGTGGTGCTACAGAAATGTAGAAATTCACAATACTTGCCAAATAAGTTCACTTTACTATTCGTGCTAATCACTACACTTTATCAACTGTGATTCGCTAAAAAGCGGACATTTCCCACGTCTAACACGACGGGCATTGTAACACGCCTCAACAGGGCGGATTCTCCAGACGTAGTGCACGGAACTGTGTTCCTCGTGGAAGCAAGTCATCAAACTAAGTCGTTGAGCGACTACTTACATTCCTATTTGCGTATTTGCAATGATATTACCATACCTTAAAGTAAAAAACATTCTCCAAAATGTTCCAATAATGCTGAATGACGAAATGGAATAATCTGAGTCTCGTAGAAAGATAAAAATTGATTAATAAGACTTCAAATAAATAATTAGCAGACTTCACCAAAGTCAAAAGTGCGATTCTCCGCTACTCCAAAGAGAATTGTATAAGCTCTCAGCTTCTCGTAGCTTTCTGGGTGTGTTCAAAGGTAGCACATCCCATCATAAATGTGTTGTCATGAAAAATATCACATGAACCTTAGCTCAGCGGGTTCATCTGCCTCTCCGTCGTTTCAAATAAAATGTAGGGAAGACATTTTTATTTGACTCAAAGTTCATTCATAAGTGATATTTTTTTAGATTAGCTGCGTTGAAGGTTCCAATGCGCTCTCCTGTCCGAATGTCTTCAATCACGTAACTTCCATTGTTCAGAGGTTGTCGGATACGACTGGGGCCATTATATAAAGACAGAAATTTCCCATATATGCGGTCTATAGGACTTGAAATTCCGGGTCTCCTTTTAAGGACAAGGTCTCCACGACTAGTGGTTCTCTGAATCTCTGGCGTCTGGTTCTTCTCAAACGTTTCGCAGCTTGTCTGTCCAAAGTATCCCTTGCAGCTAAAAGTCTGCTGGCGTGTGATGGTTGTAAACAAGGTGGATTTACAATCACACGATTCCATATTCTCATCGGCATCTGGTTCAAATGCAAAACCACGGGTATTTGACCAGTGCTCTCATGGACTGTTGAGTTAATGCATTTCGCCATGATAACTAGGACTTCGGTCCAACGCCAGTGTTCTTCCTGACAATACAATCGACAGAATTTTGCGACAGTAGACATTACGCATTCTGATGGGTTGCTCTCTGGATGGCGAATAGACGATAAAACATGACCTATCTCCAACTCGTTCATAGCATTGGCGAATTCTGCGGAGGTGTACTGTGATCCATGATCAGTCAACAGGAATTGTGGCTTTCCTACCTCCGGTATCACTTGTCGTCTAATTCTCTGGATAATCTGGTGTGCGGTAGCTTTCTGAATTGGATGAAGCATCGTATATTTCGTGAACACATCAATGGTTACAACAATGAAGCGATTCCCACGGCGGGCCTTTGGTATTGGGCCATAAAGGTCCTGTGCGTATAACTCTCTGGGTTGAGTTGGGAGTATTGGCCTAGGATGTTCCTTCAACAAGTGTGACGTGTACTTGTTCCGCTGGCATGCGTCGCAAGCACGTAAACACTGTCTAACGGTGGTTCCTAGCCTTTTCCAAGTAAAAGACTCCTTGATGGTTGCAATGGTCTTGTCAGTCCCACAATGTCCAATGGATAGATGAACCATAAGAATGACAGATTCTTGATATCTCCTCGGAATGACTGCACGCAGTTGAGTGTGATCCTCGTCCACAAAGTTATACAAGACACGATGATAGATCAAATAGTCATCTGCAAGAGCAGCTGTCCTCGCATAGTGAGCATCCTGGGGATCCATTCGTCGTTCCAGGAAGCGGATAATGTTCCTGAGTTCCTCCTCACGTCGTTGTCCTTCTGGTAGATGACGAAGTCGGCGAAGGTGTTCCTCGCATTCTCCCTCGATGTCAATGGCATTCACAGAGGCTTCAGGATTCCGGCTGAGAATGTCGGCCAACACATTCTCTCTGCCTGGTCGGTAAACAATTTCCAAATCAAACTGTTGGAGAAACAGCGTCCAACGTGTGATCCTGTCGCTTGCCAGTCTTGTTCGTAAAATGAAGGTCAGCACATGGTGGTCGGTCCTCACTATAATCCTCTGGCCTAACATAAGTTTCTGCTAGTACTCAAGCGCGTAAACAATCGCAAGTGCTTCAATCTCAGTGGTGAAATAATGAGATTCGTGCGTTCTCAAACGTCGACTTAAGAAAGCGATGTAATGACGTTTCTTCTCATCGTCCTCCTGCAATAGGATGGCACCTATTCCAATCACAGATGCATCAGTCTCAAGAATAAAATTCCGGGAGTAGTCTGGATATTCTAACTGAATCGAATCAACCAGCATCTGTTTAGCTTTTCTGAAAGCCGTCTCTCACTCGTCGTCCCAAGCCCATCTGTAATTCTTCTACAGCAAACCTTGAAGTGGTGCGACAGTCTCAGAATACCTCTCACAATGAGCAGCAAAGAATTGGAGAATTCCTAAGAATTGTCTCACGTGTTTCACACGGGTTGGTGTCGGAAATGCAGCAACGGTTCTGATCTTCGCCGGATTCGGCCTTATCCATCTCCATTAATTATGTGTCCCACAAATTTGACTTCTCTCTGAAAGAATCGACACTTGTCGAACTTCACTTTGAAATTAGCCTATCGAAGATTCTCAAAAACAAGGCGTAAAGTTGCTAAATGTTCTTCCTCCGTTTCCGAAGCTATGATGATGTCATCCACGTAACATATCACCTTCTATTTTACTTCAGGAGTCAGCTTCGCATCAAGTGCTCTAATTAATGCAGCTCCGGCATTTTTCACTCCAAAGGGTAGTTTTCGAAAGACATAGGTGGTCTGATCGAACAGAAACCCTGTATACTTCTGAGTATGCTCAGATAATCTTATATGGTAGTAGGATTGTACTAAGTCCAATGACGAAAATATTTTCTTTCACTTAAATTTTCTGAGGATGTCCCTAATCTTGGGCGGTCGGTCATGCTCAGGAGCTAAGCGTTCGTTTAAGGCCCTCGCATCGAGACAAAGTCTCAAGCTTCCATCCACCTTAACCACAGGTGTTATAGGATTCAAGAAAGAAGTTGGTGACTTCTTAATTGTACCTGCTGCTTCCATCTCATGGATCTTCTTTGCAGCTTCCTCGCGGTGTTTCTCTGCGATGGGATAAATCTTCTTCTGGAACGGGGAATCATCCAGTAGTATAAGATCGTACTCGTAGTCCAATATCTCACCAGGTGTGGTGTCGAATATATCCTCGTATTCGTTTAATATTGCATCTAGTTTCTCTCGTATGGGTGCTGATAATTGTTCTGCCTCCTCGTCGGCATCTTGTGTCTCCTCAATTTCCTTGCCATTTAAATTCTCAACAACGTTGACTTCGGATTCAAATTCCGGTTCTTCCTCTACTAAATTCATTTGAATGGGTTCGTTCGGCTTAAACTCCACCGTATTACGTCCCATATCAATGATTCCATCGTACTTACGAATGAAGTCTGCACCCAATATGGCATCATGATGCAAGCCTTTCATCACTAGAAATTCGTGCAAGTACACGTGGCTCGAAATTTCTAAAGTGCATAAAATCTGAATTTTGCACGTTACAACACGGTCAGGTATAACTCCTCTGACTCTTACTGCAGAAACTGGCAGCTCTGTCACCTCAGAGTTTGCTTTCAGTCTGGCATGGCAATCGGCGGAAATGACACTTATCATCGCTCCAGTATCGATGAGAATGACTACGTCACATCCATTCAGGGTAGCTACAATCTTCGGTAGACGCGTCAATTCGTAGTTGTGGTTCGTCGTTCGTCTAATAGATCTTCCTGAATCGGCACCCAGAGTAAGATAGTGGCAGTTAATCTGTGCTCAATCGGGTAAGAATCTACTGGTTTTTCGGCGTTTTTTTCTCTCTTGGCGGGAAGTATCGGGCTGGTTTCGCTCCGTTTCTTCCGCCGGAATATTTCGTGTCTCCCGCGAAGTCGGGTTCTGATCTCCCCCTTCTTGGATTTCTTGGAGTTCTCGGAGTTGCTGAAGGTATTCACGACTCTCCCGTGCTCGTCCTCTCCAGTCTCGATCGGTCTGGTATCTGGGGTCCCGATCTCGATTGTATCCTCTGCTGTAGCGGTAATCTCTACGGATAACTCCCTGCTGTGGGTTCCGGTTATTATTCCCTCGGCGGTCGTTATCGTGACGACGGTCGTCGTTCGTCCCTCGATCAAAGCGTCGGTGCCAGTAACTACGACGGTCATCTCTCCGGTCTCTAGCGAACGGAGTGTTATTCCAATCTCTCCGACCACGATTATAGTCATTGCGCTGTTCAAAGCTCTCTTGAGTCTGTGTTTGCTGTGGCGTCAGGCACACTTTGTCCACAGTCGTCAAGTTAACGTGTCGCTCTTCACGCCTGTCAGCCTTCTGTTGACGGTGTGTTGGAAACTGTTCGATATTGGCGTCCAATCGTCGTAAGATTTGATCGCACTGCTGGAATGTAGATGCTCCTGCAGCGATCAATACTCGTTGCACGTCTGCAGGGTATTGCCAGACGATGGTGTTCACAAGGTCTTGCTCTGACAGTGGGGGTTGTAAACAACGAAGTTTCGCAAGCTCGGTTGCGAAGTAGTTCGCATAGCGCGTCGGAGTGTTCGAGCTGTATCGGCGAGTGTACATCTCAGCTCTGATACTTTGCTGGATGTCGCTTGACCTGTACGTTCTCAGCAAGGCTTCTCTGAAGTCTTGGTAGCCTACGAATGAATAACGGAATGCCCTGAACCAAGTGCTGGCTTGCCCCTCAAGCAAACGCTCAATGACTCGGAGTTCTCTCTCCGGAGTAACCATTGTGTCTCTTAAGTAGCTCTCCACATTCGCCACGAATTCTACGGGAGTGATGCCACTTCCAGTGCCTGAGAATCGAACTGGTTGCTCTTCTCGCGAACGGATGATTGTCACGTACCCCTGTGTGTGCGCGGGTCTGAATGAACTCGGCATATAATTATGCGTTGGCGTACTCGTCTATTGACTTTGTCGATTAGGTGCGGGTTGGAAAGGATGCGCGTCAAAATTTAACGCTTGACTCTGCGCTGAACCGGTAAATGGAGACGGTTGCGGTTCCATGGGTGCACTAGGTTGAAAGTGTGCAGGCATTATCCCTGCGGATTGCGATCCTGGTGTTGCCTGAGAGTCTCCCATCTGTGGAGGTAAATATATCTCCCTTGAATGAGTCTCAAGTCGGTCGAGACGTCTCTCGATAACTTCGAGCCCTGGGATAGTCTTAGCTGCGACCTTGTTTCCCAAATCGTTGAGCTGCAACTCAATTCTCTCGACTTTACCTTTGAGGTTGGTGTCGACTTCACGAATAGCTGTCCTAAAGTTGTAACTGAGGTCTAACCTCTCGGTTATCGCGACTTCCTCAAATCTTTTCTGTAGTGAGTCAATTTCTTCCTCGACTTTGGACAAGTTGTCCTGGATCCTACCTACGTCATCCTTGACCTCGGCTACCTTCGCCTCCATAATGGTCTTATGCTCATTAAGGTCACCCCTCAACAGCATTACATCGATCTTATTCTCTTCTCGATGCATGTCTACTGTTTCTTGTAGCCCTGTTACGGTATCGGTTAATTCCGTAATGTTCTTTCGGTTTTTATTCAACTCGTCCCTGACCTCGATCATACCATCGACGATCGTCTTGACGTTATTGTTGACGGCGTTCGCTGCACCTCTCATCAGTATGAGTCCTATGTTCATGGTAGCCATGTCCTTCTTGACGTTGTCCATGAATCCCTCGACGTGAGTTAATCGAGTTCCAAATTCATCTCGAGTATGCTCCAAGTAAGCCCTCATATCAATCTGGACTCTATTAATCGCTGTCTGAATCTGAGCGGTGTGCTCCTCTAATCGGGTCTGCACGTCCTCCCTAGCTCTATTCATTTGATCTGTTAAACTATCAATACGCTGGTTAGCCTCCTGATGGTGTCGTATTACGTCAACCCTAACAGCTGCTAAACCTGCCGTAAGATCATTTCTGGCCTCTATTCTATGAGCGTCCATGTCGGCCCTGACCTGCGTTAGATCAGCCCTAACATTATTAATTGACTGTGTGTTGACCTCAAGATCTTGTCTAACGTTATTAATTTCATTTCTTACTTGGTCCACATGACCACTTACAATATTAATCGATCGGGTGTTAACCTCAAGATCCTGTCTAACTTGGTCCACACGACCACTTACATTGTTAATTGACTGGGTGTTAACTTCTAAATCACCTCGGACATTATTGACAGCTTGGGTATTCTCACCCGTCACCTCGGACTTCACCTAAGTCAGTCCTTACAGTACCTACTTCCTGCCTGACTTCGCCTAAGTCAGCAGTAATCTGCTGGAGATTGGCATTGACACCTGCCATCATCTCCCCAAATACACGACGAATTGTTTCCTCATCCATGACAAGAAATTATTGAGAAAGAGTGGGATCAATCTCTGATGGAACTTACAGCTATGATTAGTTACTTGGTGGTATAAAGCTTGTTTCATTTAAATAAACATCACGAGTACTGCTGGAGTATGCAAACTAAGTGCTTCTACATTTACAAAGACAACGGCGAGCAAAGCACAGTATTACATTTACTCAGGATGAGGCATCATCAAAGAAAATCCTATCCATCGTTTATCTAACACAAAAGCCTCACCCCATGGACTTGTATCAAACATGAATGCCATGCGGTCAATTGATCTGCAGTACGACTTTCTAAGTTCGTCCCAGTCCGGTCAATTTACCATTGATCAACATTAAGATCCTCTTAAATAACATGGAACTGACGGTCACCACGTTAACGTCGGCACATGAGTTGGGCGCCATTTAAAATAATAGTATATGTTATGTGCCCGTCAGAGGAGCTGCCAGGACAGCCAACAACCGCAATGACTTCCCTAACATCTCATCCGCCGGACCTAACTGCCGAGAGGATCAGGTGAATTTCCAAATAGGCCAAAGCGGCACGAGAAACTATCGTCCACGGGGATCGTGGTACATGGTGACGAAAGGTCATAGACTGCCTAATGAAAGGTTCACCTTAAAAGCTAGACTGAGAAAGGAAACATCCAGACTTATGTAAAACATCGTGAAAATTTATTGTAAAATTGACAAGCCCCTATCCTTGTTCGGAGGGTTTATATCGGCTAATCCGCAAGCTAATAAATAATCAAAAATAAAGAGCAGGTCCCTACCTGAGAAGTTACAGTAACCCCTCGCGAAAGATCTGTCTCACATTAATAAAGCAACAACGGCAACACTATGAAAATGGTACGACGAAAAACCCTAGGTCGAGTTACAAGATCAAGCTAATATCGGAATTTACATTTAACAGGGTAGCAAAACAAATCTAAGTTAGGATGATACCATTTCCACATTTACATTTAATATTAATTCATCTAGCTAAGTCCTATCAATTAATTACAAAATTTACGGCGGTGACGTCCGTAATATCAAACAATTACAATCAAAGCTATGTGACAAGCCATAAAAAAACATCTAAGACATTCTTACGAACTAGGTGCTAATCAGCACACAAAAGGGTACCATAGAGGATTCGTACATTTTTACATCAACAAATAAATAAATAAATAAAAGACCACAGTTTTATTCAAAGCCTGCCTACACCTTGGTTTACTGTTTATAAGCCATAGTCATTTAACGTGTGTAATTACGGTGACGACTGCGTAGTGAAGACTACGTCTAACATCGTATGGCCTGCGCTCCACCAGCTACAAACTAAAGGTTCGAGCAAGCTTCAGTCGCTACAAAAAGTGTCAGCTGTCCTCAAGTCATTTCCTCCAGGAAATATCTTCATTAGCACGGCTATGTCAGCAGGTTCCAAATGCAAATGAACAAGGTTAAATAGAAAGGATTCGTTAGTTATATTTTGTTTACCAAAATTATGCGTTTTATTATTAAGATGTCGGTTTAGATTATCGTTGGTTTATGGCGAATAATTGCTGACAAGCCTTGGCACGGAGCGTCTCCCTGAGATCATCTCTGCCAAAAAGCCTCGACTCAAAAGTCGGAATACAATCAACGAGCAATAACAACTCGGACACACAATAACACAAGTTACCAGCGGCGCACAGCTCGCGTTCAATAACTCTGGGACGGGCCTGGACACATCAGTTACCCTCCTTAAATATCTGGTCCACGGGAACAATCCCGGACATGGTACACAAAATACCTTCATACATGAAAAACCTCCTTCAGGGGGCTAGCCTACAACATACTATAAGAAACCTGACATAACTGTACTCGTCGAAACAACGGTACACGCAGAAGGCATTTAACTAACAAATGACAATCTAAAGAACATATGCTCAGACACAGAAGTGGACACTGGGTTCCATGAGCTATCAATGCAATGAAAAACAAATGAATGCTAAAAGCATTCTGTCCTGTGTTAATATCAGTCTGTCTCACTTAGAAGCAAGCGCTCTCAGTCGGGCGCTGGTAAGTATTCAAAAACCTGTTCGTGTCACAGCGGGCTACAAGCTCCCTGTACTGAATGACACAACACATTGACTGGGCTGGCAGTTTAAGCAAGAAAATAACTGTAAAACTGGCCTCATAATAATACCTTTACCATAGGTTATAAACCTCGAAGAATGTGTGAATTAAAAGCACGCTATCAAGCTGAATACAAACATATAACTCTGTCTTTCATAGCAAAGACGTTTAAAAGGTAGCAATGTCACTCATTGCTGGAGCTCTTCGCTCTCAAAGATAAAATACTTCATTTGTTACTTGTATCAAACATCAAATAAATCACGTGTCATTACACTTGACACTAACAAGACAATATTATGGCGCAAATACCACTCTCTGCTGGATCTGCTTAATGATACGTTGGGAACAGGGTTCGATGCTAGGCTACAACGAAACGTCCCTTTTACTAGTAAGGTCCACACTTGACCTGGATGGCTTCTGAGCACATCTCGAATGAAATATAATGCAGTTACAAAACTGGTAATTACAGTCGACTATCCAAATGATACGACTACTCTAATGAAGTCAGGGGCGTAACATTGACTGGCTGCAAAAAGTGCAGTTAAAGAATCATGACCATGGCATCAGTTTGCCATAACAAGATTCTGCTAAGACTTGAAAATCACCCCAGATAGGGTTAAACAAAGTAGCCTCAAAATGACTACAGTCACGTTTAGCAATAGACAAAAATTGGCGTCCTATGACGTCCATCAGGTGTCATCAGGGTTGAACAAAATATCAAACCTAAGGGTGACTCACAATCACTGTAAATAAATGACATCAAATTAAACTAATTACATTCCCTACCTATGAAATGGCTGTCACTAAGTTCGGCTGATTTACAATCTACACTAATCTAACTACACCACCAATGACTAGAACAAAGAAGGGTTGTACAAACTCACGATATGAAGGAGCCCACACTTAGCTCTCTGTCCAACGACAAGGGTTGAACAAAAGCACCTCTGGCTTTCAGGATTGGCATCGTCCTCATCAGAACTTCCATCTTGGCTCTCCCAAAGACCAGGGTTCGGTCTGTCCCTGTAGTTGACATCGTGAGTGTGTTGGACATGCCTAGGAAAGGCATCCTCGATTCCTTCCTTCTCGTTCGACGTTCTTGAAGTTCCATAATCATGCTCGTTCCGTCCGAGACATCTCCCTCATACCATAATGGTACTTAGCCCATTATCTCCGACTCGAACATGGTGTTGTAAATGTCGAACACGTGGTCGGTAATATTAGACATCATGTAGTGCATTATTACTTGTAAATTACGGTATGCTTCGTAGATATCACAGGCTTTAAACATATATCTGGTAACTCAGCCTCTACACTTTGCAGATATCATTAATAAATGGCCATGCACTGATCTGCTGTTTCACACGTGCGCAGACGCTACTTTGGCAATCACGTGGCATCCGTGAAATGGGCGTTGATTTCTTATGGATGAACCCACCGTAGCAATTTATATGCAATGTATTTATAGTATAACACTTGTCTTAAGTAACAATATCACATTTACCTGTATATTTCGCACCAGGCTCTTGGCCTTCTACAAATCACGTGGGTATAAAAATGTGGTGCTACAGAAATGGAGAAATTCACAATACTTGCCAAATAAGTTCACTTTACTATTCGTGCTAATCACTACACTTTATCAACTGTGATTCGCAATACAATGGTGCTCGATGGCACTTGATAAAGATTCCTCGCTAAAAAGCGGACATTTCCCACGTCTAACACGACGGGTATTGTAACACGCCTCAACAGGGCGGATTCTCCAGACGTAGTGCACGGAACTGTGTTCCTCGTGGAAGCAAGTCGTCAAACTAAGTCATTGATCGACTACTTACATTCCTTAAAGTGAGAAAACATTCTCCAAAATGTTCCAATAATGCTGAATGACGAAATGGAATATTCTGAGTCTCGTAGAAAGATAAAAATTGATTAATAAGACCTCAGATAAATAATTAGCAGACTTCACCAAAGTCAAAAGTGCGATTCTCCGCTACTCCAAAGAGAATTGTATAAGCTCTCAGCTTCTCGTAGCTTTCTGGGTGTGTTCAAAGGTAGCACATCCCATCATAAATGTGTTGTCATGAAAAATATCACATGAACCTTAGCTCAGCGGGTTCATTACCTGGAAGAGTCTGTCAAGCCTTTCAATATTGACATTCGACTAGATTTTGAAACGCATAACAATGTACCAGCCAATACGACAGTCTACTGTTTGATTATTCATCTCAAACAAGTCAACTTTTATCCACTGTCCAACCAAGTGACGAGTGTAAAAATACAGGTCAACCCTCGTCAAGCCGCTGTCATGTCTTGATTTAAAGCATCAAGAGAAGTCACATCCATGAATTTTAACTCTGAGGAACAATGTTTCAAGACTTTTGCAACATGGCCAGTGCCTTTCATAAACCCTCAAGCCTTGGCGGCCGCTGGATTCTGCTATTTAAAAACAAGAGATGAAATGAAATGTGCCTTTTGTCCCATCATCATAGACCAATGGCAGGAGGGCGATGAACCCATGCAGGAACATCAGCGCTGGTCACCACCCTGCCCCTACCTGTGCAGAATGGAGGTGGGAAATTACCCTGTCATACAAGCTATCCCTCACTCGTGTCCCTGAGTGATGAAAAAAAAACAAGTTACGATACGTGTGGACTGTATGGTGTCACGGTGCTTCGGCGGACAGCTCACCGTCAAAAACGCCTAGTTTAGAGACATTGGGAAATCATCGGTGGTATGGACGTTACAAACACAAGTGACTATATTGTTGTATGAGTTGGTATCGTCCTTATCCCAAAATGACAAAAGCCTGTAAGACGTGTTATGATAATAAAATGATGTAATTCTAAAATTCTTACTTTTTTCATGTCCTCCTGTCCTACCCTAAACTTTTTTTTTCAAACTAGCATGGCTGGTAAGTCCATGTCATGACCACACCTTAGTCATTGATTGTCAGTCAGTCGTCAGTTGAACTTGGTCCAGGCAAGCGGCAACATGTTGCGCACACTCATTGTGGATTGCCAAGGGTTTAACATTGGTGACAACAAATTTATATTTAAACAAGTGGCCATTATCGATTGTACCATGTTTTGGACATCGCAAGCTACGCATTTGCTATTTAAACCGCCTCATGCTTTGATTTGTTGTGTGAAAAAGACCGCAAACAAACCCAGTGGATTAAAAATCATAGGCAACTAGACTGGAATCAAGGAACCATTTCCTATAAATATTTGGACGTGGTCATGAAAGCACACTTGTCCTCGGCCAATGTAGTATTTGTGAAAGGTAATGAAAAACGTGAATGGTAGCAACCATTTTTGGCGTCTTACTGTCAATGTATCGACCTCATGGAGTTGGGCTGCCCCTCCCTGCAAACGCTGTTGGATACTTGTTCCTGTGGCAACATTACCCATACAGCCCTAGCGCATGCGTGGCATCTCTTTAATTGGTTAACCACCCATGCCTGCTGGGAGTTGTTGAACAAAATTACAACTCAAGGTTTACCTGTGAATGACGCCAGTGAGATTTCTACAAGCGACGTGTAAACATCTACAACAAGTGATACCATGGAGAAAGGCAATGCTACCGACAAAGCCATCGGGAAGTTCTTTGTGTGCAAAAAGAAACTAGACAGTTTTACCAAAGAGGGACTTTTAGCGCTGCCCAAGTCGTTCATTTATTATGTGGCCGCCAACGCGATGAAAGAAATCTGACAACATGTACCAAAATCATGGACTCAAGACCTTGTGTTGAGTGAATTGCAACCCTGTACGGATTACGATCACCATAAGCAAGTGGCCATGGCAAAAATACCCTCTATGCGTCAGTGTGCGACTTGCCAGCTAGTGAAACTGTATCACGGTCATAAATGTCCGTGTAAAGACTTTGTTGAATCATTCCACGGGTGTCATGGCGAGAAAAAGCAACAACAACAAACACAAACATCGTCCACAGAAGAGGAGGAAGACCAAACCTTTTCACCATCGATGGAAAAGGATATGCCAGACCTGTACAGGCAGTGGCGTCATTGGCAAAGTGATTCAATACTTACCTTTCGAAATCCATCTTCCAGGTTATCGTTTTTGTGGCCCTGGAACTCATCTTGAAAAACGTTTACAGCGTGGTGATGTACCCATTAATCTTTTGGATCAAGCATGCAAAGAACATGACCTATCTTATCGCCATAGTCATCCTGGTTTAAGACATGTGGCAGATAAATTGTTATTGAAAAAAGCTAAACAACGTTTCACATCCTGTGATGCCTCAGTGGGTGAAAGAATGGCAGCCCTGATTGTGATGAGTGCTATGAAAGGAAAGTTGATGATGCATGGACATGAACATTAAGGAATTGAGGAGTGAGGAATTGGGATGTGTTTGTATTCTATTTTTTCTTTTGTCAATCCCTATGGTTATGAAATAAAAAACAAAGGTTTACCAGAACACAATGTTTCTTTTTAATAAAAAAATCCTGATGTTGATGGGCTGATTTTTCATTTTCACATTTTCACACATTGTCATTTGCCAATTTGCAATTTACAGTGTTTAAAAAATGCTGTTTCAAGTTTTGCGATTTTGATGATATGGATTTTCCATTTTGTTGATGACACTTTTTAAAAATGTCCGTTTTATGTTTTTGAATTTTTATATTTCACACATGGCCATTTCCAGTTTTTAAAATGTGTGTTTTAAGTTTTGCGTTTTTGGCGATATCGAAGGATGGCTTTTCCATTTTGTTGTTTTGTCATTTTTTCATTTGGTGTATGTCGAAAATTGAGATTTGTCAATGATGTCAATGCGAGTGCTTGACCATGATGATGATGAGGATGCAGTGAGTTTATTTGTGTTTGGAGAAACGTCGAGGTCTACGACTAGTGCAGGTAAGACAGTTTTTACAAAAATAATGTCTATTGACCGCTACATTTTAAAGAAAAAAAAAACTATTGAAAACAAAATGAGTATATAAGTGACAATTTCCCCCTCCCCACTCATTCTACCTCACCGTGTTTGCTCTGGTCATATAGACACACCAGCTTTTACTCTACTCACACAACCATACCTGTCTTTGGGAACAAACACAACCACTTTATTTATCCCCAAAAGCACATTCTCCACATGCACACTCATCCCAAAAGAACTTTTTTTAGTTTTCCATTTACTATTTACATTACAAAAAAAGTTACTAAAAATATATTACTTATTTTATATTTACAAAAACTACAACTTCGTACAGCATTAAAAGAATCAAACTATATACCATTTTCCAATTCCCAACTCGGTTAAATTTAAAATAAAAATAAAAATAAGGTTGCATAGAACTTTTAAAAGAGCAAAGGGTCCAAGTGGGTTGCAACTATTTACAACATCTACTATTTACAATGTCAAAAACCAATATTTACAAAATAATAAAACTACGAGTTACAAAAAGCCATGTCCCTAAACGAACAAACTGAAAAAATCACACCTCTTCCTCCTTGCGGTCATAACCCCAGGGTAGGCTCGTGAGCAAGTCATCAGCCCACACACGTTTGTTATCCATGGAGGCGAGGGTGCGTTTTCTCTGTTCTACAAGATACAAATGATGGTTGCTGGATTGTATCCTGCACTGTGTATGGGACATAGCTTTGCCAGTGCGTAAAACCGCTAACTAATCGTCTACACGTAACGATTTTACCACTGCCCTACCTACACCTTTTGCTCTTTTGGCTTCCTTACAGTCTAGCGTGCGATGAGCATACATTTTCGAAGCCAAACCTACGAATTCCGTCATAATGGAATCACCGCATTCATCTTTTAAAACGCCCATTTCCTTATTGTTTTTTATGGGCAGCTGAAACATGTTGTCAGCACTATACGAAGAGATGTCGAACCAGTCACTATGCTGCCTCATGACGTCATAGGGGTTGCAGTGGCGAATGTGGTAAATGAATGAGTCCGTATCCATATACAAAAGTGATACGTCCTTAAAATGGCGTTTGGCAAACTCATAGTGGAATCGATACTTGACCGATTTAGAAAAGTCTAAAATGACTCTCTTAAGTTAACAGCCCTGGGGCTGGTTTGCAGCAACTCGCCAATCTTCTCTATTCTCCACCGTTCTCTTCAATTCACGAAATGATTTGGTGTTCGTGTCTGTCATTAATTGTGTGATGTATGCAAGTGGTGGTCTTCCTCTAGTGTTTTTCCCTTCTAACATCCCTTCGATGACTCTTGCTGGCAGGCTATTATGTCTGAGAATATGTCCCAACATATTTGCTCTTCTTGTTTTCAGGGTCTTCATAAAGCTTCTACTTTCTCCTGCTCTTCTGAATACCTCTTCATTTGTCATATGTTGTATCCAACTGATCTTAAGCATTCTTCTCCAGCACCAAGCCTCAAAAGCCATCAACTTCCTCTCTTCTGACTTCCCTATTGTCCAGGTCTCACTACCATACAAAGCCACACTCCACACGTATGTCTTCAACAGTCTTTTTTCTTATTTTTAGGTCTATACTTCTGGATGTGAAGAGATTCTTCTTTCTATAAAAGGCGTTCTTTGCCTGAATAATTCTACTCCACATTTCTCGTTTGCTGGTTCCATCGTACGTTATCAAGCTTCCCAGATACTTATATTCCTTCACATGTTGTATTCTATCATTCTCGATATAAATTGCTGGTGCTCTTTTGTTTTATTTTTATTCATCTTCATGTTAAATTCGTTTTTAAGGATGTTATTCATTACATGAAGTATCTGTTGAAGATCATCTTCATTATCTGTTGTTAAAGCAATGTCATCTGCGAATCGGAGCATTTCAATCTTTTCCCCATGTATATTTACTCCAACTTGAATCTCTTCTCTTATCCTATTTATGGCATCTTGGACATACAAATTAAATAAGTAAGGAGATAGCGAGCATCCTTGTCGTACTCCTTTTCTTATTTCAACCTCTTCCTGGTTATTGCCAGATCTTATTATTCCCCTTTCATTCTTATATAAACTATGTATTATTCTTCTATCTCTATAAGAGATTCCCACTTTCTTTAGTAACTTGAACAGTATATTCCAATTCACGTTGTCAAAAGCTTTCTCCAGATCCACGAATGCTAGATTTGTTGGTATTCCTTTTCTATTTCTCTTTTCAATTATTTGTCTTAGAGTTAATATTGCTTCTCTTGTTCCAATGCCCCTTCTGAATCCAAATTTGTCGTCTGTAATATAGTTATCAAGGTTGTTCTCTATTCTCCTAAGTATAATACGTGTAAGAATTTTAGATGCATGTGTTGTCAGGCTTAATGTCCTAAATTGATCGCAATTTTGTGCTCTGGCCTTCTTTGGAATTGGAATTATTATGCACTTAGTAAAGTCAGTTGGTAATATTCCAGTTTCATATATTTTGCATATCATTCCATACATTGCATCTTCAGTTTTCTCTCCGCAGTTATTTAATAGTTCTGCAGGGATTTTATCTACACCTGGTGCTTTTTTGTCTTTTAAATCTTTCAGTGCTCTTTTAAATTCCGATTTTAGTATTTGGTCACCTCTATTCTCTGCATCTATCTGGTCTTCTTCCTCTATTACTTCCTTATTCATAACTTCATCTCCATAGAGGCTCTCTAGATAGTCTTTCCATCTCTTCCCAACCTTTCCCTCTTCATACAGGTATTGTCCATTCTCATCTTTAATACCACATGTCTTCTGTTTCTTCTCACCAAAAAATTGCTTCACATTTCCATATGCTTTTTCTAAGTTATTTGCTTTAAAATCGGTGTCTATTTCATCACATATATCACATACGTATTTTTCTTTGTCTCGCTTGCTTTTCCTAACGATTTCATGTCTCAGTCTTCTATATTGTTGTTTTCCTTCGTCACTTGTGGCGTTTTTGAACCTTCTTCTTTCAGTAATCATTTCTACAACTTCCTCACTTATCCATGCTTTCCTGCTGTTTTTATTTTTATTTTTTAGCAGTTCCTCTGCAGTTCCTAGTATTTCCTCCTTCAGAATTCCCCACTGACTTTCTATTGGTTTCTCGAATATGTCAGTATTTCTTTCAATCATTTCATCTGTTCTTCTTTGGAACTCATCTCTAATATTTGGCATCTTAAGTTTTGTCACCTGTAGATACTCAGTTTTTCTCGTAACGATGTTCATATATTTGAGTTCCGCGTGCATCATGACTATATTATGATCGCTTACGATATCTGCACCTGGATAACTTCTGCAATTTTTAACCTGGTTCTTAAACCTTTCTTTTACCATTATGTAATCCAATTGCGCTCTTCTCGTGTCTCCAGGAGCTTTCCAAGTGTATCGTCTTCTCTTGGGATGGTTGAAGAGTGTATTTGTTATGACTAATTTGTGTCTAGTGCAGAATTCTATCAATCGTTCACCTCTCAAATTTCGGACTCCCAGTCCAAACTGCCCAACAGTTGTTCCCTCTGTTCCTTCCCCTACCGTTGCATCCATGTCCCCCATAATGATTACATTGTCTTCTGCTCTTGTTCCTTCTATCAGGTGATTTAGATCTTCATACATTCTTTCAATTTCCTAGTCATCTTCATTTGTAGTTGGCATATATGTTTGAATAATAACAGTATTGTTTGGCTCCGTATTTATCTTGACTAGAATTATCCTATCACTATGCTGCACATATCCCGCTACTCTGAGTCCCATGGATTTTTCCATAATCACTCCTACCCCATTTCTTCCGAGCGGTCCGTCTTCCGGCCCTGAGTAGATTATTCTGTAGTCATCTGACCAAAAGTCACCCGTGCCAGGCCATCTCATTTCAGAAATACCGAGAATATCTATTTTTAATCTCTTCATTTCTATTTTCAGGTTTTCCAGCTTCCCCACCTTTAATAATGTGTTAACATTCCATGTTCCTATTTTCCTTACGCATTTCTGTTTCATGCGTTTGTTAATAATACCATTATTTCCTTTAGTTGCCCCCGCCCAGAGATCCGAATGGGGAGCTATTTTACCTCCGGAGAATTTAACCAAAGAGCTTTCCATCATGAGCTGCTGATTCTTGGGATATCCAGTCGGATCTTTAATGGAGTGGTTTCCCGTTGCCTTCTCCATTCTATGCCGTTGGCCATCTGTCGGCTCTTCCGCCTTTAAGAGCAGTTTCCCACCCCAAGGGCAAGAGAGTGCCCTTCTTCTACCCGCTCATCCCCCAAGTAAATGGGCTTATCCATGGTCACGCTGGTCCTACTCAATTCAATCGTGGCCAAATCCTCATCGATAATGTTGATCGATTTGAAATTTGGCTTGGCAATGTACCGCCGGGCACCCCACCACCCCTCCCAGACATTCACCGATTTAATGTCGCGGTATTTGCGGACATTCTCCATGGACTTGCCGTAGATGCAGTTGTTCATTAATTTTAAAAAAATAATTTCAAACTGCTGTGTTGCCATTTGTCGGTGCTCTGTGTTGAGTTGCATGTATGGCTTGAGCCATGGTTTTTGAGCAAAAGAAATACCCCTGTGGATTTTCTTCAACACAAAGCCTTGGGCGTCTCCCACAAATCCAACTCCTCGTCGTGGGAGATGGGCAACGTAATTAAGTAGGGGATTGCCTGTAGGGGTGAAGTACAGTGGGGACTTTGTGTGCCTCAAGACCGCTACGGTAGCTGTGAAGGCCCTAAAGGAACCCTGAAGAAATTACGGCTAACGGGGCTCTAGTGAAACAACTTCTGCCTTGTAGTTTGGAGTTGGTTCTTCAAAGGCTAAGGGAAGAAACCCTGACAGAAAATCAGCCTGGTGCCTCAGGCGTAAGGTGGCAGCCCCTCCAAGGCACTCGGAGGCAGTGGGTTAATCACTCGCTCCTCTTAAATAAACTGATTACGGAAACTGAAGCGAAATTACAAAACCGGACGGATAACCTGATGACGACTTTTGGCATGAAGAGGACTACGAAAATCGGTTTCTGGAATGTGAGGACCTTGATGGAGAAATCCAGACTGAAACAAGTGACACGGGAGATGAAGAACTATGGGCTGGATATCCTAGGATTGAGTGAAGTGAGGTGGCCAGGATTTGGTGAAATACAGACAACAGATGGAATTACATTTCTCTATTCTGGGGGCGATGATGAAGAACACAGGGATGGAGTGGGGTTGCTGGTCAACAGAAATGCAATGAGAAACCTTATGGAGTGGAAGCCAATTTCTAGTAGGCACATGTTTGCTAGGTTCAAGACAAAGATCAGGAATGTGATCATCATCCAATGCTATGCGCCCACAGAACAATCGGAGCCAGAGAAGAAGGAAGAATTCTACCAAATGCTGCGAGATGTCACAAGACAAACAAGTAAGAAGGACATTCTCATTGTTATGGGAGACTTCAACGCGAAGGTGGGCTCAAACAATGAGGGGTTGGAGCAGATCATGGGTAAACATGGCCTTGGTGAGATGAATGACAATGGGGAGAAATTTACGGAATATTGCGCCAGTCAGGATTTGGTGATGGGTGGCACGGTATTTGCTCATAGGCGGTGCCACAAGGTCACCTGGGTGTCTCCTGATCAAGTCACAGAAAATCAAATTGATCACATCGCGGTGAGCAGGAGGTTCAGAAGAAGCTTGGAAGATGTTAGGAACAAGAGAGGAGCGGACGTTGGTAGTGACCATCATCTTGTGGTTACCAACTTCCGCATGAAGATCATCGCAGTCCGCCGAAAGTTTAACACTCGGCACAACAAGTTTGATGTCGGCAAGCTTAAGAACCAGCAGAGATTGGACCAATTTAAACTGGAGCTCAGAAATAAATTCCAGGTGTTGGACTCCGAGACAGAGAAGGACGTGGAGACTGTGTGGAGCGAGGTAAAGAATATCTTCGTGGAAACCAGTGAGATGCAGCTCGGGTACAAGAACTACCTGCGGAAAGAATGGATATCCGATCAGACCTGGGACAAGATAAATTTTAGGAAGGAGATTAAGGCCAAGCTCAACACCTGCAAGACTAGGCAGCAGAAGGCTCTCACACAAGCAAAGTATTCAACAGCAAACAGGGAGGTAAAGAGGAGTGTACGGAAGGATCATAGGAGGTGGATTGATGAGCAGGCGGAGAAAGCAGAAGAAGCGGCAAGAAGGGGGGACGTTAAGGAGCTCTATGGCATCACAAAAATACTTTCGAAGAAAGATTTTTATAAAACTAGGCCTGTGAAGAACAAGACGGGCGAGATCCTCACGACGTGTGAACAGCAGCTGACAATATGGAGAGAACACTTTGCGGAGGTTCTTAATAGAGATAGAGGAGAGCGACTAGTTGACCTGTGTCGAAACCATAACTTAATCTCAAAATCTACATGTTTTAAACGAAAACCTCAAAAACTTAAAACATGGAAACACCCTGATTACACTAAGGGAGAATGGCAACTGGACCACGTGTGCATGGATAAACACCACCATAAAGAGATCTATAACGTCAAAGTCCTCCGCGGAATTTACACAGGTTCTGATCGCTACGTAGTCAAAATTAAAATTAAACTCACGCCCCAGAAGAGACAACAAAGGAAAACCCCCAAAACTAAACGAACAATAGATCCTATCCAGTTAATCAACAGTGAACAGTACCAAAAAGCAACTGGAAACATTAAAATAACTGATAAACTCGAAAACTTGGTTCACAACCTACAACGAATAGCAGAAGACCTGGCTCCAATTAAACCGCGGATAAAACATCAATGGTGGAATAATGAATGTGATGAGATGATTGAAAAACGACACCGAGCGAGGTTATTACACCAATCCCAAAAATCTGAATCATCTTTTCAAAATTTAGTTACACAACGAAAAGAAACAACTAAAACTTTAAGAAGAATAAAACGGCAATATCATACTGACACCCTACAAACAATTGAAGAGGAATTCAAAATTTCACAATCGCGGAATTATTACAAAATCTTGAAACAACATCTGAAAAAATATGAAGCACCTACCTTATTGTTAAAAGATGAAAATGGTAAATTGGCCCACAACAACCAGGATAATGCACAAATTATGGCTAAATATTTTAAGACACTCCTAAACTGTGAAGAACCCATAGAATTTCTCCAATTGGATGTTGACACTCCAATAACAACACCACCGGAGAACATTAACCCGCCCACATTAGAAGACGTTTACATAGCACTGAATGAGATGAAGAATTTCAAAGCCCCTGGAGAAGACCAGACTTTTGCTGAGATTTGGAAGTATGCTGGAAATTCGGCAAAAATCGCTCTTCACCAACAACTAGTCAACATCTGGATTACAGGAAAATTCCCTGAACATTGGAGATCAGCTACCATCCATCCACTACATAAAAAAGGGGATAAGACAGACTCTAACAATTACCGAGGGATTTCACTCCTGGATGTTACCTATAATTTTTTTTCTCTAATTCTTCTCAATAGAATTAAAGTACAACTTGAAAATGAATTAGGAGAATATCAAGGAGGTTTCAGGCCCTGGAGAAGTTGCCCAGATCAAATTATGAGCCTAAAATTGATAATGGATTATAATAGAAAAAGGAATAGAGATATGGTGATAACATTTATCGACTTTAAAAAAGCATATGATTGTATTCATAGAAAATCTTTATTAAAAATTCTAAGACTCATGGGATTACACCCCAAATTGACAAATCTCATAAAACTAACTCTTACATGCACCAAATCAAAAGTTAAATTCAGAGGTGAATTATCTGACCCATTTGAGGTCACAACCGGTTTACAACAGGGTGATGGCTTATCACCATTACTATTTAATTGTGTATTGGAAATGGTAATGCGAGAATGGTCTAAGAAATGCCCTCCAAATATAAAAATAGGGAGAAAAATTCAAACAAACTGTCTTGGTTTTGCAGACGACATGGCATTATTGGCGAAAGATTTAGAGGAAGCCAAAACACAGATATCACAGCTTCAGACAATTGCAAATAAAATTGGCCTTAAGATATCATTCGAAAAAACAGAAAACATGCCACAAAAACCAACACCATTAAAGGAAATACAAATTAATGATACAAAAATTAAAATTGTAACACGATTCAAATATCTAGGAGAGCTAATAACAAACAATTTAAATGAGAAAGCGTCAATTCAAATAAGAACCAACAAGTTATCTAGGGCACAAAAATTAACATGGGAAACTTACAAAAAGAAATGCTTATCAATTAATGCAAAAATTAAACATTACAATACAGTCATAAAACCGGAAGCCACATATGCAGCAGAAACATTATTCCATCTAAATGAACATTCTAAAACCGACAGACTACAGAAGATCGAAAGGCGAATTGGAAGAACTTGTATCAATAAAGGATATAAAAAAGATGGGCAATGGCGAATAATACCTAACAATATGGTCTATAACAACCTAGAAACCATTACTGATACCATGCGAAAGAAAAGACTAGGATTCTTTGGGCACATCATGAGAATGCCAGATTCACGTCTTCTAAAACAACTAGTGCAGTACAATCTTGCTTCAAAAAACACAACAACTGGATGCCAATGGTTAAAAGAAATCAGAGAGGACTTAAAAGAAATTGGCCTAACAACAGAAGATGCTGCAAATAAGAAAAGTTTAACCACAGCACTTAAAAATATGACGTTTCATTTTCCACTCACAAAGAAGAAAATTCCTACAAGAATATTTTCCGCCGAAGAACGGGCAAGACGATCAATACGCATGAAGAAGTACTGGGAGGACCGCAAGGCTCGTACAGTTCGTACAAGTCGACGAACTAATGGTTGGGTAAAGTGATCCTTTGTGGTCTCAAAAGAAGAAGAAGAAGAGATAGAGGACCAGAAAGTAAGCAGCGAGGAGAAGATGAAGAGGAAGCAGAAAGTGACCCAAGCATCAGCCTCGACTCCCCAACTCGGGGCGAAATACGGAAAGCGTTGAAGCAGAAGAAATGCGGGAAGGCACCAGGTCTGGATAATATCCCAGTGGAAGTACTGAAAGCAGACCTGGATATTACGATCGATCTGCTGCACCCGCTGTTGGAGAAGATCTGGAAGGAGGAGAAAATACCAACCGACTGGAAGAAGGGGTTGATAGTCAAGTTGCCGAAGAAAGGGGACACCACAAACTGTAACAACTGGAGGGGTATCACCTTGCTGTCCATTCCAAGAAAAGTGCTGACGAGAGTCATCCTGAATCGTATAAAGGACTGCGTAGGAAAAAGGCTTCGGAAGGAACAGGCTGGATTTCGACAACATCGCAGCTGTGTGGATCTCATCAACACCCTCCGAATCATCCTGGAGCAGAGTGTGGAGTGGCGGAATACCCTTTACCTCACATTTGTTGACTTCGAGAAAGCCTTCGACTCCGTAAATCAAAGAATCATGTGGAAGACCCTCGAGGAATATAAAATTCCAACAAAGACCATCAGAATCATGGAAGAGATGTACGAAGGGTATGAGTGCCAGGTTCTTCACGAAGGCAAATTATCAGAAAAGATAAAGGTCAGTTACGGAGTGAGACAGGGGTGTGTCCTTTCCCCCACTCTGTTCCTGTTGGTCCTGGATAGTGTGATGAAGAAGGTAATGGGAGGACGGAAGAGGGGTATTCAATGGGGGTATAAATGACAGGCTTGAAGATCTGTATTTCGCAGACGACATTTATCTTATAGCACAACGGTACCGAGACATAGAATATAAGCTGGGGAGGTTGCAGAGAGAAGCAGAACGTGCAGGACTGATGATCAACACCAACAAGACCAAAGAGATGAGGATAAATTATGACATCACGACTAGTTTGACAGTCAACGGAAAGGAAATTGAGCGAGTTGAGTCCTTCCTCTACCTTGGAAGTATAGTCACAAATGATGGGGGAGCAGAGGAAGATGTTCGAAGCCGTATCAGGAAGGCAAATGGTGTCTTTGGCCAGCTCTACCCCATCTGGAGAAATAGAAACATTTCCAGGAAGACCAAGCTTCGCCTTTTCAATAGCAACGTAAAGTCGATTCTTCTCTACGGCTGTGAAACATGGAAAGTCACAAAACCGATCAACAACCAGCTACAGGTGTTCATTAACAGATGTCTGCGTCGCATCATGAATGTGAGGTGGCCGGACATAATCTCAAATGAAGATCTTCGGACCATCACCAATCAACAACCAATTAGCATCCAGATCAAGGAGAGGAAATGGCGCTGGATTGGTCACACAATAAGGAAGCCGGACGGAGCTATTGAGAGGGCGGCGCTAGACTGGAATCCTCAAAGCGCCAGGAAGCGAGGTCGACCTAAGAAGACATGGAAGAGGACGATCGAAAATGAAATTGCAGAGGTGGACAAGAACTGGAGTCAAGTGAAGAGAATGGCCAGGAACCGTACTGCGTGGAGAAATTTCGCCAAGGCCCTATGCTCCGGAAGGAGCGGCAGGAATTAAGTAAGTAAGTAAGTAAGTAAGTAAGCCTTGGGCGAGGCATTGCACCAACATTTGGATATGTAGCACATACCGATTTTTGTTGTAAAGTGTGCCCATGAGTTTTTCAATTTTCACTTTACTGTCAGGGCTCAAGGCAGAATGGGAAATCGGCATGTTCATCATACAAGGATGAGGGATATTCAATATCCACTTCTAAGACATATCCACGGCCTGTTTCTTGGCTAGCCATGTTTACATCAAATTCGGACACTTGTTTGTCTGTCAGCCAAGCAAACTTCCCATAGGGCAAAGGCTGACTCATGGCGTAACCATACAAATTATTCACGTCATAGTACATTAAGTACGATTCTGGTTTGTCTGGTGAATAATCAGGCATGTAGACATTGTTCGCTTCGGCATGGCGCTGGTTAAGCGACACAAAGCCACCGCGAATGCCCTTTTCAAAAAAAAGAACCATGTCTACATCAGTGAGTAAATCCAATTCCACTTGAGTGTATTTTAAAGCGGCATCAAACGAGAGCCCAGGACTCGTATAATAGTGAGCCGGGTCAAGACCATAAATGTGTTGACACAAGTTACGGAAGTTTTCTAACACATCGGTGAGCAGCAATACATCCAGTTTTAGGTAATGCATAGCATATTTACTTAGCGTCTTCATGTCAAAAACTCGCCAAACTTGACATGCATGTGCATAGTCTTCATCGGAAACGGTACCGCGTGTTAGTTTCGAGTAAAATTTATCTTGTGGTGGGAGTTTTGTTTGCTTTAACCCAGCTGTTGCAGAAATCATACGGGAATATACCTTTCCGAATGCACAATTGAAATTGCTTAGGATCATTAAAATGCATTCTGGTATTTTTAATTCCTCTTCATCCAAGCCATTCACAAGACTGTCTACCGAGGATGCCATAAACTTAAAGGAATCCAAAAATCGAATGCTAAAGTTGCTCAACCGCCATGTCAGGGCTGTAAAACGCTCATGGTTTGGGGGCATAAAGGTAAACGAGCCCTTGTTTACATGAGCCAATTCACGAATCAAAAACTGAATGTCATAATTTGCCAGATTGTGGAAAAAGACACTGATGAAACGAGGAGCTGGAAAGTTCAAATTGCATTTACTATGCGCAGCTCCACGAAACTCTCCCGTAAAGTGCGAGTGATCACGAACGGTGTCTTCAGCACTGATCAGTGGCTTTTCGCAAATATGGCATGTCGTGGCATGCTCATACTTCTGCTGCTGTTGTGGCGTTAGGCTCATGGGTACTGGGTGGGCCAGTAATCCCTGTACATGTTCGGTCAACTTTACAAGTTCATCCAAAAACCATCTGGCACAATCTGGCCCCCTCACGGTATTTGTGAACGGATTGTGTGGGGTCATAGGCACACACCACATTAAATCCTATGGCAAAAGGTTCATGTTTTTTAATGGGTGTGGTTGAGCTCACGGTGGGATCTGGTTCACATCCCGTCATGGGCGTGGTGAGAGCTTCGAAATCTGCATACACCACACAGGGAAGAGTGTCACGCTTATGAATATCCTTAAACTTTAACACAGCCTTGTCCCCTTGTGGCAATATCAGTCTCACCGCTTCCTGAGAAACACAATCTACCCTATGACGTTCTAAAAGCGTAGGGGTTTTAAAAGATTGCATGCAACGATCACAAATATGTTTTGAACGCTTGTCCTTAGACATTTGACTGCTTAGCAATCTACATAAGCTTTTAATCAAGCAATAGTGATTCACCTCTCCCTCAGATAAATATAAAAGATGAATGTGGTGTCGTTTCGGTTCTTTTGTGGCATAAAGAGGACCAACAATCTCATCACCATCAAGGCCATACACCATGAACGAAAAGTCCTGGTTATCTTGTTCAAACCTATGGATCTCGGTTAAGTCCATAGGGAACGATATTCTAGTTAATTTAATGTTTGTTTTAATTCATCAAACATGGCCTTGTACTTTGCTGGTCTGTTAACATGACGATCTTGAGCTGGCTGCAAATACTCAGCCACAGAAAACATTCAACATCAAAATTTTCAGTATTCACCACAGCCTTTTTCGAAGCTATTGCTGGTGGCGTTTTAATATAGCTAGACCCAGTATTCAACGGGTTGAAATGACAAATGTTGATTTGTAGATAATGGATTTTGTCTAACGCTAAACCACTTGGTCCTTGTTGTAGTTTATCAAATTTTGATAGCAAGGCATTGACCACATGGCATTGATACCACTCGTTCAGATTATCGGCTATCAAAAGCTCTTGCATTTTACTGCCATTATAAAATGTTTTTTATGCACACCGTCCTTGTTTTTATATATGAAATCGCACACGAGTTGTGTATTGACCTCTAAAGCCGTATGCAACCTTTGCGCTGTACAAATTTGTTCTTTAAAAATTTCAAAACAAGATTCGACAAAGTCTTTTGGAATCAAACTCTCTCTAACATTCACTATGCGGTGGTGAATTCTTTGGAATACACGGTAAGATAGAGTAAACTTTTATTTCTCTTTGATAGTTCATTCATTTTTCTCAAACACCAACAGTGATCTTCTAATTTCTCCTTGCTGTTTAGGGTTCTTATGTTACTTGTGAGTCTGTTCTAGATATATATCTTCCATGACCCACCTAGCGTCATCTAGCAGCGAATCTCTGAAGTTCCTCAATTCTTCCCTGTACAAGAGGACTTCCTTATCAATCTGGCCACCAGATCTCGTCGCCATCGCCAGCTATCATCTCCGTGATCAAGAGAACTTCGTCTACTTTTTCACCCACCAGGCTGCGCTAGTGTTGCCTGCTATCAACTCTTTGAAGACCAATTCATCAAGAGAAATTAACGTTTTAATGTTGGCTATACTTATATGTATTCCCTTTGTCTCCTACCCCCACTCTTTTCCCTTCCCTGGTCCCTCCGTGCGTCGCTGAGCGTGTTTCACTTGTACGCCGGCAGTCGACTTAGTCAGTTGAAGCTCAACTAGAGCTCGCCTCCTCAACTAAAGAGGCAATCTTTTAATTCCACGCCATGTTGGAACTTTAATCTAAACTGTCAAAGGGAACTTCACCATCGCCATGAAGCAAAGATAAGTACCGACTTCAGGTTTTAACCTCATTCTCATCGTCTTTTAATAGCCACATGCTTTTAATGATCATTTTATAGGCAGTGTGAGATTACTATATTTGGGGCAATAATCATCCTTCGTGGGATTTACTATGTTGGGCTTTTGTTTGTCTAAGCCAATCTTAATAGGAAGCAGCATTTCTTATGCTTATTAAATGAGAGATCTTCTCACAACGTGGGATACCATTGAATTACCCACTGTCTATAAAATACTTAGCTCGTTCCACCGCTGGAATAACTTTTGCCCTATTCTTCAGTCAGGATTGCTCTGGAACCTTCCAGAATCTGCACTCTATCTACCAGTTATACTGTCATGTATTTTACACTCACGTGTGGGAATACCTTTTCTAACTAAGGAATCTTCCTTATGAATTACTGACCAATAGCTAATTTTTCTTCCTCCGTTGGGATTTTCTCTGGCGCATTTAACGATAATCTACAACTTTCTCAAGCAATAGACTCTTGTCTATCTAGTGTAACTAGTTATTTTCCATCATTGCAATAACTTTCTTTGCCATAAACTTTTGTGCTACTACAGTGAACTTTTCATCTATTTCAACAGACTATAGTGAAAAACAGTGTTTGTTCAATATTTCTTCCGCGTCGCGCTCGTCCGATTATTATAAATACGGCCATGAACATTTATCCTCAATCCCATTTGATCTTTCCCAAACCTCTTACTAACAACCATAATAATAAAATTGTTACTTTAGGTCTTTTTCAATGAGGTGTCACTCTAAAGACGTGCCCTCCCTCTTTTGCTTATGTATCATAAATTAATGTCAGTAAAACTTCGTGTCTAGTACACGCTTTAAATTATCTTGTTTCTCCCTTCTAATCAGGGAATACAATTCTTTCAACTCATAAGTGAGTTATTTCTAGGTTTCACGAAAGGGAAACTTGCCCCATTTGTCTCGTGATTCCTACTTCAACATAGGAGGTCTAAACTTCCTTTCGATTTTTCTCTTCAGGTTTCACAATAAGTGACCTGCCCTATTTGTATAATCCAACCAAGTAATTCAGCATTAATATAAGAAGTTATAGAAACTTCTATTTTATTCTTCCTGCTTTTTGTTGTTGTTGTTGTTACTTTCGAAGTTGTTACTTTTTCTAAGATATTTACTTAGAAATTCCTTAAAGTACACACCCTGTACTTGATTTATTGTCCAACTTTAATCACTTTAATCATCCTTAAATTTTTCATTTTATCTTCGCCATTTCAAAATCTTGCGAAGATTTTAAAACATACAAAGGTTTGAAACCAAAAGAATTGTTAATTGCCTGGCGCAAGCTTTAGATGTTTTTTCGGAGGTCTGTAACCCCATTTGTTACAAAGTCTAAATTATATATATTTGTTAAATTCCTTACACTCTTTTGCATTGTTAAATAAATTCAAAGTTTCTTTTTTGACTCATCATTTCTCTAACATAACGGTTAGGCAAGATCCTGTCTTCCTTGACTCTTCCCACTTAATGCAAATAAATCTCTTAATAGGGTTTTTCCCCCTTGTTGCATTTGAGCAAGAACTCTTAGTTGATAACTTGGTAAAGTCTCTCTTAGCTTTAATAGCTAATTCTAACTGGCCAGTAGGGCAAGCATAGCTCGCTACGCCAGCTTCCTGCTTGTGGAGATTCTCTCCAAAACTTATGGTTGGTTTCTCAAAACATAAGTGTTTCTCTTTGCCTAAACTTTTAGTCGGCTCCTTACTGGGTAAAAGCTTAGCCATTTCCAAATGCAACTATTGGTTTACTTACCAAAATTATTCCCAAAGGTATAATTGCTTTATCCCTATCCTTCTTGGAAGCATTTGGTCGCTCTTTAGGAACTCTACAATTTCGAAAACTAGAAATATCGAAACCAATTCAAATTATTGGCATTCTTAAAATTACTTGTTCAAAAACAAATTCCTTTAAACAGATACACAATAAATCTGTTACTCTTTGTCTTGCCAGACCATCACCCTTCCCCATAGTAGGCATATGTATGCTTGAGAGGGAATACGCTAAAGCCACTCTCTTACAAACTGCCCAAGTTCCATTTGCGTTTCCCGTTAGCTTTGCCCAGGTCCCTACTCACTTTCGGTATTGGAGAGCGGATTTGCAGTGGCAGTCGCCTTTTAGTGTATTTAAAGTTAAGCTTATAACATTTGTAGGACTCTCCTCCTATTTCTCCATCCTTTTACTCCAGTCTGAAACCCACATCCTTTTCTGTATCATCTTCCCTTGGTGGTTAGGTTATTCCTAAGCCAATAATCTACCCATGCGGCCAGAGCACACATGTGACTTGAAACAGGACTCGAGCGGCTCCCAAGTTAATGTATCTGTAGCAGTGGCAAAAGACATGATTTTTATAAGAAGAGCAATCTCATTAGAGTTTTCAGCCGTAGACTGCCTGGTAAGCAATAGCCCCAAACACACACGTTGCGGGTTTTCAGCAGTAGCTGTTTTGGACAAGCCTTTTTCCAACACACACTAAAAAAAAGAAATAAAATAAAAAAATCACCATTTCAAATAGCACCTTTCATAAACAAAAATAAATAAATATATAAAATATAAAAACAGTTTTTTTATATATATAACAAAAAATCTTACCTTGCTTTGTAAAAAGCCCTGCGTTTGCCTTTCCCTAGGTTCGAGTGGAATGGGGTTTCTGTCTCCCAACACCAGGTATGCCAATTATCTAAAACAAAAAAAATAACAATACATCAATCAAATGTTAAACCAATAATCATTTAATCATTGATTAGCATAAAATAAAATAAACAGTGTTATTCCAACACTTACCTCAAATATATAATGTATCCAATATAGTAACCAACCGGGGTTGAGCACACGAATGCAATTAATTTTATACACATAAGACACAGCCTATGTTAACACAGTAACGTGTAAAACAGTAATGACTGACTGTGTGCCATAACATGATCAACACTCTAATCCCCCCCCTGCCCTCCTCTCCTCGCCCAGCCCCTCGCCCTGTGTTCCTCTTACCACAGCTGTTAACATCGCTCTTGCCCTGAAATTGGCTATGGCAATGGTAGGGGAAGGAGTTATACTCGCTTAATGCATTATTTCTCTGACGTCGTTGCGATATTGTTCGACCTCCAAGTGACCTCTACGTCACGGTAATTTTCCATTGGCCTGTTGTCTGCTCTGGCCACATTCCTGTAACGCGATAACATATCACATCCTGTCACCCAGCCAGCCAAGCTTCTAGCAGGCCTCTCGAGCAGATATTGTTTTTTCCATTCTGGCTGCTAGTCTCATTCGTCTCATAGCATTATGAATTTTATTTGGTTACTGGCCAAGTTTTTACTAACCTATTTTAAAGATCGTCATGAGGGATTTTCGAAATATTCGCCTTCATTCGTTCGTCATAGGAAAAAAAAAATATTAGCGAAAAGCGACCCCTCGTTTTGCCATACATCTCCCCCGTCGAAATAGCCATTTCCAGTATCCACCATGGCCAATCATAGCCTCATTGTAACATACGTCAAGCGCTACCGGCTCTCTGTTTACAAACACGCTTTTATTAAAAAAAAACAATTAAAATGCATAGTTTTTTTTGTCCTAGAGACTTGACATTTATTTTCATGGTCAAAGAGGTAGGGACCTTTCATTTTTGTCAAACAATTTTTTTTGTCAACATGTTAGTTTCCAAAATAGTAAAAATTCAAAATTTAAGGGTTTTCAAAAAATCTCAAAATATAAAAACGTTTTATTATAAAAAAATAAAGGTCATAGAGACCATTGGTTTGAACTATGGCACAACATTCTATCATGTTTGGTTTTCAAACTATCGCCTACTTTTAAAAACAAAATTTTTCAAAACATTTTTCAAAAATATAACGAGTGGTCTATAGGAAAGAGGACGTCGGCTCGAGTCCAAAGACACCTCATTTGTTAAAATTCGACCATCCGTTCACCAATGATCACCAATGTTCGCTAGAAAGTAGGCTATCATTTTGTTTTTCCTCCTACACCCTTGAAACTTGCTGTCCTCCTAGAGGGCATACCCACCTTTCATTAACGTCAAACAAACGTTTTCCCAAAATTCACCGTTTCCAAAATAGCGCCGATCCAAAAACGAAAATTTTCAATTTAAAAAAAAATACCAACACACATGCTTAGCCAAGAGAACGTCATCCCAACGCCATACAATACCTCGTTCGTTAAAATACGACCACGCGTTCGGGAGATATCGGCAAAGTTTTATATGAAAGTAGGGGGCGATTCAGAACCGGCCAGCCGGCACTACTGCACAGTTTTAGTCCTAGAGACTTGAAATTTATTTTGGGGGTAGAGGGGGTCAGGGCCATTCATTTACGTCAAACAAAATTTTTTGTAAACTCTTTAGTTTCCAAAATACAAAAATTTCAAAATTTAAGTGTTTTCAAAAAATCTCATAAAATAAACAAGGTTTATTATAAAAAATAAAGGTCATAGAGACCATTCGTTTCAACTATGGCACAACGTTCTATCATGTTTGGTTTTCAAACTATCGCCTACTTTAAAAAACAAAAATTTTCAAAAACTTTTTAAAAAATATAACAAGTGGTCCATAGCAAAGCCCCCGTCAGCTCGAGTCCAAAGACACCTCATTCGTAAATCTCCGACCTCGGGTTCGGGAGTTATCGGCTCGCATTGGGAGTAGTGGTGGGGGAGTGGGGCAGAAACCGCCTTACTCCCCTACTCACTAAAAATCTATTCTTTAACTACTTCCGTAATGCATTCGAGTAGTTCGTTTTGTGTGTCAGAGGAAGTGCCTTTATATACCCCATCGGATAATAAATGATCATTCATAAACGGTTCTTCCTCTGCCAAGAAATCCAATAATTCTAAATAATTGCCTTTGTTTAAAGACGTCTCAGATTCATCATGACCTCTGAGAGCTAACTTTTGCCGCGCCAGGAAACAGAGAGTTGAAATTAGTCTTTTCATTATATTCCTATTTCGCTCGACTTTTTAATTGTGTTTCAAAGCTGCAAGACGCATCGCTTCAGAAAGGGCATGGTCAATTCTAGCGGTACCTAAATGATTATATTCAGCTGGTGTGATGTGTGGAATTGAACACTCATGTGTTTTTGCCCTAGAAATAATTTTTTAAAGACTTTCCTCGCCAACCCTCTTTTGCTCCATTCTAAATTGTCTTTAGCAAAAAGCACACAATAAAAACAAAATAATCTATTTCGGGTAGCACTACCACTCAACCATGGTTTCGACTCGTACCATTGTCTCTGAAACCGTCTTACAAACTTTCCTTCGGTTTTCTGAAGTGACAAGCTTGGCGTGGACTTCCGTTCTTTCACCTAGATTTTTTTTCCTCCAAAGAAAATTGAGAAAAAAAATGTTGGATTTTCAATAAGAAAATTCAATGGATCTTGAGATGTATTGAACGCATCCATTGAAACGCTTGTGTCGTGAAGATTAGCGTACTGATGCCTACTATTTGTTTTCAACTACACTATAACACAAAGACACCACACAGTAAGATACAAATAGATTAATAGAAACACACTTCACTGCACTTACATTCCACACGGGCAATGCACAGTTTCGTATCATTCATCATGTAGTCAGGACTGCCAACATGTCGAAAGAGCACATTTAAAAAAATATCATTCTGCAAGTTAAGTTATGTATTTTAAAGTAATACATAATGAGATTTATCTTAAATTCATTTTTTGCGTATGTCTGGGTCCTGTTCAGATTTATGCCCATGTTCAATAATTTTACATGTCAGAAAATTATGCTATCTTGCATTTAATATCGTTGACAACCCTGTAACCCGTATCATTCATTATACTGTGCTGTCTTAGTTCTGCCAAACACCCCTAGATTGCAGCAGTTACTTACAACCAGCGTTGTGGGGTTTCTACCTCCAGGTCCTTGGGCAAGCCTTAACGCACAAGTTTACAAGATACACCCCCCTCTTCACCCCGCCCACAGAGTAGTTGCTACTGCGTCTGCGCGCGTCAGGCTGAGTTGAGGTGAATAGCTATTGGTTGTGAGCAGATACAGCGCTAGGTAGCGCGAGTTCAAATATATAATATTTGAAATATCAATCGAAAAACACCAATAATAGCGGAAGAAAACTAATTAAAGTTTTTTTTTACGGATAGGCTGAGCCTCAGCGCCCTAACGGGCGCCTCGCCTCTGCGGTAGTGGGCCCACATGTAAGAAGATAGCGGGGCACGGTTGACAAAAAAAACCATTGATCTGGACGCGGTAGGCTGTAACCATTGAGAAAACCATTGATCTGGGCGCGTTAGGCTGTAACCATTGTCCAAAAAAAAAAAATGGATTGGACGAAACGAGGGTCAGAATGGTCGGGTGTAGGTGCGGCTTCTGACCGCTGGAGGCTTTCAGGGCACTTTTGACCCAAAACCCATTGGATTGAACGTGTTGAGATTGGCATTCTTTTGTTTTACAAAACCGTCCATATCAGTACCGTATGCATGGGGTGGACAATACTGTTCTAACGCCAAAAATGGCCGAAACAGCTGGAATTTTGACTATATAAGTCGTGTTATACAGTAATTTGGGATAGCGGATGGGTTGTAGACAGCCGAGGAGTGAACTACATCATTCCCAGATCAATTTTGAATCTTTAGAAAAGGTAGCCTACTTAATGCAAATTTAAGAAGTTATTTCTTTTCCCCTGGGTTCATGTCTCCTGCACTGTTACCGTATATGTAAGAAGGCAAAGGAGTCAGGAGCTTGGTCGTCCTATTTTGCAATTTTTAAATCCAAGTTACCTTGCCACATAAAAGTTATGCTGATTATTATAGATATGGTAACCTTAAGTTCTGAAATTTTTATCTATACGCTACTTCATTATTAAGCCAAGGGCATTCCTTCGTGGAAGGTAACTCGAATGACATGGGCTAGGCCTAACCTAAAAATTACAAGCCAGGTGAAATCCTAATGTACGGCAATTGACAAAATTGTTTATTGAGCGATATAACTATGCATTCATCATAACTTTCGTCTCCTAGTGGACGCATCGTTATATTACATTAAATTTATTTCAAAATAATGACTGAAACCATCGCCGTCTGAGAATTGTAGATGGCGATGCTGAAACACGTTTTAAACGACCGCCAATTCACGCCATCTTTGCCGTTTTTATTTAGAGGTATATGTGATGTAGCGATTTACTTCGCTTTGATGCAGCGCTGAATATTCTCGCTTTAAGAAAATAAAAACCGCACCCCATTTCTTTGCCTCGTTTAGAATTATGTGCTGCCCTTCTCGCAGCCGAATTGGTTAATAAACTCACGCTAAATCTCAATTGTCGATTTGTTCATACCTATTTCTGGACTGATTCTGCTATTACGTTATCCTGGATTATGAAAGCTCCTTCCCACTGGCAATCCCTTGTTGCTAATAGAGTGGAAAAAATTCAACAAATTTATAATTCTTCCCAATGAAAACATGTCTCGGGTAAAGAAAATCCAGCGGACATCATCTCTCGTGGATGTCTTCCTCAACAATTAGCTAAGTGTAGTCTATACTGGCATGGTTATTGGTTATTAAAGGAACCTTCCCATTGGCCATCTATCACTTGTTCAACTTTAACGAGCATCCCTGGAACTCGTAAAATTGCTGTAACTACTGTTACTCCTTCGTTACTTGAACGCTATTCCTCATTTCAAAGGCTAATTCATATTGTAGTTTACCTGCTTCGTTGGTTTTTTTTTTTTTTTTTTTCATTAGACAAGCCATTGATTCCTCAAACCATTCTTTCTACGTTTGAGCTACAAACTGCTACCACTAAAGATTTATGGCTTACACAGCGTAAAATTTTCTCCGAGGAAATCAATACTTTGTCTAAAGGCCTTTCCCTAAAAAAAAAAAAACACACACAACAGACTCTTTGCTCTTTGTCCCTTTCTTGATAACAATGGGTTATTAAGAGTAGGTGGTAGGCTATCTCTAGCCGATTGTTCTGAAGATAAGAAGCACCCTCTAATTCTTCCTTCCAAACATCACGTTACTAAACTTATAATTCGCCAGTTCCACTACCAACACCTGCATGTTGGGACTAGAACCTTCTTATGTTTGATTCGTGAGCAATATTGGGCCATTAACGGGATGCACGAAGTTATTTCTGTTGTAGGCAAGTGTATTCCCTGTTTCAAATCTAAACATAAGTTTCCTCAACAGCTCATGGCTGATCTTCTTTCCTTTCGTTCTGCTTCTAGCAGACCTTTTCTACTCACTGGTATCTATTATGCCGGTCGGTTTGTCTATCAAACAATCTCAAAGCTAAACGTAAAATTCTTAGCAAATTGTACATTGCACTCTGTGTGTGTATGATAACTGGTGCTATCCACTTGGAATTAGTCACCAATGCTTCTACCTCCTATTTTCTTTCTGCCCTTTTCTCGATTTGTGGCTAGAAGAGGTATCCCATCAGAGGTTTTTTCTGACAACACCAGAAATTTTCTTGGTGCTTCTGAGCAATGGAAAAAAGCTCTTTGTTCTCTTTCTGCTAACGAAAACTTCTCAAACTATGCTCATTTAATGAATTTTAAATGCCACTTCATTCCCCCTTAAGCTCCACGTCATGGAGGTAGGTGGGAAGCCTGCGTTAATCTAACCAAAACCATGGGAAATTCTATCCTATCTTTTGAAGAGTTCAATTCTCTTGTGATTCTTATTGAGGGTACTGTCAATTCCCGACCTTTATTCCCTTTGTCCAACGACCCTTCTGATTTACTACCTCTCTGTCCTGATCATTTTTTGATAGGTAGTTCTTTTAATGCTCCTCCACCTCTCGTTGATCGTAGACTTGACCTCTCTACCCATCCTTTGTAAAAGAGTTGAAGCTCTTAAAAATCAATTTTGGAAAAGGTGGAGGAGGGGGAAGTGGCAACTCTCTCATCCGAACCTTAAAGAGGGTGATTTGATTCTTTTACGAGACTCCAGTACTCCTGTGGTTTGGCACACCAGTAGAATCATGAAATGTTTCACCGGTCGTGATAATCGAGTACGAGTGGTAAAATTAATTACTCCTTCAGGACACTGTATACGTCCAATTTCTTGTATTGCTCCTCTACCACGCTAGTTTTGCTTCTTTTTTGGGAATATTTTTTTTCTCTCAGTTTTCGTCCTTTCTTTTGTTGTTGCCCCTCTGGCAGTATGTTCGCTTTTGCGGAAGGCTACAAAGCCGGTAATTAATAAATTAATGTTTCTATTTTGCGAGAGATAGTCAAGAATATCAGATGTCATTTATTTTTTCATAACCTCTAAATTACCACGTACTGATAACTTTCTCATATTTTTGTTTTTCCATTCTAAGTTAAAAATTATATTTATTTACTTACATATTATTTGTATAAGCATGCTCGATTTTAAGACACTTTTTCTAGCACTGTTATAAAAATCTTTCAATTATTTCACATCGAACAGTCCTTTCTAAACTGACAGCCATCACTTCGCTCTCATTGGTCGACCATCCAGCCTTGACCAATCACAGCAAGTTTCCGGCACAAGACGTCACAGAATATTCTGGAACACCAGCTGTATTACTATTTAAGCGGCCAACTCCGGCTGCTAATTTGTGAATACATCGGAATACTTCGAATCCATTGAACACTTCGGACGTCAGTCTCCGTTCACCATGGCAAACTTGCCATAACGGCGATACTTCGTCCTGGCCTTCGTCCAGCCATTCTTCTAGTAACATGAGTTACAGTGATTACTTCTAGATTCCCTTCGGACATTAGTTCCTATACTCTGGGATTTCTGCAAACATGTTAAAATTCAACTAAGAATTTCCGCATAAAGAAGCTTTGCTCCAGTTTTTCTTCATGTCTTATAGACAAAGTGTATTCTAAGCTTCTACCAATGGAACTGCTACATCTATAAGATGAGTTCAACTGCGTAATCACTGCAAGTGATTAAATCTATTAAAGTGCTTTCGAAGTGTTACAGTGCATTTCATTTCTAACTACATCAGCATGTTATTAATTATACATGCATCTTTTCCAAATTATGTGTGACAAAGTGCTAGCTATGGTTTGCTTAACCTCCAAATTACTTCAAGAACTCAGATTAGTAACATTTGTTGTTCTTCATATAATATTTAAAACTAGATTACCACGTTTTTCATCTGGACTTTATAAGAAGTCGATCACACTTTTTTCATAAGCATTCATGCTTACAGTGAATCTGCAATACTACTTTGAGTTTAGGCATGTAACTGGTCTCTTTTCTATTTGTATTTAAAATACAGGTGTTTACATGGCATTGCTTTCGTATGAATCTCAGAACTGAGACTGACATATCGGCTTGATTTTGCCATGTTTTGTTTGAAGCTCATGCCTTCTTTCATGATTTTCTTCTCTTTAACGTAGCGGCAGGATTGGGACCCTGTTCGTCATAGCTCTTTTAAGGTTATGTTTTTCTGTCCATGCATTATTAAGTATTCTGATACTTCTAATGCAACTTTCTTTTCTATCTTGCTTCCTAAAGTAAGTTACCTTCCTTTAGGGTGAGTTCATTTCTCTTCCAAACAGCTTGGGTTGAGGCCCCAAGGGTTTGACAAAAGAGAATTCAGTTTCCGTAACTCTCACTCGACTCCGCCATAGCCGGTCCCAAGCCCGTGTTGAGAAAGGAGGAGGGAAGGAGCTACAACCTGGAGGGAGGAAAGAATTCTCGTCCCAGGGAATAACAAGAGTATTGACCACCGAAATACCCTGAAGTAGCTCCAGGGCAGCCTGTTGCCCAAGGTGGCAGCCCCATCATGAGGCTCGGGGGCTGTAGGCTAATAACCTGCACCCCTTAAATTTACTTATTACTGAAACTGAAAAAAGAGCAAACCGGACGGATCTCATGATGACGACTTTCAGCATGAAGAGGAAAACGAGAATTGGTTTATGGAATGTGAGAACAATGTGCGAGGCAGGAAAGCTGGCACAGGTGGAAAGAGAGATGGATCGGTACAGACTGGATATCTAGGGGTGAGCGAAACAAGGTGGGAAGGATTTTGAGAGATTAACACAGCTGATGGGCACACACTTCTCTATTCGGGTACAGATGAGGGCACAGGACACCGTGAAGGAGTCGGATTTCCACTAACCAGAAGATTTAGGAGCAGTCTAATGGAATGGAAGCCGATATCAGAGCGGATCATAACCGCCATGTTTGGATGTGCTGCGAGAAATGTTCATGTGGTCCAGTGTTATGCACCAACTGAACAGGCGGACCAAGAGCACAAATACCAGTTCTATGGACAACTGAACAATGTCCTTTCATCCATCAAACGTAAAGATGTCAAGATATTAATGGGAGACCTCAATGCAAAGGTGGGGGAGGGCAACAAGGGGGCAGGAGAATGTCCTTGGTGCGTATGGAGTCGGGACCCGTAATGACAATGGAGAGAGATTAGTTGATCTTTGCCAGTACCATGGTATGGTAATAGGAGACACAGTATTCCCTCATAAGACATGTCACAAAGTGACATGGGTCTCCCCAGACAGTCGAACAAAGAACCAGATTGACCACCTTGTTATCAGCAGAATGTGGAGGCGCTCACTATTGGATGTAGGAAACAGAAGGGGAGCGGATGTGGGCAGTGACCATCACCTAGTGACAGCAGAGGTGATGAAAAGATAGCAACGGTCAAGCAAAAGAATTCAAGAGTACATAGACGATTCCATCACAGGCAGCTGACGAATCCAGACACAAAGAAGACGTTTAATCTTGAACTAAAATCACTTTGAATGCCTACAAGAAGAGGAAGTAAAGCAGAGGGATGTAGAGTCAAGATGGAGACTTTCCAAAAACACCATTGTAGACACGTGCAAAAATGTTCCTGGTTTCGAGAAGAGGGAAGAAAAACCGTGGATGTCAACAGAAACATGGAATAAAGTGGGAAGGAGGAGAGAAGTGAAGACCCGTCCACTGCAGTGCAAACCTGAAGAGAAGGCAAGACTCATAGAGCAATACAACACTCGAAACCGAGAGGTGAAGAGGAGCGCGAGGAATGACAAGCGTAAGATGATATAAGATATGGCAAGAAAAGCAGAAGAGGCAGTGGTTAAAGGAGACACCAAAGCGTTGCATTAAATAACTAAACAACTATCGAATAAGAAATTTAACTTGAGGAAACCCATCAAGGATGCTACAGGAAATATACTGACGAACACCCAAGACCAATTGATTTGTTGGAGGGAGTTCTTTGCACAGACTCTCAACAGAGAGATACCACCAGCCACTGAAACAGTTGAGGAACATGATGCACCCCAGCTGAATATTAATACAAGCCATATCACCAAGGCTGAGATAGTCAGAGCAAAACACCTGGCATAGATAACATCCCAGCAGACGTACTGAACCGTTTTTCTTTTCCACGTGAAGTCTTCCCCTTTTTCTTTCCTTCGGGGTGTCGATTATCGGAATTGTTCTCTTTTCTTCCGGGTTATTACTGGCCAGGGTAACCGAGCATATCAGTGGACATTTCTATAATTGCTGATCAAGGTTCGTTATAGTGATTTCTTACTATGCCGAATCGTGATCAGTGACACCTCTTTCATTTTATTTTCTCTTTTCCGTCACCTATAACAACCCTTTGTTACCCTCTCGAGCAGTCTTCTGTTTTTTTTCTATCCTAGTAGGACCTTTTTGTTTGTGCTCCCGCTCTCGTATTCGAGATGCCTGTCTATTTCGGTTTCTCCCCTTTTTATGGTTATTTAGATAAAGGTGCGCGTAGAGACGTGTATTTAGTTTGTTTTCGTACTATTTCGTGATGTCGGATAAGCTGAATCCATCAAGGTGAGTCACGGCTTAATATTCCTTGCGTGAGAGTGTGGATATGTGGCTTGTGTATTCTAGGGCATGTAGCCTTTTCTAGTATGTCCATTGTGTGCCTGTATCGTTCCTTTATCTTTTATCTCGTTATCGTCGTTCCTTTTATGTTGGTTTTGGTTCGGTTTGCTGGATGGTACGTACATCAAAGTAAGACCAGCACCTTACCTTTTATCTTTATCGGTCTACCTTATCTTAGGATTGCGTTTTCATACGCAAGTCCATGAGATGGACTTACCTTTTTACGGAACTTATCTTGATGGATATCTTTGTAATGTGTAACATTAACTTCCCTTTATAAATTTCATTTCGGTTTCGGGAGTGAAATAAGGTTGTCTGCTCTCACCAATCTTATTTTTGGTGGTACTGGACTATGTCATGAGAAGGACTACAGAAGAAAAAGCTCGAAGCATTCAATGGGGACTAACACAGCGACTAGAAGCTCTGGACTTTGCTGAGATGACATATGCATTTTGTCGCAGGCATATAGAGACATGCAAGAGAAAGTTAACATACTGAAGGAAGAAGCAGACAAAATTGGATTGAAAATAAACATCAACAAGACCAAAGAAATGCGTATCAATTCTAAGAACGCCAAGCCTATCATGATGAATGAGATTGAAGGTGTCCAATATTTCTGCTATCTTGGGAGTATGGTATCAACAACTGGAGGCACAGAAGAGGACATCGCAAATCGGAATAGGAAGGCAAAGGCAGCGTTTTCCCAGCTGCGACCAGTGTGGAGATCCAAAGAGATTTCGCCGAGGACCAAATTGAGATTGCTGGATACCAATGTAAAGTCTGTTCTCTTCTATGGATGTGAGCCAAGGAAGGTAACAACAAAGCTAAAACTGTCCATACAGACGACCGTAAACCGATTCCTGCGGACCGTCCTGGGCATACGCTGGCCAGATGTAATTTCCAACTTGGACCTGTGGCAGAGAATGGGACATAGTCAATGTGAAACCCAGATCAAAAGAAGAAAATGGAGATGTTAGTTAGTTATTGTTGTTTTAAGGGCGGAACCACGAGGTCATCTGTCCCTGAAAATGGAGATGGATAGGCCACATCCTAAGAAGGAGCCCAACACAAATCCCGAGGCAAGCTTTGGATTGGAACACACAAGGCAGCCGGAAAAGAGGGAGACCAAAGGAAACCTGGAGAAGAACTGTGGAAGAAGAACTTTCCACCATTGGGAGGTCCTGGAACAGGGTGAAAAAGACTTCTGTCAACAGAGTTCGCTGGAAAGCTCTTGTGGAAGCCCTTTGCTCCTTGGAGGAGCTTAAAATGGCATAAGTAAAAATAAGTAACTCTCACTCGGGAACTTTTTTGCTTTCCAGTTGATTGGACCAGGTGTCCATGAATTTTGTTGTTTCTTCAGTATTTTGGGCTAAGCCCCCAAATACTATCTGTACTAGTCATTTTGCTGGTTGTTATGTTAACCTCAATCAGGTTCTCGTTCATTCTTTGCAAAGCAATGAACAAGTCTTTACCATATGTGTAAAGAGTGTTGTTACAGTTGCATATTCTATTTTCTGCATGTTATAGTCCTTACAATAAATATTTATCTGTTAAAGCAACTTGTTCTCTCTTTCTTGCCATTTGCTTTAAATGAATTTCAACCTTGTCTTTAACGCTCACTTAATTTCGTTGTTGTTATTGTTGATTTAAGGGGCGGAACTACGAGGTCATCTGTCCCTCTTAACACAGATTAAAGAATACAAATTTTGAATTGAATTTAAAATTTTGAGGTGGACATCTAAATTTTAAAAAGGTCCAACAAATTAATAAAACAAAAACAAACAAAAAATTAAATAAAAATAAAAATTATAAAAATAAACAAAAATTACGGAAAAACAAAAAAACATTATCATTCAAAAACGAACAAGTCGTTGAGTCAATGTTCACTGGAAAATTTAGATTGCTGGCCCTGACCCACTCTCACTTATAAAGCGGATAACGCGATCAGCAGCCACCGCGTCATCGGCTAATATAAGTTTGAGTGTCGTCTGCAAACCATGGTTTCTTCGTAAGTCTGCAAGATCCACTCACTCGGTGAAAATGTGGGCCACGGTGAAAATGGCTCCACAGGTACAAAGTGGGGGGTCTTCCCTTCTCATTAGGTACGAGTGGGTGGATCTTGTATGACCTATCCTTAGCCTACACAAAATGACTGACTCTCTCCGGGCCCGGAAGGAGCTCCGCCAAACGCGAGTAGTTCCCTTGATCGCTCTCAGTTGACTGGGCAGTGGGTCAGCTAGCCACTGACTCGCCCAAAAAGCCAGAACTTGTAGGCGTAACTGAGAGCGAATATCTCTAGCGGGTACCTCCATTGGTCGAGGTGGTAGTGATATCGCCTCTTTTGGAGCTTGATCAGCTAACTCATTTCCCGCAATTCCCATGTGGCTTGGAAGCCACAGAAAGGTGATTCGAGTGTCAGCTTGGCACAGCCCGGCTAGTAGGTCGTGGATTCGCTGCACTAGGGGGTGTTGCAGGAAACATGTAGCAATTGACTGCAACGAACTCAAAGAGTCAGTACACACGAGAAAGTGGATTCGTGCATCCTGTAGTGCAAACTGCAGAGCTTCATAGATGGCAACGAGCTCCGCAGTAAACACACTACAGGCCTCAGGCAAAGAGATCTTGGTATTTGCACCATCAATAACGTAAGCACAACCCACCTTCTCGTCTACCTTCGAACCATCCGTGTAGTGAATGCCAGCGTCCGGAAATTGGTGAACTATGCTGTGGAACTGCCTCCGGTAAACGGAGGCATCCGTGTTTACCTTAGGACCTCGGTGAAGATCTAACCGAATTTCCGGACGCGGAACTTGCCACGGAGGCACCTCGCTAGATGTCCGGATCATACAGGGACCTACAGCCACTCCTATTTCAGTACACGAGCTATCAAGTCTAATACCAACTGGCCGAGTGGCACGAGGCCGGTTGGCGTACCCCTGGTGGTTTTGGGTACCGAAGAGAGCTTGATAGGTCGGGTGTTGCGGCATTTGACGCACATTGGCAGCATATGTTGGCGTCTATAATTTAAAGGTGGAACACCCAATTCGGCTGGTTATCGGGCTGGTCCGGAAGGCACCGGTAGCCAGCCTAACGCCACTATGGTGGATACTCTCCAGCATTTTCAAGGTTGCCGGCCTTGCTGAACCGTATGCCGCAGAACCATAGTCTAGCCGGGACAGGACGAGGGCTTGGTAGAACCGTAGCAGCACCGCACGGTCAGCCCCCCACGTAGTGCCACAAAGAAACTTGAGCATGTTCAGTTTCCTGAGACACGTCATTTTCAATTGCCGTATATGGTGCTGCCACGTTAATTTGCTATCAAAATGGAGCCCCAGGAAGCGGTAAGTGTCAACTAACGGGCAGCACCCCTGAGATGTAGTTCAGGGTGTAAATGTAGCCTCCGGAGCCGACAAAAATGCACGAAGGAGGTTTTCGCTGCTGAAAAACGAAAACCCCGGTCGTGAGCCCACTTGTCGACCCGGTTGATAGCTAGCTGCAATTGCCGTTCTACGACTGCCATACTTCCAGAGCTGTAATGCAGAGCTAAATCGTCTACATACAGCGATGGAACTACAGCGGACCCGGCGGCGGAAACAATGCCATTTATGGCAATCGCGAACAAGGTGACACTCGGCACTGAACCCTGAGGAACTCCATTTTCCTGAGTATAGTATTGCGATAATGTCCTACCGACCCCTACACGGAAGAGCCGGACGGACATGAAATTCGCAATGAAAGTCGGTAGGTTACCACGGAGTCTCCACTTGTGAAGGGTGGAAAGGATCCCGTAGCGCCATGTGGTGTCGTAGGCTTTCTCGAGGTCAAAGAAGACCGTGACTAGGTGCTGCTTTCGGAAAAATGTCCCCTGTATGGCGCTCTCAAGTCGCACCAGATGGTGAGTGGTGGACCTATGAGAGCGAAATCCACCCTGGTACTCAGACAGGAGACCTTTCTCCTCCAAGAACCACACCAGTCGACGGTTCACCATCTTTTCGAGCAGCTTATATAGGCCATTTGTCAAACAAATGGGCCTATAGCTGCTTACAAACTTGGGATCCTTTCCAGCCTTAGGAATCGGTATCACGATCCCCTCTCGCCATTGAGATGGAAACTCCCCTTCAATCCATATACGATTGAAGAGGATCAACAGTTTTTTAATACTGGATTCGCACAGATGTTTTAACATTTGATTATGTATGTTATTCGGTCCAGGAGCCGTATCCCTGCACAATGCAAGCCCACTGAGCAGTTCCCATTCAGAGAATGGTACATTATAGGACTCCGAAGCAGCAGTGGCAAAGGACAAGGGGGCGTCTCTGCCTCCCGCTTCAGAGTCAGAAATGTAGGATCGTAACTCCCGGAGCAGGATACATAGGAGAAGTGCGAGCCAATGCTGTTGGCAATGGCGAGATGGTCCGTGATGATGACTCCATTGATGGACACTCCGGGTATCGACAGTGATGTCGGGAGTCCGGAGATCCGACGAAGCTTAGTCCACACTTGAGATGAAGGAGAATGCGCCGTCATAGACGACACATACTTTTCCCACGTCGTTTTCTTACTCTCCCGAATCAGATATCGGGCTCGAGCACGCATCCTTCTGAAGGTGATAAGGTTGGCCATAGTGTTTTGCCTCCGATAGCATTTGAAAGCACGTCGACGATCTTTAATGGCTGCTGCAATCTCGGCTGTCCACCAAGGGACAAGCTTCCGGCGTGAGTTGCCGGATGAGGAAGGTATTGTTTCCTCAGCAGCAGCCAAAATACAATTCGTTATGTGAATGGTATGATCGTCGACACTCTCAAAGGTATCTTCGGCAAACACCGCACGTGCCGTGAAAGTTGGCCAATCAGCCCGACGGAGAAGCCAACGACTTGGTAACTCGATGGCTCTCTGGTTCGGAAGAGTAACGATAATTGGAAAATGGTCACTATTACAAAGGTCATCGTGTACACCCCACTGTAGCAGGGGAACCAACGCACGACTGCACAAGGTAATATCGATACTTGAATAAGTACCGTGTGCAATAGAGAAGTGCGTAGGTTCCCCTGTGTTCAACAGACACAGGTCCAGCCGCCTGATCAGCCTCTCAAAATCTCTCCCTTTACCGCTAGTGGTAGCGGAGCCCCAGATGGTGTTGTGGGCATTAACATCTCCCAGAAGGAAAAAAGGAGGGGGGAGCTGAGAGACTAGATCCACCAGCTGGTCGTAATCCGACTGAGAATCAGGCGGGATGTACACGTTACATACTGTTGCCATTACTGGCAACGAAGTACGAACTGCCTCTAGCTGAGTACGCAACGGCACCTCTTCACTAAAGAGGCTAGAGTGGACGAGAGTGCAGACGCCACCAGCGGCCACAGCTCCGTCCACCCGGTCTTTAGAGAAGAGTTTGAAGTGACGCATTGTTGTCTCATGTCCAGGACGAAACCTGGATTCCTGAAGACAGACAATGGTTGCCGAAAAAGAAGATATTAATTGTCGTAACACAGCGAGATGAACAGGATAGCTATTACAGTTCCATTGTAATAGTGCCATGGCGTGGACTTAAGTAGAAGTGGGTCTTCTACTTATGCTTGACCGTTTGCCACCCTTCCCCATCTCTAGTTGGAGATGATGGGGCAGGAGAGCACACCTCAATCTCCACATCTCCTTCCGAAGACGAAGAAAATGGAGCGGGCGCTCTCTTGGGTTGCGCGCGGTCGTCGTCGGACCTCACGAGTCTCGCTCTTGGGGAAGAGCGAGAGCGGTGTCGAGGGACTTTCTCCCGGTCCGAAGACTGGGTGTCTGTCCCCGACACGCCCCGAAGAGATTTATTTCTGGATCGACGCCGACGTGTGTTTGGGGAAGTAGATGGTCCCTTCCCCACAGACGCCGGGTCCTTATAAAACAAGGTCGCCCCTGCTGGCACCGCTCCACCGGTAGTGGAGGGAGCGGGATGGCCAGCAGATACGTGAGCAGCCCTGCCTTTAGGAGAGGAAGAGAAACGGCGCTGAACCGTTCCCCTCTCCTCCGCCGATCTATTTTCTTTTCTATAGGGGAGTTCCTCCATACGGACGGGCTTGGCTTCAGCAGGCTTCGCTCCCTTGGTGGTCGTGGGAGCGGAAAGGCCAGCAGAGACAGTAACCACCCCGTCATCAGGAGAGCGAGAGAGACGGCGACGAACCGTCTCCCTCTTCTCCCCTATATTTTTCGTATTTGGTGGGCTGGAAGAAGGACCAGCCCTGGTCGGCAAAGTCTTCTTTCCCCCTTTAGCTGGGGAAGACTTGTTCGCCGACCGTTTCGGAGAAGAAGAGGACTTCTTCCCCGAATTCTCCGGTTTAGGTGTTAAAACCGGCGCCTTCTTAACCGTGGCCGATGAAGGTTTTGGGACCTCCTTCGGGCTGACATTGCTCGCTGGTACAGCGAGGGGAGATTTCAAACTCGTACTAAAAGAGGACATCGAGGGTACTGCACTGGAAACTTTAACGGCACGGGGTGATTGAGGGCGTCGCTGCAGCTGCAAACGATACCCGAAATTCGGGGGCATTCATATCACGGTACCTCTTGCGAGCGTCGTGATATGAAAGCCTGTCAAGGGTCCTGATTTCCTGGATCTTGGCTTCCATAAGGAATTCAGGGCACTGTTTTGACCGTGGAGAGTGACTTCCTTGGCAGTTGGGACATATCGGGGGAGGCGTACACATCTCGTCACCCTCATGTGTCCCCTTACCACACTCTCTACATACGGCCTTCGCAATACACCTGGCGGAAACATGCCCGAATCTCTGGCACTGGTAGCAGCGCATAGGTGGAGGGATGTACGGTCGCACATCGCAGTGGTACGATGTGACCTTCACCTGCTTAGGTACAACATCACCCTCAAAATGGAGAATAAAAGCGCCGGTATCGACGCTCCTTTCCCCAATCTTTCGGGTGATGCGCCTAATCTTTGTGACGCCTCTCTTCCCCAGATCCCGCAACAGTTCAGCATCGCTATTCAAAATGAGGTCACGATGGAAAATAACTCCACGGACCTCATTCAGCGTTTCGTGCTTTGTGATCTTAACGGGGATTTCGCAGAATTGCGTGCATTCCAACAACGCTTCGGTTTGCTGCCGGCTAACGGCATGCAGCAAGAGCTGCCCGTTCCGGAGCTTGGAAATCCCGTTAAGATCACCAAATTTCCCCTCGATTTCCTCAGCGAAAATGATCGATTTTACGAGCTTGAAATCATCCCCGTCTGTCCTGGTAGCTACCAGGTAGCGAGGTGATTTATCTGTCGCAAATCGTTTGTTAAAGGCTTCATCCCAAGGCGTATTCACCTTGGGATTAGCTCGACACTCCAGAGACGGCTTTTTAAGGGTGCCACCCTGTACAGGTGTCCGTGATCGCTTTGATGGCATCCCGGACGAAATCCTCCCCGAATACTGCCCACTCCGAACGGGGGCTATCACTGTGGGCGCCACCCAGCCAAGGCAATACCTACCTGGCATAGCAGATATTGCCCGGGGTCCCAGTGCCTCGAACAGGCACTTCCCCCTCGGCATGCACAGGATTTATGCAGCTCCAGTATTCGGCCATGCAGGGACCTTCGTTGTAAGGCGGATACTACTGTAGGGTACATGGCGCACCCACCTGACGGGATGGGGCATACCGTCTAGGCTTTCTGGCCAAGCTGGTGGCCCTTCCCCTAACAGCATGCATGTTTATTTCTATTGGTCAAACCATAGCTGGGACCAGAAAACCAAAATTGACCTTTATAAGTCGCCTTTTACGACAGGCAGGGGATACCGTGGATGAATTCTGCCCTCCCCATCCACAGGGGGTATGAACAAATCAAAAACTGGCAAGTTATTCGCCATGTCGGTCCTATTAGTCGTCTCCTACGACAGGCAGGGCATACCGTGGGTGTATTCTAACTCGCACCCACACGGGGGTCACTTAATTTCAACTCTAACCATCTGTTGGGGTTCACTCTGTAACGGAAAGCCTTTAATTGGCTGATCCTTTGGTACTATACCAGGTGCAAAGAGCGCACACTTCCTCTTTCATACGCTATGGCACCGTATTCACAACTGCACTGACAAGAATTCAGAAAACGACTAATAAGACAGGCCAGAAATGAGCTGCATTAACAAGTGAGGAGGTGACACGCAGAGACGAACGTGTCCAAAATTCTTAAAAAATTAGATACAATGTGGAACTGGCCGTAGAGGATGAGCAGAATGTAAATACATCATGCCATTTGAGCAAATTCGATACAAGCCTGTGAAAATGCGTGATTCAGAGAAAACACGAACATGTCACCATATACATTTTCTGCAAAGAAGAACTAGTTCATATGGCCAGTAAGATGTGCTGATTCAAGTCATTCCTTGCAAGACCAGACGTTCCCGCATAGAGCAGTTGTTTGCGGGGCTCCTGTTTGTCCCCCGAATGCTGATTACCAGGCTCAGTGCATTCTTCAACCACGAAGGCTCGCTGCAAGACGCTGTCTACAACGAAATTCAAGCGAAGTGTGCAAGGAAGTAGCAAACAATATGTCGGTAGGCTAATTAGGGTATAGGTTACCGTGTCCCAGCTCGGGTAATAACTACTGTGTAAGGCATTACATACACGCGCTGAGATCACGGTTTAACATGACAAGCCTCTGGCTGGGCAGACGGTACGTTCAGGAGCCAGCAAGCTACTGCAGCGAAGTGGGAGGGGCGTGTTCTGCCACAACCGAGCCCACCCGAACAATGCTGAAGATCTGCGCAGGATTCTGTGGCAAGCTCTTCTTGCGCGTATTCTAGCATTAGTTTCGTGCTTCTGTGCTCCCGTTTAATAATATTACATTTTACTACATCCAATCAGTAGCTGAAGTGCCCCTCAGCCACCCAATTCCAGAAAGATGTTGACAGTTTACTGAAATCTATTTTCGGAGAAGAATGGCGAAATATGGAGGAATTATGTTGGTATACATCCCTCACTGAGCAACACAGACGAAGAGGAAATTTCATGTGATTGTTCAGAAGATGATAGTGGTTTATATGTTTGAGTGTAACAGTCACCTCAAGAACCCGTCTAATAGTAACACCATTGTTACATCATGTTATCAGTCATGATGATTTGATATCATTTAAATGATGATGAAGAAACAGAATACCAGAACTTTTGACTAATGACAAGAAGAGCAAAACTAATGTTACAAATAAGTAATTTTGATATCGCATGGCAAGCATAAATCAATGAAATGTGATTATGAATGAACAAGATACTCCAATCATTCAAAGCCAAACAGTTCATTCAAAAGGGAACAAGTCCATAATTAAATGTACTTTTTAAACAAATATCTTCATTGTAGATTTATTTATGGACATGAACTGCCAATTTTGGGCGAAAATAAAGTTGTTTGCATTTCAATATATTATTTTCGTTCAAATGTATGGCAGAGATAGGATCTTTTGTTGATTGTGAAAAACTTTGGAGACCATGTTCGCTTTTGCGTACTACCTCCTTAAGTAAACTTGAGTGGTAAATCCCTTTCAACACTGTTGGCTGGAGAATTCCTTTCATCTTATCGAACTATAATAACCTCCAGTGCAGGGAGACCTACAAGTTTTCCACCACGCCATTTAAAACATCTCAAATACAATGCTATTTTTTTAAACGGAATTTTCCCCTTTTTTAGACATGAAAATCCGTTATAAGTGGGATTTAGAAGCGATATAATAGGGTAAAATTATGCAGAATTATATACGAACCGTACAGAGTCCTTACAAAAAGAGCCTAATAAATAACAGGGTTTTACAGTATTTCGCAAATATTTCTTTTGAAACAGTATTATTTTGCAATTTTGAGACATTAAATTATTTTGGGATCTTAATTTGAGATATTTTCCAAATTCAGAGGTCAGACAGAAATGAGAGGTTTCTGTCGAGTTTCGGATGATTTCGCGAAAAGTCAGGGTCCCTAATAATACAGAAAAATCATTCACATAAAACAAAACAAAAAACTCTTGATGCCAAAATATACGTAGAAGCGATGTATACCACTCCAGGAATCCTCAGTATACATTTCCATGAGGTCGGGAATGGGAAAAATATAGCTTTATCACAATCTGTGCTGCTTGCATGAAACTTGCTTGTGAACGTAGTGGCACGAGTTCTAAACGAGTTAACCAGACCTCAGCAAATTTTCGTTACCTTCTAACTATCGAAACATAAAAATTAGCTACTTTTCATTACTTTTGTTGCCGGTAGACATCCTGGAAGTGTTTTATAGCACACTGAACATGGCAGAAATAAATTAGATAATTTTTGACCACAGCAATAATAATGCTGAAGATGGAGTAGTTTTCTAAAAGACTTGGCTCGTGATCTTGCTGACGAATACTTGTGTTGGTGCTCAGTGCTCTTCCTTACCAGCAGTCCTCAAAAGGGATATTTTAAATCTGTGCATGAACATTGCAAAGCAAGAAACGAAGACAGTAGCTGGTCCAAACACCAAGAGGAAGAGGTGTTACAATGTGGCAGTTCAAGAAACAGGGCCACCAAATACACTTGTGGATCTCGCAAGAAATACATGTCTTGAACATGCCAAGGATAGCTGTTCAGATTGTATTTAGTGCATTGCCCACAGAGCGGAGTGATTTGAATCTGTTCAGGCTATAGGCATATTTGTTAAGATTGTATATTCCTCACTGCGGCAGAGTACGGAATTTCGCTGGTTCTGGTTGAACATGGCCGTATAGCTATTTAATGTGGAATGATAAATTTAGTAATTACAGAACCGGAAGTATATATATTGAACCCTTATTGATTTGCCGATCAATAAGTAAGGAAAGGAAGGAAGATTGTAGTTTTACATGACCGTGAATCTTGTGATTATGAGCCACGGGACCTCCTTTTTACGTGGAATCCGAACCACAGGACATGGCATTTCACATCGAAAATCTCACATGCATTGACCCGGAATCGAACCCGGACCGCCTTGGTGAGAGGCATACAGCTAGACCGCTGAGCCACCACGCCCCTCGATCAATAAGTCTTCATGATTTTTATTATTATTATTACTTATATCCAGGCAGTGCCTGTTGAAGTGGACAACGGAAGGCAGGTAGCTCACCTCTGTCTGAACGAACATTCTATTGTGCTCTTGGGAGCAGAGTTCATGCCAAGCGGAGGGGAGATCTCTAGTTGAGATAAGCGACTCGGCATAATTAATTTGTGAGACTGTTAAATGCCAGCTACGTGGCTGACCAGACTGTAATATTTTGTGTTATTTTTTTTTGTGCGATGCATATGTGCATGTGAATTAAGCAAATGCTTAGATAGGGCCAGTTCGACGTGGAAAAATCGCCCAGGACTCTTGACTGAAAATCAGTAGCTCATAGCGATTTTAGCAGGGTAGAGTTTTAATTCTGAACATTTCTTTTTAAGAAGCCACGCCAAGATATCTACAGCAAGGTCGATTGGTGGGATGATGTGCTACGCCTCTACCAGAATGTCGACGATGACGGAGTAATTTTCCCGTGGGAAATGCTCTGGGATGGAGGTTGATTTTCTGCAAGCTGGACGGTGATGTACAAACCATTGAAGTATTCAATATGTAGCTAGATTAGACGCGGGAACGTGTAAATAATTGTATTCATGGTTTTCTTGTGTATTTTAGATTTCGTGCGCCGACACTCTTTTCTTTTAAATGTACGTTGGCACGTGGCCAAAATTTTGTGTGATTGTATATTTTTTCTTATGAGTCATTATTAGTATGCGCGGCGCGTGCATTTGGATTTTATTCATGCGAATGCTGAGTTCGTCATGGTCGATAAATAGTGCTGTATTCAAATTCATTATTAGTAGGAGAAGGGGATAAAAGTTGTTAGATGTTTTAATAATGTTATTGGTTTTACGTCCCTTTTAACTACACTGGCTTTTAGAGACGCCGGGGTGCCGGAATTTTGCCCCGAAGGGGATCTTTAACGTGCCAGTAAATAGATGTTTTACGAACAGCTTTCTATTCATACTACGGTTGCCGAGCGCAACACGTTAAGACGTCACTGTCACCTTAGTTCTATATTTTATTTTTGAGTTTTTTTATATCCCTTTTCAGGTTCTTCAGTCACGGACTAGACTGGGAACGCAAGTCGGTGGAAATATTTGTCTTTTATTTCAGGTTTCTGTCAAACCCATACGTGTGATTCTGGTGTGTGTATCGTGTCAAGGTGTGGGTATTTGATTCTTCGTGATGAGGGGTAGAATGTATCTACTGCCCTCAAATTTTGATGGTATTTTATGGAAAGGCAGAGCGCTCTTGGAGGCTACTGTACCTTGTCCTGTGCTGATTCTTGGATTTCCTTGGGAAATGCTAAGATATTTTTATTTGACACACACACGTATATCATGTGCTATTGGGAGCACGCTTCTTCGAGACTCGAGCCATTGCTACGGCAGGTCGAGGTATGTTTACACGTGGGTTGACAGATGTGCAGATTCCACCTTGCGCCCGTCTATGTCTGGTGATTCATCGTTTAGGCAGTCCAGCTGACCCCTGTAAGCTATCTGTAGCAAACCTGTTCTTGCAATGATCTTTGGATCACAATATTAAATTGGGGGTTCACCATGTCCGTTACGAATTACCGCATATCGTATGAAATGAAATATTTGTTTTATGATGTAAATGTTGGCTTTGAGCCTAGTGATTTTGTAACGGTTTTGCTAGCCCACACGTTGAGCGACATTTGTAACGTTTTCTTTACGTTGGGTGACAATTGTAACGTTTTCACTTTGCTCCACGTGGAGCGTACAAGTGTAATGTTAATTAATGCCCCATGTTGGTAGCAACAAGTGTAACGGTTTGGCTGCCCCTAACTGTTGGGTGATAAATGTAATTGTTTACCTTTGCCTAAGCTATGTTGTTTTAATGGGCGCCAAGACCTCAATGCAATGCTGAAATCTAAATTTGTATTTAACAACGTCTAGCTCTGGTAGAACACCTTCAAGAATCTATTCACTCAGATCGTGGTATGATTTGATCATTAACCCAACAAACAATTGTATCAGGAGAAGGAATTGGTCTATATCTAATGCTACCTATTGAAAGCAAAGATTGCATTGTAAAAGAAATGAATTTATTATATAAAACAAGTATAGCAAAATTAATAATAATAATAAGTTTAAAATTTAAATTGGAGCGTTGCGATTTTAATATTACCGATAGAAAATTACGTGAAAACGGAGTCTGATAAATTATTGATTTTACTCTTATTCCCAAGCTATGAAGTTATTGAAATATGAAATATAAAACAAAGCGAAATGAGAGATTGCGTATTTCTGCGTCATTCGCGCTTACCACTGGAAATGGCCGAAGCCTTTCCCTCGTACTGGATGATGCTGTGAGCTTCCCACAGTCTCCTGGACGTCGACATCTTTGTCGATATTTGATGAGATTCTGGTAGATTAGATAATTCTATGGTCCGTACATCGTACAACCACACTGGTTAAGTTTTACAAAAGTTAGTCCTCCACTCCACGGAACATCGGAGCGACTCCCGCGTACAACCGTACTCGTTAAGTTCTATACAGATAGTTCCCGTTCCACGGCGCGCTGAACGATATATCCACACGTCGCATCCCCACTCTTCATCCGACTTCTAGCTTACGTGGTCTCCACTGATTGGCTGCACCCCACGCGCTATATTCCCCTCCTCTGGCTCATTACACTCGGCGGTAGGGTGAAGTCGTATTCCGTTCCATACATCCGCCTTTTCGTTAAGCTGCAACGCAGGATTGCGTCATGCTTCCCGACAAGATTAATCCTGTATATGAATTTCCAGTGACTCATGTCTCTCGATATACCCTAACTGACGAAAACTCCGTAAAATTCCGCAATCATATAATTTTCTATGATATTGTCGTTCGTAATAATTTGCTTGATAGCGTTTTCTAAGACATAGAAAACCTATCTGAATGCTAATAATTTTTATAAAATGCTCCGAAAATACCTTAATAATAATTATAATAAATTAATAATAATAATAAATTAACATGAAATATTCTCTAGGCTGAACAATTTGCCGCGTAAATAAATATAGAATGGCTTCCTACTGACTTATGCCAGTTGCATAAAAACCCCTCGAAAAACACGTTACAATTTCTGTGACTCATTTCATTTGTTTATATTGTTAGATTGTTGTGACACCGTTGGGTGTATTTCGTATTTTCATGTAAAAATGGCAAGCGGCCATGTGTGGTTTTTTTTTCTTGATTGGTCACGTTACTTGTGTTGATTTAAAAAGTCCTAATTTTAGGCGTTAGTGTGGATTGCTACGGCAATTCTTTGATTCCAATTTCACGCGGAAATTATTTTGTCTTATTCAGTGTAGGAAGTGTCGGATTTAGTTTAATTAGTGTATAGTTGGTTCCTCGTGTCTGTCTAGCTCTAAGGCAATGCAGATTCGTCCCCTGAAAGTTTACTGGATGGTAACGAATCTCGCATTAATTTGTACACATCGTACCGCATGCAGAGAAGCCGCACACGCAAATGTCATTGCAGTAATTTGGGACATTTGGTCCAGATGTTTACGATCTCTCCTGAGATCAGGCCTAGGTTGGCATTTTTATTAATTCAAGAGGGTGTCATTTGGGAGTCCTTGTGTTTTTGCTGTAAATAGTGTAAATTTGTTGATCCGTTTATTAAATTCATACGTTTTAATCCTGGTATTCACTTTTTCCTGCATGTTATATGTTACCCTGCATGTTATAAGAAGCGCTTAACAACAACTTTACGAAATGGACTGTTACACCCCCCAAAATTGAGTCTCATATGCTTCTTTGCAAGGGTTCAATATGATGGTATCACATTCAGTAAGTCACAAGTGTGTATTGTTAGTTTTTTATATCAATATACCGGCAATAGATCGAATTAATAATTATCTTTTCAAAATGGCTCGGAACGGAATGGTGCCTAACAGACGTCCTGCGGCACAGAATTCTGCGAAACTACCTCATGGTTAAGGAAAACCTTACTAGAAGGAAAAAAATAAACAAATTCCCCAAATACAGTAGAACCTCGTTAACACGTTCATTAGTACGTTTAATCGCATATCACGTCATATTTTTCTAATCGCATATCACGTCATATTTTTCAAGTGCCGAATCTTATCTGATGAAAATAACGTAAAAGTACCTCATTTATCACGTTGCATATTTTGCCGCGTATCACTTAGTACGATCGCATTTTCGTCAGCCCTGAAAGCATTATTTGTTCACCCCTAGAGGAATGTGAGCCCAGCCGCTCTGAGATAACATTCCTTGCCAAAGGGCGGGTGAGGGTTGCGACACAACATATATAGTTGTCTCACATTCCTGGTTAACTGGCGGCGACTCACGCAAGGAAGTAGCACGCGCCGACAATAAGCATTCTTCGCTACTGACCAATAGCTGACGGTCGTTGTGCAATAGAATGCCTCCTATCACTCCGCGTGGACTCTTAAAGTCCGCCCTGGCGCGGCTAGTTTCTCTCTCCCACAGGTATCTGTGTCCAATGTTTCACATCTGCAAATAGTTCTGTCCAGTGTTCCTGCTTGCTCTCAGTGGCTACGACAGTGCAACTTCGCTTGTGAAGATCGTAAATGAGGCGTGCAGATGGTGAGAACGCAGATCGTGTAGACCTTATCGAGCTCATTCGCATTTCGGACTAGATGGAGAACTAACTACGGAACGACTACACTCTTCGAGTAGAGGTTGAAGACAAAATTTTAGTAAAACAAAAGGGGACGTGAGTAGCGCATGAAATGATAGAATGAGGGATGATGGGGCTGTAATAAAATATACTGAACCCTTAATATAATTATCATGATATTAGTGTTAATATTTTTACTCACTGTAGAGATGTAAGATGACATTATTTGAAGGCACTGCTGGAAAATTATGTCGAAATAAGTGTCTACCTGGGGCAAGCAAGGCGCGCCTCACATCCTGCGAGAACAATGAAGGAAGGGTGGTACTGGAATGCAGCCAGAACAGAAGAAATAGCCTGGACGCCGTTAGAATTGAGTTCAATAACAGAGTTTGGCGCGAAGACCATATGAATCACCTTGAAAATATCTTTGTAAGCGAGGGAGAAGGTAAAGGGGGCCAGTAAACTATAGAAAAAATATACTGTCGTCAACGCCTACTTGGGAGGAGTCTTGGAATAAAGCGCGAAGTTGTGAATTAAACCCACGAATGAGGGGGGCACGCTCTTTTGAAAGCAAACTGTCATCTGGATTTATGGAGGGAACTCGATTTTGATTAATTCACCGATCAAAATCAGGCCCGCACGCAAGAGGAGTACGGTTCGCACCAAGGCGAGTTCAATGATACAAGTTGTGTGCGACATCTGCTTAAAAAGATAAATATTTTATCTAGTCCCACCCCCACTTTCGGGCAGATAATGTTTAAATACGGAGTGAAGAGTTCACTCGAGGCTCATTTTGATAGCTCATTCTGATTGTCCACTTTGAAGGCGCAAGCTACGCACATTTGGTCTACGAAATCTACGTTAATTCGAAGATGTTTCCATGTCTGTGGACTTAGCGAATTTTCGAGTCAACGACTTAAGACTTTGAACTTAAACATTGCTGAGAGGAGATTTGTATTCTAATTCGTCTCGTGTGTATATTATTTGAAGTGTTTGCGTGTGAAGATTTATTGAGATAGCACCCTGCTATAAAGTTAGGGCCAGTCGACGTTTTAATATTGCTCATAGGACTTGTAGATGGATCTAGCAATCTAGAAGGAATAATAGTGTGAGGAATTAATTTTAAACTGATAAAACATTTCATTCAAGCAGCGTCAACGATGGAAACCGTGGTACCCACATCTGAAGGAAGGAAGTCTATGCTAAAATCAACTACGATGACGATGGTTCCTTGCTAAGCGTTATGGAGGGGTCATGACGAGATGCATTAGTTCTGAAGGAAGCCATTAGGATGAGTACCAAATGATCTATTTCATTATGTAGCCTAGCTTTGGATATCGGGAATCCATGTATATAGTTTTGTAGTATTTTCTTGTTGTGTGTGTTTTGTTTTAACCGGCTACTATTTTAATTGTGGAACTCATCGTGGTTATTCTGTTGTATTTTATGTAAGATTTGTGCGGGACACTAGGTTAAATTGTACTCACGTGTACAGTGTGTGCATGTTGGCAGATACAGCACAGGAATGAACTGGATAGTTGATGACAAATGAAGCTTTGATTAGTTAACATAACTATAGCATTGGGGGGAAAATATGGAATTTTATTTGTGAAGGTTTCGGATGCGATATTGCTTTTTTTTTAGCAGGAAGTCGTATGCTTCTGAGGTAATTATTTTGAATTTTTGGAGCACATATTTTAATTATTGTGTTGTTGGAACACATTTCTGTGAGGTATTGTCTGCGATCTGAAGCATTTTATGAAGGAGAAGTGTTGAACCATGGAAGGTCTCTTATTATACTGCGCGGGGTGTGACAAGGGTCACCTACCTGTCGGATGCAAGTCTTCAAAATCATGGCACTCATGGGAGTTGCTACTGATAATTATTCTAGTCCTAAATTGAGGGGTGCAATTTTTGGGGACGAATCTGCGATTTATGTGTTTTATTTTCAGTTGGTGTTTATGCTGAATTTCTACGGTTCTCAAAGCTGGTGGCTTGAGACATTATGACCTGCCTGGTATTGCGACACATTGACAAGGGCTACTCGAGTCCGTACAGCGAGCTCAGATCACAGATAACTGAGGAAATTAGAGGCCGTGTTGTGTGTTCATATACGATAACGATCAGTATTGAAGCCTGTATAATCGGAAGCAACTTAGATGCGCAACATTGGCAGTTCTTCATATCAAAAATTCAGGGACTACTATACATTGCGATACGGCCGCGTATGAAATTCCCCTCAAACAAAATGGCGGCTTCCGTGACATCATCAACGACGTCACGAAATACTCCTCTGGCAAGCCTACGGGAAAAGCCTGGGGAAACAAAAACCGTCAATTTTTTATGTATCGAAATCTATAATTGAGCTATCTAGTTCAATTAAAGATTCCAATACATTAAAAAAATTCGCAAATTCACGTAATAGGAGTTTTTTGGGTGGGAAAACACAAAAACCGTCAATTTTTTATGTATCGAAATCTATAATTGAGCTAAGTAGTTGAAATAAAGATTCCGATACATAAAAAAATCGCAAATTCACGTAATAGGAGTTTTTTGGGTGGGAAAACACAAAAACAGTCATTTTTTATGTATCGAAATCTATAATTGAGCTAAATAGTTCAAATAAAGATTCCGATACATATAAAAAATCGCAAATTCACGCAATAGTTCTTTGGATGGGAAAAAACACAAAAACCGTCAATTTTTTTATGTATCGAAATCTATAATTGAGCTATATAGTTCAATTAAAGATTCAGTTACATAAAAAAAAATCGCAAATTCACGTCATATATATCCGGGAAAGGCCTGGGTAATAGGTTTCTTTTGGGGCGAGGAAACACAAAAACCGTCAATTTTTTAATGTATCGAAATCTATAATTGAGTTGTATAGTTCAATTAAAGATTCCGATACATAAACAAAATTCGCAAATTCACGTAATAGGAGTTCTTTGGATGGGAAAACACAAAAACCGTCATTTTTTTAATGTATCGAAATCTATAATTGAGCTATATTTCAATTAAAGATTCAGATACATAAAAAAATCGCAAATTCACGTCATATACAGTATATCCGGGAAAGGCCTGGGTAATACGGGATTTTTGGGCGGGGAAACACAAAAACCGTCAATTTTTTTTAATGTATCGAAATCTATAAATGAGCTATATCGTTCAATTAAAGATTCCGATACATAAGAAAATCGCGAATTCACGTCATATATATCCGGGAAAGGCCTGGGTAATAGTTTTTTTGATGGGCAAACACAAAAACCGTCAAATCGACCAATGAATAGAAATCTATAATTGAGCTATATAGTGAACCCATGTGCCATAGGGTCCAAGGAGGTCGAATCCATGTATTTGGGGAAGAAATGAAAGAAACGTACAGTTTCTAATGTAACATAGAGAAAGATCAAGCCAGGATTCTAGCATAACATTGTGCAAGCAGCAAGAGCCAGGTGTTCGAGAGATGAGATCATCCCTCTTGACATTCAGAAGGAGCTGGTCATGAGTATTAATAACCGAGTGGAAAATTTCTACTGTTAGACAAGGAAGCCTGACTCGGAAATCGAGCTGAGCTGGCTGGAAAACGACAACACCGCCTATGCGCCAGAAGAGGAATAATTAAATTTAACCCGTTTACGAGTATAAAAATAAGTAAACAATTACAGTATGGTGAATCATTTCGAATTAGAGATTTTTGTGTAAAGAAAAACCCTTTAATAATTGCACAGGAGAAAACTGCAAACGCAAGTAGACGTCATAGGGGATTTACCAAGGCCTGTGGAGAGGGGAGAATGCAAATGAACAGCAACACCCACACAGTTGAGGACGAGAAATTAATTAATATCTCCGAATTGCACGATCGATTCTTATGCGCAATAAGATTATTTAACATTGAGAAGATGAGATTTCGGAAGGTATAATTTTTATAATTGTGCAACCATTATTTTAGAAGTTGGTCACGGAAAGGGCTAGAGTCTTATCTTTTTGTAGCGAAAGAGTATAAAGCTCCTGGCATCTCCAAGCCAAACATGCAGATTATTCTGACAACCCGTGAGGGGGTGTTACTACGCATCAGTATAAGCAGTTCCAAATAGCCCGAGGGGGCGTTGCTACGCATCAGTATTCAGACAGCCGTGTGGGTCGTTACTCTGCTTCACACCGAAGACAGTTTACCAGTACTCCTTGAGGGGAGAAACGCTGTATTACTCCGCAGAATTAATATCTAAAAAGCCACAGGCGTCGCAGTATCAACAACTTGCGTGCCTCCATAAGGAGTTGTAAAGAAGAAATATCAAAGTATCGCCGTGTTGAAAAATTAGGAAAATCCTAGTTACAGGATTTAGGTCCGACAGTACACAAGTTTACAGTGAAAGGTTCGTAAAATATAGTCAGAGCAGGCTGCGAACGTTGGACTTAAGGCGATAGGTCTTTAAATAAACGACCGAAAATATCATAACGTACGGAAGTACCGTAACAGAAAGATAAACAGTTATCTAATTTAAAGAACCCAAATAGGAAAAAAACAGAGTAAGGTTCGCAACGTATTTCATAAAAGTAGGAATGCGAGAACCGAATAAATAAAGAAGAACGGAGACTATAGACATTATCTCCAGAAAGCAGACGAACCATTCTAAAGCACTAGACTCGAGAAGTACTAGCTGCTATAAAATAAATCCATCGATAGGTTATCGAGGGGACCTCGATCCGAACAGACTTTCATTAGGATCGATAAACTAGATCTAAAGGAGAAGCCGTTCAAGCTAGAGAAATAGCCGGTCATCCAGAATAGGATTCGAAGAATTAGGATTCCAGGGAAAAGTAGATGATTCGAGACTTTCGTATTCTGCAGGATAGGAAGCCGACATTGAATAAATTTCACCCTTGGAAACGGGAGATTAAGAGGTCACGTGTGATAGGCTAGGAAAATACGGCCTCGTGATCAAAAGTTGTGAAGTGTAAATCTATCAAGATTGTGTGTTAAAATAATATTTTTTAGTGTTTATTGTGTGTTCTAAATGGATACACCAGTGTATTAAAAATGTTGTCAATGTTAAGTGTATTGAATATGTGTCAAGAAGTGTTTATACATGAGATGAATTTCTACAATATGGAGTAAGTTAACAAGTGGGCCAAAATGAAACACCGCACAAGGATAAAGGTCAGGAGACGACCTTAAAAACATGTGAGTAATGAATTTCATTATATTTTGGTGTCGGGAAATGATTGTGTACGAATCCACCGGAGTTTTTGAGTAAAAGGGATGTGTTTAAATAAATAAATACTGAATAAAGAAAACGCGGTCTGAACAATAATAGAAATTTGAGAAACTATAAATAATTATGTAAAGAATAAATCTAGTAGAGGAAATATATGAATAAAATGTCAGTGTATTTGACGAATGTCATAAGAGCAAGCGAAATATCAATAATTATCATGAAAGATATTTAAATAAAAGTAAATTTGAGTTATATGAAAGAAATAGCTTTTGAGCTTTTTGTAAAGAATGAAGATATGAAATGAATAATAATAATAACCAAGTAAGGAAATATTAAATAAAGATAAAATCAATTGATGTGAATATAAGAGCGTTAGAGCCTTAATAAAAAGTATAGACATGATGTTCAAATGCATGTTCTTAAAAAGAGAGAAAGTTATTGTCAAAGGAAAAGAATAATATAAAAATTGAGATGTGTATCAATTGTTAATATGATATTATCAGTTCTTTGGATGACGCTAGGCTTAAAATAAAGTATAGCGCAAATAGAGCGCAATTAAAATAAAATGTCACGCTAGGAACGCGTAAAAGTTAATGTACTTGGTAAATTACTTATGAGAGGTAGTTGATTGTAGCGAATTGAGAATTGGTATAAGTCCTCTATTTGTGACGTAGTATCACGAGGCCATAGTGTATTTTGTATTGAAAGGGAGCAAATGTATGGTATTGAGCGTAGGTCTTAAGCTATAGGCTGACCCTAAATCGCATTTTGTATAGTCCTCTATAAGGGAATGGTTCCCGAGGCATGTGAAGAGATTCGAACTCAGAATCTTCTTATTGTGAAAGCCCCTTTATTATTCGTCGTAGAATGTGTAATTACTCTTTCCCAATCAATGAGGACCTTTCATAATTAATAAATGCCAAGATTACGAATGTGGTTCATGAGCCCAGTAATATTGTTGATTTTAAACGAGGAGTAGAATGCCAGGTCTCCCCAAAGAATTGAGAATGAACGAAAAGCTGTTTGTAAAAGCATTAAAGAGAGTTCTAGCTTAGACTAAACGGGAGGGTTCCCGCATAGTCATAAATAACTCTCAAGTTTCACGGTCAGACCCTCGGAGTAGGAGGGGTGTCTGGAGGCCGTCTTGTAAGGAGTAATGAATACACCAGGAGTGTTTAAAGTTGTTAACGACCCGGGCGTTGAACCGAGGTCCTTGTAGATTGATATTTCCGCTTGCCTGTTCAGATCGTAGTTTTTTTTAAAGTGATAATGGTCTTATAAGACGTATGAAATAAATAACAATCCCTATTGTAATGTTGTATGGAAGTAGGATTCCATGAGTTAATTGAAGGCAACTAGGTTCCGGGAGTGACCATAGTTTTTTGACTGTGTCAAGTATCTTCATACTCTGGAGTACACAAGTAATTTCCTGATTACCTTAATGTATTTGTAAAACTAGAGAGAGATGATAACAACTGAAAACCGGTGAAATGCCCAAATATTGAGTTAGATAATTAACATGTAATTTTAAATGTAATTATACATTTGTTTGATGATTAAGAAAATATAAAAAGGTAGTATTTGAGGTGTACAAAGAATGACACCAGTATTATAGAAAGCATTGAGCCAAAAGAGCTCGGAGTTATATGAAACTTACAGTTGATGCTTTATGGAAGTAAAAATAATTAGGAATTGTTGGTTTATATGGAAACCATATGTTTTAATACAATATTTGTTTTATTCTTATGTTATTCCTTGTTCATTTGGAACAAGTAGATGATTATGGTCAGTAATTTAATCGTTTAATTGTTTGTAGCGCCATAATTTTGATTAATTAAATGTGTTAAAATAGGAGTTGATTTTGTTGTTATTTTTGCAAGTGTATCCTCTAATTAATCCAAAATATGTGAGTCACAGAGTGGGTGAACTTACCGCTGCCCCGAAAATCCCGAATTGAGCTACGCTGGTATACTGTGATTGGCATATTTCTTGCTAAAAGGGCACATGGGGGGCATAGAAGTAATGTGCTGGATTAATAACTAGAGGAACACTTAAGTCGGTCATATCATGTAAATTAAAGTAATGATAGGAATAGCTACAACGTAAAATATTAACTGACCGCATGGGTCCCTGGAAACTCAAACCGAGCAGCCCTGAATTATATAAACAACCCCCCTAGCAAACTCAATCATGGCGCCCAGTACGCAGGGCTGAGTTTTCCTAGGGAAAACCCGAGTTTTTCTCGAAAAATCAAAATTTTCAGTTTTTTGAAAAAAAAATGGTTTTTCGAAATTTTGAATTTTAAATACTTCCATAAAGGTTTATGAAATTGAATAAAAGTATCAAAAGGGTACGTTGTAGTAAACACCCGTACCAAAGTAAATTTTTAAAGAAATTGGGACACAATGGTTCAGAGTATCATCTCTCAAGCATGTACTAGTGTGGTGGCATGAGTAGCCCACTATATTCTAATAAGATGGCATTGAGTGAAGAGATGCAACGGCTTTTGGAGGCTATAAAAGCCGATAGCAATGAGAAGTTGGAGGCCATAAACAATAAATTGGGAACAATAGACAATACATTGGGCCTCCAAAAGGATGAAAACAACAAAGTGTTCGAATCCATAAATGAAAGTTTAGAGTCAATAAAAATTGATAGTGCTAACATGGGAACTAAATTAGAAGCTATCGAAGTTAAAAGTGATAGCATGGGAACTAAATTAGAAGCTATCGAAGTTAAAAGTGATAGCATGGGAACTAAATTAGAAACTATCGAAGCTAACTGTGTAGAAATGAACAATGAAGTGAAGGCTGAGATAGATAAAATAAATGACAAGTTCCAAGGTTTTGATACTAAGTTTGGGGACAAGTTAACTGAGTTAAAAGGGGAAATCGCAAGTGAGATTAAAAAGGAAAATGAAGAATTTCATTCAGGATTGCAAGCCCAATTAGATACTATGAACAAAAATATGGTAGATTCCCAAAGTAAATGTCAAGAAAATTTTAAAAATTTAGAAACTAAATTAATTGACATAGAAACAAAGGGTGATGCATGTGAAAAGAAACTTGTAACCCAGATCCAAGGTGTGCAGACAGAATTGAAAGCTCAGATAGAATCTAACAAGAATATTTGTGAACGTTCCCGGGATGAGATAAAAGAAAGTTTTAAGAAATTAGGAGAAGAATTTAAAGGGGTAAAGGACAAAGTAGGAGAACTCGAGGGAAAGGTCGATGGAGTTCAGAATGAAGTAACTGAGATGAAAAACCAAAATCAAAAGGATGTACAGGGTATGAAAGGGCAGATTGATCATTTTACTAGGCAGGTAGATGAGACCTTAAAGAAGCATGAGGAAGGAATAGATAAAAGATTCGGTAAATACGAGGAGCATATCCAGGAAGAAAGAAAGCAACGAAATGAAGAAAATCAAGAGAAGACCCTGAAGATAGAGGAAATAAGCAAGGGTATTAATGAGGTCCAGGAAACTATCGAAAAATTAGAAGAGCGAGAGGAAAAACAAATAATGAAGTAAAATTGATCAAAGATAAAGTGACGGAAGTGTCTAAGAGCCAAGAGAAAACGGAGGGAAAGTTGAAAGGAATTGAATTAGATATGGTCAAAGGACGAAAAGAAGTGGAGAAGCAAATAAAGGAGATACGAGAGGGCCTGGATACCATAGGTGACGTTAAGCCAGAAATTATAGACCAAAAGGTCATGGTCATTAAGAAAGAGGTAGAAGACCAACTAAATGAATTCAGGGATAGTTACAGGGATGAGAAATTCCAACTCAAAAAGGCAGAGGAAGATAGTAAAAGGAATCAAGAAAGAATTCAGAATGAATTAAGATCCCGATTGGAGAGGACTGAACATAAGAATAGTCAAATGGAAATCCAACTCATGGCTAATGAAGAAAGTGCCCGAAGGGAAAGGAAGTTAGAATTTGAGAATCAGGAGGAGTTTCCAAAGACAGGATGGGTAGATTCCCGTGAACAAGGCACAGATACGGAGAGGGACGTAGGAGGGGAGAGCCCTTATAAGAACCCAGGATATCCAATGGCGATGTCAACCGCGTACATGAATCAGACAAATGGCCAGATAATAAACATTATTAAATCGAATGAGGACAGACCAGTAAAGTTTACGGGTAATAACATGTCAATTACTCCAAAATACTGGCTAAAGGAAGTTGCAGAGTATTTAAACGAAATGAAAGTTCCTCAGGATCGGAGACTGAGAGCTATTGAAAAGCTGTTGGCAGGTGATTGTCTCACTTGGTTCAGAAGCTTCAGGTACACCTTTGATACGGTGGAAGGCTTTAGGGAAGCATTTTTAAAACGATATTGGGCAGCAGACGTCCAAGAGAATTTAAGGCTAGATCTGTACTCTAGGAAGTACAGCACGAATGCACCTACTAAATACTCGGAATTTTTCACCGCTCAGTTATGTAAATTCCGCGAACTTGACATTGCTCCGGCAGAGAACGACCTGTGTGCCGCCATTGCAAGACAACTTCCGTATGAGATTCAGAGGCTGTTAATCTCATCCAAAGCCAGAAGTGCTGTGGAAGTGGAGAGTGTTGTTGGTTGGTTCCTTAGTTTAGGGGCTGCGACAACGCGGTCATGTAGCCCCGTGTACTTTGGGTGTGTGTAGAATCTGTCTGATAACCGGTGTTAATTGTGATGACTGTATTAGTGTGTGTATCTGTTTTTTAATTCAAGTAGAGACTGCAACTTTGAATTTTCAAATAGTTCCTACTTTTGCCGCCAAACGCCACCGTCAACGGCTACTAGGCCTAGTTCAGAACTAGCTACTAGACGCCACCGCAGTCGGCTCTTGGCAACGAACGTAGCAACCTAAGAGCGTTGTTTACATTCTTAACCTATCCAATTTAGTTTCACACAGGTGTAATTAGTGGAAAGATCTTTAACATGCCATAAATCTATGACATGGGACCGCCGGCTTTACTTCCCCTCCGAAGGAAGGCATACTGAGGGATATTTAACGCTCTTAAAAAATCCGACGGCTTCGGCCGGGTTTGAACCCGGTATCTTGGGCATAGAAGCTCAGCATGTTACCGACTACGCCACCAAAGCCGCCTGATAAAGTGGGAAGCGGCTTCGGTGACGTAACTGGTAGCATGCTGAATGTCTATGCCCAATGTCGCGGTTTCAAAGCCGGCCGAAGTCGTCGGATTTTCTAAGAGCACTAGAATCCCTCAGTATGCTTTCCTTTGGAGGGGAAGTTCCAACGTTCGTTGCGAGTTGATGGTTGGGGTGGCATCTAGTAGCCAAGTTCACAGCTAGGTGTCGTTGACGGTTGTACCTGGTAGCAACATTAGGAACTACTGCTTGAAATTGACCGTCTGCAGTACTTACATGAATTAAGACTAATACAGCCATTACAATTCACACCGTTTATCAGACAGATTCTACACTCACCCAAAGTACACGGGGTTAGATGACCGCGTTGTCGCAGCCCCTAAACTGAGGAACCAACCAGAGGTAGATTTCATTAGAAAGCTAACTATTGCAATGGGTACCATGTTTCGACTTCCGGAAAATTTCGACATATCTTCGCGTTTCACATCCCCCAGACCCCAAAACCACCGTCAGTTCAAAAGTTTATATATAATTTATGTATGTATATATATGTATATATATATATATATATATATATATATATATATATCAAGAGTTTAGTGCTTTTCAGTCGGTATCTCATGTAATTTATTTCAGGATTAGGGCATAACCCATCTCTTTTGGGTACATTCGTGTTGACCGACTGAAAAGCACTAAACTCTTGTTTACTAAGACAACACTGAAAATATGGCTTCAAACACCACAATATATATATATGTATATATATATATATATATGTATATCAGTTTCTTGTGGACACGATAACTGCCGTAATTTTGCACCAATCACTTTGAATTTTTTACCGAATATGTATACCTATAAAATCTCGGTCGAGTTCGTTACTGGGCTAAATCGGTCGAAGGGGGTGAAAATGGGGGGCATTTTTCGAAAAAGTGAAATATTGCTATAACTCTCTTAATATTTAACATATCGAATGCGTTCAACGTTCATACTATGTGTCGGATAAAGCCCAAAAATTTATGTTTGAAGAGTTTTTTAATAGCACCAACCATTGACCAAAGGGGTGGGAAAAAGTGGGGTTTTCGGGAAACATTAATCATATCTCTCTTAATAGGCACAATATCAAAACCGTACAAAATGGACAATATTCCCCTAATAATTACTTAAAACTTTTGTCTGAAAGAATTTTTGATATGACCCACCATTACGCCAAGGGATGAGAAAAATGATTTCGGAATTATAAGAAAATGCCAAGAGCTATCAGAGGTTGCCATGGCAACACTACTAAATTGATGAGGGATGAGCCTTCATTGTTGCCATGACAACGCACTTGCACGAGATCAGATTCAGTATTTCCATCTGACTAAGTGGGAAGCGGCTTCGGTGACGTAGCTGGTAGCATGCTGAATGTCTATGCCCAAGGTCGCGGTTTCAAAGCCGGCCAAAGTCGTCGGATTTTCTAAGAGCGCTAAAATCCCTCAGTATGCTTTCCTTTGGAGGGGAAGTTCCAACGTTCGTTGCGAGTTTCTGGTTGGGGTGGCATCGAGTAGCCAAGTTCACAGCTAGGTGTCGTTGACGGTAGTACCTGGTAGCAACATTAGGAACTACTGCTTGAAATTGACGGTCTGCAGTCCTTACCTGAATTAAGACAAATACAGCCATTACAATTCACAACGTTTATCAGACAGATTCTACACTCACCCAAAGTACACGGGGTTAGATGACCGCGTTGTCGCAGCCCCTAAACTGAGGAACCAACCAGAGGTAGATTTCATTAGAAAGCTAACTATTGCAATGGGTACCATGTTTCGACTTCCGGAAAATTTCGACATATCTTCGCGTTTCACATCCCCCAGACCCCAAAACCACCGTCAGTTCAAAAGTTTATATATAATTTATGTATGTATATATATATGTATTGTGCCCATTTAGCAAGAAATATGCCAATCACAGTATACCAGCGTAGCTCAATTCGGGATTTCGGGGCAGCGGTAAGTTCCCCCACTCTGTGACTCACATATTTTGGATCAATTTGAGGATACACTTGCAAAAATAACAACAAAATCAACTCCTATTTAAACACATTTAATTAATAAAATTAATGGCGCTACAAACATTTTAACAATTTAATTACTGACCCAATAATCCACTGCTTGTTCCAAATGAACAAGGAATCACAAATAAAATAAACAAATATTGTATTCAAAACATGTGGTTTCCACATAAACCAACAATTCTTACTTAGTCTCACTTCCATAAAGCACTAACATTAAGTTTACATAACTCCGAGCTCTTTGGCTCCATGCATTTACATAATTATGGTGTCATTCTTGTACACCTCAAACACTATCCTTTATATTTTTCTTATTTCTCAAAAACAAATATATAATTATATTTAAAAATCTAGGTTAATTATCTAACTCAAAATTTTGGGCATGTCCACACATTCAGTTGTTATCATCTCTCTTTATTTCACAAATATATTAAGGCAATCAGAAAATCAATTGTGTACTCCAGAGCGTGAAGGTACTTGACACAGTCAAAAAACTATAGTTACTCCCGAACTCAGTTGCCTTCAATCAACTCGTGGAATCCCACGTCCTTACATCATTACAATAGGGATTGTTATTTATCTCTTATGTCTTAATAGACCATTATCATATAAGAAACTACGATCTGAACCGGCAAACGAAATATCCATCTATAAAGACCTCGGTTCAACGCCCGGGTCGTTAACAACTTTAAACACTCCTGGTGTATTCATTCTCTTTACAACAGCTTACGAGACGGTCTCGGTTCCCTCTCGCTTTAAGAGAGCTAGACTCTACTACTTGGGGTGCGATTTATGACCACGTAGGGTGACGGCGACTCCCTGTCTGACCCAACGTTAGTAGCTTATTTCCAAGGCTTTCAAAACAAACCTTCCCATTATATCCAGTTCTGGGGAGACCGGGCTTTACTGTACCGTATTCATTCAAACAACTATTCTTTGGTTCACAGACCATTTTCGTATTCTTGGCATTTATTAATTATGAGAGGGTCCTCATTGATTGGGAAGATTAATACACATACGACGACGGAGAATTTAAGGGGCTTTTATCATAAGAAGATTCTGCATTCGAATCTGTTCACGTGCCTCGGGAACCAATCCCTTACAGAGGACTTACACAAAATGCGATTTAGAGTCGGCCGTGGCCCATATGACATACGCTCAATAATACCATATATTAGCTCCCTTTTTAAATACATACACAATGCCTCGTGATACTATGTCACAAATAGAGGACTTATACAATTATCAATTCACTGCAACCAACTACCCTCCATAAGTAATGTACCAAGTATTTTAACCACTACGCGTTCCTAGCGTGACACTTTAATATTATTGGCGCTCATTATGCGCTATGCATTATTTTAAGCCGAAAATGTCTTCCCAAGAACTGATAAAATCTCTTTAGTAACAATTCATATTATTTTAATTCACATATTAATCTTTCCGTTGTCGATAAATCGCTCCCTGTTTTAAAATATTCCATTGAACCTCATCTCTTACACATACGTTAAGGCTTAACGCTCTTATGTTCATATCAATTTATTTGATTTTTATTTAACATTTCCATATTTAATTATTATTATTATCTTTATTCTTTATACAAGCTCAAAAGCTATTTCTTTCATATCTCAACTTTACTTTATTTCAATATCTTTCATGATAATTAATGATATTTCGCTTGCTCTTATGACATTTGTTAAATATATTAACCCTTTATTCACATATTTCCTCTACGGGATTTATTCTTTACATAATTATTTATAATTTCTCAATTTTTTATTATATTATTGTTCAGACCGTGTTCTTGATTATTCAGTATTTATTTATTAAAACACATCCCTTTTACTCAAAAACTCCGGTGGGTTTGTACACAATCAATTTCTGACACCAAAATAAAATGAATTTAGTACTCACATGTTTCCAGATCATCCCATGATCTTTAATCTGGTGCGGTGCTTCATTTTTGGGCCCACTTTGAACTTTTTACTCCATATTAAAGGTATTCATCTTACTTAAAAACACTTTTTGACATATATTTAAAACACTTAACATTGACGACATTTTTATATACTGATGTGTCCCTTTTGAACACATAATAAACACTAAAAATATTATTTAACACACAATCTTGATTATTTTACACTTCACAATTCTCGATCACTAGGCCGTATTTCTGAGCCTATCACACGTGATCTTCTTAAATTCCCGTTTCCAAGGGTGAAATTTATTCGATGTCGGCTTCCTATCCTGCAGAATGCGAAAGTCTCGAAACATCTACTGTTCCCTGGAGTCCAATTCTGCTACTCCTATCCTGGATAACCGGCTATTTATCTAGCTTGAACGGCTTCTTTGTAGATCTGTCTATCGATCCTAACGAAAGTCTATACGGATCGAGGTCTCCTCTAAGACCTATAGATTTAGTTTATAGCAACTAGCACTTCTCGATTCTAGTACTATTAGAATAGTTCGCCTGCTTTCTGGAGATAATGTTTATAGTCTCCTATCTTCTTTATTTGAACTGTTTTAACACTCCTACGTTTCGAACCTTATTCTGTTCTTCCCTTTTAGGTTTCTTTAATTTACATAACAGTTTATCTGTCTGGTACGATCCTTCCGTACGTTATGATCTATTCGTTCGTACATTTAACGACCTATCGCCTTTAAGTCCGACGTTCGCAGCCTGCTCTGACTATATCTTACGAATTTTCACTTTAACTTGTATACAGTCGGGCCTAAATCCTATAATTAGGATTTTCCTAATATTTCACTACGGCGATACTTTAAAATTTCGTCTTTACCACTCCTTATGGAGGCAAGCAAGTCGTTAATACTGTGACGCCTGTGGCTATCGGATCTTACTTCTGCGGTGTAACACAGCGTTTCTCCCCTCAAGGAGTACTGGTAGCTGTTTTCGATGTAACGCAGAGTTACGTCCCCTCACGGACTGTCGGAATGACTACTTCTACGTCGTGGTGCAGCACTTCCCCTCACGGAGTGCTCGTATGACTGCATGATTGGCTTGGAAACGCCCGAAGCTTTATACTGTTTTACTACAAAAAAATAAGACTCTAGCCTTTTCTGTGGTCAACTTCTAAAATAATGGTGCCACAAATATAAAAATTATACCTTCCGAAAGCTCTTCTTCTCAATGTCACATAATCTCATTGCACCTAAGAATCGATCGTGCAATTCGGAGATATTAATTAATTTCTCGTCCTCAATTGTGTAGGTGTTGCATTTCTTTTGCTCTCTCCCCTCCACAGAGGCTTAGGTACTTCCCCAATGACGTCGTCTTACGTCGGCAGTTTTTTTCTGCGCAATTATTAAATGGTTTCTCTTTACTGAAAAATCTCTCATTCAAAATGATTCACTGTACTGTGCTTGTTTACTCATTATTATGCTCGTAAACGTGTTAATTTTAATTATTCCTCTTCTGGCGCATAAGCGGCGTTGTCAATTTCCAGCAACGTCAGCTCGAATTCCGATTCAGGCTTCCTTGTCTATCACGGTGGAAATTTCCATTCAGTTATTAATACTCGTGACCAGCCCTCTCTTGAATGTCGAGTGGGGTGATCTCATCTAAGGAACATCTGTCCCTAGTCGCTTGCACAATGTTAAGCTATAATCCTGGCTTAAAATCTCTCTCCGTTCCTTTAAGAAACTATACGTTTCTTTCATTTCTTCCTTAAGGACATGGGTTCGACCTTCCATGGACCCTATGGCCCATGGGTTCAGTATATATATATATATCAAGAGTTTAGTGCTTTTCAGTCGGTATCTCATGTAATTTATTTCAGGATTAGGGCATAACCCATCTCTTTTGGGTACATTCGTGTTGACCGACTGAAAAGCACTAAACTCTTGTTTACTAAGACAACACTGAAAATATGGCTTCAAACACCACAATATATATATATATATATATATAGGGTGTTACAAAAAGGTACGGCCAAACTTTCAGGAAACATTCCTCACACACAAAGAAAGAAAATATGATATGTGGACATGTGTCCGGAAACGCTTAATTTCCATGTTAGAGCTCATTTTATTACTTCTCTTCAAATCACATTAATCATGGAATGGAAACACACAGCAACAGAACGTACCAGCGTGACTTCAAACACTTTGTTACAGGAAATGTTCAAAATGTCCTCCGTTAGCGAGGATACATGCATCCACCCTCCGTCGCATAGAATCCCTGATGCGCTGATGCAGCCCTGGAGAATGGCGTATTGTATCACAGCCGTCCACAATACGAGCACGAAGAGTCTCTACATTTGGTACCGGGGTTGCGTAGACAAGAGCTTTCAAATGCCCCCATAAATGAAAGTCAAGAGGGTTGAGGTCAGGAGAGCGTGGAGGCCATGGAATTGGTCCGCCTCTACCAATCCATCGGTCACCGAATCTGTTGTTGAGAAGCGTACGAACACTTCGACTGAAATGTGCAGGAGCTCCATCGTGCATGAACCACATGTTGTGTCGTACTTGTAAAGGCACATGTTCTAGCAGCACAGGTCGAGTATCCCGTATGAAATCATGATAACGTGCTCCATTGACCGTAGGTGGAAGAACATGGGGCCCAATCAAGACATCACCAACAATTCCTGCCCAAACGTTCACAGAAAATATGTGTTGATGACGTGATTGCACAATTGCGTGCGGATTCTCGTCAGCCCACACATGTTGATTGTGAAAATTTACAATTTGATCACGTTGGAATGACGCCTCATCCGTAAAGAGAACATTTGCACTGAAATGAGGATTGACACATTGTTGGATGAACCATTCGCAGAAGTGTACCCGAGGAGGCCAATCAGCTGCTGATAGTGCCTGCACACGCTGTACATGGTACGGGAACAACAGGTTCTCCCGTAGCACTCTCCATACAGTGACGTGGTCAACGTTACCTTGTACAGCAGCAACTTCTCTGACGCTGACATGAGGGTTATCGTCAACTGCACGAAGAATTGCCTCGTCCATTGCAGGTGTCCTCGTCGTTCTAGGTCTTCCCCAGTCGCGAGTCATAGGCTGGAATGTTCCGTGCTCCCTAAGACGCCGATCAATTGCTTCGAACGTATTCCTGTCGGGACACCTTCGTTCTGGAAATCTGTCTCGATACAAACGTACCGCGCCACGGCTATTGCCTCGTACTAATCCATACATCAAATGGGCATCTGCCAACTCCGCATTTGTAAACATTGCACTGACTGCAAAACATCGTTCGTGATGAACACCAACCAGTTGATGCTACGTACTTTTGTGCTTGATGCTCGTACTGTAGAGCAATGAGTCGCATGTCAACACAAGCACTGACGTCAACATTACCTTCCTTCAAATGGGCCAACTGGCGGTGAATCGAGGAAGTACAGTACATACTAACGAAACTAAAATGAGCTCTAACATTACGTCAACATTACCTTCCTTCAAATGGGCCAATTGGCGGTGAATCGAGGAAGTACAGTACATACTAACGAAACTAAAATGAGCTCTAACATGGAAATTAGGCATTTCCGGACACATGTCCACATAACATATTTTATTTCTTTGTGTGTGAGGAATGTTTCCTGAAAGTTTGGCCGTACCTTTTTGTAACACCCTGTATATATGTATATCAGTTTCTTGTGGACACGATAACTGCCGTAATTTTGCACCAATCACTTTGAATTTTTTACCGAATATGTATACCTATAAAATCTCGGTCGAGTTCGTTACTGGGCTACATCGGTCGAAGGGGGTGAAAATGGGGGTCATTTTTCGAAAAAGTGAAATATTGCTATAACTCTCTTAATATTTAACATATCGAATGCGTTCAACGTTCATACTATGTGTCGGATAAAGCCCAAAAATTTATGTTTGAAGAGTTTTTTAATAGCACCAACCATTGACCAAAGGGGTGGGAAAAAGTGGGGTTTTCGGGAAACATTAATCATATCTCTCTTAATAGGCACAATATCAAAACCGTACAAAATGGACAATATTCCCCTAATAATTACTTAAAACTTTTGTCTGAAAGAATTTTTGATATGACCCACCATTACGCCAAGGGATGAGAAAAATGATTTCGGAATTATAAGAAAATGCCAAGAGCTATCAGAGGTTGCCATGGCAACACTACTAAATTGATGAGGGATGAGCCTTCATTGTTGCCATGACAACGCACTTGCACGAGATCAGATTCAGTATTTCCATCTGACTAAGTGGGAAGCGGCTTCGGTGCCGTAGCTGGTAGCATGCTGAATGTCTATGTCCAAGGTCGCGGTTTCAAAGCCGGCCGAAGTCGTCGGATTTTCTAAGAGCGCTAAAATCCCTCAGTATGCTTTCCTTTGGAGGGGAAGTTCCAACGTTCGTTGCGAGTTTCTGGTTGGGGTGGCATCGAGTAGCCAAGTTCACAGCTAGGTGTCGTTGACGGTAGTACCTGGTAGCAACATTAGGAACTACTGCTTGAAATTGACGGTCTGCAGTCCTTACCTGAATTAAGACAAATACAGCCATTACAATTCACAACGTTTATCAGACAGATTCTACACTCACCCAAAGTACACGGGGTTAGATGACCGCGTTGTCGCAGCCCCTAAACTGAGGAACCAACCAGAGGTAGATTTCACTAGAAAGCTAACTATTGCAATGGGTCCCATGTTTCGACTTCCGGAAAATTTCGACATATCTTCGCGTTTCACATCCCCCAGACCCCAAAACCACCGTCAGTTCAAAAGTTTATATATAATTTATATATATATATATATATATATATATATATATATATATATATATATATATCAGTTTCTTGTGGACACGATAACTGCCGTAATTTTGCACCAATCACTTTGAATTTTTTACCGAATATGTATACCTATAAAATCTCGGTCGAGTTCGTTACTGGGCTAAATCGGTCGAAGGGGGTGAAAATGGGGGGCATTTTTCGAAAAAGTGAAATATTGCTATAACTCTCTTAATATGTGACATATCGAATCCGTTCAACGTTCATACTATGTGTCGGATAAAGCCCAAAAATTTATGTTTGAAGAGTTTTTTATAGCACCAATCATTGACCAAAGGGGTGGGAAAAAAGTGGGTTTTTCGGGAAACATTAATCATATCTCTCTTAATAGGCACTATATCAAAACCGTACAAAATGGACAATATTCCCCTAATAATTACCTAAAACTTTTGTCTGAACGAATTTTTGATATGACCTACCATTACGCCAAGGAATGAGAAAAATGATTTCGGAATTATAAGAAAATGCCAAGAGCTATCAGAGGTTGCCATGGCAACACTACTAAATTGATGAGGGATGAGCCTTCATTGTTGCCATGACAACGCACTTGCACGAGATCAGATTCAGTATTTCCACCTGACTAAGTGGGAAGCGGCTTCGGTGACGTAACTGGTAGCATGCTGAATGTCTATGCCCGAGGTCGCGGTTTCAAAGTCGGCCGAAGTCGTCGGATTTTCTAAGAGCGCTAAAAATCCCTCAGTATGCTTTCCTTTGGAGGGGAAGTTCCAACGTTCGTTGCGAGTTGCTGGTTGTGGTGGCATCTAGTAGTCAAGTTCACAGCTAGGTGTCGTTGACGGTAGTTCCTGGTACCAACATTAGGAACTACTGCTTGTAATTGACCGTCTGCAGTCCTTACCTGAATTTCAGACTAATACAGCCATCCCTAAGTACACGGGGTTACATGACCGCGTTGTCGCAGCCCCTAAACTGAGCAACCAACCAAAATCTTTGCGGGAGATATAATTTTGCGTGAAGAAGTAACAGACCGTTACATAGTCACACATCAGTGTCGAAACCTTGCATAAGGACAGTGTGACCACAAGTATAAAAATGGACCCCAAATGACAAGAAGGTTACCGTCCCCATTAGACAATAAAATGTTTAAAATTACCATAAAATGACGAAAGACAAAGTTAATTAAGCTCCAATTATAAAATATCTTCTCGCAATAAATGAGGTCTGATCCTTCTACGAAAACCTGCATATTCTGCCTATTTTCGCCTATCCCCAAGTTTGTCCGGTGAAATCTACCTCCGCCTTCCGGCGTGCCGAGAGGACTTTTGGGTTTGTGGTGGGACCCAGTAGCTGATACTTTGGCTTGTAAAGTAGCAACATTAAATGAATCTGATGTTCTCACAAGGAGGACAGTTTTGTCGGTAGCTCAAAGTATCTTTGATCCAATTGGATTTACTTGTCCGGTTTCCATTGTGTCAAAGGTTCTGCTTCAGGAAAGTTGGAGAGAGAAAATAAGTTAGGATAGTCCACTGAGTGAAGACGTCCAAAGCAAATTCAATAAATGGTTACATGAACTGTCCTCTATTGCTGAGATTAAAGTGCCTAGAAGATTTTCTAATTGTGAGGACAGATCCTCTTGGAGTATGCATGTATTTTGTGATGCTAGTCAAGTGGCTTATGCGGTTGTTATTTTCTTGAGATCATTCAATGGGAAAGAATTTGAAGTGCAACTGGTCGCAGCAAAATCCAGGGTAGCACCACTCAAGAAGGTGACGATACCGAGACTGGAGCTATTACCTTGCACTATAGGCTCACGTCTTGCCTTTACAGTGAAGGAAAGCTTGAATCTAACGGACGTCCCGGAGTACTACTGGAGTGACTCGTCTTCTGTTTTATGTTGGATACGAAGAGAGGACGCTTGGGGAGTGTTCGTCACTAATCGAGTAGTTAGGGTAAAGACATCCTCAGGAGAACTCCTCCGACCTACGAGACACCTATATCCTTTGGAGGCTGGAGGTGGGAGTGAGGAGGAGCCCTTAGTTAGTGGAAAAGGGTGTGAGTAGTTAGCACCCCAACTGGGAAAAGGGGGATTGGGATTCGGGCACACAGTGAAATTTAAATAGAGCGATGAGGAAGAGACCAAATATTGATAACCAAGGTTTGATACATTTATTTGATTTGTGAAGTAATAACAAACATTTTCATTTAGAAGAATAATTAAAAGAAGCTAATAAAAATGCAAGGTTTCTCCAGGAAACTTAGAATAAAGAAGAATTATAATAAAAATGCATAAAAAGGCCATATAAAGGCGATTAAAAAAGTATGTTTAAGAAAAATATCTAAAAACAAGCAAGAAGCAAGAAAAAAGGCTTAGCCTTGAAAAATGTATAAACCAAGTGAAGGTAGTTCACGTTACCAATAATTCGATACTTTTGTACTTAGTATTTGGCCCGCAGGAAGCGGGTTGTGATCCAAACGAAGGCTTCCTCTAAGCTGCCTCGGCATGCCTTCCGAGAAAGATGGATGGTGGCTCCATTGGCGAATTGCACCCCGCCGGAACAGACCTCTTGGTAATGATCTGTCTGGCGGTTTACAATCAATTGTAGTTTCTCATCGACGAGTTGTAGTGAGCTAGCGGGCTGACTTAGTTGCTGAGGTGAAGGTCGTTGACTCATGCCTCGCCCAGCGTGACAGAGTCCGAGCGATGAAGCATGCCGCCTGGCAAGGTTCCAGCCACTCAATGTTTACTAACAGGGCCTTCCCAAGAAGGGCCTTGCTGTGGAACGGCAGGCAGCCGTGGTGAGACTGGTTCAAGCAGGTAGATGTAGACAAAGCCGCAGAACGGCGAAGCGGAGAATTTATAGTGGAAATGACGACAGCGCGTCGAACAATCCAGAATGAAGGCGGGGCGTCAAACAGCCAATCAGCACACAGCCCCAAGCACATTGCGACGGTTGCCGCTGAGATGAGCACAGTACCTCATGAAAAAGTGTGACAGTATGGTGCGTCTAGAAAGACACTTCAAAAAAAGGTGAGTTGACAAGAATAATAAAGAACAACAATTCAAATGAAACGTAAGTTAAGTAAATAATCAGAACACCGTGTTCATACTGCAATTATAACGGAAAAAAATAATGGGGCAAAATTAAACGAGTGTTTCAAACCGTGCGGGAAACATAGCCACAAAAAAAACATTCGCGAAAGCGAACATGCTGGGAGGGGCGAGAAAAAATTGCAGTAAGAAGGCGCAGAAGTTAGGTCTCGCGTGGCAAAGGAGCAATCATAGTGATTGGCCTGAGAAACTGGCCAGCAGAAGTCTGCAGTTTTACCACGCGAATCCTACCATCTCTGCCAGGAAAGCACTCAATAATCCTACCCAAATTCCAGACAAGAGGGGGACTAGGGTCTTTCAAAAGGACCAAGTCCCCAATCTGAAGGTTAGAGCAGGAAACACGCCATTTGCCACGCTGCTGAAGCAAACCGAGGTATTCCAACCTCCAGCGGCGCCAAAAATTGTTGCGCAAACTTTCAATTTTGCGCCAAGAAATGGCTAAAGAAGATGGAGAATTAGAATATAATAAAGATGGGGAGGCAGTCAATGGACCACCGATAAGAAAATGGCCCGGCGTTAATGGTAGAAGATCTGAAGGGTCATTAGATAAGGGTGATAAAGGACGAGAATTAATTATGCCCTCAATAAAAATAATTAAGGAGTTAAACTCTTCATGAGATAGGGGGGTGTGGCCACAAACACGTCTAAGGTGTTTCTTGGTGAGTTTCACACAAGACTCCCACCGTCCACCTTGATGGGGCGCATAAGGGGGGATGAAGTGCCACTTGAAATCTCTCTGGTGAGCATAATCAGTAATCCTTTCCAGCGCTGCATTTTGAGTAAGAGCTCTCTTAATTTGCTCAGAAGCTCCGATAAAATTTTTAGCATTGTCGGAAAATACTTCTGAAGGAAGCCCTCGGCGAGCAGAAAATCTGGCAAAAGCTGCCAAAAAATAAGCAGTAGAGGCGTTGGTAACTAGTTCTAAGTGTACTGCTCCGGTGACCATACATACAAACAGCGAAATATAGAGTTTTCCACAAATACATCTTTTGGCCTCAGGAGAATTTTTTCTGTAAACAAAAGGCCCGGAATAATCCACCCCCGTAAAGGCAAAAGGTCTAGCAGGCGCAGATCTAAAGTTGGGAAGATCACCCATGAGCTGAGTGGTAATTTTAGGGTTGGATTTAAAACATGGAATGCACTTCCGGATAACAGAGGTAACTTCATGGACTCCGTTTATGGGCCAATACCTTTCCCGAATGATGGAAAGTAATGTGCGGGTTCCAGCATGAAGATGCTGGTAATGATACTGACGAATGATTAAAGAAGTGACATGATGCTTTGAAGGAAGAATAATTGGGTGTTTTTTATCCTCAGAAAGATCAGCCAAAGATAAACGTCCTCCCACTCTTAATAAACCATCAGCATCCAAAAAGGGGGCGAGTGAGGATAGCCTACTCGATTTCTTGAGGGATTGACCTTGAGACAACACCTGACATTCTTCAGAGAATATTTCTTGTTGAGTAAGCCATAAGATTTTTGTAGTGGCTAAACCTAATTCAGAAAGGGTTAAATATGGCTTAGGAAAAAGAGGTTGTTCTACCACAAAATATTTCCAACGAAGGAGATAAGCCATAACCCTCACCAATTTGTGAAAAGAGGAATATCGCTGCAAGAGAAGGGGAGAGTCAGAAACGAAAAGAGAAGATCCAGTAATCTTACCAACATCTGGCAAGTCTGATAATTCCGGAAGAGGAAAATTTGGCCAAGCGGAAGGTTCTTGTAGAAGCCAAGAAGGACCGTGCCAGTATAATGTCAGGTTAGCCAACATAAGAGGGGAACATCCCCGAGAGATGACATCTGCAGGATTCTCCTTGCCAGATACATGATGCCATTGTTCAAAGTTAGACAATTGTTGTATTTTGGACACTCTATTAGCTACAAACACCTGCCAATGCGAGGAGGGTTTGGCAATCCATGCCAACGTGATGGCTGAGTCACTCCAAAAGTAAGTTTTGCTAAATCGGATTTTCAAAGATTGGCGGATTTTGACCGATAATTAAACCTCCAGAAGAGCAGCACAAAGTTCCAGTCGTGGCAAGGATAAGGATTTAAGAGGAGCCACCTTTGACTTAGCGCAAATTAAAATGGAAAAGAAATATGACTGGTCAAAATTGCGGCAAACAATATACGCACAACACCCATAAGCTTTCAATGAGCTATCGGCAAAGATGTGAAGTTCATATCCTCCACAGGAGGGAAAGGGAATAATCACTCGCGGGATAATGACATTGGAGAGATCTTCCAAGCTATTTCTATAAGAAATCCAATTTTTTTGCAACTCGGAAGGAACTGGTTCATCCCAACCAGTTTTCAAGGACCAAAGGTCTTGCATGAAAAGTTTTGCGGTGACGATAATTGGCGCCAAAAATTGGAGAGGATCAAATATTTTTGCAATCTCAGACAAAATTTGCCGCTTAGTTTGCGGTTTGATATCACTGAGATTAATTTTGAAAAAGAAAAAATCCTTTTGAGGACTCCAATAGATGCCTAGAGTTTTGATAGAATTATTTTCATGAAGAAGCTCTACTGAGTCGTTGTAGACTGAAGTTAATGGAAATTTAGAAAGAAATTCTTCCGAATTAGAGTTCCACTTGCACAAGGAAAATCCGCCTCCCAAAAGCAAAGCTGTCAAATCCTTAGAGACTTGCAGGGCTTCAGGCACTGACTCAAATGAATGAAGAAAATCGTCAACGTAGAATGATGATTTTAACACTTCAGAAGCCTTAGGAGAATACAACGGGCCATCCTGTTCAGCAAGTAATTTCAACGTACGTATGGCTAGAAAAGCAGAGGGCTTTAGTCCATAGGTTAAGGTTTTTAGCCGAAAAATCTTGACAGGTTTAGTAGGCTCGTCGCGCCAAAGAATTCTCTGAAGGTCGCACTGTTGTTGATCGACCAAAATCTGCCTATACATTTGCTTGATATCAGATATCACTGCGATAGGGAACAAGCGAAAATTCATCAAGACAGAAGAAATGTCAGATTGAATAGGAGGGCCTGATAATAATGTGTCATTCAGAGAAGTTCCATTGGCATCCAAAGCAGAGCCATTAAAGACCACCCTTATGTTTTCCTTTAAAATCTCATTCTTCCAAACTGGATGATGATTGAGGTAAATGACTTCAGATGGGGTATAAGAAGCATCATCTTTCTTGGTAACAACCTCCATGTGATCAAGTGCCTCATATTCCTCCATAAACGTGGAGTATTGAGCTTTAACAACAGGGTCACGTTTAAATTTGTTTTCCACAGCATAGAGTGCTCTAAGAGCCCTAGGGTGTGTTTCAAATAAAAGAGGTGGATTATCCACTCGGGGCATTGTTACGACAAATCTACCCTCTGAATTGCGTTTGGTTGTTTCGCGAAACAGTTTTTCACACATTTCATTTTCAACCGAGGAAGGTGAAACTGAATCTATAGTTTCGATTTTCCAAAATCTTTCTAAGTTGTAATCGAGACTTGTATTGACAAAATGACATTGAGAGAAATTTTGAAACGACTTACGAGGGACCTGACCCGTTACTAACCAACCTAGCTTGGTATGATGAACAAACACTCCAGGTGATATTTTAACCTTAGAGCTAAGGAGACATTGCCAAAATACTTGGGCACTGAGAAGTATGTCTACCGGGGCGCTCGTATTAAATGTTGGGTCCGCCAACTGAATGTTATGAGGAAATTGCCATTTTCTAATTTCAAAAGAAGTACTAGGGGTATTACTGCCAATAGTATCAATGGCAAGGCAATTCAACTGAAATGTTGTGTTAGAATTAACAGCATCTTTGATGTGAACACGAACAAAATGCAAAGATTTAACATTGCTATTGTTAATACCGGTAACCTGAATTAATGTAGGTTGCTTGGGAAGACCAAGTTTCTTAATGAGACGCTCACTTATGAAGTCATGGGTGGCGGCATTATCCAATAGGGCACGTGCTTCAAGCCATCTACCAGAAGAGTCTTGAACTTTTATTAACACGGTTGATAGTAGCACCTGGGAACTACGAATTGAGCTAGAGCTCTAAGTATAAGATTGCGCATTAGCTCCTGGGGATGCATCCTTAGAACATCCAGGGGAAGGAGCCTGACGTGGCTTTTCAAACCTATGAAGCAAGGTATGATGTTGAGCCGTGCAATGGGAGCAAGTATTTTTAGATAAGCAATCAGGCACCATATGCCTAGTTGACAAACAGTTATAGCAATATCTTTTTTGAGCTATTAATTTGCGTCTTTCATCGGTAGAAAGGGCTTTAAAGGCAACGCAGGATTATAACCTGTGAGGTGCTTTACAGAGAATACAATCCGTTGAGTTATGCTGAACAGTAAAGACAGCAGATTTGTTTATTTTGGCACCGACTGGTTTCACAACATTAGATTTGTTATCTGCACTTCCTGACATATGACAGGCTACAGCTGACAAAACCTGACATCTATTATTCATAAACGTAAGCAATGAATCATAGGTATATGACGTGTCATTTGTTAGTTCCCTCTCCCATGCCTTTAAGGTTGATGAATCAAATTTAGAAGTAACCAAGTGAACTAAGAATAGATCCCAATGCTCAACTGGTTGATTCAACCGTGCCAATGCTCTGACGTGTAGTTGGACCGTGTCACTTAAGGCTCGCAGTGTTGACAAGCTGTCAGCTCGCAATGCGGGGAGGTTAAATAAGGCTTGAATATGCCTCTGTAAACATAATTTTTCATTGCCATAACGGCCTTTAAGAAGCTCGATAGCAATGTTATAGTTTTCTCCTGTTAAGGGAAGTTCTCTTATAAGTTGAAGGGGCGGCCCCTGCAAAATGGATTTTAAGTAATGAAATTTCTGAATTTCCGGAAGTGTGGCATTACTATGTACTAATGAACTGAACAATTCAAAGAATGATTGCCACATCTCTTCCTTTCCTGAAAAATGCGGAATTTCAATTTTAGGTAGCAATGGTTTGATACCATTCCCATGGTCGCTAATTCTTCCTTGAGTTTCCTCTACCTTCAACGCCAGGGTCAAAGTTCTTACTAATGCCACAGCCTGAGCGTGTGTATCAAAGTAATTACTCTCTACTTCTTCCCTATCTGATTGATGTTCTGGACTTTTGATTTCAATTTCAAGTTGCACGAGATCATATTTCTCGTACGCCTGTTCAAAAGCTTTTAAACGCTGAGATATAATATCAAGATTTTGTTCCTCTTTCGGTAGAGTGGCTAGATATTTTTGAAAACGGGTAAGTTGACCTTTGTAGGCCGTCCGAGAGTTTAACAGTTTATCGTCTATTATTACTGGCATGGCTGGGAAGTTGGAATAACTCACCTACCAAAGCTGCTTGCGGCACCAGACGGACCTGCTTTCCAGAAAGAAACCAGTTATGGAGTAAGCTGGGATTGTCTCCGCTTTCCCGCAGATCTCCTGCGCTAGCCACGATATACTGAAATGTATAAGGCAAATATTAGATTACACAAGTTCTGTTTTTTTTGGAATAGAATTTGTGGTCTCAGAATAAAGGTTCTGGGTTCGATCCCGGGTTTGAGGTACCATGGAAAAGGGTGTGAGTAGTTAGCACCCCAACTGGGAAAAGGGGGATTGGGATTCGGGCACACAGTGAAATTTAAATAGAGCGATGAGGAAGAGACCAAATATTGATAACCAAGGTTTGATACATTTATTTGATTTGTGAAGTAATAACAAACATTTTCATTTAGAAGAATAATTAAAAGAAGCTAATAAAAAATGCAAGGTTTCTCCAGGAAACTTAGAATAAAGAAGAATTATAATAAAAATGCATAAAAAGGCCATATAAAGGCGATTAAAAAAGTATGTTTAAGAAAAATATCTAAAAACAAGCAAGAAGCAAGAAAAAAGGCTTAGCCTTGAAAAATGTATAAACCAAGTGAAGGTAGTTCACGTTACCAATAATTCGATACTTTTGTACTTAGTATTTGGCCCGCAGGAAGCGGGTTGTGATCCAAACGAAGGCTTCCTCTAAGCTGCCTCGGCATGCCTTCCGAGAAAGATGGATGGTGGCTCCATTGGCGAATTGCACCCCGCCGGAACAGACCTCTTGGTAATGATCTGTCTGGCGGTTTACAATCAATTGTAGTTTCTCATCGACGAGTTGTAGTGAGCTAGCGGGCTGACTTAGTTGCTGAGGTGAAGGTCGTTGACTCATGCCTCGCCCAGCGTGACAGAGTCCGAGCGATGAAGCATGCCGCCTGGCAAGGTTCCAGCCACTCAATGTTTACTAACAGGGCCTTCCCAAGAAGGGCCTTGCTGTGGAACGGCAGGCAGCCGTGGTGAGACTGGTTCAAGCAGGTAGATGTAGACAAAGCCGCAGAACGGCGAAGCGGAGAATTTATAGTGGAAATGACGACAGCGCGTCGAACAATCCAGAATGAAGGCGGGGCGTCAAACAGCCAATCAGCACACAGCCCCAAGCACATTGCGACGGTTGCCGCTGAGATGAGCACAGTACCTCATGAAAAAGTGTGACAGTATGGTGCGTCTAGAAAGACACTTCAAAAAAAGGTGAGTTGACAAGAATAATAAAGAACAACAATTCAAATGAAACGTAAGTTAAGTAAATAATCAGAACACCGTGTTCATACTGCAATTATAACGGAAAAAAATAATGGGGCAAAATTAAACGAGTGTTTCAAACCGTGCGGGAAACATAGCCACAAAAAAAACATTCGCGAAAGCGAACAGTTAGTGGTGCAGTTCCGGAGGCAGTAAGTCTCAGAAGTCGCAACTTCGCCAGGAGTGGAAGAAGAGTTAAAATGCCTTCCCGTCTCTGTTTATGAACATTGTGTTTGATTTGTATCAAAGGTGGGAGGATGTCACGGACGATTACTCTTTACTCCATGACTTTTGTGTTTCTTGTTGTTGAGAGCTTTGATACACAAGGCCGTGAAATGTTGTAATGGTGGTTACCAGAATATAAAGTTTTCTTATGAGAAGTCTTGAGCGTTTCATTCAATTTGTTTTATTGGTTATACCTACACCGGGTAGGCATAGGTCCCTAACAAACCTGATGTCCAAAGGAAAAAGTTCGACAGCAGGAGTAGAAAGCTGATGTTTGTTGATTATTGTGAGAATAGTTCTCAATATAGACTGATTGACCTGAACAAGCCAAAGGATATTGTTAGAGAAAGAGATGTTGTATTTTTAGAACATGAGATGTTTTGTAAAGATTCTGTTCATGATTCTGTTGATTTTATTAAGGGAAGCTACCGTACTATGAGACTTATGTTCCTGCCATTGAAAGCATTGTATTGCTATATTGTGAACCAAATACTCAATCTGGTGTTCAGATTTCTAACAATGTTAATGAACCCGAGGATAACTCTATCAGTGATGTTGAATCTGCTGTTACCAATGGTCCAGACTCCTTTAGTGTTATTGATGTTGATGTTCATAGTGATCTCAATGATGTGTCAATATGTAGCTCTCGTGGGAGAGAGGTTTGTTTACCTGAGAAGTACAGGGATTTCGAACTAAATTATCTTGTGTCAGTTGCTGACGATGAAGGGAAGGTTGAATCATTGACCTATGCTCAAGCTATCAAAAGCAGTGCGAGGATGAAATGGGAAATGGTCATGAAGGAAGAGTATGGTGCTCTAATAGGAAATAAGACTTGGAAATTAGTGGATTTACCAGCCAACAAAAACAGTGAGCTGCAAATGGGTCTTTAAAATTAAAGACAATCAAATTGGTGAGGATAGTTTTAAAGCTAGACTAGTTGCAAGGGGATTTACCCAAACTCCAGGGGATGACTATTGTGAGACATTCTCACCTGTCATAGGGAGATCAGTCATCAGATTCTTATTTAAACAAGAGTTTAGTACTTTTCAGTCGGTCAACACGAATGTACCCAAAGGATATGGGTTATGCCCTAATCCTGAAATAAATTACATGAGATTAATAAAACACTAGGATGACCAGTTTCGATCGTCAAGCGATCATCATCAGATCCATTACACTTAGGCTATAAAATCTATGTTTGAAATACAGGTGAAAATATTTACAATATGTACAATTATTTAGTTGCAGTATTGGTACTGCAACTGTCAGTGTATGCTAAATGCAGTATATATGATGTTAGGTGAAATGCTAAATGGTGATAGCTATCCGGAGTTTGTACTTTGGAGAGATTATATGGTTGTAAACTATGGTTAAACTATAAAATTGTAGGTTAACTACTTATCTGATTGTCTTCCTTACTACAGCTAATCGCAGTTTTCGTGCTCACTGGAACTCACTGTGCGGTCGACTGCGGTGGTTATCTTAACGACTGGTTTTTCCTGCCTTCTCCCCCTGCCCATACGTGCTGTGGGGAGTTATAGCGATGTGTTTATGTGAGGTGTTGCCTTCCAGTGAGCACGAAAACTGCGAGTAGCTGTAGTAAGGAAGACAATCAGATAAGTAGTTAGCCTACAATTTTATAGTTTAACCATAGTTTACAACCATATAATCTCTCCAAAGTACAAACTCCGGATAGCTATCACCATTTAGCATTTCACCTAACATCATATATACTGCATTTAGCATACACTGACAGTTGCAGTACCAATACTGCAACTAAATAATTGTACATATTGTAAATATTTTCACCTGTATTTCAAACATAGATTTTATAGCCTAAGTGTAATGGATCTGATGATGATCGCTTGACGATCGAAACTGGTCATCCTAGTGTTTTATTAATCTCATGTAATTTATTTCAGGATTAGGGCATAACCCATCTCCTTTGGGTACATTCGTGTTGACCGACTGAAAAGCACTAAACTCTTGTTTACTAAGGTAACACTGAAAATATGGCTTCAAACACCACAAGATTCTTATTTGCTTTGTCAGTAAAAGAAAATTTGAAACTGTATCACTTTGATGTTTGCACTGCCTTTCTGAATGGTAGACTTGAGGAGGAGATCTACATGACACAACCTGAGGGTTTTCAGTTAATGGACAAGAAATTAAAGCTTGCTAGCTTCAGAAGTCTATTTCTGGGCTGAAACAAGCATCTAGGTGCTGGAAGTTTTTAATAACGAAGGAACTCTTAAAGATTGGTGATCAGAATTCCAAACAAGAACCATGTTTGTTTTTCAGAAAGTCTGATGGTTACTTGTCCATAATTGCATTGTATGTTGATGATCTGCTCCTTGTAACTAATGATTCCAGAGAAAGAAAAAGGCTAAGCGGAAATTGGCAGAGAAGTTCAAATTAAAATATCTAGAGGAAGCTAGTAGTTTGTTGGGAATGAGGATCAGGAAGAAAGGTGAGAAGCTATTTGTGGATCAGGAAAACTACATTGAAAGGGTACTGCACCACTTTAACATGTCAAATTGTAACCCAGTTGACAATCTTTTGGAAACAGGAGTAAAATTTGATCCTATCAATAATTCTAGTAAAATGCATGAAGGAATGTCTTATAGGAACCTAATAGGTTGCCTGAACTATCTGGCTGTAACATCACACCCAGATATAGCTTTTCCAACAAGCTTGTTGAGACAATTCAACTCCAATGCATCTATGCAACACTGGAGAGCTGCTCAGAGGGTCTTAAGATATCACAAGGGTACCAAAGGCTTATGTATTATTTACTCAAAGAACTCTGTAATCGTTCAGGGCTTTAGTGATGCTGACTATGGTAATGATTCAGATAGGAAATCCTACTCTGGATATGCGTTTGATTTTTGTGGGACTGTCTCTTGGAAAAACAAGAAGCAGCAGTCTGTAGCTTTATCAACCATGGAAGCAGAATATATAGCCTTGAACGAAGGTTGTAAAGAAGTGTTATTTCTGGGAAAACTGTTATCAGAATTGATAGGTTTAGAAGAATGTATTAAAATTTATGGACTCACCAAACCACTTGCTGGAGTTAAGCATTTGAAATTGTTGAATGACTTACATATGTGCATGTATTGATTTCATTCTAATTTACTTATGTATGTTGTGTGCGCTGTACTTTAAATTAAGGGGAAGATAGATAGATAGATAGATAGATTTTTATTAATTCCATTTGATCAAATACATGTATACAATACATTTTTGAAATACGACACGTCAGAATTTACATCTATAAAATAAAAGTACTAACAAGTATATATTAATAACACTATAACTATTTATAACTTATTATAATAACTGATCTTAAGAGATACAATCTTATTGGACAACTATTTACACCTTACTCTATTATCATAATATGAAAAGTTAATTCTATAAATACAACAACTTACAGCTAAGTATTACATTTAAAATAGAAAAGTAAAATATAATTATAGAATTAATCGCTCCTATACGCTAAGATATTCAACTACAGAGTAAAAACAATGGCACTGCAGATAAGCTTTCCACATTCTATCAAAGGTTTTTATTTTTGGGGCAAGTTTTATACATTGGGGTAGTTTATTGTATAATTTAACTCCTGTGTGATAAGTTCCTTTTTGATATATGCTTGTGTGTGTGTGTGAAATATGAATGTTTTGATTTTGTCTTGTGTTATGCCTATGAACATCATTGTTTGTTTTAAGAAAAACATCCTTATTCATTAAATTCTTTTTTTTAAACATAATACTTTCAAAGATATATATGCAGGGCAGTGGGAGAATGTTCAGATCTTTAAACAGAGGTCTACATGATTCCCTAGTGTTTACATTTGCCATAATTCTAATCGCCCTCTTTTGTATCCTAAACGTGCTTAGTACATCTGGCGACATACCCCAAAATATGACCCCATATCTTAAGTCTGAATGGAAATAAGCAAAATAAGTATTTCTTAATGTGTGCATGCTAGTGCAGGTTTTCAAAATACGCAACGCAAAGCACATAGAGTTCAGTTTAGTATTCAGATATTGTATATGTTTATTCCATTTCAAGTCATGTTGTATCCATAGTCCTAAAAACTTTGTTTCTGATTTATTTTCTATTTGATGACCATTTAATGTTATATTGGGCTTCGCAGTATTCCTATTCTGTATAGTGTGGAAATTTAGACATACTGTTTTCTTAGGTAGATTTCATTAGAAAGCTAACTATTGCAATGGGTCCCATGTTTCGACTTCCGGAAAATTTCGACATATCTTCGCGTTTCACATCCCCCAGACCCCAAAACCACCGTCAGTTAAAAAGTTTATATATAATTTATGTATGTATATATGTATAGATATCAGTTTCTTGTGGACACGATAACAGCCGTAATTTTGCACCAATCACTTTGAATTTTTTACATAATATGTATCACCTTAAAATCTCGGCCGAGTTCGTTAATGGGCACAATCGGCCAAAGGGGGTGAAAATGGGAGGCTTTTTTCGAAAAATTGAAATATCGCTGTAACTCTCTTAATATCTGAAATATTGAATCCATTCAAAGTTCATACTATGTGTCGGATAAGGCCCTAAAATTTATGTTTGAAAAGTTTTTTTGATAACACAAAAAAAGTGGGAAAAAGTGGGTTTTTCGGGAAACATTAATCATATCTCTGTTAATAGGCACAATATCAAAACCGTACAGAATGGACAATATTCCTCCAATAATTACCTAAAATTTTTATCTGAAAGAATTTTTGATATGACCCACCATTACGCCACGGGGTGAGCAAAATGATTTAAATTATAAGAAAATGACAAGTGGCAAGAGAGGTTGCCATGACAACTTTACTTTTAATTGATAAGGGATGAGCCATCAGCAGTTGCTATGACAACGCCACTGCACGAGATCACATTCAGTGTCCATCTGTCTGTGGGAAGCGACTTCGGTATCGGAACTGGTAGCATGCTGTACTTCTATGCCCAAGGTCGCGGGTTCAAACCCGGCTGAAGTCGTCGGATTTGCTAAGAGCGCTAAAAAAACTGAGTATGCTTTCCTTCGGAAGGGAAGTTCCAACGTTCGTTGCGAGTTGATGGTTCCGGTGGCATCTAGTAGCCAAGTTCACAGATAGGTGTCGTTGTGGTAGTATTTTTAATTATGAAGCATATTTTAGGTAGATTTCATCAGAAAGCTAACTATTGCAATGGGTGCCATGTTTCGACATCCGGAAAATTTCGACATATCTTCGCGTTTCACATCCCCCAGACCCCCAAACCACCGTCAGTTCAAAAGTATATATATATCAGTTTCTTGTGGACACGATAACTGCCGTAATTTTGCACCAGTCACTTTGAATGTTTTACATAATATGTATCCCCTTAAAATCTCAGTCGAGTTCGTTAATAGGCAAAATCGGTTGAAGGGGGGTGAAAATGGGGGGCTTTTTTTCTTCGAAAAAGTGAAATATCGCTATAACTCTCTTAATACGTGAAATATCGAATCCATTCAAAGTTCATAATATGTGTCGGATAAGTGCCAAAAATTTATGTTTGAAAAGTTTTTGGCAGCACCAAACATTGACCAAAGGGGTGGAAAAAAGTGGGTTTTTCGGGAAACATTAATCATATCTCTCTTAATAGGCACAATATCAAAACCATACAAAATGGGAAATATTCCCCCAATAATTACCTAAAAATTTTTCTGAAAGAATTTTTGATCCGACCTACCATTACACCAAGGGATGAGAAAAATGATTTCGGAATTAAAGAAAATGCCAAGTGCCATCAGAGGTTACCATGACAACGCTTCTAAATTGACGAGGGATGAGTTATCAGAGGTTGCCAAGACAACGCCATTGCACGAGATCACATTCATTTTTCCATCTGACTCTGTGGGAAGCGGCTAACTGGTAGCATGCTGAACTTATATGCCCAAGGTCGCTGGTTCAAAGCCGGCCAAAGTCGTCGGATTTTCTAAGAGCGCTAAAAATCCCTCAGCATGCTTTCCTTTGGAGGGTAAGTTCCAACGTTCGTTGCAAGTTGCTGGTTGCGGTGGCATTTAGTAGCCAATATCACAGCTAGGTGTCGTTGACGTTAGTATATGGTACAAAATTAGGAACTATTACTTAAAATTGACCGTCTGCAGACCTTACCTAAATTACAGACTAATACAGTCATCACAATTAACACCGTTTATCATATTCTACACACACCCAATGTACACGGGGTTACATGACCACGTTGTCGCAGCCCCTAAACTGAGGAACCAACAAAAATCTCTGCGGGAGATAAAATTTTGCGTGAAGAAAGAACAGACTGTCAGATAGTTACACATCAGTTCCAAACCTTGCATAAGGACAGTGTGATCACAAGTATAAAAATGAACCCCTAATGACAAGAAGGTTACCATAAGACAATAAAATGATAAAAATATGTATACAAAAACGAAAAAAAAATTAATTAATCTCCAAATGTAAAATACATTCTTGCAATCAATGAGGTCTGATCCTCCTACGAAAACCTGCATATTTCGCCTATTATAGACTATCCCCTAGTTTTACCCGGTTAAATCTACCTCCGCCTTCCGGCGTGCCGAGGGGAATTTTTTATAGTTTATTATGAGGCGATTATCTTGTGACCATTTGGTTAACGCTCCTGTAACGGAGTCTGCAGACTGCTGTACGACCTGTTTAGTTTCACCTTTTATTACGAGTGTTGAATCGTCCGCAAACAAAATTCCCTTATGTGAATGAACGTCCTGTGTTGTATCATTCATATATAGAAGAAAGAGTAGTGGGCCCAAACCCGATCCCTGGGGTACTCCAAATGTAATAATTCCCTCATTGGACAATGTTTCATTAAGTAATTTGGTTCCATCATACTTGTGTCTCAAGCTTACTATTTGTTTACGCATTGATTAAGTAAAACTCTATCCATTTATTAGCTAGACCTCTAATACTATATTGATTTAGTTTTGTAAGGAGGATGTTATGGTCAACAACGTCAAATGCTTTCGATAAATCCAAGAATAGGCCAGTTACATGTTCCTTATTGTCAATTAATTATAGTATACTATTACTACATTCATAAATTGCTGTCTGTGTAGATTTTTCCGATCTGAATACATGCTTTGAGTTTGATAATATTTTATTTTTTCTATAAAACTTATCAGTGTCTTATACATGATTTTTTCCACAATTTTTGCAATACCAGTTGGTAAGGTAATAGGATGACAGTAATCTAATTCATCTTTTGAACCGTTTTTGTGCACTGGAATTACTTTTGATAACTTCAAAATATCCGGTTAAGTTCCTGAGAGAATTGAACGGCTTATTAAGTGCGTAAGTGGATTTATTATATTTTCTGCACATATCTTTAAAATTGCATCAGGGATGCCATCAATGCCAGCACAGAATATATTTTTAGCTCTTTTATAACTATTCTTACCTCTTCACCTGTGACATGATTTATAAATAAAGAATCACTACATATATTTATTTTATTATTAGAATTTAGTGTATTTTCCTTTGGTTTATTTAATAATTTTTGTGGAGTTTCCAGAAAATAGTCATTAAAAGTGTTTGGTATTTCCTCTGGATTATTAATCACTTTATTATTTCTGGTCAGTGTAATGTTCCTTTGTATTTTAGTAGATTTCCCAGTTTCTTTCCTTATCACGGACCACATAGCCCTGTTGTTATTAGATGATTGGGAAATAAAATTATCATTATGCATTTTCTTTGCTAGTCTTATTACCTTATTTAATATGCTAGTGTATTTTTTGTAGTATAAATTGAATTCAGGTGTTGTGTGGTATTGTTTATATAATTTGTGTAGTAATTTCTTTCTTTTACATGAATTTATCATCCCTGTTGTTATACAATTGCTAGTTTTGTTATTATGAACAGTTCTTTGTTTAAAGAAATAGTGTTTTAGGATACTGTTAAGGGGAAGATGACCTCGTAGTTCCGCCCCTTAAAACAACAATAAATAACTAACTAGGGTACTGTTAAATTCATTAAATTTATCATTTACATTTTCTAGTTTATAAATTTCTGGCCATGTTTCCTTTTTTAGTAAGTCATTGAAATATGTAGCCTAACATTTGTTTCAGTGAATGACCTGCACTTTGATTTTACTCCATTATCATTATTATTGATTGTTTCGGGTACTTCAAAACTCAGTATTTGTCCATGGTGGTCACTAAAACCCGGACAATAGATTTCTATTGACTGGTGATATTTATCTGTATTTATAAGAATTTGATCAGGAGTGGTTTTACTAAATTTTGTTATTCTTTTTGGGGTACTGGCAACTCAAACTAACACTTGGGGCGCTGCGGTCGGTCTGGATAAGTAGGGTAAAAATACTCAGTAACACGCGTTTGATATGGAGCACTTTTTATTTTTCGGTTATAATCAATAAATGTGGTCCCTAAAATAATGACAGTGTTATTTTCAATTGTATATATGTATAAATGTGCGATACACGTGATCTAATTTGTGTGTTCTACTGGAGTTAATGTGTCAATTGCATATTATCAAGCATCGGTTGTCTGCTAGTATTTGTTTTTGTCCAGTTCTAGTCATGGCGCTGTTACGTTTAAAAGCTATATTTGAGTTTGCTCACTGTACCATAGACTCTAGAAATTATTTACAGCTTGGTAGGGCGAAGGGATGAGTTTAACATGTATTAAAACTCGGGGTAGACAGGAATTGCTTGATTTCGATGGTAGGTTTTAACCCTGCGAAGTCAAATTAGGCCTATATGACTCGTAGTGGAATGGCTCGGATATCGCAGAGCGAGGTGATTGCGGTTGGTAGGGTTATTGGAAATGAACTAGGGAGCGGGGAAAGATACCTGACTGATGAAGCTTGGCTGTCCTAGGCTGGTGTAGGCTTGGCTGTCTTGGTACGGCTTTGCTCGGCGAGACTGTTCTTGGCTGTCTAGGTGCGGCTTGGCGTAATAAGCTAACAACCCGTCCTGTCGTCAGTGAGTGTAGTGGTGAGTGGTCCAACCCGCTCTTGTTGCCTGTATTTATTTGGGATCGTCACCTTTCGGCCTTTGCTATTTGCATCTTTTGGAAAGTGATGAAAACGTATATCCGCAGCCCTCTTATACATCGACTTACAGCCGTAAACTGAGCAATATACTTTGATTTTACTCATTTTGCACTCTTATCAACGAGGAAAATTATTACTTATTTATAAACACGAAGAATTTACCACGATCTGCTTACCAATACAAGACACCATATACAAACAGTCACCACGTGAGAAATGTACCCTACTTGGTAGATTTCTCATTTTTACCACTAGATGTCATATCAGATAGCTGGAGTTGCCAATTTACTGTAGGTTTCAGTCCATAGGAAATTAGTAACTGTGTTAATAATTCACAATTTCTTTCACATTTTAAGAAATCCACATTTACATCTCCACAAATTATTATATCGAGTTTGTTATTTAAAGGTAGGCACTACTGTGTAAGCTCTAGATTCTTTGTATAAGACCTGTTCATTGTGTTCTGTTTTTACATTGCTTCACATACGTCTGTAGCCTGAAATGATACTTCACCTGATTGGTCAGAAGAAACTCATTGCCTTGAAATGTGATTGGCCACCTAATATACCCGTTCCATGTGTATTTTACTGTTCCTTTCCGCTGCTTGCGCCTGACAAACATCACGTGACCGTTGCAGTAGAAAGATATGTTGAAATGCCACGGCTGGCCGCCATTGAAGACTGGAGGTTATTTATTACAAGCAAAAGTAAGTATGCTATGCTTTCCAACATGTACTGAACGCTTATTTCATTCATTAGGGTGCGTGTTACAATATTTCCTTTCTTTTCAGACGGATGCAGGAGAGTTTGAGGGGCAGATGACTTCGTAGTTTCGACCATTGAAACCTCAATAACCAACTAGGCCTAGCTAGAGTTTCAGAGGAGAGATTTATACGGAAGAGCCTGTAAGTTTTCTTTATGAATACAATTTGCCGATTCGTTCTATCAAACCTTAGTTTTTGCCTCATTCCTTATGTATACAGCATATGTTATTAAGCCGAGGTACCGTACTGTATTTGATTTACTGTAAGTGGGCATATGCAAAAATCTTGTTACGATACAATATAACATTTAAGAATAGGCGTTGCCCGGGAATTGAACCCGGTACGTCTTGCTGAGAGGCAACTGACCACTGCATCATCACGTCCCAAAATGTTGTGTCCGGTTGGGAGTAATATTATTGCGAATTTTCAGTCTGTCAACACAATAGGCCTATTTTCCCAATTATTGGGACATCCTAAATTATAACCTGAAAAAAGTTTTTGGTGGTGCATTTCATTTATTAGCCTAGTCATTTTGTTAGCATTACTCAATAAATTGTTTGATTTGTAGTGCAGGACGCAGGAACCTGACTTAACAGTTTCAAATTAGATGTTGAATGATAATATATGATTTTCATACCTTTTCAGGGTTTCCAGGGGACAATAGCTATTGAAATTGCAGTTCATTATGACTAATATACTGGAAATATGTGCTAAATTAGGTAATTGTGTACAGTATGTTTCATTCTTGTTGAATTTGAACTACGGCAGCCATGTTGCTCACTCCAGCTGACAAGGGGAGGATACGATGCATGGGTCATCGAATTGAAGCATCCTTAGTACACATGTAGTAAGGTAGTAAGCCGTTACCGAGAAATTAATTGCAGTGCAGTGGTAAGAGCCCTGCTTCGTAAGCGCTGGATCAAATCCCACCGATGAGTTTTTGCAGTGGGTTGTGTTTTTTTTCTTCTTCTTGTAAACATTGCCAATTCGTACAAGTGTATGTGTCGTGAATAATGTTTATTTTGCAGTCAATTGCAATAACGTGTTATGTGAGCGGAAAAAGAGATTCTGAAATCATCGTATGGGGGTTAAACGTTTTTGATTATATACAGCATTGGCATTGGCATTGCAAATGCATTGGTATTATACACGGTCAGGTGTATTCTATTATATGGGACCATCAGACCACCCTCGTACCCCGCAAGCAGTGACTCATATTATGCGTACAAAAAACACAACACACTGCAAAGGCTCACTGGTGGGATTCGATCTAGCGCTTACGAAGCAGGGCTCTTACCGCTGCACCGCGCGCTTGTTGGATTCTTGCTAGCGTACAATGCACATAGACTCCGACATGAAATTGCAATGAATTACTTTCTCGGAAACTGCTGAGAAGCGCACCTTACTACTTGCACCTGGTAATACCCTACACGTGTACTAAAGATGGTTCGAATCGGTGACCCATGCATCGTATCCTCCCCTTGAGAGCAACACATGACGAGACGGTGTCACGGCAGTGTGCCCAACATGTTAGATACAAAAAAATACACCACCACTAGGCAAAACCCATTCGTCTGCGGCTGGAAGCTAGAATCTAGACGCATTAGGCTGTAACCGTTGATCTGGGCCCTATTTTAATAAACTGGACAAGTCGACATATGTCAGATGACTTAAAATATCCGACAATTCGATGGTTCGACAAGTTTCTGTTTCATAAAGTTGTAATGCCTACAGGTAGAAATCTGACATATGTCACCAGTTTCTCTTTATGAACTAATGAATATGTCAGCAGTGGTTGTACAATTGTCAGATTGTCATCGAAAATTCGACAGCAGTAGTTAAAAGGGACGTAAAACAAATAACATTAGTATTATTATTATTATCAGTAGGACTAGGCCTAGGGTTTTTAGGTGACCTAAAGGGGATCCTTTTATTTATTGTTCACTTTAGACCATCCTCCCTTTTCATCACTTTTAACAACTTTTATAGTGCGAGACAAACCATTGGAAGCCTGAAGGTCAAGGGGCCCTCCGCTCCGCTCTCCTCCCCGCGTCTGGCGGTGTTGCCATGTTATTGCACGGTACCTTCGGTCGGGTGCTGGATGCGAGAACGTACATGACAACACCACACCGACTACGCGTGACCTTCAGGCTTCCAATGGTTTGGCCCGCACTATAACACCCTAGCTTATTGAAAATATATCATTTATGATATGCATACCTTTCGGGGAGTTGTTGGGAGTCGTTTCACAATCTCTTCATACTCAATAGCCACTGCTGCACCGCAATAGTTGTTATTTCACGGAAAGAATGCTATTTTTCTTCACTTTTTTCACTTACGGACGTCATCTTTGACAGTCATGTGACACCCGAAAGTCGATCATGTGACGACTTTACCAACTTGAATAAAGAAATTCACCACACGCCTTCGCTACTAAGTTAGGCACTGTCTTGTGGAAAATTACTGCTAGTACTACAAGCAAGGGGATCTGGCGCGTAAGCCCCAGGTTAGGTCTGTTTTTGTATGTAAAACATTAATAACATACAATTTATGTCCGCTACTAGGATAGGTACTGCCTGGTCGAAAGTTAATGCTAGTACCGCAAGCAAGGGGGTCTGGGGCGTAAGCCCCAGGTTAGGTCTGTTTTTGTATGTAAAACATTATAAATACATAAATAAACACTGTTATTGAGTTCACTTAGTGCTTTCATACATCACGTGCGAAATAGTACCAAGCGCGTGGGGTTGGCAATACTGACTCAGTGAGAAAGATGGGGGTGAGAACTTCGATTTCAACTATATAAGTCATGTCGCTATTTGGGCGGGATGGTGGGTCTATGACAGCGGAGCAGTGAACATCTAATGCTCAATCCTCTCCTGATATCCTCCCGACTATTAAATCAGGTAATTTCAGTGTTTAAAAATATTTATACAAAGGATGGTCTATAGTGAACCGCTACCGTCAAATTGTCACAATTGTCGGACCTGTCGATTTTTGTGAAATAGGGCCCAGGACACGTTAGACTGGAACCATTGTCAAAAACCATTGGATTGGACTAAACTAAGGTTAGAATGGTCGCGGGAAGCTAGAGGGGCACGGTTGACAAAAGGAACATTGATCTGGTCGAAAGACCACCTATACAATTAGTACCGTATGCGTGGGGTTGGCAATACTGTTGTAACACCGATAATGGCAGACACAGCTGGAATTTTTACTATACCCTATAAGTGATGTTATAATTTGGGATGGCGGGTGGGTTATAGGCGGTATTTGCTGTGCACTGGTGTATAGTTTGTGCATATGCCTATAACCCCTTCAATCTGTATCTGTAATGTGGAGACAGCCACAATCTGTGTTTGTGCGATGATTCGATGCCCACGACTCCTCAGAATATACTAACTGCGTACTGAACATCGTTGGAGTGCACAGAACAAAGCTGACTGGTCACAACACGTTCTTCGTACAATGATGCGGCAACAGTATGTGTATAGGCTATAAGTGATTAATTTCATTAATTTCTTCCATTGCAGGAACATATATTTGCTACTATCCTCGACGTATAACATCCTTCTCAGAGATGGGGGGTGGGGAATAATCTTATTACCATATTATTAAGTACGATTTGATTTACTGTACGTCGCACAGACACAGATAGGTCGTATGGTGACAATGGGACAGAAGCTGGCTAGATGCGGCCATGGCCTGTATTAAGGTACAGCCCCAGCATATGCATGGTGTGCAAATGGAAAAACACGGAAAACCATCTGCAGGACTACCCACAGTTGGATTCGAACCACTAACAGTCTTAATACGTTCACACATATAGTACGCGAGCGAAAGGTTGCAGAAAATATCGTCTGGGTTGTCAGTGCACCCCATATTTTATGAGTAGGGTCGCCTAACGGTTCAAACAGGTTCAATGCCGTATCGAGCTACGTTGCGTGTCGTGCCCGTGCGAGCTCACTCGAACTTGAGTATCATTCGCTCCTGCTGGAACAGAAGACGCCAGAGTTCGAAAAAAGTTCGTCCTTTGTACGACCTTTTGAGTGCGCTGCGACCTATCGGCGTGTTCTTATCCACCCAGAAACCTCAAGAAGGTTGTGTTCGAGCATTGTGCTAGGCAGTACTGGCTCATCCTGTGTTTGCTGTGCACTGCTGTATAGTTTGTGCATATAACCCCTTCAAACAGGATCTGTAATGTGGAGACAGCCACAATCTGTTTTTGTGCGATGATTCGATGCACATGTCTCCCCAGAATATACAAACTGCCTCCAGAACAAAGGAGACGGGTCACAACGCGTTCTTCGTACAATCGTGCGGCAACAGTATGTTTATATATGCGATTAATTTGTTCCGTTTCAGGAACACACGTTTGTTAATATCCTCGACATTATTTTATCCTTCCCAGAAACCAAAAACGTATCAGTGATGGGGGGGGGGGGGGGGGGGGGCGATAATCCATATTAATATTGTTATTATTATGTACAATTTGGTTTACGTCGCACCGACACAGATAGGTCGTATGGTGACCATGGGATAGAAGAGGGCTAGGCGCGGAGCGATGTGGCAGTGGCCTTTATTAAGGTCCAGCCCCAGCATGTGCCCGGTGTGCAAATGGGAAACCACGGAAAACCATCTGCAGGACTGCCGACAGTGGCATTCGAACCACTGATAGTCTAATACGTTCACACATACCGTACAAGAGGGAAAGGTTGCAGAAAACATCATCTAGGCCAGTGGTTCCCAACCTGGGGTACGCGTACTCCTTGGTGGTATGCAACGAACCGCTTAGGGGTACGCCAAAATTAAACGGTAATGGCGGGCGCCATGTTCCCATCGTACGTTTCAGTCTTAATGTACCGGCGCGAAGTGCCGTCTTATTCACGCACGTCAAGTTCAATGATCCCACCCTATCCCATCCCCAGTCACTTTCACCGATCCTCTGCTATTGTCCCGATTTGTCTAGTTTTGCCAAACTAATCGCTAGAATTAATTACTTTCCAATAAAAACAAAAACATGTTATGTACGGTACTGTATTGTTTATTTTCCTCAGCTAAATGTTTATACATCTTCATTTTCCCAAGTAAATGGAAGTAAAATTGAAAAATTATATTTAGCATCACCATCCCATCATCATCATTTCCCCTTATCCAGCTCCTGTCAGGTCGGGGTATTTATGGCACTTGTCCACTTTCCTCTTTCCTTCCACGATCTTGTCCCAGTCCAGATTTATTTTTCTTAAGCCGTTCTTCACTGAATCGATCCACCTTGTTCTAGGTCTTCCTCTTGCTCTCTTACCCTTGGACTTAGCCTCCAGCATCTGTCTTGGTATTCTATTTTCCTCCATCCTCTTTACATGTCCAAACCACCTTAGTTCATTCTTCTCAATTCTCTCATTTAGTTTTCCCATCCCAACTTCCTTCCTAACATCTTCATTCCTCACTCTTGTCTTCCCTTGTCTTTTCTATCATACTTCTTAGGAATTTCATTTCACTGGCTTGGATTCTCCTCTCTTTAGGGCTACTATTTTAGATAAATATGTATACAGGGGTACGGGAGGAAAAAAAAGGTTGGGAACCGCTGGTATAGGCCGTCAGTTCTCCGCTTACTTTGTGTGTGAGGTCGGCTAACAGTTCGAACAGGTTCGATAACGTATCGAGCCGGCGACACCGCACGATTCCCAGTCTGCTAACCAAGTAGCTGCCAATGGTTTCTTTCGTCAAGGTAGCCGTCGAACCAAGTAGTGATGTATGACTTGGTCTCGTCCAACTTTTACATCAGTAATTTTCGGCCTGACAGTCATCTAACCTCGCTACGTGGGAGTGGGCTGAAGCGCATTATAGGAGTCTACCAAGAGCTATTTGATATTGTTGGTGTTTGGAAATTTTGCATTTATGACACATATTATATTATGGGCCTTACACAAGTTCGGTCATGTGTCGGCACTGCAAAAGAAGAGCCAAAATTACTGTAGTACAGGAGAGGGGTCTGGTGCATATGCCCCAGGTTAGGTTTGTGGTTGTATGTAAAGCCTTATTCGACGTTCACCACTTTTGAACTTAGCAGCAAAACTGGCACCAAACGATAATGTTGGCACTGCTGAAATAATGCAATAACACCTCGCAGTCATTTTCCGTAATTAGTTGGTGGCTGCTTTTCAGTCGGTCAACACAATTGTACCCAAATGAGATGGGTTTTTCCCTAAACCCGAAAAAAAATAGGCTGCATGAGATTAATAAATTTTGTTTGTTACAAAAAGGAACTGGCTGTTTGTAATGTCCTCGCCTGCTGGGCCCAAGGTTGCAGATTCATATCCTGGCGCAGTCAGTTGGCATTTGAGGGTGCGCACGTTTAAGATCCCCTCCGGTCTTCGCATAACATGGCCATACCACTTTAGCCTGGACTCTAAACGTTTCTCAATTACCGGTATAGGCGCTACTTTGAAACTGCCTCGCACATGTTCATCTTTTGAGAGTAACTCCGCCTGCCCTACGTAACATACGCATTTCAGTGGTATGTAGCTTTTGCTCATATGCCTTTGTAGTAGCCCATGTTTCACTACCATAGAGTAGGATTGGTCTTACTGTGCCCAACTCTAGGAATGGGTATTCCAAGATTCAGACACCTAGATATCAAGGGAAAGGCTACAGCCGCTTTTGAAAGTTGAGATATTTGAATATCGCGCTACATTGCTTCTCGAAGCAATTGGAAAGAATATACCGCTAAGAGCATGTCAAGTGACGTAGCGAGTAATAGCAGAGGTCGAGGCTATTTATTGATTAAATAGTTAGCCATGGAGTAGAGACTTGAGACTTGGATCAGATTACTGGCACGGCCAAATGAAAGAGAATGCACTTAGTATCAAGTAAATCGGACCAGGGATGCCAGAGATATGAGGATTTCTAGATTTCAGCGTGATGACGCGTGACCCTGACTGTTTTGAATAAAAGCCGGCCGGCTCAGGCATCAGTAGCTCACTTCGACACAAGCACTTGCCTAGCAAGGTGCTACTACGCTGAGCCAAGGCACATGGTTGCCGGATCTACGCAGAAGTTATTTTCAAAGTTGTGATAGTCACAAAAGTGCTGCGCTACGAGTGGAACTTAGTAAGTTTCCGGCAGGGAGAATCACTAAGGTGATTGATATTTTTCGACGGACACTGGTGAAATATTTTTATTTTCACATGGACATATGCTAGACTTTGTCTAGAATTAGTACTTTTTCACAATCCAGTAATAATCTAATACTCGGATATTTTAGTCCAATTTTAGTCAGTTTTATATTTGTAACTTGATAACCACTCCGATCTATCAGTACATTGAAGACCAGTCTATCACGGTGGTGTTCATTAGCCAACGCAGGGAAACTACATGTTGCTTCGCGCATGGTAGATGGTGTGAAGCCATGCCCAGGGAACGATCTTCAGAACAGCCGTTGATTGGTTAGACTGTCAGTGTTTTCTTGTACTGAAAAGATTACCGTGAGTTATGTTACAACTGACATACCTGAGAATAGATCACTTAGATCTGACCCCATTTAAGCAAACTGTTATGGAGTTAACAGAAGCCAATATTAAAATGGATCAACAGTTACTTCAAACGTCAAGAGATATTACCACTATGTCTTGCTAGACAGATTGTGGGTATATAATGGCGGCCGATACAAGGATTATACGTGCTTGTCCGATAGGGCATGTATATGGATAAATCTGGTACAGACCAGGTTCACTACGCTTCAAGACCCTCAAGAATGTAAGCCACATTTGAATTTTATATTATGCCTAGCTAATTGGAACAAACTATTTTTCGGCAGATGACCAACACATTTTTTTCTTCGTATTTAAATCTTGCAATGATTTACGCAAGACTTGTTAGAGTTATTCTGAGTATTTTCAGCACTCAGAACAGTTTAGGATCGATGACCGAGCATATCGAGCATTTATTTGAATATTTCATATTTTTGGGAAATCACGGTAATCAGCCGATGTAACTGTAAAGTTTAATAATTATTTTTGTTGAGGAATGGATATTTTTTTTCCATATTCGAAGATTCGAACATGTGGATTCTCACATAATGAGATGATAATTAAATATATTTAAAATAATATAACTAATAATAATAATAATCCACTAATAATAATAATAATAATTTTTATAACTTTTCTAAATAATTCTTGGATATTATATTTTCTAATAATCATATGTATTGAGAGAGAGCCTATGAAGTAGTTTAATCATTTCTAGTTTGGAACAGGAGATTTTCCGAAGGAGAGTGGTTAGTGCAAGCCCGCATTCAACCAACATTTCAGTTCTGGTTGAACAGTTGATATTTGCAATGAGCAAAGTATATTTTTCAGATAACACGGAGAGGCATGAAACGAGAAGCAAATGATATTTGTATCAATTAGGGTATTTTTGTATTTATATAAAATCATGACGTAAATACACTCGAAAGTGAAATAAAGATTTTCAAAAGTATGGTAAATTCACGGGTTGAACTGAATGGTAAAATAAAATAAACTTGTAAGTTTATTAATCTTCCAGTGTTGATAACAAGCAGAGGCTTGATTTATTGTATAAATTTTGGGAAGAAAATTTATGTGTGGAGTAGTTGAAATGCCATTCCCAGGTGCGCATGTTTAAGTCGCAGGAATGAAGAGGTTTTTTCGAGCATTAATCAAATAGCAGGTTCGATGGCTCAGGTTTATAGAAGGAGTATTGGAACTACACATTTCGTCGTATGAATGACCCGAAGGTTATTTCTTAGAAACCATCAGTTCTTATTTCAACCTTGTTTACGGATTCCATTTAAGACTGATTTTGCTAGAACCCGGATTTGTCATGATAGTAGTTTATTCTTCTTCAGAGGAAGACCTTTGCCGTTGTTGTTGGAATATTGTGTTCTTACCCAACTAATAGAATGGGCCACTGCCAATTAAAAATAATTCTATAACCACGAATAATTTAAAGGATATTTTCAATCCTAGTGCCATGAACTAAATGAATTCATTATAAAACTACAATTCTAATTTCCGCATTCTGTCGAAGAATTGCAAGTTGTGAAAGTTGCTAAAAATGGCCATGAATATAAATATTTTTTATAATAATGATTCCAAGTGGGAAATTGAATAGTTGAATGGTTCAACAATTTATTGATCAAGTTGATGATTCAGAAATCATGTATTTTGTTAGGAACTTGAAGTTCATAATCGAGTCACGTCTCGAAATGTTTAATGTCAGAAGAACAATTAATTTTTGTTGTGCTTCGCACAGTTCTTCGATGCTATGCTCAAGGTCAAATATTTTCAGATGTTATTAATATGTGTAAATAATTTGTGTTGATTCAGAAATAGTAATATTTTTGACTATATTTTTTGAAACTGGAAAAATAAGTGAAAGTTAAAAATTCTATGAACATTTATTCTACGAGGGTTAATATTATGTAAAAATTCAAACAGTGAACTACAGTACTTCCAGTAAAGACAATTAAATTTGAACTGGATTTAATCACAAATAAATGAATATAATTTTGGAACACAGTCTACAGGACTAATAATCAGACTTGTGTTTCCAAAGATAATTGTCAAATGTGTTGGGAAGATTTCTGTACATTGTGAAAATAGGATGTGGGTCGCCACACGTGAGTGATGCTACTTTGAGCATTTTTGCAGTCAATTTTAAATTCAAAATAAAATGAGATAATTTTACATGATGTGTTATGCCCAGTTGAATCTCCTTCTATCCTTATTGTTGCATTGAGCCAAAAATCAGTAAAGCATTTTTTTCATTTGATGTTTTTGCGATTAGCTTTAACCCATCTGGCGCCCCGGGATATTTTGACTCTCGTGCTGACTGATTCTTGGTAAAATGCATATGTGGTCGTGCGGACTCCGGTCTAAACGGGCACATTACGGCAGTTTTATAAACTTTACCCTTTGTTCTTATGGGTTGCTTTATGATTCTTAATTTTAGAGATGGCTTTCCTAACTTCCACTTCTGTGATTTCATTAATAGATCCTTGCGTCATAGGTCGTTCCACTTCTTGTCGCCTGGGACAAAGACTAACACAGGGCCGCCACCTGGTTTAGGCAAATATAACTTTTACAAAAGCAATTAGTAACGTATGCGTGGGGTTGGCGTTGCTGTAGTTGTGCACAATTCACGCGGATAATGGCTAACACAGCTGAAATTTAACTCTGTCGTGATATAAAAGGGAAATCTATTTTGAATCATTACAGAAGGTATTGACATGGCTAAAATCAGTAGTTTAGTAAATTTTTTCAAGGGTTCTCGTCTCCTCAACTGTTACCAGCTACTGTGGAGAACACAGAAGTTAACTCATGTTTCAAGGATGCCATGTAATTCTATGTGCCATGGACAAATGACTTGCCTTTCAATATACTCTACCTTCTGTGCCCACCGTTATTACTTTTTTTACTATTACACTGTAGGTTGAAGTCTTGTTTTGTGCATCAGAACTTTATGTTTTTCTCTCTGATTGTATATGATAAAGGCCCAAATATCATTATATCTGGTAAATTGTAAAAGATGACCCATCAAACGAGCAAGGAAATTTCAACTATTATTAGGTTGTGTGTTGTACAGAGAGTGGGCCTACAAACCACATAGATGGACACTAAAAGTTACAACGTACAAAACATGTGGGACACAACCTGTGACATCCATCTCTAACTGCCTTTGCCTTGTCTCCGAGCGATTATGTTCGACGTGGTAATGCATAGAAAAACCAAAAGTGTCTCCACATAAGCTCGGAGGTAGAGTAACGGAAGCCAAATCTGGAAGTTATGAGTTCGTGTTGTGCTTTCTATCCTCCATCTATATGGTTTGTACACTCATTGTACAATCAACGACCTAATAGCCGAAGTCTTCTATGGCCATTTACAGTATATTTTCTTGATAAGCATAGCCTGCATTCTTATATGTGTAGTGCCTTATAAGTTACATTATATTAATAGCTTCATGTTTGTATTCTTACAGATCTGTCCACTAGATCCAGTTGAACTGCAAGTTGCATGGAACAGACCTGGGCGAGAATGCAGTTTCAGTTGTGTCGTTCTTTTTATAATATGCAGTAATTGTATTTCTTGTACTACATTGTGTAATGCAAAATAAAAATTACTTTTTCAATTACCAACCTCCTGGGGTTTAAATTTGATTGTTTCTCCTTCCTTCTCATAATCCATTTGCAAGAGGGTCATGGGATTCAAACAAGAATTTGGAACCTATGCAGGAATAATAGACGTTAGGTCATTCCATAGACTGATTTGGAGGTTATGTATGATAGGACTATGAAGAAAGGGGGGAGTAAGGTATATGCACTAGAATTTGGAGGTTGTATCAATACAAAAGGAACTAATAATATCTATCTACGTGTGTACAGTTCACGCCACGGCTTTTGGCCGGGGAGTTCCGATTGCACAGTCGTCGCTCGCAGACCGTCCTCTGTACAACTGTGCAATCAGAACCAAGCGACCAAAATTGTGGTGTGAACTGTATATTTGATAATAATAATAATATAATATTTGCTGTCAGTGTTACATAATGAACGACAAATTTCAACTTTTGAATATAGTGTTGACTGCCTGTAAAACATTTTATCAGAAGTAATTATATTAATGTTAATTGATCCACAAATGATCTAGCTCTGCGGAATATTTATAAAAATGTGATATCTCAGGGGTTTAGTTTACAGTATGTGTGGTTTTTTTTTTGTTTTTTTTTTTTAGAGAGAAAGAAACATACCGTAGAGCTGAGCAAGTGGCACAGCCAATTTTCAATTTTAGTTGTGGTACTGTCCCCGATAATCCGGATAGTAGGCTGTCAGATATCCGCCCCCTCAATCGGATTGCCAATAATCAAACGCACCGGCACAGCTACATCAATGAAAATGGCACTGACAGATACTACCGAGATTAGAGCACAGTAGTTAACAAGAAATTATTGTGGAACACACCAAAATATACGGGGGTTCATACTTACCTTTACTTACCTATTCAAATTAATCTCGGGTCTGGGTTGCCAACTGGATCACTTAAAAGTATGCCCTCACAATAACCTCCACCATGATATTTAAAATGAACCAAAACGGAAACAAGAAACTTTAAACTGTACAATAATTTATTTCACATAAAGGAATAATATAACAAAAATTGAACAACAAAATAAACGTGGCATTCAGAAGCCATTGTCAATGTAATCATGTCCTCCTGTAGGACTTGTAGACTTTGCATACAAAATTTCAGCTTTCTAGCTCAAAAGGAACGTAATAATAATAATACACTTGGAATGGATAAGGGAGTTGGGACGAGACATATAGCAATTGTTTTCCTGTTAATAAACATCACACTTTATTTATAACTGCAAGCCTGCTATGTAGGCGACCTTGGCCTCTATCAAACAGTTGTCAGGCCAGCTGCACCATGTCGCATGCTTGCATCGTCAAGTGGACCCACCTGTCCAGCCAGCGTTAGCATATGCTAGTTACATCAGAGCTTAGCTCCTTTTCAAAACACTTTAAATGTCCACGTCTCAGCTCAAATATTATCACGCAAATCTTTTAAATGCTCCAATCAAATATCAATGGATTACTCTGATAATCCCAAAACTTGTTTAATTATATAATCCAAATGTATAATTAGCGTTGTTTAGAGTATCATAACAAAACGCTTAATGTTTATAACAAATGCTCATTAATTTATTTATAACAATTTAAATTGTTTATAATATTGTCAAACGACAATTGAAAAATTTATACAGGCCTGTATTAATCCCTTTCATATCAAATTATTATTAAAGATATTTACATAATTATTTACAATATTAATATTATTTATTTTAGAACTACATTAAACCACACGTCTATCCGGTTGATAATTACTTAAATCGTGGTAATATAATCGACCAATAAAGGTTAGTTATATTTAAATGTTAGATTCAGGTTTAATAAGGTTTAATAATTATTATTATTATTTGTGACGGTAACCTCCATTCAAAATCGTTATCTCAAATTATTTAAACACTCTTGTTAATTTTAACAGTAACTTCACATGATTAATTTTCAAAGGACCTGGACAATACACTCAGCGGAAAAATACCTCGCTCAAAAACGCACAAAATTGCACAAAATAGGCCCAGAATTCATCGTATATCTCAATATATATGCCATCAAAATCTTCCACAATACATACAAAAAACCTCCACTTACAATCTCAACAACTTCATTAATATTACTGTGGGAATCTCCTTCACTTATTCAAGGGCATTATTCATCAGCGACTTTTACACGTCCACTGAACTAACGATTATACATCCATAGTTCCTCTTTAAAAATTCTTATATTCATTAATTGTATCAAACTGTTATTATATTTAACCTTCGTGGGTTTCATTCATGAATCGATATGAAGTAAAAATTTGCCAATCACAAATAAATTTAATAGCAAATACGATTATACACGCCTCCCTGGTCTATCAAAATTGAGATTAATATCTTCAAAGTATCGTAGTATAAAAATACTATCTTCAATCAAAGTTCATCTAAACTGCGAAAATAGTCGAATAGAATACAATTAGACTGTGGAATGCAAACATTATTGTTCCAATCTAGAATTGAGAAAAACTCCTATCAAATGTTCATTACTTTAGTGTATTCAATAAATTGTACTCAAAGTTCATACTTCATAAAATTGTCTATAATGCAATGGTATTTCATAATTGACGATAAATGTCTATGTTGCAATCATGTTCATAAAACGACTAGTATTTCCAAGATCGTCGATACAGTAATAGATTTTAACGCTCTAAAATCTTTTAATTATTCTTCTTTCTTGAGGATGACAGAAAATTGGTCAAAGTCATTTACTGAATAGAATTACTTTAATAAAATTACACGCTGTCTGAATTCAAATTTGCCATAGAAAATCGTTAACTTTACAGTCAAATCGTGACTACAAAAATATGCAAATTACTGAAAGAATATAGTATCAGTCTCAACTGATCCAAAATTATTTAACTATGCCAATGACATAACAATGTCTTAATAAATCGTAGAAAAAGGCATAAATCTTCAAAGTGTACTGAGTACAAAAATATCAAGCAAGAATATGGGGCAAAATATGTGGGACAGAAAATATGGTAAAAATGGTTGCTCAGATATCGCTAAATGGCTCAAATAAAACAAGAAACGTTCACGACTACCTTATCTGTTGATTGAAGTTCTAGAGGAAAATCTTCCAAAGAAGATTGCTGTTGGTTCCATTTCACCAACGTAAAGATGTGCTCCGACCTCGAACCTGGAACCAGCGCCCTCGGAGAATAGAACTGCTTCCTCCTCCGGAAATTGCACTGCTCCGTGTAGACGATAGACATCCTTCTGGCAAAACTCTTCTTTGTGAGCCGGGTCTACCCTGGCCTCTCTTGATAGTTCCCTGAAGTTCTGGTAGAAATTCGCCATGACGTTTATTGCAATTATTTCCGCAGAAATGTTCATAATCGTGGAGTATGAAAATATTTCCACTGCAATTTGATATAATTCAGCGTTGGACTACGATGCATGAGTGTAGTTGGATGTTCACTACATGCTCGCTTTTGTGGAAAGACGATTAGCGAAGTTCCATGCTGCTATTTCACTCCATTGATATATGTCCCAATTGCATTAAAGGTTTAGCCTTCCATCTCCACTTCTGTTATAATAATAGTTGAAAGAACTGCCATATTATATTGTTCCATTGTAGAACGTAGCGTTGTATCACCAAATGCAATATGTAGTATCACGGTTGCAATACACGTGTCAGCCGTAGCGTAGAATGTGGTCTTATAAAAGTGCTTCTCAGGTGGCGAGAAAATACTTTTGTCTGCAGTCTTAAAATGCCAATATCTTCCAAATTATAATCGTGAAAATGTTCCACTTTCCTACACACTTCAATACTGTTATGCACAATAGAATTAGCATACAGGCATTAGTCAACTCTTGATAGATGATCTTGTAGACTCGTTAATGTGTGCGTTTCAACTTCGCCTAGTTTCAATCACCGTAAAATGGAACTGCTGCACGCTCCGTGCTCGTTCGATGCGGTGGGCTCTACCACACGTGCTAATAACGACTTGCTTCACTGAATCACTCGAAGTCTGACAATAAGATACCAGAAAATGAGATATGAGATATGAGCGATATGAGAGCTCCTCTCTGCTGTGCAAGACCTTTTATCAACTTCTTAAGGGGCGTATCCATCCCTTCCATAGCTTGTTCCTCCGTCACTGCTAGAAGTTCTAACTTTGGCTATACTTGACGGATTTTCAAATTTCAAAAACTCAAAATTAATTTCTTCAAAATTCCAAATCAATGCCATAACTGAAAATAGATTTCCACAATTCTGCATGCCAAAAGTAATTAAATATGGTAGTTTCAGTAATCTCCGTCTCCCTCCAAACTATCATTCATTGGTTCGAGTCTCTCCTCCAATAGCGTAACTTCTTCCTTAGCACAATTCCATGTTTCCCTGCGACTGCGTCGTAAATCTCATATCTTTCTCGAACAAAATCTTGACGTCACCAAGAATCTCAGCTCAACCAGCCTACTTGCATAAAGTCTGCGTCATCCGTGCCTGCGTCATGAATATCCACGTCACAACTATGACAGCCATAACTTTATTCATATTTGCCAATACAGCCACCGTGGTCTCAATATAATTCAATTTACGGGGGCAGTACCAACTAATGTGTAAAGTCACCAGGCCTGAACAGAAGCGATAATGTGCCCTGCACTTCCAAATTTTTACTTATCAACTTGAAATTTTGTATTGGCTTTTCAATATTATTAAAATTAAAACTTACAATTTCCGCCTAGTCAATACTATACTTTTTTTATAAAATATTTCAAGGGTACATGTTTCAGGTCCCAATCTTTCTGGACCCTTCTTCAGCCCATAAAATCACACATGGAGCCCATCAAATCACAAAAACATCGATAAACACAAACTGCACACACACAATAAATAGATAAAACACTGTAAAAACATCTAAGAGTCTAAAATCTAAAAATAACATGCATGTTTTACTGTCTTCAGAAACATGTTTTCACTTGTTCTTCATCTAAGTAAAATGTCATTTGACGCTGTGAAACACTTGGCACATATTTTGAAGTCTATGAGTGGCGTGCTGTAAGAACTTGCTGTATATCTTGTACTGTTTTTGTGGCTGAAGATGGGTTGGACGTCAATAGCTACATGTTACAAATTCTTGTTTAAAATTTTATGCATTTGGCAACTTGTCTTTTATGGATTAAGATAGTCTTCTGCCATACGGTATGGAAAAAGTCAGAGAAGATTGGTTGGCGTGTAGCTACATTTGAATCCGAAGTCAGACTGAGTATTAGTAAGTTGCTCTAGCCGAGCGGAGCTTGACCTCCACTTGTCGCCGCGGGGCTGTTTTCGTCTGACTTCGGAACCTGAAATGTATAATATCTCTAATAATTTTCAATATTAGGTAGCCAACATCACTGCAGGTTGACCACCATGACAATTTCCCATCGATTTCAATTTATACTACTTTCTGTGACATGTAAGCAGCAAACGCAGTGAATACGGGACCATATTGAAATTGATTTCAGTTTTCATCTAAATGTCAAAGTGTGCCCAACTCTAGGAATGGGTATTCCAAGTTTCAGACACCTAGATATCAAGGGAAAGGCTGTAGCCGCTTTTGAAAGTTGAGATATTTGAATATCGCGCTACATTGCTTCTCGAAGCATTTGGAAATAATTTACCGATACTTGGATGTCAAGTGACGTAGCGAGTAATAGCAGAGGTCGAGGCTATTTATTGATTAAATAGTTAACTATGGAGTAGAGACTTGAGACTGGGATCAGATTACTGGCACGGCCAAATGAAAGAGAATGCAATTAGTATCAAGTAAATCGGACCAGGGATTCAAGAGATATGAGGATTTCTAGATATCAGGTGATGACGCGTGACCCTGACAGTTTTGAATAAAAGCCAGCTGGCCGAAGCAACTTCAGCTCACTCCAACACAAGCACTTGCAGAGCAAGGTGCCTCTACGCTGAGCCAAGGCACATGGTTGCCGGATCTACGCAGAAGTTCTTTTCAAAGTCGTGATAGTCACGAAAGTGCTGCGCTACGAGGTGGAACTTAGTAAGTTTCCGGCGAGGAGAATCACTGAGGTGATTGATTTTTCTACAGACATTAGTGGAAATATTTATATTTCTACATGGACATATGCTAGACTTTGTCTAGAATTAGTATTTTGTCACAGTCCAGTAATAACATAATACTTGGATATTTAAATCAATTTCAGTCAGTTTTTCATATTTGTAACTAGTTAACCACTTCGATCTGTCAGTACACTGAAGACTAGTCTATAACGGTGGCGTTCATTAGTCTACGCAAGGGAAACTACAAGTTGCTTAGCGCATGGTAGATGGTGATATAATAAACCATGCCCAGGGAACGATCTTCAGAACAGCCGTTGATTGGTTAGACTGTCAGTGTTTTTCTTGTACTGATAAGATTACCGTGAGTTACGTTACAACTGACATATCTAAGAATAGATCACTTAGATCTGACCCTATTTAAACAAACTGTTATGGCTTTGATAGAAGCCCATATTAAAATGGAACCACAGTTTATTCAAACGTCAAAAGATACTACCACTATGTCTGACTAGACGGATTGTGGGTATATGATGGCGGCCGATACAAGGATTATACGTGCTTGTCCGATAGGGCATGTCTATGGATAAATCTGGTACAGACCAGGTTTACTACGCTTCAAGACCATCAAGAAATGTAAGCCACATTTGAATTATTTTATGCCTAGCTAATTGGAACAAACTATTTTTTCTGCAGATGACCAACACATTATTTTTCTTCGTATTTAAAGCTTGCAATGATTTACGCAAGACTTATTAGAGTTATTCTGAGCATTTTCAGCACTCAGAACAGTTTAGGATCGATGACCGAGCATTTCGAGCATTTATTTGAATATTTCATATTTTTGGGAAATCACGGTAATCAGCCGATGTAACTGTAAAAGTTAAATTTATTTTTGTTGAGGAATGGATATTTTTTTTCCATATTCGAAGGTTCGAACATGTGGATTCTCACATAATGAGATGATAATTAAACATATTTAAAATAATATAACTAATAATAATAATAATAATAATCCACTAATAATAATAATAATAATTTTCATAATTTTTCTAAATAATTCTTGGATATTATATTTTATAATAATCATATGTATTGAGAGAGAGCCTATGAAGTAGTTTAATCATTTCTAGTTTGGAACAGGAGATTTTCCGAAGGAGAGTGGTTAGCGCAAGCCCGCATTCAACCAACATTTCAGTTCTGGTTGAACAGTTGATATTTGCAATGAGCAAAGTATATTTTTCAGATAACACGGAGAGGCATGAAACGGGAAGCAATTGATATTTGTATCAAATAGGATATTTTTGTATTTATATAAAATCATGACGTAAATACACTCGAAAGTGAAATAAAGCTTTTCATAAGTATGGTAAATTCACGGGTTGAACTGAATGGTAAAATAAAATAAACTTGTAAGTTTATTAATCTTCCAGTGTTGATAACAAGCAGAGGCTTGATTTATTGTATAAATTTTGGGAAGAAAATTTGTGTGTGGAGTAGTTGAAATGCCATTCCCAGGTGCGCATGTTTAAGTCGCAGGAATGAAGAGGTTTTTTCGAGCATCAATCAAATAGCAGGTTCGATGGCTCAGGTTTATAGTAGGAGTATTGGAGCCACACATTTCGTCGTATGAATGACCCGAAGGTTATTTCTTAGAAACCATCAGTTCTTATTTCAACCTTGTTTACGAATTCCATTTAGACTTTGAATTTGCTAGAACCCGGATTTGTCATGATAGTAGTTTATTCTTATTCAGAGGAAGACCTTTGCCGTTGTTGTTGTAATATTGTGTTCTTACACAAATAATAGAATGGGCCACTGCCAATTAAAAATAATTCTTTAACCACTAATAATTTGAAGGATATTTTCAATCCTAGTGCCATGAACTAAATGAATTCATTATAAAACTACAATTCTAATTTCCGCATTCTGTCGAAGAATTGCAAGTTGTGAAAGTTGCTAAAAATGGCCATGAATATAAATATTTTTTATAATAATGATTCCAAGTGGGAAATTGAATAGTTGAATGGTTCAACAATTTAGTGATCAAGTTGATGATTCAGAAATCATGTATTTTGTTAGGAACTTGATGTTCATAATCGAGTCACTTCTCGAATGTTAAATGTCAGAAGAACAATTAATTGTTGTTGTGCTTCGCACAGTTCTTCGATGCTATGCTCAAGGTCAAATACTTTTCAGATGTTATTAATATATGTAAATGATTTGTGTTGCTTCAATGATAATAATATTTTCGACGATATATTTTTGAAACTGGAAAAACAAGTGAAAGTTTAAAAATTCTATGAACATTTATTCTACGAGTGTTAATATCATGTAAATATTCAAACAGTGATCTACGATATTTCCAGTATAGACAATTAACTTTGAACTGGAATTAAATATTAATAATTTTGGAACACAGTCCACAGGACTATTAATCGGACTTGTGTTTCCAAAAAGATTGTCAAATGTGTTTGGAAAATTTCTGTATATTGTGTGTAAATAAGAGTGTGGATCGCCACACGTGAGTGATGCTACTTTGAGCATCTTTGCAGTCAATTTTAACTTAAAATAAACTGAGATAATTTTACCAGATGTGTCATACCCAATTAAATCTCCTTCTATCCTTATTGTTGCATTGAGCCAAAAATCAGTAAAGCATTTTTTTCATTTGATGTCGTTTTTGCGATTAGCTTTAACCCATCTGGCGCCCCGGGATATTTTGATTCTCGTGCTGACTGATTATTGGTAAAATGCATATGTGGTCGTGCGGACTCCGGTCTAAACGGGCACATAAAATAAGATAGAGAGAGAAATGGCTTCGAACGTGGGTCCCGATTTAGACATGGTCAATCGCATGCCGATTTAAATTGTGATAATTTTTATAGAAATATTTTGGGAGTTGAGAGATGTCTGGTTTGGATGAATAAATTAGTAGGAAACCCAATTAGTGGGGAAATTAAAATTTAACTTGGTTAATAATTAGAATGGGTTTGATTATTTTTGATAATGGCTTAACCATTAGGGCGTCAAGTAAATTCAGTAGTAAACGTTCGATGACTGGACATACACATTATTAGAATCCAGGTGGAGGATATTTGAGAACTTGCATATTTTTCTTGTGATATTGTGGTAAATGTAATTCGTAAAAGTAGAGAATTTTGTTTTTCCATCACGTCGACATTAGGACAAATCTCATTTTATTAGAGTGCTCCAATTAGCTATTCATATTTCTTGTTCTAGTTATAAGCTTGTGTTTGCCACTGTTGTATACCCCTAAGTTTTGAATAATAATTGAAATTATGGAAGAAATGATGAGGATGATGAGGAGTTTGGAGGAGAGTTCAAAAGAGGCTGGACTGCGTGTAGCAGCCATTATGAAAGAAAATACTGAGGCTTTGGAAAAGAAACTTAAAGAAAATTCTGATAAACTTAAAGAAAGTTTAAATGATAAACTTAAAGAAAATTCTGATTCTTTAGAAAATAAACTTAAAGAAAATTTAAATGATAAACTTAAAGAAAATTCTGATTCTTTAGAGAATAAACTTAAAGAAAGTTTGAATGATAAACTTAAAGAAAATTCTGATTCTTTGGAAAATAAACTTAAAGAAAATTCTGATTCTTTGGAAAATAAACTTAAAGAAAGTTCTGATTCTTTAAAAGGTAACTTGAAGGAAAATTTAAATAGTAAATTTAATTCAATGGAAAGTAAATTTAAAGAGAATTCTGAAATTTTGAAAATGACACTTGAGAGTAAAATGAATAAATTATGCGAAAAAACACATGAGCTCGAAACTTCATTAGCTACTAACGCAAGTTTAATGGACGATAAATTTCGCGATGCCGATCTTCGATCTCAAAGCTTAGCTGATAGGATAGAACATGGTCTTAGGAAAGTTGGTGAAGACATGGTCAACCTGGAAGTCAGAGTGAAGAAGGAGAGTAACGAGATGGGAATTCTAGTTGTTCAACGGTTAACAGAACAATTCAAAGAACTTGTAATGGGAGAAATAAGAGAAGGTGTGATTAATGAATTGCAAACTGAAATCAAAACCACAGTTGTCAATGAAATTAAAGACACACTCAAGCTGGAGAACCAAGAGGGAATCAAGGAGATTAGGGAATCTTTGTCATCCCATATTGAAGTAATTGCCAAGGATATCCAAGCAACTCAGAAGGACATATCAGATATGACAGGGTCATTGAAAAGTCATGAAGCTGTTATGAACCAGATATCCATTGATGTTAAAGACAATTGTAAAGAAACTGAAGCAATTAAGAAAATGGCAGAAGAAAACCAGAAGGAACTTGAGGCTATGAAAACTCAAATCAAGGATGAGAAACAGTCTGATCATCTGTTGAAAATGCCAAATGTAAGGGGAAAGGAACAGATACAGATAAATCTAGGAGGAGCTAGAGACACGGATAGTCAAAGACAGGATGAGGTCAGGACAGTATTTCAATCCAACCCCATAACTGTATTTAAGAATGTAGAAGATAAGCCTTCTAAATTTTCAGGGCGAGATTCTGTAACACCCGTGGAATTTTTGAGAGAAGCAGGGGATTACCTGAAAGATTCTAAGATCCCTAAAGAAAGACAGATCCGAGTGATAGGGAAGTTTTTGGAAGGTCCTGCACTTCTTTGGTTTAGAGCTTTTAGATCCACTCTAACCACTTTTGAGGAGTTTTCTCGTGGGCTATTGAAAAAGTTTTGGTCCCCGGAAACCCAACAGCAAGTCAGAGCAGAGTTATATTCGAAGAGATTCTCGACGTCACAACCTACTCGATACTCTACGTACTTTTCTGGACAGCTGTCTAAACTTCAACATTTAGATCCGCCGATGCCAGATAACGAATTGATTACTGCATTGATACGTCAATTTCCAGCAGACGTCCAGAGGACTTTGATCGCTGCTGATATCTACAATATGGAACAATTTGATGAAGTATTACAGAAGCTGGATCATACAAACGCTCAATTCTTCCATCAGAAGGGAGTAAAGAATAACAACGCTGTGTATGCTGTTATGGCTGATAGTTATTCTCAGACACCTCGAGAGATTCGAGAAGGGCGAGAAGAGAAAACGCCGAGGGAAGATCCAAATAAAGGAGGATGGAACCAGTACAGTAACAGATACAGTTACAAGCCTTATGCGAGACCGGATGGTGGTAATCGTTACAATACTCGATGGAGAAGACCACGAGATAGTCAAGGAAGGTACCAGGAAAGAAGATACTATGGTAGAAACAACTACAATAACAGAGGGAATGTGGATGATCGTCAGTCCAATGAAGAGTTCAACAAGGAGACGAGGAAAAATTTGGAAGCAAGACACCAAGATAACTTGCAATTTTTGGAGCAGAGGCCCAATGAACCAGGTCCATCGGGAACACAACAATCCCGGGGGAATGGTAACGAAAAAAAAACTTCGAATTCACAGTAGAAGATAGAATTTTGAACACTTTCACTTCCAGAATTATTAAATGGCAAGCAGAGGATGATGACTTGATTCAACAGAATGACGAACGAAAAGAAATGGGTACAAGAATTAGAATGCCAATCATATCATGCGAAGTATTCGGTATGCCTGTCGATACTTTGATCGATACTGGGGCTATGCTTTGTCTGGTGAGTGAGAAGCTTTATATTCTGTGGAAGCTCAAAGAGAATTTAGAGGAGATTCCAGTATCAGGAATTAAGATCCAAGGAATAATACCCAATAAAATATCTCTGTGTAAAACACAATTATACTTATGTATTACGATTGGAGGACATGATTTCCGACATGTGTTTGTTGTAATGAAGGACATGGCTTTTGACATGATATTGGGAGCGGATTTCATTCAGAAATATCAAGCAGTGATAGACATGAAGACAGAGACGATCAGATTCAAGAATACCGAAGAGATTAACTTCGAGGGAAAAGAAGAGGAAGACATCGAGGGAGATGCTCAATGGTCTCTGATTTTTCATGAAGCTGAAGGAATAGAAGTCTACACTGAGAAGGAGTCCCCAGAGCTAGGGAAGATTTTGGAAGAGTATCACGATATTTTTGATATCAAGCCTGGTGAAATTGAAGATTTTGAATATTGCGGAAGTAAACAATAATGGAAGCTATGAAGTAGCTAATACACGAACTGGTAACATCGTGGGAACTTACAATGCATCGAATTTGAAGATTTATTATTCAACAACCAGATGATTTAATGTGTAGATAGGAAAAATAAAAATTTTTCAATTTTCGTTTCAGACACCTAGATATCAAGGGAAAGGCTGTAGCCGCTTTTGAAAGTTCAGATATTTGAATATCGCGCTACATTGCTTCTCGAAGCATTTGGAAATAATTTACCGATACTTGGATGTCAAGTGACGTAGCGAGTAATAGCAGAGGTCGAGGCTATTTATTGATTAAATAGTTAACTATGGAGTAGAGACTTGAGACTGGGATCAGATTACTGGCACGGCCAAATGAAAGAGAATGCAATTAGTATCAAGTAAATCGGACCAGGGATTCAAGAGATATGAGGATATCTAGATATCAGGTGATGACGCGTGACCCTGACAGTTTTGAATAAAAGCCAGCTGGCCGAAGCAACTTCAGCTCACTCCAACACAAGCACTTGCAGAGCAAGGTGCCTCTACGCTGAGCCAAGGCACATGGTTGCCGGATCTACGCAGAAGTTCTTTTCAAAGTCGTGATAGTCACGAAAGTGCTGCGCTACGAGGTGGAACTTAGTAAGTTTCCGGCGAGGAGAATCACTGAGGTGATTGATTTTTCTACAGACATTGGTGGAAATATTTATATTTCTACATGGACATATGCTAGACTTTGTCTAGAATTAGTATTTTGTCACAGTCCAGTAATAACATAATACTTGGATATTTAAATCAATTTCAGTCAGTTTTTCATATTTGTAACTAGTTAACCACTTCGATCTGTCAGTACACTGAAGACTAGTCTATAACGGTGGCGTTCATTAGTCTACGCAAGGGAAACTACAAGTTGCTTAGCGCATGGTAGATGGTGATATAATAAACCATGCCCAGGGAACGATCTTCAGAACAGCCGTTGATTGGTTAGACTGTCAGTGTTTTTCTTGTACTGATAAGATTACCGTGAGTTACGTTACAACTGACATATCTAAGAATAGATCACTTAGATCTGACCCTATTTAAACAAACTGTTATGGCTTTGATAGAAGCCCATATTAAAATGGAACCACAGTTTATTCAAACGTCAAAAGATACTACCACTATGTCTGACTAGACGGATTGTGGGTATATGATGGCGGCCGATACAAGGATTATACGTGCTTGTCCGATAGGGCATGTCTATGGATAAATATGGTACAGACCAGGTTTACTACGCTTCAAGACCATCAAGAAATGTAAGCCACATTTGAATTATTTTATGCCTAGCTAATTGGAACAAACTATTTTTTCTGCAGATGACCAACACATTATTTTTCTTCGTATTTAAAGCTTGCAATGATTTACGCAAGACTTATTAGAGTTATTCTGAGCATTTTCAGCACTCAGAACAGTTTAGGATCGATGACCGAGCATTTAGAGCATTTATTTGAATATTTCATATTTTTGGGAAATCACGGTAATCAGCCGATGTAACTGTAAAAGTTAAATTTATTTTTGTTGAGGAATGGATATTTTTTTTCCATATTCGAAGGTTCGAACATGTGGATTCTCACATAATGAGATGATAATTAAACATATTTAAAATAATATAACTAATAATAATAATAATAATCCACTAATAATAATAATAATAATTTTCATAATTTTTCTAAATAATTCTTGGATATTATATTTTATAATAATCATATGTATTGAGAGAGAGCCTATGAAGTAGTTTAATCATTTCTAGTTTGGAACAGGAGATTTTCCGAAGGAGAGTGGTTAGCGCAAGCCCGCATTCAACCAACATTTCAGTTCTGGTTGAACAGTTGATATTTGCAATGAGCAAAGTATATTTTTCAGATAACACGGAGAGGCATGAAACGGGAAGCAATTGATATTTGTATCAAATAGGATATTTTTGTATTTATATAAAATCATGACGTAAATACACTCGAAAGTGAAATAAAGCTTTTCATAAGTATGGTAAATTCACGGGTTGAACTGAATGGTAAAATAAAATAAACTTGTAAGTTTATTAATCTTCCAGTGTTGATAACAAGCAGAGGCTTGATTTATTGTATAAATTTTGGGAAGAAAATTTGTGTGTGGAGTAGTTGAAATGCCATTCCCAGGTGCGCATGTTTAAGTCGCAGGAATGAAGAGGTTTTTTCGAGCATCAATCAAATAGCAGGTTCGATGGCTCAGGTTTATAGTAGGAGTATTGGAGCCACACATTTCGTCGTATGAATGACCCGAAGGTTATTTCTTAGAAACCATCAGTTCTTATTTCAACCTTGTTTACGAATTCCATTTAGACTTTGATTTTGCTAGAACCCGGATTTGTCATGATAGTAGTTTATTCTTATTCAGAGGAAGACCTTTGCCGTTGTTGTTGTAATATTGTGTTCTTACACAAATAATAGAATGGGCCACTGCCAATTAAAAATAATTCTTTAACCACTAATAATTTGAAGGATATTTTCAATCCTAGTGCCATGAACTAAATGAATTCATTACAAAACTACAATTCTAATTTCCGCATTCTGTCGAAGAATTGCAAGTTGTGAAAGTTGCTAAAAATGGCCATGAATATAAATATTTTTTATAATAATGATTCCAAGTGGGAAATTGAATAGTTGAATGGTTCAACAATTTAGTGATCAAGTTGATGATTCAGAAATCATGTATTTTGTTAGGAACTTGATGTTCATAATCGAGTCACTTCTCGAATGTTAAATGTCAGAAGAACAATTAATTGTTGTTGTGCTTCGCACAGTTCTTCGATGCTATGCTCAAGGTCAAATACTTTTCAGACGTTATTAATATATGTAAATTATTTGTGTTGCTTCAATGATAATAATATTTTCGACGATATATTTTTGAAACTGGAAAAACAAGTGAAAGTTTAAAAATTCTATGAACATTTATTCTACGAGTGTTAATATCATGTAAATATTCAAACAGTGATCTACGATATTTCCAGTATAGACAATTAACTTTGAACTGGAATTAAATATTAATAATTTTGGAACACAGTCCACAGGACTATTAATCGGACTTGTGTTTCCAAAAAGATTGTCAAATGTGTTTGGAAAATTTCTGTATATTGTGTGTAAATAAGAGTGTGGATCGCCACACGTGAGTGATGCTACTTTGAGCATCTTTGCAGTCAATTTTAACTTAAAATAAACTGAGATAATTTTACCAGATGTGTCATACCCAATTAAATCTCCTTCTATCCTTATTGTTGCATTGAGCCAAAAATCAGTAAAGCATTTTTTTTCATTTGATGTCGTTTTTGCGATTAGCTTTAACCCATCTGGCGCCCCGGGATATTTTGATTCTCGTGCTGACTGATTATTGGTAAAATGCATATGTGGTCGTGCGGACTCCGGTCTACACGGGCACAAAAGGGTTACCATAAGACCTTTTTATCCCTGGACACTTCCAATTTTCAGGTAACGGAAAGAGCAGATTTTCTGTTCGGAGAATTTAATATCCTGTTTTTCTACAAATAGCCCTTTAAAACCTTGAAAATAATCGTATGTCACAATACATTCGCCAGATGTCAGCACATCGCACTGCAATGTGAGTGCCAACATGTTGTTTGAGTCTTAAGTCTTTTGACTGGTTTGATACAGCCCTCCATGCCTCCATGTCCTGAGCTAAATGTTTCATCTCTACATAGCTACTACATCCGAGGCAATCTGTTTAAAATATTCTAACCTTGGTCTACCCCTGAAGTTCTTGTCATCGAGCCTTCCCTCCATAAGTAAGCTTGCTATTCCTGGGTGTCTTAGTATGTGTCCTACCAACCTATCTCTTCTCTCCATTAGCAGTCGCAAGAAACATCTCTCCCACTAGTCTTAGTACCTCTTCTTTTGTAACCCATCTAATCTTCATCATTCTCCTGTAACTTCGCATTTCAAACGCTTCAATTCTCCTCCTTTCTGTTGCACCAATAGTCCAGTTTCACTTCCAGTTCTATGCTCCAGACAAAGGCCTTCAAAAATGACTTCCTAATACCTAAATCTATATTCAATATCAACAGATTCCTTTTCTGTAGAAATGTTTTCCTTGCCTGAGTTAACCTACTTTTTATATCCTCTTTGCTTCATCCATCACTGGTTATTTTCCTTCCTAAGTAACAGAAGTCTCCTACTTCCTTTGGAAATATCAATATACTAAAATTGTAGGTAGTCTGATGGCAATAATAAAGTTTTATGAAAGTAATCATGTACTCTCTGGAGTTTCAATCTATGACAATCTATTGGTAAAAAATAAATCCTTTGCTCCTTTAGATATATTTCTTGAGTTGTTGATTCATTGTAGGGACTTAGGGTGTTTCTGATAACCTGTATGATGGCTGTTCTAGAGTGTGAATTTCTAATTGAGGCTAGGATTTTGGTAGGAGCCTGCTGAGGCCTTAATTTGGATACCATCCCGGAAATTCTTGACTGCATTTCTAATCACGGTGCTGACAGCAGCCATCCAGAGTATGGTTTTCTCTAGTCTTGTTTCTTCAATCCGGGTGAATGCTGGCAATTAACCTCATTTGTACCGGGTGAGTTAGCCGTGGTGGTTACGGCATGACTGATGGCAGTCGCTCACATCCGCCGGCAACCTTGAAGATGGTCTTCTGTGGTTTCCCATCTTCCTTCCAGGCAAATGCCGGGGTTGGTCCCTAACTATAGGCCACAGCCGCTACCTTCCAACTCCTCGTCCTTACATTCCAACTTCCCTCCTTCCCTCCCCAACGGTACTTGTAGCTCACCCATTGGGTGTCCGTCTCGAAGCAGCTACAAAAACTGGCGAGCCGAACAGGTCCTCGGACACTCCCGGCACTAAAAGCCATACGCTAAAAAAACTCATTTGTGTTTTATTTTCGTTAACCCCTCACAAAACCCAAATTATAATTTGATAATGGTGGTCATAAAGGGGCGGAACAGCGACGTTATCTGCCCTTCCTAAAATTTTAATCTCTACTTACTATAGTCCCCCCCCCCCCCCCATTTTTGGATGTCACGGGTAATCTCCAGAACCACGATGGATTTTGATGCAGTTTTCACCATTCTGTAAAGGATATCTCGAAGGTTTCTATAGGAAATTATTTATTTATGATCAATGGAAGCCACGCAGTAGCGATTTCAGTGAAAATCTCGAAAAAAAAACTGGCGTCCGTGCGCTTTATAAGCTTATGCTGGGCAAACTGTTAAAAATATCAATATACTAAAATTAAAGGTAGTCTGACCCTGTGGCCTTGTGCATAACTATTAATCTGGGGTTTAACTATCCTTTGGGGCGTGATGTTACAGTGGTCAAGCTGTTTGCCTCTCTCCAAGGCGGAGCATGTGAGATTTCGAAGTGAAATATCCTGTCCTGTGGTTCGGATTCCACGTAAAATGGAAGTCCTGTGGCTCATGATCGCGAGATTAAATGTCACGTAAAACTACAACATTCCTTAAAGTTGAGGTGGTTGTAGGTAACAAAAGTTTTTTTCATCGTGGCAGTAAATCTAGTCTACTACTGCGGTCTCTTTTATTTAAGCATCCTGACTGCCAGAATTCGATTCTTTAACCTCGGAGGTGAGAATATAACCGGCAGTTTTGTAGCTACTTTAAAAGAAATTATGAAAATACCTGGCTGACGAATCCTTGCCGGCGGTAGATGTATGAACTACAAGCTGTCAGCTAAGTGATGCAATCTGTATTCCTAGGGATATCGATACTGCTCGGGTTGAAGCTGTGTGAACCTGAGAGGAATGTGGATCGCGCACTATGAGAAGTGATGGTGTTGAGTGATTAGGTTTTCCGGTCCGTGCCTAGTAACAGCCAAATACATTCGGTGACTCACTCACTCATTCGCAACGCCACACTGGTTTCAGCAAAGACCCCATGTTAGCAGTATTGGAATAGACGGGAATATCAGGTAACACGACGGCCTGTCGACAGGCTTCTCAATTCTTGCCTGACCCTTCGCTGCCTCTGTCCTTCACCCCGCAAGTTCACAGAGCTTAAACCCGAGCAGTACAGTGCCCACTGTATGTCAATCGAGCATTGCGATTGGTCATTTGGGTATTTCAAAATTGTGATATGGGAATAGTTTCAAGGGATTCATACCTTTAACGGAAAAGTAGTTCGTAATTAGAGTAGAATTGGTATTATTAGCAGCAGAACAACACGCAATCTCCTAGTGTCAACAGCGCTTGATGCGGAGTGTACTTGCCTTCCCTCTTACCTCACACTCGCCCTGATCCGCCGATTGACAGATATAGAAGCCGTGCTGTTGGTAGAATTGGCAACACTGTGGGGAGGCCGTAAGCTGTGAAAAACACGCTAAGCTCACGTGCTAGCTTTTGTTGATGATTACATTAATAGGACAGAACTTTAAATCAGTCTATTGCTTACTCTTCCAACACCGGTGAAATTCCTCGTGGTAGATCAGACCTGCTGAAAGTTGTTGTTCAATTTAGGGCTTTTCGACATCGTGGTCATGCAGCCCCATATACTTGCGTGTGTGTAGAATTTGTCTGATAACCAGTGTTATTGCGATGGCTGTATTAGTGTGTGTATTTGTAAATCAATGAGGATTGGGAAAGAGGCGGCCGGGGCCTTAATTTATGAACCAGTAGAAGTGGGAAACCACGGAAAACCACTTCCAGGGTAGCTGAGGTGGGAATCGAACCCACCTCTTCTCAGTGTACCTCGTTCCAGCCTTCTGAATTACATTTCTTGCCTGAGCCGGGAATCGAACCCGGGACTCCGCGGTGACAGCCAAGAGTGCTAGCAACTACGGGGCGGACTGCTGAAAGTTGTAGAAGTGACTTATTTTTTGTATTACGTTGTATGTAGAATCAATAAAATTAACAATCAAACTCTTCACTAATACGGTATATCATTACAATACTCGTTATGTACCTTGCTGTGAGGCAAATTATGGCACTATGAAATTAAATGGATATGCCGCTTTGTTTATTGCCAGAGTTGGTTTATGGATAAATTCGAATCACCCTGGTAATTAAAGTGGCATTCTCATCAACATGTTCGGCTGGCTGCGTGGCTCAGCGGTAACGTTCTCGCTTGCTGTGCCCAAGGTTGCAGGATCGAATCCTGGCGCAGCTGGCATTTGAGGGAGCCGTGTCAGTAGATTTACTAGCACGTTAAAGATCCCCGTCGGGGCAAAATGCCGGCATCTCTAAAAGCCGCAGTAGTTAAAAGACATGTAAAACCATTATCATTATTATCTTGAACATGTTCACAATCAGTAGATACTGATACGGTGAATTGTTTTGGAGGTATGGAGTTACTCGATGATGACCGTAAAGTTGATATTACGGTAACTTTTATTTACTGTATGTCCCGGACTGATATCAGGAACCTACTTTTACATTTTTAGGCTAATAACATGTATCCTCGCTACCCCGAAAATCTATATATATAAAGCACAAAGTTTGTCTGTCTGTCTGTCTGTTATGTATACAAATCTACACCGTTTCACCGATCTGAACCAAAATTTGTATACTTACCCTTTGGGACCCTGCGGGTAACCCTGTCAACATTAAATTTCGGACAGACCACCCCATGCCCTGCATTTAGGCCCTTTTGCACAAATCTACACCGTTTCACCGATCTGAACCAAAAGTTGTATATTTTACCTTTGGAACCCTGCGAGTAACACTGTCCACTTAAAAATTCGGACAGACCACCCCATTCCCTGCATTGAGGCCCTTTGGTCCAAATCCACACCGTTTCACCGATCTCAACCAATATTTGTATATTTAACCTTTGGAACCCTGCGAGTAACACTGTCCACTTAAAAATTCGGACAGACCACCCCATTCCCTGTATTTAGGCCCTTTGGTCCAAATCCACACCGTTTCACCGATCTCAACCAAAATTTGTATATTTACCCTTTGGAACCCTGCGAGTAACACTGTCTACTTAAAATTTCGGACAGACCACCCCATTCCCTGCATTTAGGCCCTTTGGTCCCAATCTACACCGTTTCACCGATCAGAACCAAAATTCGTATTCTTACCCTTTGGTACCCTGCGAGTAACAATGTCTGCTTGAAATTTCGGACAGACCACGCCATTCGCTGCATTTAGGCCCTTTTTGCACAAATATACACCGTTTCACCTATCTGAACCAAAATGTGTATACTTACCCTTTGGAACCCTGCGAGTAACACTGTCCACTTGACATTTCGGACAGACCACCCCATTCCCTGCATTTAGGCCCTTTGGTCCAAATCTACACCGTTTCACAGATCAGAACCAAAATTCGTATTCTTACCCTTTGGTACCCTGCGAGTAACCCTGTCCGCTTGAAATTACGGATGGACCACTCCATTCCCTGCATTCAGGCCCTTTGGCCCAAATCTACACCGTTCCACCGATCTCAACCAAAATTTGTATACTCACCCTTTGAAAGCCTGCGAGTAACACTGTCTGCTTGAAATTGCGGACAGACCACTCCATTCCCTGCATTCAGGCCCTTTGGCACAAATCAACACCGTTTCACCGATCTGAACCAAAATTTGTATACTCACCCTTTGAAGGCCTGCGAGTAACACTGTCTGCTTGAAATTGCGGACAGACCACTCCATTCCCTGCATTTAGGCCCTTTGGCCAAAATCTACACCATTCCACCGATCTCAACCAAAATTTGTATATTTACCCTTTGGAACACTGCGACTAACACTGTCTGCTTGAAATTATGGAGAGGCTACTCCATCCCCTGCATTTAGGCCCTTTGGCACAAATCTACACCGTTTCACCGATCTGAACCAAAATTTGTATACTTACCCTTTGGAACCCTGCGAGTAACACTGTCCACTTAAAATTTTGGACAGACCACCCCATTCCCTGCATTTAGGCACTTTGGCACAAATCTACACCGTTTCACCGATCAGAACCAATATTCGGAAATTTACCCTTTGGTACCCAGCGAGTAACACTGTCTGCTTGAAATTGCGGACAGACCACTCCATTCCCTGCATTTAAGCCCTTTGTCCCAAATCTACATCGTTTCACCGATCTCAACCAAAATGTGTATATTTACCCTTTGGATCACTGCGACTAACACTGTCTGCTTGAAATTGCGGCGAGGCCACTCCATCCCTTGCATTTAGGCTGTGTGGCACAAATCTACACCGTTTCACCGATCTGACCCCAATTTTATATACTTACCCGTAGGAACCCGACAAGTAACACTGTTCACTTTAAATTTCGGACAGACCACACTATTCCCTGCTTTTTGGCCCTTTGGCAGAAAACTACACCGTTTCACCGATCTCAACCATATTTTACATAATTACACTTTGGAACTCGACGAGTAACACTGTCCACTCGAATTTTCGGACAGACCACTCCATTCCACGCATTTAGGCCCTTTGGCACAAATCTACATCTTTCACCGATCGAAAACAAAATGTGTATACTTACCCTTTGGAACCCGATGAGTAACACTGTCCACTTTAAAATTTGGACAGGCCACTCACTCTATTCCCTGCATTTTGGCCCTTTGGCACAAAACTACACCGTTTCACCGATCTCAACCAGATTTTACATAATTACCGTTTGGAACTCGACGAGTAACACTGTCCACTCGAAATTTCGGACAGACCACTCCATTTCCCGCATTAAGGCCTTTTGGTACAAATCTACATCGTTCACCGATCGAAAACAAAGTGTGTATACTTACCCTTTGGAACCCGATGCGTAACACTGTCCACTTGAAATTTATCACATTCCACTCCATTCCCTGCATTTAGCTCAGGAATTCCTCGGGGTTGCCAGCTTCCTAACTCACCAGTCATGAGCCCTTGAGGGTGTACCAGAAGTGGTAGGTCTACACACACCCTGCCTCTTTGAGGGCCTTGAGCAGAAGACAGGAGATATTATGAAAAGGAAAAGAAGGCAGACCCCTCGAAGAATGAGGGTATCAGGAAAGATGAGACAAAGCCAATTAAGGCGGGAAATTGAAAGACTCCCTAGCCCTCGGATACCCTAATACAGTCTGGGTCGGAAGAGAACAAGAGTTGACCAAGGGAGGCCGACAGGAAAGAAAACTGAAATGAGCCCGGCACCAGGAAGCAGAAGCGATGCCAGACTCAGCTGGGGTCCCGTGGTCGCCAACCCACGTCCCACAAGTTGTGAGACCCTGGGGGGGGGGGGGAGGTCAGTTGTTAGAATAGCTTGCTGATTCATCGCGAGGTGACTTGAGATTACTTTCCAGAGCCCGCCGTGTTATCTCCTGCTGTCTATGCTGATGCCAGCACAGGGCCGTTGCGAAACAGTGAGTGATTCCCGGTCAATCTAAATAGGACGGGGAACCCCGAACGCGTGTCATCATATTTCGTCATCATCTGCGATCATCTCAGGTTCGTACAGCTTGGACCTATATTCTTTGTATTTGCCGAGCAGTACGCTCTTTCACTAGACGCATCGAGTACAGGCCTAAGCCAGAAAATAAGGTAGAGACTTTGGAAGACATCGAAGCTAGACACCTGAATTACCTATATCAGTTTTAAAATAACACCATGTTCGTTTAGTCATTTTTAATTACCTTATTATTATCATCATAAGTGCAAATGACCTAGATGTTACGCGCATCATACCAATAATCACCGCTACATAAAGTATTTCTCGACTGTGATTTTTAAAATATTTATTTTTGGTTGGTTCTTAAGTTTAGGGGCTGCGACAACGCGGTCATGTAGCCCCGTGTACTTTGGGGGTGTGTAGAATCTGTCTGATAAACGGTGTTAATTGTGATGACTGTATTAGTGAGTGTTATCTGTTTTTTTAATTTAAGTACAAACTGCAACTTAGAATTCTTCAAATAGTTCGTACTTTTGCCGTCACGACTACTAGGCCAAGTTCGGAACTTAGCTACTAGACGCCACTGCAGTCAGCTCTTGGCAACGGACGTAGACATCTAAGAGCGTTGTTTACCTATCCAATTTAGCTTCACACAGGTGTAATTAGTGGAAGGTTCTTTAACATGCCATAAATCTGACATGGGACCGCCGGCTTTACTGACCCTCCGAAGAAAGGCATACTGAGGGATTTTTAACGCTCTTGAACCCGCTATCTTGGGCATTGAAGCTCAGCATGCTACCAAATACGCCACCGAAGCCGCCATATTTTTATTACAGTACATTGTGTACATTATAAGTTGAAGTGTCAATTCAATACCGGTAGTAGTTTCCCTTATCATCCTCATCATAAGAGCAAATGACCTACAGTGGATGTTACGCCCATTACACCATTAATCACCACACACAATAAGTCTTCCTCGCCTGTGAATTTTGAAATATGTATTTCTATTAAGGTAGTTTGTAAGTTTGACGTGTCAATTCAACAGTAGTTTTTATTATCATCCTTATCAAAAGGGCAAATTACCTAGATATTACTTCCTCATTGTCTTTGGGGGCAAATGACTTAGATTTTAAGTCCATTATATTTCTAAGGAGACCTTAAAACATTATCATCATTTCACCGGGCGAAGCCGGGTACTACTGCTAGTTATAAATAATTATAAAAAAAACTTTGAGATCAGTCGTAGGACTCTTTCTGCTTCGTTGCCTAGTGGCTAGCACTCTTGGCTGTCACCGCGGAGGCCCGGGTTCGATTCCCGGCTCTGTCAAGAAATGGAATTCTCATGGCTGGACGGGGTACACCCTGCCTCGTGAGTCCTCGATTCCTACGTCAGCCATTCTGGAAGTGTTTTACCGTGGTTTCCCACTTCTACTCCAGGTGATTGCCGGGTTGGTTCCTAAATTAAGGCCACGGCCGTCTCCTTCCCAATCCTCATCTGAATTACAACTACACACACGAATGCAGCCATCACAATAACACAGGTTATCCGACAAATTCACCACACACCCAAGTACTTGGGGCTACATGACCACGATGTCGCAAAGACCCTAAATAAATCAACAACAACAACCCTCTTTCGGATCCGTCTGTTAAATACACACATCAAAAAAAGTTTTGCATCACCTCGGTTCCAAGAGTTCCGGAACCGTTAAATACAAAGGGAATAGAGATCAACACAAACAACATTTCAGCTCGTTTTATTGCTCATGAGACCCACACATTGCATGTTGTACCATCATACAGCTAGACTTTCAGCATTTGTGGTCCAGATTGCAGTACACACCACTACCTCTAATACCCAGTAGCACGTCCTCTTGCATTGATGCATGCCTGTATTCGCCGTGGCATACTATCCACAAGTTCATCAAGACACTGTTGGTCCAAATTGTCCCACTCCTCAACGACAATTCGGCGTAAATCTCTCAGAGTGGTTGGTGGGTCAAGACGTCCATAAACAGCCCTTTTCAACATATCCCAGGCATGTTCGATAGGGTTCATGTCTGGCGAACATGCTGGCCACTGTAGTCGAGCGATGTCGTTATCTTGAAGGAACGCATTCACAAGATGTGCACGATGAGGTCGAGAATTGTCGTCCATGAAGACAAATGCCTCTCCAATATTCTGCCGATATGGTTGCACTATGGGTCGGAGGATGTCATTCAGGTATCGTAAAGCCGTTTCGGAGCCTTCCATGACCACCAGTGGCGTACGTCGGCCCCACATAATGCCACCCCAAAACATCAGGGAACCACCACCTTGCTGCACTCGCTGGACAGTGTGTCTAAGACGTTCAGCCTGACCAGGGTGCCTCCAAACACGTCTCCGACGATTGTCTGGTTGAAGGCATATGCGACACTCATCGGTGAAGAGAACGTGATGCCAATTCCGTGGGGTCCATTCAGCATGTTGTTGGGCCCATCTGTACCGCGCTGCATGGTGTCGGGGTTGCAAAGCTGGACCTCGCCATGGACGTCGGGAGTGAAGTTGCGCATCATGCAGCCTATTGCGCACAGTTTGAGTTGAAACACGACGTCCTGTGGCTGAACGAAACGCATTATTCAACATGGTGGCATTGCTGTCAGGGTTCCTCCGAGCGGCAATCCGTAAGTAGCGGTCATCCACTACAGTAGTAGCCCTTGGGCGGCCTGAGCGAGGCCTGTCATCGACAGTTCCTGTATCTCTGTACCTCCTCCATGTCCGAACAACATCGCTTTGGTTCACTCTGAGACGCCTGGAAACTTCCCTTGTTGAGAGCCCTTCTTGACACAAAGTAACAATGCGGACGCGATCGAACTGCGGTATTGACCTTCTAGGCATGGTAGAACTACAGACAACATGAGCAGCGTACCTTCGTCCTGGTGGAATGACTGGAACTGATCGGCTGTCGTACCCCCTCCGTCTAATAGGCCCTGCTCATGCATGGTTGTTTACATCTTTGAGCAGTTTTAGTGACATCTATGAACAGTCAAAGGGACTGTATCTTGGATACAATATACACAGTCAACGTCTATATGCCGGAGATCTGGGAACCGAGGTGATGCAAAACTTTTTTTGATGTGTGTATATAATCATCATCCTTTCATGTAATAGCCTAGTCCTATAAGAACTGTTACGGTGTATACAAAAGATATGCATTTTCCTGGGGCGACCTAGAGGTCTCTTCCCATCGGGACAGTAGTTGACGACTGCTTCAGGGATCTGCTTCTGTCACTGATCTCTATATAGATCAGTGGCTTCTGTCCATCCTGTTGAAAAATAATGATAATCTATATCCTTCTTAGCCGCCTTCTATGGTCTCGGTGTTCATGTTGAGACTCAGGTTCTAACATCCAGGGTTCGATTCTCTGCACTGTCAAGAAAGTTAGTCTAAAGATAGGAACAATGTTCACTCAGCCTTGTGAGACAAAACTCAAAAAAAGGTACGGTAGGCTTAGTTCACACGTCCACCTTCCTGGAAGAGATTTTAATGAGTTTCCCATTTCCACTTCAGGCAAATGCCGGTATGGCCACTGTCACCTTCTTCCCAATACTAGCCTCAGTTACAAGTACATGGAATACTACAGGCAACTCAGTAACACAGGTTTTCAAGCTAATTCTACACACATCCAAATATCAAGGGATAAATGGCCACGATATCCAAACTCCTAAATGAAACAACATAATAATAGTGCTATTGGTTTTACGTCCCTTCAGCTACTGAGGCTTTTAGAGAGGACGGGGTGCCAGAATCTTACCCCGTATGAAATCTTGAACCTGCCAGTAAATACTGACACGGCTCCCTCTCATTTGCGCACCGGCAAATGCCAACAGACTGCGCCAGGATTCGATCGTTTTCAACCAGCAGGCGAGAACGTTACTGCTGCGCCACTCAGCCTGTCAAACGAAACAACAATATAAAATATAAAAGAATTTTGAGCATTTCGCAATGATTTCAGTCCCCTGGCAAAACGTAATGCCACAGACAATGGACTTCAATAGGATGTAGGTAGGTGGTCTGACGAAAAGGACTCACTGGGAGTCAAAAAAATTGGATTTCAAAAGAAATATGAAATTTTCTTATAGGGATATGTTATATGTATCCGAATCTTGTGAACGGACTGCAAAATTTTACAAAAAAAAAATAGAGTGCCATTACACCTCCAGAGACGTAGGCGACCTGAATTAGAAAGGGATCACTCACCAGGCATCCCGAACCAGAGTTTGTGTGTGGTAGGGAAGCCAGTTCCTTTCCACTCCTCCTCTTGCCATAGCATCCGCCAGGTTCCCATTTTGCATCACGAGGCTGGAAGACGCAGTACCAGCCCATACCAAGACTTATAAATTCTTGGCAGAGCCGGGGATCGAACCCGGTACCTCGGGGGTGACAGCCAACAATGCTAGCCACTGCGCCACGAGGTGGTCAAGATTTTACAAGGAGAACATAAAATGTATTTAGTTAATAAACATTATGATAATATGGGGTTTGAAGCCATTTTTCAGTGTTGCCTTAGTAAACAAAAGTTTGGTGCTTTTCAGTCAGTCAACACGAATGTACCCAAACGAGTTGGGTTGTGCCCTAATCCTGAAAAAATTACATGAGATTAATACATACAATAGGATGACCAGTTTCGATCGTCAAGCGATCATCATCAGATCCATTACACTTACGCTATAAAATCGATGTTTGTCAATACGGGTGAAAATATTTACAATATGTACATTTATTTAGTTGCAGTATTGGTATTGCAACTTGTCGGTATATGTTAGTTGTAATCTATATGGCGTTTGGTGAAATGCTAAAATGGTGATAGAACTCCGGAAATTTGTCTGTTTGGAGTGACTATATAGTGACTACTAGCAGTAGTGCCCGGCTTCGCCCGGTGGATTTATTTGTATTATGGATGATAATGAATACTACTACAGAACTGGCACATAATACTTAAAATGACAGAAAAAAAATTCAAATACCGTATATAATTTGTTGTGGTGGTTATGGTAGTGGGGGTGATAAGGAGTGCAGTATAATGGGTGTAACATGTAATGATAATGATAATAATGAATAGGGAAACGGCTATTTACTAACTACAGTACTGACACATGTAATATACAAACGAATTGAAAAATATGATTAGAATGACTGTGCCTAGGGCCTATATCTAATTGGCTGTTAGAAAAGTAGAGATCAATAGTGTCGTCCTTTGTCGCATAGCGCCGTAGAAAAATAATCAGAGCATTTTGGAAAACTTCGGTTGTCGGGAGCTCCTGAGGTAGCAATAGTGTCATTTATCGTCACATACCGCTCAAGGATAAGGATCGGAATAAATGAAAGTAAATTTGAAAGAACCAACGCTTATTGCAGCTGATAACCCCTATGTACTGCACCAACACCATCGCACTTATTCAGAGGCATAATATTTTCATGATGATAACTGTTTTAAGGGGCCTAAGAAATCTATTTGCACTAATTACTCACTGTGACTGCAATTTATACGCAGCTCAAGATGTAACTATTTTCGCAATTCTGCACCAGAACACTGGCAGGGGTGACGTGATGCAGCCCGCATTGCCAGCCAATAATCTACTATATAAAGCTCAAATACCACTCACTCACTCACTGATTCATTCATCACAAAATCTCAGAAACCACCGAACGGATTGGAATGAAATTTGGTATGCCGCTTCCTCAAGGGCCGCAACCCACTAAGAAAGGATTTTTGGATATTCAGGTTCTAAAGGGGGTAGACCTGCATTTCATTGAATAGCAATATCCCCCGATTGGTTTCATTAGGGTGTGATACTCGGCATATAAACTCATCATTAAAAATAAGAAGACATGTGTCCGAGGGTATTTCGATGTGGTGTATATTATGAGGTGAAAGGGGGGAAAAGTCGGGGTTGAAGGATTCCTAACGGAGCGTTTATCTCTTAAACGACATAGGCGAGAAGTTTGAAACTCAGCGGGAAAAATTCAGCTTAAAAAATAAGTAAATCGGTGTTCGACCGTTTTTTTTCATAAATTCAATTTAAGGGGTCAATGGGGTGGGGTGAAATTCTGAAACAAAAGGAGAGAAAGTGTCCTAACTGACTGATTAACTCACTCACTCATCAAACTCAGGGGAAAAAGATAGCTTAAAAAATAAGTTAATAGGTGTTCGAGCATTTCTTCATAAATCCAATTTAAGGGGCCCATGGGGAGGGGTAAAATTCTGGTAAAAATAATTGAAAGAAAATGACCTGACTGACTGACTCACTCATCATCGCCCAGCGAAAACTATTGAAGTTGGAAACATTAAATTTTGGGAATATGTTCGCTGTATGTCGAAAACGTCAACTAAGGAAGGATTTTTGTTTATTCGGGTTCAGAAGAAGTGTTAAGGGGGTAAACGTGCATTTCATTGAATAACGATATCTCATGAGTTGTTTCTTTGGAGATGTGATATTCGGCATAAAAACTAAACATTAAAAATAAGCAGACATTTGTCTAAAGGTATATCGATGTGGTGTATATTATGAGGTGAAAGGGGTGAAAATTGGGGGTTGAAAGATTCTTAACGGAGCGTGTATCTCTTAAACGACATAGGCGAGAAGTTTGAAATTCAGCGAAAGAAAAAAACATCTTAAAATATAAGTGAATAGGTGTTCGACCATTTTTTCATAAATCCACTTTAAGGGGATCATGGGGAGGGGTGAAATTCTGGGGAAAGAAGTCCACTAAGGAAGGATATTTGGATATTCACTCATCATCCCCCAGCCAAAACTATTGCAGTTAGAAACTTGAAAATTTGGGGATATGTTCGTTGTATGTCGAAAACGTCCACTAAGGATGGATTTTTGGATATTCATGTTCTGAAGGAGTGTTAAACTTGCATTTCATTGATTAACAATATCTCACGAGTTGTTTCATTTGGGGATGTGATATTCGGCATATAAATTAATCAATAAAAATAAGCAGACATATGTCTAAGGGTTTATCGATATGGTGTATATTGTACAGCCTCCCAGGGGTATGCACCCCTTGGAGTCCATCCCCCCGGCATCTGGCTAAATCCCCTAAATGGCAACCCTTGGAAAGCCGGCCCAACATCCATAAAACTTAGCAGGGACAGCTTGCCACTCTAAGAAGCAGCTCAGTCCTTGCACAATGGTTACACATACCTACATACTAGTAACTGGGCCAGCAATGCCGACACATTGCTGACAACATAGCGCCGGAGAGTATAAGAAGGCATCGTAATGAGGTCAAAGGATCTCTCCATTATCAGTGCTTCAACGAGACGGCCCGAGGCTACGCTGGTGTCAACCGAGGTGAGTCAGTCAATCGTGTTCAGAGTTCCTACTTTTGTAACCTGTAAACCCACAACTTGTACTACATTGTGAACATAATTACATTCCCTACAAGGGACTCATACTCAGAACCACCGACCAATAAAACACTTGGTCCACACTCTACACTAGCATTACTGTTTATACGCCTCTTTACATCCCAACGCCCTTCCTTATTCCCGTCACGGTAAGACGTGACAGACGGCAGGCTAATAGCGCTAACTCAGGTACCTTTGTGTTCCCCGAGCCGGCTCGGCTGCCAGCAAGCAGCACGTGCCACTCGGCTGATACGAGCAGATTCAATTACATAATAAGCAGCCAGCTGAGCGACTAGCACAGTGACTCTTACATTGGGTCCCATCCCTTCAAACACTACTACACTATTTATAGGAACGCCCCCTAGTTCCTAGCACGCCACAACACTCTACACTGGTCAGCTTGCCCTGCCAAGGGAAGCTACCCTTATTAGGCACAACCTTATAAATTAGTACAATAACTCTCCCTTTTAGATCCACCCCCCAAATAAGGGATCTAAAACACTGGTGGAGGCGCGGTCCTACGCACAGTAGAACGGGACTCAACCAATGAGCCCTCGTAGAAGAAACGACCCCTTCCGTACCGCAAAAAGCCAAGCAAATAGTGAAAAAAATTTTTTTAACCTCATATTGCGTCACACATTTTTTTTAAATTAAATGTCCACATTTAGAACTACATTAAGAGACTTTGCACACCATTTGTCGGCTAGCACGACTCCACTCCTGCCGAAGCTAAAGATTAAGAACAGTGACTTAATAACTGACCAGACTGCAGTACAACTTCTCAGGGACCTTGAATTCCACACAGCACAGATCCGTGCTCAACACCCTGCCGCTGCAGCACAAGTTATACATTTTACACGGTCCCAGGCCAGTGAACACACACAAGAGTCACCGGTATCCAGCGCTAGTGAGGTAGATTGCCTGCCAATACTCCATCCCCTATTGTTGCAGCAACTGCAGATCACAGAGCAGAAAGCCAGTAACCTGCTCGAGCGCATTTCAGAGCTATTAGAGACAGACACTATTAAAGCCAATAATCACACGACAGAAGCGGTTCTTGACATCCACACTATTTTGGAAACAGTAAAACAGGATTTAGACAGAACCGTACACATAGTCGAATCCACACAGTACGACAATACACCATCCATCAGCACAGACATATCAGGTGACGAGCCACCTGGTAACGTAACACAGGTGTCGTACACGGGAAGCGAGGCTAATTCCCCTCTAAACAGCCCAAATACCTCAGCACACGACAGCGGGGTGAACGGCACAAACAGACCCGAAGCACTACACAGCCAACGAGACACAGCTGAAAGCGAGATGAATAGACACACTGAATACCCCATGATCCACCCCACAAAGTTCACGGGGGAAGGCCAGGAACCCGAGGAATACCTCAAGGCCTTCAATAGAACGGCCCGGATCAATGGTTGGAGCGAGGAAGTTAGGAAACGGCTCCTTCCTGCCTATCTCACAAAGGCGGCCATGACATGGTATGAGCTCCATGAGGACGCACTAGAGGCTGCCACATGGGAGGAAACCGCGGTAATGTTGAAGGATGAGTTCCAGCTAATACCAGACGATGACGATCTCTATGACCAGATTAGACAGAGGTCACAGGGACCCAAAGAGAGCGCCCAGGCATACATCAATGTTAAATTGATAATGTGCGAAAAGTACAATGCAGCAATGACAAATAAACAGAAAGTCAAGCTGTTAATGCAGGGCCTCAGACCAGCCATAGTAGAAAAGCTATGCATCATGAACAACCTCACGGTCCAACATATGTTGAATAACATAAAGACCATAGAGGAGGGGAGAAAGATCACGGAAAAGGCTACGGAAAAAGCCGTGGATCTGCACTTCAAAACTCGGAAAGACGACACTAATGACAAAATAGACGAATTAGTGGACAGGATGGAGAAACTGACCATAGCTGCCATCCAAGCGGGCGGGAGACCGCCAAGGGATGAGCAAGCAGACAAACGAGAACACTATCATACAGAGAGGAGACGCTACGGGAGGGAGGAAAATTACTACCCTCCACAGCGGCCAACAACACCTCCCCCACAGGATAGGCCACACTACCCTCCTCGGTACTCACCGATAGCATACACGGACACAGAGCCGACATACCCCTCAAGGCGTTCACCATCTCCGTACACACGGGAGTACTACCCTGAGGAGTACGACCACGACATCCCCCGACGAAACAGCCCGTCACCACATAGACAGTCCTACGCTGCCCCACAATACAGGGCAGACAGGGAGTACCGGGAAAACCCGCCCCCACGCGGGCAAGGTTATGCAGCCCCGCAGTACAGGGGAAATGGGGAGTACCGGGAATATTCGCCCCCACGCGGGCAAGGTTATGCAGCCCCGCAGTACAGGGGAAATGGGGAATATCGGGAGAACCCGCCCCCACGCAACCAAGGTTATGCAGCCCCGCAGTACAGGGGAAATGGGGAATATCGGGAGAACCCGCCCCCACGCAGCCAAGGCTATGCGGCCCCGCAGTACAAGGGAAACTGGGAACAGCGAGAAAACCCACCCTCGACCAGACAGGGGTATGCAGCTGACCAATATAGCGAAAAGGGGAACCGACGGGAACACCCGCCCCAGCAGCAGCAGACATACACCCCACCCTGGCGGAGACAAAATAACGGACAACAGGGCAATAACCGACAAGGAAGAAAACCCACTAGAGAAAGGGACAACATAGACAAACACACGAAGGGCCCAGAACACTACCCCCTCCCCGACGAATACCCGAGGGAGTTCAGGGATGAAACACCCCACAGGACAGACAGGGGGGCAATACTCCCTACGCCTAGACACACACCGCAAGCGGGGAGCTGGCGCAGCCACCCCGAGGGGGGGCGCACATACATTACAGGCAGGCGTACACCCACATTTTCAAAAAACGCCTAGACGGGGAGGTTCGGCTAGCTGATGAAGCAGCTGAGGTTCCTCCCCCAACACAACACAAGAAAGGCCCTTCCCCCAAGAGAACTCGTAAGAGTAAGGGGAAGAAGCAACCAGCTAAAACTAAGGCTGACGATCCGCCCCCGGACCGTTTCCAAACACACCCCGTGCAAGGAGACGGCAACTGTCTGTTTAGGGCCATGAGCTTTCTAATCCGGAATACCGAGGATTATCATGGGGACTACAGACAGAAAACGGTCAAACATATCTTGGCCAACTGGAAAGAGTACCGGGACTTTGTGTCGGACGAGCGGGAAAACCCATTCCAGACCGGGGCGGATTACCGAAAATACATGGGTAAGGACGGCACCTATGGCAGTGCCGTAGAGGTAACCGCTCTCGGCAAGGTGCTCAAAGCCAACATCCATGTATACACGGATGTGCACTCGCCTCCGCTATTCTCAACTGCGGGATTCAATAGGGACCTACACGTACTTTTCACAGGAAACCCTAAGGCGGGACATTACACACCCCTCACGATCAGAAGCAAACAGCCCGAGAACACGCCCACACCCTCCAAACAGAAAACCCCACCCCCTTCACCACAACACAGGGGGGGGATTGACCACACACAGGCGCATGACGCGAGCTCGCTCGGCATGGGGAAGCCAGCAACAGGAGTCGAACTCGCGACCGCCTGGAACAAAAGTCGGGATAACAAAGGCAAGCTCAGGGTCACATTTGCAGACACAGCTTCCCGAGAGGAAGAAACCAACAACAACACAACTACACAAAGGCTGGGAACGATTAATACATTAAACGTTCGCCAGCAGACTCCTAGTCTCACAGCAAGACCGGTTAAAGGAGATGGCAATGTACTTGGCAAACGCACTTTGCTGACCGGGGCAAAGTATTCAGGACAGGAAGTAAGCCTAGAGGCGAAGCGTGCCAGGTACGATAAGCGGACAGCTCCGTGCCTTCCCAGCACAAATGTCACGCCGGCAACAACAACAACAACAACATACATCTTACACAACACATCGGTGCAGGGCAGTGGATCTCAGGTATCGGCCCTCACGATACACGCCACCATAAATGGCCACAGAGTGCAGGCCCTAATTGATACCGGGGCAGCCGTAAGTTGTGTTAATAGACGACACATTGCCGAGGCGCAAATACAAGGTCAATATGTGTCAAGAAGTGTTTATACATGAGATGAATTTCTACAATATGGAGTAAGTTAACAAGTGGGCCAAAATGAAACACCGCACAAGGATAAAGGTCAGGAGACGACCTTAAAAACATGTGAGTAATGAATTTCATTATATTTTGGTGTCGGGAAATGATTGTGTACGAATCCACCGGAGTTTTTGAGTAAAAGGGATGTGTTTAAATAAATAAATACTGAATAAAGAAAACGCGGTCTGAACAATAATAGAAATTTGAGAAACTATAAATAATTATGTAAAGAATAAATCTAGTAGAGGAAATATATGAATAAAATGTCAGTGTATTTGACGAATGTCATAAGAGCAAGCGAAATATCAATAATTATCATGAAAGATATTTAAATAAAAGTAAATTTGAGTTATATGAAAGAAATAGCTTTTGAGCTTTTTGTAAAGAATGAAGATATGAAATGAATAATAATAATAACCAAGTAAGGAAATATTAAATAAAGATAAAATCAATTGATGTGAATATAAGAGCGTTAGAGCCTTAATAAAAAGTATAGACATGATGTTCAAATGCATGTTCTTAAAAAGAGAGAAAGTTATTGTCAAAGGAAAAGAATAATATAAAAATTGAGATGTGTATCAATTGTTAATATGATATTATCAGTTCTTTGGATGACGCTAGGCTTAAAATAAAGTATAGCGCAAATAGAGCGCAATTAAAATAAAATGTCACGCTAGGAACGCGTAAAAGTTAATGTACTTGGTAAATTACTTATGAGAGGTAGTTGATTGTAGCGAATTGAGAATTGGTATAAGTCCTCTATTTGTGACGTAGTATCACGAGGCCATAGTGTATTTTGTATTGAAAGGGAGCAAATGTATGGTATTGAGCGTAGGTCTTAAGCTATAGGCTGACCCTAAATCGCATTTTGTATAGTCCTCTATAAGGGAATGGTTCCCGAGGCATGTGAAGAGATTCGAACTCAGAATCTTCTTATTGTGAAAGCCCCTTTATTATTCGTCGTAGAATGTGTAATTACTCTTTCCCAATCAATGAGGACCTTTCATAATTAATAAATGCCAAGATTACGAATGTGGTTCATGAGCCCAGTAATATTGTTGATTTTAAACGAGGAGTAGAATGCCAGGTCTCCCCAAAGAATTGAGAATGAACGAAAAGCTGTTTGTAAAAGCATTAAAGAGAGTTCTAGCTTAGACTAAACGGGAGGGTTCCCGCATAGTCATAAATAACTCTCAAGTTTCACGGTCAGACCCTCGGAGTAGGAGGGGTGTCTGGAGGCCGTCTTGTAAGGAGTAATGAATACACCAGGAGTGTTTAAAGTTGTTAACGACCCGGGCGTTGAACCGAGGTCCTTGTAGATTGATATTTCCGCTTGCCTGTTCAGATCGTAGTTTTTTTTAAGTGATAATGGTCTTATAAGACGTATGAAATAAATAACAATCCCTATTGTAATGTTGTATGGAAGTAGGATTCCATGAGTTAATTGAAGGCAACTAGGTTCCGGGAGTGACCATAGTTTTTTGACTGTGTCAAGTATCTTCATACTCTGGAGTACACAAGTAACTTCCTGATTACCTTAATGTATTTGTAAAACTAGAGAGAGATGATAACAACTGAAAACCGGTGAAATGCCCAAATATTGAGTTAGATAATTAACATGTAATTTTAAATGTAATTATACATTTGTTTGATGATTAAGAAAATATAAAAAGGTAGTATTTGAGGTGTACAAAGAATGACACCATTATTATAGAAAGCATTGAGCCAAAAGAGCTCGGAGTTATATGAAACTTACAGTTGATGCTTTATGGAAGTAAAAATAATTAGGAATTGTTGGTTTATATGGAAACCATATGTTTTAATACAATATTTGTTTTATTCTTATGTTATTCCTTGTTCATTTGGAACAAGTAGATGATTATGGTCAGTAATTTAATTGTTTGTAGCGCCATAATTTTGATTAATTAAATGTGTTAAAATAGGAGTTGATTTTGTTGTTATTTTTGCAAGTGTATCCTCTAATTAATCCAAAATATGTGAGTCACAGAGTGGGTGAACTTACCGCTGCCCCGAATTGAGCTACGCTGGTATACTGTGATTGGCATATTTCTTGCTAAAAGGGCACAATAGTTCAATTAATGATTCCGATACATTAAAAATATCGCAAATTCACGTCATATATTATAAATTTCCGTATCGAAATATATAATAGGCCTAAGTAGATCAATTACAGATTCCGATACACATGATAATTATTTTCTTTTCGTAAATAAAAAACATTGCATCGAAATCTATAATTTACCTACATAGCTCAATTAACGATTCCGATGCTGAATAAAATTTCGCAATTTAACGTTATACTTTACAATTTCCGCACCGAATTCTTTAATTGGCCTATATATGTCAATTACAGATTCCGATACACATCGTAATTTCAGTTGATATTTTTAATTTTACGCATCGAATTCTATAATTCGCCTATGTAGATCAATTACAGATGACGATACACATCGTAATTAGTCTAATTTCATATTAATAAAACATTGCTTCAAAGTCTTTAATTGAGCTATATAGGTCAATTACGGCTTTCGATACAATGTCTAATAAATATAAAATTAAATTAATTACGACGCTTAACGTCATCTGTAATTCAACTATATAGGCGAATTACATATCCCGAAACTTGAATTTTAGAAATATGTCATAAACGTAACCCTAAATTAAAATATTTTCGTATGTACGGCGTGCCAAATTGAGGTAGGCCGATAAATAAATTACATGTGACGAAACACAATAAGTTTCGAAGTTTTTTAATGCTCATTTCTGTTATTGAGTTGTCACCACCCAAAATACCCTATAACCAAGGTTTTTCTTATAATCTTGCCAGAGAAGCATTTCGTCAAGTGGTTGATAACATCACAAAAACAACCAATTTGTTTATATAATATATTCATGCGCAAACGATCGCGGTCTGTAATAATCGCCGGTTGACATCAATACATTAACCTAGCTGCACGTTGTAGTATTCTTATAAAACAAATTCTATGCAGTCTTTATTGACTATAATAAAGCTTTCGACTTAAGAGGGAGCGAAACTTGCGTCGAGAATCGCCTTTTAATTGCAGAAATGGCCACCTGAGAGGTGAGCGCTATTGTCGTGTATCTGCATTACCGACCACGCTACAGAGTAGAGCGCGTAAGGTGGCAGGTGAGAGAGAGAGAGCGTTTTGGATATAAAGAGACAGAGACACTCACAGCGATGTCGCCAGACTGCTCTGCCTGCAGTGTTGCTAAATGCTATGAAGCAAGTCAGTAAGCATTCAACCTCCACTCGGCCGACTTCTCAGTTTTCTTCCCTCAGTCTTTCGGCAGGACTTACGCAACCTGCGCAAGCGGATGTTGTGATGCTGTCAATCGTCACTTTGTCCGTAATTCTCAACGACTGCTATTCGGAACGTATTTTTTTTTTCTTGCAACATAAGTTTTCACGTGCGCCCACAATTGGGTTGTACCAAAACTACACAATGTCCACGCAGGGCCGCGACGATAGAGAGCGATATTGGGCCCCACATTTGAGTTCTTTCCGTGAAATCCTAATATTCATGTTTTTTCTTAAAATATATTAAAATTTCAATATTTGGTTATGTGAAATTATAGGGGAAGGGAAGCTATTCAACTTATTGATTTTTCACCAACCAGGCCTTTTGCGGGGACATAACCTCGTTTTATATTCATTCGTGAATTTTGTTCTTTTAATTTCGTAGCGTTCTTACATTTTCTAAGTTGCCTTTAGCACTGTAACGCTTGAAATTTCACCTGCTGCCAATAGACTACAGTATATACCTAGGTGAATAACAGTTCTTTAGAAATAACTTGAATTGGACCCAACGTTTTCGCTCTACAACGGCCCAAGAATCACTATTGTTTTAAAGTTTACTCACTTTACCTTTCAAGAGTTTGTTTGGACTTATTTAAAAGACTGATATAGCAATTAAGAAGCCGTGGTTTTCTCTTTCGGGCCCTTCAGTACGCTCGGGCCCCAGGGCTGTGGCCCCATTTGCCCCTCCTTCTTGTCGGACCTGTGTCCGTGTTGTCTTGCTATTTCATCAATTTCGTACGTACAATGAGCGGAATTGTGAAGTAACAATTCCACTCGGTTTGTAATGGGTTGTGGGGAATATCATTAGAAGACAACCACTCGATAATGTAAACCTTTCTGTAATTCAAGGTCGGAGCTTTGTTAATTTGCACTGAGAGAATGCTCACATTGTCCATAATAACTGAATGTGGACGGAGGTCTGGCAGTAATTATTCAGTAAACCTTAGTTTAAAACGAGCGTGTCTCTTCTGAACGGCAATTGTCAGATTTCTCAGTGTTCGATACAAACCCTCCTTTGATCGCGTAGATTACTATTGTAATCAAGCTTCATTTGTTTTATATCTACGAACATAATACACTAGATTTTGGTACATTCTGTTCAGTACCTTTCCAATAAGTTCTTCCCATTACACTCACCGTGAAATATTACATCAATGACCACTATATAGCGTGCCAGTGGTGTACCAAATATTCAATTGTATTCCACGGGACTATTTGCGGAACTACGCTTGAACTCACGGATAGAGCCCTCCGCGGATAAACAAAGCGTTATCCGCATCCGCACGACTGTTATCCGCATCCGCCCCGTATCCGCACGTTTGTTATCCGAATCTACTGGCATTACTATAATATTTTTAAATAGATAAAGCATAACGCATTAAAGCAACACATTTACACATTTGAGAAGAAAGTCGTTCATTTAGGCTTTGTATGTCAAGTCAAGTCAACCCCTGGCACTATACAGCCCATGACGGGTTAAGGCCGACCAAGCGACCGCTGCCCAGCCATTTGGCCTGCAGATATTGGGGTGACGCTTTGTATGTCAAGTGTTATGTTTAAAATGAATGCTATCCAGCCAGAATTGCAACCCTTTTCAGTTCGGAGTGTTAATTATGCTTAAGGACATAATTTGAATGAGATTAGCTTAAATAATCATCTTACATTTCTCATGAAAATAACATAACGGAAAAAAATAATGTAATCTCATAAACATCCGCGTCCTAGTAATGAAATTCAACAAGTTCGGATTGTATTCTAAAAGCCATCCGCAAATTTACTCGAAACATTATCCGCAGCTTATCCGCTATCCGCACAGCCATGCAAACTATAATGCAAGGCGAAAAATATTGCGGAAATCCGCATCCGCGTAGGGCTTTACTCGTGAGCGCCCGTAGGGGAGGGGAAAGAAGGGGCCATGGGCCCGGCCTGGAATCCCGAGAATATTTCGACTGTTCATTGTCACACCAGTTTATTTTATAATTGAGGATACTGATAGTTAACTGATTTTGATGTAGGGATAATTCCACAGTTTTATTTAACTTAGTAATTTGGGATTATTTGAAAATATCTCTAGTTATTTAGAAAATCGATGAACTGGATTAACATTACAATTTTAATCAACTGCTTGATTTTTAATTTACTGTTCTTAAGAAATGAACATTATGACGATGATTCACAAAAGAAAAAAAAACTCCTCCCAGTCAAGCCATGAAGATATGTACCCGACGGTATTAGAGCAGCCAAATAATGAATAACACGAAGCAAGTAAGAAATAAAATTAAATTGCGGGGCGGAGGTACGTATCAGCTAGTGACAGGTGTAAAGAAATGGAAAATACAACTTGCCTCCCTCCCCCCGGAAAGAAATCCTGCGGGTGCCCATGCTTGTATAGCATTGTATATAATTGGGAAACTGAATATATTAGGGAACACTTAATTGTAGAAAAATACCCATCTGTTCGCAAATATTTCATGTTTTACTCAATACGGGAAACCGCCAAATTTCTTTCAAAAGTTAAAATTAGATAAGTTTTTCATGTTGTGTCAAAATATTTGGTATTTCATGTATTTGTCATGGAGGAAAGAAAGAGAGGCATGGCCCAGAGCTCCTGTCAGTGAAGCAAAGCGCTGAGTCCAAAGTGGGCGTAACCTAGTGTTCTGTGACTTGTATGCGGCAGAGTTTTTTTTCCTAATAATGGCTTGGAGTGCCTATGGTGGTATGAATCGATAAAACAGAACAGACCAGGAAGCATAAAAATATAGTAGGCCAATTATTTACCATACTTGAAAGTTACAATATCAATTGAAGCTGAACCGTTGTAAGTTGCATCCATGCAATTCTGTTCCAGGTTGAGTTTATTAATATTTTACTATATCTCAGGACAGGGAAGCATGGAGGGCTGCATCAAACCAATTGAAAGACATAAGACTCAAACAACAAAACATTATATTGCACTTGCCAGCGCAGCGAAGGCATCTCCTTCCGGTTCTTTCCTCTATGGTATTTGTCTATGATTAGTATATTCATCACACTCCATCCTTCTTATAAAATCGAAAATCAAAATTTTAAAACAGAAAAAAAAAAATGAAATACCCATTAAAAATTGGCCTACGACTGTAATCCATGCGACTACTGACGTTGCATTTCGAGCCGACCGTCCTAACCAAAACTTTCAGTCCTCCGGAAATGTCGCTCATTTTCCAGCACATTGACGTTGTCTAGTTTTGACTTACATTAAGCTTCATCAAGGTAATAAATGCAGTAACTTATGTCCCTGATTCACCGATCTCGTACATTACGGTACCGGTACCCTCAAAAATACAGTTCTCGCCGCTATGATGTCACTCCTTTCCAGGAGTAGCTTTTTATCGTCATGAGTTTCCTCATATTTTTAGTGCTACGCTTATCTTATACTGTAGGTTCATAATTAGTTAAAATATAATAAACTACCAGAGTATTAATGTAGGACAATACTGTTAAATCACAATAGATATGATTTTTATACAGGGTACTTTTTTCGGTCTAGCGACATAGTCGCGCAGCGGCAAAATGCATGCATAGCCGGGTGACTCATTACGAGAGATATAGCGCTGCTATGTTGCTAGATGGACAGGGGTAGATGACCACGCAGTTCCGCCCCTCAAAAAACAACAATAACGAACTTGCTAGATGGATAAAAAAGAAGGACCCTGTACTTTTAATTAATAGCCTAAGTGTATGATAAAAAATGTTTCACAATAAATTATACTTAAACTCGTTGAATTAGTAACACTGTTTACAGAAGATTAACCTACTAACAGTTCGTTTAAAAAACGAAAGTAAACACAGTAGAATCCCATTCAATGAACACAATACATCAGCTGCAAGTCTTGTTCTCAGCGCTAAAAATAACTCGTCACTCTGCCTTACCGACCCATTACGCCTGCGCTCTTGCGGCTAAGTAGCGAACTTCTACGGCAGCGGCATTACGACTGGAAGTGTAGGGCATTAAAAACTGCTTCTTTTATAGAAACACCTAGGAGAAAAGCAAGATTCATCTCTATAGAAGCATTCTTAAACAAATACCCTTTACAACCATGTAACTTTTCATCACTTTGACATTCACATTGATTTTTAATTTCTGAAGTAAAATCGGTGAATAAAAAGGCCTTGCCTTATGGGAAAATTGCTTCTCAGTTTCAATGATACAAAATGTTATTATCAATGAAATCTCATTTGAAAAGTTTAATACGTGCTATCGAAGGTATTTACGTGATTTCAAAGTGAAGTTTTGTTTAATTTCAGCCATTGACCTATTTAAAACGTAGATTTTAACTCTCTCTCAATGCTATAAGCTGAGCCTGCCACGAGCGGCCGGCCGGCTGACTTTAGCGCCCTCTTAATGAAAATCCACAGCCTACTTCCAGTCTCCGACCGGGTCAGGAATGGAATGAATGGAGCCCCCATCTAGCGGCGAGGATATGAACTGTGCCGGCTGCCGAGGCCTGACGCACTCCTCTGGGGCAATGATTAAATGAATGACAGATGAAATGAAATGATAGTGGAGAGTGTTGCTGGAATGACATTTTGACAGGGAAAACCGGAGTACCCGGAGAAAAACCTGTCTGCCTCCGTTTTGTCCAGCACAGATCTCACTTGGGAGTAATAATAAACAAAGTTTTTATGGTTCCGCCTAGTCAATACTTGTTTTATTAGAGATTTTATCGTGACATAATCACTTGTCTTTACGTATGTTGGGACATGTTTCGGTGTCTAGTAATATTGACACCTTCATCAGCCTACGGTTATTGGCAACACACAATGACATTAAAATAATTATTAAAACAACACACAGATGACTAAAATAACACTTTAAAAAGTTTTTTAAAACACTGTCATAATGAAAGTTCAATTAAAAGTCTTAGAAAAAGGCTTGGTGCACTGTTTTGGTTTCCAATGTCCTGCTTCCGATAATAACCTCCGAAAACCAGCAAGAGGTGACCATACATAACTGGAAAAGAAATCCCTGTGTGAACTATGATAAGTATTAAAACCGAAAAAGTGGAAAGCTAACCAGAACCAAAGTGAAATTGGCCAGCACCATCAAGGACATCAGTTTTCTAAAGAAATGCCGAGAACACAACATAACCCCTTCACACTTCAAGGCTTACCAGAAAAAGGGCGCATTAAACAAGTACGAAGCTAGAACGCAAAGAATAATCAACAGCAGGGTCTTCCAAAGAGAAATTAAATTCCTATACACCAAGAAAAACAACCTTAATAATAAGTTATACCGTACGCATCTAGAAGCCGCAAACCTATCCAGCAAAAAAGACTGGGATGAATATTCTTTTACAGTTAATCAAATTCTTTTCAAGAAAATCAACAAAAAAGTGTTGTCATTGGATAACAAATTTAGGAATTTACAATTCACACAGAATAAAACCAGAAAAATCAGGGAAACTAAGGAACAGTTCAACAACCAACAACATTCCAAAGGACAATTTTCTCCACCCGTCGAAAATCTATCAAGCGTCAATTTCGATCGTGAAGAACTCTAAATACTAGGCAGGGGACCAAAACATAACTGGGAAGTTGAAATTAACGATAAGACACTTACAAATTTAGTAGCGGAAACAGAAACTGCTATACGAAGACTCCCAATTGACAAGCAGAAGGAAGTTAGATTCACGGCTAATAAGGAAATCCAAAAAATAATCAGCACCAATACTAACCAGAAACCAAACCTAAATCATCTTAAAAAATTAAAAAGAAAAATCAATAGTAACGATATAATTGTCACAAAAGCGGACAAAGGGAACACGGTCGTGCTGATGGATAGGGAGGTATATGTTAATAACACCCATGACTTCCTTAAAAACTCTAAATTTGATGAAGTAAAAAAAGACCCCACCCAGTCCATACAAAGAAAATTGAAAAGCATTCTGAAAAACTCTATGTTTATCTTCAGCGATAAAGAAACAAACAAATAATCTAATCAACATGAACCCGGGATTACCCACTCTGAGAGCCCTCCCCAAGATCCATAAAGAAGGTACACCCATAAGATCCGTAATCAATTTTAGAAACAGCCCTCTCTACAGAACCGCTAAATTTTGCCAACAATTTCTTGAAAAACATTTCACCTACAAAGCTAACAAATCCCTGAAGAACACACTCCACTTCTGCGATGAAACAATGAAACTTAAATTAATGAGCAAACACTCCTTACCCAGTGTAGATGTGAAGGACATGTATACAAACATTCCTATCAAACCTTCGCTCAAGGTCATTGAACAAAACCTGTCTAGCAGTAGCTCGTTATCGAAAGTAGAAATCAGTGAATTTATGACACTACTTGAGTTCACACTTATAAATAATTTTTTCACCTTTAATAATAAAATCTTCAAGCAAAAAGAGGGACTGTCAATGGGTTCCCCGCTCTCTGGCATAGTAGCCAATATATACTTAGATCACCTAGAGCATGAGGAAATCATAAACAAAATTGATGGGATATTTTTTTGGGCAAGATACGTGGACGATGTATTTGTAATATTAGATGAGACGACCCTGAACATAGAAGGATTGGTACAAAAATTAAATAGTCTGGATAAAAATATACAATTCACGGCAGAATCAGCAGTAAACAATAAAATAAACTTTCTTGACATCACAGTCAGTCGGATTAATAATAGATTAGCATATAAAATTTTCAGAAAGCCAACCCAAACACATACAACCATAAGGCAGGACTTTAATCACCCAGGTAATCAAAAGAAAGCCGCATTTTTGAGCATGATCAACAGAGCCTTCTCCCTTCCTCTAGACCAAGCAAGCCTAAACGAAGAGCTAAAAATCATTAAGCAAGTTGCTAAAATAAACGGATTCGCACCACAGATAGTTAACATCATTAATAAAATTTAAAATAAACCGGTCACCCACCTAACGCCAGAGCAAAAAGAGCCACCCAAGTACGCAGTCTTCACGTACTTTAACAACAAATCTTACAGCATTTCCAATATCTTTAAGAAACGCGGTCTAAAAATAGCCTACAAAACAACAATATACAAATAAAGATATTTTATTTAACACCAACAAATTGAACCACACTAACAAGTTTAATAAATCAGGCATATACAAATTGAAATGCACCAAATGCGAAACTAATTATTATGGACAAACCGGTAGGTCATTTGCTACAAGATATGGTGAACATTTTAACGCTCTAAAATACAATAAATTCTCCGCTATGGCCAACCACATGAAGGACAGTAAACATGAATTCACTGACATCAACAAAGACATGAGCATCCTGCATCTTGCTAAGAAAGGTATCACAATGAACATATCGGAAGAAATCGAAATAGATTTTGCCCAAATAACAGACCCCCTAACCAATATCAATGAGATCAACTTTGAAAATAACAATGTACTCTTTGAGACCTTAACTAATTACAGAGTTAAATACAAACCACCTTAATTTTATCATTTAATCGAGGATCTACAAATCCGCTCATTCCACCCCTCAACCCCATACCCCCATCCCGCTCCTGTCCTCCAAAATTGCCAGTATACTTACCCTCCCCCCACCCCTCTCGACTGAAGCCTCGCCCGCTTCCCCCAAGCTATTCCATATCAGTACTGCACAGTCTCAGCACGGCCCGATTTCTTGCTGCCACAACTACACCGTAAGTTCACCACTCCTTTTCCATATATTTTTCCACTTTTTCTTTGGTTAGCTTTCCACTTTTTCGGTTTTAATACTTATCATAGTTCACACAGGAATTTCTTTTCCAGTTATGTATGGTCACCTCTTGCTGGTTTTCGGAGGTTATTATCGGAAGCAGGACATTGGAAACCAAAACAGTGCACCAAGCCTTTTTCTAAGACTTTTAATTGAACTTTCATTATGACAGTGTTTTAAAAAACTTTTTAAAGTGTTATTTTAGTCATCTGTGTGTTGTTTTAATAATTATTTTAATGTCATTGTGTGTTGCCAATAACCGTAGGCTGATGAAGGTGTCAATGTTACTAGACACCGAAACATGTCCCAACATACGAAAAGACAAGTGATTATGTCACGATAAAATCTCTAATAAAACAAGTATTGACTAGGCGGAACCATAAAAACTTTGTTTATTATTACATTCTGTCAATACGGAAAAATGTGCGACTTTAAAAGTAAAAAAAAAAAAGCTCACTTGGAGTGACCGGGATTTGAACCACGGACCCAGAGGTGAGAGGCCGGCGTGCTGCCGCCTAAGCCACGGAGGCTTCTTTCGACTTAATAAACAGGGAAATTCTAATTCGCAAACTGGAACTGATGATCGGAAGAAACAACAAAATGGTGACTATTGTAAATAATATTCTGACATCAAACAGAATTATGATAGATGATGGGACAACCAGATCAGAATACATCACTCAAACCAATGGAGTCTTGCAAGGAGATCCATTAAGCCCACTACTCTTTAATGTAATCACTTCGGATATTGTTAAAATAATACCTCGGAACTCCCCAGTAGTACTATACATGTATGCTGATGCATGGTTCTAGGAGCTAGTAATAAAGAAGAATTACAATCAACAGTAAATAAATTGGAGGAATGGGCAACAGAAAATGATTTTACTATTAACAACCTGGACCCATTGTTTGGGAAGCCAGGATCTGCCTGTCACAAGCCAGGACAAAAGGTGAGTGATAGAGGAGTAACACCTCTTAAAAAAACCATGGTCCAGTTGGCCCGACTGGTAGTACCATGTATGGGCCCCTTACCAGGGTAACGGTGAAGACCTCAACGGCATTTATGGTGGAGAAGGTAACTTTCGGTACAGCATAATTGGCGGAAGGGGCAACACAGTGCTCGGGTTAATGAGTAAAAGGTATATGGAGGGGTATGACGGTTCCACATGTTAGTGGCGATACTCCGACAGCGTCTGTTCCACATGTTAGTGGCGGCTGATTAATAACACTGAGAAGTGGAACTCTGAGCTTAACCCGACTAGAACCTCAATTCTAGTCAAATCCCTAATCCAAGTTAATCAACATGGATGTAGCACGTTCAAAAACAACTTACCCCAGTGGGTCAAATCCCACGGTTGAAAAACCGCAAGTGGTCTATTCGAATTCTGGGGAGACCACAGACGTGTACGATGAGGTAAGTCGGAGTGCCTCGACACCCCGTAAGAAAATTAAACCTAAATCAAAGATTTGGCTAATGACGTTCAACGTAAATTCTCTCTTGAAGATGGGGAAACTCAAATCTATTTTAGACAAATCACGAGAACGTAAAATCAAGATTTTTGCTTTTCAAGAATCTAGATTTACAGATGAATATCCTTTCAATCCTGAAGGTTACAGGATTTACAAAGGGAAGCCAGGAGAACGAGCTATGAAAAATTGCCCACAATTTGGTACTGGATTTATAGTCCATCATTCCTTACTTGATTCAGTTACAACCTTCCACTCTCCCTCCGGTCGTCTCTCCACCATGACAAAATCAGCAAACAAAATTTACACTCTCATTAATGGACATGCCCCAACTAATATCACCAACAGAAAGGCTGTAGGAAAAGTTGAAGAATTTTGGAACCAATTAGATGATATACTTCAAAGAATCCCGAGGAATCATGTTAAAATACTTATGGGTGATTTTAATGCCCAAATTGGCAAAGAAAAAACATATAGATATTGGGTAGGTAAATGGTCAGCACATAATCAGACCAATCGGAATGGTATGCATCTTCTTGAAATCTGCAAGAATCATGACTTATTCTTCAAATCAACATTTTTCAAAAAGAAAACCTCTCAGTCCAAGACGTGGGTGTCACCTAACCCACTGTTAGGAGAATATCAATTGGACCATGTGCTGATCTCCAGAGTAAATACTCTCGAAATAATGAAACTTAAAGTCCTTAAGGGGTTAGCTCTGGATTCTGACCATTACCTTACAAAATTTTCATTAAATATTATTCCAGAGAAAAGGCGATTCTCTCAGAAAATCCCACCCCGTAAATATGATGTTCAAAATATTCAAGGTAATGATAAATTTAAAAACGAGACTCAACAATTGAATCCACAAAACTGACAACAGCTCCAAGCAGGATTAATAAAAACAGCCGAGAAAATAGCACCACACATGAGAACACGCAAACATCCGTGGTAGACAGCCGAATGTGATGATCTTGTAAGGCTCAGGCAACAGGCATGGCACAATTGGTCTTGCAACAAAACTCCTAAGACTCTGCAAGATCTCAAGGATGTCAGAAGAACAGTCACGAAATCAATACGAAGAATTCGCAAGCAGAATGACAACAAAATATTACAAGAAATAGAAGCCGACTTCAAACAACATAATTCTAGAAACTCCAGAAGCTCACTAAATATTCTCCTCCATCACTTCAATTCAAAAATGAACATGGGGATATTGCTCATAGTAACACAGAAAACTGTGAAATCCTTGCAAACTACTTTTCGGTATTGCTCAATTGTGAGAAACCTCAAGAAATATTCACATTTATCCACACGCAACCAAACCAAGACTCGCATCCACCCAACGTTCAGGAAATACGAGAGATAATTAAATCGTTGAAAAACAACAAAGCGTCGGGGGAAGACCAAATTGTTGCAGAGTTGTGGAAAAATGCAGGAGAAAATCTCATTGTAAAACTCCAAGAAATTTTAGAAGAAGTTTGGCGAACTGACAAAATCCCCGCTGACTGGAAGACGGCACTCATACATCCTTGCACAAAAAAGGAAATCGGACGGATCCCAACAATTATCATGGAATTTCATTACTATCCATAACATACAAAGTTTTGGCTAAAGCTCTCCTGAATCGTTCAGAAATTCAATTGGATCCAGTAATCGGCGAATACCAAGGTGGCTTCAGGAAAGGCAGGTCGTGTGTGGAACAAATAATCAATTTAAAAAACTCAATGAAATATTTCCGCAAGACATCGAACAAACACTATGTCATTACATTTGTTGACTTCCAAAAGGCGCATGATAGCATCGACCGTGAATCCCTTTTCGAAATACTCAAAGAATTTGGATTAGATCAAAAGACAACAAATATTATTAAGGAAACACTCATGGAAACCAAATCTAAGGTTAAATTTATGGGAGAACTGAGCAGAGAATTCCCCATTGACACAGGAGTCCGACAAGGAGATGGATTGTCCCCGTTGCTTTTCAATTGTGCACTAGAGAAGGTTGTACGAGAATGGCGAAAAGCAGGTGCACCGACGCATAGGATAGGACCAAAACTTAAAGGCATAGAATTAGACTGTTTGGCATTTGCTGATGACATGGCATTAATTGCCCAAAACATCTCTGATGCGCAATACCAACTTGAACTTCTACAAGAACAAGCAAAGAAAATTGGATTGCAAATCTCATTTGATTAAACAAAATTTATGACAGATATAAAGAATGCCCCATCTGAAATTGAAATTGGTACTGACCATATATCTCGTGTGAAGGAATTTAAATATTTGGGTGAATGGATTACCGACAATTGTAATGAAAAGAGGTCCATTACAACAAGAATTCAAAAAATGGAAACTGCTTTTCAGTTAACGAAAAATACTTACAACAAAAAGAGTCTTTCCTGGAAATGCAAAATTCAACATTATACAACAGTGATCGGGCCCGAAGCTCTCTACGCTTCAGAAACTCTCACTCTTCAACATAGAACACTTCGAGATCAGTTGGAAGTGAAGGAACGTAAAATAATGAGGAAAATCTTAGGGCCGAGAATCAAAGATGGCGTTCATCTTCCAAAGCCAAATGCTGAAATATATAAAACCATCTCCAAAATCAAAGACAAAATGCGTATGCGACGAATCCAATTCTTGGGGCACCTGGAAAGAATGGACCCAAATAGACTAACTCACAAAATTCACACATACTTGAAAAACAAAACAACTAGATCAAATTGGTACAAACAGACTGAAAAAGACTTGCAAGAATTAGGATCGCCAAATCTCCTAGACCGAAATGTCATCAGAACTCGCACTCACACGGGGTTTCGAGGAGGAAGAAAGACGGCCATACCACCATATCTGGTCTGCACAACGGAAGCAAACCCATTCGTTGCGTATGAAGGAGTACTGGGCTGCAAGAAAGGCTAACCATTGTTGATTCCACGTGGTCCTAAGAAACCCATTCGCGACGAAGAAGAAGAAGAACAAGACTGTACAGATAGTTTTTAGAAAGGGAGGAAGACTAGCCAAATCAGATAACATACTTATTGGAAAAGAAAAATTGGAAATTGTCAACCACTTCAAATATTTAGGAATAAGTCTACAATCCACCAGAACGTCATTTAGATTACATATAAAGGAAAGAGCAATAGCAGCTATTTGTAGTATTCAAGATATCACCAAACCGGAACTACTGGATATTAAAACAGCTATGTTCTTATTTCACGCAAAAATTGCACCGATCGCAACATATGGACTACATTTAATATGGACACATCTTAAAGGCAGAGACCTTGAAGTATTAGATCGTGTAAAAGCAAGTTTTTTGAAAAGGACACTTGCTGTTTCAAAATTCACTCCCACACGATTAGTATATGAACTTACAAAGGAAACCTTCTTCATTGAGGAACTTAAAATAAAATTTCAACTACCAACAACATCAACCTCAGAAAAACACCTAATTGATAGGAAGGAGAAACAGGAAAATATCTGGGAAGAATTCTACAGCACTGACACAATGGTAAACAGGGAATGGACTCAAACCAACTACACTCTCAGGCACACGGTGACTCGTTTCGCTGTACATGGGTTCCATCATTTGATATGCAAAGTAAAGTCTTTTCATTCACCGGACAAACACTGCTTTTGTGAACTCTGTGATAAGCAATGCGGAAGATATCATCTACGGGACTGTTCGAAAAGATCAAGATCCATCAAGAGTTATAGCGAAAGAAATTAAAATGTATTTATATACTGTATATATTGGCCATTGGCTGTAATAAATCTATTAATTAATTAATAAAACATTGTGGTCAATAATGTTATTGCGTATTTTCGTTTTTTTCTCCAAAGTTGGCTGCAAATACACCAAACACAATGCCATTATAAAACATTGTGGTCAATAATGTTTTTGCTGGGGGGGGGGGGGCTGCGCCTCCGATAGGTTGGTATTTTTATGTTTTCCAATATAGGGCGATAGGTCTAATACAAAACATTGTCATATCTATTTTGCAGGTGTTCATGTACATGCCAATTTGTCTAAATTTTACCCATCCATTACTATTTTAAGAGGCGTATTCCCCATCAGCGTTCCTGACGTAATATCATTTAGACAACTTTCCTATTAAATGTGACAACCAAAATATATATATATGAACAACGTACAAGCAGCACTGATTTTCCACCACAAGTAACGGATTTTATTTTAATGCAACAACTTCAGGATTTAAACAATTTGAATACAAATCGTCAACACAATCGAGCACACGACACTGCTAATATCAAAATCTTGTTCTACAGGTTATTCACGGGAATATTTATTTTAATATTACGCTTAGAAAACGCTAACGCGTGACAATACAAAAATGGCGAACCGACTCCAGCAAAATCCCGCAACGAACTGACCACGGAACTGACGTAGTAATCAGCTGACAACCAATAGAGTTACGGATACCAATACGTCAGCCGTGACGTGACGCCTGACGTCATAGAGTCCCCTAAACGCCGGTGTATCGCAAGCTATAGTTCAACCAAAATTCAGTTCAGGAATTTGTTGATTTGTATTTTGCTTTTCTTGTTTAGCTACTGTCTCATTATTTTCTTTTTGAAGCATATTTGTGTGCTAGCTGTAACTTTGTTGTGTCCGGGAAACAGGCGGTTTTCCCAGTGTTAGCTGCTGATGATCACGATTGAGGATTCATGATATGTGTTTGTAAGACATATTTTTTAGGCAGTTTGATTGAATGTGCATTTAGCACTTATGTAAGACTTCACACGTAAGTATTTGTATTATAGTTAAGGGTAGCGTGGTCGGTTGATAATCATTTACTTGTTAGCCATTTAAGTGTGGAACCCGATACCAAGGTCTGGTGAAAATCGTTGATGGATATGCAAACTGCGACTTGGTTCTAGGGAGGCATATCACATGACCAGTGTACTCATAGCCCAGTCAATAAAGGTTTAGTGTCGCAACTAATTAGAGGAAAGCTGATTTTTTTCAGGATGTTAGTATATAAAAGTATAAAGTAAAAAAACACAAAGTCCCGACCCCCACCCCCCTTGCTTCCTCCCCCACCCCCTCCCCAACCTTACTAGAGGAGTACTCTGGTTTAATGCTTACAGTTAAAGAACTAATGAAGTTACAAACGCGATCTTTTAATAATATTACGCCTAACATTATTCTAAACAAATTATGTCATATAAACGTTTTATGCAGATAGCGTGATTTCACCGTAATACTCCAATATATGCAAAAAACTGCCACTGCAAAACACAACAAGTAACTTCAACCTATTGTAACTTTTTATCCTTCCGTCATACAATGAAATGTTTTGCACAAAACTTATAGACAATTTAATTAGCTTTAAAAATATGTGTCTACTATAATGCTTACCGTTCAAATGAAGGCTTCAAAGAGAGTGATGAACAGTAATGGCCACCGCGTCGCCGCGCCAGACGAAGCAGCGCCGCGCAGTTGTCACTCGATGCTGAAGGGCATCGCTGAATGTACTCATATCCTTAATCTTGAATAGTCATTGAGTTTATGATGATGAAATATAAAAACTTTAACTTCAACTTTTCATTACCAAAATCCTGTACTTAGTACACTTTTATAGCTGACAAATAATAAAGTTTAATTGTATAGTATTGTTGATAACTTATTAATTCCTGCACAACTAACACGGCCTAATAATAAACGTTTATGTTTTTCCTTTTTTTTTAGTATAAAGGGTCATTTTCTAGTGTTTCATCGGTTTGGTCTGAAGAATTTTTACAATACATTCCACTGCAGTTCCCACACATAGATGTGCAATCGAACCCAGCTTTATGACAACTACAGTTTGTAACACACAATGTTTTGCAATTACAAGATATCAGTAGAAGAAGTTCACTTGGAGCAGCAGGATTCGTAATGGGCTTAGGTATCAGTCTGTTATTTGATGTATACTGCCAACCCCATTCTTCTGCCGGAATTTTACAACCTAACCAAGTTTGAATCTGGTGGTAAACCCTCAAAATATGTTGATGAGCAGCATCTGAAGTTGGTGGAAGTTTTGCTAAATCAAAATTAGACTTGAGAGACATTTTTGCGGTTAATTGCTTGAACTTAAAGTACCTGGCTTCATTGAGGGTTTTGAACTTTGATAAGTTGTACATGCTTAGGATCAACTGTTCTCCACTTTCTAGAAGGATATCTTTTGTAATGTCTTGTTTTGTGAAAAGCTCAGCCTGAGATCTAGCTTCAATTGATTTACGTATCATGTCGGCTGCTTTTAACTTCCCTAGCCCATAGAAAGCAGATGTCGTATCACAACCAGTCATTGAATGAGAAAAAAGCAGTCAAGTTTGCTGCTTGACATGTTGATTTATAATAAAATCGACAGAGTACAGTTTGGACATTGACGACGAAGGCTTTAAGAAGAAAAGTTTGGCGTCTTGCTGGGGAGCTAATGCTACGAGTAAAACCAAGAGATGTGTATCAGTTCACGACAACAACTGTAGTATTATTAGTTTGCACATATTTAATTGCCTGGTCGACAATGACAGTGTCAGCGTCACCTTCCGCAGAAAAAACTTTAATATCCTCAGTCACACAACGTGATGTAATTGCTTCTATCAACCTCTTTTTGTTATGAGGGTTTGCTAGAAAGTCTGCTTGTTGTGTTGTGCAAACTGTATTTTCATTAAAAAAAATTGGTTGAGAAGATTTCTTTGATGCTCTTCTCTCTTGTTCTTGCTGTTTTGTGGTTGGAAATTTGGGATGACCGTAGAATACCACTGTAACTTTATTTCCGTATTTACAAAGTATAGAGCTTAAATAAGAATCTATTATTTCCTTAAAAGTGCTGTTTTTTCTCCAAACCACAGCATCCACCATCCACCACAAAAACATCTTCATTTGCCTTGAAGCTTTCTTCAACAATTCCATCTTCAAATAATTTCATAAACGATGCTTTCGTACCTTTACGTATTGATGCCTCGTCAAATAGTGACGGTGGGTGAGATGCTAATTCGAACTCAAAATAAGATTTCAACTTAACGGGGCTGTCACAGATGCATAAAATTCGATTGAATATTTGCTGGGAGTTAATTAAAACTTCTTTAGATCTCACTTTGGTAGACTTGAAACTTGCCTGTGTTGTAACCATATCCTTCCGCTGTAGTGTTATGTCATTGAAAGATTTTCCCACCATATTTTCCATTGCTTTTAAGCCAACTTCAAACGCATCATCGCAATTAACTGAATAGTCTGATACCAATCCCGTTGAAAGAGAAACCAATTCACTACTTCCGCAAGCAAAAGGGTTGTGCTGACTTAGCCAAACTTTGAACTTGGATAAATCTTGTAGGTCTCTGGATTTGCGGCTTTCTCTCAGCTCTACATGTTGCTCGTGAGTATTGTAGTTCAGTCCAAGAAAGCTTCTAAATGCTTCACTTACACGTAAAAATGAAGGGGCTCCTAAAACCCATTTGTTTAAGGTGCTCTCAGTTATTCCTCTACCGTGCGTTAAACCTCCTATTGACTTTAACGACTTCATCAAAGACTGCTTTATACACATTATCACTCCAATTTCCAGACCAAAACTCTTCTTTTCTTCTTATAGTGAAAAGACCTTTCGTTACAAAAAAGTTCGTACTCTTCCTCAGCTTTGTTTGCAGTTTGTCCATTTCTTGGACATACATATGAGCAGATTTTGCGTAAGGAAGGTGCCCCGCAGCATGAAAGTAAGGAAGCTTATTGGTGGCAGTATCTAAGTGCAATTTCCAGTTTCCCGTTCTCTCAGCTAGGATAAAATTTAACATTAGGTCAACTTGCTGAATTAGATTTAGCCAAAGCTTTGATGTTCTGCTGACTGACTTCTTTACATTGATATGGTCTGTCAATTTTGACACGGAAGATTGAACAGCTTTATCATCACAAGCAAAACTATCAGCATTTCACTGCACTTGGCACAACACAACAACTTGTATTTCTGTACAAAAAGTAAAACTATCACGAAACACAAAATGCAACGAACCGCACAATGCCATGGTTAACCGAACACTAAACAGGCAAGGCCCACTAATAACGAAAAGGACTCAATAAGCAGCGTAGTAGAGATAAGAGGGCAGTAAACAAACAAGTTGTAACGTGCAGTCAGACTCATGCAGACAGCCAAGCGGCCGAGTCGCCACACCACGCTATACGCGGCTGCCCGGCGGGATGCGCGGTGTCCGCTACTGTTCATCGCTCTGTGAAGCCATCATGTTAAATATCTTTTGTAGACCCATAACGTTAAAGATAATAACAGTAGCTAAACATTTTAATCGAACATATTTTTTCTACGACATAAGGGTAAATAGTTATAATTAGTATAAATTACTTTTTGTTTTTTGCAATGACAGTTTTCTGCATATATTAATGTATTATGGCGATAATAGGTTGTCTACATAAAAATTTATTCTTAAATAAATTGTTAAAAATATTGTGAGGAGTAAAATAAAAAAAACAATCACATCTGTAGCTTTATTAGTTTTCGAGCTGTAAGCATTTAACCATAGTACTGCTCTAGCAAGGTATAAGAGGGGGTGGGGGGTGGGGAAAGCAAGAGGGGTGGGGATCGGGACTTTGTAATTTTTGGCTATTTACTTTGTATACTAACATCCTGCAAAAATTCAGCTTTCCTCTAATTAGTTGCGACAAAGCGTATATTTTTACCTTTATTGACTGGGCTATCATCGTAGGCTAAGTTTTGTCATAAACCGTCGCACGCAAAGACACAAGAATGAGAGAAGTAAGGACTAGGTCCATGTGTTTATTTTATTGGACACCATTTGTAGCTGTAATTTCATTCATTATTAACTGTTTGTGTGATTGATATATCTTGGTGATTAAATAAGGGTGTCATTTGGGTAATTCGTGTTATTATGGTGTCTATTTATCGGAGTGTTAAAGTTAATTATTTGTTAAAAAATTGTGGGTCATCTTTTCTTGTTAGGATATTCTCCCTACATTACCTTGTGATTATGGAAGCCATGTACAAAATTATCCAACCTTACGATATGGACTGAACACCCCCGAATATTAGTTTCGTGTAAGCTTCTACAAGGGGACAATACATATTATCAAAAGGAGAAACGTAAATATAAAACACACAACAAAGAACTATAAAAGGAGAAGAGGATCAAGACGTGGAGAAGCCTAGGTTACTGGAGTTCGTTAGATAGAGGGGTAGAAAGAAAACAAGTTAACAATAATGTAAATTGTACCTTCTTCTCACCACAGGCTGACTACGAAACACAGTCAGGAGAAATCTTCTAGGAAGCTTATGAAGTCAAATAACCCAAGAACAGAATAACCCCACCCTTTAAAACAAAGTATGTCACTTCAAAACACAACCAAAGAACGGTACGCCAAACCCAACGTACACAAAATGATAAACATAACCAACAAGGCATACTAAACGCATGACTACAAATGGCATACTATTCCATAAAATGAAAACATTACTAGTGACACACCAAAAGAAACATATGGTAAATTACAAAATGACTTCATATACTTCCTGAATAAATCTCCTTTTAGGAAGAAAGTACGAGACTTGGTTATCTTCCGGGATACAAAATGAGGGTCGATTGCAGTCCCGGGCACGTACAATGAACATACATTCCACCATCTCGAAAGAATAATCCATACATCTCATTTAATAAACGTAATGAGTTCACGCGTTGCTTCTTGACTGAAAGCAACAACGAAACTGAACAGAACTAAATACGACCCTCGGTATTCAGTCAAGTCCCACTTAAACGAATGACATTAACCCAGCCTTAAACATAGGTCTAGAACCGTGATTATAAATGAAACATATTTCTGACACATACATGGTTAATGTCTTCCCAGGCCCTAAGGATAATTAAAAACCTATTCGGCCATCCTCAGAGTGCACAAAAGATGGACACAAACCAAAAACCCTTAAAACATTAAAATAAATATTGGTGTGTGTTCCGACCATACAGATATCACATCTAAGGTGATGAACAAACACACCCTCCCTCGTTAAGGCACAAATAAAACCGCGAACTAACGTAAGGTTACCAGCCCCTAGAAACAATCCCATACTCTTACAAGGAATTAGGAGCCAGTAAGAAACATCTCTCATAAATACAATCACGTTTCATGACATAAATCAAACGCAAGAAACACGCACAAAATAAAACACGACAAGATACAGAAAATAAAACAACGAGAAACCCTTAAGAAGAATAAACCCATTAATCAAGCAACGCGATTCTCCAATACGTACGTATATAACTAAAGTAACAAGGGACAAAATAAAATAAAAGTTAACCTCAAACTAAAACATGAACGACCTCCAGTTTAGCCCTACTTTTGCAGGTTGAATAAAAGGGATCCGTTATCACTGAAACTTGGGATATGGTTTGGTAATAAATCTCTTCATCAGAACTTGGCAGGATTATACAGTATTATAATAAAAGACCATATGCCACTTAGCTGTATCCTCGAGATGTTCTGGACGATTATTTCATGTTATAATAATTTCATTTTCCTGGTATTTTTAGCTGTAGGATCAAATACCGGAATCCCATTGTGTCTTCACAACATTTTCAAACTCCGTGGATAAATTTATAACAAATACCGGAATCCCATTGTGTCTTCACAACATTTTCAAACTCCGTGGATAAATTTATAATAGATAAAACGGAACATTTTAACAGATCTGAAAGTAGTAAGAGCTATGTCTCCGATCAACTTTTCTTCTCCCCGTCATAACAATCCGCTCAAGTCAAGTTCCTTAGTTTCAGATAACATTCTCCATAGCGGGAGTTGCTTTCCTTTCCACAAGATGTGCCGATAAATACGATCGCTTATAGATTCAAGTAGTGACTGCTAGATGGAAATAGCGTCGAATGGATCTTATGATGATGATAATTGTTGTTTTAAGGGGCCTAACATCTAGGTTATCGGCCCCTGATGGTTTGGGTGATCGTAAAGATGAAAATGAAAAGCGAACTTAAAACTAAAACTAACTACTAATCTACATACTAGAAGAAGAAATGGAAAACTAAAGGAGAATAAGGCAAATAAAGGACAGGAGGAAAAGAAATGCCCTCAACCCTCGAAGAAGGCGGATTGAGGGACTTGGAAGGAAGGAAGGAGAGCCATGAAAGGCAGATAGGAAAGTGAAAGAGAAGAGGGTTCGCCCCAAAGGTAAGGGACAAAAAGGGAAAACGGACCCAGCTCAGGAATCCCTCGGGGTCGCCAACTCCTGAACTCACCAGCCGTGAGCCCCTGAGGGTGTAGCATTATCTAGGGTGCACCAAAAGTGGTGGGGCTACATACACCCGGCCTCCTTGAGGGCCTTAAGCAGAAGGCAGGAGATAACATGAAAAGAAAAAGAAGGCTGACCCCTCGCAGAAGGAGGGAATCAGAAAAGATGAGACAAGGGCCAATTAAGGCGGGAAAGGAAGTGACTCCCTAGGCCTCGGATACCCTAATACCGTCGGGGTCGGAAGAGAACAAGAGTTGACCAAGTGAGGTCGACAGGAAAGAAGACAGAGAGGAGCCCGGCACAAGTAAGTGGAAGCAATGCCGGACTCAGCTGGGGCCCCGTGGTCGCCAACCCACATCCCACTAGATGTGAGCCCCTGGGGGGGAATGGATCTTAAAATAGTAACGTATCAGTAAATACACACCCATTGTGCCTATATGTCGATTTGTGTATTCAGTTCTGAGAAGTAAGAAATAGCATTACGTATCGAGCTAACTGTACCGAATGTTTATGTGACCGAGTAGGCTACTGCATGCACGCAAATACAGTACGCATTACACTACCGAAGAAGATGTGAAACCTAGTGATAATTTTGTTGCGTCCTATTGAAATAATGGATAAGAAAGTAGTTAAATCATTAACCAGTGATGAGAAAATGAAAATTCTTGAAGAAGTAGACAGAAATCCTTACCTTAAGCGCGTGGAACTGGCACGAAAGTTATAACTCGCTCCTTCAACGTTTAACACTATTGTTAGCAATCGAGACAAAATAGTAGTTGCGTACAGAGAATAGGAATGGAAAGAGAAAAAATGTGCACAAAGGAAAGTTTTCAAAACTGGAAACAATGCTCCTGCAATAGTTCAACCAAGCCCGTGCAGCAAACATTCCAGTGGATGGAAACATAATTCGTGAGAAAGCGAATTACCTCACGAACCAGATGGGAGTAGCAGGATAGATCGACCGGTTCAAGAAGAGGCATGGTCTTGTTTACAAGTGCCTGCGGGGTGAAGTAGCAGTGGTTGACAGTGGCACATGTGAAACTTGGACAAATGAAACGCGGTTCCTTATTGAAGGAGTACAAGCCCCAAGACGTATTCAAGGCTGACAAAATGGGTATTTTTTTCAGCCTTCTGCACGACAAGACATTGGCGTATAAAGGAGAAATTTGCCATGGTGGAAAATTGAGCAAGGAAAGATTAACCGTTTTTCTTTGTTGCAATGAGAGTGGAAAGGAGAAGTTGCCTCCTCTTGTTATTGGTGAGGCAATGAAGCCTTGTTGCTTTAAAAATGTCGAGAGTTCCATGCCATAATTAAGCCAATGCAAACGCTTGGACGACTACTTTTGATTTTGATTCATTCCATTCCCTGACCCGGTCGGTCGACTGGAAGCAGGCTGTGGATTTTCATTTTGTGAGCCCTAGATGCAAAAATGGGAGTAAAAAACCTAAAATTTTATTAGTAATTGACCGATGTGCTGCACACCCTGTGAATGTTCCCACAAGGAATGTGAAAGTGGTTCTCCTTCCTGCCAACTGCACGAGTCGGCTTAAGCCTCTTGACCAAGGAATCATTGATTGCATGAAGAAGTACAGGAAAATGTTAGTGCAGAAAAGGTTGGCCAACATCAGTGGTACACGCAATAAGATTACTGATCTTGATGCTATGCATTTCTTGAAAAGTTCTTGGGACGCTGTGGAGCAAACCACAATTATTAGCAACTGTTTCCGCAAGGCAGGATTTCATGTTTTCCATGAAACTCCGGAGATCGAAGAAATGGAAGAAGAAAATTTTGAAGACTCTGAAATTCAAAACTTTGACAGCTATGTTCAGTGTGATGACAACATTGCCATTTACCAGAGTGCGACGATATTTTCCAAGAGCATGTGAAGGAAAAGAATGATGATGAATAAGAGGGGAAGGAGGAAGATGTGGTACTAACAATACCAACGTTAGGAAGGGCATTGGAATCGATGGACACTGTCCGAAGCTTTATTTCAAGCTTTTCAGTTAAAGAAACCGTCACAGACACACTGTAAAAATTAGATGCTATATTGTACTCACTTGGACAGAGAAGTCTTAAGCAAACAAAAATAGATATGTTTTTAAAGCGCCAGTGATGTGAGTTATTTCGTTGTATGTAAATAGTGTGTAAATACGTTAATTATTAATTTGTTACATACAAATAAATGTGGCCTTTATTTGTTTGAGGTTAAAACTATTTGTGTGTTTGGCTAAAATAAATCAGTTGACCTGATACGGTTTGCAACTACGAAGTTACAAGATTATAAAATAGGTAAGTGTAATGCAAAATTCGTAACCAATTTACAAGGTTTTGGTAATTGATGTTTGTTTCTTACATTAATATATAATTTTCGGTGTTGTGAGGGACATGTGGACTAGTTCTAATCAGTGCTGTGTTTTGCTACGTTTTGAGATTTGCTTGAGATTGCGTAATAGCGGAAGTTGTTTTCTTTTTCTGCTTCTCTACACACGCGAGCATGCCTAACCTCAAAAATAATTCGGTTATATCCAATCGTTCATGCCAAAGAATACGGCACTTCCTTTCCACAGAATATCAAGAGAAACATTTATTTAAGCCGTAATCAATTATACAAAACTAAATATTTCAACTCGTACTACAATATTTGAATTAAGAGTACGGTAACGGTATAGTACATTTTTCTCTAGTTTTCATTGCTCTCATTTCTCTGTGCTGAGTAAACTATTTCTGTAATACAATAATTCTGTAGGTTGTTTAAAATTGTATATTCAACAGTACTCTATAGTACTATACTCTTATAGTACGTTCATTCGATTAACACTTTTTTTTTACTTTTCCCTTACTGAAACAAGTTCATCATCATCATCTTGCACAGTTTCCAGCCACTGGCCGGGTCTGTTTGGAACACAAGCCTCTCCAACGTCTTCTGTCTTCCCACCATCTCTCAGCCTCCACCCTTGTCCAGTCTTCTCCTCTCTTCTTCACGCTTTCTTCCACCCCCTTCAGCCACCTGTCTCTCGGTCTTCCCCTCGGTCTCTTTCCTTCCCACTTCGTCTCATGTACTCTCCTGGGTATCCTCTTCTCCTCCATTCGTTTTACATGTCCATACCATCTAAGTCTAGATTTCTCTATACCATCCTGTAATGGTTCCTCCTTCATTAATTCTCTGGTCCTCTCATTTCTTATTCTGTCCATCTTTGTAGCTCCAATACTGCTTCTCAAGAACCTCATCTCACTGGCCTGTATTCTGCTCCTCTCCCTTCCTTTCATAACCCAGGTCTCCGAGGCATACGTCAGGATAGGGACATAGTACGTCCGATATATGATCTTTTTGCTGTTCTGAGGGACATCCTTGCTCCATAACATGCTTCTCACACTCCTCCGAAATGCTTCTGCCTGCCTCCCCCGCTCATTTATTTCTCTATCGTTTCTTCCATTATCTTGTATCAGGCTTCCCAGATACTTAAAACTCTCCACTTTCTTCAGCTGTTCCCCACCAATTGTTATTCCCGTTGTGGTTCTTTCCTTCTTCCTTGTTGTGATCACCATCTCACTCTTATTTATGCTAAATTTCATCCCATATCCTTGTATTACTCCTTCCCACACGTCCAACTGTTCCTGTACCTCCTCCTCCTTGTTTCCCCAAATCATCAAATCATCTGCAAACACCATTGCTTTCATCTTTCCGTCCCCAATTACTTGTGCCACTCGGGTCATTATGTCATCCATCACCACAATGAAAAGCAACGGTGACAGTGCACTTCCTTGTTTCAGGCCGTTTCTTTGTTCCAACCAGTCAGATCTCTCTCCTCCCACTTTCACACAGCTCACGATTCCCTTGTACATCTCCTTTATCCTCTTTATAGTCCATTTCTCTACTCCTCTATCCTCCAGGGACTTCCATACTTTGTTTCTGCATACACTGTCATATGCTTTCTCAATGTCCAGGAAGGCCATCAGTAGATCTGTTCCATATTCATAGTGCTGTTCTTGTAACTGCCTTACAGCAAAAATCAAATCCACTGTGGACCTTCCTGCTCTGAAGCCATGTTGTTCTTCCCTCATCCCTCCTTCTATCCTTGTCCTAATTCTCTTTTCCAAAACTTTCTCGAAGATCTTTGCACAATGACTCATCAGTGTTATTCCCCGATAGTTTCTGCAATCTGTTCTACTACCTTTCTTGAAGATCGGGACAATGATTCCTTTTTTCCAGTCCTCTGGGGTCTTCCTTTCCTTCCATGCTGTCCTCATCACTCGGTACAGCCACTGTATCCCCACCTCTCCTGCTGCTCTCACCATCTCCACACTCAACTCATCCACACCCGGTGCCTTCCCTCCTTTCATCTTGTTCACTGCATCTTCCACTTCTTTCCATGTTAAGTCCTTTTCTGTTTGCAGTTCATCTTCCTCTTCCCCGATTTCTTCCTCCTCACCATCTTTTCCATTTGGGTTCAGAAGTTCTTCAAAATATTCTTTCCACATTTTCTTCAGTTCTTCCCTATTTTCTATCTCTTGTCCCCTTTTGTTCACCATTCTAACATAATCCGTAGGATCCTTCCGCCTCTTATCTTTCACCATCCCATACAGGACCTTTTTTGTACCTTCACTATCCTCCTCCATCATCTTTGTCCACTCTTCCATCCACTTCCTTCTCTCCTCAGCCACCACTCTCTTCGCCTCCTTCTTTCTTTCCTGGTACTCTTCCCTTGTCTCTACCGTCCTATTTTGATACCACCTCCTAAAGGCTCTATTCTTTTCCCTTACTATATCTGAAACAAGTTAATGAAGTTTAATTATCATTTATTAGTAGTACGTTTTCCCGCTTTTTACATTCAAATTTATTAGTCCCTTGAAAAACGTACTAACGAGGATCCACTGTACTGAATTTAAAGAAAAGTGTTTCTTCTGAAACAGTTTGTTCACAACCTGACTACTAGGTACTTTAGTTAAGTAGCGCTATTACTTACAGAATAAATGTTATTCTGCTGCATTTCATGTAGTGGTTTAAGCACAAATGACACAGTTTAAAGCAAATAGGCAGTTGTCATTTCCTAATCAAATCTACATACACAAAATTTCTGTAATTCTCATTTAATGAAAACCATCTGAACACTCTTGGACAATGATTCCGTACACACTGATTATCAGGAACTATAAAAATCACATTTACTGCTTTTTATTGATTAAATATATTAGCACTATTGATAAGAAAACTAAGGATAGAAATGGAATTAGAATTTGAACACAATAACTCATTACAGAAGAAAATCATATAAAGGCCATAGAATCACATTACCAACAATACCAGAATAATAACAATTATGACAAGGAAACAATCTGCACTTCTTGTATGGTTCAAACACTTTTTGTACCTAGGGATGTATTACAAAAAATAAAAATAAATTAAATACAGCATGTAACTATACAGAGTAACATACGATCACAGTTTTCTGCACATTTCATTCCACTCGAGTAAAGGTAAGAGATAAAAACATAACTTCAAGAACGAAATTATATTGCTACCAGTAAAAGCATCCTGTTCACTCATCTGTAAATTATAATCCACCAGGTAAAAAACAACATTCATGACAGATTGATAATGTAAACGATTGAACATTATTAGGGCGTCATGAAATCTTAATGGATGAAAATGGATAACTTTCATGAGTGTCTTTCCCAAGCCCTGCACCTTACATGACAGGACTCGCACTACCATCGATTTCTTCTTCCACCCATCCCGCCGCCGCCACCACGACCTCTACCACCACCACCACCACCACCACCTCGACCACTCCGGCCAGAGTCTATCCTTTCCCGTTCCTTTTCATTGGCCTTTCTCTCCTTCCAAGCATCGAAACGTTCAGCCATATTAAGCAATTCATCAGGTATTTCCTAAAACACAGTTGTGATAGTATCAAGACACCACACACAGTACATGTTAGCACAAAGAATGAAGAATACTGAAGACATCAATGGATTAAAGTCATGTTCCTGACCTGACACAAGACTTAATGTTATAGCTTACATGCAAGTGGACTTACAATACACAAATGAAACAGGAAAACTTGGCACCCAGCTGGTCGGCGGTAGCATTTTTTTATTATTTTATAGAAAAAAATGTGATGATTTAGAGTGAAGTAGTATTGTGAAATAATTATGATTTTTTAAAAGTAGATTTTTAATTGTACCTTGTGTATCAGGGTTTATTATTTTTTTTATAAGAAATTTATATTTCTCTTATGGGAGTAACATTCTTAGCTTAATTTGGAATGTTAAAGGAAGGATTGTATTAGTCTTGCGCATAATAGTTTGCGGCTGGGAGCGATCAGTTTAGTTCGCAGCTCCTTAGCGAACTAGTTTGCTCTTTTAGTTCCTTAGTTCCCATCTCGAAGACAGATCGTTCGCTCACCTTGCTACTGCCACTGCACGCGCTCCTTGTTTGTTATAGCAGTCTGTCACCACTCATTACTCGTCACCAGTGATTGCTCAGTCACATTGCTCTCGTTTCAAGCAATACTGTAGGCTACTGTTACTAAGGTCGCTTCACGTGCAGTTCGTGTATTAGATACTGACATGTTGCTTGTGTAGTAATGTGTTTTAAATTTTGATATTCGAAGATAAAAATACAAAAATATGAGTATTGAAACATTAGTGAAATTCCTTATTCCTTCCTTATTTTCTTTTATTCCTTGTAGGAACATAGGGTAGCTACAAACTTCTTCCATCTAACTCTATTGTTGGCCATCCTTTTAATTACGGTCCATGTCTTTCCTTCTGAGACAATTTCTCTTTCTATTGTTTATAAAGCCAAAAGTAGTCTTTTTTTGTCATTAGTGAAATACCGGTACCATACCTAAAGGAATAACAGTATGGACAATGTGTTCGTAGAAGCATACACTTATTATACTCTTTATTTTCTTTCTCGCGTGGGGCCAATAACCTAGATGTTAGGCCCCTTAAAACAACAATTATCATCATTTTTCGCGTATATCAACATCCGATTCCATTTCCTACTTGACACTAGGTGATGATAAGACGAACCCCCCCCCCCGTAATTTTCGTTTCATTTCTTACTTGCTTTGTGATATTCAGTATCTGCTTGCTCTGAAACCGTTGGGAACATTATCTTTATGGCATGAATGGGAGGAATAGGTTTTTTAGTTCAGAGTGTTTGTCCATAGAAGTTCGCTTTTCTTTGTGAATCATCGTAATAATGTTCATTTCTTAAAAACAGGTAAAAGTAGTTGTATCACCATGTATCGAGAAAAATAAATATCAACCAGTTCATTGTGAGGTTTGAAGCCATTTTTCGGTGTTGCCTAAGTAAACAAAAGTTCGGTGCTTTTCAGTCGGTCAACACGAATGTACACAAACAGAGCTGGGTTATACCTCAATCCTGAAATACATTCATAAAATACATGTATTTATTGGTCTCATGTAATTTATTTCAGGATTGGGACATAACCCAGCTATGTTTGGGTACATTCGTGTTGACCGACTGAAAAGCACCAAACTTTTATCAACCAGTTCATTAAAATGGCAATGTTAATCCAAAAAGATGGTATATTGGCTTTCACGGCCGGTGAATTAAAATTCAGCAATTCTTCTAGGTTTGTGCCGTGTCTTGTGTGGGGTTTCGCCTAGGACACCAAGCTGGCTCATCGGCGGGCTCTTGGTGTCCCCGCCCGGATTCCCACAGGAGTGACGAACTGCGCGCCACCTCCCTTTATATTAGGTGCAACTGCACCACTTGACTGCGAGAAGTAAAAGCTCAAGCAGCCTTAACCTCCCTATGAAGGCTTCCAAAAAGATGGTATATTGGCTTTCACGGCCGATGAATTAAAACTCAGCAATTCTTCTAGGTTTGTGCCGTGCCCCACACAAGACACGGCACAAACCTAGAAGAATTGCTGAGTTTTAATGTTAATCCAGTTCGCCGATTTTCTAAATAATTTGACATATTTTCAAATAATCCAAAATGACTAAGTTAAATTAAACTGTGGAATTATCCCCACATCTAAATCATTTAACTATCAGTAACTTCAATTTATGAACCGCCACTGTATTACATTACAAATATAAGGTAGTTATTACCTATTAGCGTGTTAGCACTAGTAGTGTGTGATACTGTTATTATAAACCAACATTGACAATCTTGCCACTCACAGTAGATACACTCAATCAACTGAACTGACTGAACGAAGCGCATGTGATTGTGCAATGAGTGATGATGTGACGAGCTACGGTGGACCCGCGCTCTCGCGCTGTTACAAGTCGGTCAGTGGAAAAACATCGAACGAACTAACAAGCGAGGGATCTGGGAACTAGTTCGCTCTTCCGAACTAGTTCGTTCGCGAACTACACAAGACTAGATTGTATGGTGCTTATTCCCCTATACCAAACACAGAACAACTGTGAACGTGAGGGAAGAGCCAGATTCACTCGATCGTCCGCGCCAGCCAATAGAATAGCATGGCGTTGCCTAGATAACTGAGCGCTCTAGGCTCAACTGCTCTTGAACTGAAGGGATAATTAAAGTGAAGAATGATAAGGTGTTGAAATATTTAGTTTCGCTGGGGAAGATAAAGAGTTATTGGGGGAAATATGAACTATATAGAGTGACAGTATTGCAGTATCAATTCAGTGTACAGTAGTGGAGCTTTAAGACGTGCTGTGAGTTGAAGGTCCCTTAGCAAGCCGAGCGGTAGTCGAACAGGTGACGAGTAGTAAACCTTAAGTTTTACAGTCAGGCGAGAAATATAATTTTCAGTGTGTAAAGCTTTTCCAAGAAGCTTTCGAATACAGAGGTACATGATAACATTGATTTCTCTCAGAGCTGGGAGCAGACGGCTCAAGCTTGCGGTGTAAGTGTGCGAGTACATACCGTGTCCAATATTCTTTCCGAGGGTATAAATAATGTTGAAATAGGGAATGTGCCCATTAGTGTATTCTTTGGAATACACGGTTAGTTAAGAGTTAGCTATTGCTGCTCTTTGCTTTTCCTCTTTAATTCGTTTCTTTCATTTTTCTCTCGCAGACACCAACAGGGACCCCCTTTGGATTCCCTTTTTCTTTGAACATGCTCTAAAATGTAATTAAGTTTGTTTCAGCTATGTATTTCTTGCCAAGTAACGGCACTCCACGCGGTGACCTGCCGAAGTTTTGTATTCATCAATCTCAAGAGGACTTATAACCCGGTCAAGGAGATGTCGTCCCTGTCATCAGCTAACATCTCCATGAAGACCCTACTTCACTAAGAAAATTTTATTTTGTAAAGAGTTTATGTTGTTACGTTTCCTACCCTGGTTTATGTTCCTTTGTCTCTTTCCCCCCCTCCCCGTCTTCTTGCTCGCCGTGTGTCCAAATTCTTCTCCCACTTCTAGTTCGGACTTCGAGTGAACAGTTTGTCCTCTCTCAGAGGCCTACCTCCACTAAAAAGGAGGTAAAATTCGAATCGAGCCATGTCTGATTGTTAAGTGTAACGGCTGCAGGGATCTTCCAGCTTTAATCATCATACAAGTTAAGTAATTATCTACATTATTTTTAAAGCATTTTAGAGGATTTTAAAAAGCATTTGAATGCTTCTAATAGAAGTTATAGGCAGTGTTGGGATTTTCGCAAAATTGAGTAATATCTGCCCCATCAAGGGAACTGCTGTTCTTCGCCAACCTGGCTTGCAACTAAAGTCATGAAATTCAACATTTCTGGAACTAAATAAGGGAATACTTTCCCTACAGCGAGGGATTTCTGTTAAATTGATGAATGAAAATCCACAGCCTGCTTCCAGTCTCCGACCAGGTCAGGAATGGAATGAATGAAACCCCTATCTAGCGGCGAGGATATGAACTGTGCCGGCTGCCGAGGCCTGACGCACTCCTCTGGGGCAATGATTAAATGAATGACAGATGAAATGAAACGATAGTGGAGAGTGTTGCTGGAATGAAATTTTGACAGGAAAAACCGGAGTACCCGGAGAAAAACCTGTCTGCCTCCGTTTTGTCCAGCACAGATCTCACATGGAGTGACCGGGATTTGAACCACGGACCCAGCGGTGAGAGGCAGGCGTGCTGCCGCCTAAGCCACGGAGGCTTCTGTTAAATTGATAACTTCCTAAAACACTTAACTTGCTGTCTCCGAGGGATTACTTCCGCTTCATTTAACTGTCACTACAGTTCTGGAACTTTCCAAACAAACTAACCTGTGATGAACTGCACTCAATACTGCCAAAATTACCGCAACTCTAAGTGAAACAGAACTATTAACTGCAATCCAAAAACTCTCTAACTCAATAAACCTATTCAAGCTAAACTCAGTGAATTCAATATCAAGACTACATACCGCTAAAACCTGTCAAAGTGCAATTTAACGAACCTATAAATACTGTAATAGTGAAGCCTTACAATCTATCAACAAACTTCAGTGCTACAAAAACAGTGTTCGTTCAACAATCTACTGCGCCGCGATTCGTTCGAATTTATAAAAACTGTCCAGGACTCAAATCCCATGTTTCCTACTTTCCTAATCCCTTTACTAAAAATTCTAAACTAATTACTTGCTATGAGGCTTCGTCTGTAAACAGGCGCCCTCCCAATTCATTCTGTAAAAATAACCGTGATTATCATCCACATTTTAATACTTATTATTTCCTGCTTCGTCTAAGTAGTAAACAATTTCTCATTGTTAAACATTTATCTAATTGTGTAATCCAGGCTTCACAAAAGGTGACCTGTCCTCTTAGAATTTGTAATCTCTTAAATTCTGCATAAATTGCAGTGGTTATAGAAACCACTCATTAATCTTCTTTTTCTTATCCTGCTAGCCCAGGAATGCATAATTAATTCTTTCCTCACTATTAATGATGATGATAATTGTTGTTTTAAGGGGCCTAACATCTAGGTTATTGGCCTCTAATGGTCTGGGTGATAGCGAAAACGGCAATAAAATGGAACCCAGAATGAAAATTAAATGAGAAGGAAAATACGTACTAAAAGGAACGCAGATTGAAACAACTTACAAAATGGAGAGCGGTAATACTTACAAAAGGGGATTTAGAACGAAAATACTCACAAAAGGAATAGATTGAAAAATACGCACACAATGTAGGTTAAGCTCAAAATACGTGCAAAATGCAATGTACCGTCGATATACCTACAATATGCAAGTGAAATTCAAAATACTTTCAAAATGCGAATCAGATTGAAAAAAAGTACAAAATGCAAATGAGGTTCAAAATACTTACAAAATGCAATTGAAATTGAAAATACACAATGCAATTCAGATTGAAAGTTCCCATTTCCAATCCAAAATATTCACAAAGGGCAATTAAAATTCAAAATGCTTACAAAATACCCGGTAGTTTCAAACTACTCATTTGGATAGACAATACAAAATGCAATTTAGATTGAAAATACTTACAAAGTAATTTAGAATCAAAATACCCCAAAATGAAATTGAGAATCAAAATACTTGCAAAATGCCGATGATACAAAATGCAATTTAGATTGAAAATACTTGCAAAAAGCGGTTTAGGTTGAAAATACAAAATGCAATTGAAATTAAAAATACTCACAAAAGTCCCGGCCCGGATATTGAAAGACTTACTAAAAAGTAATTTAGATTGTCAATCCGTACAATATGATTGTTATGGGGGATCTGAATGCCCATGTAGGAAGAGAAAGACAAGGTTATGAGAGTGTTCTAGGACCAGAGGGTTGGGGCGGAAGAAATGAGGAAGGAAAGAGACTGTTGGACTTCTGCCAGAGAAACAGCCTGCTAGTTGGGAACTCCTGGTTTAAGAAAAGAGAGAGCCACACAACCACATGGTACAGTGATGACTTGACCAGGAAGTCGGTGGTCGACTATATACTGTATGAGAAAGAACTAAATGAGAACAACACGGACATCAAGGTTATACCATCGGAGAACCTGGATAGCGACCATCGATTGCTGGTAATGAACCTGAGAGGGAGTAAGGAGAAGAAAGGGACTGAGAACCAGGAAAGACGTATAAGGATATGGAAACTGAAAGAAGGGGATAGAAGGGCCGAGTACCTCAAAATGGTAAAGGAAGGAATTCCAACAGATGAAGAAAGAGGGGTGGAAGAGGAATGGGCTAGATTTAAGAAGACACTAGTAGGTGCAGCAGAAGCAGTATGTGCGAGGACAAGTAGTAAGAAGAGGTGGAAGGAAACACCATGGTGGAATGAGAAGACAAAATATATAGTAAGGGAAAAGAATAGAGCCTTTAGGAGGTGGTATCAAAATAGGACGGTAGAGACGAGGGAAGAGTACCAGGAAAGAAAGGAGGCGAAGAGAGTAGTGGCTGAAGAGAGAAGAAAGTGGATGGAAGAGTGGACAAAGATGATGAAGGAGGATAGTGAAGGTACAAAAAAGGTCCTGTATGGGATGGTAAAAAATAAGAGGCGGAAGGATCCTACAGATTATGTTAGAATGGTGAACAAAAGGGGACAAGAGATAGAAAATAGGGAAGAACTGAAGAAAATGTGGAAAGAATATTTTGAAGAACTTCTGAACCCAAATGGAAAAGATGGTGAGGAGGAAGAAATCGGGGAAGAGGAAGATGAACTGCAAACAGAAAAGGACTTACTTAACATGGAAAGAAGTGGAAGATGCAATGAAAAAGATGAAAGGAGGGAAGGCACCGGTTGTGGATGAGTTGAGCGTGGAGATGGTGAGAGCAGCAGGAGAGGTGGGGATACAGTGGTTGTACCGAGTGATGAGGCCAGCATGGAAGGAAAGGAAGACCCCAGAGGACTGGAAAAAGGAATAATTGTCCCGATCTTCAAGAAAGGTAGTAGAACAGATTGCAGAAACTATCGGGGAAGAACACTGATGAGTCATTGTGCAAAGATCTTCGAGAAAGTTTTGGAAAAGATAATTAGGACAAGGATAGAAGGAGGGATGAGGGAAGAACAACATAGCTTCAGAGCAGGAAAGTCCACAGTGGATTTGATTTTTGCTGTAAGGCAATTACAAGAACAGCACTATGAGTATGGAACAGATCTACTGATGGCCTTCCTGGACATTGAGAAAGCATATGACAGTGGTATGCAGAAACAAAGTATGGAAGTCCCTGGAGTAGAGAAATGGACTATAAAGAGGATAAAGGAGATGTACAAGGGAAGCGTGAGCTGTGTGAAAGTGGGAGGAGAGAGATCAAGACTGGTTGGAACAGAGAAACAGCCTGAAAAAAGGATGTGCACTGTCACAGTTACTTTTCATTGTGGTGATGGATGACATAATGACCCAAGTGGTACAAGTAATTGGGGAAGGAAAGATGAAAGCAATGGTGTTTGCAGATTTGATGATTTGGGGAAACAAGGAGGAGGAGGTACAGGAACAGTTGGACGTGTGGGGAGGAATAATACAAGGATATTGGATGAAATTTAGCATAAATAAGAGTGAGATGGTGATCACAACAAGGAAGGAGGAAAGAACTACAACGGGAATAACAATTGGTGGGGAACAGCTGAAGAAAGTGGAGAGTTTCAAGTACCTGGGAAGCCTGATACAAGAGAATGGAAGAAACGATAGAGAAATAAATGAGCGGGGGAGGCAGGCAGAAGCATTTCGGAGGAGTGTGAGAAGCATGTTATGGTGAAAGTATGTCCCTCAGAACAGCAAAAAGATCATATATCGGACGTACTATGTCCCTATCCTGACGTATGCCTCGGAGACCTGGGTTATGAAAGGAAGGGAGAAGAGCAAAATACAAAAGGAAGATTATAGTTTTACGTGACCGTGAATCTTGTGATTATGAGCCACGGGACCTCCTTTTTACGTGGAATCCGAACCACAGGACATGGCATTTCACTTCGAAAATCTCACATGCATTGACCGGGAATCGAACCCAGACCGCCTTGGTGAGAGGCCTGGCAAAATACAGGCCAGTGAGATGAGGTTCTTGAGAAGCAGTATTGGAGCTACAAAGATGGACAGAATAAGAAATGAGAGGACCAGAGAATTAATGAAGGAGGAACCATTACAGGATGGTATAGAGAAATCTAGACTTAGATGGTATGGGCATGTAAAACGAATGGAGGAGAAGAGGATACCCAGGAGAGTACACGAGGCGAAGTGGGAAGGAAAGAGACCGAGAGACAGGTGGCTGAAGGGGGTAGAAGAAAGCGTGAGGAAGAGAGGAGAAGACTGGACAAGGGTGGAGGCTGAGAGATGGTGGGAAGACAGAAGATGTTGGAGAGGCTTGTGTTCCAAACAGACCCGGCCAGTGGCTGGAAACTGTGCAAGATGATGATGAATCCTTACAAAATGCAATTGAAGTTGAAAACACTCGCAAAATGCAATTTAGATCGAAAAAACGTACATGATGCAACGTAGATTGAAAATACTTACAAAATGATGTGGATGAAAAAGAAAAACAAACGCTGGTGAATTTAGATACACGGGGGGAAATCAACATAAACAGTGCGGGAAACTTGAAGAGAAAAAGAAATTTAATGAAAAGAAAACAAGAGGTCTGACCCCTCATAGGAGGGATCAGGAAAGATGAGACAAGGGACAATTAAGGCGGGAAAGTGAAAGACTCCCTAGGCCTCGGATACCCTAATACCGTCGGGGTTGGAAAAGAACAAGAGTTGACCAAGGGAGGTCGACAGGAAAGAAGACGGAGAGGAGTCCGGCACAAGTAAGTGGAAGCAATGCCGGACTCAGCTGGGGTCCCGTGGTCGCCAACCCTCGTCCCACTAGATGTGAGCCCCTGGGGGACCTCACTATTAAGGTATTCTAAAAGTCTTATTTTGGAAAAATTAATATTCTACCTAATTAATTTAGTTAAATATTAAACAAAATTGTAATTATTTTACTATTGTCAATTATTTCTCGATTTTATGCACATTTCAAAAACCCTGGTAATTCGTGTTGACCGACTGAAAAGCACTAAACTCTTGCTTGTGAAAGGTTCGAAATCTTGAAATTGTTTAACACTATTGTTAATGGTAAACCTTCTTGTCACTATAGGTCTAACACCTCAAACGTTTATCAAAACAAACAAATTTGTTCATAGCTTTAAATAGATTTAAAATCTAATTGTTACCATTTTTAAATTTCCTCAATTTGTTAAATACATTCTTTATTATTTGTTTCTTACTTCTATTGCTAGAAAAAATCGTTAGGCAGAACCTTCTCTTCTCTAATCTTTCCCTTGAATGAGGTACCATGCTTTCCTACTTGAGTGGGTAGAATTCAAGTTTTCAACAGTCTTGGACCATTTCTCTCTTCTAGCACTGTCCAAGGATTTCAGCACTTCAATTGCTTTTTCACAGCTGATGTCTTTTTCAAATTCACAGCTTAGACGAGTTGTTTCTTCATTCTAACCAGGGTTATAGTCTTTTCGGACTCCTCTAGGAATGCTTCTTTTGGCAGCAGCCTTGATCAAGCCAACAAACCGGTCATAGTTCACAGGGGTTGGTTGCACCCATGGAACATTAGCATCAGTATATCTTGCATACATATCCCAGTCATCTTTTTGGAAGTTCCAGCGGGGTTGGGGTCCAGATCTTATTACAGGTATATGAATACCGATGTTATAAATGATGGGTCTGTGTCGGCTGCGCGGGAAGTCATTCAGAACTTGTCTATGGATTTGTGGTGTTGGAGTCATTAGGCTTTGTGAAACAAAACATAGGTCAGGAGAGTAGTCCTTGTTCCAACGAGCTGAATGGAATGTGCCTCGGTCTTTAGCATCAAATATCAGAGCGAGATTATTTAAATCCATCCATTCAAACAACTTGTCCCCATTATCATCATTTCTGTCATATCCCCAGGAAGTATGATGGCTGTTGAAATCACCAAGTATTACACTATCTTCATGAGGTACAAGTGCGATGGGATCTGGCCAGCAGACCAGTGGAGGTTTATAGATGTTCATGATGGTAACATTCTGAATCTTGATGGAAGCTGAGAATACATTCTGGCGTATATCAGAAGGCAAGACTGTATAGTCTTCAATGTCATTCTTAATATAAATAGCAATACCATATTTTGGATGATGCAGTTCCGTCGCTATCTTGTATCCAGGAATTTTACCCCTATTAGACAACTGAATACCATCTTCGGCGTGAGTTTCTTATAGTGCCAATACATCTACTGATTGTTCCACGAGTATCTTGGATAAATAATCACACTTAGCTCTACTAATGCCCTCAATGTTAAGCTGGCAAACCGTTAGTTGAGGGCCCAAGGTCCGAGTATTGAATGCAGAGTCCTTAGAAGGACTTTTCGTATTATTTCAACTGTCATGGCCTTGAGGCCCCATGGGGCAGTACGGCGGCATCTTATCACTGTAGCTTTCTTAGCACCAACTGGGGGACACTTGTAGGGCAATTTAAGGTTATACCTATGGACGTCAAGCAACGTAGTTGTAACACAGGGGTTTACAATGGGATATCGACCTTTGTGGGAGAATCAATGTGTGATTATGTGACTCCCGGATATTGCTGTTGCGAGTTCTTCAGGGCTCCCATCCACTCACTCGTCCAAAAATAGTAAAATAGTGAGAGTTTTCTTTAAAAAAAGTGAAAAAAAGGTGAGTTTATGCATGAAAAAGTGAGTAAATAGTGAGTAAATTCATAGCATTATTCGCATTTATGGCCGTATATCTGGTTCATTTTGATCTTTTGTTGATATCTGTAGGCGCAATTAGGCAGGGGGGGGGGGGGGGCGCTTGGGTGGCTAAGCCTCCCCAAAACCAACCATAGCCCCCCAAAAATGTGACAAAACTGTTTTGAAATAGACAAAGTTATTAGGAATGTGTATCTGAAAAACAAATTAGCCCCCCAAAAATGTCAACCAAATTGCATCTATGTTAATATCTCTGAGTAATGTTCATGATTTTTCATGTAGTTAGAGAGGACACTTTGAAATAATGGATTGCAAAATCAATGCAACACTCAAGAAATTTAAATCGTAAAACAAAAATATAAATCTGGAATACAAAACAATGTGAATGTTATAATGGAATCTTTACTAAAAAAAAAAAAAAAAACTGAAAACAAATAATACTGCCATACTGGCACAAAAGAATAAAAATAGATATCATTAGTCTTAAGATAAAACAATGTTTATGCCATAATGCACACCTTACTAGAAAAAAAAACATATAATAAATAACCCCTGGCACTACAGCCTGTGTAGGGCCTAGGCCTACCAAGCGACCGCTGCCCAGCCATTTGGCCTGCAGATATTGAGGTGACACACGATCAGCGCATCGGATCCACTCAGCCATTAATCTTGGTTTTCGTGATTGGGGCGCTGTCTCACTGTCAGACAGCTACTCAATTGTCCTCACGAGGCTGAGTGCACACCGTTCCAGCCCTCACGTCAGTTTCTAAAATCCCTGACGGAGCCGGGTGAGAGGCAGGCGCGCTACACCAACACCACGGGGCCGGCCCAGGAAAAAAAAAAAAACCACTGTAAAACAAATAATACTGTCGTACTGCCACATAGAAAGAAAAGTAGATATCATCAGTCGTAAGATAAAATTCACAAGTTGTCATCAGTCTTAAAAATAAATTCAAGTGTCGGGGTCATCTGGATAGTTGCCGTTTTCATCCCGCCGTCGTTTCCCGACTTTCTTTCTTAGTGGCTCCGACTGCTTTTTGCGGAGATCTTCGGCCCGGGATCGCATGCTGCAGGCACCTTCTCGCATACCTTGGCAATTTTTGCACTTTTCGGATCACCCTTTACCAAAGCAACTTTTGGTTGGCCTCATCAATTAGGTCATCAGAAGCTTGTCTCTCCTCTTCTTCCACTTCTTTTGCCTTCCTGAACTCTTCCTGTAATTTTCCTATCTCCTTTCTTTAACTTGAGTTCTTTCCTGCTCTTCTTGCTTGCGCCGAATATCCTCCGCCTCTTCCTTTCTCCTTTGCTCTTCCTCTGCGCTTAGCCTCTAAATAGTTTTCATATTTGCTGTGAGCGCCAGCAGCCGCTTTCAGAAGAGCCTTTGTGATGGGAACTGCTTCAGCCCGCCCACCGAACTCCTTCATGTTCAATCGAGCATTCAGGGGCGCTCTTCCATTGCGGCTCTATCTGCCGGAAGTTGATTCCGAATTCCACATTCCACACCTGAGCTTCTATGAGCTGCTGGTAGGATGGCTTTCACGACTTTGCTCACAAGCGTATATTTTGCCTGCCCAGTCAAGTCAAAAATGTCAAAAATTTGATGCCAATAATGGTCAATCCTTGGACTTTCCTTAAAACGTGGGAGATTTTCTGGCTGCAACAGCTTCCATTCACTGCGAAGCTTCTCTTCGTACACATCTTTTAAAGTCAGCTGCAACATTTTGTAAACAAAGACAATGCTCATCAGACACTTACTTTCTTTGATGGCCTGATGCTGCAAGCATTTCAAGTGCTTGGCATCCTTTCCAGTATTAAGGATGGACTTGTTAAGCAAGTGCTTTGCCGCCTCTTGATGAAACTTCAATACTTGCAGTTCACTACAGCTCTAATCGATCAGGAGACGTTCAGCACTCTTCCCAGTCAACATTTTTCAATTCCATAAAATTTTTGCCATCCATGATGAAAGATTCTTTCAAAAATTCACTGGTACTCTTCAATGCTTCTGCCTGGCAAAACCTACTCAAGAGCATTATGAATAAATTTGACACTTCTTCATACAGAACATGTATCATAGGTTGCTGTAATTAAAATACTTTTGAAAATGTTTCAAAAAACTTGCACTATATACACTACCAAAAAACTTGCACTATATACTACAAACGCAATCTGAGTGGGGCAAGTATCATCTTTTAGAGCACTAGCAGTAGCCTGATAACATTTTGATTGCAGGAATTTTTCAGCATCCTTTCTCTTTTTAAGTGACAGACGGGGTCGGTATGTCATTCTAAACCCGACGGAAAATTCGTCAGTGTAAGGCCAACTATTGACTTACCTTTGATAAATTGTGAAATACTAGAATATACGGTGCCGCCACGCTCCTTTCCGTCACAACACTTTTGTTAAAATTTCCGTTGTTCGCTGCACGGCTCCGGCTGTGGTATTGCACCATGGAAGCTTTTTATGCTTTCTGGCCGCCTGACTCGCTGCAGGCAGAGCACTCAGGCACCGGTGGCAGAAAAATGAACTACCCATTCATGGGTATATTATGTGTCGTTTCTAGCAATCTGATTGTGCACAAGACCATTTTATCATTTTAAATGATCTTGTCGACTTCGTCGTTACGCTGGGATCTGGCGTTACGTTATGGTGACGGACGAAATGCACCCAGATGCACTGAGGTGTGTGACGTCATAGTACCGCTTGGTGCATGTGTACCCCGACAATCTCTACTTCGTTAGTATATGACAAAAATCCCCGATTCTTGGATGTCACGGGTAATCTCGAGAACCACTGGATGGATTTTGATGCGGTTTTCACCATTCTGTAAAGGATATCTCGAGGAAAGATTCTATAGAAAATAATTTATGTATGATTAAAGGAAGCCAAGCAGTAACGATTTCAGTGGAAAAGTCGAAAACAAACTTGGCGTCCGTGCGCTTCTTAAGCTTACGCTGGGCAAACCGTTAAATATATCAATATACTATGAGCGTAAGAATTGGTCAGCATGAAAAGTTCTACAAAAAAGTCCGCGAGAGCATATCTCTATCTTCAATACATCGCCCACTATAAGTGTTTTTAGACTGGATGGAAGGGGCAAGTCCCTGCGAATTTGAAACAAGATAAGCAAGAGAGTGCAGATGATTTTCTAACTTGTCAAGAGTCTTTGGTTGGTTGGTTCCTTAGTTTAGGGGCTGCGACAACGCGGTCATGTAGCCCCGTGTACTTTGGGTGTGTGTAGAATCTGTCTGATAACCGGTGTTAATTGTGATGACTGTATTAGTGTGTGTATCTGTTTTTTAATTCAAGTAGAGACTGCAACTTTGAATTTTCAAATAGTTCCTACTTTTGCCGCCAAACGCCACCGTCAACGACTACTAGGCCTAGTTCAGAACTAGCTACTAGACGCCACCGCAGTCGGCTCTTGGCAACGAACGTAGCAACCTAAGAGCGTTGTTTACATTCTTAACCTATCCAATTTAGTTTCACACAGGTGTAATTAGTGGAAAGATCTTTAACATGCCATAAATCTATGACATGGGACCGCCGGCTTTACTTCCCCTCCGAAGGAAGGCATACTGAGGGATTTTTAACGCTCTTAAAAAATCCGACGGCTTCGGCCGGGTTTGAACCCGCTATCTTGGGCATAGAAGCTCAGCATGCTACCAACTACGCCACCGAAGCCGCCTCAAGAGTCTTTGGCTTCGAACGAAGCGAGAAGCCTCCAGCCTTTCTAGCATTTTTCAGCATTTGTAGCACTTAAAATGATACAAAGTCAAGTCTTTCAGACTGACTGTCACTTTTTTAACGCAGAATGCGACCAGTTTTGTTAAAAAAGTGAGAATAGTGAGTAATTTCATCAAATAGTGAGAAAAGTGAGGCTGCTTTGAAAATAGTGAATAATAGTGAGAAAAGTGAGTCGCTGGTAGCCCTGGAGTTCTTTTGTTTTTAGGCAATACTAGTCGAGATGTCAGTTGGAATCTGTTTTCTGACTGAGGTAGCTGTTGAACATTAGCAGGACAAATGTTGAATTTCGAAGAAGTCAGTGACTAGATAAGTTCTTTTCAGAAATAACATTTTCTCTTAGTGTATGGAGTACCTGTCCATTTTTTCTTTTGATGAAAGTGTGCAAGAATTTACGGATAGACCTAAAATTTTAGCTGTATCAGTGTAGTCCAGTACATATTTATTATGAAGTAAACACTTTTTGTTTCTATTATATCTTTTAACTTGTGTAAAGCAAAATTTGTTAGGTTAGATTTCGTCAGAACGCTCTATCAAAGTTCCAACGTTTGCCACTAGGTATCATTGATATCTGGTGGCGAAAGTTGGAACTACTTGAAATTGAACGGAACTTGTAGCTCACCCTTTGGGGTGTCCGCTGGAAGCAGCTACAGACTCAGGCGAACCGAACATGTCCTCGGACACTCCCGGCACTAAAAGCCATACGATAAATACATAAATCAGAGTAGTTTTGTCATTTCTTCAACTAAACAGAACAAATAGGCATCCACAATATATCTTGTCGAACCCAGTAATTTGTCTACCGATTGTCTGTGGATGAGAGGTTGACGGTTGGGGTACCCTGATACTGGCAATTGGAGCATTCTGGACCCTCTACAACCGGTTCCATTAGTATACAATGTATATTTCCTCACATCACATGACCCACCATTTAAGCTGATTACTGTATTTAAGTCTACTGTAAGGGATAAAGTAAGAATGAGCTACTTTTTAGTTACCTTTTGATTCAAGATGTGCCTGCAGTCCGCAAGCATAGAAGCTCATCACAAGGTGCAAAAGAAACACCACTGAACTGTGTTGAAAGTGAAAAATAAAATTCACTAGTTATAAAAATGAAATAAATAATAGAACTAATTTGAATATGTCTCGTGATACAAGCCTGTGAAAGTGCATGATCAAGAGCAAACACGAACATGTCCCCATATACATTTTCTGCAAAGAACTAGTTCATACAGCCAGTAAGAAGCGCTGATTCAAGTCATGTGATTTCTATACCGATGGTACAAACCACCAAGGCATATTCAGATATTTTTCATCCTGAAAATAAAATATGAACTTACTTTTTTCCCCATAATGAACATTCAGGAACTAAAATGTATCAATCACCCAATTTCTCAATATTGTGTAATTATGTAATGCATGAATTTGTGTGGCACCCTGTAGGCCACGTGTTGACCTTGCCACGCACTAATTAGAACGCAAAGTTCCGTCAAAATTGCAATTTCAGCAATATCTAAGCGTTAGTGTTCCAATAGCATTTGTTCAAGTGCCAAGATACCAATTAATATAATTAAAAACTTATTACGGCTTATGGTCGTTATTATCTTTGTTCAAATTTGAGGTGGCAGACCTGGCTGGTAAGATGGAGAATGCCAGCTCACTAAGACCACTGTCTTTGAAATCAACCAGTGAAGGCGAGTGGTCGTAAATCGGAAATGCCCCTACGGAAGGCTCGGGTTCTTCCGGCCCTAGTGCTTCGATAAATCTAAGTGAAGATGACTTTTAGAACTGAATCAACTGTAGTGTTTTTGTAATTAGAACTTATTATTTTCATTTTACTATATTGAGATAATTAATAATGGGGTAAAGGGTAATTGGTGTTTACAGTTGGTCGATATAAATATTTAAAGTTTGAAGTTAAGTTTTATTCAATTGTTTGTATTTAATATCTTTGGGAGCTGAAATGGTTGCTGGTGGGATGTAAATTAAAATGTTGTTTACCAATATTCGAAACGGGTTATCCTTGCTCGATTCGACCCCGTGTGAACTCGTTGAAGAACACCAGTTTGAGTAAATGTTGAGTTTAGTTTGAAGATTTAATTTAATATATTAGTTCTTGATGAGTAAAAGTTATTGTTATTGACTGGGGTTGTATGGTTAAATTAGTTTTGTTTTGTCTTAAAAGGTACGAATTGTTGATGGGGGTAGCTTGGTTAATTTTGGTTGTTTTTTTTTTTTTTTGTCATAGTCGCTAATTTGTCGGCGTGAGGTTGGTGTGTCCGCTGGTTGTACTCTGGTCTAATTGTGGTTGTGTCGGTGTGGACTGTGCGGAGCAAGACATATCTTAAGACGACTTGGGATTGGTCATCAGGCCCGGTTCCTTCTTCTCCCTCATTTGAACACCTGGGGTGCAAGGAGAGCACAAATTATTTCACAGGCTGTCCCAACAATGAAGAAAACCTCTATCAAATAATCCTCAATAAAGATCAAGTTACATAATCAAGCTCGCATCGAGATGAACAAAGCGACAATCTGTATGAATACACATGACGCAATAGTCACAATAGATGTTTTATAGTGCTGTTAATGTTTTAATATTTTTACGTGGCAAAAGTGCCCCATCAAGAAAAATGTCATACAGGAAAGGGCATAATCAATGACAATATACAATTTGCTCACATTGTAATAAGTCATGTTTGAAACAGGCTTCCTCAAACTTGACACAGCATTTATACAGAGTTATTTCACAGTGTTTTTTGTGTGTGTTTTATAGTGTTTTTTTTAACATGTTTGTTTGCAGTGTATTTTTGAATGTTTTTTTATTTGATGAAATGAGATGTACAAAGATTGATTGTCTAATACTACTTAAGTCAGGGCTGAAGAAGGGCTAAGAAAAATAGCTCAAAACATGTCCCCTATCTAACTGTTTTGAAAATAAAAGGTATTGAATGACGGAGTTTTTTCCTCTAATTGTGGCATAACATTTCTTGTCAATACGGACCTAATGGATTCCATTATGGAGTCGAATAAAGCTGAAATTTGTGTAATGACTGGTACTTGTTATGAACATCTCGGATCTACTGTAGTTCCTTAGTTTTTCTTTGTTTACATGTCGACTCGTGAATGTCTTTCACAGAGTTAAACTTCTCTAGTTGTGATACGCAGTTTAAAGTTTTATTATATTTAATTTAATTGTAACTTGCCCTCCCTTTAAACTGTGATGTAGCGTGTCTCCTAGACCTGTTTATTCTTTTTATTTTGTTATCCGCATGTGGGCCTGGCAACGTCGCCATGAATTTTTTTTCTGTTTTGTCTGGTGTCATGGGGTCGATGATTATTGTCTAACTATGAAAGTGAATCAGCTGTTTTAAAAAAAGAGATGATTTACTAGCCATTGAACTGAGTAGACGTCTTTTCTGGAGGGGTCTGTATTTTATGTTAATCGACGTGAAGTATTTTATTATGAAGCTTGAATTGATTATGACGAAGATGTGTTATGTTGTTGGACGTCAGAAGAAGTAGATTTCTTAGATATTTGGAAAATATGTACGGACCGAAACTCTTATATTCTACGAGGGACTTGTCTTCAGTTGGAAAAGGACTACTGATCTTTCATAAGACATGATGTAAGATTATTGGACGGCGATTTGAAGATATTAGTTGGCATGGTTGACGATGTACTTGGTTATACCATATTTGCTCGCGTATATTTCGCACTTTTTTGACCGAAAATATGTGTGAAAATTTTCGGTGCGAGATATACGCGGGGAATGACCGTATTCCCGAAAAAAACACAAAATTTGCGATGTAACAGTAGGCCTACTTGCGCAACTGTTGTGGCGCACTAATAGCTAATTCGAACGTGTTTCAAGGCGGTGAATTTAGCCAACCGCGGCGAACGATGTACAGCGTGCTAACACTCACGCTGCGCCGTATGCTTGCACGCGGCCGAGCTCTGATGCGACGCAATGCGTAAAGACGAAAACATTGAGATTCGAGAAGACTGAACTGAGTTTCTCTGCGATGTAACAGTAGGCCTTCTTCCGCAACTGAGGTGGCGCGCTAATCGCTAATTCGAACGTGTCTCAAGGCGGCGAATTTAGCCAGCCACGGCCGAAGACGCGGCGAACGATGTACAGCGTGCTAACACTCAAGCTGGTATGCTTGCACCCGGCCGAGCTCTGATGCGACGCAATGCGTAAAGACGAAATCATTGAGATTCGAGAAGACTGAACTGCGTTTCTCTGCGATGTAACAGTAGGCCTACTTGCGCAACTTATGTGGCGCGCTAATCGCTAATTCGAATGTGTCTCAAGGCGGCGAATTTAGCCAACCGCGGCCGAAGACTAACGATGTACTGCTAACACTCACGCTGCGCCGTATGCTTGCACGCGGCCGAGCTCTGATGCGACGCAATGCGTAAAGACGAAAACATTGAGATTCGAGAAGACTGAACTGAGTTTCTCTGCGATGTAACAGTAGGCCTTCTTCCGCAACTGAGGTGGCGCGCTAATCGCTAATTCGAACGTGTCTCAAGGCGGCGAATTTAGCCAGCCACGGCCGAAGACGCGGCGAACGATGTACAGCGTGCTAACACTCAAGCTGGTATGCTTGCACCCGGCCGAGCTCTGATGCGACGCAATGCGTAAAGACGAAATCATTGAGATTCGAGAAGACTGAACTGCGTTTCTCTGCGATGTAACAGTAGGCCTACTTGCGCAACTTATGTGGCGCGCTAATCGCTAATTCGAATGTGTCTCAAGGCGGCGAATTTAGCCAACCGCGGCCGAAGACTAACGATGTACTGCTAACACTCACGCTGCGCCGTATGCTTGCACGCGGCGCCTCGATCCCTAATCGGCTCGTATCGAAGTTCGGATCAACTCGTTGTTGCTCGCTCTTCCTGTTAGTAACGCTTCGGGTAAGTTCCTGGACAATGACGACCTTTGTGGCGCGCTAAATCGAACGTGTTTCTACCTCAAGGTTATTACGGTCATTTATATGATGGCGTCAGTAATGAATGCGAGTTATATGCGAGTACTTTTTTCCCCCCTGAAATTTCAAATTAAAAAATGGGGTGCGAGATACACGCGAGCAAATACTGTAGTTTCTGTCAAGGTGTATGAGAACTGACGTTAAGAAAACATTAGTTACGACGATGCAAGATGTTAGTTATGCCAAGATTCTATTGAGATTGCATGGGGGATGACGATGTTAAGTTTTCTGCATGTTGGATCCTTCGACCGGTTGAGCGTAAGTTATGGGTTCTTATTAAATATGATGATATGTTGGGATGTTCGACGATTGAGAACTGTACTCCAGTAATGCATGTAAGTTCGAGTTTCACATCTTAATTACTTATTTATTTTTTTTATTTTATTAATGCAGCCAATGGCCATGTACTTTTCTTTTCAGGACGGGTCAGGGAAGGGATATTGGAAGGAAATCGGCCGTGGACCTATTGATAGGAACCGTCCCGGCATTTGCCTGGTGGTGAAAATGGGAAACCACGAAAACCATTTTCAGGACGGCCGAGGTGGGATTCGAACCCACGCTCTCCCGATGCCAGCGACGCACGCTTAATTACTTATGTGCGTGTGTAAATGTGTTTGTGAGAATAGACGATGTTGTTAATTAGTATAATTGTATCATTTCTGAAGTACTACCGTAGTTATCAATGGCATTTCCAAGGTAGATCCCAGGGAATGATCGTTAACGGCCCACTGACTTCCACATGTAAGGTTTTAAGACCGTTAGACGTGTCAAAAAGGGTTAATCAAAGAACAAAAGAATATTTTTCTTACCCATCGTTGTCAAACTGCGACGTGCATAATCAAAGTACCGTATTTCCTCGCATAATCATCGCACCCCACTTTTCAAACACTAACATAGGTTTATAAAATTTCATCGCATAATCGTCGCATAGCATATTCGTATGTGACAGACAGTTGCACAAACTGCCGCGAGCTAATAACCTGGCGTGAAACGAGTCCCTACCTCAGTGCCTGTGGGCTTGACCACGTGATTTGAGCGGGCAGCATCGTCACTTATCACGTTCGTATTTGTGCGCTGATCAGTTGCACATTCTGCCGTGACTTTGTCAGAAGAAAGTAGTCTCGTCTTCATGCCTGCGGGCTATGAACTGCAACACGTGCGGCCAGTATCATCACTTAGCACATTCCGCGACTTTAGAACCAGGCGTGATCTTGTCAGAAGAAAATAATCTTGGTCTTCATGTCTGCGGGCTATGAAACGCGACATAAGCGGCCAGTAACGTCACTTAGTACATTCCCCGACTTTAAATAACCAGGTGCGACCTTGTCAGAAGAAAGTAATCTTGTCTTTATGTCTGCGGGCTATGAAACTCGATGTGAGTGGCCAGTATCGTCACTTAGCATATTCCGTGAGATTATAATCAGACGTGACCTTGTCAGAAGAAAGGAGCCCGTCTATCTGACTGCAGGCCATGACTCACGCCACAAATTAGACTCAAGCTACGCGAACGTCAGCCCACGGCACGCTTAACAACTATCGCGCTCAGCGCCACTCCAGGGGAGTGAAACTTGAGTGGACCCGTTGCTTCCGTGAGATGGCCTCGGAATGACAAGACTCGATGAGCCGCCGTACAAAGCGCTGCTAGCCCAAGTTTGCAGACGTGGAAACAGGCCCAACAGCTATTGGCGGAATCTTGCGCAAGGGACACCCCGTGCCAGTCTATCATCAGCCACTTCCGTGAAAACATCTCAACAGATACCCGTGCGTGTCCACATTGAGAACATACAAGGACATACATGAATTATACGGTGATCTTGAGGACAGTGAAATACACGGAATTACATAATACACAAATAATAATAATATTAACTCTTAGAATACCAAGGAGCGCAAAAGCGTTCCTCGGCGTGTTAGCGAAAACAGCCAGGAACGCAATAGCGCTCCTCATGCAGGCAGTTTTATATATGCTTGTAGTTCTCAGTTTTCTAACAAATCGCAGCACAATGCAGATTATCCAGAATCGGCAAAGCGTGCAGTTCCTAAATTTACCACAACTATCGCGGTAATAGTTTTATTTACGGAGATATGATATATCAGTATGAAAATCAGTATAGAGAAAAGCAAGGCCATGGTGATGACAAGAGGGGAAAGACAAGGAAAGGGCACTGTGAAAATTGGAAGTCAGAGTTTGGAAATTGTGGACACTTTCAAATACCTAGGAAGTGAATTGATGCAAACTGGTAGGTTGGACATGGAGATTGGCAGGAGAGTGCAGCAGAGCAATGCATTCTATAAGGAAGTACCAAGGAGAAGCAAGGAGGTAATGTATAAAGTGTACTATGTTCCCATATTAACTTACGCAGTGTGTATATATTGATGAGCAATATAATGTGAATCGTATTAAACTAGCTTTTGTACACGGCATTGCCGGCCCCGTGGTGTTGGGGTAGCGGTAGCACGCCTGCCACTCACCCGGAGGCCCCGGGTTCGATTCCCGGCTCTGTCAGGGATTTTAAAACTGACGTGAGGGTTGGAATGGGGTGCACTCAGCCTTGTGAGGACAATTGAGTAACTGCCCGACAGTGAGGCAGCGCCCCGATCACGAAAACCAAGATTAACGGCCGAGGGGACCCGAAGCGCTGATCACGCGTCACCCCAATATCTGCAGGCCAAATGGCTGGGCAGCGATCGCTTGGTCGGCCTAGGCCCTTCATGGGCTGTATAGTGCCAGGGGTTGAATTTTTTTTTATTGCCCAGGTAGCATCTTAATGTTGTAGCAAGGTAAGTGTCAACCATTATTACACAATTTGTAATAATTTTTGCAACTAACAGAATTTAGAACATACTGTAGTTATCCTAGCCTTCAATGCTGCTGAAGTGGAAGATGAACTCTTTCTAAACCTAGTTTAACAGTATACTAAAACACCATGGTATAGAATGCAATGGGTTGTATACAGGGACTCACACATACTGACAATTATATTAGTTTGAGGTCTTCATACTTTTTCAGATGTCAAGTTCCCCCAAATTAGGATCCATAGTTGAAATTTGTGCTTTATAGCAAAAATTAGCATTTTATAACATCTAAGTTTCCAGATTGAGCATTTTGTAGTAAATTGAGAGAAAACCAGGATTATCTATACCAACATAATATAAAGTGGAGTCTGCTTGTTACTCTTTTGTGCAAAAACTGCTAAACTGATTAAGTTGAAATTGCAGTTTTCAAATATTATTGTGATTTCAGCTCTTAGGCATTTGAGCATAGGCTGAAGCAGGTGAAAGTTTTCATAGGACCAAGAAAGAATGGAGACTGAAGCAATGAAGAGATATCTGAAAGAGACCAAATTTCAAACTTCGACATCTGTATACGCGATTTGCTGTCCATGGGTTCCATAAAGGATCTGTCAGAATGAAACATTTCATGAGCCCAAGGAGGACTGCGTCTGCAAGAATTGCAATAATCCATGCCCCAAATACCACTTAGTGGAATGCGTAAGCAGGTATCGATCTCTACCCTCAGAAATGACGGAGTGGTGAAAAACTTGATTGTACACATTGGGTTTAATAAAATCATTATTAAAACGTATTTTACCTGCTCAGCCTCCTTTAGAATGCCAATTAAATCGCTTGCTTGAGCCCAATCTTCTCGTGTGACCAGGCTGATGGCTACTCCAGTTCTTCCTGCTCTTCCAGTTCTGCCGACTCGATGAACATATTCTTCTATATTACGAGGAAAGTCGTAGTTGAATATGTGTCTGAAAGAACAAACAATTTTCATGTATTACACAGTTGAGTTGAATTAGTATTCATAAAAATCACCAAAACAACAAAATTAAATATTAATGTAATATTTGTGTCTGTTGAAACTAACAGCTTTTCAGAAGGAGCATCCGATGGCAAGTGATCAGATTATTTAAGCCTACTGCAAAGCACGTAAAAGTTTTGAAAAGAGGTCCTCGGGTAAACAACCTAATTTTTGGGAAAGATTTTCTTTATCGGTCGACACCTTGAATTAACTCATACGCATACGTTATTCCGTAACTACAGCACGACCTACGCTTCGCAATACGTGGCGAAGAAGAAAAGAACTATTTTTTATACGGTAAAGGTTATCGAACTAATCAACGCATTAACGAACAAGCGAACGGTTATCCCAGACAACACAAACAAATCGATATCGATCGACAAGGATTCAGGCAAATCAGTTGTTGTTGTTGTTGTTTTAAGGGGCGGAACTACGAGGTCATCTGCAAATCAGGACTCATCTCGCATTCCCAGTCGAAGACTGTAACGATTGGATGAATATAGTTCAGAGCGATGTATCGAATGTCACACAGCAATGTATCGGCGGCATGCGGAAGCTAGTTCTGGCGCGAATTTTAAAAATATCTTGGTACGTAAATCCGTAAAGCCGTTTCACACTGCCTTTCTGTAAATTTTACAGAAAACCCGTAAAAGTTGGCAGGTATGTTAATTTATTTTATTGGATTTACTTCCTCAGTTTCATTTGTTCATTCTCTTGGTCAATTTTTTGTTATTTTTTCTGACTTTCTGCTTAGCTGTGTGTATTAAGATTTTTTTTTGACAGTACATTTTATTTTAGCAGAAACTGCTAAATCCAACGCTGGTCATGAGCTCAGGTCCTGCCATTGATGTATGCGGCACTTACAGACTTTCATTGTTAAATTTGGCATGTTTCTTCGAATTGGCTTCATTCTTGTCATTAAGAGAGCTGACCGAGTTTTGGCCATGCTGTCGCTATATTACATAATTATGCTCTTTATGTCAATTCGTGAATTTCATAGGGTTTGTTCAGACTTAGTCGCTAATTCTGCCCATTCCTAGCATTTTAACAAGCTTAAAGACAGTTATAGGATCTCAAAACCAGATAATGGCCAGATTTCACCGCAAAAGTATGTAACTCCAGTAAAACAGCATCTGTAAGCTGAATACGAGTGACAAGACGCAACAAGGGATGCTAGAAAAGAAGATGCACTGCATTTTGAGACATAATTAACCCACAAAAATGTATGCATTACACTTGAGGAAATACGGTATGTGATACGTTTTCATAGGTTACAGGTATAGCATGTTTGAGAAGTTGAGGGGGAGTTGAGATGATTAATTTAAAACAGTGGAATTAGAAGTAATTTTCCAGTCCCAATCACTTCAAATTATCAGAGATTCACTGTAATAGATCTTCTACTACATTGAGGAAGGTTTCCTAGCACATAAATTCTGACTCAAATAATAGGCAATCACTACTCACGACCTGTGTTGAATAACTCGTAAATGGCTAATCCAATATTTCCTAAGATCATGTGAAGCTGTACTCGCATAACACCTGCTTTATTAAATGGTATATTGGCTTTCACGGCCAGTGAATTGAAACTCAGCAATTTTTCTAGGTTTGTGCCGTGTCTTGTGTGGGGTTTCGTCTAGGACACCAAGCCGGCTCATCAGTGGGCTCTTCGTGTCCCCGCCCGGACTCCCACAGGAGTAGGGAAGGAGGTAGCGCGCAGTTCGCTACTCCTGTGGGGGTCCGGGTGAGGACACGAAGAGCCCCCTGATGAGCCAGCTTGGTGTCCTAGGCGAAACCCCACACAAGGCAGGGCACAAACCTAGAAAAATTGCTGAATTTCACCTGCTTCATTGCTTTCAACCAGAAGTATCGGTAATGAGTGACTAACTCGACAATCTCCCTTGAATTCATCTAAGAAGGTAGGGTATGCACTGCTTAGATGACATCAGAGCTTAAACATCATTTGAAGCTCTAAGAATGAAAACCAGATGTCTACCAAATATGAATTATCAATTCCATCATAATCTCCATTTCCCCTTTTCCAGCTGAGACCAGATGGGGGCAAATAAGGTTCCTCTCCACGTTGTTCTGCCGTTCCACCATTCCTCTTCCGACACTGTGTTCCAATCCAGGTTCCGTTTTCTAATGCTATTCTTCACCGAGTCCATCCAACGCATTCTTGGTCTTCCTCGTCCTCTCTTCCCTGTCATCTGTCGTTCCAGTGCTCGTCTTGGTAGCATTACTTCATTCATCCATTTGACATGTCCAAACCATCTCAATCTGTCTTGCTCCAGTTTGTAATTTAGTTTCTGTACTACCAGTTCTTTCCGTATATCTTCACTTCTCACTCTGTCTCGCCTCGTTTTCTGGACATTACTTCTCAGGAATCTAATCTCAGCTGCTTTACTCTGCTCCCATCCCTCTTAGTCATTGTCCAAGTTTCCGCTGCATATTTCATTATAGGAACATAATATGTTTTGAACATAACTTCTTTAGCCTTACTGGGTATATCCTTGTTCCATACTAGTCCCCGTACCTGCTGGTAGAAAGCACTCCCGAGTTGTATTCTTCTGCTAATTTCCAAATCTAGTCTTCCATCTTCAGTCAGTTCACTTCCCAAGTATTTGAAGTGTTTCACCACTTCCAATTCCTTATCTCCGACTTTAATTATTCCTTTTCCTTCATTCTCACCTCTACTCATCACCACTGTTTTACTCTTCTCCACATTTATCTTCAATCCCCATGGCTCAATCTTTTCATTTATTACGTCTAACTGGTCTTGTACCTCCATCTCATCCTCACCACTGATCACAGCATCGTCTGCAAACAACATTATCTTCATCTTTGCCCTACTATAGTCTTTCATTGCTGCCTTCATGATGTCATCCATCACCATTATGAACAATAAGGGTGACAACACTCTTCCTTGCTTTAGTCCAGTGTCAATTTTAAACCATTCCGATATCCCGACTAGTCTTCACACTACTGTAGCAATCCATGCACATTGCATTTACCTTGTCTCTCAGTTCCTTGCCTATCCCCCTAAGGATGCTATCATAGGCCTTTTGTAGATCAATAAAAGTCGTTACCATATCCTTTTCATATTCCCAACTCTTTTCAATGTTCTGTCTCGGAATGAAAATGGGTTCCACAGTTGACCTGCCCCCTCTAAATCCAAACTGTTCCTCCTCTATTTGGCTTTCTACTTTTGCTATAATTCTTTTTTCTAGGATTCTTTCCATTACTTTGGCAACATGCGAGATGATGGCAATTTCTTGGTAGTTACCACACACCAGCTGTACTGCCTACTTTTGACCATCCATGTATCTATACTGGTGACTTTAACAGTCACCACACATCATGGGGTTATGATACAGTAGATGATAATGGAGAGGCATTACTTTTATGGGCAGAAATATCCAATTTACATCTGGTGTTTGATGTAAAGGACAAAGGTACTTTCCATTCCGCACGCTGGAATAGGGACTACAACCCAGATCTAATATTTGTTTCTATGGATCAACTATCGCAACCCTTATATATCTCACGAAATGTTCTGTCTAACTTTCCAAACAGCCAACACCGTCCTGTAATTGTAGAGGTAGGGCTGAAAATCCCTCTTGTGAATTCAATGCCCTTACCCAGATGGAATTTCCAACGCGCTAATTGGGACGCATTCTCTAAGGAACTTGATAAAAACTTAACTGAGAAGAACTTACAATCAACAGCACCAACTATGGCGAATTTGTTGAACTCGTTATTAAGGCTGCAAAAGCAAACATTCCTAGGGGTTATAGGAAGGAATATGTGCCTGGATGGAATAAGGACAGTGAGGACTTGTATAAAGAATATCAAAGTACTGGAGATCAATCATCAGGCACTCAGCTACTACTGTCCCTCAATAAAAGCAGGAGAGAGAAGTGGGAAGCAACTGTTACAGAAATGAATTTTGTAAAGTCGAGCAGAAAAGCTTGGAGAATACTTCACGGACTGACTGGTAAGAAAAACTCCAGATAAACATACGGTACTTTAAGTCCTGACACCATTGCTAATAGAATGGTAGATCTTACAAGGGCAAAGCGAGACAAGTGTCACACCAAAATGGTGAAACGTAACCTCACTCTCCTCAAAAATAACGCCCAGAGAAATAATGAACTATCCAGGGCGTTTTCTGTTGAAGAAGTTGTAGCAGCTATCAAGCAGTTGAAGACCAACAAGGCAGCTGGTCCTGATAACTATAATGAATTCATCATACACATGGGTCCACTCAGTATAAACTGGATTACTTCTCTTTTCACATATATCCTTGAAAAGAATCACCTACCCAAACAGTTTAAACTATCCAAAGTTATAGCTATTCTGAAACCAGGTAAATCTGAACTCAATCCTGAAAGCTATCGTCCCATTGCCCTGCTTAGCGCCATGTTTAAACTTCTGGAACGTGTCCTTCTGAACAGGATAGCACCGTACATTGAAGATGACATACCACCTGAAGAAGCTGGCTTCCGAAACGGTCGTAGTTGCACAGATCAAGTTCTTGCCCTTACAACACATATTGAAGCAGGTTTCCAAAACCATCTAAAATCCACAGCTGTCTTCATTGATCTCACGGCAGCCTATGATACTGTCTGGAGACAAGGGTTACTTTTCAAACTGTTTCAAGTTATTCCATCTTTTGAAATTGTGAATTTGTTATCAAACATTCTCAGTGAAAGACAGTTTGAGGTGTTCTTGGGTGACTCTAAAAGTCACAAGAGGAAGCTGAATAATGGACTCCCACAAGGATCTGTTTTGGCCCCAATCCTTTTCAACCTGTATATTCATGACTTGCCAAATACTAAGGTAAGAAAGTTCATTTATGCTGACGATATTGCGCTTGTAACGCAGAGCAGAAATTTTGAAGATGCAGAAAACACCCTTACTGAAGACCTTAAGAGAATGTCAGCTTTCCTTCAGTCCTGGAGATTGATTCAGAGCCTGAATAAAACAGAAGATCTTGCTTCCACCTTGCACATCGGTTTTCTAATTACAAACCAAATATTTTGCTTGACAGACAACAACTTAGATACAATCCCTTTCCTACTTATCTTGGAGTGACTTTGGATAGAACCCTGACCTACAAAGAGCATCTCACCAAGCTCTCCCATAAAATTGCTGCAAGAAACAACATCCTACATAAACTTAGTGGTACTTCCTGGGGAGCCTCTGCCGACTGCTTACGCCTAACTGGCATTAGCCTTGTCTATTCAACAGCAGAATACTGTGCACCCGTGTGGTTGGAAAGTGCACATGTGCATAAAGTAGACTCAAGGTTAAATGATACAATGCGATGCATCACTGGTACTATTAAGTCAACGCCTTGCCATTGGCTGCCTGTGCTGAGCCACATTCCTCCACCACATCTAAGAAGGAAACAAGCATTGTTGAGAGAGGCTAAGAAGATCAGGGCTTCACCTACTTTACCACTATACCATAAATTTTGCCATCCCTCACAACGGCGACTACGGTCTAGGAGGACAGCATGTGTTACTGCAGAAATACTGTATGTGGATGGGTTTAATTTAAACCAAAGTTGGAGAAACGAGTGGTTAACTAAAACAGCGGGGACAAGTGCCCATTCTCTTGATCCTACAAAGGAACTGAAAGGTTCTGACCTCCCAAGGAAACTGTGGTGCCGTCTTAACAGATTCAGAACCTGCCATGGCTGCTGTAAATTCTTTCAACACAGATGGGGCTGGATCAATTCAGCAATGTGCGACTGTGATCAAGAGGAGCAGACAATGGATCATCTGTTCCGACGCTGCCCTCTGTTCTCGTTCCCTGGGAACCCTGCTGAACTCTTTCATGTCACTCCAAATGTCATAACTTGGTTGCAGAATGTGGATAATGTTGTATGATGTAAATTTTGTATACAATTCACCATACGATTAAATAAACCACACACCTTCCTGTCTCCTTACTTCAATATTGGCAATATTATTCCCGTTTTCCAGTCTTCAGGAACTTTCTTCTCTCCCCACACACTCCTGAGAAGTCTGTATGTCCACTGGAGTCGCACTGGTCCTGCCGCCTTCATAATTTCTAATGCCACTTCGTCTATTCCCACAGCTTTCCCCATCTTCATCTTTCTAACTGCCCATTCCACTTCTGCCATAGTAATGTCAGGTTCTTCTATTTTTTTCCTCCACCATTTTGGCTGTTTGGGTAACTTCTCCGCATGCCTGAAGTCTCGCCTTCAACTGCTCGCTGAAATATTCTTTCCATCTGTCTGTTATCTCTTCTGGTTTTGTCAATATTTCTCCTTCTTTGCTTTTCACGAACCCAGTGTTCACCTTTCATTCCTTCTACTTTTTATTATTCCAAATAGCAATTTTTCCCCACAATTTAAATCCTCCCTTATTTCCTGGGTGAATTCTTCCCAGCTTTCCTTCTTTTCCTCTGCAATTACTTTCTTGCAATCTCTGTTTGCATCTATATATTTCGCTCTACTTGCTTCAGTCCTTTTTGTTTTCCATTCCTTCCAAGTTTTCCTTGCTTCAGTCCTTTTTGTTTTCCATTCCTTCCAAGTTTTCTTCTTCTCTTTTACCTTTTCTTTCACTCTATCATTCCACCATTTTGTCGCCTTTTCCCGTACCTTTCCTGATGTTCTACCACATGTTTTCTCTGCACTGTTTACAAATGCTCTCTTAAAACTTTCCCATTCTTGCTCCACATGGGTAATATCGGTCCTTGGTATCTGTTCTTGCAATTCTTTCTTAAACTCTTCTGCAACCTCCTTTATCTTTAATACCCAGACTTGAATCTTTCTTTCCCTTTTTTTTCTGGTAGTAGTTAGTTAGTTATTGTTGTTTTAAGGGGCGGAACTACGAGGTCATCTGCCCCTCTTAACACAGATTAAAGAATACAAATTTTGAATTGAATTTAAAATTTTGAGTTGGACATCTAAATTTCAAAAGACCAAAAATTAATAAAACAAAAACAAACAATTAAATAAAAAATAAAAATTATAAAAATTAACAAAAATTACGGAAAAAACAAAACATTATCATTCAAAAACGAACAAGTCGTTGAGTCAATGTTCACTGGAAAATTTAGATTGCTGGCCCTAACCCACTCTCACTTATAAAGCGGATAACGCGATCAGCAGCCACCACGTCATCGGCTAATATAAGTTTGAGTGTCGTCTGCAAACCAAGGTTTCTTCGTAAGTCAGCAAGATCCACACACTCGGTGAAAATGTGGGCCACGGTGAATACGGCTCCACAGGTACAAAGTGGGGGGTCTTCCCTTCTCATTAGGTATGAGTGGGTGGAACTTGTATGACCTATCCTTAGCCTACACAAAATGACGGACTCCCTCCGGACCCGGAAGGAGCTCCGCCACACGCGAGTAGTTCCCTTGATCGCTCTCAGTTTACTGGGCAGTGGGTCAGCTAGCCACTGACTCTCCCAAAAAGCCAGAACTTGTAGGCGTAACTGAGAGCGAATATCTCTAGCGGGTACCTCCATTGGTCGAGGTGGTAGTGATACCGCCTCTTTTGCAGCTTGATCCGCTAACTCATTTCCCGCAATTCCCATGTGGCTTTTTCTGGTAATCTCATGACCTTTCCTACTTTAAGTTTTGCTACTACTGCCCTATGGTCTCCTCCAAAGGCTTCTTCTGGCATGGCTGTGACATCAGTTCTCTCCGATTTCCTTTTGCGACTAATATACAGTATAGTCTATCAGAGTTTACGTTTTATCTCCCCATCCACATCTTGTTATCTTTCTGAACCACGTATTCCCTATAATTAATTGGTTCCGCTGACAGAAGTCCATTAAAGAATCCCCTTCTGGATTGTTACTGCCATAACCATAAGGTCCCAAAATCTCCTCTCTTCCTTGTCTGTCTCTTTCCACTTGTGCATTCAGATCTCCCATTACCATTATTTCCTTATCCTCTATGTATGTTTCCACATCTTCTAGGAATTCTTCTAAGTTCTCATCTTTATTCCCCGTTTGTGGGGCATATACTTGGAACAGATCTTTTGTCCCTGTCTGGAACTGTATCCTTCCTATGATCATCCTGTCACTTATCTTCTTCACCTCCTCCACATACTCTAGGACACCATTTCTTATAATCATTCCTACTCCATTTCTTGCCTCCTGTCCTCCACTGTAAAACAGCCTGTATCCTTTAGTTTTCTTTCCCCTTTTTCTTTCCATTTCGTTTTACTGAGACCAAGGATGGCTATATCTTTCTCAATCATGAAGTCCCCTAGCTCCTGCAGTCTTGTCCATGAGAGTTGGCTGTCCCTATTTGGATGTATTGTGATGCTGGTCGCCCATTTCTCTCAGCTCCCCCAGCATGTGAAGAACTGCGCGTTGCCTGCAGGGGACGCCCTAGCATTTTCCGAGGCTGAACCATATTTGCCATCATTTTAGGCCTTTATTACGATGGGGTCGCCACTCCCTAATGCATTTTACGTCCTACTGCCAGGTATAATGAACTAGGCCGCTCCTAACATGGAGAACAGATGCCTTTTGTAGCCGCTCCTCTGGAGTTAAGACTCTACGAGTGTCCATAGTATGGACAAATATCTTTTACTCTATTAACCCCGAGCACTGGGTTGCCTCTTCCACCAATTTCGCTGTACCAGAGGACTCCTTCACCACCGCAGGCACTGTTCAGGTCTTCAGTCATACCCTGAGCTGGGCCCTCCATATTTATAACCCCTGGAGAGAGCATTGTAAAGCCCCCAGGAATTGGGCCACCTGTTGGTCCGCGGGTTTTATTGGAGGGTATTAGAACCAACCCTAACAATACAGTTAGGGCTCCCCTATCCACCACCTGGGGAGAGGTTACATGTTGTTAATAAACATACTTTAAAGGTATTGTCTGTTTACTGTAATAAGACTGTTGTAATTACCTGTGATAGGAATTTTGTAGGGAATTAATGTTTGAAGAAAAAGCAGGCATTTTTGTTCTTGATGAACTAGCCTACTTGAGATTATACCCTTTGTAAACCTATTAGCGCTTTTATTAGTGGCATCTTAGCTAATTGTTTTTTGCTAAACCTTACCCTGCGGGCAGCCAAGGGCAGTTGAATAAATTAACGAAAGAACGTATTATTTAAAATATGTACTATTTTGGGGGTAAGAAGTTTTATTTAGGAATATGGCAATTAGAAGAGTTTGAATAATAAATAAACTCATGGCTTTTGTCTTGCCAATCGATTAATTTTGAAGAAATAAAACTCACGTAATGTCTGAAATATCAATCCCTCTGGATGCCACATCAGTAGCGATAAGGATTTTAACATATCCAGTTTTTAGGTCTTCAAGGGCTTGCTCTCGGTCACATTGCTCTCGATCTCCATGGATGCTTTGGCACATGAAGCCACGAAGAACAAGATCACTAGTGAGATCGTCAGCCCGGATCTTCTTGCCAACAAAAACTATCACTTTGTCCTCAGGCTCCATACTTTCAAGGAACTGGTCCAACTGAAAACAAGAAGCACAAGGGAATTAAAATTAGAAACTTTCTTGAGAAACCCATGCTGTCATGTATGTTCCGCACCCCATGGCAAGGGAAAAAACTGAAAATTACTAATACGAGAGATACGAATTTAAGTGGACAAATGAAGGCCTGAGAATGAAAACCAGACATTGACTATTCAGCCAAATATGGATTCTTGTTTGATTGTGATACTCTGTAAATAGCTTGGATGTGTAGTATGCTGTACACCACAGGATCTCTGATAACTGGGGATGAGAATGTTTATTAATCAATAATTGATAATTCATCTTTGGTAGTCATCTGGTTTTCATTCTTAAAGCTTCAAATTATGTTTTAACTGAACAAAAATATCCAAGCGTTCACAAATGAGGTTGTCTAAGAAAATTTGATTGTAACTTGATCTAAAACACAAGAAAAATTCAATAAAACCAATCATGGCAATATGTTAGGAAAGTAATTTGCACAGTCTACTAAGATGGTTGCTTCAGTGATGCATGCAGCCACAGAAACAGTAGCACCCTGACAACTTCTGCAATTCTTGTCAAGACATAAGGAAATTTCACATAAATATGTGTAACCTCTCCAGGCTACACAGCCTTCCACGCAAGCACCATACTTTGGTCATTTATGACACAAAAGAATTCACACATTATGCCACACAGTTTGCTGCTGTTTATTATCTTTTTGGACATAAAGCGATCATCAGATATTTCACCGTTAGGCCGTTAAATCTATGTCTACAATTATGTACGCAATACTTTTTTAGTTACAGTAGTTATTTCCAAGTGAATTTATTAATCTCATGTAAATTTTTCAGGTTTAGAGAAACACCCATTATAATTGGGTACAGCAATTTAGGTGAAGTGTAAGAGGGCAGAGAGCCCTAAATTCGCTACTCAAAATACATTAAATAAATAAATCACATAGCTTAAATTGGCATGATAAAAAACATGGTGCTTTTTTTATCCTTTATTTCTACATCAGTCGAGAACCAGTGGCGAGGTCTCACAGAGTATCTGAGGTGCATGTGTACTCGGGGCCTTGAGGCCTCTTCAGATTCTCCCCGAAAAATAAGAAGAAATGGAAAGAAAGACTAAGTTACGCCAATTAAATGGACCCTTGATTTATTTTATTTTTTAATCGAATATGTAATTAGTGTTTATGAATACAAAGGGGGATGGGGAGAGTGAATGATAGGTGCTCATGTACAGTAGTCAAAAGCAGCAATGTTCTAATTTTGTGATCATGTAATTTGGGTTTTGCATTTGGGTACACACTCCATCATACTAGTGAGCTTCAGGCTTTTATTTTGTGTTGGTAAGACGAGTGAGTCTCTTGTCTTTGGGGTTTGCTATTAATGTATTTGGTATGTTTTGTATTCTGCTTTTAGCAGAGGAGCGGGGTGGGTGAGGATTGGAATGCTCAGGTATTAGTACAGTGAACTCCCAATTTAACGTTTTTCGAATTAACGTTCCTTTCCGATGGTCCTGGCTATTATGCCATAATAAGCAATGTACAGTCATCCCTCGTTATATGCGTTCACACTATAATGCGATTTTAAAAAATGTACATACTGTAATTATATAAAATTAAAAAAATTATACATGTTAGGTTGCGGATTCACAATCACCCTGTGGGACGAATTTGTGATTGAGTGTGCAGCGCTGCAAGGCGGCGTGCAGTCAGTCTCAAAGAGAGTGCTGAGTAGCCGTGTTGTGTTGTTTCAGTGTTAAGACTGGCTGCAGGGGTTATTTCATTAATAAAGAGAGCATTGAGTTAAGCTGTGTTTTATTGTTTCTAAAAACATTATGGAGAAAAGAGTGTGAACAAAATGCTTCCAAAAGCAAAAAGCAAAGGAAATCAATAATACTTGAAGGAAAGCTGGAAGTTATAAAGCGATATGTACTCAATGAGCGCACTGTGGGCATTGTCAAAGCTACAGAAATCTCAGAATCAACTCCGAAAACCTTAAGAAGTCGAGCAGAAAATATTTAAGAAAGCTGCAAAAGTGCATCCAGAATGACTTCACCCATAATGAGGGCACCAATTATGGAGAAAATGGAACGATTGTTGGCTCAATGGATTGAACATAAACCTAAACATGCTATCCCGATATCCACCATAGTTATTCAGGTTAAAGCAGAATCTCTGTTTGAAGAACTGAAAGCATCCTACCCAGCCTCTGAAGATGCATTTGTTTACCACTCATAGGCTATTAATTTTAACTTGAAATAGTCCTTATCTCCTGTCTAACCCATATTATAATACATTCACTTTACGCGTTTTCGTATTAAGCGATGATTACTCGGAATGCATTCATCGTGTAAATCGAGGGACACCTGTGTATCAGGCTTCATTGTAACTTTTGCCGATTTTACGTTTAACCTCCATTTAAGGCTTGAATTTTTGGACCGCTGGAATAAGATCTGTGTCAATTTGACGTTGGTACAGTCCCAAACAATTTAAGGTGAGAAACACCTCGCTTGGGGTGAAAAAAAAAAAGTTTTTTTTTAATAGTTTTTGAATAATTACTATTTGGATAACTTAAATACGTTGAAAAAATTTAAAAAGTCTTAAAAATGTGCATGTTATGACACTTTGTGTAATATTTATTTTTTATATCGTATGGGCTCGGGTGCCTGGTGCAAGCTTTGCTATTTGACACCCATAGGGTAGCTTGCGTGTCGAATTTCGTAGTTCCTTGACTATGAAAGTCAAGGAGGTTAGATGTTAGATATCTAATCTCCTTGAACACAATAGCGCTTTCTAGTAGAGAAATGAGGAACTTTGTGCTGGCGGAAACTCCCGAGATTAAATTTGCCATTATGAACTCGGCCTACTGAATTCAAATGGGTTCTTTGACATGCCAACATCGTATGACATGCGTATCGTATTTTTGCCGCCTTTCAAAAATCACTTACCACGGTCAGGGGCGAACCTGCAATCTTGGGGTTAGTAGACCGACACGCTATCCACTCACCCACCGTGGCAAGACTTTGTGTAATCATGTTACTCTTTGAAAAGACATGCCCACTTTTACCTGGGCTCATTCGTTTTCAGATAATTTCTGAACTACTAGAGATAAATTTTTGAATGTACTACCATTCCACTTGGTAAAGATTAATTTTCAATTTGATAGCCGTGAAACAGCATTGCAAATAAAAAATATTCACCTTCTTGTATTCCGGCTCAATTTTTAACATTTGTCCCAGCAGCTTCCCCTTTCCTATACATCTCATGGCATAAATGTACCTGATATTGAATTCATAACCATTATCAGTAGACTTCGATGTAATAAAGTTCATCGAAGAAACTAGCACACTTGCGCACGGATGGTTAAATTGCAAGAAATGTCCATTTAAATACTTCATGTTGGACTTGTGCAGACCAGGCTCTAGAATTAGTGGTTGAAGACATGACTAAAGGGAAGTAGAATAAAGAGGAATCTTAAATGGGCTAAGGAGGATGAAAATAATCCAGATTATGGGGCAGGAAAATTCTGAGAACCTTCACAGGTAAGAAATTACACTGAAAATCTTTAGCTTCGATTTTCTCAGTTGTATATTTTTTTGTACTTTGGTACCATTTTTGAGAAAAGTTCTTATGCTAGGCCAGTGAACCTTTTTCTGTGGTTTAATAAGTCCTCTGCGAATGGTAATAGGAAGGGATTTTTCAGTTGTTACCTAAGAATAGTTATTAATTTTTTTAAAGAAACTTTTTGGAAAAAAATAATGTAATTTTAAAAACTTCATTCTGAAAAGACTATCCAATTTCCGTAAATAATCCTTCCCATTATTACAGAGAAAGGTGCATATAACAATCTCGGAAAATTTCATTGCAATAACCCAAATAGGTTTTGAGTACCGTATTTACTCGGCTATAAGACCAATTTTTTTCCTAAATTTTTTGTTCCGGAATTGAGGGGGGGCTACTGTAGACACGCACTTCGCAAAAATCCATTATTTAGGGAAAGGGACAGAGTAAAAATAAGCTATTTTATTTTGTTGTTACATAGTACGATATATATTCAATCAAAACAAACAAAGTTTACATATTTAATCAGCACATTCATTATGGGACTGCCATAACCTCATTTATCCATCACTATTCCTGGCCACCCCATAATGAATTTCACCACTATCACTTGCTAAGCACAAATCTTAGTATCAAAGAAATAGAATGGAATGGACAAAGTATCAGACATGGAAATGCAAACTTTATTTTTATTTGAACATAGGGAGGGAGAATGCATCAATTAGGTTATGAGTGATGATTCTGAACGATCACATCTCACTAACATTTGCAAACACAACTGAGTACGTATTATTCACATATTTCACATTAATATACTTTGTCACACAAACGCCGACAGTTCTTGCAGTAAATGAAATGTGTTTAAATTAAAACTAAGAAGAAAGCTGCCTTCAAACACCACTTCGAAGCACAATACAAAGCCTAACAAAAGAATGCAGGCAAGATCATCATCATCTTGCACAGTATCCAGCCACTGGCCAGGTCTATTTGGAACACAAGCCACTCCAACATCTTCTGTCTTCCCACCATCTCTCAGCCTCCACCCTTGTTCAGTCTTCTCCTCCATAACTTTCATTGGCGGATTTCAAAACTTGGCGCTTCTACTCGGCCAATAGTATGGCATCTTCTATTGGATATCGAGTGAAGCCTATTGGCTACACAATTCGATATCCTGCCCAATTGGGTACATGTATTGAACCCTTTATCCACAGGCTGTATAAAGGATTCTAATAAATTATTCATCATCTTTTGATACATTTCTACAGACAGCAGATATGAGAGCCAGACGGAGTTGGGAAATATTGAGAAATCAGTGGCAGAGAGAACACAATGGGTTAAGCTCCTGTGGTATTTTAGAAAGTAGCATAATATTCATGACACATAGGACATGTGCAACTTTTAGCGCGAAGATGGCTTGGGTACGCACAATATGGCTTGTTACTATAAGAGTTGGCGCCAAGAAGAAGATTGAATGCTATGATGTAATTGGTCAATCTTCATGTTAACCACTCCATGTGGCAGGAATACAAGTAAGAGCACGCAAAGCTCTACAAGAGTCTCAACCAATAATATCAAGACGCCCTGTTTAAGCGGCAACTCGGCGTGGTAACGCACCCTGGTAAATTAATGCGGGAGTTATCTATGGATTAATTCCACGATCGATTCGAGCTAGCTATAGCATAATCGTAACCTCCACATTGCTACGAACTAAATGATACCGATCGCATGCTAGTCTGATAATTATTATGGAATATTTTTCCATAAACCCCCTTCCATACCTACACTAGCCAGTTTCATTTATATATGGTCCAGGAAGCTTTGAGAGATGACTTTTATTTGAGCTTTTGCGGAAGTAAGGCCGTTATTCAGATGTCTGAGGACACGAGGCACAACTTCATATTTTTCATTTATGTGAACATGGAACATTTTCGTCAAGTTATAAGTGTAACTTCAGTGATTTATTTGTAGTCCCAGTACTACCAGATAGGACCAGTTCATCGAAATAATTCACCAATAGACTGTCAAGGAATTTAGTACTTGATCGGTGAATTTAATAGGAAATATATCGTGTGTGTATCTGACAAACATTATTTTAATTCAGCACGAGATGACGTCTAGGAACGAGGGCGGACCTTGGAACCAGCAGGACATTTGCCAGAAGATGTCGATGACGAGCTAAGCATTTTAAAGGAGTGATGGCTGCGGATGTTTCCCCGACGCTGTTCTATAGGAATGAGTACGTTGTCGTAGGAAGGCGGAGAGGTGATACTCCGACGTGGCGCGTCCCAGGTGGCGGAGAGGGGGGTCCTCACCAGTTTTGCTGGCGGACTTGAGCGAAATAAAAGAGCTCTCGCGGACCAAACACACTCCCATTTCTCATCAATCATCCTATCATATTCCATTCATCACCTATCCAGATCACATCTGGAATTGTAATCCCTGACTACGGTCAGATCATGGGTCCTAGACCAGACAATCAACTCAAGTATGAACAGTCTTCTAATGAACTCTTCCACCGCAAGGCACCATTCGGATACGGTGGGGTGCCGCGTAGAAGAGTCAGGTGAGTCGGAGCGCCTGGAAACCCGAAAGTCCAAATACAAACTCAAAATTAACAAACATAGGGAATTTTCATTCTTTGCAACATTAAACATAAATTCGTTAATCAAAATTGGAAAACTTAAGCATTTAACCGATATATTGGACCAACACAAGATCTTAATAACAGCACTTCAAGAACTTAGAAACACAGATCAAGACCCCATTGAATCTGGAGGATACCGTCTCTACAAGGGACCTCCAGGACCACGAGTTATGAAAAATGTCCCCCAATTTGGTATGGGATTTTTAGTACATACCAGTATTATTGATTCAGTGGAAGACTTTTCGTCGAACTCATCAAGGTTAGCAACTTTAACAATTAGGACAGGAAACAAAATATACTCTTTGATAAACGTTCATGCCCCAACTAATGACAAGAATGCCAAAAAATTTAGAGATGAAACTGACAATTTTTGGGAAGAACTTGCCTTACTAATATCAAACATTCCAGACACTCATGTTAAAATCTTGCTTGGGGATTTTAATGCAAAAATTGGTCAAGAAAGAAAATCTCGTCCAATAGTAGGTAAGTGGCCAGCTCACAAATTCACTAACAAGAATGGTCAAAGATTAATCACCGTTTGTGAAGAACATAGCCTACGTCTCGAAACTACTAGATTTAAGCGAAGACCACAGAAACTTATGACCTGGAAATGCCCTGATAGTGCACTAGGGGAATTCCAGATAGACCATGTTGCAATGGATAAAAAGTTCTACAAAGAAATATATAACGTGAAGGTACTACGTGGGGTCGATGTTGACTCTGATCATTATATATCCAAGATAAAGATCAAGTTAACTCCACGACGTAAACAAAAATCGTCAAACTCGACCATGCAAAGGCAATATGACCCTAGTTATTTAATAAATAATGTGTCCTGTAAGGAAAAGTCTAAAACTCTCTTAAGTGACAAGCTAGAAACGATGGTTGACACACTGAAAACCGTTGCTGTCGAAATTGCCCCTATTAGGAAAAGGAAAAAGCATGCATGGTGGAATGCGGAATGTGATGCTGCAATTCGGAAAAGACACACAGCATGGCTCAATGATCAGCAAAAGAAGACCACACAATCGCGAGAAGAATTAACCATTGTTCGAAGGGAAACTGCCAAAGAAATTAGGAGAATTAAAAGAGAAAATCAAAAAAAGTCCATACAAATTATTGATGATTCCTTTAAGCAACACAAAACAAGGGACTATTACAGGACATTTCGTCAATATCATTCTAAATACAGCCCTCCTACACTATTAATGAAAGATAAATTAGGTAAACTAGCCCACAATGATACTGATAATGCTAAAATTCTAGCAGATTATTTTAGAGAACTACTAAATGCTGATGAACCTAAGGAATATCTTGATTTTGAGCCTAATCCAAAAAATTAAACAAATTTACAGAACATTATTCCTCCTGATTTGACTGAAGTATGTGCAGCGATTAATTGGCTCAAAAATTATAGAGCAGCAGGAGAGAATTCATTGGTAGCAGAACTATGGAAATATGCAAATGAACAAACCATCTCCAACCTCCATAAACGCCTCATCGATGTATGGAATTCAGAACAAATACCAGAGGAATGGAGAATGGCTGTAATCCACCCAATTCATAAAAAGGGTGATAGATCAGACCCGAACAACTACCGTGGGATTTCTTTGCTTGATGTAACATACAAGATTTTATCTAGAATTATCTTGACAAGAATTCAGCAACAACTCGACCAAGAACTAGGAGAATATCAAGGAGGGTTCCGACCAGGTCGCAGCTGTTCGGATCAGATCATCAGTCTGAAATGGATAATGAAATATCATAGAATGAGACAAAAGGATTTGGTCATTAATTTTGTGGATTTTAAGAAAGCTTATGACAGTATCCATCGAGGGTCATTACTTGACATCCTTAGGGAATTTGGGTTACATCAAAAGCTTATCAACCTCATCGGCGTTACTTTGAAAGATACTAAATCAAAGGTTAAATTTCGAGGCGCCTTGTCTGAACCATTTGATATCCGGACTGGACTTCGACAGGGAGATGGTCTATCACCGTTATTATTTAATTGTGTTCTTGAAAAGATCATGCGTGAGTGGAACAAAACTTGTCCTCCAAATGTAAAGATTGGTACAAATATAAAACTGAATTGCTTGGCCTTTGCGGATGACCTTGCACTGCTTGCAACCAGTATAGATGAGGCTAAACACCAAATTGAAGAACTTGGGTCTATTGCAGCAAAAGTAGGACTTCAAATTTCATTTGAAAAGACTGAAATGATGGCATCCTTTGATGTGGAAACACAAGCTATTACATTGATTAACAATAAAGAAATTAAAGTTGTACATAAATTTAAATATTTAGGAGAGATTATAACATGGAATTTGAATGAGAAAGCATCAATCGAAAATAGAACAACAAAGTTAAGACAAGCGCAATACATTACTTGGTCTAGTTACAAAAAAAAAAATCACTCTCCATAAATGCCAAATTACGACATTACGAATCAGTTATTAAACCGGAAGCAATATATGCTTGTGAAACACTTTTCAAGTTAAACACTCGATCAGTTACTGACACATTACAGAAGATTGATAGAAGAAATCTCAGAACTATAATTAATAAAAAACATCAGGTGGATGGTCAATGGCGTCTATTACCAAATAAAGTGGTTTATAAAGAAACTGAGTCTATAGTCGATACTATGCGAAAAAGGCGAATTGCTTTTATTTGTCATCTCTCACGCCTGCCGGATACCAGACAATTAAAAGTATTATTTAATTATTTTTTCAAAAGTAAAACAAAGAACTCTTGGTTTATGGAAATTCAAAATGATCTGGATGAACTCGGCTTGACAATGTCCCAAATTGCTAACAAAGATGAGAAGAATATCTTGAAAAACAAGAACATCCGACTTCCCTTAAAAACCTTTACCCGCAAAATCTTACACCATAAGCGATGCAGAGAGAGCGGCAAGGTCGACTAGAATGAAAATGTTTTGGGAAAAGAAGAAAAATAAGAAGCTGAATCATTAATATTGTTTTTTGAGATATGTATATACTTGTTTTGGTTAAGTGCTCCAATGAGGGCGTAACATATGTAAATAAATAAATAAATCAGCTATGGTTTTTATGGGACGTATTTTTGTAGATAATTGTTGGCTTGTTTGATAATGTAGATTCTTAGTTCTTGTTTACTGACACATTAAGTATGGGGCAAGCTGAGCGCTTTGTAATTTGTAAATATTGTGATTTTGTTTGGTTCAACTATACGGGGCTATGCGCAGCTCGTGCTCGCATTCGCTTGCGTAACTCGCGGTCAAGCATTTTAAATTCGGAAGTATGCCTTATAACAAAAATGGAACTGAATTAATTTGAGATTAAAAATAGAATTTGGAGGGTAAAGATTATTTGTGAGCAGAATTTTATGACGGATCAGGATTATTTTGATAGTTGCTTTTCTAGCAAGATCTGTACGGGATGGCACTTTGCACCCGAGTTTTTGTTGTTTATTTTGTTTAATGTGTCTATGGACGCAAAATAGGTTGATCTGTTTTGAGCCGACCCAGTTGGTATGTTTATGAGTGAGTCTGTCCAAGCTTTATGGTGTGTTGTGATTTTACGATGTGTTCGCGGGGATATATCATTGAGATTATTCCGGCTTGGTGCATATCGGCCCAGTTTATAACCTCGCGAGGCTGAACTCGTGGTATATATTTGTGTTTTCTTGCCATCCAAGTGGATGAGTGAGATATGTCTGCGTTTACAGATGGATATCGGGATCAGTGTGGTCTCATGTATAAATAGCACCAAGCTTGAAGGACAGAGTGAGTAGAGGCAGCGATGACTCATACAAGGAGGGGTGCGCTCAAATCAGATAACGCGACTTGTCATTAGTAGCAGGTCAGGGTCCTGTATTTCAATTTAAGACGTTGTTTAAAATTCACAAAACCTGATCGGTTATAAAGAGTATTTGATTGATTAAATGGGTGTTGTCCATAGTTGTAAGGTAGCTTCCGAAACATCTGTTTGTCTGGCGTTTTATAAAAATGTAAATATAATTTTTCAGCCGTTAGTCTTGTATTTTTTTTGTTGTTGCTCGATTTCTTGTATGTTTATTTCATGCGTTCAATGATCCCGTGTGGCCTTAGTATGTGCGAGGCTGTGTTCCCAATTTGTGATGCGAGCTTTTTGGCCTATTTTCGGCATGCTTTTTTGTTTGTTTTGTGTGCTTTGGCACTGGCTAGAATCTCACGGAGTTTTTTTTTATCTTTTTGTATTATTAGATCTTGTATGTGTCAGTAGAAATTATAGTGTGTTAATTAAGGGTGGGTCCCATAGCCGTAGTGTGATTTAAAAGATGCGACTCCATGAGCAATATGACTGTTTCAGTTGTAAACGGACTCGCATCAGTACTCATTTCCTTATTAAAAGAGCAGTACACCACGCATTATATAACTTCTTGACCAGAAAAAATGGACTTGCATCCATATGTTGTGACGAGCGAGTTCTTACCGCTCAATTTTATGTTATGATTAATCATTTTGAGTGAAGCTGTATTCACATTGTTTTGTTGTGTGGAGCGAGTGCTTACCGCTCAGTAATATATTTATTTCATGGGAGTGAAAGTCAGGGGGGACTTGTTGTTATTATTATTATGCACATATTTTTTCAGTCATTAAATATCTTTTATTCTACTTGTTATTCATTTTATTTCTAGTATAGCCTCTGTTATGGACCTTTCTATTCATTAGAGCATATTGTTTTTGCGAACTTTGCTGTGAAAAGCAGTCAGGACTGAACACGACCCCGTAGATGAATCTTGAGAAAACAATGCTTTATTGAAGGGTGCAGTATGCAAAATGGCGGTCGTATCATCTTAATTACAAAAATAATATTGTACAAGAAAAATATTTTTGTCATGAAAGAGCATGAATTTCAGTTATAATTAAAAAAAAAAAAAAGTCAATTTCCAATAATGTTGTATTTTGACTCTCAATAATTAAGGAGTGGTCCTATAAGCCAGGGTGTCTACCAACTCATCTTAAAAGAATTCCCTGAATATTCCCTGATTTTTCCAGGATTAATGAGAGAATTCCCTGAGTAAAGACTGCTACACATTCGCCCGGGAACAGGAAGTGTGATGAAATGGATGCTATTTTTGGGTTCGTTTTAAGCGCTCTCCAGGAACAGGATGGAAAATATAATCCAGGAAGGCAAATGGAAAATAGGATTAAATTTTATGTTTCCTGTTCTCGGAAATTTCAGGAGCCAAACAGACGTGAGCAATGGCGGCACAAGGGAAACAGTTGTGAAAATAAATTTATTGCAATAGAATATTATAAGTGAACTTATTGTCCAGTAAAATAAGCAAGGTTTATGAAGACATGCTGCTTTCACTACGGTAACTCTCCCCAATAAAAGGGACAACGGGAGGTTGAATACCCACATCAAGGTGTGTATCATATGAGTGTGATCATCTTAGATCAATATTTAATTTGTAAAACCATTCATTACCATTGAAATCACCGATCCTACATCGCAGGAATGATGATATTCGGTAGCATAAGTCTGAATATATGCCTACACAGTAATTTACACATATCCAAGGGACGAAGGGAGGCATATTCCAAGTTCTCACTCTCAATTAGGTCCACCTCGTCATGACAGAAGTAATTGATTTAATCAATTTATAAATACAATTAAATGAAGGAAATCATTATAAATGATGTTTCAACAGGCCAGAACACACTATTATCAGTCTAAAATAATTTAGGTTGGTTCCTGAGTTTAGGGGCTGCGACAACGCGGTCATGTAGCCCTGTGTACTTTGGGTGTGTGTAGAATTTGTCTGATAACCGGTGTTAATTGTGATGACTGTATTAGTGTGTGTTTGTTTCTTAATTCAAGTAAGGACTACATACTTCGAATTTTTCAAGTAGTTCCTACTTTTACCGCCAAACGCCACCGCCAACAACTACTAGTTCAGAACTTGCCTACTAGACACCACCGCAGTCGGCTCCTGGCGACGAACGTAGGAACCTGAGCGTTGTTTACATTTTTAACCTAATTTAGCTTCACACAGGTGTAATTAGTGGAAGGTTCTTTAACTTGCCATAAATCTATGACATGGGACCGCCGGCTTTACTTCCCCTCCGAAAGAAGGCACACTGAGGAATTTTTAACGCTCTTAAAAAATCCGACGACTTCGGCCGGGTTTGAAGCCGCGATCTTGTCCATAGCTGCTCAGCATGCTACCAACTACGCCACCGAAGCAGCTAAAAATAATTTAACCAAGTCTGCTTGATAATACAAGGTAGAGCTTGAAAGGTGTTGCAAAAACGCAGACAATAATCAAAGAATACCGGGATGGAAAAGCCGCGCAAACAGTATTGTCAACCCAGGTCTAACACATTGTTACCCGGACGCGCGCTACTCTATTCCTTACTGCGGACCGGGCAACTGAAGTACACCTAGCATGAGAAGTAAGATGGAACACAAATACGTGTAATTTTACTTACTTTCATCCATCAACCGCATCGTCACTACTTTCACTGATATCATTGTCAATTTCACTCGTATTATTATCGTCAACAGACTCGTCTGAACTGATTTTCGCACTGTCAATTCCGCGTGCGCCATGCTAACAAGGGCGTGATGGCTCAGCGGTCTACCTGTATGCCTTTCACCAAGGCGGTCAGGGTTCGATTCCCGGTCAAAGCATGTGAGATTTTCGAAGTGAAATGCCATGTCCTGTGGTTCGGATTCCACGTAAAAAGGACGTCCCGTGGCTCATGATCTCGAGATTAACGGTCACGTTAAACTACAAGCTTCCTTCCATGCTAACACTTGACAATAGACGCGATAACAGTGTTATAAAACTTCACTTCCAGTACCGAAAGTATTAACAAGACAACAATATAGCTATCTGCATTTCGTTGAACAAAGACCTTAGTTCGAAAATAACACGGAGTATTTTGATTAATGAACGGCGGAGAGGAGAAAATTACACAAGAACGAAGCACGGTAAGACAACGTTAATTTACGTAGCCGGTTGTCCGCGCAGCAATACAAAACTACGTAAATTAACGTAGCCCGTCATCACCCAGTGGTAGTCAAAATTTGATCGCTAACGGGAGTTTAAATAGTCCCTAAATCTCTACTTTGTATAAAAAGAAAATAATTTATTTATTTTCAAAGGAAGCCAAGCAGTAACGATATCAGTGAAAAAGTCGAAAAAACAAACAAACAGGCGTCCGTGAGCTTTTTAAGCTTACGCTGGGCAAACCGTTAAAAATATCAATATGCTATGAGTGTAAGAATTGTTCAGCATGAAAAGTTCTACAATAAAGTCCGTGAGAGCATATCTCTATCTTCAATACATCGCCCAATTAACGTGTTTTTAGATTGGACGGGAGGAGGATTTGTGTTGCATGCACCTCGCCACTCTTAAATTACGTCTGGCAAGAATTCGTTGCTCGTACTATCTCCATGATAATATAATGGATAGTCTAGTCAGTGATTTTAACCCATCATGCCGAGACGCAAAACGGATATAGGCCTAAGTCGTAGTTCATTGGCATCGGGGGAAAAAAAAAAACGCTTGTCACGAAATGCATTCATAACTGTTTCCGAGCGAAGCTAGTATAAACAATACTAAATTTAAAATATGTTGTCGCCAAAGTTGCTACATCTACCGACAAAATCGCTAAATTGGCAATACTGATCGCAACGAACAAAATGCTCAAGGCCCAATAAAATTGCGTAGTTGGCTCCTGCGCAGAAGGCAAACGGAAAGGTTGCCACATCATGTGTTCATTTGAGCTTGAGAAGGCACTGCTCATTGGCTGAGCACTGTTATCAGTAGCGAGCGATAACTTCCAGCGAAATTCGAAAGTATTGCTTCCACTTTTACGGGATATAGCCAAACTGAGAAAAATCCCTGATTAACAAAGAAATTCCCTGATTTTTCCCTGATTATTCCAGAAAATCATAATTCCCTGTTTTCCCGGGTCGTAGACACCCTGTAAGTGATCTCCAAGAATTTTGTAATTTGGCTCTTGAAAACTGGGGGGGAGGGTACTATAGGTGAGTAAATACGGTAATCTGTACCAAAAAATTGAAAATTGAACATGGGCAAGATAGGGAGGTGGTTCTCACCTCAATATAATAATGTTATTGGTTTTTTACGTCCCTTTTAACTACTCTGGCTTTTAGAGACGCCGGGGTGCCGGAAAAGCCCCGAAGGGGAACTTTAACTTGACAGAAAATCTACCGACACGGCTCCCTCGCATTTGCGCACCTTCAAATACCAGTTGACTGTGCCAGGATTCGAACCCTGCACAAACAATGTGTAAGTTAATATTTTCTCCCTTGCTGGGTGAAGAGTTATGACGTCACTTCCTCTGCGATGACATAAGATTTAAAAATCACTAAGCCGTGCCACAATTTGTTGCAAATGGGAACAAGCTTCTTTTAAAACATGTAAAACAGCTTTTTTTTTTATCGACGGGCAACGGCAAGACAGAGGTTAACTGCGCGCGCCCTGCGGGAAGTCTTAACTGGCTGTGGAAATGCATGAATACGTGCATGTTTTCCTGCTGCCTAGAATTGGCGCCTGTCAGAACACTGAACATCTGTGAGAATACACTTTGTTATTGGCCAGTTCAAGTACATCACGCAGCGACCTTGAACCGCAGAAAAGCTCAGTCGCATTTGTTATCATCGTGAGTTAGGTTAAAGAAGCGGGACTAGTTTATGATGATGATCATCATCAACTAGAGCAGTTTCCAACCGCAGGTTGGGTCTGCTTGGAGCACATGCCTCTCCATAGTTTTCTGTCCATCCACCACTTCTCTTCTGTCACTCTTGTCCAATTAACTCCTTTTCTCTCGACACCTTTCTTCACCCCCTTTATCCACCTATCCGGTGGTCTTCCTCTAGGTCTCTTTTTGTTCCATTCCATTTCCAATATTTTCCGTGGTATTCTCTCTTCTCCTATTCTTTCCACGTGTCCATACCACTGTAGCCTTGATTTTTCAATCCTATCCTGTAGGGGTTCTTCCTTTAATATTTATCTGACTATCATTTCTGACTGTCCATTCTAGTTACACCTATACGACTCCTCTGAAACTTAATTTTCACTGCTTGTATTCTGCTTTTCTCTCTCTCCCTCATCACCCAAGTTTCTGATCCATACGTTAGGATCGGCACAAAGTAAGTCTTGTACATTTTACATTTCTGTGGCACATCCTTGCACCATATCAGACCCCTAACACTCTTGAAGAATCCATCAGCACAACTTCCTCTTTCATCTAATTCCAAGGCATTCACCCCATTTTCTTCAATGACACTTCCCAGATACCTGAAGCTCTGCACTTTCTTCAACTGCTCTCCGCCTAACTTTATCCCAGAGTATACTCTGTCCTTCTCACGTGTTGTTATCACCACTCTTTTGCGTCGAAAACTTCATTCCATAGGATGACACTACTTCCTCCCATGCATTGAGCTGCTCCTGTACATCTCTCTCCTTGTTTCCCCAGATCATCAAGTCATCTGCAAACACCATTGCCTTCATTTCTTCCTCCCCAATATGCTGTGTTACCTTTTGCATCACTTCATCCATCACCATTACAAAGAGCAAGGGTGAGAGGGCACTTCCCTTCTTTAGACCATTAGTCAACTCAAACCATTCTGTTCTTTCCATATCGACTTTCACACAGCTTCTGCTTCCTTCATACATATCTTTCACTCATCACTATTTCTTCCGTTATTGCTTTAGCTCTCATCGCTTCCCATACTCTGTTTCATACGACACTGTTGTATGCCTTCTCAATGTCCATAAAGGCCAATACCAAATCTTCCCCATACTCGTAGTGACGCTCTTGTAACTGTCTCACTGCAAATATGAGGTCAGTAGTGGACCTCCCCTGCCTAAATGCATATTGCTCCTACCTCAGTTGCTGTTCCGTTACCTTACATATCCATTTCTCCAATACCTTTTCATAAATCTTAGCACAGTGGCACATCAGTGTAATTCCCCGGTAGTTTTGGCGTTTCTTCCTGTCTTCCTTCTTGAAGATGGGCACTATCACCCCCTTTTCCCAATCTACTGGGACTTTCTTCTCCATCCATATAGCTCGTATCACCCTATACAACCACTGTGTTCCCACTTCCCCTGCAGCTTTTATCATCTCCACGCTTACCTCATCTATACCTGGTGCTTTTCCCATTTTCATCCACTTTATTGCTTCTTCCACTTCTGCCCAGGTTAGGTCTTGCAGTTGCACTTGGTTGCTGACATTAACCCTTCAAGTATACTCTTCCTCCTTACTTGGTGCTGTCACAAATCCAGAGGTCCTCAAAGTATCCTTTCTAAGTGATGTAATCTTTTCTGTTATCTCAATAATATTGCCATTTTTGTCTTCCATTCTCTCTGTGGTAATCTTCTCATTTTTCCTTTTATTCTTCACCATCGCATACAGCAGTTTTCTATTACCTTTACTGTCCTCTTCCATCATCCTTGTCCATTTCTCCTCATCCACTTCCTCCTTTTCTCTGTTATCACCGTTTTGGCTTCCTTCTTTCTGGCTATATATTCCTAACTTGAACCTGCTGTTCTAAGTTGGAACCACATCCGGAAAGCTTTGCTTTTGTTTCCCACTACTTCCTTCACTCTGTTGTTCCACCATGGTGTCTCCTTCCATCGTTTCTTATCACTGGCCCTCCCGCATACCATTTCCGCTGCTTCCACTAGTGTTGTTTTCAGCCTTTCCCATTCCTACTCCACAGTTCCTGTTTCCTCTCTGGGAAGCCTGCGCTTTAATATTTCCTAATATGCGATTTGGTGTCTTCCTCTTTCAGTTTCCATACTTTTATTTTCCTCTCCTGCCTTTCTGACTTCATTCTGTAGCTCATAACCACCAGCCGGTGATCACTAGCCAAGGCCTCTGATGGGATAACTTTAATGTCCATAACATTTCTTTTCATTTGCGCATCAAAAATTACATAGTCGACTACCGATCTCCTACTCCAGTCACTGCTATACCAGGTTATCTTATGGCTCTCTTTTTTTTTGTACCATGAATTCCCAATGAGGAGTCCGTTCCTTTTGCAAAATTACAGTAGCCGTTTTCCCTGATTTCTATTTTACCATCCCTCTGCTCCCAACACACTTTCAAAATCCTGTCTTTCTGTACCTACGTGGGCATTTAGGTCTCCCATAATTATAACCTCTTGCCCATTCAGTTGTCTTTGCACTTCGTCCTCAAATTCTTATTTGTCCTGTGAAGGACAGAATACCAGTATATGATAAATATATCAATTCAGAGGTGCCAACCTTTGAAGTGGGTTATCAGTAATCCCTTATATTGCACCCCCCCCCCCTCTCCTCTCAAAATTGTTCACGTCAAATCCAAAGCATGCTTCTCCCTTCTCGATAATGCACCTTTGCTCTACCCGGAAACAACCTATAGTAAAGAATTTCATAATACAAAATAAAATTTGCACATTGCCTGCTAGTTCTGTGATGAAAAAAATCCTTGTAGCTTGTTTTGCCCCCAGTAGCTGCTTTTCTGTGAACGTTTCCTTGTAACATACTTTCCCCACCCCCTTTCATGACATTTTCGACTTCTAAATCATAAGCGATTCCAGTGTAGATGTGCTTAATGTGGGTCTGAATTCTGTCTGAATTTTCCTAACAACACTGAAAATTCATTCTGTGGGAGGGTTACTGTGAGGTACACGTAATATTGTAAATACCACATTACTTAAGGTTTTATACTTGAACTCTCCACTTTCGTTTTTAAGCTCAGTAATGTTGCCCTCAGTTTACATCAATTCTAGGTCCTTGTATAATATATTCAGGGAAAGTATCAAACTGATAAACAGCAAATTCCTCTTCAGGTTTGTCAAGTTCACTTCCCTTGACCAAACTTGGGAATATTTGAACAAAATAATCAAGAGATGAATAGGAAACCTTCATTCTAAGAGAAATAATATTGAGATGTTATACGTTCAGCGCTGGTCTCAGCCGTTTGACGAGATTCCCGTAGTTTTCACGATAGAACATGGAGAAAAATCGCGATTTACATAATTGGTGTCACCTTTGTCCTTAGTCGATCGACGCGATATCCAGTGCTCTTGAGGTGAGCACGGGAAAATATAGCATAATTACGCAATCATCACCGCTAGCTGTACATTTGACAAGAATCCAGTTGTTCTCGTCATCGAATGCAGAGAAATATCGCGACGTATCGCAATCGCTGCCGCTTTCGGCCGTTATACGAGAATCACGATGTCCTTGCGGTTGGTCACTGAGAACGCGATAATATGCATTCGGCGCCGCACCCGGCCGTTCAACGATTGTCTTGCCTGTCTATCTGTCCTGGCAGAATGGCGGAGGCAATCTCGAGGTTGGGCATGGTTAGAATTCACGAGTAGTTATGGATATGCTGTATGGCCGGCACCGTGATTCCCGCTGTCCCTATGCTGTGGTTGGGAGAAATGAGTATCGCGATGCTACGTAGACTGTCATTTCTAAGTGGGTAAACGCACTTCTCGCTCCCCGTACGATTTTAAGTATGTGGTCATGGGAAAGTGGCGAGTAGGGAGATGTTTCGTGATGGATGCCCCGCAGTCTTCGAGGTCACAAGTTCGCGATTGGGCACGGGATTTATGATTTTACGCAACTGGCGTCGATCTCGGTCCATTTGACGAGATTCCCGCAGGCAAGTCGTGCCGTCAGCCGGTCATCTTGAGCATGTGAGTTCGGAGGATGAACGTTCGAAGTAGGTATCGAATATTACGAATTATTCGGAGAGAATTGCATGAATAATACGACAAGAGGGCACATTTTCTTTCGAATTCGAATCACGAATTGTACAAGTTTTCGAGATAACCGGTTAGATTATCCGATGAAACCAAAGTTCGAAGGAAAAATCGACATAACGGAATTTTGAATTAACCATATTGGAAGTCGCAAATTCTCGAGACAGATAGATTTTTAAAATATATGTATTTTGAAGCTTTTTCGCGATTTTTTCGAAACTGTATCATTTTGCAAGATAGTGACATTAAATTATTTAGCGTTATTTCTGGACTTCAATTTGAGATAGTCTCCAAATTTAGATGTCAATAACAGAAAAGAAAGGTTTCTATTGAGTTTCGGAAGTTTTCGCGAATAAATGTCTCGCGGTAAGTCAGGTTTCCTAATAATACAGAAAACTATTTCACACAACCGAAAAAATATATGTTGAACCGATGTAGGCTATACCACTCAATGTATCTTCAGTATGCATTTCCTTAAGGTCGGTCACTGAGAAATAGCTTACTCAATCGGCGCCGCTTGCGTGAATCTTGCTTCATCGAAATCTGTGAGCCTCGCGGCGCGAGTTTAAATGATTTAAACCAACCTCGGAAAACTTTCGTTGCCTCCAACTATCTAGACATAAAAATTAGCTACTTTCGTTACCTGTTTGTAAAATTACCTACTTTTTCGTTACCGGTAGACACCCTGTAACATTCCATTTGCTTCATTGATTTTTTTTTCTCGTGATAATGTCACTTTTCCGTAATAATTTCCTCTTTGACCGTAATGACGCAATCATGAGGTGAAATCCGTAATAATTACGGACAATCCGTAATAGTTGGCACCTCTGTCAATTCCTTTTGCTGGTTTTTAAAAGCTTTATCTATTAGTAAAACCACCACATTTTTCCAATTGTGAGTTAATGTCGCAAAATGACTTAACGATTTTTTGATTGCAAGACGTCTCGTACATTTGGCCGTACATCATCCCGCTGATACGGCTAGCTAGACTTCATTATATAAATAATTCATGCTTTTGGGCTAATGCCGTGTGTATTTTTAATATAAACCATACGTTTCGGAGAAACCTTGCCTCCTTTTTCAATGGAAATAAACAATGTGGCCAAAGAAAGTATATCAATGAGATTACAAAAAATATAGATAAATTCCTCTGTTCGTCACCAGAGAGCAGCTGCCAGAAATTACTGTATGGACCATGGTGGAACGGCGGACAGAGTAGTAAGTAACGAGAAGGGAAAGGGGGCGGTGTGAAAATATAGAAACTCCTCGAAGAATGAGGAGGGGGGGGGGGGGGGGGAGGGGAGAGTTAGATGGATATAAGGAAACATAAACAAAAGGGAAGTGTAGCTGAACGATACCTAACGTCATACAGTCAACGGCGAAAAAACGGATGGAAACTCCTCCAGTGACGAACAAAGGAGATCAAATCCAGGCTCTGAGCCCTAGAGGGAAAATGTACAATTTTAAAATATATGAAGAACAGAGAGACTGAGAGGAACTATCTCCCTAGATCCTTAATAACTGGTAGCCAAGTGTCACTTAGCTGATATCCAGTGTCTCTGTTAAAATTATTGGGATTTTTACGAATTTCAACAGCCTCCCTTATAATTCTAGACCAGTTATGCTTAACAAGGGCAAGCGCATGAGCATCCTTGAAACATACATCGTGCCCTGAAGACAGGACACGTTCAGCTATAGCTGATTTGTCAGGTTGGTTTAGACGGATGTTCCTTTGATGCTCTTTGATGCGAGTTGCAATAGACCGTTTTGTTTGTCCAATGTAGACTTTTCCGCAAGTACATGGGACTTCATACACCCCAGGTTGTAGTATTGGGGACAATTTATCTTTGTTTAATGCTAAACGTTGACCAATTTTCGTCATAGTGCCGAAAACTGTTTTTATCATGTGCTTGCGGAGAATCTTAGCAACGCGGTCAGTGGTGTTGTGAATATAAGGGAGGTAAGCAGTTCCTCTCACGTCGGAGCTCTGAGAAGGTTGTCTATCCCTCCTTCTGGGATGTAGGGACCTATATACAGGGTCTTTCATATTAAGTAAGAACGCCAAGCGGCGGGTTTGTCATCCGCTAGTGTGGTGGCCTTGACCGAGCTTGTGGCGAGCCGAGGCCCCCTGCTCTAAGTGTGTGTACAATCCTCTATGAAATATTACCTTATAAAAGTTGCTGGAAGTGTCGTCCTTCCAGGGTTATACAGGCATTGTATCTGGTAACCACATTTTGGCTGACGCGAGTGAGTCATGCCACTGTATTTTTTCTGATTTTTTATTTTGTGTTTTTTATTGAGCACTGAACCAGTAGTGTCAAAGTTATTTACAATTACGTGAATCTGTGCTAGTGAAGGTGGCACTTCATCAGGAAATTGCTGAACAAATGCATCACGTACCCACCGAGCCGAATCATAATTAAAATAAATTTTACATACAAAAATACGATGTTGCAATGATAACTGTCTCAACATGTTAGCAGCTGTGGTTCAGACTGGCGACTGACAACACCTGCACGCTTATTGCAAGGTCATGTTTGTACCATGCGCGCGCTTTCAATACTACAGCAGGGGGCCATGGTGCGGCACAAGCTCGGCCAAGCCGGCTTCAGCAGCGAATGACAAAACCACCGCTCGCCGTTCTTACTTTATATGAAAGACCCTGTATAGTGGATTCATTATAGCCATTACCCTTAAACATGGTTTGTAAGGCATGTAACTCTTCCTGAAGAGTTGATGCCTCACAAATACGTTCCACTCTTTTGGCTAGAGTTGTTATAATTCCTTGTTTTTGTGCTGGGAGGTGGTGGGAGTCCGCATGTAAATAACGGTTAGTGTGAGTTGGCTTACGGTAGACGCTGTGCCCCATGGAGCCATCCCCTTTCCTCCTCACAAGAACATCCAAAAAAGGTAAGCATCCACCTGACTCTAGCTCCATTGTGAAGTGGATTGAAGGATGCAGCTGATTTAGGTGCTTGAGAAAGTGGTTCAGTTTCTCAGAACCCTCCTCCCACACCACGAACGTATCATCCACATACCTCCACCAAATCACAGGTTTGAAAGACGCCGAAGATATAGCCTCCCCCTCAAAATGTTCCATGAAAAAAATTTGCCACGACAGGCGAGAGTGGATTTCCCATGGCCACACCATCAGTCTGCTCGTAATATTTTCCATCCCACAAGAAATAACTGGAACACAAGCAGTGGTGGAATAATCGGGCAATGTCCTCAGGAAACAAATCCTTGATGAGTGACATGACCGAGTCAATAGGCACTCTGGTAAACAAGGACTCTACATCAAAACTCACCAAAATAGCATTTGGTTGAATGGCGATGGTTGACAATTTTTCGACGAAATGGGTTGAATCCCTAATGTAGGACTGTGTGCGCCCCAAGTGCGGCTGAAGCAACTTGCTGAGATATTGCGCAAGAGCATAAGTTGGAGAACCTATTGTGCTAACAATTGGTCGAAGAGGGACGTCTTGCTTATGGATTTTTGGAAGACCATACAATCTCGGAGGAACAGCATCTCTCGGAATAAGACATCTTCCCTCTTCTTTTGGAATAGATGACAGTTTAACAAGGTTAGCAGTGGCATTGGATACACGAGTGGTTGGATCACGAGTGCACAGTGTGTAGACAGTATCAGATAACAGAATTGAGATTTTACTTTTATATTCAACGGTATCCATCACCACTGTCGCATTTCCCTTGTCAGCATGAAGAATAGAAATGGTGTCATTATTTCTTAGTTCCTTCAATGCCTTTCTTTCACCCCGAGTTAAATTGGGTGCGGGTACTTTAGAGGATCTTAATACCGTATCCTCACACTTTCTTGTCTAACTTCTTCAGCTTCATCTGGAGGTAAATTGTAGATGGCAGCCTCAAACTGATGTGATCAATTCCTCTGTAGGAATTTTGGAGGGTGCGAGAGCAAAGTTGAGACCTCTGCTTAGTAAAGTTGTTTGATAGTCATCTAAAGGGGTATTAGAAAGATTGACTACAACTTTACTAGTATCAAGAACCGTACGAGGAGCTGTTTGTCTCGAGGACAATCGAAGGAACTTAGCTCTTTGTCTATCTACAGCCCGACAAAAATTATTCACGGCCTGAATAGCGGAGATGAAGTCCCATGTACTTGCGGAAAAGTCTACATTGGACAAACAAAACGGTCTATTGCAACTCGCATCAAAGAGCATCAAAGGAACATCCGTCTAAACCAACCTGACATATCAGCTATAGCTGAACATGCCCTGTCTTCAGGGCACGATGTATGTTTCAAGGATGCTCATGCGCTTGCCCTTATTAAGCATAACTGGTCTAGAATTATAGGGGAGGCTGTTGAAATTCGTAAAAATCCCAATAATTTTAACAGAGACACTGGATATCAGCTAAGTGACACTTGGCTACCAGTTATTAAGGATCTAGGGAGATAGTTCCTCTCAGTCTCTCTGTTCTTCATATATTTTAAAATTGTACATTTTCCCTCTAGGGCTCAGAGCCTGGATTTGATCTCCTTTGTTCGTCACTGGAGGAGTTTCCATCTGTTTTTTTTCGCCGTTGACTGTATGACGTTAGGTATCGTTCAGCTACACTTCCCTTTTGTTTATGTTTCCTTATATCCATCTAACTCTCCCCCCCCTCCCCCCCCCCCCCTCCTCATTCTTCGAGGAGTTTCTATATTTTCACACCGCCCCCTTTACCTTCTCGTTACTTACTACTCTGTCCGCCGTTCCACCATGGTCCATACAGTAATTTCTGGCAGCTGCTCTCTGGTGACGAACAGAGGAATTTATCTATATTTTTTGTAATCTCATTGATATACTTTCTTTGGCCACATTGTTTATTTCCATTGAAAAAGGAGGCAAGGTTTCTCCGAAACGTATGGTTTATATTAAAAATACACACGGCATTAGCCCAAAAGCATGAATTATTTATATAATAATCCGGGCTGTGAAAGCCTTAATAAGCAAATTAGAAAACTCTATGGGGAGGAAGTTGTTCGACAATCAACTAAATTTAGTAAGTTGAGGCGAAGAAGGAGCTCTCTCCTTTCATCGTTGTCCTTCTTTCTTTGATGCAGGGATCATAACATCATTCCCAACTGTGTAAAATTGAAGCAAACTATACACACTCATAAAGCTATGAGAATTTATCAGCGCGCTAGCAAGGCACTCGTTATCGAGAGGATCCAGAACTCTCGTACTGAATTGGACGCAGTTTCCCGTGAGTTATTACACTTACATCTGCTTCTTAGTAGCATTCTCTCAGAGGAATTGTGGCTGTTCTTTGAACGTATCTCCACTATTCAGGCCGAGAATAATTTTTGTCGGGCTGTAGATAGACAAAGAGCTAAGTTCCTTCGATTGTCCTCGAGACAAACAGCTCCTCGTACGGTTCTTGATACTAGTAATGTTGTAGTCAATCTTTCTAATACCCCTTTAGATGACTATCGAACAACTTTACTAAGCAGAGGTCTCAACATTGCTCTCGCACCCTCCAAAATTCCTACAGAGGAATTGATCACATCCGTTGAGGCTGCCATCTACAATTTACCTCCAGATGAAGTTGAAGAAGTTAGACAAGAAAGTGTGAGGATATTAAGATCCTCTAAAGTACCCGCACCCAATTTAACTCGGGGTGAAAGAAAGGCATTGAAGGAACTAAGAAATAATGACACCATTTCTATTCTTCATGCTGACAAGGGAAATGCGACAGTGGTGATGGATACCGTTGAATATAAAAGTAAAATCTCAATTCTGTTATCTGATCCTGTCTACAGACTGTGCACTCGTGATCCAACCACTCGTGTATCCAATGCCACTGCTAAACTTGTTAAACTGTCATCTATTCCAAAAGAAGAGGGAAGATGTCTTATTCCGAGAGATGCTGTTCCTCCGAGATTGTATGGTCTTCCAAAAATCCATAAGCAAGACGTCCCTCTTCGACCAATTGTTAGCACAATAGGTTCTCCAACTTATGCTCTTGCGCAATATCTCAGCAAGTTGCTTCAGCCGCACTTGAGGCGCACACAGTCCTACATTAGGGATTCAACCCATTTCGTCGAAAAATTGTCAACCATCGCCGTTCAACCAAATGCTATTTTGGTGAGTTTTGATGTAGAGTCCTTGTTTACCAGAGTGCCTATGGACTCGGTCATGTCACTCATCAAGGATTTGTTTCCTGAGGACATTGCCCGATTATTCCACCACTGCTTGTGTTCCAGTTATTTCTTGTGGGATGGTAAATATTACGAGCAGACTGATGGTGTGGCCATGGGAAGTCCACTCTCACCTGTCGTGGCAAATTTTTTCATGGAACATTTTGAGGGGGAGGCTATATCTTCGGCGTCTTTCAAACCTGTTTATTTATTTATCGTATGGCTTTTGGTGCCGGGAGTGTCCGAGGACATGTTCGGCTCGCCTGAGTCTGTAGCTGCTTCCAGCGGACACCGTAAAGGGTGAGCTACAAGTTCCGTTCAATTTCAAGTAGTTCCAACTTTCGTCACCAGATATCAATGATACCTAGTGGCGAACGTTGGAACTTTGATAGAGCGTTCTGACGAAATCTAACCTAACAAATTTTGCTTTACACAAGTTTAGTCTGTGAAAGGATCTTTTGCATGCCATAAATCTATGACATGGGACCGCCGGCTTTACTTCCCCTCCGAAGGAAGGCATACTGAAGGATTTTTAACGCTCTTAAAAATCCGACGACTTCGGTCGGGTTTGAACCCGCTATCTTGGGCATAGAAGCTCAGCATGCTACCGACTACGCCACCGAAGCCGCTTTTCAAACCTGTGGTGTGGGAGGAGGGTTCTGAGAAACTGAACCACTTTCTCAACCACCTAAATCAGCTGCATCCTTCAATCCACTTCACAATGGAGCTAGAGTCAGGTGGATGCTTACCTTTTTTTGGATGTTCTTGTGAGGAGGAAAGCGGATGGCTCCATGGGGCACAGCGTCTACCGTAAGCCAACTCACACTAACCGTTATTTACATGCGGACTCCCACCACCACCCAGCACAAAAACAAGGAATTATAACAACTCTAGCCAAAAGAGCGGAACGTATTTGTGAGGCATCAACTCTTCAGGAAGAGTTACATGCGTTACAAACCATGTTTAAGGGTAATGGCTATAACGAATCCACTATATATAGGTCCCTACATCCCAGAAGGATGGATAGACAACCTTCTCAGAGCTCCGTCGTGAGAGGAACTGCTTACCTCCCTTATATTCACAACACCACTGACCGCGTTGCTAAGATTCTCCGCAAGCACAAGATAAAAACAGTTTTCGGCACTATGACGAAAATTGGTCAACGTTTAGCATTAAACAAAGATAAATTGTCCCCAATACTACAACCTGGGGTGTATGAAGTCCCATGTACTTGCGGAAAAGTCTACATTGGACAAACAAAACGGTCTATTGCAACTCGCATCAAAGAGCATCAAAAGAACATCCGTCTAATAAGGTTTTGAATATTCCCAAAGGGAATATGATGTAGTTTCCATTTGAGCGGATGAAACATCCGTCTAAACCAACCTGACAAATCAGCTATAGCTGAACATGCCCTGTATTCAGGGCACGATGTATGTATCAAGGATGCTCATGCGCTTGCCCTTGTTAAGCACAACTGGTCTAGAATTATAAGGGAGGCTGTTGAAATTCGTAAAAATCCCAATAATTTTAACAGAGACACTGGATATCAGCTAAGTGACACTTGGCTACCAGTTATTAAGGATCTAGGGAGATAGTTCCTCTCAGTCTCTCTGTTCTTCATATATTTTAAAATTGTACATTTTCCCTCTAGGACTCCGAGCCTGGATTTGATCTCCTTTGTTCGTCACTGGAGGAGTTTCCATCTGTTTTTTCGCCGTTGACTGTATGACGTTAGGTATCGTTCAGCTACACTTCCCTTTTGTTAATGTTTCCTCATATCCATCTAACCCTCCCACCTCCCCCCCCCCCCTCCTCATTCTTCGAGGAGTTTCTATATTTTCACACCGCCCCCTTTACCTTCTCGTTACTTACTACTCTGTCCGCCGTTCCACCATGGTCCATACAGTAATTTCTGGCAGCTGCTCTCTGGTGACGAACAGAGGAATTTATCTATATTTTTTGTAATCTCATTGATATACAGTAAAACTCGGCTAAGAAGTTCCCGCATAAAACGTTTTTCCGCTTAAGACGTCCGATATTCTCGGCCCCGTGATTCGTCCCATAAGATACATGTATATTTTTCCCGTATAAAGTGTTCATGCATAAGAGGTTTTCCCGGTTAAATAGTTCAGATTTTGTATTCCCTTTGAGTATAAGAAGTTCACTGAGAGGCAACTGGCTTAGAATCAAAACTCGCCAATCTCCGCGGAAGATACATCCGGTGTTCCGAATGAAAGAATACAGTAGTTCCGAGTGCTCACGGGTCTCTGACCGGGCCCGGTGTTCCGAATGAAAGAATACAGCCGTTCCGAGTGTTCGCGGGTCACTGACCAGGCGAGCATTTCAAGGCTAAATGACGTCACGCTATGACGACACCCGCCCAAGACCGACTACAATATACAGCATCATGCTTTCATTGGTGGCCTCCTATATTCTTTGTTCGTGGCTTTTATCGCTGTTCTGTGTAATCTAACTTGTTAGCCAAGCATTGCCAGACATAGCATAACATTATTGAGATTACGAGAATTGCGTCGTCAGTGAAGTCAAGTTTTCAAATCATTGTGAAAATGAGTGGATCTCAGATGAAAGGCATCAAAAGAAAAGCACTTTCTAAAGATAAAGTGGACATTATAAGAAAAGTAGAGTTGTCTACTCTTTCACATGTTGCTCTTGCGAAGGAGCTCGGAATGCCGCCGTCTACTTTGAACGGCATCATAGCAAAGAAAGGATCTTGGCTTCTGCCGGGAATACTTCGGCAAGCTGCAAGAAGATTAAAAGCGGGAAATACGAAGACGTAGAACAAGCTCTGCTCGTGTGGTTTAAACAGCAGCGAACTTTAAACATTCCTTTGAGCGGGATTATCGTGAAGGAGAAAGCCGATGAAATCGCGTGTCGATTACAAGTGCCTTTTACTGCGTCGAATGGGTGGCTGGATCGCTTTAAAAATCAGGCTGGCATAGTTCACAAGACTAGTAGTGGCGAAGCTGCGAGTGTAAGTACAGAGGAAACACTGCTGCCGGCAAAAATCAGTAATTACAAACATTGTGACGTTTTTAATGTTGACGAATTCGGACTTTTTTATCAGGTTGTTCCGGATAAATCTTTGGTTTTGAAGGGAGAATCTTGCCTAGGAGGCAAATTAAGTAAAGTGCGAGCTACGGTGCTAGTTGGTGCGAATATGGATGGGACGGAAAAGCTGCCACTACTGATCATAGGAAAATCAAGAAAGCCCCGGTGTTTCAAAAACGTCAAAACATTGCCATGTACTTACAGAAGCAATAAATCAGCATGGATGACAAGCTCCCTATTTGAAGAGTACATTCAAGCACTAGATGCCAAAATGGGGAGCCAAAAGAGGAAGATTGTGGTGTTATGGACCACTGCCCTGCTCATCCCAAACAGTGGCCTCATTTAATGTGAATTGTGAGGGTTATGCCAATTAATTTCTCTTTATCTCTGGTGTGATAGTCAGATTTTAATATTGGGGCTTCTCATTTTCTGGCTTTTATATAGGACTATGTACAGTATATTGTAGGATCCTTCATAAACAACAAAAAAGTGTGCGTTTCACATGCATTTCAGGCCGCTACCCTTTTAAGAAGTTTCCCTGTTAAGAAGTTTTTTTTTAATGGTCCCTTGAAAAACTTCTTAACATAGTTTTACTGTACTTTCTTTGGCCACATTGTTTATTTCCATTGAAAAAGGAGGCAAGGTTTCTCCGAACCGTATGGTTTATATTAAAAATACACACGGCATTAGCCCAAAAGCATGAATTATTTATATAATAATCCGGGCCGTGAAAGCCTTAATATGCAAATTAGCTAGACTTCGTTGGATGTGCTATGAAGTACACAGACTATCAGTTAATTCTTTCGTAACAGATATTACGTACGGTACTCATTTGAAATTAAATGTTAGTCTTTTGCAGGCCTATACTCAACTTCAGACAACTTAACCTCACTTCCTTTAATTGAACAAGAACGTGTTCGTAATCACTGCGCCAGCCTCCAATTTATGCTAGATTTTTGGGCCGCGGGAATAAAATATTCGTGAAATAAAAATACAGTATGTCGTTTCTACGGTCGCAAACAATTTGAGAGTCGATTTGAATTTTGAAATAGTTAGGATTATTAGTTTTCTTTTGTCTACACCTCTGTTGTGACGTCAGATATGTGGCAATGATGGATAGGACAACAACAATAATTGTCAATTATAGTCTGGGACACCTTAAAGAAGTTACTAGACGAAAAACGTGTAGCCAACATTAACATCCGTCCCCTATACCGACGTAAATATTGGTTTATGCTCGATTTTCTTTAAGTTAAGTTGTTTTCTTGTGCCTGCACATTGTCGCCAACCCTGCTTGAAATCTCGCCATCTCCAAAGACCACAATACCACTAAAATTAATTACCACACAGTTGCCGACGTTTTTCTGGCGATAACTCCCAGAATGCATTTTACATAAAGCCTCCCAACATTATTTTTATTTATTTATCGTATGATGTTAACACAATCACCTACATAAATACAGATTCATATAACACAGCAATAATACTAACAAATTATATAAATTATAAAGCAGATAAAAAAAATAATTATAAATCAACGTCCAACTCGTTGATCCATTTGACAGCCTCAGTTGTAGCAGAATGCAGGTCCTCCAGACTTCCTGGAAAAACTCGGAGAGGACATTCCAGTACTAAGTGCTCCATTGTCTGTGGAATGTCAGCGCAATCGCAATTCGGTGTGTCTTTCCAACCCCATTTGTGGAGAACAGAAGCACATCTTCCCAAGCCACATCTAATACGATTGAGTCTAGTCCAGTATGTCTGGGCAGATTGAAGCCAGCAAGTTTTATGTGAGGATCCTCAACGTTCACGATGCCTGGTGGTGTACATGTTGTCCACTCAACCCGCCAATTTTCATTAGGTTTAAAATTTCTGCTTGTTAAATCAAAGGCAGTTTTCCATGCAGGTTTACGGGATTTCAATCTAGATGGGCCAAGATGTTTCATGTCTTCATGTATTGGGAGGGCCTTGTTATTTTGCACTCTCGACCAAAGATGAACCAGATTTTTCTGCCTTCTGATATGAGGAGGTGCGATATTACTCAGCACTGGTAACCACTGGACTGGAGTAGGAAGTAGTGTTCCAGATACAATACGCATGCTCTGTCGGAGCTGAACATCCACCCGTTGAGTGTGGCAGCTATTAAGCCATACCCCAGAGCAAAACTCGGCTGAAGAATAGATTAGCGCAAGAGCAGTTGTTCTCAGAGTGTTGGCATCCGCTCCCCATGATGTTCCAGCCAGGCGCTGAAGGAGGTTATTGCGGCTCTTCAATTTCGCAGCAGATTTACACAGATGGGTTTTGTAGGTCAGAGATCTATCCAAAGACATTCCCAGATATTTAGGGGTGCTATTATACTGTAATTCTTTACCTCTTAAATTGACTCTAGGATGGTAATTTGCATGCTTGTTGTCCAGATGGAAAGCAGTTATCTCACTTTTCTGAGGATTTGGTTGTAAGCGCCATTTTGTGAAAAAGTCATCCAGGACTTTGAGGTCTTGGGTGAGAACGGCCTCAGCTTCTCCCTTTTAAGGACGTACAGTTTCCCAACATTATAATTACGACTTTCACTAATGACTATTATTTGAATAATTTCACGGTTTTCTTTGGAATTTCAAGTCTAATAAAGTTGTAACAAGTTGTACAAGTTAAGTACTACTAATATACATCGATTAAAACAGTTTTTACAGTTATTATAGACGCTTGATACTTCTCTCATTTCGATCAGAAAACAAAGGCTATACTATAATCAATGCTCATGCTCCCACCAATGAGGACAATAAGAAAAATCCAGAAAATGTTGAAGAGTTTTGGGAAATGTTGGAACATGAATCATCAAAGATACCTTATCATCACGTTAAAATCTTAGTGGGTGACTTTAATGCACAGATTGGAAGAGAGAGAAAATTTAGAAACATAGTGGGTGACTTCCCAGCTCATCCACCTCACTAACAGAAATGGAGAGAGACTCATAAGTTTCTGCAGACTATTTGATTTTAAATTAATGTCAACCTTTTTTAGGAAATTACCGAGGAGAAAGAAAACATGGTGCTCTCCAAATCCACATTTAGGTTCATATCAATTGGATCATGTAGCAATTACAAAACAGAACTTTAGAGAAATCATGAATGTTAGAGTAAGGAGAGGATTAAATATTGAATCTGACCATTTTTTGTCCGAGATCAAAACTAAATTCCAACCAAATAAATCCAAGCCAAAAATTCCTAAAATAGACACAAAAGTTTTATCAGAAAATAAGACTGAATTTATCAATAAACTGCATACTAAAGATAAGAGTAACTGGGAAGAGATCAGAGATGTAATGATAGAATCAGCCAAAGAATTGGGACAGCCTCCAAGGAAAAGGAAACACCGATGGTGGAATACAACATATGATGCAGCGATCGAACGTAGATTAGCGGCTTGGCAGTTATGGAATTCCAGGAAACGAGAAGATGACTGGATTAATTTTGTAGAGATCAGAAAGCTAACATCCAAAATCATCAGGATAGAAAAACGTAATTATGATAAGAAGCGATTGGAAGAGATAGATAGATATAGATTTTAAAAAGAACAACACCAGACAATTCTACAAAGTATTTCGAGAGGAGATCCAAGGATACAAACCAATGAACCTCCATTTCAAGGATTCAACTGGTAGACTGGTCACTAATAATAAAGACAACTGCGAGTTACTAGCTAAATACTTTGAGGAACTTCTTAATTGCGAAGAACCTTTAGAAAGACTACAGTTTACATCACCACAAAAAGAGAACCCTCCGTCAGAACCACCAACTGTCCAACAAATAGAACAATATATTGACAATCTTAAAAATAATAAGGCACCTGGTGAGGATGGGATACTAACTGAAATGTTGAAACTCGGTGGTAAATTTGTAGCTGAAGCTTTACACAAAGTTATCAAGGAATGTTGGGAAAAAGGAACAATTCCAAATGATTGGAAACAGGCAATAATCCATCCCTTGCACAAGAAAGGAGATAAGACAAACCCCAACAATTATAGAGGTATTTCCTTACAGCCAATCGCATACAAAGTTCTTTCTAAAGCATTGCTACACAATCTGGAAGAACAAGCAGAACATACTATCGGCGAATACCAAGCAGGATTTAGAAAAGGGAGATCTTGTCCAGAGCAAATTTTCAATCTCAAAACAATCCTTAGAATCAGAACAATACGTAACCTCAACACAGTTGTATCTTTCATTGATTTCAGAAAGGCTTATGATTCAATAGACAGACAGTCTGTATTCCTAACGCTAGCAGAATTAGGGATAGATAAAAATACCAGACAACTGGTTGAACAAACACGAACAATTACAACCTCAAGAGTTAAATTTCTAAACGACATTTCAGAACCCTTCCAAATCAAAACCGGAGTTAGACAAGGTGATGGGCTTTCACCACTTCTATTTAATTTGATATTAAACAAAATCATGAAGGAATGGAAACTTAAATTATGCGAAAGAAACATTGAAGGGGTCCATTTGGGGCAAGGAAAAGGAAGATTTGAGGTGAAATGTCTTGCCTTTGCTGATGACATAGCAATCATTTCAGAAAACAGATTTCAAGCACAAATAATGGTTGAAACCCTACATGAAATTGCAATAAAAACTGGTCTTCAGATTTCGTATGAAAAAACCAAATATATTGAACACAGACACAATGGAGAAAAATATCTAACAACTCAACATGGACAGATTCAAAGAGTTGATAAATTTAAATATTTGGGAGAAGGGATCCAGTCAAATGGACTTGATAACACATCCTGCAAGGAGAGATTCAGAGATGGAAAATGCCTATAAACTCACCCAACATAGATACAACAAACGATCAATTTCATTCCAGGCAAAAATCAGGCACTACACAACTGTAATTAAACCAGAGGTATTATACGGATCAGAATGTTTAACGTTGAACAAAAGAGGTGAACAAGAGGAACTGGAAAAGAAAGAAAGGAAAATACTTAGGAAAATTTTGGGTCCCCAAAAGAATAAAGATATTTGGATGAAGAGAAAAAATGAAGACCTTTACCGAAATGTGGAAAAAATTACAGACTCAATTAAAAGACTGAGACTACAATTTTATGGTCACCTTCATAGAATGGATAGCAGCAGGCTGACAAGAAAATTTTTGACTACATCTCCAAATTAAAAAACACCACTAGATGGCTGGAAGAGATACGGTGTGATCTGCAAAAACTGAAGATCACAAATAACATCATTTCTAATAGGGTGGAATTCCGGCGACTGATCACTACTGCAGATTTTTCGATTCTGCAAGTTCCACATCAACCACGGAGAGTGTTATCAACGGAACAGAGGCAGGCCATCAGCCAACGTATGAAGAAGTTTTGGGAAGAAAAGAAAAAACGAAACAATGTACCGTAGTCTTAGGTTCAAAGCGGTCTATAATTGGCCAAATTCTAAATATATATATATATATATATATATACATACAGACGCTTGATTATAGAATATGTGTGTGTTCAAACTCGCTAGTCTGAGATGTTTGGAAGCTTCTATTCAATTAATTTTTGGATAAATTCTTATTTAGATTTCATCAAGACGCTTAAATCATGCCAGAACAAGATTGGAGAAACTCTACGGGAGTTCGCTGGCGAATAGACCATGATCTGAGCAAGTAGCCTAGACCTACATTTTTTTAAAATATGAAGTACATAGTTATTTAATCGTTGTTTTATTTATTTTTATATTAAGTAAGAACACAAATAACGTAATAAAAGACCTTAATGGTCTTTGGAAATTTTGAAATAGTCTTCTGACTGCATTTTTTGTATAACTCAAATCAAACATAACCTAAAATATAGCCTTTCTAAGCTGGGAAGTAGTCTATGATTCACACTCGGCAAGTGGTAATTTGTGTGAATGTATTGGTGATTATTTATGTAGCTTATACCGGTATGTAGTTGACTACTGACCTATACTTAGTAGGCAGATAAACTTATATTAAGCGGCTTCGGTGGCGTAGTCGGTAGCATGCTGAGCTTCTATGTCCAAGATAGCGGGTTCAACCCCGGCCGAAGCCGTCGGATTTTTTAAGAGCGTTAAAAATCCCTCAGTATGCCTTCCTTCGGAGGGGAAGTAAAGCCGGCGGTCCCATGTCATAGATTTATGGCATGTTAAAGATCTTTCCACTAATTACACCTGTGTGAAACTAAATTGGATAGGTTAAGAATGTAAACAACGCTCTTTGGTTGCTACGTTCGTTGCCAAGAACCGACTGCGGTGGCGTCTAGTAGCTAGTTCTGAACTAGGCCTAGTAGTCGTTGACGGTGGCGTTTGGCGGCAAAAGTAGGAACTATTTGAAAATTCAAAGTTGCAGTCCCTACTTGAATTTAAAAAAAACAGATACACACACTAATACAGTCATCACAATTAACACCGGTTATCAGACAGATTCTACACTCACCCAAAGTACACGGGGCTACATGACCGCGTTGTCGCAGCCCCTAAACTAAGGAACCAACCAACCAACCAAACTTATATTAGGCCTATTCTTATTTGCTTCAGTCATGGTTGCGACAGATTAGTCAGGTAGCTTAAACGAAGGTTTAACTTCAAAGGTTGTGCAACATGAATCAATCTGAAGAGCCATATACTCAACTGCACATGTGCACAGGATATGCACTGCGCCCGAGTCACAGATGAAAATTTTCAGAGAATACCAACAATATCTCATAGCTCACTTTTAGTTCTCGACATAAGTTACTGCACCACCGAATATCTGGGTGAAAATTACTGATGTACTAAAGTTGGGTGAGACAAAGTCATTGTTCACTACTTGGTAAGATTACACAGTTTGGGTGAAGCCACTGGTTGCAATACGTTATAAATATTGCTCGCAACTAGCCTAGGCTACTTGTATTATTAATTCTGAATGAAAGTAGAATGCGGCTTGCATCAGTCATGAATGTGACTTTTACATACCTTGTGCCCTTGTTTCATCTTCTGGGCGATATTATGTATTGAAATTAGGAACCCTGGTCACTACTGCACCTCATATATGTGCATAAGTACATAAATATGCGTTTTTATTTATTGCTCCTTAAAAAACGGCTGCCATGTTCCAACGGCGCTTGCATCTCGTTCAACTGTCAACAAGGCACACTCTAGCACACACCGAGGCGCACACATTGTTGCCAACATGTGGGATATAAAATCGGCTTCGTTTGGCCATAAATGAATATTTTCTAAAAAAAAAAAACTCCCTCGAGAATAGTGAAACCGCATCAAAATTCATCCAGTGGTTCTCGAGATTACCCCTTACATCCAAGAATCGGGAACTTTTTTATACTATGTAGAGATGTGCACCGAAAAATGTAAGCACTTTGATTTTTTAGAAACCATTTCAGTAACACTTTCATAATAATGTTATTAATATTACGATCATGTAGAAATGAGCGTAAGTGTGTGTGGACATAAGCACATTGCAGGCGTAGCCAGCAGCATTCGTGGCAACGCTGCCTTCAGTTCAATACTTATCCGCCAAACTGCCAGAACACATCTCCGAAAAATACAACTCTAGAACAGAAGACTGTCTGGACGAAACCATTGGCTGCTACTAGGCCAGGTGACTGTGTGGATGAAAATTACTCCTCGTCATACAAGCAAGGGGGTCTGGGGTGTACCCCAGGTTAGGCTTGTGTTTGTATGTAAAGCCTTATTTCGCGTTCACCACGCTCAAACTAAGCGGCAAAACCAGTGACAAACAATAATGTTGGCACTGCTGGAAGATGTAATAACACCCTTTGGCGATAAAATGTTCAACTCTTGTATCTTAGTCACATTACATATTACTGTACAAAAGTTTCCAGATTTCGATGGAGGTCGATTCGTATATTCCGCTCTCGTAACTTAAAAATCTCAACATTCAACAAAAAATTGTTTTTTGTTGGTATCTTCCCGTCCAATCTGCTAGGTAACTTCCTAGCGCATGCGCATTGTCAAAGCTACGGACGTAGTCTAAATCCTGGGATCCGAGAATGTATTTCCTAGATATTTTATCTCCTTAAGGGCCCATTTTTCAATCACTAGGCAAAGTTCGGAGTAGCCCACTCCCAGCATTAAACGCCATATTGTGTTTTTCAATCGCTAGGCAGCGCTGACAAGGGAATTAATGTGGTGGGTAAGTTGGTCATATTTACTTGGTGCTATTTGTGCTGGATAAGCATTAAACATTCGGAGTAGTGACACTCCGTAGTTGCTTGTTGTATTTCTCCTACCAACTGTGAACACTTTATGATTTGTATCATGGATTTGTATTTTAATTGTAAGAATATTTATTTCATCTTTATTTATCCTATAAATCACGACCACAGTAGCTGACACAACTGAAATTGGTAATGCTGTATGACGTATTGCTCCCACGTAACTTTTGTAAAGTACAAAAATTAACCAAAATAACTGTAGTAATGGTCAGGAAAAAATCTGGAGATTATATAATACAGCTATAATACATCCATTATACAAGAAAGGAGAAAAATCAAATCCTGATAACTATCGAGGAATTTCCCTTTTGGATATCACATATAAAAACATGTCACGAATTCTATATAATCGCTGTAAGGATCAATTAGAACTGGAAATAGGGGAATATCAAGGTGGATTTCGGCCATGGCGAAGCTGCCCTGAACAGATAATCACCTTAAAATTAGTAATGGACTACTACAAACGTAGACAAAAACAGCAAGTCATAACCTTCGTAGACTTCAAAAAAGCTTATGATTGTATACATATGTTACGGCTGTGAGTTTGTTTCGTCGCTCGCCGCGTGAGTCACAACTGCCCCCGGGCTGGGCTGTGCTCTGCCTCGGTGTATTGCGTACGCCTTATGCAACAGGACTACTAGGACAAAGGGATGGTCCAGAATATTAGTGACCCAGCCAGTGAATGAAACCTCGGGAAGCCGTGAACCCTGGATGGGTCTAGAAGCATTTATTGAGTCACCGGCCTGCTATATAAGAGCGACCTGTCAAGCAGTGGGCGTGTTGTAGCGTTTTTTAATGCTCCATGTTGGTAGCGACAAATGTAACAGTTTGGCTAGCCCACACTGTTGGGTGATAAATGTAACTGTTTACCTTTGCCTAAGCTATGTTGTTTTAATGGGCGCCAAGACCTCAATGCAATGTTGAAATCTAAATTTGTATTTAACAACGTCTAGCTCTGGCAGAACACCTTCAAGACACTATTCACTCAGATCGTGGTATGATTTGATCATTAACCCAACAAACAATTGTATCAGGAGAAGGAATTGGTCTATATCTAATGCTACCTACTGAAAGCAAAGATTGCATTGTAAAAGAAATGAATTTATTATATAAAACCAGTATAGCAAAATTAATAATAATAATAATAAGTACAAAATTTAAATTGGAGCGTTGTGATTTGAATATTACCGATAGAAAATTACGTGAAAACGGAGTCTGATAAATTGATTTTACTCTTATTTCCAAGCTATGAAGTTACTGAAATATGAAATGCAAAACAAAGAAAAATGAGAGATTGCGTATTTCTGCGTCATTTGCGCTTACCATTGGAAATTGCCAAGGCATTTCCCTCGTACTTGCTGATGCTGTGAGCTTCCCACAGTCTCCTGGACGTCGTCATCTCCGTCGGAATTTGATGATATTCTGGTAGCTTAGATAATTCTATGGTCCGTACCTCGGACCCAAACACTCGTACAACCGCACTGGTTAAGTTTTGCAAAAGTTAGTCTTCAACTCCACTGAACATCGGAGCGACACGCACTTGCAACCGTACTCCGCAAGTTCTACACAGATAGTCCTCGTTTCACGGCGCGTCGAACGATATATGCACACGTTGGCTCCCCCACCATGGTACCGACATCTAGCTTACGTCGTCCTCCTTGATTGGCTGAGCACGCCGCTAGTTCCCCTCCTCTGCCTCATTACACTCGGCGCGCGAGAGGGAGAAGTCGATTTCCGTTCCAACAATTCGCCTTTTCTAGACCTTGCGACCCAAGATTGCGTCATGCTTCTCGACAAGATTAAGCGTGTACTTGAAATCCCAGTGAGTCACGTCTCTCGATATACCCTAACTGACGAAAACTCCGTAAAATTCCGTAATCAGATAATTTTCTATGATATCGTCGTTCGTAATAATTTGCTGGATAGCGTTTTCTAAGACATAGAAAACCTATCTGAATGCTAATAATTTTTATAAAATGCTCCGAAAATACCTTAATAATAATTATAATAAATTAATAATAATAATAAATTACCATGAAAAATTCTCTTGGCTGAACAATTTGCCGCGTAAATAAATATAGAATGGCTTCCTACTGACTTATGCCAGTTGCATAAAACCCCTCGAAAAACACGTTACAGTGTGTATTTCTCGAGCTAGTGCGAGCGTTTATCTTGAGCGACAGAAATTTGGTGACGTGACTTGCGAAACCCCTAGTGAAGCTGATTCTCTTGACAGCGAGGGAGTGAGAAGCATACAGGGGACTGCCTGTGTTTTGAGCGAGTGTGATTTCACTGAGCGACAGAGGTATTGTGGCGAAGTGCCGTGCGAGTTACGAAATCCAGTGACATTGTTTCCTACCTTGTGGACAGTGAAGCAGCGTGTAGCAGGTTATCGTAAGTAACTGTAGTTTGTGTACATAAGGAAGAGACTTGAGGAAACTGGAGTAAGATTCTAATTGCTTGTATTTGCTGTTGAGTGGTGAGTGTTGAGTGGTGTATCTTTCTGGCCGCAATAAAGTTAATAATTTCTTTAAAGGAACAATCTGTGTTGTGCTTCAACCCACCGTAATCCAGTTAACAAAAGTGCCACTAGGGGGGGTTGGCACGTAACACATAGATCTTCATTGCTGATAATACTAAGGAATTTCGGACTTCATCCCAAATTAATATAAATTATAAAACTAACTCTAACAAACACCAAATCTAAAGTAAAATTCAGAGGAGAAATATCTGAACCGTTAACGATTAAAACAGGATTAAGACAAGGAGATGGTTTATCGCCTCTACTTTTCAATTGTGCTTTGGAATATGTAATGAGGGAATGGTACAGGGAAAATCCTAGGAGCATAAGAATTGGAACCAAGAAAGATCAAATAGACTTAAATTGCTTGGGATTCGCAAATGACTTAGCGTTACTGGCTAATAATATTCAAGAAGCCAGAAATCAAATAATAAGCCTACAAAATATAGCACCAAAAATTGGACTTCAGATATCATTTGAAAAGACAGAGATAATGGTAGCAAATCCACTTGTAATCAATCACATAACAGTAAATAACAAGAAAGTTAAAATAGTGAAGCAATTTAAATACTTAGGAGAAATTATAACTTACAACTTGGATGAGAAACCTGCATGGCAAGAAAGAACTAATAAAATGAAAAAGCCCAAAAATTAACATGGTCTACATGTCTATCAATCGCAACAAAATTAAAACATTACAAGACGGTGGTTCAACCAGAGGTGACATGGAAGTGAAACTCTTTTTAACGTTACTCAGAAAAACAGAATCGACAAAATTTTAAAAGTAGAAAGAAGTATAGCTAGAACATGCATAAATAAAAAATATCAGAAAGATGGACAGTGGTGGATAGTACCAAATGAAGTGGTATACAGAGAACTGGAGCCCATCACTGATACTATTCGGAAGAAACAGATTTCTTTTTTGGTCACATCATGAGGACACCAGAAACCAGGTCATCTAGAAAAATTGTAGTGAAACTTTGGAATATGAAACAACAAGTAGGATGGATTAAGGAAATTAGAGAAGATATGAAAGAATTAGAAGGGAAAGGGAAAGGGTACCGGTTGTACTGGAGTGGGAACAGTGAAGGAAGGAGCAGCGGAGTAGAAGTAGTTGTGAGAGATGGAATGAAGGAAGAGGTAAAGGGAATAAGTGACAGGATCATGAAGATCAGAGTAACTGTAAAGGGAAGAAGCCTGGAGATAGCCCAGGTATATGCCCCTCAAGTTGGATGTACAGCTCAAGAGAAGGAAGACTTTGAGGAGGAGCTACAACAGCAGTTGAATGGTCAGAGCATCATTGTCATGGGAGATTTGAATGCACATGTAGGAAGTGAAAGGCAAGGATATGAAAATGTATTGGGAGCAGAAGGATGGGGTAGCAGGAATGAAGAAGGGAGAAAGTTGCTGGATTTTTGCAAAAGAAACGGTTTAGTGGTAGGCAACTCCCGGTTCCGGAAGAAAGAATGCCACAAGGTAACGTGGTACAGCAGTGATTTAACAAAAAAATCTTTGGTAGATTACATGCTGTACGACTGGGAAATGAAGAGAAGTGTCAGAGATATAAAGGTAATACCATCAGAGGCCTTAGATAGCGACCACAGAATACTTGTAATGAACCTGGGAGTTGTTAAGGATAGCAAGAGGACAGAGTACCAGGAAAGGTGAATCAAAGTATGGAAACTCAAGGAAAAGGAAGTCAAGGAAGAATTCCAGAAGATAATAAGGGAAAGGATGCCAACAGACAATCCTAAAACAGGGGAAGAGGAATGGAAGCAATTCAAAAACACAATGGTAGAAGCTGCAGTGACAGTATGTGGAAGAACAAGCAACAGAAAGCGGTGTAAAGAGACACCATGGTGGAATGAGAGAGTAAAAGAAGCTGTGGGAAGGAAGAACAAGGCTTTCAGAGTGTGGTTCCAGGAAAGAACTGATCTGGCAAGGGAAGATTATAAGATAAAGAAGAAAGAAGCAAACAAGATTGTCGCAGAGGAGAGGAAGAAGTGGATGGTCAAGTGGAAGGAGATGATGGAGGAAGACAGCAGAGGAAATAAGAAAGTTCTTTATGGGATGGTCAAAAGTAAGAGAAGAGGTGTGCGAGAGGATGTGGTAATGATGGACAAAAACGGAAATGAGGTACACAACAAAGAGACACTCAAGACAGTGTGGAAAGAGTACTTTGAGGATTTGCTGAATCCAAATGGTCATAGGGAGGAAGACAATGTATTGGAAGATGGAGAAGACAACACAGGAATGGAAAAGGACCTGACTTGGAGAGAACTGGAAATGGCTATAGACAAGATGGAAGGAGGAAGGGCACCAGGTGTGGATGAAGTGAGTGTTGAAATGGTGAAGGCAGCAGGGGAGGTTGGGAAACAGTGGCTGTACCGTGTGATGAGGGTGATATGGAAGGAGAAAAAGACCCCAGAAGATTGGAAGAAAGGATTAATTGTCCCAATATTTAAGAAAGGAAGCAGAAAGGAGTGCAGAAATTACAGGGGTGTCACACTCATACCTCACTGTGCCAAGATATATGAAAAGATATTAGAAAGTAGAATACGAGCCAAAGTGGAGAGAAAATTGAGAGAGGAACAGTATGGATTCAGACCTGGGAGATCAACAGTGGATCTCATATTTTCAGTGAGACAGCTCCAGGAACACCACTACGAATTTGGAGAGGATCTGTTGATGGCCTTCCTGGACATCGAAAAGGCCTATGATAGTGTGTGTAGGGAGAAGGTTTGGAAAGCAATGGAAAACATGGGAGTGGAAAAAGAGACTGTAGGCAGAGTGAAGGAGATGTATTGTGGAAGTGTGAGTTGTGTGAAAGTTGGAGGGGAAAGAACAGACTGGTTCAGACAAATGAGTGGCCTGAAACAGGGTAGTGCGCTGTCACCCCTTCTCTTTATTGTGGTTATGGACGAGGTAATGACACGGATAGCAGGAAAGATAGGAGAAGATAAGATGAAAGCAATGGTGTTTGCAGATGATCTCATGGTCTGGGGAAACAAGGAGGAGGAAATTCAGGAGCAACTGAAGGCTTGGGAAGAAACAGTGGGAGAGTACGGATGGAAGTTCAACATCAGTAAATGTGAGATCCTGTTAACGACCAGGAAAAAGGACAGACCAATGAGTGGGATAACACTTGGAGGTGGACAGCTGAAGAAGGTGGAAAGTCTCAAGTACTTGGGAAGTATAGTGGAGGAAAATGGGAGAAATGACAAAGAGATTACAGAACGTGGCAGACAGGCAGAAGCATTTCTGAGAAGCATTAGGAGCTTAGTGTGGAATAAAGTTGTCCCACAAAAAAGCAAGGAAGTGTTATACAGAAGCTACTATATCCCGATACTGACCTATGCTTCAGAAACGTGGACAATGAAGAAAAGAGATATAAGCAGAATACAGGCAGGTGAAATGAAGTTCCTGCGAAGTAGGATCGGAATAACAAGAGGAGACAGGGTGAGGAATGAAAAGGTCAGGGAAATGGTGAAAGAGGAGCCCTTGCAAGGTAGGATTGAGACATCAAGACTGAGGTGGTATGGACACTTAAAGAGAATGGATGAGAAGAAGATTCCCAAGAGGATACATGAGATGCAGATGCAGAAGAAACGACCAAGGGGAAGACCAAGAGATAGATGGCTGAAAGGAGTGGAAGAATGTGTCAAGAAGAGAGGCGAGGACTGGACCAGAGTGACAGCGGAGAGGTGGTGGGAAGAAAGAACTGTGGCGAGGCTTATGTTCCAAACAGACCCAGCCTGGGGCTGGAAACTGTACAAGATGATGATGATGATGATGAAAGAATTAGAATTAACCTTGGATGACTTGCAAAACAAAACAAAAAAAAATAAAAAACTGAGAGATATAAAAATTAGATTTCAGGCTAAAATAGACAAACTAAAGTAAAAAGGGTATTTACAGATGAGGAATGCCTGAGAAGATCAGAGCGAATGAAAAGCTACTGGGAGACTCGGAAAGTAAACTTACTGAAGAAGAGGACTAAGAAATGATTGACTGAATTGGTCCAAAGAGGCCGTAAAAGCAGAAGTAGAAGAAGAAGTTTACTCCTCCACTGTCTTTAACCCATCCACCGACCCAAATATGATTACGACTGATATAGATGAAATTCCAGATGAGTCCACCATTTTCGATTTAATTATGCACAAGTACAGTATTGCCAATTCCGCACTTACGGTACTACTTTGTATACGCGCGGTACCATGAAACAAAATAGCGCCAAGTTTCAACCAGTTCGCAATGGATTGTGCAAGCTGTATTTGTCTAGATCAATAATTGTTAGGTCGTTAGGCCATACAAACACCCCTGGTTTTTGTCACGCAGATTGGGGGTAGACACGCATCAATAATTTTCATCCAAACCAATGGTTTGTGCCTAGACCAATAATTTTTAGGCAGCGAGGTGCTGGTTTCGCCGCTTAGTTCGAAACAGAATCCTTGTGATCAGCGTTCATTACAGTGGTGAACACTGTTCTACATACAAAACAAACCTAACCAGAGGCTCACGCCCAGACCCCGTTGCTTGTAGTGCAATCAGTAATTATCGTCCCGACAGACCTACCGAGAAGAGCCAAATTATTTCTTTTTCACATAATTACAACATTACGTGTGTCGTCTAATGTATTTTGCATCGGATATGTTGGTAACTAATGACGTGAATGTGATCGCTCACTGCGGCAGTTTCACATACTAAATATGCTGTCGAACATGGCTGCGGTGTTAAATAAAACCCCATATTTACGTGATTTAGCACATATATCCGGTGAAGAAGTGATCAAGGTCAGTAGTTACAATTGATAATGACCCCCCGCCAAAATATGAAATAAGGTATGAAAATCATATATTATCAAAGTGAAAGCGAAAAGAATTAATCTGAAAATTCACTACAGTATATAAGTCGTATTATAAAAGGGGAAGCGGGTGGGTTACAGACAACGAAAGAGAAAACATTAGGACATAATTTCCACAATTATTATTCATCAATACACAAGGTATTTAGGCTAATATAAGTATTCTACTTGGTTCATCACTCCTGAAGTATTACCTCTATTTTTTTTTTTTGAGTCGTTTCGGCCTTCAATGGACCACGATGTTCTTCACTCATATGATCACTGTAATGCTTGTTTTCTTGTCTGCCAGTAGATCTTCATTCTTGACGAATGTTCAGCTCTCCTTTCTTCCGTCCACTTGCAGTGAGGGCGAGGCATCACAGATGTTAAAGGGTGTAGATTACTGGTTGATTTAACCGCCTTTCTGAACAGGTTCCTATCCCAAACCAGAGCTTGATTGATTCGAGCTTCTGTTAGGTCCTTTTTAACTTGCATCGACCATTTACAATAGGAAATTTTTTTAGAGATTGATGAGTGTATTCGATATGAAAGTCGATGATGCTCCATCCGTTCCAAATGTCCAAAGAAAGACATTCTCCTTTTTCTCATCACACTCACCAAAACTTCTATATGTTCAAATAATTCATTGTTATGTCTTCTTCTGTAAGTACCATTATCATTAACAGGTCCTAATATTTTCCTTAGAATTTTCCGATCCTTAAGTTCTAATTTTCTCAATGGGCCTTTGTTTGTCATCTGTAAGCATTCTGCAGCATACAGTGCTGACGGCCTAATTACTGTGTTATGATGACAAAGTTTGACATTCCGGGACAAGCTTTTACTTTTGTAAATGTTTTTGCAGGTTTGAAAGGCACCTTCCAATTTGTTACATCTGCTCTCAATGGCAGCTATTTCTGAATTATTAGGGGTAATCCATTCGCCTAGGTATTTAAATTTTCAGACTTTTTTGATTTTTTGCAGACCAATCGTGATGAGTTTTGAGGCATCTTTGACATTTGTGATAAAATTAGTTTTATGGAAGGCCACTTTAAGTCCAGTTTTAGCAGCTATGATTTGTAGTTTATTAAGTTGGTCAGTGGCCTCTTCCATTGAATTAGCAAACAAAGCAATGTCATCTGCAAAAGCGAGACAGTTTATATTCAGGTCTTCTCTTTTATAACCAAGTATTACCTCTATTATGTTTTGCCTTGAACATTTTTGCTTGAAGATGGTCTATTATTTTATTTTAGAATATGCACTGAAAATTTTAAGCACTTTGATTTTTTAGAAACCATTTGCAGGGTGTCTACTGTAAGGATGAAGTAAAAATTAGTTACTTTTTAGCTTCCTTTTAGTTACCTTTTAGTTAATTTTAGTTACCTTTGAATTCAAGATACGTCTGCGGTCTGCAAGCAAAGGGCCACATCACGCGGTGAAGAAAAACAACAATCCACTGTGTTTAAAGCGGTAAATAAAATTCACTTAGGGAGTTATACAAATGTTAAAAATAATAAATACTAGATATTTATTATCAAATGAGTTGTTTCATCTAATATGTCGTCTTGTGCACAAGGCATTTTTATAATTGCCAAGAGGTTGCTCTGCTCTTGACCGTTTGTCGAGATTTCCTTTGTCCCCGCGGTAGATCACAAAGAAATTTATGGCACGTTACGTGATTGTAACCGAATTCTGTCTTCGCAGTCAACTATGGAGAAATATCGAGATGTTACACGATCGGCGCAGGTCTCACCCGTTTGTCGAGATTCCCATAGTTTTTGCGATAGAGCACGGATAAATATCGCGATTTAGATAATTGGCGCCACTTTTAGTCGTTCGACGAGATTTCCATTGTCCTTGAGGTCGGGCACGAGAAAATAAAGCATTATTACGCAATCGGCGCCACTTGCTGTCCGTTTGACAAGAATCCAGTTGTCCTCGTCATTTAATGCGAAGAAATATTGGGATGTATTGCAATCGCTGCCGTTTTACGAGATTCACGTTGTCCTCGTGGCCGTTGAACGACAGAATGGTGGAGGCAAGCTCAAGGTTGGGCATGGTTAAAATTCACGAATAGTTATGGACATGTTGTATGGCCGGCGCCTTGATTCCCGCTGTCCCTATGCTGTTGTTGGGAGTTCATTAGTTCAGGGTGGATCACGAGGAGAAATTAGTATCGCGATGCTACGTAGGCTGTCATTTCTAAGTGGGTTGATGCACTTCTCGCTCCCCGTAGGCCTACGCTTTTAAGTATACGGTCATGGGAAAAGTAGCGAGGAGGTTTTGTGATTGGTGCCCAATCACCTTTGACGGGATTCCCGCAGTCCTCGTGGTCAAAAGTTCACGATAGGGGACGGGTTTTATGATTTTACGCAACTGGCGTCGATCTCGGTCCATTTGACGAGATTCCCGCAGGCAAGTCGTGCGGTCAGTTGGCCGTCTTGAGTATGAATGTTCGAAGTAGGAATCAAATATTAAGAATTATTCTGAGAGGATTGCACGAATAATACAAGAGGACACGTTTTCATTCGAATGCGAATCACGAATTATTCAAGTTTTCGAAATAACCGGTTAGATTATAATATATCCGATGGAACCAAAGGTTCGAATGAAAAATCGACATATAACGGAATTTCGAATTAACCATACTGGATGTCTCAAATTTACGAGACAGATTTTTAAAATAAGTTATAGCCTACGTATTTCGAAGCTTTTTCATAATTCTTTTTCGAAACGGTGACATTTCGCAAGATTGCGACATTAAGTTATTTCGCGTTATTTCTGGACTTCAATTTGACATAGTCTCCAAATAAATGTGAGAAATGCGAGGTTTCTGATTAGTTTAGAAGTTTACGCGAATAAACGTCTCGCGAAAAGTCAGGATTCCTAATAGCACACACAAATATTTCACACACAACTAAAAAGTCATCTTGATGCCGAAAATATACGCTGAACGATGTATAGGCCTACATCCTCAGTATGCATTTCCTCGAGGTCGGGTACGGGGAAATACAGCTTATGCAATCGGCGACGCTTGCGTGAAACTCGCTTCATCGCAATCTCCGAGCCTAGAGGCGCGAGTTTAAATGATTCAATCCGCCTTCAGAAAATTTTCATTACCCGTATGTAAAATTAGTTACTTTCGTTACCCATTTGTAAAATTCGTTACTTTTTCGTTACTTTCGTTACCAGTCGACACCCTGATTTGGATATCACTATCATAATAATGCTATTAATATTAAGATCATGTAGAAATGAGCGAAAGTGTGGAGGACGTTCGCACATAGTAGGCATAGCCAGCAGCATTCGCGGCAACGCTGCCTTCAGTTCAATGCTGACACCGTATTCCCTCTCATAAGTTAAATACCTCTGCTCTCCACAGAATATTATTTTGGTATCTTATAATTATAATTTTCGAGATATTACTCCGTCGATAAGGCTTGTCTTTCAACATCTGTATTTAACTCTTCAATTTGTCAGTGAATTCAGTGAATTTTCTACAAGTGGCTTTTAATGTGCCAAGTGACGAGAGGTCAGGAGAGTATTCTACCAACCATCTCGTGCTGTTTGGCTAGCATTTTTTGGCAGTTGGTCCAGATTCGATTTCCGGCTCTGCCAAGAAATTTTAATTTTCTTGCATCTTAATAGGGATTTGCCAATAGGCTTTCAACAGCTTGTCTCAATTCTGCCTACATTATGTAGGCCCATACATGCAAGAAATGAGTACGGTACTTATCAAAAATAAAGAAACAATAAGCTAATATGTACCCTACTATTCTATTTTTCTCCTATTCCTACTGTAAATCCTTCCCTGAACACTCATCTTAAAACAGAATAGTCTGCATTTTTGGACTAATTATAAAAATGTAGCTTATAAGAAGAAATGAACATGCTCATTTATAGCTTCCCGGCAAAACTGAAAAAACCTTGAGTAAGTATTATGTTTTTCTGTTCTTATGCATTTTATAATGATGCTTTAAAATTCAATCTAGAAGAGCTAATTTAAGTTAACTTCACTACCATAATACTGCTGAAGAGTTAGACTGTTGAGGACTGATGACCAAGATGTCCCTAACTTGAGCAAGGACTGCTTCACAACTTTATGTAAAATGTATTTTCGTAAAAGGGCCTTTACTTAGTTTGGATCATTTGCGATACGAGTTACATGGACGTGTGTGCTGACATTTTGGTGTTAAATGATGTAAATTGGCAACACCAAATGTGGTGGCCATGTTGGTTTTCTAGTAACTTGTTTAAGGTGGCCCGGAGTATATTGACAACAATACCTCTGTTTGAAAATTAATTACAGTGGAGTGGGCACAAATAAATAATACATGTTATCTTGGCGAGTTCATAAGGTCTATCATTGAAGTCACTTGAGTCTAGTCGAAAGTGGTTTACGGAATAGGATGGAGCAAGGTCTTATTATTGCTTTCCTCGCGGTACAGGCTGGATTTGGGAGAGAGGGTAAATGTTATTGTGAGACTCCCACTGGTCTTCATAAAAAATAAAAATAAAATAAATTTTAAAGAAACACTTCCAAGCCCGCCATCCCATGACACCAACGATTCTGAAATCTTCTTGTAAAGCACCATGTGTCATACTTCAATTTTTTAATGTTCATACAGTACATTTGCTAAAACTTGGAGGTTTTATTTAGTTAAAGTTGGGGTTTTTTCCCGTATTGATGGCGGATATTCATCAACACTGTTGGACCGAAACCAAGGTATTTTATTGTGATGATATTTGTGCTGAGTAGGAAGTGTGTATTCTTTGTGTGTTGTAATAGTTTTGGATTTACATTAGACTAGTGGTGAATGTCATAGAAATGTAAGCAAAAAGGATTAAGCCCACTATCAGAGAGAAGCAAAACAAATTCTGAATTTTCATGGTGTTTCAATTTCAACTACCATATTTCCTCGCACTCGACTTTTCCAACACTAAAATAGGTTTCTGAAATGTCATCGCATAATCGTCGCGTAACATATTCATATTTGTGCGCCAGTCAGTTGCACATGTTGGCACAACTTTGTCAGAAGAAAAATATCTCGTCTTTATGCCTGCGGGCTATGAACTATGACGCGAGAGGCAAGATTCGTCACTTAGCACATTCCGCGAGCGTATAATCTGGCGTGCTTTGTCAGCAGAAAATCGTCTCGTCTTTATGCCTGCAGGCTATGAACTGTGACGCAAGCGGCCAGCCTCATCACTTAGCACATTTCACGGGCTTATAGGCCTAATCTGGCGTGATCTTGTCAGGAGAAAGTAATCTCGTCTTTATGCCTGTGGGCTATGAACCGCGACGCGAACGGCCAGCGCACATTCCGCGAGATTATAGGCAGGATCTTGTCAGCAGAAAGTAATCTCGTCTTTATGCCTGCGGGCTATGAACTGTGATGCGAACGGCTAGCGCACATTCCGCGAGCTTATAGGCCTAATCTGGAGTGATCTTGTCAGCAGAAAGTAATCTCGTCTTTATGCCTGCGGGCTATGAACCGTGACGCGAGCAGTCAGCGCATATTCCGCGAGCTTATAGGCCTAATCTGGCGTGATCTTGTCAGCAGAAAGTAATCTCGTTTTTATGCCTGCGGGCTATGAACTGTGATACGAACGGCCAGCGCACTTTTTGAGCTTATAGGCCTAATCTGGCATGATCTTGTCAGCAGAAAGTAATCTCGTCTTTATGCCTGCGGGCTATTAACCGCCACGCGAACACCCAGCTTCGTCAGCACATTCCGCGAGCTATACCCTGTCGTGACCTTGTTAGAAGATAGAAGTCTGTCTCCGATTGCAGGCTATGACTCACGCTACGCGAATGACTGGCCCGTGCAGCAAATAATGATACAGTATATTCTTTGAACTTAAATATTATTCGCATAATCGTCGCACCCTGCCTTTTTCCACGAATTTTAGACTAAAAAAGTGCGACGAATATGCGGGAAAATACGGTAATAGAATGAAAGATTGCATCAATGTCTAATTAAATCCTCCTTACATCCCAGGGTGTCGAGCGATGATCTATCTTCAAATTCCCGTATTTCCCGTACGAAAATCCACCAAATTCCCGTATATTTTAGAATCCTCTAACACTAGAGTTCGCATACCGAATGGCTGAAAAATGAATCTTAAAGCGCGAATCAAGATTGTCTGGCGTAAGTGTAACTGCATTTTTTGGAGATACTTCCGCAGCCCACGGGTGATGGCGAGATTTAGGCCTAATCCGTAGCATGAGCAAAGCGCGCGCGCGAGCGAACTCTCACGCAGATGGGACGAGATGCTACGAACACAAATAAAATACCGTTTACCTGAGAAGAGCTGATATAAATGATTGTTTTACTGAGGAGGGATGAGAGAGTAGAGTATAGGAGTGTCACATAATAAATGTTTACGGGAAGTGACTGAATTGTATGGTACCGTAACTGTATAGAGCCTCCACGAGTTAAAATGGCACCGAAGCTTATGCATAGCGAACTTCCGGTCCGCGAATCTCCATTTGATTTTCATTGGCAGTGAATCGTTCGTTCGTGATTATCTTCTTTATTATTTCAGATTGAAGTTTTGATTTTAGGTGTTCAACTTATGATATAAGAACTAGAGGGTTGGCCTTTCATGAATATTCCAAAGACAAGTGTCTCCTAAAAGAGTAATTAGTAAAACTTCGCATCGGAGACGACCATAACAAACAGCTTGCCTACAAAGTGTGCGATTTGCACATTTCAAACTGGAGTGGTCAAACATATCTTAGACAACAATAATTAAGTTGGTGCAAATTAAATATGTTATATGTGAGAATATTATTATAATTTGATATCCGGTTGTTAGATTATTATATTATGCATTAACGTGACCCGTTTAAATGCTAACTTGTAACGTAAGCTACGAGTTGTAGGCTATTCGCCGTGCCATTAGGCCTAATATTCACTAACAACGCATCGTTTCTTCTGTAATATTTATTTAATCATTATAATCATAATAGCCTATCTATTAACCCTTATTTAACCAATAATCATTTTATAATTCTATACATATTCCAGGTATTGCAAAAAAAGATATTTGATAGCACATGAGGTTCCACCTTTAAATCCAACCGTGCCCAGTTTTCAGTACCTATGGAAAATATTACCCTAAGTTAATAAACCAAACAACTGGCGACAATTTTTTTGAAATGCTCATTTACATCTTCACCCTAGTCTACGTAAATCACTGAAATCACGGTAATCACTGAAAGGGTAGGGGAGTTATGACCTCAATTTCACAAACGAACGAACCTCATTTTGCATGAATTATGGAACCCGAATCCTAATGGAGGTATGGATTGTCTGCATTTGGAAATATGTTAGTCAATAATTTAAAACAAGATGCCAGAAAACTAAATACAAAAAGCTGCGTGCCTACTATGGTGTAATGTTGCTCCGTGAAAAAAAAAAAAAAAAAAAAGCACCTCGCCAAAAACGACTTGCATACAGTTAAATACAATCGTCCAATTGGAGAAACACTTTGTCACTATCTTATAAGCAATTCAAACATAAACTGCTGTAATTTAAGGGAAAATGTGCAACATTTATTACTCCTGTATATATTTTAAATGTGCTAACGTTCCTCACTTGGTAAATGTTCTGCAGTCAACTCCCAGCGAGACTCCTCCTTCAGCGTTGGAGCTAGCCATGGATCAGTTTTACTGTTAAAGTGTGCGATCGGTAACCTTTTTCACGTCGCTTCGGGTTGCTTTACTTGTGTGTCCGTTTCGTTAAAGATAATGCAGTACATGAGGAGTTTCTGCAATTTATTCCAAAGTCATTAAGTTAGGCAGATTTTGAGAGTCAAAAGTCAAAAGTAATGGCAGTAGGAACACGGAGAGCAAAACATTAGCTTTCTCTCGCATAATATCAATATTATAAGCAACAACGTAACTATGGTCATGATGATACCAATCCATCGTTTCACTTTTAATATTTAGTTACTGTTTTCCATATTTTTCATTTTTTCATTGTGTCTAAAAAATAATAGCCTAAGGCCTAAAATAGTTTTCATGCATAGAGAACGGTTATTTAATTACTGTTTTTTATGAATATTAATCGAAATGCCATTTTAATTATGATAACTGTTGTTTTCAGGGGCGGAACAGCAAGGTGCTTAATTACCCTATTTTATTAATGAAACCCCCCCAGAAGGAAATCCTGCGTACACCACTGGGTATGTCCGCTATTACACGCGTAAATTATGGGACAAATACAGTATTGCTAACCCCGCGCATTCGGTACCGACAGCCTTCCTGTCACTTTGCCCCGCTTTTCCTCTCCGCAACCCACGGTCGCCACATAACAAGACCATACGCCCAACCCCCACACGGCAAGATTTCTGAGCATGCTTCTCACCTACACCCTGTATTTCGAAGGAAACTACGCGAAGGATATGTCGGGAGCTTGGAACAGCTGAGCTGTGTTGCTAAGTTTTTAGTGTTGTAAATCAGCTGATTCGAATAATACACAGCGCTACACTTCAGTCATTATTTCGGCACAATTATACGTAATATATTTAAGATAACGATCCTGAGTCAACGCGGATGTGCTGCAATTTCGCACCAACTGCCCAGTATTGTACATGTGTATCCTATGGCTGGACATTCGAACAGAGAAATAAGATATTTTTAGATGAATAAATAAATTACACACCGAAGCTATGATACCTTTATCATAGGTATTCAATTCAATAAATACGACAAAGAGCTCTACAGCTAATGAATAAAATGAATATAAAAAAAACTCACCATGCAATGATTATCCTTTAACATGAAACAAGAGTCTGAGTGGAGGTCGATCACAGCTTACTACAGTAGTCGACGGATAACACCATGCACACTCACTCACAGAATCGCGACTCTCTACGGTTAATATTAGCTTTCGAGATAAAGCAAAAGTAAAGTTAAGGTAAATACATATTTAGCTCTGAGCACTCAGACAACCCCTCTGTGGCGATATTATCGCCGTGGTTTTATATTTTCGAATTGTAGGCGGTATTTTGAACACTATGACGGGAAACAATAGTCTGTGCTCTATTATCGATTGACGCAAGCAAACTGACACCAAGAAATAAATTATCCTGTCACTTGGCAAGGGTTTCTTTGACACCCTCCATCCCTTCACTGTCCCTATCATCATCACCACCATCATTGTCTTCGTCAGAGCTTGATGAACTGCCAAGGTTAATAATCATTTCATCCACCGCAAAATCCAGACCGCCTTCTGTATTTCTTTCTTACATGCTGTACGGGATGTGTCCAGTCCTCGGATCGAACTTCGGCGAAGTAAAAGTAACGAAACAATGACAATAACAATGAAAGGAAATCCGACACAGACAGTTGTTAACAAGCGACTGAAACGATGCCTGCCCATACGAGAAGAATTCTGTCACTTGTGTGGTGTATTTTGCAGCCACATGTTGGTGACGGGTGTTCGATAGTAAAATGTCGAGAGCTGTGAGATATTGTTTGTAGTTTTTGAAATTTATGCATGTGTGACGCATTTGCATTGAGTGTTTGAACGGACTTAAAAATAATTTGGAATGTGCGTCTGGAATTTTCTGAGATCTTGAGCTGTTAGCTTCTTTAAGGGCTGCTCTTGTCGAGAAACCCAGGTCTCCTCTGTGAATAACAATGCGGAATGATTCCTGTATGTCATTGTCAGCAACGAGCGCGGTGCGCGTATCCCTGCGCGGAGAGGGTACGGCCGGCGGTCGGCCAGGCAAAGCATGCATTCGACGTTGGCTGGGTTATCATCCTGCTTAGAGCTCCATCGGTGGCGCAAATTGCGGGTGGCAGCGCGGTCTGCAGGCGAAATAGAAGACTGAGCGGGAGGACCCTACCGAGCGTTCGGGGGCTAAGAAGTCAGGCATTATGAGACTTTTTAAGATTTCCCGTATCAAGTGTGAATTTCCCGTATAATTCCCGTATTTCCCGTATCGCTCGACACCCTGCATCCTTATAGATTTGTGTGGTCCTTACTGTGCCTACATATTTAGCCGATAATGCAGACATATCTTGTTGATGTATAATACTAATTTTTAATAGATTATCGTTTATTATTTAATGGCCTACAAGTTGTATTTTGAGGCAGTGGCAGCAGTTTATTTTAAATAAAAATTACAAAGTATCACAGTAGATGATTTTTTGAAAACTCTTTATTTAACCATGATATATAAATACTTTGTATTAAACTCATATGGAAGAGTAATTTGTGCATATAGTAGTCAATACATTACATTGCTTTTTTTTCTTTCACGAAACCCCTATTTAAATGTCACCTTGATTTAAGGCTCAAATCTACAGGTCCCAGGGCAAATGTTAAATGGGGGTTTTACTGTACCATGTTCTGTCCTGACCACATGGGTAGCCTGTGAGGAGTTACCTGTTCATCTTCTATAATTTACGTAAAACTACCAACTCACCACAGCTTTGCCCGGGAACAGTTATGAATTCATTACGTGATAAGCACTCTTTCTTTCGATGTCAATGAACTTCGACCTATATCCGTTTTACATCTCGGCATGATGGGTTAAAATCACTGACTGGACTATTAATTATTTATCATGGAGATACATGAGCAGCAAATTCTTGTCAGACATAATTTAAGAATGGTGAAGTGCATGAAACTCAAATCCCCTTTCGTCCAATCTTAACTTGACTGTGTATTTTGCGGAACGAAAAGTTCACAGGCGAAATGAAGAAAAGCCGAGTTGCACTTCCAGGGAAGCTCCAAACACAACCACCCTTCTCTGAAGTCTTAACTCAACACGACTCGACAGTTTGCTCCTGGCTGTATCTGGGGTAATAGGCTCGCCCCCTAGCCAGGCTATAACTGGGGTGATAGGCTCGCCCCTAGCTAGCTCGAAAACTGTCGCTCAGTAATTGAATGGAGATTGTTGGAGAAGAAATGAAAACATAAAAACACTTACAGTGGGTAATGTATTGAAGATAGAGATATGCTCTCGCAGACTTTTTTGTAAAACTTTTCACGCTGAACAATTCTTACACTCATAGTATAGTTTATTCAGTTGAAACTTCCCGTCAGATCAATACAAAAAATATTTGCGCTATTATTGCGCTATTTGGTACATGTTTCGAACCTTGTACACCGGTCCTTCATCAGCCCTTCACAAACAACAAATGGCCACACATCAAATCAACACTGAACAATCCAAAATGCATGCACACTAATAATACATATTAAAACCATTGCATTAAAATTCTGTACAAAACATATTAAAAACACATGTTAAAAATTCTAAGAGTCCACTTCACTTGTTCATAAGCACATGTCTTTCTGGTAGGAATCTTGTCCTATTCTGTTGTCTGCTTCCTGTCATGTGGGGAACTAGAATATTAATCCTATTTGAATGGTCCAAATGCGAAGACTTTAGGTACTCCCTTTTGATAGGAGACTTGTCCTGTTCTGCCTCTTGTCATATGTGGAACGGAAATAGAATAGTATTCCCATTTGAATGGTCCAAATGCTAAAGACTTTAGGCGCTCCCAGACTAAACCTGTAGTCCTCTGTTAAAAGAAAATTAAATTGATTTAGTGAATGGACTGAAGTAATGAATCTAATATATGATCAACCAGAAAACGATTGCTATGAAATCCTTACCTCCCAGCGTGTGCAGTGAACCTGTGTGCTTTAAACAGCTGTTGCAACTCAAGTGCTGAGCCTAGGCGAGGCGAGGCGAGGCCACGCGAGACATGTAGGGGGGAGAGTATCATTGGTGGAAGCAAAGAGCGGAGGGGCGGGGAGGCAACTTAGAGCGGGAGGGGAAGGAAGTTTGGGTGGTACTGCAAACCCAGGTCTAATATTATGGAGGTTTTTTATGTTTGTTACTGGTGACAAAATTTGTCAATGTTTCGTATAAAACATTGCTATCAAAATTGATTTCATTAAGATTGTGCGATGGGTTGTTTCTCAGGGCCTGGTCTATCTCTAGTTGCTCCAAAATATTAAGCATAATGCCTTTGCCGCAATAATGCAGAATTTCCAAGTCTTCCTCAATTTTCGAAAAGTTGTGGTTGCGTTCCTGCATATGATTATTAATGGCTGAGAATTTTTTGTGCCTAGCAGCGTTGAAATGCTCATTATATCTTATTTTGAAACTACGCCCCGTTTGACCTATGTAATCCGCAACACAATCCTTGCACTTTATTCTGTAAATACCGGATTTCTGGAATTTGTCTTGTTTGTTGACCGATTTGGAGTTAAATAAGTTAAAATAAGTTAAATAAGTTAAACAAGACAAATTCCAGAAATCCGGTATTTACAGAATAAAGTGCAAGGATTGTGATGCGGATTACATAGGTCAAACGGGGCGTAGTTTCAAAATAAGATATAATGAGCATTTCAACGCTGCTAGGCACAAAAAATTCTCAGCCATTAATAATCATATGCAGGAACGCAACCACAACTTTTCGAAAATTGAGGAAGACTTGGAAATTCTGCATTATTGCGGCAAAGGCATTATGCTTAATATTTTGGAGCAACTAGAGATAGACCAGGCCCTGAGAAACAACCCATCGCACAATCTTAATGAAATCAATTTTGATAGCAATGTTTTATACGAAACATTGACAAATTTTGTCACCAGTAACAAACATAAAAAACCTCCATAATATTAGACCTGGGTTTGCAGTACCACCCAAACTTCCTTCCCCTCCCGCTCTAAGTTGCCTCCCCGCCCCTCCGCTCTTTGCTTCCACCAATGATACTCTCCCCCCTACATGTCTCGCGTGGCCTCGCCTCGCCTCGCCTAGGCTCAGCACTTGAGTTGCAACAGCTGTTTAAAGCACACAGGTTCACTGCACACGCTGGGAGGTAAGGATTTCATAGCAATCGTTTTCTGGTTGATCATATATTAGATTCATTACTTCAGTCCATTCACTAAATCAATTTAATTTTCTTTTAACAGAGGACTACAGGTTTAGTCTGGGAGCGCCTAAAGTCTTTAGCATTTGGACCATTCAAATGGGAATACTATTCTATTTCCGTTCCACATATGACAAGAGGCAGAACAGGACAAGTCTCCTATCAAAAGGGAGTACCTAAAGTCTTCGCATTTGGACCATTCAAATAGGATTAATATTCTAGTTCCCCACATGACAGGAAGCAGACAACAGAATAGGACAAGATTCCTACCAGAAAGACATGTGCTTATGAACAAGTGAAGTGGACTCTTAGAATTTTTAACATGTGTTTTTAATATGTTTTGTACAGAATTTTAATGCAATGGTTTTAATATGTATTATTAGTGTGCATGCATTTTGGATTGTTCAGTGTTGATTTGATGTGTGGCCATTTGTTGTTTGTGAAGGGCTGATGAAGGACCGGTGTACAAGGTTCGAAACATGTACCAAATAGCGCAATAATAGCGCAAATATTTTTTGTATTGATCTGACGGGAAGTTTCAACTGAATAAACTATTCATATACGTCAATACGGACCAGAAATGGCAACTAGTATTCCCATCACTCATAGTATATAAATATTTTTTACGGTTTGCCCAGCGTACGGTTAAAAAAAAAACGCACGGACGCTATGTTTTATTTTTTTAACTGAAATCGTTATTGCTTGGCTTCCTTTGATCATAAATAAATTATTTTCTACAGAAACCTTCCTCGACATATCCTTTACAGAATGGTGAAAACCGATCAAAATCCATCCAATGGTTCTCGATATTACCCATGACATTCAGTGTGTTTTGAAATCTCTCCTCCAAAGGGTGGGGAGAAGATGTCTGTCTTCTTGCTTGGTTTGATCGCATCCTGTTGAGACGGTAGCTATTTTTAAAAAAAGTCTGCTTTAGTACTCGGACTTGTTTAGTTGCCTTTGCCAATTATTCCGTGGTCATATTTTCTTGTAGTTTAAAGTACGTAAACTGTCACCAGTGAAAGAAAATAACATCAATGGACATAATAAATATAACCCTAGGAATCACATGAACAGAATTTTCTGGAATCGAAGTGTGGTGCTGGTGATAGCAGTTGTTCTAAGGAGCAAAACAGCGAGGTAATTTGTACCTTGTAACAGATTTATTAATATTTATTGGAGAATGCCGAAATATGGAAACGTCTAATAAAACAAACATTAAAACTAATAATTATAATAAAAAACACAAATATATGGAATAATAAATTAGAATTTCAATTCAAGAAACTACAAGTTCTTAAGAGTCTAATAACACTTCAAAATTTATTTTGAAGGAATCCTCCTCGTGTTCAGATGCACTCTATTAGTTTTATCAAATTACCATTGAAATCGCAACTGGTATAATACCACTATCACCAGCAGTATCTCTAGTTGCCATGTTGGTTGCACATAAACATTGAAATTTGAAAGCAAAGGACATGGATGAGGAAGTCCATGTGTCAGTAAAAATAACTTTTAAACATTACTAGACAAACTTGATATAAAAAGGCCAAATGTGACCTTATCAAGCTGGGAAGGGAAAAAACAGGAAGTGTGGCTTAACTGAGTAAGTAGACATAATAACACTCATCCAAAGTGAATCGCTCTTCTGCTCACTTTTCCCTTCCTAACTTGATAATCTTAATTGACAATCTAATTTGTATCTTAAGCCAGTGAATATTGCCTAATGTACCTTAACACAACTTTTATTAGAAGTCAACTCTTTCAATACAGACATGCTGGGACTACTGGGTCAGAGTAAGTGTTGACGTTTGGCACTTTTTGGGTTTATTAAAGCCACTTGCTTTGCGTTGTATCATCCTGAGAATGAGAAATATTTGGCCCTCCTATACCATAAGAATTCTCTTTTTGTCCACACTGGATAGTCATTGTGCTCCATGAAAATATTTCTGAGTGGATAGTATATAAATAATAATATATCAACTGACCTCTTCCGTCTTGGTTTCCTCTGGGACAATTTTCACTACCTGAGTGACAGAGTGCACAGCAGCCAAATCCAAGGAACCAATAAACACTTGTATAGGATTGTTCATGTACGATTTTGCCAGGCGTCTAACTCCCTCGGGCCATGTGGCACTAAAAACAAAATAGTCAACTAGCATTTATTTTGGATTACACATAAATATACTCATTTCATTATTATTAAAAAAATAGTATAACTTAGTATTCAATCTGAAAGCAGGCAGGGCAGTTATATGATCCCTGGAATACTATGTGTACCTCTAAACCAGGGGTTAGCATGCAGCTTGATGTTGAGATATACACTATTCTTTATTTATTCGTGTCACAAGTACCTACTGCTACCTAATCAGATTTGTTCTAGTTGTGTCCAAATAGAAAATGGACGATCTGAATGGATTGAAACAAAGAGCCAGCAGGGAAGTGCCTTATCGCCACTTTTGTTTGTCATTTTCATGGACAGAATTTTAAAATCTATTAAGAAATTTGCACACAAAAAAAACAGGAGCTCTGATATTTACAATGATGTGGTATTATGGGGGAAAACAGAAGTGGAAGTACAGGAGAGACTGACTGCTTGGAACAATAAATTTAAAGAATTTGACCTCTAGATCAACAAGGGCCAAGACCGTTGAAATGATCATAAACAAAGAGAGAACAAGTTCAAACATCTATTTGGAGTGAACAAAACTAGAATCCATAGATCACATTCAGTACGGTACCTCGGAAGTATGGTCTCCAAGGAGAATACTGCTGAACAAGAAATCCTAAATAGGACACAGAAAGGATCTAATTTCAATAGTCAAGTTCGGAACCTACTCTGGGACAAGAAAATACCCCAGGCAGTTAAGTTAACTTCGTATTACACCAACTTTGTACCAATCCTTACCAATGGGATGTAAAATAACGCCTATAGATGAATTCAAGCAACGGAAATAACATTCATCACAAGTATGAATCTAAGTACCAGGAGAGGGAAGATTAGAAATGAGGTATCCAGAGATAAGATCCTATAAAGATTCAGCGATCACTGGGGAAGCGTCATAGCTTTTAAACTGGCCCAATTTGAAATCTGTCAATAGATCCAAACGACGGATGATCCCACTTGGTTTGAACAAAAGTTGATAACTTCGTTAATACACAAAATAATACACAAAAGTTATGGGTATTTTTATTTTATTTTGCTGGATTCCTCGTGACTTGAACTTCCCTACTGCTTTAATCCATAAATTTCTATCATTGGATATTCTAATCAGCCACCATGGACTTCTTTCTTCATTGTTCCACTTACTCAAGACATCTCAACGTACATCTGCATGTGCGGCCAGGAATTACACTGCCATAAATATTTTCTGTCCCTATGCTGTAGTCACGGTGGATCACGAGGCAAATGATTATCGCTATGTTATGTTGTCAATACCGTATTTGAGTGGGTTAACGCACATCTTGCTCTCCGTATGCTTAAGTTCATGGTCGTGCATGGGGAAAAGTCGTGAGTTTGGGATGCTTCGTGATGTAATAATATAAAATCCTAGCTAGCCACCTCAGGGTAGCAGGACGATATTCTCGCTAAAATGAATCTCACAAAGAATAGTACACCGACTTCACAAAGTAGACAATTTATTATTAACTAATACTAAATACATCTATAACAATAATAATTCTGCTTTTCCGGTCATTCTCTGGCAATCATAAACTATCAATACCTGTTTGTCAAACATATAAGCAGGTTTTCATTACCTGCATCTCTTGCAGATTGTCAACACATAAGCAGGTTTCCACTACCTGCAACTCTTGCAGTGTTCACCACAACTTTCATGAGGAAAAAAAAAGGGGCTCCTCACTATAGTATTCTTCTGCTTCTTTTCTTCTTGAGTTTTATAAACATTTCTGTGTGTCCTTAATCTTACTAGATATTAGTTTTATTTCTCCAGATTGTCAACATATAACATTTTTTTTCATCAAAGCCAGCTTCCATTCCGCATGGCATCCTAAAATCAATATCATCACCATAGAAACCTAGTCAAGTCAAAGCGAAACTACCTATTGGTAGACCACCACAAAAGAATCCAATGGGCACTGAACACACAAGATTCTCCATGGTGCTCCACCAACAGGCGGCCATGGCTGGCAACCTGATAAAACAAAAATAACTACTACCAACAAAATAAAATAGAAACAGTCTCTGTAACCTACTAAAGTTCAGTTACAGTGATCACCGCCCATTCTCCAGTGAAAAAGTTCCCGCAGTTCTTGTGGTTACAAGTTCACGTTCAGGCACAGAAAAATATCATGATTTTACGCAACCAGCACCGGTCTCTGCCCATTTGACGAAATACTGCAGACAAGTCGCGAGGATCCGTGGATGTCATTTTGACGGATGAACGTTTGAATTAGGTATCGAATATCACGAAATATTCGGACAGAATTGTATGAATAAAACTAGGAGTGGGCATTTCAAATTATGAATTATACAGGCTTTCAATTTAATTATATATTGTGCCCTTTTAGCAAGAAATATGCCAATCACAGTATACCAGCGTAGCTCAATTCCGAATTTTCGGGGCAGCGGTAAGTTCCCCCACTCTGTGACTCACATATTTTGGATTAATTAGAGGATACACTTGCAAAAATAACAACAAAATCAACTCCTATTTTTACACATTTAATTAATAAAATTAATGGCGCTACAAACACTTTAACAATTTAATTACTGACCCATAATCATCTACTTGTTCCAAATGAACAAGGAATCACAAATATAATAAAACAAATATTGTATTTAAACATATGGTTTCCACATAAACCAACAATTCCTACTTAGTCTTACTTCCATAAAGCATCAACTGTAAGCTTTATATAACTCCGAGCTCTTTTGGCTCCATGCTTTACATAATAATGGTGTCATTCTTGTACACCTCAAATACTACTTTCATATTTTCTTGATCCTCAAAAACAAATGTATAATTACATTTAAAAATTTATGTTAATTATCTAACTCAATATTTTGGGCATGTTCACACATTCAGCGGTTATCATCTCTCTTTATTTTCACAAATATATAAAGGTAATCAGGAAATCAATTGTGTACTCCAGAGCGTGAAGATACTTTACACAGTCAAAAACTATAGTTACTCCCGAAACTTAGTTGCCTTCAATTAACTCGTGGAATCCTACTTCCATACATCATTACAATAGGGATTGTTATTTATCTCTTATGTCTTATAAGACCATTATCACATAAGAAACTACGATCTGAACAGGCAAACGAAAATATCAGTCTACAAGGACCTCGGTTCGACTCCCGGGTCGTTAACAACTTTAAACACTCACGGTGTCTTTACTACATCTTACGAGACGGTTCGGCTCACCCTTACTCTAAGAGAGCCGGGCCATTAACTCGGGCGCGATTTATGACACGGAGGGTGACGGGCGACTCTCTGTCTAACCCACGTTAGCAGCTCCTTTCCAAGGCTTTCAAAACAAACCTTCACATTATACTCAGTCCTGGGGAGAGACCGGGCCTTTACTGTACTGTATCCATTCAAACAAATATTCTTTGGTTCATAGACCACTTTCGTAACCTTGGCATTTATTAATTATGAGAGGGTCCTCATTGATTGGGGAAGATTAATACACATTCGACAACGAAGAATTAAGGGGCTTTTATCATAAGAGGATTCTGAGTTCGAATCTCTTCACATGCCTCGGGAACCATTCCCTTATAAAGGACTTATACAAGACGCGATTTAAAGTCGGCTGTGGCCTACATGACATACGCTTAATAATACCATACATTAGCCCCCTTTTAATACATACACAATGCCTCGTGATACAACGTCACAAATAGAGGACTTATACAATTATCAATTCACTACAATCAACTACCCTCCATAAGTAATTTACCAAGTATTTTAACTTCTACGCTTTCCTAGCGTGACATTTTAATATTATTTGCGCTCCTTTGCGCTATGCATTATTTTAAGCCGAAATGTCTTCCCAAGAACTGATAAATCTCATTAGTAACCATTCATATTATTTTTAATTCTTATATTAATCTTTCCGTTGCCGATAAATCGCTCCCTTTTAAAACATTCCCTAGAACATCATATCTTACACATACATTAAGGCTTTAACGCTCTTATGTTCACATCAATTTATTTGATCTTTATTTAATATTTCCATACTTAGTTATTAGTATTATCTTTATTCTTTACACAAGCTCAAAAGCTATTTCTTTCATATCTCAACTTTACTTTATTTAAATATCTTTCATGATAATTACTGATATTTCGCTTGCTCTTATGACATTCGTTAAATACATTAACATTTTATTCACATATTTCCTCTACGGGATTTATTCTTTACATAATCATTTATAATTTCTCAAATTTTTATTATTGTTCAGACCGCGTTCTTGTTTATTCAGTATTTATTTCTTAAAACACATCCCTTTTACTCAAAAACTCCGGTGGATTTGTACACAACCAATTTCTGACACCAAAATAGAATGAAATTCAGTACTCACATGTTTTTAAGATCGTCCCAGGATCTTTATTCTTGTGCGGTGTTTCATTTTGGGCCCACTTTGAACTTTTACTCCATATTAAAGGAATTCATCTTATGTACAAACACTTCTTGACATATATTTAAGACACTTAACATTGACGACATTTTTATACACTGATGTGTCCCTTTAGAACACATAATAAACACTCAAAAAATATTAATTTAACACACAATCTTGATAAATTTACACTTCACAATTCTTGATCACTAGGCCGTATTTCTGAGCCTATCACACGTGACCTCTTAATTTCCCGTTTCCAAGGGTGAAATTTATTCAATGTCGGCTTCCTATCCTGCAGAGTACGAAAGTCTCGAAACATCTACTGTTCCCTGGAATCCAAATTCTTCTACTCCTATCCTGGATGACCGGCTATTTATCTAGCTTGAACGGCTTCTTTGTAGATCTGGCTTATCGATCCTAGCGAAAGTCTATTCGGATCGAGGTCTCCTCAATAACCTCTCGATGACCTATGGATTTAGTTTATAGCAGCTAGTACTTCTCGAGTCTAGTACTTTTAGAATAATTCGCCTGCTTTCTGGAGATAATGTTTATATTCTCCGTGCTTCTTTATTTAATCGGTTCTAGCACTCCTACGTTTCTGAAATACGTTCCGAACCTTATTCTGTTCTTCCCTTTTTGGGTTCTTTAATTTAGATAACAGTTTATCTTTCTGGTACGGTACTTCCGTACGTTATGATATATTCGTTCGTCTATTTAACGACCTATCGCCTTTAAGTCCGACGTTCGCAGCCTGCTCTGACTTTATCTTACGAACTTTCACTATAACTTGTATACAGTCGGGCCTAAATCCTGTAACTAGGATTTTCCTACTTTTTTCAATACGGCGATACTTTAAATTTCTTCTTTACCACTCCTTATGGAGGCAAGCAAGTTGTTAATACTGCGACGCCTATGGCTATCGGATATTACTTCCGCGGTGTAACACAGCGTTTCTCCCCTCAAGGAGTACTAGTAACTTTCTTCGATGTGACGCAGAGTGACGCCCCACACGGCTGTCTGAATATTGATGTGCTGTGATGTAGCCTTCCGGCCTATTGAGACTGCATGATTGGCTTGGTGAAGCCCGAAGCTTTATACTATTTCACTACAAAAAAATAAGACTCTAGTCCTTTCTGTGACCAATTTCTAAAATAATGGTGGCACAAATATAAAAATTATACCTTCCGAAAGCTCGTCTTCTCAATGTCAAATAATCTCATTGCCCCTAAGAATCGATCGTGCAATTCGGAGATATTAATTAATTTCTCGTCCTCAATTGTGTGGGTGTTGCATTTCTTTTGCTTTCTCCCCTCCACACAGGCCTTGGCAATTCCCCGATGACGTCGTCTTGCGTTTGCAGTTTTCTCCTGCGCAATTATTAAATGGTTTCTCTTTACTAAAAAATCTCTCATTCGAAATGATTCACTGTACTGTACTTGTTTACTCATTATTATACTTGTAAACGGGTTAAATTTAATTATTCCTCTTCTGGCGCATAAGCGGTGTTGTCAATTTCCAGCAACGTAAGGTCGATTTCCGAGTCAGGCTTCCTTGTTTAATCCTGGGAAATTTCCACTCGGTTATTAATACTCATGACTCGCTCCCTTCTGAATGTCAAGAGGGATGATCTCATCTCACGAACACCTGGTCCTCGCCTCTTGCACCATATTAGGCTAGCATCTTAGCTGGATCTTTCTTTAAGTTACATTAGAAACTATACGTTTCTTTCATTTATTCCCCAAATGCATGGATTCGCCCTCATTGGACCCTATGGCACATGGGTTCAATATATATATCGTGAATGCAAGTAAATTAAAGACCAGTTGCATAAAAGAAGTAAATGAAGACATGGAATTACTTAAAATCTCTGAAGACTACATTACGGACTGAGAACAATTTAGAAATGAAATCAGAAACATGAAAATTGTGCAAGTTTCAAGAAAGGACACATCACGAAAAAAATGGACAGAGGAAATGAAGAAAAAGCACAGTGAACTAATGAAGAGGTTTTGGGAAGAAAAGAAGAAAGGAAAAGGAAGTGAAGCTGTGATTGGCTCAAGTTCACACGCTCTCCTGAAGGGGAATAATTGGAAATAATAATGAAAATGAAAATCCACAGCCTGCTTCCAGTCTCCAACCGGGTCAGGAATGGAATGAATGAAGCCCCCAACTAGCGGCAAGGATATGAGCTGTGCCGGCTGCCGAGGCCTGACGCACTCCTCTGGGGCAATGATTAAATGAATGACAGATGAAATGAAATGATAGTGGAGAGTGTTGCTGGAATGAAATTTTGACAGGGAAAACCGGAGTACCCGGAGAAAAACCTGTCTGCCTCCGTTTTGTCCAGCACAGATCTCACATGGAGTGACCGGGATTTGAACCACGGACCCAACAGTTTCCCTACTTAAAATCTCTAAAAATATTAGAGCCAGAAACTTATGACATGCACTGTACATTTCTCGGAAACCAACCCTCGCGCGGGGATATCTGTGGTCGCGACAGCGACCTTGAAGATATTTTCAGCCAAAGTTGCGTGTGTTGTAAAATACCACACCACTTGCTTCAGTCCTTGTTCTGCCTTGTTCGGTGCTTCAGTTGTGGTTAACCTCGAGTGCAGTGAACATGGGTGAAAGGAAGAGGAGGCGCATTACGATTGCTGAAAAATTTTGAATATAGTGAAGAAAAGTGGCAACATGAAACGCACTGAAATCACTAAGAAATTGGGGATTGCCCCGACCACCTTTAACACAATTGTAGCCAAGGCAGCGGAAATTGAAGACGTGTTTTAGGAGTTTCTACAATTAAGAGAACTCGCATTCAGGGCGGAAAATACATGTTTGGAAGATTGTTACAGTGGTTCAGGCATCATAAGGCAGAAGGCATTCCAATCAGCGGACCAATGCTTTGCGAAAAGGCAAGAGAACTGGCAGTCAGACTTGGTGTAGATTTTAGTGCTTCATCAGGCTGGCTACACACGGCATCAGTAGTCACAAGTGTGTGGGGAGAGCAGGAGTGTTGATGCAGAGACTGAACAAGATTGGAAAGAAAACGGTTTGAAAGAACTGACACCCCGATTCGCTCCTCAGGACATTGTCAACACAGACGAGACAGGCCTTTTTTTAATTTAATGCTGATCGAACAATGTCATTGAAAGGGGATAACTGTCACAGCAGAAAACAAAGCAAACAACGTGTAACAGTACTGTTGTGTGCCAACAGTGACTGTTCTGATAAGCTGCCTCCACTGACAATCAGCAAATTTTCAAATCCGCGTTGTTTTAAAAACGCTGCTGCGCTCCCTACAAAATACAACAACAATAAATCTTGGGTCACGACAAAAGTTTATGAAGATTGGCTTCATGTGTAGACTCCACAATGGGAGTGAAAGGTCATCATCATCATCTTGCACAGTTTCCAGCCACGAGCCGGGTGTTTGGAACACAAGCCTCTCCAACGTCTTCTGTCTTCCCACCATCTCTCAGCCTCCACCCTTGTCTTCTCCTCTCTTCTTCCACCCCCTTCAGCCACCTGTCTCTCGGTCTCTTTCCTTCCCACTTCGTCTCGTGTATCCTCCTGGGTATCCTCTTCTCCTCCATTCGTTTTACATGTCCATACAATCTAAGTCTAGATTTCTCTATACCATCCTGTAATGGTTCCTCCTTCATTAATTCTACGGCCCTCTTATTTCTTATTCTGTCCATCTTTGTAGCTCCAATACTGCTTCTCAAGAAACTCATCTCACTGGCCTGTATTTTGCTCTTCTCCCTTCCTTTCATAACCCAGGTCTCCGAGGCATACGTCAGGATAGGGACATAGTACGTCCGATATATGATCTTTTTGCTGTTCTGAGGGACATCCTTGCTCCACAACATGCTTCTCACACTCCTCAGGAATGCTTCTGCCTGTCTCCCACGCTCATTTATTTCTCTATTGTTTCTTCCATTATCTTGTATCAGGCTTCCCAGATACTTGAAACTCTCCACTTTCATCAGCTCCCCACCAATTGTTATTCCCGTTGTGGTTCTTTCCTTCTTCCTTGTGATCACCATCTCACTCTTATTTAAGCAAAATTTCATCCCATCAGTAGATCTGTTCCATACTCATAGGTCTTTAAGATCTTATTATTCGTGCACCGATGCCCTGCATCCTCCGATTACTTCTTATTTGAGGAACGTGACTGTGGTTTTTTTTACCAGCGAACTGTACGAGCGAGCTGCAGCCGCTCGATCTCGGAGTGTTACGCAACCTCAAGTTGCATTATCGTAAGATGCTGGTGCAACACGCGATCAGAAGTGTGGACATCGGAAAAAAGGACGAAATGAAAATCAGCTTGTTACAAGTAAGATTTCTAGTATGGCACAGTATTTATTTCCTCTTTTATAAATTTGATTCATGTTTTTTTATTTTTCACGACTTCTCGTCAAACCATTAAAAATACGCGATTGTTTCTGTGTTATAATAATCTTGCGTCTTCGGACAAATTAAAATCCATAAATTAATTTACACTATTTCATTTTCTTCAGGTAGGCAATACATTACATCGCAGGATCATGGCACCATGACTCAGCACTTACAATTCGAAACTGTTTTAGAAAAGCTGGATTTGGAGTTACCGGTAGTTGTACTGGTGATATTGATGATCATGTTCCTGATAATGACTGCGAATGGAGGAAACTGGAAGGGGATGTATCATTCGATGACTATGCAAATGTTGACGCCAACCTCGTCACTGCAGAAGCCATGGCTATCTCCGAGATAGTTGAAGACTCACGCCGGGATCTGAGCAAAGACTGTATTAATGATGTTGATGATGATACTGAAGAGCCGCAGAATAAAACAGTGGATTTTAATGATGCTCTCAATGCTCTAAGGACTACCGAACATTTTGAGATGCGCCGGAACGTTTCTGAGGAAATAATGGCTGAATTGTATCTGATTGAAAATACTGTTCATGCCGTGGCCAACAAAAAACAAGCCATGATAACAGACTACTTCATCAAGTGACTCAATTTTCTTTGTATTGTTGTTGTTTCTTTATCTGGGTGCATTTCTCTTGTATTGTTACATATAAATAGTTTAATCAGTTGATACTTTCCGTCAAATCAATACAAAATATTTTGCGCTATTATTGCGCTAAGTTAGGTAAATGTTTCGAACCTTGTATGCCGGTCCTTCATCAGCCTCTCACACAAATGGCAACACATCAAAAAAACACTGAACAAAATCCAAAAATGCATGCACACTAATAATACATATTAAAAACATTACATTAATTTTTTTTTGTACGAAACATATTAAAAACACATGTTAAAAGTTCTGAGAGTCCATTTCACTTGTTCATAAGCACATGTCTTTCTGATAGGAGATCTTATCCTATTCTGTTGTCTGTTTCTTGTCATGTGGGGAACGGAAATAGAGTATTAATCCTATTTGAATGATCCAAATGCAAAAGACTTTTAGGTACTCCCTTTTGATAGGAGATCTTGTCCTGTTCTGCTTCTTGTCATATGGGGAACGGAAATAGAATAGTATTCCCATTTGAATGGTCCAAATGCAAAAGACTTTTAGGTACTCCCAGACTAAACAAGTAGTCCTCTGTTGAAAGAAAAAAAAATTAAATTGATTTAGTGAATCAATTTCGATAGCAATGTTTTATACGAAACATTGACAAACTTTGTCACCAGTAACAAACATAAAAAACCTCCATAATATTAGATCTGGGTTCGTAGTACCACCCAAACTTCCTTTCCCCTCCCGCTCCAGGTTGCCTCCCCGCCCCTCCGCTCTTTGCTTCCACCAATGGCATTCTCCACCCCTACATGTCTCACGTGGCCTCGCCTAGACTCAGCACTTGAGTTGCAACAGCTGTTTCAAGCGCACAGGTTCACTGCACACACTGGGAGGTAAGGATTTTATAGCAATCGTTTTCTGGTTGATCATATATTAGATTCACATTATTTCAGTCCATTCACTAAATCAATTTAATTTTTCTTTCAACAGAGGACTACTTGTTTAGTCTGGGAGTACCTAAAAGTCTTTTGCATTTGGACCATTCAAATGGGAATACTATTCTATTTCCGTTCCCCATATGACAAGAAGCAGAACAGGACAAGATCTCCTATCAAAAGGGAGTACCTAAAAGTCTTTTGCATTTGGACCATTCAAATAGGATTAATACTCTATTTCCGTTCCCCACATGACAAGAAGCAGACAACAGAATAGGATAAGATCTCCTATCAGAAAGACATGTGCTTATGAACAAGTGAAATGGACTCTCAGAACTTTTAACATGTGTTTTTAATATGTTTCGTACAAAAATTTTTAATGTAATGTTTTTAATATGTATTATTAGTGTGCATGCATTTTTGGATTTTGTTCAGTGTTTTTTTGATGTGTTGCCATTTGTGTGAGAGGCTGATGAAGGACCGGCATACAAGGTTCGAAACATGTACCTAACTTAGCGCAATAATAGCGCAAAATATTTTGTATTGATTTGACGGAAAGTTTCAACTGATTAAACTATTTATATACGTCAATACGGACCAGAAATGGCAACTAGTATTCCCATTGTTACATATAGCCGATTATAGTTAAACAATCGTATTATTTCTTGTCGTTCACTTCTTAACTATAACCCATATTGTCACATACATTTTGCAGTTTTTATTTACCGACTTTCATTTATGCGTTTTTCCTTTGGTTCCCTGGAAACCGTATAAGTGAAGTTTTACTGTATTTTACAAATTTAGTGGTCTATAAGACTTAGACAATATAACGGCAGAATTCCAAATACATTTCGATAATCTACTCAACACAAAGACAAGTGAAGGACAGCACGCACCGCAACGTCACAACCACCTCCTACCACGCCTCCTCCGCCCGACACGGGCTAGTAGCGGGCAAGCTTCAGCCAGTCGACCTCACGAAATCGAACAACACGGACCTCTCCTCACTCACGTAAGTTTGAAACTCACACAGATGGTACTTGTCCATAAACTCATACCGGCAGTATGGTGAATATTTTAGACTGAGACCTTACTGAATAGGCTGAAGAAGGACCCCTGTTGGTCCGAAAGATGTACCTGAAGAGGATATAGCGCCTCATACAAAGTAAGTTGTGTTGTTAAGTGGGAATAACAAATAGTAGACTCAACACAAATGGAAGAACCAATACAAGTGAGGCTGAAGGATGTATCTGTTTTCTTAATTCTAATGAAATAGAGGATATAACCTGGGGTGAAGTTGAACAAGCTATTAAGAAAATGAAAAGCACCAGATCGGTGGGGATCAATAGGGGTACAATAGATGTGCTGAGTATTAAGAGCCATATGGAAGGAGAATGATATACCCGATATTGGAAAAAAGGAGTGATTATCCCCTTATTCAAAAGGGTGATAGGAAACAAAGCAAGAATTGCAGAGGCATCCCACTCCTCTCCCAGGGTCTCAAAATCATTGATATCAGGAAAGATCAGGAAAATAATAGAACAAGATCTTTAGGAGGAACAACATGGAATCCAACCAGGGCGGTCCACTGCGGATTTCATCTTTGGTACGAGGATAATGTTTGAGAAATATTGGGAAAGAAACAAGACTGTAATACCGTATTTCCTCGCATATGTTAAGCCTAAATTTCATGGAAAAAATTAAGGTGCGACGATTATGAGAAGAATATTTAAGCTCAAAGAAGAAAACCACTATTTTTAAATATAAACTATATCATTATTTGCTGCACGCTTATCATCATCATCATCATCATCAACATGATGAACCCGCTCCAGTTTCCCGGGAGCAGTGAATGAGCGCTCTCCATTTAGTTATTTATAAGAAGGTTTCCTCCTCCACGATTTGCTGCACATCCAGACCTCTCCCTGCAAGATCATTTCTAACCTAGTCGATCCATCTCTTCCTCGGTCGACCTCTTGGTCTCTTGCCTTTCAGTTCTTTCTCAAACCACACTCTAGATCAGTGGTTCTTAACCGGTGGTCCGCGAGTGCCTCGGGAGAAGAGGGTCCAACAGCACGTATAAAAAAGTGGCCAATAAATGAGAATTTCGAAAACGATGTGCGTTGAACGAGAATCGTCCGAATGTATTCGCGGCGATGACTATCAGGTTTTGAATTGAAACATCATTAGAATAAGTGTTATTGAGGAAGGGTTACGACTGATAAGGTGTATTGCGGGGGAGAGGGGGTGGGAGGTGGAGGGGGATGTGGTCCGTACATGATTCAATTTCACGCCGAGTGGTCCGCAGACTTCTACGGGTTCAGAACCACTGTTCTAGATGCCGTGTGAGTGTCCATTCTTTTGAGATAACTGAACCATTTCAGCCTGGCCTCAGCTTGTGCGCTTTCTTAATATTATTATTTGTTTGTTATGTAATTCAGTGTATTTCATTTTCTTCAAGATCACCGTATAATTCTTGTATTTTCTCATTGTGGACAACACGTGCGTTACATCACGCAGGGGTCTCTGTAGCGATGTTTACACGGAAGTGGCTAATGTTAGACTGGCACGAGGTATCCCTTGCGCAAGATTCCGCCAATAGCAGTCGGGCCCGTTTTAACGTCGGCGAACTGGTGCTAGCAGCGCTTCGTACGGCAGCTTATTCAATCTCGTCATTGCGAGGCCAACTCAAGGAAGAGACAGACCCACACAAGTTTCACTCCCCTGGAGTAGCTTAGCTATTTAGCGTGCCGTGGGCCAGCCATTCGCATATTGTGAGTCATAGCCTGCAGTCAGAGCCAGGCTTCTTTCTTCTGACAAGGACACGCCTGATTATAATATCGTGGAATGTGCTAGGTGATGATGTTGGCCGCTCGCGCCGCGATTCATAGCCCGCATAAAGGCGAGATTACTCTCTTCTGACAAAGTTACGCCAGGTTTTCAAGTCGAGGCAGCATGTGCAACCGATCAACGCACAAATGTGAACAAGCTAAGTGACTGCTGCCCGCTCGCAATACGTGGTCATAGGCTTGTAGACCGCAGGCACTGAGGCAGGGGCTCGCGACAGTGTGTGCAATTGGCTGGGGCACAAATACGAATGTGCTATGTGATTATTCTTCTTCCTTTTCCAATACAGACGTTGGCTACCACCATGGCCAACACCTTATCCTGTGCAACCCTGAAGAGTTCCGTAAAAGACAACTCAAACCATGTTTGTAAATTATCCATCCAAGTTATTCGTCTCCTTCCCGGACCACGCTGACCTTCAATTTTACCCTGAAGTATAACTTGGAGCAGACGGTATTTTGGATTGTTCATCATGTGTCCCAAGTATTCAAATTTCCTCTTCTTAATTGTGGTTAACAGCTCAGGTTGGCTGCTCACACGCTGAAGAACCTCGGCATTACTCACATGTTCTGTCCACAAGATTTTAAGAATCCGCCTGTATATCCACATTTCAAAAGCTCCAATCTTCTTTTCTGTAGCTACCGACAAGGTCCAAGCTTCAACACCATAAAGAAGGGTGGAGACAACATAACACTTCACAGTTCTTTTCTTAAGCATCATACTGAGATCTCGACAACATAGTAGTTGTTTCATTGTCATAAAGATGGATCTAGCCTTCTCTATACGGCATCTTATTTCAATCGAAGGATCCCAATTCTCATTAATATTCTGTCCTAAATAAACCAAACTCTTGACTCGCTCAATCTGATGTCCATCGACCAAAAGGACTTGAGACGATTAGGCGATTAAATTTTATAAACCTAATTTAGTGTTTGAAAAGTGGGATGCGACGATTATGCGAGGAAATACGGTAGTTGCCTTCCTTGATAGAGAGAAAGAGTTTGACCATATCCCTCGCCATCACATTTGGGAGGAACTGCTAAAGAAGGGTACTCCAGAGGGCTTAGTGGCCCGAGTAAAACAATTGTATGCAGACACCAACAGTTGCGTCCAAGTCCAAGACAGAAGATCAGGCTGGTTTGAAAATAGAAGTAGAGTTCAGCAAGGGAGTTGCTCGTCTCTTCTTTTCATAAGCATTATGGATGAAGTTCTTAAGTTGGTTAAGACGAGATATATGACATCCAATGCAATGGTGTTTGCAGATGTCATGATCTGGGGAGCAAAAGACAATGACATCCAACATGACTAAATTGGTGGAAGGCAAGTTTGTATTACAGATCAGCCAAACGTAAACCGTATGTTGGGTTGGTGATGAGCAAGGAAAGCAAACCTATCAAGCTGAAATTGGGACAATATGACATCAAAATGTTACAACATTTTAAATACCTTGGCAGCGTTTGGTCGACAGATAACAGGTTAAGCCAAGAAACCAGCAGTAGGGTTCAAGCAGCTGCGAACTTTTACAACTCTGTTTCACAGCTTCTGTGGGACAAAAACTTTCCTCAGGATGCTAAAATATCACTATACAAACCCTACTTACTTTCCATATTAATAAATTTAATTGCAGCCCATGGGGGTTTGCCTGTTCCTCTATCGGGCGCGTCCCAGGTGGCGGATAGGGGGGCTCGCCGGACTTGTCCGGAGGGTTTGAGGGAAATAAAATACCTCTCGTGGACCAAAAACAGGCCCCTTGCCAGGGTTATGGTGAAGCTACGTTAGGCCTAGCAAGCCAGTAGTGGATATGAAACTGCTTTTAAAACGGGAACAGGCCTCGGAAAGGACAGATCTAAAGGAAACAGACCTGGCTACGGAAATGGACTACGAATTGGAACTCTGAATATAACTACATTGACGGGAAAAGTGGAGGAGATTGTAGATATGATGGAGAGGAGAAAACTGGATGTACTCGGACTAGCAGAGACAAGATGGAGAGGGGAAGGAAGAAAAGAACTAAGAAATGGCTTGCAGCTATACTGGATAGGAAATGAGGAGGGGAAGAGAAATGGAGTGGGAATGGTGGTGAGAGAAGGGCTGAGGGAGGAAGTAAAGAGGGTAACTGATCGAATACAGTGGAATCTCGTTAGCACGTTCTCGGTTACGACGTTTTCCCGCTTAGCGCCATGATTTTCTCAAGTCCCAGTCCCAATTCTACAAAACACATGTTGATATATCCCCTTAATACGTTCTCTATTCCCGCTTACGACGATCAAATTTCCGTTGTACTATTTGTACGCGAACCGGATTTTATTCTTATTTCATTATAAAATTCGGCTTCTGGAAAACACGACGCGATATTGCCTCATATTCTCTGATAGTTATTGACAGTGTAGATGATTTCATTGAGTTTGACGGCGTAGAAGTGGCTATAGCAATGACACAACACAGGTGACGTGTGTCTCTCCCGCTGCCCTTTCTCTTCTTTCTCAAGTCCCTATCCTACTAAATTCATGTTGATATATCCCCTTAATACGTTCTCTATTCCCGCTTACAACGATCAAATCTCCGTTGAACTATTTGTTAGTGAACCGTATTTTATTCTTATTTCATTTTAAAATTCGGCTTCTGGAAAACACGACGCGATATTGACTCATATTCTCTGATAGTTATTGACAGTGTAGATGATTTTACTGTGTTTGACGGCGTAGAAGTGGCTATAGCTATGACGCAACACAGGTGACTTGTCTCTCTCCCGCTGTCCTTCACCCCCTTCCCTTTGTTTATTTCTCACGTAGGCACATTAATGTCTTCGTGTTCCGCACTATTGTCTTCTAGGTCTTAGTGTCCACGTCCAGTTATGACCTATTTTATTGCGTGTTTCATAATGGATAAGAAGAAAGTACGGCAGATAACTAATGACGAGAAGATTAAATACATTCGAGACGTGGACTGCAATCCTCACATAAAGCGTGTGGATATAGCGCGAAAGTGGAACATTCCTCCGTCTACACTGAACACGATTCTCGGCAAAAGGAAGGAAATTGAACGTGCATTTGAAGAAGGGGTGAGTGGCAAAAGGAAACGTGTGCGAGAGGGACAGTTTCCTGAACTAGAAAGCACTTTATTGAAGTGGTTCAAGCAAGCCCGTGCTTCAAACATATGCGTGCGCGGTCGCCGGCGATAGAGCCGTCACTGGCGGAGCGCGAGTGCGAGAATGTCCTTGCTGATCAAATATAAAGAAAGACCCTGTATTATATGTGTTTGGAAGCGGATGGGGAACATTTTCAGCATCTACTGTAAATCATGGCCAGTAAAACTGCATGGTAGGCTACTGATTTTAAGGACCGTATTCAGCCGTAGGCCTACATATGTGTGCGCGGTCGCCGCCAACAGAGCCGTCACTGGCGGAGCGAGAATGTCCTTGCTGATCAAATATAAAGAAAGACCCTGTATTATATGTGTTTGGAAGCGGATGGGGAACATTTTCAGCATCTACTGTAAATCATGGCCAGTAAAACTGCATGGTAGGCTACTGATTTTAAGCACCGTATTCTGCCGTAGGCCTACATGTGTGTGCGCGGTCGCCGGCAATTGAGCCGTCACTGGCGGAGCGCGAAAATGTCCTTGCTAAGCAAAAATAAAGACCCTGTATTATACTGTAGTGTAGAGGTACAGTAATTCATTTTTATGTTATTTATTGCGTGTAAGTTACTGATAACTAGGGCCCGGATAATTATGTGCTTAACTTTTCAGAAATATGTATTTATTTATGTGCTTAAAAGTGGGAAAATATGTGATTAAGTTTCCAAAATATGTTCTTAAATTTGTACCATATTTATGTCCCTCAGTTACTCTAAAATAGTTGAAACGTACAGTTGCTTCAATAACCCAGTCCACAGTACAAATATTCCTCAATACTTCCTGCCGATACGCGATACGAAAACATAAATGTGTTGTTTTCGAATTTCATTCTAAACAACGGGAGAAAAGGTCACTTAAGAATCTGTCATAGCACTGATTGTATTGTCTTATACTGCTACTTGAGTGCGTAAATTTGCTCGATTGACGAGAAAAGTAAATTAAATGTCGCCCCTGGCAATCAGGCCACAGAAGCACCATAGCATCATTGAAAGCTTTAGCTATTGTGTAACTGTTGGTTTTCTCAAGATGAACAGCTGTCAGTAAAATAACTGTGATAGATCGCATTTTAACGCACCAACTACAGTATGATGTTGGCTACGTAACGGCCAGCATCGTCGGACATCTCGTCCATTGTAATCCACACAGCGTTGTCTCCTATTTCACTACGAATTCTGTGCACTCAGAGCAAAGTTTTGGTAAATAGTTCTTACGCAGTGTTGACTCGTCAGGGAGAGGAAGTTTGACGTACTTTTCTAACGTTCCACGTAGCACTGGATCCTGCAGTTTGTTCAGTGGTATATCAGCCACACAAAATGTCTTGTGAGAACTAGCAGTATGCTGGACCAGATCTCACATCCTGCATTTCGAGAAGCCAACGTTGTGTGGACTTCCTTAAAGATGAACATTTTACGTGTTTCGCTGTCGCAAAATGTTGCGTAACTTGTGAACGCATGCCTGCCGCTATGGGTTTCTCACAAAAGTTGCAAGATAAATTAGGTCCTTCAGTACTAAAAACGTCTCCGAACTCTCGCACTAAACGATTCAAAATAACACATTTCGCACTTTTGGGACGCATCGTATTCGTTGAAACGACAACGCCACATCAGTATACTCACAAGTTATGCACACCACTGTGATTTCAAGTAAAAATTCCCGTCTAGGTAAGGACTAGTGGAGGCTTAGTGAACCTGTTAACTCCAGCCCCCCCCGCTGTACTTATTAATGGCCGGGAAATCCCTGTCTTGAAATACAACTACAGCATGGAGACAGTGGAGCACTGACGAAATAGAGAAGCCAATTACTGGAATTTCAAAGGGTTGCAATTGTGGGCAGAAGCCGTCCAAGAAGTACAACATACCACCAAATATAGGAAATATGTGCTTATCAATAAATATGCCAAAATATGTATTTATTTATTAAAACTGTAAAAATATGTAAATAAATAGAAAATATTTAATTAAATAAAATATATTTAAACACATAACTATCCGGGCCTTACTGATAACCTATGTTTATCTCGTGACTGTAGTAGTGCATACAATCACTTACTAAGGTCGGCGATTGAACGTCCATATATACGCCGCGTTCTTTCTTATACGTTGTAAATGCAGTATGGCGTTTTTCGGTAGTACGTTTTCTCGCATATGACGTCCAAATTTTTCAGTCCCTTGAAAAACGTACTAACGAGATTCCACTGTAATTAGAGCCAGAATCACTGTGAAAGGTAGAAACCTGGACATTCCTGCAAGTCTATGCACCACAGGTGGGATGCACAGAAGGCGAGAAGGACGAGTTTGAAGAAGAGTTACAGAAGCAGTTAGTAGGGAGAAACCTGATAGTCATGGGGATCTAAACGCCCATGTTGGAACTGATAGAAGAGGTTTTGAGGAAGTGATTGGTGCTGAAGGATGGGGAAACAGGAATAAGGAAGGAGAGAGATTGCTGGAACTGTGCAAGATAAATGGGCTAATGGTTGGAAACACATGGTACAAGAAGAGAGAGAGCCATAAAATTACTTGGTACAGCAGGGATTTGACTAGGAAATTAGTGGTGGACTACATTCTATGCGGGAAGGAGACTAAGAAGAGTATCACGGATATAAGGGTAATACCTTCAGAAGCCCTGGACAGTGACCACCGTCTGCTGGTCGCCAAGGTGAGAGGACTGAAGGAAAAGAGGAGAACTGAGAACCAAGAAAGAAGAATAAGGACATGGAAGCTGAAGGAGGATGGATATAAGGAGAAGTTCCAGATATTAGTGAGGAACAAATTACCGAAGGATGATCCGAGAACAGGTGAAGAAGAATGGAATAGGTTGAAGGACGTGTTGGTAGAAGCAGCGGAAGTCGTGTGTGGCAGAACTAGTGGAAAGAAAAGGTGGAAGGAAACACCATGGTGGAACCCCAGAACTAAGGAAGCAGTGAAAAAGAAAAATGAAGCATTCAGGAAATGGTTCCAACAGAGGACAGACAGAACAAGAGAAGAATACCAAGAGCGGAAGAAAGAAGCAGGAGAAGTAGTGAAGGAAGAGAAAAAGAAATGGCTGGAGAAGTGGACAGAAATGATGGAGGAGGACTGTGATGGCAGTAGGAAAGTGTTGTATGGAATGATAAAGGCAAAGAGAAGAGATACAGGGGAAAATGTCAGAATGGTGGACAGGAATGGAAAGGAGGATGAAAATATGGAAGAAGTAAAGGTTACCTGGAGAGAATACTTCAAGGAGCTCCTAAATCCAACTAAAACCAGCATAGTGGACATTGTGGAGGAAGAAACAGACAGTGACCAAGACATTTCAGAGAAGGAGTTGACATGGAAAGAAGTAGAGGAAGCATTCAAGAAGATGAAAGGGGGAAAGGCACCGGGAATAGACGAAGTGAGTGTGGAGATGGTGAGAGCAGCAGGGGTGATAGGAACACAGTGGCTCTTTCGAGTAATGAAAGTGATATGGAGGGAGAAGAAAATACCAGAGGACTGGAAAAGAGGGATAATAATACCCATATTTAAAAAGGGAAGTAGGAAGGAATGCAAGAACTACAAGGGAATTACACTCATGTGCCACTGCGCCAAAATATTTGAGAAGGTACTGGAGAGAAGAATTCGGTCACAAGTTGAAGATGGGCTGAGGGAAGAACAGTATGGATTCAGGCCAGGAAGGTCAACAGTTGACCTCATCTTTGCTGTAAGACAGCTACAAGAACACCATTATGAATATGGGAAAGATCTGGTGATGACCTTCTTGAATATTGAGAAAGCATATGATAGTATTAATAGAAACAAGGTATGGGAAGCAATGAGAGCAAAAGCAGTGAACAAGGAGACAGTGGCAAGAGTGAAAGCAATGTACGAGGGAAGCAAAAGCTGTGTAAAGGTGGGAAGAGAGAGAACTGAATGGTTTCAACTGGAGAGTGGTCTGAAACAAGGAAGTGCCCTCTCACCCCTGTTATTTAGAGTGGTGATGGATGAAATCATACGAAAGGTGGTAAATAGCATTGGGGAAAGGAAAATGAAGGCAATGTTGTTTGCTGATGACCTTCTGGTATGGGGAGAAGATGAGGAAGAAGTACAAGAGCAATTAGATGAGTGGGAGAAGGTAGTGTTATCATATGGGATGAAGTTCTCAGCACAAAAGAGTGAAGTGGTCATCACAACGAGGAGGAAGAACAGACTGGATATGGGCATAACACTTGGAGGACAGCAGTTGCAGAAAGTAGAATGCTTCAAGTACTTGGGAAGCATAATTGAAGAAAAGGGAGGCAACAGGATGGCAATAAATGAAAGGGGAAGGTGCGCAGATGGATTTTTCAGGAGTGTTAGGGGGATGTTATGGAATAAAGATGTACCACAAAAATGTAAAGGAATCATCTACAAGACCTACTTTGTGCCAATTTTGACGTATGGTTCAGAAACATGGGTGATGAAGGAAAGGGACAAGAGTAAAATATGAGCAGTGGAGATGAAGTTCCAGAGGAGTAGGGTAGGAGTGACAAGAATGGACAGAGTAAGGAATGAGAGAGTTAGAGAGTTGGTAAGAGAGGAACCATTGCAAAAGAGAATAGAGCGATCTAGGCTACAATGGTATGGACATGTGAGGAGGATGCAAGAGGAGAGGATACCGAAGATGATGTTTGGAATGGAAATGAAAGGAAGGAGGCCAAGGAGAAGACCAAGTGACAGATGGACAAAAGGAGTTAAGAAGAGTGTGGAGGAAAAAGGAGTGTGCTGGGACACAGTGAAAGACGAGAGATGGTGGATGGACAGGAAACGATGGAGAGGCTTATGTTCCAAGCAGACCCGACCAGCGGTCGGAAACTGCTCAAGATGATGATGATGATGAATTGCAGCCGAATGGCCAAAATACAATTTCTGTTGGTTCTTTAGGCTACAGATCTTTACTATACTTCCCACATTGACCTATGGTCTAGAAGCTGCTACAATGGACTCCCGGTACAACAGCCGGATACAAGCAACTGAGATGAAATTTCTAAGATCAAGTATTCAGAACACCAAACGAGACAAATTTAGAAATGAGTCAGTCCGCCTAATACTAGGGTTAAGACAAACGTCGGCTGATGAAGAACCGCATTTAAAAGGGTTCGAAACATGTACCGTGATTAGCGCCTAATGACGCATATTGTTTTGTATTGATTGGCTGAACACTAAATTTGAATAAAATAATTATATTCGTCAATACGGACCTTAAAGGATGGCAAATGTACAGGGGAAAATTGAGTGGAGGGAGGGTTTGGTACCCCGAGGCCAAAGTGGCCTGAAGACAATTAACCTAGTACTATTCTATGCGCTCAATGAAACATGGACTCGAACAGCAGTAGGTAAAATAAGATATATATTTCAAAGGGAAAGAATTACAAAGCCGAAAGGCTTAGGGAGGGAACACTAATATGCACTCCTACTCTTCATTAAAATTGCAGGCCAAGAATATCCCCAAATAAAATGGCAACGCTGCATATTTAAACTGGTCACATTTACGTGATTCACAAATCACATCATATTTAATCTTTTTCGATTATTATCTGAACATCACACAGCAACGCGGCTGAAATATTAATTACAATAGACGAAAACGTGCCACATATGGCAAACTGAAAACAAAGGACTGTCTGCCATTGTTTAACTATAACTGTTACCCACTCCAAAATATCTCGACTCGTAAACTTTAATTGATATTACATATCTTTCAATTAGGAATAAATTCCGAAATTCAATTTATATATATTAAAATTTTCAAATTAAAATATCATTGCCTCTACGCGTGTTGCATCCTACATTATATGGCTTGTTCCCTAACCAATTATCTGGCCAGAATAAGAAAAACAAACTATGGGCCCATTATAGAAATAATAAAGAACTTCCACACACTATCAAAATAAAATATCTAGAGCCATTAATACAGCTCTGAACCAAGCCAGGAAAATCTCAAGTTCTTCTTCATGTTTAGCTACACAATGATCAGACGACACCTGATCTCTACGTCTGACTTGAAGAAATTTGTCAAAATGTTTTTCAATACGAAATCTGCCGCTCATCATGGATTTCAATAAGAAAGAATGTCTCAACAGTTTTACCTTTTGCTGGCCTAATATAGGTATTGTGACCCGAGGCAGTCACGCCACGTCTATCCCCTACCAGTTCACATGATGATCTCTTTTGTCCAAGTTTTTCGTATCTCTAACGACAATAGGACGCCATTTTGCGCATGTGCAGTTAGTTCTTTTTAAACAGATAACAACTGAAGAACGTCTGGCACTAGTTTTAACGCCAACCTTGGGAATTAATTTTTCTTCACCCTTTTAAATGACCGAAACATCCTTTTGAACCAAATTTAAATTGGCAATACAATTTGCATTGATGTGTCCATCAATGATTGGCTATCCAGTCTTAAGATTGTTTGAACTAAGACCGCCAAATTTCAGTACAGTCCAACACATAAATAATTCACCAGACAGTCAACAATGGCTACATTCATTCAATGTAGACCGTAATAATTTTGTTAATATATTTTCCATTAAAGATAATTTGTATTTAAATATTTCTGTCTTCTTCTCGATTTTTGAAATGAGTCACAATTAATGACCAGGGGCGTCGGCAGAAGAAATGGGGGGGGGGGGTGTCACATGGGGGCGGCGGGGCACGAGGGGGGCGGCGGCGGCGACGTATTGTGAGTCAAAACCAATCGGCTCAGCAAATTCTCCCAATTCTGAAAGGAAGTGTGTTTGACATTCTTGAGAATTGAGATTGAAATGGTTCGGTCATCTGATGGGGATGGCCTCTAGTAGAACACCCAAAGCCTATTTCGAAAGGGAGATAACTGGCAAGAGACCAAGAGGTAGACCTCGAGATGGGGGATGAAGCAAGTCCAGAGAGCCAAGAGGAGCGTAGAATGGAGGGCATTGATGGATGAAGAATGGTAGCAGGACAGACAGCTATGGAAGGGGCTTGTTCATTCCCACACTCGGCCTGCTGGAGTTGAGAATCGATGAGGATGAGTGGTCCATAACTGAAATGACATTGTTCTTTTAAGTTTTGGAAGATTTCGTGAATAAATGCATTGCGAAAAGTCAGGTACCAATAGGTTTGTCAGAATAAAAATCAGATAAGATGCAAGGAGACAAATCCTACAGAATTATAACAAATGACATTAGCACCACTTACCTAGTCATAACAGTTTGTCTGTCTGGTCGGATATCTAACAATGTTTTACGGATCTGTGGCTCAAATCCCATATCAAGCATTCGATCAGCTTCATCCAACACTAGGTACGTAATTGATGCAACATCAACACAACCTATGTGCAGAAAAAGAAAAAAAAAAGAATGAAACCAATGACATGCTGTCAGTATTTATGCTGAGAGAAAATAATCTGCATATATTTAATCTGACTTTGCACCATGTAAAGTCTACCTAGGTATAGATAGTATTGAAAGTTACAATGTTACCCATAGCTAGGAAAATGCGCTTTATAAATGACAAGATCCTAGGAAAAAATGAAGGTCAAAACTAAAAGAACTCCAACAAAAGAGGTGAAAACTATTTGTTGTACATTTACCTTTAAAGAGTCTTTCTCAGGGTGATTTAAAAATACAGTAGATGGAACTTTATAGATATTTTGAAGACACTGTAATAAATATAATATCGAAGATTGCCACATCAGGGTAGCGGGGCGATATACTCGCTAAATGAATCACACAAAGTACAGTATACCGACTTCACTAATATACCCTATTTATTAATAACTAATACTAGATACATAACACAATGACAGTTCAAATGCAAATACCCTGAAGAAAGGTTGAAATCACAAACATATAACAATAATAATTCTTCTCCACTTACAAATTCTTCTTTTCTGGTTGTTCTCTGGCAATCAAAACTATCAATACCTGTTTGTCAACATGTAAGCAAGCTTCCATTACCTGACTCTCTTGTATAGTGTCAGCATCCTCCATCAACTCATATTTGAAGCTACCCGTATCACTGAGACCTCCCGTTCAACCCTCGATCTCTTCCTAACAAACTCTCCATCCTCAATTCAGTCTCTACAAGTCATCCCTGGATTTTGTGATCACCAAGCCCTCCTAGCTATATTTACCCACAAAAAGAACAGTCCAAAATTACAAACCAGAACAGTTTACAATTAATTACTCCCGTACCAACTGGAAACTCCTTTCTGACATCTTACTTGACAGATTACCGGTCATTACACCTTCAGTCACCAACAGTGTAGATATAGATGGTACCTGGCATACTTGGAAGGAAATCTTTTTTCAGTGCGTCGATGAAGTGATCCCTAAGGTTACAATTAAAAATAAGAAAAAAAACACCTTGGATCTCAAAGGACATAATATCCAAAATAAGAAAGAGAAATCAGCTCTATAACAAGTGGAAACAGTGCCCAAGTGACAGCAGGTGGGAAAAGTATAGGCTGGCTAGAAATAGTACCAAATCTGCAATTCGTGAAGCCTACAGTACGTATATGGACAAATTAAGCTTTAATCCCAAGGCAATGTGGACATTGAAAGCAGACCTGGATATCACGATCAATCTGCTGCACCCGCTGTTGGAGAAGATCTGGAAGGAGGAGAAAATACCAACCGACTGGAAGAAGGGGTTGATCGTCAAGTTACCGAAGAATGGGGACACCACAAACTGTAATAACTGGAGGGGAATCACCTTGCTGTCCATTCCAAGCAAAGTACTGGCGAGAGTCATCCTGAATCGTATAAAAGACTGCGTAGAAAAAAGGCTTCGGAAGGAACAGGCTGGATTTCGACAACATCGCAGCTGTGTGGATCTCATCAACACCCTCCGAATCATCCTGGAGCAGAGTGTGGAGTGGCGGAATACCCTTTACCTCACATTTGTTGACTTCGAGAAAGCTTTCGACTCCGTAAATCAAAGAATCATGTGGAAGACCCTCGAGGAATATAAAATTCAACAAAGATCATCAGAATCATGGAAGAGATGTACGAAGGGTATGAGTGCCAGGTTCTACACGAAGGCAAATTAACAGAAAAGATAAAGGTCAGTTCCGGAGTGAGACAGGGGTGTGTCCTTTCCCCCACTTTGTTCCTGTTGGTCCTGGATAGTGTGATGAAGAAGGTAATGGGAGGACGGAAGAGGGGTATTCAATGGGGTATAAATGACAGGCTTGAAGATCTGGATTTCGCGGACGACATTTGTCTTATGGCACAACGGTACCGAGACATAGAAGATAAGCTGGGGAGGTTGCAGAGAGAAGCAGAACGTGCAGGACTGATGATTAACACCAACAAGACCAAAGAGATGAGGATAAATTCTGGCGTCACGACTAGCTTGACAGTCAACGGAAAGGAAATTGAGCGAGTTGAGTCCTTCCTCTACCTTGGGAGTATAGTCACAAATGATGGGGGAGCAGAGGAAGATGTTCGAAGCCGTATCAGGAAGGCAAATGGTGCCTTTGTCCAGCTCTACCCCATCTGGAGAAATGGAAACATTTCCAGGAAGACCAAGCTCCGCCTTTTCAATAGCAACGTAAAGTCGATTCTTCTCTATGGCTGTGAAACATGGAAAGTCACAAAACCGATCAACAACCAGCTACAGGTGTTCATTAACAGATGTCTGCGTCGCATCATGAATGTGAGGTGGCCGGACATAATCTCAAACGAAGATCTTTGGACCATCACCAATCAACAACCGATTAGCATCCAGATCAAGGAGAGGAAATGGCGCTGGATCGGTCACACACTAAGGAAGCCGGACGGAGCTGTTGAGAGGGCGGCGCTAGACTGGAATCCTCAAGGTGCCAGGAAGCGAGGTCGACCTAAGAAGACCTGGAAGAGGACGATCGAAAATGAAATTGCAGAGGAGGACAAGAACTGGAGTCAAGTGAAGAGAATAGCCAGGAATCGTACTGCGTGGAGAAATTTCGCCAAGGCCCTATGCTCCGGAAGGAGCGGCAGGAATTAAGTAAGTAAGTAATGTGGACATGCATTCGGAGCAAAAGTGGCAACACTGCACCACAGAGCTTTAAACATAACGGACTTTCTATTTCCAACCCACTAGACATAGCCAACTCATTCAACTGTAAATTCCAAAGTAACGTCTCTCCACCTGACACCAGTGAAGGAATGTTCCTACCAAGGACATCATCCCCTCTCTTTCCCCTAGCCAGTCTATATTTCACACAACAGGAAGTTCGAGACAGCTTACGGAGAACTAGACCCCATGCCGCGACAGGACCAGACTTAATCCCTGCTCGGATCCTTCATTACTGTTCAGATGCCTTAGCACCCTCATTGTGCGCACTTTTCAACCAGTCCATTAACACTGGGACTCTACCACAAGAGTGGAAACATGCTAACGTGGTCCCTGTGTTCAAAGATGGTGACAAGGAAGACATGGACAACTACCGCCCGATTTCTCTGACGTCTGGTATCTGTAAATGTATGGAGCGCCTGGTTGCTAAGAACATACTGGAATTCCTGAGTGAGCGAGGCCTGTTAAATCCAAGCCGACATGGCTTCGTTCCGGGGAGATCTTGTACAACTCTTTTGACAAAAGTGATTGATGACTGGCAGAACTCTTTGGATCAGACTAACGTCTCCCAAGTGGACTGTGTGGCCCTGGACTTAAGCAAAGCTTTTGATCAGGTACCTCATCAAAGACTCTTGTTAAAGCTTGGCAAATATGGCATCGGAGGCAAACTGATTACAGGGTTGACGTCATTCCTGGTAGGTCGAACGCAGTGTGTCGTGTTTGGCGGGGCCAAGTCACCGAACATAGTGGTAACTTCGGGAGTATCACAGGGGTCGGTGATTGGGCCTTTGTTGTACATGGTTTTTACCCTCGACCTTCCAAGCTGTGTGACGTCCACGATGGCGCAGTATGCAGACGACTCAATAATTTACAGAGCCATAAAAAATAATGATGACGTCAAAGCACTACAGGAAGATCTGGACAGTGTGGCACTGTGGTGTGATGTAAATAAGATGACCTTGAATGTAAACAAGTGTAAATATATTCGGCTAAGTAGGGCCAGACAGCCTATTGCACATAGCCTTTCACTGAGCGGCAAAGTTCTTCCCATGTGCAGTTCACTGAGAATGCTGGGAATACACATTTCCAGCAATTTGAAGTGGAATGTACACGTTGAGGAATCTAGGTGTAAGGCATTTAGAATTCTAGGATTTGCAAGACGTAATCTTCTGGGATTCAGAAGCCGTGCACTCCGAGCGGTGTATCTCTCCACGATACGGCCCATTCTTCTGTACGGACTTCCTGCCTGGCATCCCACTACCGAGGAAAACATGAGGAAGTTAAGTGCAGTCCAACGTCAAGCAGAGCGACTCATTTACAATCAGGGTAACAAAGTTTTGACAAAACCATTAACATCCATCAATGACATATGTAGCCAAATAGATCTCACCTTTCTCCGAAAATCTCTAGCTGGCACCATTATACTGTACCCATTTCACCGCCTTCAGCTGTCATATCGTTCAGCCCGTAGAGCACAGGGTGTCACACTTGTTCCTCCATTCGCTAGGACAACAGATTATCAATCTGGATTCTACAATCGCTCTGCTCGACTTTGGAATGACCTGCCTCGTGAAATAAAAGACCTTCCTCCACGACAATTTTGCCGCAAAGTGAAGGCTCTAAAGGGATTAAAACCCCATGTAAATTGAATTATATACTGTATAATGTAACTTTGTGAGTGATTGGGAGTGGGCGCGTGCGTGTATATATGTATATATGTATGTATGTATACGTGTGTGAGCGTGTATATGTGTGTGTGCATGCCTGTGTCTTCCCTTTTATTTATGAATTGTATGATATAGACGTCATGTACAGCAGATTATGTGTATATAGTAGGGGTCGACGGTGCACCAATTTTTCGGTTTCGGTACGGTACAAAGGAAATTACCGACCTCGGTTCGAGACGATAAAAAACTCGGTAAAAAGTTCGGTTCGGTTCAAGAGACATAAATACCGTAATTTAAGGAAACCTTTTTTTAGACATCCAAAGTATGGTCCTTTATCATCAATGTTATACTTCAATAGTTAGTTAAATACAGTAAAACTTCTTGTATACGGTTCATATTTATAAGTTTTCTATACGATTTTTTCCTGGTCCCGGCAAGCCTATATTTTCCATGTTAATTTATCTCCTATATACGTTTTACATTTATTCGTTTTTCACGCTTATACGATAATATTTTAAGTCCCTTGCAATATAAAGCATCATTTATACGTTGCGTGTTCTGAGGAAGTACCATACCTGCCAACTTTTGAAAAGGGCTATCAGTAAAACTCACGCGCGACAAAAAATTTAACGATTTTCGACATACCCCGGCTTGACGAAAATAATAATACTTCTGGGCTACAAAATACAATAATTCATGCTTTAAACAGGATATTTCAATGAAATCATATCTACTTACATGATTTGTAGATGAACATAACAATCAAGAAGAAATCCATGTTAATCAGCAGCAGGCGTGGTGAATATTGGTTTGGAGCATACATAACAGGACTTCCTTGATAAATTAAGCCGATATACGATATTTGAAAAAGGTTTTACACAATAAAACTTGTTTAACGTAACACAGGCAAGAAATAATATAATACACACTGCAAATCACATGCTAGTTCGACTTTAAAGTCATGGTTGTGGCCTTTTTAGCTTCCAGCAAAAAGTCTTGAGAAAATGCTTTGTCATAACAGGGACCAGAACTCCTGGTCTTCAAAATAGAAATAGACTCCAGAGATTCATTGGACATGGATGACCTGAACTGTGTTCTATTTTTCTTCACAAGGCTGAAAACACGTTCACATTCTGCATTGCTATGGGGTATGGTGAGAATAGAGAGCATTACTCTAGAAATTCGGTTATACTTAAGAAGTCCATCGGCTCCACGAATTCTTGATATTTGTGCCCAACTGGAATCACTTGCAGCATCTTGATGTGCAGCCAAAGTGTCATCTACCTGAAGAGCTGTAAACTGCCTCTGAAGCTCATTCACCACCTCATCGGTAGTTTCATTCTCTTCCTTGCATAACATGATAGGAAACTTTTCCAAGAAAAAACGAACGGAAGAAAACTGTGCATCTTCAATTTTGTCTAACCTAGCAACTTGAGCATTCTTTAGCACGTCATCCTTGAGTGGAAACTTGTTGATGATGTAGTCACAGGCAGTACAAAAGTAGTTTCTCACTGATGAAAAGAAAAGGGATTTATCTGTATCCTGGAGATCATTCACTATGTTCGAAGTTTGAATGCCAATAACTAACTCATCATCACTTCTTTGATTTTGAATCAAGTTGTACTCAACTTCAAGCAATGAGGAGCTTTTGACAATTTTGGGCTTAACAAACTTGGTGAACAGCTGCTTTAGCAAATCCATTAGAAGTTCTAATAACAAGTGAACTTGTGGGGAAGAAGTCTGAAGGGCAACATTCAATTTGTCAAATACAGGAATAGTCACATGAAGAAAAGTGCAAAAGGCCTTGTTCAAGTTTGAGGACAGGAACATAAACAATTTTTCCTCACGAGTTGTAGCAGAAGTCTTACTTTTTAGGATGGGTTTGTCACATTTGGAAGAATATGCTATTCTTTTAGGGGCATGTGTAGTAGCAGAATCAAGAATTCTCTTCTTCTGATACTCTTTGGATCCACTTTGTTCAACTTTAGGTATTCTGAAAGATGTCAAGCTTGTGGAAATGTTTTGGGTACATAATATTACTTCCTCCTTGAAGAAAGAAAGAAGAGGATCCCACTGGTCCAGTAGTCTATCCAAACATCTGCCTAAAGATAACCACCTAGTACATACATGCTTCAGAATTTTCTTTGCTTCCTTATTGTGCAAGTTCTGAAATTTCTGAAGGCGTTCTTTTCTCTTTACACTCTTCTCTAAGAAATAAAATATATCTACAAGGATCTCATCCACTTTAACTGGTAATCTTCCAGCACCTTTTTCAGCTGCTAGATTAATCAGGTGGCAAATGCACCCTATGATGGCAATACCTGGTTGAACTTCCTTCAGAACTGCTGAAACCCCATTTTTGTGTCCTATCATAACAGGAGCATTGTCGGAGCAGAAAGCCACACAGTTTTCAATTGGTATATTATGAGAACTCAGCTGTGATAACATCAGGTTACCTATGTTTCGCCCTGTTGAGTCCCCGTCCAACGCTGGTATGGATAGCACAGTGCTCACTACTTTTTCCTGCCGAACATCATAGAATGTAACAACAATAGGATACAACTTGGCATTCGTATCATTGCTTCCATCCGTTGCCAAAGAAAATGGTCCGTTCTGAAGGCACTTAACAACTTCAGATGATGCATTTTTTGCCATTTTATTTACAATGCACGTCGTTTTCGTGCGACCACAACTATATTTCTTTGCAACTTCTGATGTGGGAAACATCTTCTTAAATAAAGCGCCAGCATGATCAGCCGCACTTAAGGGCACATTGTGTGCCACCAAAAAGGAAGTAAACAGACACTCGGCCCTAATTACGTCACTGTCAACGTTACCAGCCTTGGCAAAAAAGGTGTTGATTTTCTTGCTATCTTCCTTCGATTTAACATAACTTATGTGTTTACCGCACTTCACATGATTACTTAAATCGTTTTTTCCACCATGAGCAATATTAATATCACACGCACATACCGTGCAAAAGGCAAATTTTTCTCCCTTTCTTGATTTTAGTATGCACGGAAAATCAACCGAGTATGATTCTTTAAATGTCTGGAAGTACTGTTTCTTGTTGTATTTGTTCATTCTCGATATCTACTAAAACATCGAAAGGAACCTGGATCACTAAACGTCACATAAAATTATAACATAAATCGCATAAAACACAGCCCACACTTCATTAAAACAAGTCAAAGCACACAAGTCAAATGAACACGACGCCAACCTCGTAAAGAAAGAATATGCACATGGTAGAGAGAAAAAAACACACACGTGGAACGAATGTAATTAGTCCAAGGAATACAGGAAACTGCGAAGCACGAAGATATAGCACAAAAACTCGGAACACTTCATTAATATATGCCATAACCTTAAAATACGAAAACATTCAAAGAACGCCAACTTCGCGAACAATAAACAACTCACGTGGTCAAAGAATATCGTTTAAATCGCAACGAGCGAACGTAGGGGAACAAAGAATTTGCGAAGCAGAGCGTGTTGACACCTAAGATTCACATGGAAGAACGGTTATCCCGGCTTCAAATTCAATTACAATGACGACACAAACATGACACGGTCAAAAGTACGAATCAACTCAAAGAACGAGTTATCGACTATCGCGGACTTGCCTTCGACCCACGCAAACAATCGATTGTACGGAAGTGGGAGGGATTATCGAATGTTAATTATCGTTTCAAATTTTTGTCCGCGAAATCGTAAAATGACACCGTTCATCCGTAAAACCGTAAAATGCTGCAATTTCCGTAAATTTTACGGATAAACCGTAAAAGTTGGCAGGTATGAAGTACGTATGTTCGAATGCAAACTTTTGTTACCGCCTGTACTTCCGTTCGGAAGGATGCACCGCGTGCTATATCATGTTACGATGGCCTTGAGCGACACCGGTGGTCACGGCGACACTCGCTTGCCAGAGTGTCGTAACAAGGAAGAACAGCTTGCGTAATAAGCAAGCACTATTATTGTGTTAGCCTTTCAAAATAACAGGAAGCAGCCATAAAACACAGTTAGACAGCATCTGAAGCTTATGTTAAGATGAGCGGAAGTGTTTTACGATCGCCGATATATTAAAAAATATATTATTTCCGCCTTTATAATTTTCATTCGTGTTTTTTTTAGGACTTCTCGTCAACCCATTAAAAATACGCGATTGATTCTCTGTTCTAATAATCTTGCGTCTTCAGACAAATGAAAATCCATTAATTTAGGCCTACACTACGGCATTTTATTAATGACGATGAAGAGCCGCAGAATAATACAGTGGATTTTAATGATACTGTCAATGCTCTATGTACTATCAAACATTTTGTCACGCACCTCAACGTTTCTGAGGAAATAATGGCCGAATTATATCGGTTTGAAAATACTGTTCACGCCGTGGCCTCGGCCAACAAAAAACAAGTCAAGATAACAGACTACTTCGTAAAGTGACTCAATTTTCTTTGTTTTGTTATATCTGGGTGCATTTCTCTTTTAGTTGTTTTGTTACATATTGCCGATTATAGTTAAACAATCTTATTATTATTTCTTGTTTTTCACTTCTTAACGGAAACCCTCGCTCGCCCGCCGCCCGCGTTGCTAGCCTGTCTCCCGCCAGGCACTTGCCGTAATGCGTAGCTCGCGTGGCACAGTCATTGAGTAGACCAGGGGTCTCCAAACTACGGCCCGGGGGCCACATCCGGCCCGCAGACAGATTTTGTCCGGCCCGCGGAGAGCTAGCATACTTGAAAACTCCTTTTAGAGAACATATTTTTTTTATAGCAAATTAAATTTAGTTTACTGAAGTATTCTAATTTTATGTTGAATAATTATTAATATGACATCTACATTGATATGTTGGTTGGTTCCTTAGTTTAGGGGCTGCGACAACGCGGTCATGTAGCCCCGTGTACTTTGGGTGTGTGTAGAATCTGTCTGATAACCGGTGTTAATTGTGATGACTGTATTAGTGTGTGTATCTGTTTTTTAATTCAAGTAGGGACTGCAACTTTGAATTTTCAAATAGTTCCTACTTTTGCCGCCAAACGCCACCGTCAACGACTACTAGGCCTAGTTCAGAACTAGCTACTAGACGCCACCGCAGTCGGCTCTTGGCAACGAACGTAGCAACCTAAGAGCGTTGTTTATATTCTTAACCTATCCAATTTAGTTTCACACAGGTGTAATTAGTGGAAAGATCTTTAACATGCCATAAATCTATGACATGGGACCGCCGGCTTTACTTCCCCTCCGAAGAAAGGCATACTGAGGGATTTTTAACGCTCTTAAAAAATCCGACGGCTTCGGCCGGGTTTGAACCCGCTATCTTGGGCATAGAAGCTCAGCATGCTACCAACTACGCCACCGAAGCCGCCTTACATTGATATGGTCATGGGCTAACTACTCAAAACATTGTTGTAGGCTTATTGTTATTGTTTTTGTGATAAGTTGGATAAAGAAACACAGAATTGTAATGAGTAAAGACATGTATAACATGCAGACATATGAAATACTAATGAGATTTATGTAATTGAGATTTTCCATTGACAATAGTTTGTAGTTGTGGACTAATTTTACTTGTACCAATTATTAAAAGAGATTTTTCATTTCATCAGTTAATTTAGATCTGTAAACATTTTTTGTGTACTTCATTTTGGAGAAGGTCTTCTCACACAAATAAGTAGTACCACAAACAGAAAACAGCCCACGAGCAAATTTATGCAAATTATCAAATTGTGTCAGTGGAAGACTCTTATAAAATTTCAACAAAGATGAGTTTTGATATTTGTTCTTAATTATATCACTGCACTGTAGTTCAATCATTTCCATTTGAAGTTCCGGGGCTAGGGTTTCAATGTCAGTATCAAAAGGATCCTGAAAAATCTTAATTTGATTCGCAAAGGCATCGAAGTCCGAGAAACGAGTATCAAAATTTATTTTCAAAGCACTCAAAGTTTCGATTGCAAAATCGATAGGAAACTCAGTCTCAGTGGTGTGGCTGAATATTTCACATGTTTTAAAATGTGAAAAACATTTACTTCGTAGTTGTGATTGAAACAGTATCAATTTCTTCCGGAATGATTTGATATTAGTGTATAAATCAGGAAGATGCTGGTTTTCTCCTTGCAATCTCAAATTCAGTTTGTTCACATGTTTTGTCAAATCAACATAGAATGCTAACTTCCACAGCCATGCGTTGTTTTGTAATTCAGTAAGAGGGCGATGCTTTTCATTCAAAAAAATTTCGATCACTGCTCGAAGTTCAAAAAAGCGCTGAAGGACTTTCCCACAACTAAGCCAACGTACGGCAGTATGATAAGGTAAGTCATTTTCTCCAATCTCTTCAATAAATTGTCGGAATTGTCGGTGATTCAGCCCAAAAGATCTCATAAAATTAACAGTTGATATGACTGGTTTCAGAACTTCAGACATATCCAAACATTTTCCGCACAAAGACTGTTGATGAATGATACAATGCAAGACTAATGGTTTTGAACCACCTTCATTTTCTACAGCCTTTGACACAAGAGCGACCACTCCTTTGTCTTTCCCACTCATGTTTTTGCCTCCATCAGTTGTAATACATTTCAAGTTTTTCCATCGAAGGTTCTTTTGATTAATGGCCATTTCAACTCCTTTAAAAATATCTGTACCAGTAGTTGTGCCATGAATACTATACATATCAAGAAGTTCTTCATGCACTTCATAGCTTTTATCTACTCCTCGAATATAAATCAACACCTGAGCAGTATCTGACACATCCGTTGACTCATCCAAGGCCAAAGAAAACCAATCAACATCTCCATTTTTGTCGAACAGTTGAGAGGATATATTTTCAGCGATGTTTTCTACCCTTCGAGCCACAGTGTTTCCTGACATACTGACAGTTTTTAATAAATTTACCTTTTCAGGGCACATTTCTTCGGCTGCTGCAATTATGCATTCATTGATCATTTCTCCATCGGTGAATGGTTTTCAGCGTTTTGCAATTTCAAGAACCACACGAAAGCTGGCACGAGTTGCAGCCTCTTGTTCGGTTTTGAGTTTTGTAAATGAAGATTGCTGCGATTTCAATCCGCGCTTCATAGCTTCGAATTTTTCCGTCCGCAAACTTCCTGTATATTTTGAGTAATTGTTTCATAATGACGTTTAATGTTATATTCCTTGAGAACGGCTATGCTTTCATTGCAAATCAAACATAGCGCCTTGTTACTGGACTCAATTACGAAATACTGAATGTTCCACTCATCTTTGAAATTTCTGCATTCACTATCAATTTTTCGCTTCTTTTCCATACTACTAAATCACACACAAAAGCAACAATTCAAATCAAAATACTGTTACAAAGATGTCTTAAACACGCACAAACACGTTTTAAGGAGGTACGCACTATTTTATTTCACAACAGTGTCATAGGAAATGACTTGTGGTTGTGCAACTAGCCTTCTTATATATTCCAATTACTGCCATCTAGAAGTGAGTGGAAGACACCAGAACTCTCTCGAACCAACGAGATTACTCTGTACGTGCTATTAGCGCCATCTGTTAGCGATAGAAGGTACTACCTATTTCCGCTTGTGTCCACCAGATGTCGTGTCACGTTACTCCTCATGGCTCGTACTCTACGACTAATCTAGAAATTACAGATAATGACAGGAAAATTAATAATATGCAGTGTTGCCATTTTGCGGACTTTAGTCCGATTTGCAGCCTTTTTTCAACGTTGCGTACTTTTTCTTTCATCAGTGGACTATTTCACTTTTTACCACCGGCAACAATGATAATATGGTTTTGGCCCTCGGAACTTACTGGGGTAATCAGTATGGCCCTAAGGCTGGAAAGTTTGGAGACCCCTGGAGTAGACTATAGCCTATAGTTCACAGCTGGTGCTGAAAATGTTCGCCATTCATTGCTACACATCGCTGGCACCTCTTCATGAAGTTTTCATTTACGTTCTGAAGTTCCTCAGCACCGATATATTCTATTTCAGCTGTAATATACCTTAGTCCAAAGAATATGGACTGTTAAAGCCGTGGCGTCAAGAAGCGCATACGGCAAAGTGCTTGGCGAGAACCGGCTCGCGGCGCGAGTGAGGGTCCCTGTCGCTTTTAAAACAAAGTCCCTGTATAACCCATATTGTCACATACATTTTGCAGTTTTTATTTACCGACTTTCATTTACGTGTTTTTCACATTTATGCGTGTTTTTTTTCCTTTGGTCCCCTGGAAATCGTATAAGTGAAGTTCTACTACTAGAGCATAATAACTCTTCTGATTAATAAAATTAAATTATGGACTTAAGTGTTCCAGTGTGAGCCTAATGTCTATTTAATGTGTGCATCAATTGGCTTACTCCACTCTAAAAGGGCAAGTTTGAAAGTTAATGGAAACATGTATGAGATTATTAGCTGTACATTTTTTCTGTATTTTAAATAAAAATTGTGCTATTTGGCAAGTATTTGGTTTACTGTATAGTCATTAGAACTCATGTGTTACTTTTTTCTTAATGGTTTACAAATTACTCTAATTTAACATGTTAAAATCAGCCGAGCTGTACCGAACCGATTTTGTACCGAGAACCGAAGTACAATTTTTTTTTACCGAACCGAACCGAACCGTACCGAACCCAAATTTTCAGTACCGAAGACCCCTAGTATATAGCAAATGTAAAGGTGTAAATTGTATAATGTAACATTTGAGATCTGTTTAGATTTAATGAACGGAGATGGAGACACTGATGTGTATGTGGGGCTTGCCCTTTCTCTATCTGCCGTCCATAAATTGTAGGCACAATTTTTGGTAAATAAATAATAATAATAATAATAATAATAATACAGGAAAAATACCCCTCACACAATTCTTAGTATTCTTCTGCTTCATTTCTTATTACTCCACTTTTTCAGGGCAACATAACCCTTAACCCTTTCCTTCTCAAAGCACCGGAATATGAAAGTCGCAACTCCCTGCTACAGCGCCCGTGTATGTTCTGGCATTCTCCTGCCACCTCCCGTATTGGTATTGAATTAAAACTAATTGTGAACTATAAGTAATGTGCCAGGCAGGCATAGGACAGCATTTATAAGGCATAGTGTTGCTTTTAGTGGTAACAATAAATGTTTGTTCCTTGACCTTTCTCCCAGCTGTTGCTAGGAAACATGGCTGGTCTCTCAGATGTCCATGTCGTAACAAAATTGAATAGAAGCGATGTTAGTGATTTTGAAAGCTTGTGACGAAGTGTTTTTCTGTGTGATTTAGATGTAAATGATCAGTTAAATGAGTGACAGTGATATTGTTGAGGATACAGTAAACCAGTGTACTGTAAATGCCGGTGGTGCTGGTGGCCTACAACCAAGCATTCAACCTTCCCTGCCATCTACTCCGCCAGATGATTTTACTGGCGATGGGAGTAGACATTGGGAACTAAGGACTCCATGAAGCAGGCTACTGAGATGTATATATTAGCATATTTAAATTAGGATTTGACAATTTTTGTAGTATGGGCCAATGTGACTAATTCTGGGAGAAATAAAAAGATGCTGAAGTTGTTCTGAACCAGGGACCTCAGGAAATAAAACTGTGAACAATGTTAATATGTGTACAGTTTGTGAAAACTGCAAATTCCATTACTGACACATTTTTAAAAACCTAGTTTCATAATTGGTTATGTGGCCAGATCATATAGTTTTAAAATTGCGACCAGATTATATGAGGGCAGACTTCAAACCAAGGACCCCAGGTGAGAGTGATTTACTGTGGGTCATTGCAAGACTGTTGGTAATTCACGTGAAAATTTTATTTTAATTAAATGTACTGTATTATTTAGTTCCAATGTTATGTGCAAGAGTTTATACCCATGTCCACAGTACTTTATATTCTAAAATAATAGGGTGATTTCTGGGGATATCATGCCTGGAAATGCAACAAGGAAAGGTTTAATATTTGTCTGTCTGCATGGACAGACCGATTCATAATACTTGATACTCTTCTTTCCTTATTCTTGTTACTTCAATAAGCCTCTACCATACATATCAACATAATATTCTCATAACTGCCTACACAAATCATCCCCACAAACAAAAGAAATAGCCTCCACATCACCATCCCAAAAAGCAGACACAAAAAACAACACTATCAAAAAAGGAGCAAAGCCCCCTGCCGGAATCACCATAGAGATCCTAGTTGGCCCTTCGCACTAAACTCTCTGCAGTGTCCCAACAAGAGGCAGCCATTACCTAACCTCAAAACATAAAAATAATACCAACAGAAAACCAAAGGTGAGCTCTGTAACCTAAAATTCGGTTACAGAAACGCCCCCTCGAGAATAAATCTCCAACTCAAGGTTATAGATTCATTCTCGACACTCACACAAAATACATAAATAAAATACACATCAATCATACACTGGCAAGAACAAAAAAACACAAAGTGAAACAAATTATACATCATCTTCTTTAGCCGTTGCTTTATTCTCTTTGCCAATAGTGGCATCGTCATCTTCCATTTCAATGGCGATGTCATCCTCTTCAGAAAGGACGACAGGATCATCTTCTTCGCCATCCTAGTCATCAACGGACGTGGTTATGGATCCTTCACTGCCAGACGTATCAACGGCATTGTTGACATAAGGTGTGTCACTACAAGCTTTTTCTTCAGAAGGAACGGCAGAATCATTATCAGACCCGTGTACCGTTATCATAATCATCTTTGTCATCCTTCCGACCTCTCCGGGGCCGGTCTCCATTATTTCTTCTAAAGCGCTGAGTATCACCAGTACCATTTTCATTATTATCACGCCTTCCCATTTATCAACTTCTTCTCTCTCTCTTTTGTTTCTCCTTCCTCTTCTACTTCTTCAGTTCCTTCACCTGTTTCCTTTCCTTCTTCACCTTCCTTTGCCTCCTTTTCTTATTCAGCTTCTTCCATATCATCAGCTTTCATTCCTTCTTCCTCTTCATCTTCTCCCTGCTTAATTTTTCCTTTCTCTTCTACCTCCTTCCTTAGTTCAGCTACTTTCTTTCCTTCTTCTACTTCCCCTCCTTTACCTTCCTCCTTGTTCTTCCTTTTCTTCTGTTTCTCCTTCTCCTTTCCCTTCTTTTTCTTCACCTTCCCTTCCTGCTTCTCTTTCTCATTTTCCTCTCAACAGTTCCTTTCTTCTTATTTTTTTCTTTCCTCTTTCCTTTTGTCTCTTTTACCTTCTTTTCAATTTCCTTCTTCTGATCCCTCCTTCTCTTATTTCCATCTGCCTGCCATCTCGTTCTCATCCTACTCCTTCTCTTTGCTTTCCATTCCTGCTCCTCTCTCCTTCCCTTCCTCATTTTCCTACTCATTCTCATCAGTCTTATCTTGCTCAACAGTTCCTTTTTTATCTTTTCTTTCCTCTTTTCCTTTATACCTTTTATCTTCTCCTTTTTCTTCTTCTGATCCTTCACTCACTTATCTTCATCTGTCTGACATCCCCCACCCCTATGATGATTTACCTGTTTCTTTTCCTTTCGTTCTCGTAATTTAATGTCTCTATGAACCTTCTTCTCAGCTTTAACTTGCAACTTCACTCTTCTCTCAGAATCAACTTTATCATAAATATCAATACTTTTAGGCACATTGTCATCATCTTCATCATTAAATTCATTATAGTATTGGGCTATATATCTCATACAGTAATTACTCTAACATAATGAACTCCTACTGCTCTTCTGTACCTAGCTCTATCAGTTCTTCTAGAATGGTAAGTATCCCCAGTACCATTTTCATCATTAGCACGCCTTCGATATCCACCTCCTCCATTCTCATCAAAATGTCCTCTTCTGTTACGTCGGCGGCGACCTCTGTGTCTACCTCCGCAACTGCTCTCTCTTCTTCGCCTACCACGGTCTCTCCGATATATACCTCTACAACCACGCCTTATATTTTCCACTTCTTCATTCTCTTCGTTACCAATTTCCTTATGCCCCCAAGCATCACGTACTTCACATAACTCCTCCTCTTCCTCCTCCTTTACAGCCACACTCACAGGTTCTACCATCTCAACTTTCTCTTCTACCATGCATTGGCTAGTAACATGGCTGTCTGGGATAATCTCTGACAATCTTTCCTTGACCTCATCTAGCTTCTCCGACAAATGCACGCACTGAAACTACTCAGCTGGCAAGAAATATGACTACATATTCTCTCCTCCATCCCTTCAAACTTTTTGGAGAGGAGCAGAAGCGTCTCGAACATGGCCATCATCTCAGCTTCCATATTTCTACTATTTTCCCCCATCCTTTCTGTCTTTGGGCGATTCATGGAATTCTTCGAGCTTTCACGTTGGGCGCCATTGTAATAAATATAATATCGAAGCTTGCCACCTCAAGGTAGCGGGGCGATATACTCGCTAAATGAATCACACAAAGTACAGTACACAGACTTCACTAATATACCCTATTTATTAATAACTAATACTAGATACATAAGCCTTGGAGGCTGGATTTAGACAGCTCCTTAACCCAGTCCAGGAGTCAATTAGAATTGACTACATGGATAATTCTTGCCAGGCGCGACCCCGTCGCGGGGGTGGGCAACGGTACTGTAATATTCCATGGAACTACAGTAACGGCTAAGTTCTGGTGAGGACTCAGTCCTATGGGGTATAACATAGGCCCCGTGCACAGGGTTACGTGCGAAGACCTCAACGGCATCTGCAGTGGAGAAGATAAGACTTTGGTGCAGTGGAGAAGGCGGAAGAGGCAACCCAGTACTCGGGGGTTAAATATGAGTACAACCTCAACGGAATCTTCAGGGGAGGAGATGGACTTCGGAACGGTGGAGATTGCGGACGAGGTAGCCCTTGCCCAGGGTTACGGGTGAACTCCTTAACGGCACCGTTGGCAGAGAAGGCGAACTTCAGAATGGCAGAGATGGCGGATGTAGCAACCCATCCTCCCTGGGGTTAATTAGAAGGGAATACCAACGCTGCTGCCTTGTAGAAGTGGCAGGGGACTGCCAAAGGCTAAGGGAGAAAACCCTAACAGAAACTCCTCTCTAGTGTTAGGCTTAGCAAGCCAGCTGGAGAGTAATTTGAATCTTTCAAAACTAAAACGAGCCTCGGAAAGAAAAACCAATACCGGCCTGACAAATCTTCTCAAACGTAGGATGACCGAAAGGCTGATGATCTTTTACAATGTTATGCGAAGAAATCCCAAATCATGAAAATCAAACACAGGATTGGAACACTCAACATCCTTACATTGACAAGTAAATGTGAAGAACTGGTGGATATGATGGAGAGGAGGAAACTTTGCATCCTTGGCATAAGTGAGACAAAATGGAAGGCACAGGAATAAAGCAACTGAGGAAAGGATAAAAACTTCACTGGATGAGTAACAAAACCGAACCTAGGAATGTTGTCGGATTTGCATTGAGAGAAGATATAGATGCTGTAAGTGAAGTGATCTATGTAAATGACAGAATCATCAAACTGGATGTCTCTTTCAATAAGGAGGTGTTAACAGTCATACAGGTATATGCCCCACAGTCTGGATGTGATGAAGAAAAGGAGCAATTTCGATCTGACCTGGAGGAAGCTACTGAAGGAGTGGAAAATGTATTAGTGATGGGTGATCCGAATGCACAAGTGGGAACAGAGAGACTTGGGTATGAAAATGTGTTGAGCCTGCATGGTTTTGGTACCAGGAAGGTGAACAACTTCTAGATTTTTGTGTGAGAAATGGCTTAAAAATAAATAACACCTCGTTTCAAAAACAATTATCTCACAAAATAACAAGGTATAGTTGGGATGTACAATCCAAATCCTTGATAGATTACATACTATCTGATGAAAAAGCTGGCCAAACTATTTGTGATGTTAAGGTTGTGCCAAGTGAGAGCTTAGATAGCGACCACAGACTGCTTCTTGCAATCATCAAAAGTGTAAAAATTCCTACACCATGGAAAAAAAAAAAAAAGAGAAAGAAGATTAACCTGGGAACTGGAAAAAGTAGAAAACAAAATTATGTATACAAAAAAGGTGGCCTCCAAAATACCTAGAGACAGAACACAAGGAAGAAATACAGAGTGGAACAGATTCAAAGAATGTCTTGTTGGAGCTGCTGTAAAAACTAGTAGTAAAGTAAAAGAAAGAAAAAAAACAGCCTGGTGGAATGATGAAGTAAAGAGTGCAGTTCAGAAGAAAAATGAAGCAAGAAAGGCTCGAGATAAAGAAATTCAAAAAGGAGATGGAAAAAGATGAATTAAAAATTAGTGAATTACAACATACAGAGATTGTAGACTGCGAGTGAAAAGAAAAGCAAAAGTCTTGGATTGATTTTACAAATAAATTGGAAGACGATAGTAAAGCAAATTCCAAATTGCTGTACAGTGTTGTTAAAAATACCAGGATTAGTTAGTTATGAGCAAATAACTTTACAGAAACCAGATGGGAAGACACAGAAATAAGAAAAATTATGATATTATATTTTGAGAATTTGTACAATGGTATAAAGAAGGACTCCAGTATTAATGCACAGATTCAGTCAAGTGATAATATATCTGAAGAAACGCCACCTACTTGGAGTGAAGTAGAATACATACCAGCTTGCACCAGATCGTTTAATCTACCAGGAGTAGCTATGATGATCTCCACTCCTTTAGTAACAGCTGCCATCTGCTGGTTTCTGCTGCCACCTCCATAAATGCAAACACTATAAAATAAAAAATATATACATATATAGGCTATATAACAACCTACTGGACTTCAGGTGACAAAGAAAGAATCAACCAAGAAAAGTTATCAAGTTGATGCATCAAAATGTTCTATTTTAAAAGATTACATGGAAAAACTATTATAGGCAATTAAGGGGGGTAAAAAAAAGGTGAAAACCTAATACTTTAGGTCCCATCATTTTTGTGGTGGTTGAGTCACAATTCCACAACACCTCTTCAATTTGCCAGCTGGCAAAATCATCTGAAGACCTAGGGTGGAATTCAGGAACATTACCGAAGGGATCCTTAAGAAGACCTTGACTAAAGAACCCTGAAGGTATCCTTCAATCGGAAGGTATCCTTGAGGTTGATTTAACTTCAGAGTCATTCCCTTAAGGTCACCTTTCTGAAGGTATCCTCAAGGATTCCTTCAGGCATCCTCCTAAGTAATGTTAACTGGCACCAATCACATACAAAAAATATCACAAGTGTTACTCAAATAAGAATGAAAGCTGAAGTGTTTAACAATATAATCTGATGTTGCATGATATTAACATTGATTTGTTGAACATTACAAGTGATTATCAGCTAGTCACGTATGACATGTGCGATTAGCACATACTTATTCCAACATTATTTATCGAGACGTTTGGCAACTGTGCCAATTACATTGTCACAAGGAACAATTGGTATTCGAACCCAAGAAGGATTTATTCTTCCAGCTACTCTGGGGGTCGAACCTAGGACTTGAGAATTGCAAAACCCTGGACTTATGTTCTTGCATCTGCCGATTTGTACAACACCAAGTGAAACCAGAAAACTTTATTCCCAAGACATTTATTTCCATTGTGTATGAACTTTTGCACTCCTACTAACATTGGACAGCCCTGTGGGAAATTAGAAACCTCTCTATTCCCACGCTAAAATCCGCAGGGGTTTCTGTCACCAGCAACATTGTACTGCGTTGAGACATAGTAGATGGCAACGTTTGAGAACACTGTTTTAGTTGGTAACCAATGATGCCAACTTGAAACAAATTGCACTCCATTGTGCGCTCGGCCGCACGAGTCGTTTCGTCCCCGTTAGGTTGGCTGAACTGCATGTGAGCTATGCGCTTCGCACGTCTAACCTGGACTGACAAAGCAAAGCGGCGTCACTCAACTAGGTACGGCGGTAGAGACTAGACGTGTTACTGTGAGGCTCCAGGGAGAGGCTTTGTGTTCTCCCTGGAGTCCCAAGGAATCGAGGTAATGTGTTGAAAATGACTTTCGGAAAGGGCAAAACCACGGAAGAACAGCGTGTGCGATTTTTGAGATTCTTCGAGAAAACAGTCACATCAAAAAACTAAAACTTCAGACCATTGCGACACTTACTGCGTGTTATATTTTTCTTGTGCCACGCTAAGTTTTGTTCCTTTGTTACTTTACTCTTTTTTTTTTTTTTTACACCAGGGGAAAAGTTCTCCACACGCACGGTCATCCTAAGGTCTTAATATCCTGTTTGCAGGCAACATCATATCCTTCAATTTACGTTTGTGTGTAGAATGTTGAAATGTCATTTTCTTAGGTATGTATTTTGGGCTGGGCAAACAGTTTGGTTTTCTTTCCTTGTTCCTTGAAGTAGAGGTGGGGGGTACCTCGTGGTTTTAACTTTCGTTAGACAAGTAGCGTCCCCCTGTGTAATCATTCTAGGCTGGCGAGTCAGACGATACGGTTGCAATAAGCGGCGCTTAATCTTCAACATGTAACATATTCTTGCCAACTGTATTTGATACAGTATCTTATTTATTGTGGAGTTTGAAGCCATTTTTTCAGTGTTGCCTTAGTAAACAAGAGCACTAAACGAAACTCTTGTATCTTATTTAATTGTTTAACTTGGTTGTTCCCAGGAAACATTTCTTGTGAATTTAATCAACATTTCTTGTGAACCTTGATTTTCTTAATGCAATTCTTTCTTGTGTGTCGTCGTGGGGATTCATATCCATGCTTGTACTTTCGGTGCGGATGTAGTTTTGCATCTTAGCTTTCACCTCTCGTATTGTGTTGAGCTTTCATGCATTCCTCCTTTGGGGTTTTCATCCACCTCCCCCATATATTTCCATTTCTAGTCAAGCTAGGCTTTGTTTTGATTTTTTAATGTACCTGTATGTAAATTTATTCAAGATGCCCTTTGTTCTTTGTGTACTTATATGTATGGTTTATTATTTTAATTATATTTTGTCCAAGTTACCCGTTGCTCTTTCATTCCATGCATGCAGTCTATTTCTCACCGGACCCCTGGTGTCGCACCAGCTGTCCACCCCACAGGTTAAATCCCGAAGTCCCGCTGTATTCTACAGTATTTTGGTCGTAGTGTCTTAAATCCTGGAATAAGGGCACTACTCAGCTCCAAACCTCATGGCGAAGGTCACTGGTTAGGGTTGGAGTGGCATAGCAACGGTCCATGTAGTATTTGTTTCCAAACAAGCTATTTTTGGCAACACATCGTTCTTGTCTTTGAACACCGGTATTTCAAGTGTCCACATAGAGGGAACAGGTAATAAGAGAAAATTGGTCTAAAGACTGACGAGTTACAATACAAGAAAAAGAGTCCTGGCAAGATATAATGGAGGTGTTCTACTACAGTGCCCCGTAATACAACAAGGTAAGATTTCCAGAATTTTTGTATTATTTCGGAGGTAAGACTATTTTAATGCAGGCCTACTGACAAAGGAACGGAAATGAAAGCAGAGCAAATATGTGAGGCGTCCATTTCCAAAGGGTTCCTTGTCCAAGAAGTGAAATTGTTGGGAAAACGCGAAAAACGTTTATCCGACTTACTGCTTATCGTATGCTAATAATTTTGCACACTTATTACTATTAATCATGGAAGACTTTTGGAGGAATCACTGCTTATATAACCCAATGATTCTTCGTAAAATAAAAAATATTAACTTGGACAAGGTGCCGTTTGGAACTGCAAGATGGACGAGGGCCATTATGGAACAGTATGAAATGGACAAGGGAGGCTTTGTTTCTGTATAAATTAATACTCTTTTTTAAAGATAAGAATCACTATTGATGTGATGTTAGCTGATTTATTCATAAAACTGGAGAATAGATTACATTGTTGTTTAGAAACCAACTATGTCCATAATTATTCAGCTGAATCAACAACATCATCAGTCCTCCCTCATTTTCGACCTCTGATACGTCTGAATAAGTTGATGTTTTTGTAGAAAAGCAAATCAGGTACAGTATGCCAATCTTCATCATAATGAAGTTAAAGTAACCTCTTGACATCCACTTTTTTAGTTTGCTTCACCGGAATTCCTGCTGTGGATCAATGTCTGCAACCTTCTTATTTGGCTTTGTAACCATCCTCCCTACGTCCAGATCTGTGTTGTGTGTATGCTCTCCTCAAACTATTCTCTCGAACAAGAATATTTCCTTTCGGTGTCCTTTCTCGAGTGATAATAAATCTCTTGCTTACAGCAAATTGGAAGAGCCACTGGTTAGGTTTCTTCAAAATTTCTGCAGTAGCTGCTTTCCAATTGTACACGTTGGAAGTCCCTACCTATCTTCAGGACAGTCCCATTCTTCTCAAAGACACTATAGTACTGTTCGGGTTTGCATATCGTGTTCAATTTCTTAATTTCTTTTTCAATGCCCCCAAACACCCGGTCAGGTGGAATGAATGAATGTCCGGGAATTGGGAAGATAAGTTGTTGAGGGGAACGTTGTGCAACACCTTCAAGAGCATCCCAATCATAATTGTGCTTTTATTTTGTCCCCAGGAACCATCAGCAAACAACCGTATTGCTTCATAATCTTCTAAGTTGGTATCGGTTAGTCGATGATAAACAGCAGAGGTAATTTCGCATGATCCTTTGTGACTATTACCCACCTCATTCGAACCAATAGTTGACAAACACTACCAGATTCCTGTTCGTTGAAATTCGAATGTTTAGATTTTATTTACATAAGAAAGTAATGCTTCCAACTGGAAAATATGTATTATTCATTCAAATAAAGCAACGAGTTAATAATTCAATTTTTAATAAAGCTTGGTATTTCTTAAACAGAACGCCAGTACTTTCCAAGAAAGTATCCCTACTCACGATTCTTCTGGCTGGTTAGAACTCAAAGATATACTTTCGAAAGCTTCTCAAAACATTGGCACACCGCCCAGGAAACGCAAGCATAGGTGGTGGAACGAAACCTGTGACAAGGCTATAAACTTCAGAATTAAAGCCTGGCAGAATTGGAATTCTCACAAAACGGAACAAAATTGGCACGAATTCACCAAAGTACAGAAACAAACCTCTAAAATAATCAGATCTGAAAAACGCAAGTACGATCACTACAGATTGGCTGAAATTGAACAAGATTTTACTAAAAACAATACACGAAACTTCTACAAAACATTCAGAGAAGAATTATCAAATTATCAGGCACCCAGTCTTTGCTTCAAATGCCCGGATGGGACATTAGAAACAAATAATCAAGAAAACTGCAAACTTCTAGCAGATTATTTCAAGGATCTTTTAAACTGTGAATCCCCTAAAGAACAACTCATCTTTGAAAAAAAAAACATCCAACCAAGATTCAGAACCCCCAACATTGGAAGAAATTAAAGAAATAATCCATGGACTCAAAAATAATAAAGCCCCAGGGGAAGATGGTATAATTGCCGAAATGCTGAAGATAGGTGGTGAGAACGTAGCCCGGAAAATCCACTCAATTCTTGAGAACATCTGGATCACCGAAGAAATACCTGAGGATTGGAAATGTGCGCTAATCCATCCACTGCACAAGAAAGGGGATAAAACCAACATCAATAATTATAGAGGAATTTCCTTGATACCAGTTATTTATAAAATTTTCTCCAAAGCCCTGCTCACTAGACTTGAAAAACAAACAGACCGTCTGATTGGAGAATACCAGGCAGGTTTCCGAAAAGGAAGATCATGTACGGAACAAATTCTTAATCTCAAAACTATCCTACAAATGCGCAAAACCAGACAGACAGTCATTACCTTTGTAGATTTCAGAAAAGCATATGACTATAGATCGTCAAACACTTTTCAATACTCTAGAAGAATTTCAAGTGGATAGAAAAACAAGAGAATTAATCAGACAAACACTAACTGGCACTACGTCAAAAGTTAAATTCCTCTGCGAAATATCTGAGCCTTTTGAAATAAACACTGGTGTCCGCCAAGGAGACGGATTATCTCCGTTACAGTTCAACCTCGTACTTGAGAAGATAATCAGGACCTGGGAAAGGAAACTAAGGGAATAACCCTTGGCAGACTACTCAAAGATATAATTCATGTACATTGTTTGGCCTTTGCTGACGACATAGCAATCCTTTCTAATAACAGGCAAGAAGCAATTCATTCCATTGAGAAATTACATGAAATTGCCATCAAAAAGGGACTTCAAATTTCTTATGAGAAAACTCAGTACATGGAAGGAGCCTCACGATACCTAGACGGACAACCTATGAGAACTAAATTCGGCAAAATCTTTCAAGTGAACGAATTCAAATATCTGGGAGAAATTATTCAGCCCTCTGGTTTAAACCGTGAAGCAAATAAAGAGAGAATTTCCAAATTACAGAAAGCTTACAGAATCACTTGGAATAGGTTTAACAAAAAATCAATATCTCGGAAAGCAAAACTTAGACATTATAATACAGTAATCAAACCGGAGGCGTTATATGCATCAGAAACCTTAATCATTGGTGGCAAATCTTTAACCAAAGAGATTGAAAAACAAGAAAGGAAAATTTTACGAAAAATTTTTGGCCCAGTTTTTATAGAGGGAATCTGGAGGAAAAAGTCATCCCAGGAAATATATCGCCAATGTGAAAAAATGTCTCATACTTTTCGGAAAAGACGATTGAAATTTTACGGGCATATTATCAGAATGAACAATGGCAGATTGACTAAAAGAATTCTCAACTTGGCCCTCTCACTAAAAACCAAGAACAGCTGGCTACGTGAAATTGAAACAGATCTCCAGGAAATCAACATTTCAGACAATATTATACAGGACAGATGCAAATTCAGAACCCTAATCGACAATCACCAATTTGAAGACAAACCCAACACCAGGGCCACCATAACTTGGACAGAAGACCGAAGAAAGGCGCTCAGCGAGAGGATGAAGAGATTTTGGAAGGAAAAGAAGGCCAACCCATCAGCTAAACAGGTTCAACCGTGCTCCTGAGTCGGGCATAACGATGCAAGAAAGCTTGGTATTAGGATATTTAACACATGGACAAGGGTCACTTAGGAACTCAGTAGTGCAGCTTGCTTACCCTCACAATTGGAAAAGCAACCGTTTGTTATTGTATATTATTATGTCTGTTCTGGATTTGATATTTTAGTAAACTAATTCAGTCTGCTTTCTCTAATTTATACTATTTTAGGTTTCACTACACTCAATGATTCACACACCATTTTCACTAGCAAGGCAGAGCAGTGTACTACTCTTGTTTTTCTTGAAAACAAAATAACATACATAATAAGTACCAAGATAACAGAAAAACATTTGGTTATAACCCTTGCCAACCTAACATGTTTTAACACACTCCCTCAAGGGTGTAATCAAATAGTTGGTGTTTTTTTGGTCTTTTTTGTTTTTTGTTTTCCATTTACATAATGGAAATGACACTGATAAGATAAACTCTAAAAAATCACACTTAAAACATTACACGGTTTTTGAGATTTGCAAATTTACCAGGAAGAAGAGGTTTAGTTAAAATGTCTGCAACATTTTGATCACTAGGACAATACAGGATCTTGAACCATCCTTTCTTGTATTTATCTTTAACCAGATGATATTTATCAATATAGATACACTTTCTGGCCAACTGGTTTGCTTGAATCATTTTTATGCAACTGGAATTGTCCACATGCACGTTTACGTTGATAGTTTCTAATTTATTGATCATTCTATGGTCAGCCAATCAATACTTTTACAGTGAAATGTGCCGGTAGGCACTAAAGACGGTACATGTTTCGAACCTTGTACATACGGTTCTTCTCCAGCCGATTTGAATTGGCACAGAAAAAATCACAGACAAGAGTAACTAATGACATCATACAAGTATACATTAAAGACCCTTAATATACACATTAGAACAATTAAAAAACAATTTAAAAAACTTTCTTCACTTCATTTAAAACCACTGTACTATGAGTTTGTCCATGCTGTGGGACAGCTTGTGTTGAAATGCGCGGAGAGAGCGCGCTTTTGTCCGTACATTATGAAAGTTTAAGAAACGTGATTATCTCCTAATTTTCATAAAGTCCTTTACTGACAGTAGTGGCTATGCGGGCTAAAGCGCTGCGTTAGGTCAAGGGGCCAAGCTCTCTGCTGACTCGGTAGGCGCGTGGGTTCGAGCCCCACCGTCGGCTGTCCTTGAAATGGTTTTCCGTGGTTTCCCATTTTCAACACCAGGCAAATGCTGGGACAGTACCTACAGACAGGCCACGGCCGCTTCCTTCCCCATCTTTGCCCAGTTTCATTCATCTTCATACATTCCATCTCTAAACCCGACGCGCAGGTTGCCCAGGGGCGTCGACTAGAAAGACCTGCACTCGGCCTCTCAGGAGGCTACACGACCAAAAAAACAGTCCTTTCAGTTGGTTTCCGAAGTTAACAAGTCTATCAATTTCCTTGATTTAACGGTTACCAGAAATGCCACACACCTGCAGTACAAAATTTTTAGGAAACCGTCTCAAACACACAACGTCATTAGGAACGATTCATTAACAGAGCAGTCAAAGTTCCCCTTTCTGAAGAAAATTGGAACGAAGATCTCACCATTATACACCAAATAGCCAGAGCTAACGGTTTCAATAGTCATTATGTCAATTCCCTTCTTAATAAAATCAAAAATAAGCCTGTGACAAAATTACAACCGGAGGATAAGAATAAGTCCTTGGCAATTTTTACCTATACAAACCAACTCATCTATAACATTACTAACGTGTTTAAAAAACAAAATCTAAAAATAGCCTATGGAACAACCAATACTACCAAGGATTTTCTATTTAATTCTAATCTGATCAACACGCAGGACAAATCTCAAATTCCAAAAATCAGGAATTTACAGGATCAAATGTCAAAATTGCAATGCGGATTACGTCGGTCAAACGGGGCACAATTTCAAAATCAGGTATAATGAGCACATTAACGAGGTAAGACACAAGAAATTTTCCGCCATCGGCAATCATATGAAAGATTTTGACCACAGTTTTTCAAACATCAGTGACGACTTGGAAATTCTGCATTACTGCAACAAGGGTATCATGCTTAATATATTGGAGCAAATTGAAATCGAACAGGCCCTGAGGAATAATCCTTCTTGCAATCTAAATGAAATTAACTTTGAAACCAATATTTTATATGAAACTTTGACTAATTATGCTACTAGCATTAAACAGAAAAAACCTCCATATAGCGCATGTCTGCTCAAGCCTCTCCTATACCCTTCTTTCCCCCCCACCTTTCATCCCTTCCCCTATTCCCTTCATCTCTTGTCTGTCACGCTACCCCCCTTTTCTCCGGCCGTCAGATTCGCCCCTTCTGTTTGTCACTTGGCCTCGCTCCACTTTGGCTCACTTGCCGCAGCCGGCTGGTTGGACCCGCACCTCTGATCCACACAGGTAAACTTCAGTTCTTACGCTTTTGCATTTGCATGTTTGGTTTCTCCTTTATTTTAGAGTGTGGTTTTCTCTTATTCAGGGATTATCTTTTTCATCCCCTTTTTTCGTAATTTCGTAATTTTTGCTCAACAGTGGCCATATTATGCCAACACGCTAACCCACAGGCTTCGCAGGAACTGCTCGATTGGGACAACTTTCCACCTTTCATCCACACTTGACTAAGTTCTAACTACTCGTAGAATCTCATCATGTTCTCGTCAAGAAGAACTGAACAGAAGCCAACTGAAAGACTTCATGAAAATTAGGAGATAATCAAGTTTCTTAAACTGTCATAATGTACGGACAAAAGCGCGCTCTCTCCGCGCATTTCAACACAAGCTGTCCCACAGCATGGACGAACTCATAGTACAGTGGTTTTAAGGGGGGAGGTACACCTTTTAAGGTAAAAAAATCGCATTTTTTTTTCAGATCCTAAAATGATTAATAGACTTTGCTCTTTCCAATAGTGAAATAATTTTTAAGAAATCTTTAATAGTTTCGGAGATATAACGTAAAATATAAATAGGTGTCAGCTGATCTGAAGCACTGTCACGCCCACGTCTCAGCGCCGCTTTGTATTGTATTACTTCCCTCCTATTGCAGACTGGTGCTTCTAAATCTCTCTCAGGCATGCTCCGTAGTCCATTTCTCTTTGTATCTCAGGAACAGGAAGTCACGTGATGCTTTTGTTTACCAATATAACTTAGTTTCCGCGGTAACGGAGCACATGTTAACTTGTGAGAAAGAAAGAAATTGTTCACCTGTGTTTCAGTACAGTTTTTGCAAGTGGCTGTGTTCATAACTTCGAAATGGGTAAACGGAAAGCAGTATATAGGCCTAAGAAAGTGAATTTCCGTGGAAATAGGCATACAACTGCAAATGCTATCATTCATGATTCACCTAACCTAAAAAGTGCCTCAGCCAAGAAGCTTCCCAAAGACTGTGGCAATATCAGCAGTGGTTTATATGAGGTAAATATTATTTTGAACGCAAATATTATGTTCGAACAGTTGGAAAAGTGCCTTCGGTGTGTATATGGGGGAAATGTGAAACTCAGTATACATACAATAGTAGGTTTAGGTTGTAATGTAACAATAGTGTGCCAGAAATGTGGTGTAATTGGTTCCTTTGACAGCTGCCATAAATTAGGAACAAACAACCATGTTTACTCCATAAACAGGCGTGTAATATATGCTATGAGGTGTTTAGGGCAAGGTTTAGCAGGATTAGGTATGTTTTGTGGCCTAATGAATTTACCACCACCTGTAAAGAAGTCCACTTACTCGCTGGTGTACCAGCGGATTCTGTCTGCCACCAACCAAGTAGCTAAAGAATCTCTAAGTAAGGCTGCTGAAGGGGAAGCAAGTGTTACAGGCAGTAGGGATGTATCTGTAAGCAGTGATGGCACATGGTTAACAAGGGGTCACAGTTCACAACATGGTGTGTGCACTGTTATAGGTGCAAAAACTGGAAAAGTGATAGATATAGAGGTTCTGTCATCATCTTGCAAAGGATGTGATCAGTGGAAAGGCAAGACTGGCACCCTAGCTTATCAAGAGTGGTGGGAGGTACATGAAGAGGTCAGTGACATCAACCACAAAGAAAGTGCAGGCAGCATGGAGGTGGAGGGGATGAAAATGATTTTCAGCCGAAGTGTAGCCAGTCACAATTTACGGTATGTCAATTATATTGGGGATGGAGATACCAAGAGCTACAAGTCTGTTTCTGATGACCAGCCATATGGGACAGATATTAATATAGTGAAAAAGGAATGTGTTGGCCATGTCCAGAAAAGGATGGAGTCTCAGTTGAGAAAAGTGAAGGAGAATATGAGAGGGAAAAAGTTAAGCGATGGGAAGCCACTCGGTGGCAAAAACAGACTGACTGATGCTGTGATAAATACCCTGTCTATTACGGGAATGCCATTAGAGCTAATAGCTTATCTGTAGGTAATATGAGAACAGCCATCTGGGCCATATGGTACCACAAGGCTTCCACAGATGATCACCCGCAGCATTACTTTTGTCCGAAAGGTCTAGACTCTTGGTGTATTTACCAGCAGGCTGCGGTACAAGGCAATGCAAACAAGTATAAGCACAAAAATAATCTAGCCCCTGCCATTATGGAGACAATCAAACCTGTCTTCAAGAATCTTGTGAAAACCGAACTGTTGATAGGATGTGTTGGTGGTCTCACACAAAATAAAAATGAGTCAATGAACTCTAAAATCTGGATGATATGCCCTAAAACAATGTTTTCTGGAAGAAGAACTGTTTAGATTGGTGTTAATGATGCTACCATGACTTTTAATGATGGAATGAGGGCTAGAATTAAAGTGTTGCAGCAGTTAGGGCTTGTGGTGGGAACATACTGCTCCCAGTTCCTGCAAGATGAAGATGAGAAACGCATACTTTCGGCAAATAAAAGGGTTCTGGAGACTACAAAAGAAGCAAGGAAATGCAAAAAGAGACTGAGGTTGGAAGAGGAGGCCAAACTGATCCAGAAAGAGGGCCCTGTGTATGAAGCAGGGAAGTTTTAATGGACATACAACCCTTTGGTATGTTTGTCATGCATTTTCTCAACTTTCATTTTTTAAGCTACAGCAATACTATTTTGCATGAGTGTGAAGTTTAATCATGCCAACATGTACTAGGATCTTTCACATAACATGTTCCATTACATCAATTTTTTTTTTTTTTTTTTTCAAAATAAATATTCAAATTTTTCCTCAACTTATTTAAATAATCGAAAATAAATATTGTTTCTTATGCGATGTCTAAGATTCTAGTGTATGTTGTAGACTTGGGTCTTACAAGCAACGCAAGAAAAAAAAAAATTCAAATAATTACATAATTGGGGTGGTTATTGTGTAAACGCTGCGTGACCGCACAAATTACGCAAGGAAGTTTTACAGTGTACTGATGTCCAATGGATAATTTAAAAAAAAATGTTATAATGTTTTAACAGTAGCCTATATAAGTTATAAATACTAAACCTGTAAATTTTCATTTTTCTAAATCATAGGGCTTCAGAAAAATAAAATATTGAAAATTCATAAATTTACACTAGCGAATGGTGTACCTCCCCCCTTGTTATTCCTGTTGTGGTTCTTTCCTTCTTCCTTGTTGTGATCACCATCTCACTCTTATTTATGCTAAATTTTATCCCATACCCTTGTATTATTTCTTCCCACACGTCCCACTGCTTCTTGATATGGAAAGCTGATTAGGGAAGTTTTGACATCATCATGAGAATTATCTTGATGTGAGATTGGAGTACTTGTTGGTTTTGATGTTTCCATGTTGTATTTTTCAATGACATGTTGAGCATATCTTTCTTGACTGATGAATACTCCATCTTTGTTTTGAGAAATTTGCATTCCCAGGTAGGTCCTGGATTCGAGATTTATGGAAGTCTCGAATTGCTTCTTCATTTTCGTCATTAGTTCTATAATTTGTTGCTCATCTTCTTCTATCACCATCCCATCATCCACATGGATAGCAACAAATAATTTCTTTCTTGAAGTGGACTTGAACACACATTGGTCTGTTTGAGTTTGTTTCAAACCTTCGCTTTTGAGATAGTCTGTCAGACGTTTGAACCATATAGTGCTTTTCTTAGTTTACATATTTTTACCTGAGACATTAAAATCTTCTAGAAGGCACATGTATATCTCAGTTTGTAAGTCACCGTACAAGAAAGCAGATTTGATGTCAAAGGTTGATATCTTAAAACCTTCTGAAGCTGCAATAGCCAATAACATTCTCAGTGTTTGATTGTACTACTGAGCTGAAAATGTCCTCATAATTTAAGCCCTATTTCTGTTGGAAGCCTCTGGCAACCAATCTTGCCCTATAGCGACCATCTTCTTTAACCTTGAACAACCAGCGACTAGTAACGATTTCTTTACCTTTGGCACATTCTTCGTTGACTAAATCCCAAGTTTCATTTTTCTTGAGGCAGTCCTTTTCCTCTTGTATGGCCTTCTTCCATTTTTCTCTATCTTGACTCTGCATGCAGTCTTCATATGTAAGAGGTGAGTCATATGTAAACAATGCATAATCTTCATATTTTTTTTGGCATTTTTATGTCTCTTTGTGGTCTTTGGTTTGGTTTTGGATTTATTGTTGCATCATCTTCATCACTTGAGGGTTCATAATCCGATCAAGTATCTTCATCTTTTGCTCCCTCACTATCTGTTTAATCTTCACTTTCATGGTTTATTTCATTTTCCTGGTTGTCTTCATCTTCAAGTAAATTTTCAATGGTGATACTTTGGTTTTGTAATGCAGGCTTCTTGTCATTTTCTGCGTCAAAGAGCTTCACATCTCTGGATACATAGATCACCTGATCTTCCTTGTCCCAGATTCTGTATCCATTATTGGAGTAGCCGACAAAATAACCTTTCTTACCTCTAGGATCTAGTTTCTTCAGATGCCCGAGACTCTTGGTGTAGACAACAGAGCCATACTGTTGAAGGCGAGAGTGTCTGGTTTTCTGTGGTACCATTTTTCGGCAGGAGTGGTGTCAACTGTTAACGTTGGACTCCTGTTTTGAAGATAGGTGGCAGTTTCCACTGCAGTTCCCCATATTTCATTGGGAAAATTTGCATCATACAATAGCGCTCTCATTTTGTTTCCTATAGTCAGATTCATCCTTTCAGCAGTGCTGTTCAAGTGAGGTGTTTGAGGTATGGTATAGTCTAATTTGGTACCTTTACCCTTACACCAGTTCTTGAAGTCATTAGACCGATATTCTCCACCATTATAAACTCTTATGTTAGACACTTTTAGGTTATGATGGTTTTCTGCTTCAGCAATATAGTCCTTTAAAAAACCTTCAGCTTCGTCTTTGGTTTCTAGCAAATACACTTGTACAAAATGGGTGAAATCATCTATACATAACATACAATAGTTCTTGTTGTCAAAAGTTGGTCGATCAATTTTACCACACAAGTCTGTATGTATAATTTCCAAAGGTCTCGCTTCTCTTTGTCGCACTGTGTTAAAAGGATTTCTGTTGAGTTTTGCTATAGCACATATTTCACATTAGGGTTAACTTTGGATTTATTTAGAGAAATTGGCACTCCCTGACAGGTTAGGAAGTTTCTGTAGATTTCCAAAGCTAATATGGCCTAATTTCTTGTGTCATACCATGTGTTCTTCAGTTTGGGTTAGGAGTGTTTCTTCTTGATGTTGAGCGATGAAGTCCAAAACAAACAATCCACCTGGAGTTTTCTTTCCTGTAAGCACAACTTCATCATCTTTCAAAAACAAAACTTCTTTATTTTTGAATCTCACCTCTCCATTGTTTTCAGTGATGGCATTGACAGAGAGTAAGTTTCTGGTAAGTTGTGGCACATAAGACACATCTTTAAACAACACGTTGTCAGTTTCAATGTCGCCTGACAACACAGCGTTCATAGTTTCACCCTTATTTACACTGTATATTTTAGCTTCTGATGACTCAGTGTTTGATAAAATGTCACGCTTATTTGTCAGATGGGATGTAGAACCACTGTCTACCACAAACATATTTTCATTTAGTTTTTCACAGAATAGCACTTCACCATACTGTTCAGATTCTGCAAAGAAGGATAATTTGTCTTCTTTTCATGTTCTTCTTTGAACCAGCAGTTGTCAGACACAGGATTAGAATTCTTACAGTAAATGCATTTCTTAATGTCAAGCACATTGTTTCTTTTCTTGAAGCATTCTTCTTCATTGTGAGTGTCACGTTTACAGATCTTGCAATATTTCTTCTTTGGCCGTTTTGACCCCTTGTATTTATTTTGTGCACCAAAAACAACACTTGTCTCTTGTGACTTAGGCCTACTTGCCAACTTGTAGTCTTCTTCAACACAAAGTCTAACCACAAGATTTTCAATGGATCTATCTGAAGAAGGTGTAGATTCCCATGCACCTGAGAAATAGTGATATTGCTCAGGCAATGAAAAAGAAGATTTTTGCCATAACCATCTCTTCAGATATTTCTTGTTTGAATTGTTGCAGTTTGAAGACAATATTTCTTAGATGGCTGATGTTCATCATCATTCCTTTAGTTTTATGAAACTTAAAACCATGGAAGTCCATGAGCAGCTGTTGTTTTCGTTGACTGGTATCTCTTCTGAATACACCTCTGAGTGCTTCATACATTTCTTTGGAAGTAGTACATGTCAGAATATGATTTTTCACCACCTTGTCAATTGTTCTCAGAATATAATACTGAGCTTTAGCATCTTTGGCCAACCATGCCTTTCTCCTTTGAGCTGATAGATAGATAGATAGATATTTTATTCAATTAATTCCAAAGAGCCATAGGCTCGTACAGAGGAATTGTACAGTAATATGTGTGTTTACACACCAAGGAAGAAAATTCTGAAGGTAACACAAATTGATGAATAAGGACATAGGCCTATTATAAGGTTGATACCATATCTAAGATTGTTTAGACCAAGGTCCCTTAAAATGATAAGCACTTAGGATTTTTAATCTTATACATAACATAACTTATTTGATGTATTAAGATGCATCGAATTTTTCCCACAATACTTCCATAGTTTTCCTCTTAAATACCGACAAAGTTGGTGCACTTTTTACTTCATCAGGAAGTTTATTATATGACTGTGATGCAGAGAACTTGAAACTATTTCTACCATATTTAGAAGAGTGAATGATATATAAGGCTATGTCCTTCGCATGCCTAGTTCCATAAGAATGATTGTCTGAGTTCAAGATGTAGGGAGAGCTATAGAGTATTGTGTTGTGTTTAATCTTGTATATTAGCATAGCTGCTCGGAGATCTGCACTTATGCTGAGGGGTAGAATTTTACTTTTGATGTACAGATCTATTACTGGAGTGCAGTAAGGAAGGTTAAATATGTTTCTAATAGCCCTATTCTGAATAGTCATTAAATCATTCAGTGTGGATTTCCTGCAGTGAGCCCAAATAACATTTAAATATTGGAGCTTGCTATGTACAAGTGAATAGTAGATTTGTTTTACAAGGTTTAGGGGAATAAGATACCGAAGTTTCCTTAGGATCCCCACTACAGGTGAGAGTTTCTTAGCAATTCGTTCAACGTGTTCAATCCAGGTCAGGTGTTTGTCGATGATTAGACCTAAATACTTTGCCTGATTAACCTCTTTTATTTCAATATTATTTATATATATTTTGTCATGTGTGATTTCTTTCATGCTTTGTTTTGAAATTACCATGTAATTGGTCTTCTGTAGGTTCATTGTTAATGTATTGGCCTGGAACCATTGTGAGAGAGTATTTATATCTTGTTGCACATTTTGTATGATTTCAATTATGTCTTTCCCAGTGTAGAAGATATTTGTATCATCTGCATACAATTTGATATGCCCTCTCAAATTACATTCCACAATATCATTTATATACATTAAGAATAATGTAGGTCCAAGTATAGATCCTTGTGGAACGCCATGAGTTATATATTTTCCTGAACTTATGCATTTATTCAAAGCTACATGCTGCTTTCTTCCAAGAAGGTAGCTTTGGAACCATTTTAGAGCTATACCTCGGACACCAGCATTTTCTAATTTTGACAACAGTATTTTATGATCTACTGTATCAAAGGCTTTTGTGAGATCAATAAATAACCCAACTGCCATATTATTTTTGTCAATAGTTTCTTGTAGCATTGTTATTAGGTCAATAGTTGCTGCCTCAGTACTAGTTTTTTCCCTGAATCCATATTGCATATTATGAAAGAATGTATTCTTGTTCAGAAATGAAAGCAATCTTGTTTTTACCACTTCTTCCAGAATTTTTGAAACTACCGATAAAATAGAAACAGGTCTATAATTATTTGGATTTCTTTTGTCACCACCCTTAAATATAGGAACTACTTTGGCCACTTTTAAGTCATCTGGTATCATGCCAGTAACTAAGGACTCATTAATCATTTCAACCAAGATTTTAATAAATGATTGCATATTGTTTTTAATGAAATTTGTCTTGATCCTATCTAAGCCATAGCTCTTTTTATTCTTTAAATGTGATGATGGACTTGACCTCTGCTTCATCTGCTGGATATAAGTAGAGGGAATTTGACTGCTTGTGGTCCTTACTGAGGATTTCCTTCTGTTCAGGAATAGCTTTTGCTAGACTTCCAGCAATGTTTGTGAAGAACAAGTTGAATGATTCGCATAGCTCTTGATTTTCTGTGATAATTTTGTTGTCTATTTCAAGTGAAGTGCATGTCTCAACTGTTGGTTTTTTGTTGTGTATGATTTCTTTGATAGTCTCCCAAGTTTTTTTGGAATTGTTTCCATATGTTCTGAATTTTTCTGAGTAGTAATTTGACTTTAGTCTTCTTTTTAAGTTTGTTACACTATTCCTGCATCTACAGTATTCTTGGTTCATATCATTATTTTTGTGAAGGGGATTTTTGAGCTTTGCATGCAGACTGTCTCGTTGTTTTATAAGTGTAAGGAGTTCAGCTGTGACCCATGGTAAGTTAGTAGTCTGTCTTTTATTGTTAGTTTTGTTTGTTATTTTTCTTTGACTATGCCTGTTCCTTAGATTCAATTGTTTGATGAAAGAGTTATATAGAGAGTTAACAGTACTGTTTGCATCATTATGGGAATCAGCATTTATAGATATATTAGTTTCAGGAGTGTGTTGCCTATCCCAAGAGTCCTCGTGTGTTGTTGATTTTGTCGAGTTATGTGACTGAGTGTACGTGCTATAATTGGTCTTGGAAATATCAAGAATTAATATACTGTGATCACTAATATCATTGCTGACATTTGATATTTTATAACTTAATTCTGAATTGTTTAGTGACACGTGATCTATTAAGGTAGCTGCAGTGTCACAAAGTCGTGTAGCATATTTAGTGTTGCACTGTTTAAACCCATAGCATGCTATTAGATTTAGATATTTCCTTCTTAATTGATCATCAGCTAGGATATCAATGTTGGTATCTCCGAGGAAGATGCATAATTTATTGTTTATCTGGCTAAGAAAACTTTCAAATGAATTTAAGAAGGGTATGGCATTGCTTCTATTGGGGTTATATGCTGCAATAATATCAATGCTTTTATATGTTGGCCTATTACTTTTAACATCATCTCTGAATACCTCAATCCACATCAAACTATGATTCATTTCACACTTTCTTTTAACATTCACTTTCCATTTGTGTGATACATAAATACCCAGACCCCCACCAACTTTGTCATCTCTATGAGCAAACACACTTGTGAAATTGTTGAAGTTATAAAAATCTGCCTCATTACTTTTCACCCAGGTTTCTGTAACTACCAATACATCTATCTGGCCTATCATTTGCAAGAGAATTTCAATGTCATCAAGCTTATTCCGAATACTTCTGCTATTAATGTACAAACACCTAACCTCTCCACCTAATTCTAATGAGTTTATGCATGCACTTATATTACAGTCCTGTTGCATGAACTCATCCAAACAGTTGTACTTATGTTCACTGCACTGTACTTCAGCTAGGTGTCCACTTGTAGTCAGCGCTTTCTTCTCTCTAAACAATAAGATATCATCACTCGTTCTAGCAATTAGTTTTCCGAGAGTAAAAACTTGGCAACTCTGTTTAAAAGTTTTCCAAATTTCATTGTTCCTCTTCTATTGAGGTGGAGACCATCATAAGCAAAGTCCCTGTCTTGTAACCAAGAGTTCCCTTCTAAAAAAATAATGTTTTTTTCACTACACAACCAATCCAGTGTTGAATTCACGGCATTAATGTATCGTGAGTCTATGTCACGTCTTTGTAATACACCAAAACACACACTTTCGAACTCGGAAAGGCACTCTTCACTTCGTCCACGAGCTTGTCCATGTCATTCATAATGTGAGTTGGTGTTGGAGAACTGTCCAAGCAATTGGTCCCTACATGAATCATTACCACCTCAGGGTCTTCTCGAACCTCGTTTGCCCATACCTTTCTAGTTAATTGATCAGTTCTTATTCCTGGATAGCAATAGACTGCGGCATCATCAACTACTGGGCCTACATTTCGCAGAATTGAGTCACCCATGACAAGTACACGGGGACGTCTCCTTTTCTTAGGGTTATGGGTAGGTTTGTCGCGTCTGGATGTCTCGTTTTCAATACCGGTATCTTGTCTTTCTTCTACTTGGGAATCGGAACGGCTGAGGATTTCAAACGGATTCTGGGAGATAAAGTCGTTAGGAATATTCCCAGATTTCACCAAGTTAGGCCTACTTCTTGGAAAGCGTGCATTGGTTTTAGACCTAACCTCTAAATAGTCTGCCTGAGTAGGCCTATCTTCTTCTGCTTGTAGTCGTTCTTTAAGGAGACATATTTGTGACTGTGCATTTTTTAAATCAACCACAAGCATTTTGATTATTTCCTCTTTGGAGGCCAATTCTAAATTGAGGAGTTCAGCTTCATTCGCCGCTCGCGGCAACTCGTACTTGTTTCCCTGTTGATTTCGTTCACATCTCAAAAGTTTTTCGCCACTACATGATTTGTCTTCACAATTAAGACACACCTCTTCAAGAAATAAAGAATTGTTATCACATTGAACACTTACATCACCCGATTGGGAACAATTTTCAAGAGATAACCGTTTGTGACTTACATTTAACATCGCCATCTTTGATATATGCTGCATCTTGTGTTATTTCAGTGAGAGGTTCTTGTCCATTAACATCATCCCATACTTGCTTGGCTTTAAATAGGATTTGAATTTCAAAATCCCACAGTTGAAATGTGTCAGGGCTGCTGAGTTTTTGTAAGCTGTTTAGTTCACTATCTTCTGATGCCATTGTCTTAGTCTTTTGTTTCTCTTCAACACGCTGCACAGTTCTTGATTATTTATCTTGTTTCACATTTTACCCATTGCATTTGGTGCATCTGGGCCCATAACCTGTTCTGGATTTGATATTTTAGTAAACTGATTCAGTCTGCTTTCTCTAATTCATAGTATTTTAGGTTTCACTACACTTAATGATTCACACACCATTTTCACTTGCAAGGCAGAGCCGTGTACTACTACTTTATTTTTCTTGAAAACAAAATAACATACATAATAAGTACCAACATAACAGAAAACATTTGGTTATAACCCTTGCCAACCTAACATGTTTTAACAATGTCTGCCATATTGGATTTTTGGCACTGGACAAGGGCCACCTTGGAACTGCATAGAATAATCAAATGCAATTATCGAGGCTTTTGGGTCGTTTTGGAATTGTAAGACAAATATACATCAGTAGATGATGCACAGACGAAGCCATTGATACCAAAACATGAATTTTTGATATAGGTGGACAAGGAAACATTTGGAAATGGATGCCTCATGTAAAGTAGTACCTTTAAGGCTATTATTCCATAACCTATCATGTGCAATAATATTAGAGGTTTTAAAGCAGCAATGAAATGTAACGCTCGTTTAAATGTAACTCAGCTGATTTATTTAAAACAAAATACATGAACTGTTTAAATGCGTTGTGCCGTGAACAGATCATAAAACGAACTGTTTAAAAGTTAGTTGAGGGCGCTAGTTGCGCCTATCGATCAGGATGTAGGTCGATACCGGCGGGTGCCGAATCTCACCAACACTTCCCCTCGACCAACAGCCGGAGTCATCCTGGTGCATGTGGTCTCAAGCCAAGGCTTTGAGCACATTTCTCGTGCTTGGGCCTTGACAATCCTTTTGTCAATATGTCGGCAGGCATCTCATCCGTTGGAGTGTACTCCACCGAAACCACCTTTTTTGGCCACGGCATCTCGGACGAAATGGTGCCTGATGTCGATGTGCTTCGTCCGTGAATGAAACATAGGATTCGACGTCAGCTTCTGCGCACCTACATTGTCGTTCTTCACTGGGACAACATCTATCGGTTTTCCGAAGTCTTTCAGGAGTTTCCGCATGTGTAGTGTGCCGTGTTCGACGCCACTTAGCTGACATAAAAATATACCTAACCTAAGATATTCTTCCTGCCAAATTTACCCGTCCCTGTATTTCCAGTTGGAGCGAACGCTTCATAAATTCCTTCACTCACCTCAAATCTGAAGAACATTGTGGCCTATGCCGGCAGTTGCAAATTCGAACTGTAAACACCTTGTAGACACAAAACCTGGATATAACGTCGCGCTCGCAGTCTAAACACGCGAGGTACAACTCTTGAACTGATGTGCACTGGTTCTGGAATTAATGTGTTCCCTAACCTCAAAATAACTTTGGATTTACGCATTTATGAAATCAACATCGCCTGTATCGATTGTTCCAACCAGGATCATCGCGAGATGTATCGAACGCCGGGAGATGACAAGTGACGAGCGCACAGCGACCGACCAGTGTGGCCAACTCTCACGGAAGCGAACACGGAAGTGTCTTATGGACTACGTTCAAGAAAGCCAGGGGATTCTGGTGTGCGTGTGTGCTACTACTGCTCTTTAGAAATTATCGTGCCATTTTGATATATGTTGAATGTTTGCGTGCGAACTCTTCCTCTTGATGTCTGACTTCATAAAGGAAACATCTCCCGGAGATTTGGATACCCCGGGGCTATAGGACAGGTATCAGCTTCCTCGTGGAGCGATATCATTTATTTAGTTTTTTAGTTTTCTTAACATGTAGTGGCACAGGTAAGTTCCAAGAAGTGTGATATTGTATTTGTTGTTGATCTACCTATTTTCGGGGCCTTGTTTTTGTCTTTCTGTGTAATTGCGTCGTGGAATTACGTACCTCGTGGGTATGGCGCAACAGGTTGAACTTCGGCCGAATAATGGGTCGATGTCGCCCACTGTTTAATATCTAAATTGTTTACCATTTTTCCTTCTTCGGAAGTAGTTTTCATAGTGGGAAATCTTTCTTGTTTTTCGGGCGAGGTTTTTTCCTGTGTTGCGTAACCGTGTGCGTCCTTAGGTTTGGGTTCCAAATTTATTCATTTATTTCCCTGTGATCACGCTTCCTGGAATTTTCCCAATTACAGCCATGTAGAGTTTGTTTATTATTTTAGTTTTAAGGGGTTCCTGTTCCAGGTATTTGCATCACCTTACGTCCACGTGCTAGTTGTTGTTACGTAACGCTTTTGCCTTGGTTGTCCTCCTTTACGCCCCTGTGCGTTTCATTTTTGAATTTCCAATATTTGTTGTATTCTGTTTAACCTATGGGATTGGTTCAAATCCCAAAATTTGGCAGTAGCACCCATATGGTGCAATCGTGCCTTGGTGTACCATTATGGGTCCGCCATTTCGAGAGTCTAGTTCGCGTCGAGGCCCATGATGGTCGTGTGATACCGTCCGCTCCGTTTTTCGGGAGTTTGTCATTCGTAATGTAGTGTTTTCACTTAATTTCGTTTTCTTTTCCTTTTACGTTGTCCAGGATGTGTTCGAACGTATGTTGGTAACTTATTCCCATTCCGGGTGTAACTTGTAACTTCATGCTGGTATTGCACAACCCATGCCGTGGCATTTCATGTTGTGTTAGTTCTGGGGATTTGTGTGCACGCGTTTCCTAGTTCAGGGCTTATATGAATTCATTTGAGTAAGGATAACTTTCCCTTGTGTACCTGATTTATAATTATAAGATTTTACCTTTTGTGTACCTGTTGGTCTCGTATTTTTCCGTTGGCGTCTTAAAGCATGTTAAGTGGTCTGCCGTGCCACAGTGTTACTGACCTTGTGACCGTCCTTTCGAGGGCAAATTATTTCATTCATGATAAAAACTGTTTGTAATTGAAATATGTCCCTAAGAATGTAGTTCCTATTTTTATATATTGTGATACCTTATAATACAGACCCCTTTTATATTTTGGACTTCGACTTTACTTGCCCTTTAACGTCCCATCCCCCATCCTCAAGACAGCTGCGGTGGAATGAATCCTCACCAGGTAAGTCTTCCACTTTTCAAGCTTGAGGATAAAACGACGTACTTCCTCTCCTGTACATCTGAGGGGGTCACCCCGAGTGCGTCGTCAACACCGGCCGCCGAGGTAAGGCCATCAAGTCCCGTAAAGGATGTCTTGGGGTCGATGTTGGTAAGTTTCCTTCAGGTTGGCAGGCCCCCTAGGGAGTTTGTCGAGCTGAGCGAGATAGCGAGTGTGTAGGAGGGGGGTGACATGTAGAGCTTCCTTGGTTGCTTCTGTCAAGGCCATGTATTCGGTCTCCGTCGACGACAGGGCCACAGTAGGCTGCTTCCTGGACTCCCAACTCACTGCAGCGCCGCCTAGTGTGAACGCGTATCCGGTGTACGATTTTCGATCAACCAGGCAGTTTCCCCAGTCAGCGTCCACGTACATCCCCGCTGGACCGCTAGATTTGGAGTACATGAGGCCGAGATCACGTGTGTTAGTGAGGTATCGCAAGACACGTTTTGCAGCCTTCCAGTGCTGCTGTCCATGACAGTTGTTGAACTGAGAGAGAGAACTGACTGCATGGGATATGTCCGGCCTCGTTACCACTGACAGGTACATTAGAGCTCCTATCAACTGTCGGTAGGGGACGCTCTCCGCTTGTACGCCAGGGTTCACGTCTTCCTTCTGCAGCTTCGTACTTGGATCAATGGGAGTGCTGACAGGCCTGCACTCTGCCATTCCGAATCTCTCCAGGACCTCGTCTATGTATCCTTTCTGGCTGAGTTTCATCTGGTTGGCGCTCCTCTCGAACTCCAGCCCCAGACAATACCGCACTTCCCCCAAGTCCTTGATCTCGAACTTGCTATTCAGATAGTCTCTCACCACGTCGATCTTCTTGTCGTCTCGAGCCATGATCATCATCTCGTCGACATAAATCCTATCTTCGACCAGTCCGATGTGGTACATGCATGGATCTGCATCCGAGCGAGTCGCCTTGAGATTTTACATCTCTTCCTCGAGACGGGGATACCAAGCGCGTCCTGCCTGTCGCAGTCCGTACAACGCTTTGTTTAGTGAGCACACCATGTCACGATTGGTCAACTTCTTCAGCATCTCATCTGCGGTCTTTCGCACAGTCTCGTCAACCGACTCGTCTTGAACGGTATGGGCAAGAACGTCCTCGAAGTGGTCCGGGGCCTCCATGAAGATTTGCTCCTCGACTTCTCCATTCAAGTACGCCGTCGTGACGTCTAGCTGTCGGATCTTTAGATTATCTTGTACAGCTAACACCACCGCAGTCCTTATTGTGCTCAGCCTTGCGACTGGAGCAAACGTGTCGTGAAACTCTATTCCTGGTCTCTGCGTGAAACCCCACGCTACCACGCGCGCCTTGCGCTTGCTGATAGTGCCGTCAGGGTTAAACTTATTCCGGAGAACGAATCTGCTTCCTATCACACGTTGCCCCTTGGGACGGTCGACCAGCTTCCACGTATTGTTCCGAATCAGTGAATCTGCTTCTTCTGACATTGCTTCGATCCACACAGGTGAGTCCTCTCTGGAGATAGCCTGGGTCACTGGGATTTCAGCGATGTTAGCCGCTTCCCCTGGTCGATCACCGTAGTCCTTGCGGGGTCGCCCAGATTTTCCAGTTCTAATCAAACGAGGCCGTCCGCCTCTTCTCCTAGATGATGCCGCTTGCTGTTCATCGGATTGGATCTCCGGTTCAACAAAGTAATCGTCGGCAGGAAAGCCTATGAAGCCATCGGGGAATTCCCATTCAGCAACATCAGGTTGGTTTTCTGCCAGAACTTCCGTCTCTCAACACCAGCTCGAACTCCAGTTCATGAATCGGATCCTCTGGTTCAATGCGTACTTTGTCCGGAGAGTCACGCGGGAACAGATCATCGACTGATTTCTTAGGCGCGGTCATATCCTCACGAAAAATAACGTCTCTCGTGATCTCGATCTTCTTCGTTTCAGGAATCCAGATACGGTAAGCCTTCGACTGATCCGAATATCCAACAAAAATTCCCTCTTTTGAGTGAGGGCTAAACTTCCCCTTGTTTGGGGTCTTGTCCAGGCAGAACACCTTGCTCCCAAAGTCCTTGAAATAGTGCGCAGTCAGAGTTCTGTCGAACCAGCGCTCAAATGGAGTCTTCCCGTTTAGCTTTTTGGTTGGACATCGGTTCCTCAGATAATTTGCGGTGTTGATCGCCTCCGCCCAGAATGTCATCGGTAGGCCAGATTGCAGGAGTAAAAATCGTGCTGCCTCTTCAAGAGTCCGATTTTTCCTCTCGGCCACACCATTTTGTTCAGGCGTATATGGTGTTGTGAGACGGCGCTCGATCCCCTCAGATTTCAAGAACTTGTCAAATTCCCTGTTGACATATTCACAGCCATTGACGGACTGTATGCACTTTATTTTCAGACCGTGCTGCTTCTCGACGAAAGCCTTGTACTCTCGGAACATTTGCAACGCCTCGCACTTTGTCTTCATAAACCGTACCTCTGTCCATCTCGAATAGTCGTCCGTAAATGTGATCATGTACTTGGATCCACCGTTCGACACAACACCCACAGGGCCACAAACGTCTGTGTGAATAATATCGAGCTTACCGGTCACACGATTTGACTCTTTCGGGAAAGGAATTCGAGTCATTTTGCATTTCGTGCAAATGTCACACGTTAGATCTCCACATCTCCCTTTTAGTTGCACACCTCGAATGGATCCGCTCTTCACTGCCGTATCTAGATCACGAAAGTTGACGTGACCCATCCTTCTATGCCACAGCTGCGCCACATTCTCGTCGCGCTCGTCTTCTGACACTGCGTTTCGACATTTTTCCTGTGGGGTGCCCTGTACATAGTACAGATTGTCCTTGCGCTGTGCAACTAACCTCGTCAGTCCATTCTGGTCAAAAACTTCCGCCTTCTCTTTGCCAAAAACAACCGAGAAACCACGGTCTGTCATCTTCGAGACTGATAAGAGATTAGTGCGGATCTCAGGAACGTGCAAAATCTCATTGAGAGTAACGTTGCAAGTTTTACTGTCTACACTTTTTGCAGTTCCTCGGGCCTTTATCTCTGCGGTTGCGCTGCTCGCTAACTTCATCTTGCCAGTCTCGCCCTTGTCCATCTCTGTAAACACAGTCGCATCACCGCACAGATGAGACGTGCACCCACTGTCGAGACACCACAGGTTTTCGACGCTGCTCGTCGCGATCTGGCACGTATCAGGTTCCTCAACTGATAAGAGTGACGCGTCCGACAGCTGATTTTTGTTGATCTTAACATTGCAGTCCACTGCCTTTTGTCCCTTGATTCCGCACTTCGAGCATTTGAACGGAAACGATTTCTCCTTGACACTCTTACCACCGGAGTAGCCGTGGTTTTTGTTTTGAGGCTTCGACTGTGGTTTCCTTGAAGGACCTTTCTTCTTCACGTACATGGCGCCTTGATTTTCCATCGGTGTTGACGAGGCAACTCCGGCATCGTGTTCTTCGATTATCTTCGTACGTAGATTCTCAGGGTTTGGTAGATCGTCCCGGCTCTCAATGGCAATTCTGAAATTTTCAAAACTTGCCGGCAAACTGTACAGCATCATGATGGTAAGTTGGTCTGGGTTAATAACTACGTCCATGTCAGCCAACTTGACACAGTCAAAGTAGTTGTTGAGGTGCTCACGGATGTCGCCACCTTCAGTCATCTTTTGCAAGGTTAGACTCTTCAACAACGTGGCCTTGCGAGCCGGCCCCTTCGACGGAAACATATCCTCAAGTTTCTGCCATATCTCGCTTGATGACCTGCAGTTCTTCACCAACTTGAGCTGGCTTGGTCCGATGGATAGGATTAGGTCTGACATGGCCTTTTCATCCCTAGTCATCCGCTCGGTCACTTGGGCTGCATTATCCTCACCCGGCTCGGGTTTGACGATCTTGTGGTTGACATAACCCCACGCGTCATTCTTTATCAGAATGGCGCGCATTTGCATTTTCCAGGTGTCGTAATTATCGCGCCCTAAGGCCTCGATGCGCACTACACCGTTTGAATTCATTGTCTCACTTCAATCGTGCCGCGTGTTAGTGTACGGAACACTCACGATTGTTCACAATAAATTTGCTGTGCCGCGTGTTATTGTTTGAAACACTCACAACCGGCCATACACTTTGCGTCGCATGCTATTGTCCGGAACACTCGCAAATAGGCCTACGGTATTTCGTGTCGCGCACGTTTGTACACAACTCGCACGTTAAGGACGTTTTCTTGTGTCGCGTGTTATAGTCCAAAACACTTCGCAATAAGCCAAAATTCGCATCGCGTGTTATTGTCCAAACACTCGCGATTGGCTTTTTCACTGTTCACTCACGATCAAGCACACAATATTCGAGAAGACGGCGTTTGTTCCTTCTCGCTTTGTCGATGTCCGGAAGTTTCTCGAAGGAGCAAGATGTCTGCCGATTCGACGCGTTCTTCTCTTTGTGTCTCCGCTTGATCTCACTGTTTTCAGTTAATTTAAATCTGAGCCAATCGTTCTGGGTCCATAACCTATTAGAGGTTTTAAAGCGGCAATGAAATGTAACGCTCGTTAAAATGTAACTCAGCTGATTTATTTAACTCAAAATACATGAACTGTTTAAATGTGTTGTGCCGTGAACAGATCATAAAACGAACCGTTTAAAAGTTAGTTGAGGGTGCTAGTTGCGCCTATCGATCAGGATGGAGGTCGATACCGGCGGGTGCCGAATCTCACCAACAAATAAGAACCAAAATCCAGAGTTATGTACAAAGTTTTAATTCAGATAATGAAATGCACACAAACTTTGCAAGTATGGTACATTAAATTTTATGAAAATTTTGCTGCAGTGTATATTTCTCTCTATTCAAGAATGTGGTATCTTTTCACATAGCCTGAAAGCTGCATAGTTCAGACACATCCTAGGTCAGGTTACTAAGTTTTTGGATCCACTCATTGTAACCTAGCCTAATTTTAAAAGGTACAGCATGAAAAGCTGAAGTTTCCAGAGTATAATAAACCAACATTGTAAATTTATAAAACATTTTAGTGCCACAGGTTATCAAGCATTGTGCAAATTTTCTGGTATTGTGACAAATATTTCAGGCAAGGCCTTAAGATATACACTAAACTTGGTGGATGGGTGGAAAATGTCCTTTCACTAGGTAGCAGATGCAGTTCACTAAGCTCATAAGGGGAGCGTTAAAGAAAAATTGACATCAGTGTTTCAGATGATGCCACATGACATAAGCGAGGTCACAGTGGTATGGAGGAAGGCTTTGCAATTGACATCTAATCTGGCCCTGTCAAAATACTGTGATAGACAACATGGAGGATTTGTTTATAAGGGCTTTATGTCATGTCCATTATGTGTTTTTCAAATTTATGGAATGAAACTTGTAGCCCATTGGAATGTTTAAAATAATTTTGATTGGTTAGGTCTGATGGATACTAATAAAACCATAATGCAGCTGCTACTGGTAAGTTTACCACTATCCCCATACATTTGAAATTGGTGCCAAAACCACTATTGTCCAAAAATTACTGATAGTGACAGTTAGGTGAGGATCCAATAAAGATCACTGTTACAGTGACCCCTACATTACCTCACATACATCATAATGGAATGTTCCATCGGATATTCTTGGTTTTATTAATTATGTAATAAGTGTACCAAGAAAGGAATGCAGGCATAGAGAGTTTCCCAATTGTATAACTGGTTTTCTATGGACCATTGATTGCATAGAAGGACAGAGCGACAGTAAAGAGTACAGACAAAAGTATTGGGGGTCACTTTGGAGAGACCACATATGCATCTGTGAAGCATGAGCATGGTTAGGACAAGGGAGTAACTGAATTAAAATGATTCCTTCTCAGTGTGTACTGCATAAGTGTACATACAAAGGCAGGCACAATGTCACACACCAAACAACCAAGGACAATACCCAACATTTGCTAGATGCTCATAATATTGTGAAGAGATTGTAGCAGAGCTGATAGCTTCTCTGCTCTTGGACTGCATTAAAAACTGTACTTCATTGCTAAAACAATCAAATAATAATTTCGCATTTTTTATTACGATGAACATTAAAAGGGAGGGACCCATTGTAAATAAAGTTATAATTTACTGTATTTCTACCCAGTTGTGATCAAAAATAGAACCCATGTCAGTTTCTTCTAATGAAATTAACTTTTTTAAAGCAGTGGCATGAACATATTCTGTGGGCTACTTTTAGTAACTTGGATGGCAATATGAAATGAAAATCCACAGCCTGCTTCCAGTCTCCGACCGGGTCAGGAATGGAATGAATGAAGCCCCCATCTAGCGGCGAGGATATGAACTGTGCTGGCTGCCGAGGCCTGACGCACTCCTCTGGGGCAATGATTAAATGAATGACAGATGAAATGAAATGATAGTGGAGAGTGTTGCTGGAATGAAATTTTGACAGGGAAAACCGGAGTACCCGGAGAAAAACCTGTCTGCCTCCGTTTTGTCCAGCACAGATCTCACATGGAGTGACCGGGATTTGAACCACGGACCCAGTGGTGAGAGGCCGGCGTGCTGCCGCCTAAGCCACGGAGGCTTCACAACTTGGATGGCAATATAATGATGTGAATATTGATCATTTCTGTCTTTGTGATATTTACTGTAACTTGTACTTTTACTTAAGTATGAACACAATGAATTTTCTTTACAGAAAAGAGTTAACCAAATTTTTTTTTAAATAGGATAATGAAAAAACTAAAAGGAGAATCAATTATCCGAAGAAAAGCGGGAGTATATGAAGACTGGTGGTGGGTCTCCAACAAAAACTGTTCTAGAGCACGATCCAGATGTGGATGCTCTCTTAGGGCAAGTGAACATTAATTGGCGTTTGTCCTGGATAGCGACAGTTGCCCAACACGGGCAGGACGAAGGCTGTCTGTCAGCATCCATAGTAGAAGAGCCAGGCATCGAGCTGGTCTTAGAAACACCGAGGCTGGCACCAGTAGGCCTACATCAAAGGATGACAGTGCAACAGCTTTGTCACAGAGATAATTTTAAGATTGTTTGCAGAACAATTCCTATCCATTATTATTCCTATTTCTATGGGGGGCTGGGATTTAAACTGTAGGTTATTCATTATATAATATGGAAAATCGAATGTGAATGAAGGTGAAGTTTGGGTCGACCACCATTACTAGCCGTGGCTGCCAAAGGAGGCATTTGCCCACCCTTCGCCTTTATGACAGCCTGCACTCTAGCTAGGTTCTTTCAATCAGGTGGCGGAAGATTTCCTGGGGAGTGGTGTGCCAAATGGATGAGAGAGAGGGATGTGATTTGTAGCCTGGCTTGAAGTCTGCATTACAAAACACCCAAGAAATGTTCGATGGCAGCCCTGTCAATTTGAACCCACTGTGTGTGTCTGCTCGCTGCAGGACAGCTGGTAACTTCCTCCTGCAGTCGAAGCTCAGAGGGAACGTGTAGCAGGGGACAGTGAACTTGGCACATGTGACTGGACAAGAACCGGAAGATAATCGTAGCACTGCAGTGTGTTCAGCAGTAACTTGTCCAGGCTAGATTTCTGATGGGTAAATCATGGAGAAGAGTATCTTCACTTTCTCAAGCAGTTTTCATTACACTGTTGTCGATATAAACACTCTGGAGTCGGGAGCTCAGGAGCATTCGTTTGCAAGGAGGGAGGGTGTGGGCCAACTTCTGTCATACTATTTGAGGAAAAGATTGAGAGAAGATTTCAGAACATTCAGGGTGTACATAAATTGAAATTGCTGCATTTTGTTAGCCTTTAAGGGTCAAACTAAAATATATGTCGTATTGAACTCTCAATTAAGAACATACATCTCGTGCCAAATACAAAATTGATCTGTTCAGTTTCCCCTAGCTGCTTCAGTTTTCTGCATAGATTACTTCAAAATTTGGAATAATAGAACTCGGCAATTTTTCTACATTTATTGCTGTGTCTTATGTGGGGTTTCGCCTAGGAACACCAAGATAGGCTCATCAGCGGGCTCTTGGTGTCCGTGCCTGGACCCCCACAGGAGTAGCAAACTGTGCACTATCTCCCTTCTTATGAAGCTCACCTGCACTTCTTTACTGCGAGAGCTAAAAACACCCTAAAACAACCTTTCACCTCCATATAAAGGCTTCCAAAAAGCCATACAGCAAAGTATGATTATATTTTTATTGGAGCTGAATCTTTATACAGTAAAACCCCGTTTTAACATGCCCGCTTTTAAAGAATTCCCGCTTTTAACGAAGATTTTCGTAAGTCACAGCCAAATCCCCATAAGCACAGTGTTATTTAAACCCCCTTCTAACGAACTCCGATATAAGGAAAATTCCGCTTCTAAGGAATATATTTCACATAAATTACGATCGCGCATCCCGTTGTAACGAATATGTTGATTAGATACTTTTTTCTAAACTTGTTTTGAATGTAAATTAACTTCCGTTTTGACGTAATCTCAGTCCGAAGTTGACGCGCTAAACAAAATCGCTCCTTTAGCGATGTATAGAACCGTGATAAATTGGCGCGGCCGCTGGAAATCACTGTTACCGGCAAGCAGCAGTCACTATCACGCTAGACGCTGTTGGTTAGTTATGTCCATTGAACTGTAGGTAGTACTGGAATGACGGCTGTATGGGAACAAAGTGCGGTTTACCTTGAGACTAGCTATACAGCCTAGAGGCATGACTGACGTAGGGCCTACGTGTAAATGCCGCGAGACTCTGGTAACTTCACGAAATATAAATATTTAGGCCAAAGGTCTCTTGCAAACTTCACGTGATTTAGGTGAAAGATTAAAAGCAATAAGCAATAAGAAACTGAAAATGTTTATGGATATTCTACAAAATGAAAATGTATTCTAGAAAAAATTACGGAATAAGTAGAAAGTCGTGCCTTCCATGGCTTACGCTGCCAGAACCGTCATTGATAGACCCCAAGTACTGTATATGCGTACGAAATGTAGAGCTGTTCAAGCTCTACAAAAAAGTCCGCGAACGCATATACTTATCTCCAACCGTTAGGGTGTGACTGTTCCGGTCACAATGTTCCCAAACCCTTATTTGGTTGACTGCAAGAGAAGTCAGGTTAGGGTAATTTGTTCATACCATTTCTTTTCTTGTTCATCATCATCATTTAGGTTGTAGAATTTCATTTTATTTAGTGTATATATATCTTGTGTATCTCGGGGACTCAGTCAGGAATATTTCATTTAATTTGTATGGGAGATGTCAGTATACAAGACAGCGGATTGTGTAGGTAAGCTACAAGATGTTGCAACAGCAGGAAACTCTAGGCCAAATTTAGATTGGGCCGAGAATAACTTCCCTTGTCTTGAAGAAAGCTTTGTGTAAATTGTGTAAGGTTCTGACGTCAGAGAAGAGTTTCGCGCCACGAGTTGTAAGAAATATACATGGGTTCGAGATTATTGGTGTATTTTGTATGGGTTGGAGGGTATCATGACCCTGGCGGAGAAAGACGAAAACATGTGTTTACAAGATGAGAGGTGGGATTTTCGTGTATAGCGGGGCTTCACTTCTATTGTAGCGTCTGATTGGAAAGGTCGCGTTCTCGTAATTTGGCGTAGGCCTATTTGGAGAAACAGTTTTGTTGAAAGCATGGCTTGTGAATGTACTCGAAACGGCTACATATCACAACGATGTTATCTCTGTTAGCACAATTCAAGTTGGGTACGGAAGCACATTCATTTCTCTCGCAGAGATGTGGCTATGTAAACCAGTAAACATCTCTAACCTCAAACCACGTGTGGAAAATCTTAGAAATGCTGGGGAGAACTGATCTATCGAGCATGTCTCGTAGATTATCTGCTAGATCGTCGATGAGTGAGTAACAAACATCTTTATATTCCAACATTCATTTTGGGTCACATGTTTTCGTCATTGCCGAGGAGAGAAGATAGTAAACCATAGTCTGTTCGACGAGAGTCCCCGCCATATGTTTAAAGTTGATATTAATACACATATTTTGAAGGTTATAATTAGTTTTCTTTATAGGGAATTACACCTAATAGTTGAACGCCCAAATGATACCAGTTAGGTTGACCAAATGTGTGTCCAACACTCCACGACCCTGCCATTTCAATTGTGTGGTATATGATGAAGTACTTCCGATCAAAAATAGGAGGATGATTTTGGGAAGTTTTAAATCAGTCGCCCAAGAAGGGCTGGTAAAAAGTTACAACATAGCACCTCAACGTGGGGCAAGAGTAGGGAAACCTAGCAGGTATCATTAGGGCACATATGCACACAGCCGATAGACACCTTAGGAGTATTAGGGTTCACAGTAATTTGTTTTGTTTTAAGGGGTATGTCCACATCAGACAATTTAGAATTAAGGTCAAGGGTTGTGTGTAAATCAAACAGTAAAATGTCAGGTAATCAGGAAACTGGGGGAAGTGGCAGTGAGGAAGATGTGGAAAAGACAGTGGGAACATATGTTACCATTGTTACTACTGAGTCGCAGCTGATCGCTGAAGGTAGTAACTTAAATGTAAATGGGGGGGTTATGAACGATAGTTTGATCCAAATGCTACTGAGTGAAATAAAAGAGATTAAGAATAGATAGATAGATATTTTATTCAATTAATTCCAAAGAGCCATAGGCTCGTACAGAGGAATTGTACAGTAATATGTGTGTTTACACACCAAGGAAGAAAATTCTGTAGGTAACACAAATTGATGAATAAGGACATAGGCCTATTATAAGGTTGATACCATATCTAAGATTGTTTAGACCAAGGTCCCTTAAAATGATAAGCACTTAGGATTTTTAATCTTATACATAACTTAACTTATTTGATGTATTAAGATGCATCGAATTTTTCCCACAATACTTCCATAGTTTTCCTCTTAAATACCGACAAAGTTGGTGCACTTTTTACTTCATCAGGAAGTTTATTATATGACTGTGATGCAGAGAACTTGAAACTATTTCTACCATATTTAGAAGAGTGAATGATATATAAGGCTACGTCCTTCGCATGCCTAGTTCCATAAGAATGATTGTCTGAGTTCAAGATGTAGGGAGAGCTATAGAGTATTGTGTTGTGTTTAATCTTGTATATTAGCATAGCTGCTCGGAGTTCTGCACTTATGCTGAGGGGTAGAATTTTACTTTTGATGTACAGATCTTTTACTGGAGTGCAGTAAGGAAGGTTAAATATGTTTCTAATAGCCCTATTCTGAATAGTCATTAAATCATTCAGTGTGGATTTCCTGCAGTGAGCCCAAATAACATTTAAATATTGGAGCTTGCTATGTACAAGTGAATAGTAGATTTGTTTTACAAGGTTTAGGGGAATAAGATACCGAAGTTTCCTTAGGATCCCCACTACAGGTGAGAGTTTCTTAGCAATTCGTTCAACGTGTTCAATCCAGGTCAGGTGTTTGTCGATGATTAGACCTAAATACTTTGCCTGATTAACCTCTTTTATTTCAATATTATTTATATATATTTTGTCATGTGTGATTTCTTTCATGCTTTGTTTTGAAATTACCATGTAATTGGTCTTCTGTAGGTTCATTGTTAATTTATTGGCCTGGAACCATTGTGAGAGAGTATTTATATCTTGTTGCACATTTTGTATGATTTCAATTATGTCTTTCCCAGTGTAGAAGATATTTGTATCATCTGCATACAATTTGATATGCCCTCTCAAATTACATTCCACAATATCATTTATATACATTAAGAATAATGTAGGTCCAAGTATAGATCCTTGTGGAATGCCATGAGTTATATATTTTCCTGAACTTATGCATTTATTCAAAGCTACATGCTGCTTTCTTCCAAGAAGGTAGCTTTGGAACCATTTTAGAGCTATACCTCGGACACCAGCATTTTCTAATTTTGACAACAGTATTTTATGATCTACTGTATCAAAGGCTTTTGTGAGATCAATAAATAACCCAACTGCCATATTATTTTTGTCAATAGTTTCTTGTAGCATTGTTATTAGGTCAATAGTTGCTGCCTCAGTACTAGATTTTTCCCTGAATCCATATTGCATATTATGAAAGAATGTATTCTTGTTCAGAAATGAAAGCAATCTTGTTTTTACCACTTCTTCCAGAATTTTTGAAACTACCGATAAAATAGAAACAGGTCTATAATTATTTGGATTTCTTTTGTCACCACCCTTAAATATAGGAACTACTTTGGCCACTTTTAAGTCATCTGGTATCATGCCAGTAACTAAGGACTCATTAATCATTTCAACCAAGATTTTAATAAATGATTGCATATTGTTTTTAATGAATTTTGTCTTGATCCTATCTAAGCCACAGCTCTTTTTATTCTTTAAATTTGTGATGATGGACTTGACCTCTGCTTCATCTGTTGGATATAAGTAGAGGGAATTTGACTGCTTGTGGTCCTTACTGAGGATTTCCTTCTGTTCAGGAATAGCTTTTGCTAGACTTCCAGCAATGTTTGTGAAGAACAAGTTGAATGATTCGCATAGCTCTTGATTGTCTGTGATAATTTTGTTGTTTATTTCAAGTGAAGTGCATGTCTCAACTGTTGGTTTTTTGTTGTGTATGATTTCTTTGATAGTCTCCCAAGTTTTTTTGGAATTGTTTCCATATGTTCTGAATTTTTCTGAGTAGTAATTTGACTTTAGTCTTCTTTTTAAGTTTGTTACACTATTCCTGCATCTACAGTATTCTTGGTTCATATCATTATTATTTTTGTGAAGGGGATTTTTGAGCTTTGCATGCAGACTGTCTCGTTGTTTTATAAGTGTAAGGAGTTCAGCTGTGACCCAAATTAAGGAGCAGGTAGGCTCTGTAAATGAGAAGGTAGAGTCAGTGACCAAACAGATAGTAGAAGTGAAGGAATTTGTAAGTAAGGAAATTCAGGAGAGCAACAGGGCCACGAACACAAGGATAGAGAGTCTCAGCAAAGAAATACGGGACCATAAGTCTGTCCTTAATAGTAGAATGGAGAGTATGAACCTGGAATTAAGTGGGAAAATTAGCAAACAGGGAGAGGAAATCAGGGCAGAAATGCAGGGGAATCAGGCTGGGATCACAAGTAGGCTAGAAGGAATGGAAGGCCATCAGAACCAGCAAGATGTGGAAATAACGAAAATTAAGTCAGAGATAGCTAGTTCAAGGGCAGAAGTACAGAATGTAACGGGAAAGTGTGATGAGATATGCAACACTGTAAGTGGGAATAAGAGGGAATATTTAGATAGAGTAGGTGCCGTTGAAAATAAGTTGGGAGAGATTGAGGGTCTGAGAGGGAAGCAGGTGGCATTGACCGAGAAAAACGAAAAGCTGCAGGAAGAGCTGATAAAGGTCAGGAGAGAGTTGAAAGAGCGACCGATGAGTCAAAGGGTTGTGATGCCATCTAGTTTGCTACTCAGGGACCCTGGTCTGCCACAATTTAACTCAAGGCAGTTCAACCCTATGGAGTTTTTAAAAACCATTGAGAAGAAATTCAGCAAGGATCTAGAAGACGGGGTTGTCGAATGGGAAACAGTGTTGGAGATCTTGTCTAACTCATTTCAAGGGGATGTGAAAGCATGATTCCAAATATACAGGCCTAACATGAATAGTTTAAGGGAATTCAGGGATAAATTCAAAGCTAAGTTCTGGGGGGAGGGGGTACAGTCCAGGGAAAGGGAAAAATTAACTTTTGGGAAATATAAGGAGAGAGAAGGGGTATCCCTGACAGAATATTTTTTGGCACATGTACTTATTTGGAAGAATTTGGATGGGCTGACCTCTGACAGTGATGTGGTTAGGGTCATGTTGAAGCACTTCCCACCTAGAATTCAGGAGGCAGCTTGTATGCAGAAGGTAAGGACGGTAGAAGAGTTGGAAGAGCTTCTTACGAGCTTTGACGTTTTAGGCAAGCAGCACATGGAGAGGCCAGAGGTCAAACAGGAATTTAGGGGCAATAGGGGGAATAATCAGGAGTTTAATAGGGGTAGATTTAATCAGGAGCAAAGAGATTATCAGCAGAGGCAGGAAAACTATCAGAGAGGTGGGGGGCGTCAGGATAATTCACAGCGACAGGAAGGTAACTATCAGAGAGGTGGGGGGCGTCAGGAAGGTGGTAACGAAAGAGTACAGGTGAACCAGAGGAGACAAGAACAAGGTGGTCAAGGAGCTTTAAACTCCGAACGGGCTGTGCAGGGAGGTCAGTCAGGCAGTCCGTAAGAAATGAAGTCAAGCAGTGTATTATTGGGGGTGATGAGGGTCATCAGGTACTGGAGGTACAGGAAGGTGTTGTTATCTGCGTAACCAAGGTAAGCGAGTGTGATTATGAGATACGCTGCTTAAGGAATCTGCTTGTAGAGCAGGAGAAGGATGAGGACTTAGGTGATATCTTGACTCAGTTGAGAGGTATGGATGTGGATAGTAGAATTAAGGTTGGAAAGTATTGGTACAAGTTGGAGTGTGGTTTCTTGGCTAGGCTGTGCCATGAAGGTGCCTGGAGAGTGTGTGTGCCAAGCTCATTGCAGGTAACGATGATTTGGTATCATCACAAGGCTTTAGGGCATTTTGGATCAAGCAAGGTTCTTTTTGCTGTTCAGCAGCATTTCATTTGGAAGAACATGGGAAGGCAGATTAGGAAAGTTCTGGCAAGTTGTGACTCGTGTCAACGGTGTAAATGCCCAACGAGGTTTCTTGAGGGACCTCGGCAAATGGTGATCACAGAAAAACCAAGGGATTTACTCTGTGTCGATCTGTATGGTCCATTGGTTAAAGCTCAGTTTGGATATCAGTATATCTTCGTGGTTGTTGACGCATTCAGTAAACTCGTCAAACTGTATCCCCTGAGAAAAGCGACCGGGAAGGGTTGTGTCCTACAGATCACTGATAAGTATGTACCTGAGTTTGGGGTGCCTCTCAGGATACTATCAGACCACGGTAGTCAATTCACCTCAAAGATCTGGAAAACCAAGTTGAGTGAATTGGGTATCAAGCACATATTCTCATCTATTCGATATCCTCAAGGGAATTTGTCCGAACGAGTTATGAGAGAATTAGGGAGAGTATTTCGCACCTATGTGAGCAATCGCCACAATGCGTGGTTCTCCAAGTTAGGAGATATTGAACGATGGTTCAATAGTACGTTCCATGAGAGTGTAAAATGCACTCCCTATGAAATTCAGTATGGTAGGAAGCCTACCAATGAGCTTGCTAGAATGCTAGGTTTGGTCACGGGAGAGGAGATTGGGAAGGATGTTTGTATCCAGCTGGCTAGGGACAACTTAATCAAGGCAGGGAATAAGCGTAGGCGCCAGCAGAAGCGGGTAAAGTTTGATTCTTTTGAAGTAGGCGATCAGGTGCTTCTGAGGGTTCCATATCCGTCTTCAGCTGTAGATAAGGAGATAGGGAAGTTTTTTCATCTATTTCAGGGGCCTTTTAAGGTGGTTAAACGTATTGGTGAGTGTGCCTATAGTTTAACGGACCAGGATGGTAAGTCTGTCAGTACACATAATATTAGGAATCTCCGTAGATATCACTCTGTAAAATAATATGGCATGGACTCTTAGAGAATCAGTCAACATAACGTGATGGCATGACAAAACTCAAGAGATGTGACGAAGAATGCTAACCAGCAAAGTGGCATCGAGTGTTAGATGGATAGATGGTATGATAAGGCCTGTGCAGGCAAATACCATGGCTTGTGAAGCGATAGGGTCTCATGATGAGACGAAGAAAATGAAGTGGTAGACCTAAGACACTTGAGAGAAATCAGTGAGGCTAGGAAATGGACACAATAAGACATTCGAGAGAGTGAGAATGTGTGAAAATTTGACAAGTGTGTATGTATATATGTCTTCCAGGGTTTATTTATGTAATAGTGTAATTCTTTGCGTTTTCAGTGCGTTGCTTGTTTGAGTGTTTGTGATCCACACTTGTTTCACCCGTGTGAATCACATGGGGGCGTATTGTGACTGTTCCGGTCACAATGTTCCCAAACCCTTATTTGGTTGACTGCAAGAGAAGTCAGGTTAGGGTAATTTGTTCATACCATTTCTTTTCTTGTTCATCATCATCATTTAGGTTGTAGAATTTCATTTTATTTAGTGTATATATATCTTGTGTATCTCGGGGACTCAGTCAGGAATATTTCATTTAATTTGTATGGGAGATGTCAGTATACAAGACAGCGGATTGTGTAGGTAAGCTACAAGATGTTGCAACAGCAGGAAACTCTAGGCCAAATTTAGATTGGGCCGAGAATAACTTCCCTTGTCTTGAAGAAAGCTTTGTGTAAATTGTGTAAGGTTCTGACGTCAGAGAAGAGTTTCGCGCCACGAGTTGTAAGAAATATACATGGGTTCGAGATTATTGGTGTATTTTGTATGGGTTGGAGGGTATCATGACCCTGGCGGAGAAAGACGAAAACATGTGTTTACAAGATGAGAGGTGGGATTTTCGTGTATAGCGGGGCTTCACTTCTATTGTAGCGTCTGATTGGAAAGGTCGCGTTCTCGTAATTTGGCGTAGGCCTATTTGGAGAAACAGTTTTGTTGAAAGCATGGCTTGTGAATGTACTCGAAACGGCTACATATCACAACGATGTTATCTCTGTTAGCACAATTCAAGTTGGGTACGGAAGCACATTCATTTCTCTCGCAGAGATGTGGCTATGTAAACCAGTAAACATCTCTAACCTCAAACCACGTGTGGAAAATCTTAGAAATGCTGGGGAGAACTGATCTATCGAGCATGTCTCGTAGATTATCTGCTAGATCGTCGATGAGTGAGTAACAAACATCTTTATATTCCAACATTCATTTTGGGTCACATGTTTTCGTCATTGCCGAGGAGAGAAGATAGTAAACCATAGTCTGTTCGACGAGAGTCCCCGCCATATGTTTAAAGTTGATATTAATACACATATTTTGAAGGTTATAATTAGTTTTCTTTATAGGGAATTACACCTAATAGTTGAACGCCCAAATGATACCAGTTAGGTTGACCAAATGTGTGTCCAACACTCCACGACCCTGCCATTTCAATTGTGTGGTATATGATGAAGTACTTCCGATCAAAAATAGGAGGATGATTTTGGGAAGTTTTAAATCAGTCGCCCAAGAAGGGCTGGTAAAAAGTTACAAGGGAGATAGGACAGTTTTAGTCGGGTAATGTCTACAGTGACGTCAGCTGCCTTAACCAATAGCCGCAGCGCTCTTACACCTGCTAGGCACTTCTGTCCCGCTGCTCCAATCGCTGCTTAGGAATCACGCAGACGCGAGGGGTGCGGACTGAAGGCTCATTCTCTGTTTTTGTTCCTGTGTTGTTGGAAGTTGTGCTACGAGTTTTTTGTGTCTGTGATAAGAGTTGTACTGCGAGTTACGGCGGACCACATTCATTATGGCTGCAAAACATAAGAAGCTGACTCTTCAGAAAAAGATAGACATCATCAGGGATGTTGAAAGGGATAGCCAAGCACCTTTGTCACAGATGGCAAAAAAATATGACTTGGCACCCTCTACGCTGTTTGGCATCATGAAACAGAAGGAAGCTATTCTGAGCACGGAAGTTGAGTGCGGTTCTGGGGCAAAAATACGGAAGAATATTCGTTCTTCGCCATACGAGGAACTTGAAAACATTTTAATGAAATGGTTCGAGGGAAAAAGGAGTGAGAACGCTCCAATTGACAGGAACATACTTAAACAAAAAGCTCAAGAAATCGCACTTAAGCTGGGTTTGGTCGATTTCCATGCTTCTAATGGCTGGTTTGATCGCTTTAAAAACGGCACAATCTTTCGTTCCAAAACATGTGCGGCGAGAGTGCAGAAGTTAATGACGATACAGTTGTATACTGGAAAGAGAAAACGTTGCCTCGACTTCTTGAAGGATATGATGCTAAGGATATTTTTAACGCCGATGAAACGGGAGTGTTTTACAACTTGCTCCCGTCCAAAACATACGCTGTTCGCGGAGAAAAATGCCACGGAGGCAAAAAAAGTAAAGAAAGACTGACAGCGTTGTTATGTGTTAACAGCAACGGGAGTGAAAAATTACCCCCCACTAATAATTGGAAAATTTAAGAATCCAAGATGTTTCAAGAACACCCGTACACTCCCATGTAAATATGATTTTAACAAAAGTGCATGGATGACATCGGAGATATTTCGAAAAATTTTACAAAGCTTGGATGCCAAGATGGGATCGGCAGGAAGGAAAATAGTGCTGGTGATAGATGTCCAGCTCATCCTTCAGATACGTCTTTCCTGCGGAATATCAAAGTGGTTTTCTTTCCTCCTAACTGCACCAGTCACCTGCAGCCTTTGGACCTTGGCATTATTCATTCTGTGAAAGTGAAGTACAGGAAGACCCTGGTTCAAAGAGCTGTTTCTTTCCTCGAAAGAAATGAGGTAATGAAATTGAACATACTCCAAGCCATGCATATGTTTGTAGCAGCATGGCAACTAGTCACAACGACCACTATTCAAAACTGCTTTGGCCATGCAGGTTTTGGTGCTATTTCAGAAGTTTTTAATGAAGAAGATGCTACTGATGACATTGGGGAAGATTGGGGGGTTGTATCAAAGGATTCTACTGTCGCAACATTTGAAGAATTTGTTACTTGTGATGATGATATCCTAACCTCACCACCACAGATGGATGTTGGAGACCTTTGTGATGATGCAAAAAGGCAAAGTACTGAAGAGGAAGACGAAGAAGAAGAAGAAGAGGATCCAGCAGAACCAACTTTTGGGGCAGCAGTGGAAGGACTGGATATTGTCCCCGGTACTTCTCCTCCTTCGGTGTGGATGAAAAGCTCATCAACACTCTCAACCAAATTGAGAGAAAACTTCTTTCCGTGAGACATCTGGGCAAGAGGAAGCAAACTACTTTACTGGACTACTTCAGAAAGTGAAGGGTAATACCTTATGCTTATTCTCATAGTTCTCATGGTCTGCCTTCACAAATATCCTTAATATATGTTAGGCCTCTGTTCCTTCAAGTTACAATTACAAGTCAGTAATACCTATTGAGCCGGTAAAATTTTAAGATCTGTTCGACGTTATTTCCATCTAGCGGTCTCTAGTAATACATCTAAGAGATCGTAAATTGCACACGTCTGAAAAAGGAATGCGCCCGCGTTGGAGTACTCATCCTTGTCTAAGGAACACGCCTTCGGCGATTGTTATCGCGCCTAAATTGTTATCGCGAGGAGAATTTGATGATCGTCTGCCGTTATAACTGCCACTACCAGCAAATCTATTCTAATGTTCCGAGATGCCCTTTATAATAAGCTTTAAGAAGATATAAATGTTGGGGAGACACTACGCATTTCCCGCTTTGTCTCATAGTGAAGAATTCCGTAAAAATGGAGTTGTTATAATATAAAATTATTATCAGTGAACTTCCAGAACGTCTCGGAGTATCAGCTAAGTGGAAATGGTCCTTGTAGCTATTCTGTTTTAATGTGTCATGTTTTGAAGAAAACTGATCACGATATATATATATACACTACCCAACTTTCAGTGTTAAAAGTTCCGTAATTTAATCTGCTAAGGTAGGGTTAAACTGGAGACCGTTCATGTTTTTCTATGAAGTCTTTTGGTGTTTATTTTGTCCCCAGTTTGTTTATATATGCACGTAGTGGAGAATCAAATTGCTTGTTTTGGGGTTTATTAATTTAAATGGGTGCTTGTTGTTGTTGTTTCTTTTCCGTATCTAGTCGAGTTTTATTTTAGTGCGTGTTACTTGCGTTTGTTTTATGTTGTGAAACGCGATTGTATTTATGAGAGATGTTTCTTACCAGTTTCTAACCCCTTGCTAGAGTATGGGATCTTTCAGGGACCTTTAGGGACTGGTATTCTTTAGGTTAGTTCGCGATTTTAATTGTGCCTAGACGTAGGAGGGTGTGTTGTTCATTGCTTTGGATGTAATATCTTTTTGTTGGAACACACACCAGTTTATTTTGGGTTTCAAGGGTTTGTTTTTATTATGCTTGTCATTCGTGCACTCCAAGGATGGCCGATTAGGTTTTATTTTTATCCTTGGAGACTGGGCAAGCATTATCTTTGTATGTTTCAGAAATATGTTTCATTTACAATCACGGTTCTAGTCTTGATATTAAGGGTTGGGTTTATGTCGTTTGTTTAAGTGGGAATTTGACTGAAGGTCTAGGGTCATGTTTAGTGTTGTTCTGTTTGTTGTGACCTTCAGTCAGCAAGCAATGCGTGATCCCATTACGTTATTAAATCAGGTGTATTGGTTACTCTTCCGAGATGATGGAATGTGTGTTCGTTGTACGTGCCCGGGACTGCAATTGACGCTTATTTGGCATTCCGCAAGGTAACTGAACCTTGTGCCTTCGTTCGAAAGAAGTTTTATTCTACCAGTTCATGAAATCGTTTGGTTTTATCTTCTTTTGGGATTTGCTTGTTTTCATTTTAACTGAACTGATCTATGTTTATTTGCTGAGTTTGTATGTCACGGCATGTCATGTGAAGTGTAGCGCCTTGTGAAGTTGTGTAATTATTCTGTGTTTATTGACCGGTCATTTAAGGATCGTTGCTGTTGTTGGTTGTTTCTTTGGGTAGCTTGGCGTGACATACAGTTTAATGTAAGGGTGGTCGGGTAGACAGTTCGTGGGAGATACGATTTCATGTACTTCTAAGAATGATGCTTCTGACTACCTTCTAGTAGTCAGCCTGTGGTGGAACGAAACGCACTATTAACACTATCGTTAATTTCTTCCCCTCTACTGAACGATCTCCAGCGACTTAGGCATTCTCCTCGTAGTCGACATTCTCCTTTTATAGATCTTTATTGTGTGTTTTACGTTTTATTGTTTTACTGTTTTATAATACCATGTACATATTTTATTACAGGCCCATCATCCCTCATCTTACCATTTCATGCACTCCTCACGTCCCCTTTTGCTATGTCTTGTTTTTTGATATTAAATTTTATTTTATTTTACAACCTCTACTCGAAAAGTGTAGTCATTGGGTGGTCGGTGCTCCATCTAGTTCACCGTGTGTTAAAGGTCTCGACTTAGGTCTAAGGTCCGCGTCCTCTACATCTGCACGCCTCACCTATTTCTCCTTTCCTCGCTGCAGCTTGTGCTCCCAATGGATTACTAAGGAATCCGTTACCTGTGCTGTTTCGTAAATATTTTCTGTTATTCTTGTGTTAATTTGACTTTTTAGTATTTCTTAACATGATCATTTATTTCTTCTTGACATTACATTAGTTGAAGACATAAATGTACCGGTATCATTATTTCTTGTGATATATAGCCTATTTTCTTTGAACCCCCTTTTAAGGAAAACCCCCTTCTAAGGAAGAAATATCAAATCCCCCTGAGATTCGTTAAAAAGGGGTTCTACTGTATTACAAATTCATAGGTCACAAACTTTTACTTACTGTATTGTACAGGTTTGTAAACCAGTCATGCATCTGCTTACCCACAGTAAGATTTAACTAATTGCTATGCATACATGGTGATCAATACTAATGTTAACTTGTGACCAACTTGCAGTTATGTTGGCTAACATGTACATGGAACAGAAAATCAAACATCTGTGACGATTGACAAATAACAGATTAGTACAAAAATGTAACTCCCGAGTGTGTGTAATTACCTTCGATACGATATTCCGTGTGCTTGAATGATTACGATCCCATCTGAGTCCCATTTACAAGAGACGTATTGGAATCAATTTGAGTTCGACATGTAAACATAAGTAAATATAATTTTACGTTTCATGGCTTAGTTAATTGAGGTTTTACGGGGCAGAACAGTGAGATCATCTGCCCTTAAGTTCATGGCTTAATTCCACACAAAACTGTCCCAAGCATTGTGAAACCTAGTAGTCTGCATAGTGGATAATATCCGATTTGTTCCTAAGAGTGCTGAGGAAAAAAAAAAGCAGTTTATTCTTGAGGGTAATGGAATAATTAGTAACAAAACCTTTCAAAGTTAATCAGGCAACTCAAAGAGATAGGCTTTTGTTTAGTGTGGTGCAATTGTAGTCATACCTACCTAGGATATAAAGATTAAAATGGAAAAACTGACGTTGGTGAAACACCGACATACTCACGTTGCACCTTATTTCTATGAGGGTTTCAGCACTAGCGTTCGGATATTATTGTGGCTGCTTAAGTCATAGTTCAACAGATATGAATTTTAGTAAAATCTACCATATTTATTTATACCAAAGCCCATTTAATATAACCTACAGTTTACATGAATTTATCAAAGCAATTCCTGACTTTTGTTCATAATGTGTTATATATGTTTTTCAGAACCTCTTCCCAAGGTGAACAAGAAGGAGCCTCATGCTGAAACTTTGAAGAAGAAGATTGTGGAGAAAAAAATGAGTATCAGGTGCCTTAGATTGCAAACCCTGATGGCACAAGACCGAGACCTGCACAATACGCATGCTGCGAAACTGAGGCAGGTAGAACATAAAGTGAAGCAGGGGGAATTAAAAGTGAAGCAGGAAGAACTGGAAGTACAGTTACAGGAGCTGATTCTTAAGCAACAGTATACGAAATGATGTTTTCTTTCTTTTAACCCATTGCCTTGCAATGACGGATATTTCCGTCACAGTCCTCGCATTGTCATAAATGCTAAAACCTGAAAATAAAATTGCCAACTACTATCTAAGACATTGAATTCATCAAAAAATGCAGGGACCTCAAACTTGTTCCCAATCACATAAAAAAACATGCAAAAGAAAAATATCAACAACGCATATGAGAAAAAAACTAAAAACAAGAATTAATCAATAACATATTGCTACAAAGAGAACTTAATTCTTAAACATTAAGAAGAACCATATCAACAATCAGTTGGAGGCTGCTAGTAGGCTAAAACCAAAGATTGGGACGAGTTCTCAATCTATGTACATAACGTAATCAACAAAAAAAGGAAAACCTTGAACAACAAACTCGTACACCTTCTCAACATTAACAGGGTCAATGACACAGGTCCTACTGGACCACCTATACATAAATTTCAGAAACCCGTAGAAAACCTCTTCAAAGTAAATTTATCGCAACCTGAACTACAAATCCTAGAAAAGGGACCACAATTCAACTGGGAAATGGGACACAACAAAAGGAACGTTACATTACTAATTGCTGGAGCAGAGGTTGCTATTACGAAATTACCGCACGACATGCAGAACGAGACACGCCATGAAGTCAATAAAAGTATCAACTGGATTTTTAAAAAAAATATAAAAAAAACTAACAACAAACAAGAATTAACCCAACTTGATAACAAAATCTTATAGTCACTAAAGCAAACAAAGGCAACACTACTGTCATAATTCATAAGGACGAGTATGTCAACAAAACTGAAGAATCTTTCGACAACCAAAATTTTTCCACCTTTAACAAAGACCCAACCTCAGTCATTCAAAGGAAGCTCAAACAATTACTAAAAAACACAATCTTTATATTAGATGAAAAACAAAACAATAGATTAATTAATATGAACCCAAGCATTCCCACCCTAAGATCGCTCCCCAAAATTCACAAAGCCAACACCCCACTCCCCAAAATCCACAAAGCCAACACCTCAATCAGACGGATCATAAATTACAGGAACAGCCCCATCTACAGAACAGCACAATTCATACAAAAATCCCTCCGTGCCAATTATACATTCAAAGCCAACAAATCGTTCAGAAAATCCCTACAGTTTTGTGAAAAGAAAGAAAAAAAAAAAGCACAGAAATTTAGATGTTAAAGCAACGCACTCCATTCACACCATTGATATCAAAGATATGTATACTAATATACCCATTCAAACGACGATAGACACTTTCAAAGAGAACCTGAAAGACAATGAAAATCTATCAGAAATAGAAATAGAATCAAACATTTACGGAGATTTTTAAGTCAGTTAGCAGTAGGCAGAGTGTATGTTGCAACGGAAGTTAAACCTGACCGAGCGCACAGCGGGGGACATTCCGAGAAATTGATGGAACAAGGACTGACGCTACCTTGGGTCGCTTTTCTGAGAAATGGGTTCATCAGAGGTCACGTCCAAGCTACAAGGGAAGCTTGCTTCCTGACGACAAGAACATCCTTATTTGGTTACAAGCACAGCAATTCTCAGAATCAACACCACGCCATTTCTGGGCGAATCATAAGTTGGACGCTAACACAGGTTGAAGAAGAAGGGGCGACTACTTTGAAACGAAGAAGATGATTGGTAAAGCTGTATGTGGGATACAGAGAGGGGGTTGAAGTGAAGTTTTATAAGACTTAACCCGTGGACCGAGAAGCATTATTCTTCTTTTCGATTCCACTCGATTTCAATTCAAGATTCTAATTCATTCTAAATTTGAGCATGTATAAGCTCATTTACAAGTACAGTTGTAATATGTTGGGGACACATCTCGTTCACTCATTAATGATGGCAGTTGTGTATTGGCTGTCGTCATAAATGGGATTTATGAAACCAGGGTTTCATTTCACACAACTCAATAATTTACAACATGACATCAAGCATTTCAAAATGATGACGGCAATTTCAAGTGGTAGGCTACAGATTTGCTTTAAGACGAGCAAACCCCATCATGAAGACAACAAGCGGTGAGCGCAAATTGTAACATCAAATATCTCTGTTTTTCTTTTTAAATTAGTCAATTTTGTTTTGGGCACAGTAAGTTTAAACTCAATTAGCTTTTGGTAATAAGTTAACGTTCTCAAATGTCTCTGCATCCGTTTGTTTTAGCGGCCACGTTAGTCGTAAATTCGAATTCTTCCATTATTATGTTTGATAGATTTGTTCTTTTTATGATTATTAAACTCAATTCATTAAATTCATTGTGAGGTTTGAAGCCATTTTTCAGTGTTGCCTAAGTAAACAAAAGTTTGGTGCTTTTCAGTCGGTCAACACGAATGTACCCAAATAGAGCTGGGTTATGCCCTGATCCTGGAATAAATTACATAAGATTAATAAATACACTAGGATGACCAGTTTTGATCGTCAAGCGATCATCATCAGATCCATTACACTTAGGCCATGACGAATAGAAGGACCTAGTGTGAGGACTCCGCCATTATAGCACGGTAGTTTGTGGTCCCGCCGCTACAAGCACTGCAAGAGATAATGTCCAACAACGTGTCCTGTTGTTGGGTCGAGCCGGGTCGTAGAGAAGTGCGCGAGAAGTTACTGTGTGAGATATTTGTGTGAATTAAATTGAATTTTCTTTGCATTCAGGTCTTAAATTCAGTTCATTGTGTCTTGTGTACATCAGCGTTTTGTGTTGTGAACTTCAAACATATTTCTTATGCGGCTTTGTTAATTTAATAATTCAACATGCCGTACTGGTTTTTGCCTGGCTGTAAGTCAGGATATGGTAGAGTAGTTGACGATATACGATCTTTTTCACCACCGAAGAATACAAATCAATTTGAAAAATGGGCCAGAGCTATTCCACGAAAGGATACGGAGTTAACGCGAAATATTAGAATTCGTCAAATTCATTTCTCTGATGATTTGATAGTAAAATCAGGTACTTTTATAGTGAATGGTGAAGAAGTGGAAATCTCTCGTGTGTGGTGGAAGTTACGACCTGGAGCAGTGTCTCATTTTCCCCCTAATTTACCGAAGTAGTGAGAATAAGTCCCGTAAAGCTCCCAACAGGAAAAAGAATCTCGACACCACCAGTAAAAGAAGAAAGAAGATTGAAGATGGGAGAGGAGCAACGAATGAGGCATTAAAAGGTCAATCCAGTGTTGATAAGAATTTGGGTCATTCTAGTGTACTTACTGATGCTGAAAAGACTATAATATTGTTCAAAAGGCGCCTTAAGAATGCTAACCGTAATTTAATTCGCGTTAGATCCTGTCTTAACTCAGCAAAATGGAGAATTAATTTGCTGGAGAAGCAGGTTCGAAATTCACAGGCATTTAATTACAAAGATAACGATTACAGTGGCGGATCCAGGCCTTGCGAGGCCCTGGGCGATATGATAAGGTGGGGCCCAATCAATAGAAAAAAAAATCGAATCAAATGGAAAATAGTTTGGTAATAATAATAATAATAAAATAAAGAATAGTTACAATATTTTGAATACACTACAGTACATTATTTTAATAATATGAAAGAAACCTTTATGTCCCTTTGTAAACAATGAAATATTAAAATATTACTTTGCGACTTTTTTCCCGGCTGAAGTCTTCTATTATTTCACTGAAATCTTAACTTGCTAAACGGTCACGAGAGGTCATAGCTACACTGAAGAAAGGAATATGAATTATAAATTAGTTTGAAAAGTATACTTAATTAATTAAATGTAGAAAAATCCATGGCGCGGGGCCCCTAGGACCGCGGAGCCCTGGGCGGTCGCCCTCCTCGCCCTCTCCTGGATCCGCCCCTGATAACGAACACCTTAGCAAGAAGGAAAAGATGATAATAGACACTATGCTCAAGAAATGCCAGGAAAAATCTCGCAATGGAATGAGGTACAGCAATGAATTCATTTTAGAGTGTTTATTGTTGAGAATAAAATCACCGAAAGGATTCAGTCATTGTCGGCGACATAATATCTTGCCTCTGCCTTCAGAAAGTCACTTGAGAAAACTTTGTAAAGGACTAAAGTGTCCTTATGGAGTTAATGCGCATAGTATAAATGCTATTTCAGACTATTTTAAGGAAGAAAAGAATGATAATTCACGTTACGGTGTTGTAATTTTCGAAGAAGAGAAGCTAAGAGAAGAAATCGAGTTAAATAGCTTTTCTGATATAGTAGATGGATTAGTTGATTTAGGTGAACACACACCTGACCTCCAGAAGAACGTACTTGCAAATCACGCTCTAGTGTTCATGTTCGTACCTTTCATGCATATATTGGGTGCAGCCAGTTGCTGTTTATGCAAGCGGAAATGCTACTCCAGGGGACATTCTAGCAAACATTCTAAGTCTAGGTGATTTTGCAGTTAGAAGAGGCTGGGGCGAGGGTGGCTGGCTTTACTTGTGATGGTAGTCAATCAAATAAAAAGGCCAGGAATTCGTTAGGAGTCAGTGGCAAGACAAGCTCTCTACAACCTCACATCCTTAATCCTGCAGATGTTACGAGAAAGATCTGGGCTATCTCCGACTGTATATTCCAGGAATCTGTGTGTTCCGTAACATGTAATGAAGACCGTAGTTCTTATTTCCGTGAATTATATTTTCCAATGTGCCCTGCCATGCTATTTTAATTGTAACCGCTAATTACTTTTTAAAAGAGTATTAGTTACAAAGTAATTAGTTTCCCTTAGCACCATCCCTAAGACCAGCTGACCCCGGCTGTGTGGAACTTGTCCACTCTAGCGCTGCCTGGCGGGGCGCGCTTGAACTTCAGGAGTCTTCTCACTTACTCCTTCTATTCGTCATGCTTAGGCTATAACATCTATGTTTGAGAATACAGGTGAAAAATATATACAATATGTACAATTATTTAGTTGCAGTGTTGGTAATGCAACAGTCGGTGTATGTTAAATGTGGTATATCTAATGTTAGGTAAACTTCTAAAATAGTGATGAAAATCCGGAATTTGTCTGTTAGGGGTAATTATATGGTTTTACTAAATCAACTATGGTTATACTGAAATAATGCAAGCTTATACTTATCGAGTTGTCTCTTTAACTGGAACTTGAAGCAGTTGACGTGTTGCCATAGACACCAGTTGTAGTCTACTAACCACGAGTGTTTGCTGGGTGGAACTGGTTTTCCCCTTCCTCCCCCTTTAGTTGCTATGTTCTTCCAGAGGTCAGTGCCATGTATATTTGTGTGACTTTGCCAAATCTAGATAAAAGTGTATGCTATTGAATGCAGTTGTCTGCAACTACTAAAGACCGTGGAACTATCTTCGCCACGCATGGGCTAAAAAGCCATCGATACTGAGCGGTACACGGTCTATTGAAGATATCCCGGCACCTTTAATACTGCCGCGCATATCGGCCTAGGTTTATTGCAGAAAAATGTACATAGTACACCTGATCCAAATAACATTTACCTATAAACACCGCTATTTCCCCCCCCCCCCTTTTTTATCTAGCTTGGCTGTATCGCTAAGGGCCGGTTCTACCACATCCGGGTAAAAGTTGCGGGCAGCAACCCGGGTGATAAACTATCTGCCGTTGTAAACCTCTGTGCATCTTGGGCAGCGTTCTACCACTTCCATACAGATGGTGGCTAGCCTGATTTTTGTTAAATTTGAGTTATCGATGAGTGAGCCACCTATCGTTAGATGCGTTAAGTTTCTTTTCGTTTCGCTTTCGTCCGTTGTTTGTTGATAGCACGTGTTCTTTGGTTTCAACAAGATATAGGCCTAGTACCAAAACCTCTCGCGACACTTCTGGGCAGTATAAACCTAGCATGTCATTCAGATCTCGGAGGAATGCAACTGAATAACGATACCTAACCTCAATAATCGAAAACTAGACAAGCATGCAGTGCTTTTCACGGAGGATTGTCCTGTGAAATATGTTTCTAGCAATAGACTACTTTGCAATCTGCATACAGGCTTAGGCCTATATGAGCTACAGACATGTTGTGACAAGGCTTGCAGTGCATAGGATCAATCATAAAATGTATGTCAAATCAAATTATCACACTCCAGGCGACAAGTTTGTTTGTAAACTATGTAAAATGAATGGAACGGAATGCGCACATTTGCGCATAATTAGATAGTTCTCTTTGCTGTATTCTACGAGAGATTTCACTCTTTTTGCACAGATATAGAAGGTATCTTGGATAGGTCATGTTGCAAAGTTCACATTTACACTTTTCGTTTGGCGGATGGAATGATTTTGTCACACATATTTTATGATGAAAGCCATTGACTGTATAACGCGTCACCACAAGCCTAAGATCGTAGTTCTGTTTGTCAAGGATTTAGTGATGTAGAAATCTATAAAATGCAATGCCCCAAATATCAGGTCTGCTGTATAAGCAAAACACCAAGTCAATGACAATGTATAGTACGGTACAGAACCTGAATAATGTCCTGTACACTCTGTATTTCTCATGCACACTTGTGCGAATTTATTAAATTATATGAGCGCTTCATACAGTATTCCTAAACATGTAATTGAGATAATATTTTGAAATCTATGATGGTTCCGTACGGTAATCACTAGGCGGTCGTATTTCATGTCCAATCAACCACAGCAAATATAAAACTGTTGGCTTTTGCAGCCTGCACCGGGCGAAGAACTCCTCATTCGACCAAATTTCATTATGCTCCAGCCGATCTCTGTTCCGTCTTGGACGTGTGACTGCCTCTTCTTCTACGTCGACAAAAAAGTTATACATTTTCAGAACGTCAATTACCTCTTCCATAACCTTAAAATAAAATATGCTCAGTAACTGTTACATCCCTTATAATTAATTAATAATTGAAATTATATCATTATGTGACAACAAAATTACCAAATTATTCTAATTGTAATATTAGTAATTTATGAAGAGGTTATGTACAGCATAGATGATGCAAAGAAACCCTTACGCACGGCTCAAATCTGGCCGGTAATGCTTTAACGGCCTCTCGGAGCTCCCGAAAATTTACACTCCGGGTAGACGAAGTTTATACCGCCGATAGCGCTACCCGTTGATGGTCGAACGGAAATTCTTACTTATTCCGACTGACAAGTTACCGGCCCCTTTGCCCGGATGTGGTAGAACCGGCCCTATTCGACAGGGTGTGTTTTTTAGTAGGGCGAAAAGGGGTGAACTCTCCATAAAAGTGTGTTCATTTAGATTGTTGGGATTGTTTTGTTTGGCTAGGTGAATCTCGATTGCTTCTTTTATGTCGAGAACTCTGCCTTTCGATTTGTGATGAATTATTTTTAGATCAGTCTCGATTTTAGTGAAGCTGTGCCCCGAGTCACACATATGTTCGCATACGGCTGAATGTGTTCTGTATCTTATCGCATTCCTATGTTCATTATAACGTGTATCTACTCGTCTTCCGCTCTGTCCAATGTAATTAGCGTGACAACCAATGTCTTGGCATGTAATAGAATATATCCCTGACTTTGAATACGGGTCTTGTTTATTTAGATTGCTATTTTGCAGGTGCCTCCCGGTCGTATTATTCGTTGTGAATGCTATTTTTATGCCTTGCTTTTTGAATAGATTAGTGATTTTATGTGTGTTCTCATTCACATAGTTGAAGCGCGCGAATTTTTTCTCATTAATGTCCGGTTTTGGAATCATTTTATCTTTATTTTTATGTTTGGCTACAATTTGGTCTATTTTGCTTGTCGGGAAATTGTTTTCCTTTGCTATTTGTTTAATGGTTCTTATTTCCTTATTATAATTGTCTGTTGACATGGGTATGTTTAAAGCTCTGTGCACCATTGAATTGAACCCCGCTAATTTATGCGTACTGGGGTGATTAGACTGATTGTCGATTGCATGCGAGGTTTGTGTGGCTTTTCGGAATATGGAGTATGAAAGCTCGCTGTCCTTACGTTCAATAGTTATGTCAAGATAATTTATTTTTCGATCTGTTTCGGATTCCTTGGTGAATTTTATTGAGTGGTGTAGGCTATTAATGGATTGGAGAATTGTTTCTTCGCTTGTTAATTCAGTATCGTAGATGTAAATTACATCATCTACGTATCTTTTCCATATTACTATTCCCTTTGTTGAAGTCTTTTCTAAAAACTCATTTTCTAATGCATTAATGAAGTTGTCAGCGATTAATCCGCTTAGTGGTGAACCCATCGCTAATCCTTCTGTTTGTGTGTACATTTTATTGTCGAATTGAAATGCGTTTTGGCCGAGGACGACCCTCAGTAGTCGCACGATCTCTTCAGTTTCTTTTTCCGAATTGTTGGATTTTAAGTTATTTTCGATAGTGTTGATTGCATCATTAATAGGCATATTGGTGTACATGTTAGTTACATCGAAAGATACAAGCCTCATGCTAGGTTTCATTTGTAGGGTGTTCAGTGCTGTTACTAATTCCGTTGTGTTCTTTACAGAATTGTTTTTGTCGTTGGAAAGGCGGCGTTTTAAGATTTTTAGTAACTCTTTGCTGATTTTGTAATTAGGCGCATTCCTACAATAGACTATTGGTCTCATTGGGCACTCATTTTTGTGTATTTTTGGTTGTCCCCTCAATGACGGTATTTTCGGGTTCATGTTTATTAGTTTTGACTTTTCAGCTTTGGTCAATATGTATTCTGTTTCTTAAAAAAAATACCAGAACCTATCCTCTCATTATAAGTATCACGCTGATTGGAAGCTTATGTTTCCCCACAGGCTGAGTAACCAGATTCTACATAGCCGAGGTAAAATGGTAGTTTTTTTACATGTTTATTTCGGTGTCCTAATGGCATTAGACCCGATGGCGCCCATCCGGTATGAAGCTTTACAGGGGTTTATCTACGGTACTCCAGGTAAACTGAATCACTTGTGCACGCTCATGTGGATCTCATAAGGAGAAACCATTCCATTTGTCGCCCAATAGTATTATTATTATTCTCGTATCAGAAACGTACATTGTAAATATATAACACAGTTATTATATTATCTTTGCCCAAAACTTGGCCACTTCCATTGCTCTCTGTGTTCCCCAACGAAGATCTTCTTCCGTGCAGGATGCTGGGCACAGTCGACACTCAGTCATATGCTGAACAGTGTGGTCTTCTCCACAATCACATTGAATATCATCCTGGTCAATGTAACCCCATCTTGCCATATTAACCTTTGATCTGCCTACTCTAGAGCGCAGTCTATTCAGTGACTTCCAAGTCGTCCATTCCTCGTCGTAGCCAGGAGGTAGAGTTTCAGACACATTTTCCCAACCAGGGGGAAGGTTGGTCGTAGCCCTCCACATTTGCAACCTAGCTTTTTCAGCAGTGGTTCTAAGTTCCTTTGATATTCTAAGGAAACTCTTCCTCGACTTCAGTCGTTGCGGTTGCGGTTCGTGTCCATATAGAGGATGAGTTCTTTCATGCTCCACTGTCTTTCGTTCCTTGTTCGCAGCTATTTCTCTTCGAACAGGGGGTGGTGCTATTCCTGCGAGGAGATAAAGCCATTCGACTGGAGTTGATTTCAAGCAACCTGTTATAATCCTGCAGGTATCGTTGAGAGCTACATCCACCTGTTTGGCATGTGTTGAATTATACCAAACAGGAGAAGCATACTCTGCTGCAGAATAGCATAGTGCCATTGCTGAAGTTCGGATCGTTTCAGGTTGACTACCCCACTGAGATCCAGCCAGTTTGCGTAGGAGATTGTTCCTGGAAAAAACTTTCGACTTGGAGTTCATGCAGTGCTTCTTGAAAGTAAGAGATCTGTCAAGTGTCACTTCTAGATATTTTGGAGCCTCACAGTGTTCCAGTTCGACCCCTGACCATAAAATCTTTAACTTGCGAGCAGCTTCCCTATTTCTCAAATGAAAAGCACACACTTGTGTCTTTGAGGGGTTTGGCTTAAGCTGGTTTGTGTTGTAGAATCTGGAAAGATCTTTAAGGGCATTCGTGAGGGTGTTCTCCACCGATTCAAAATCTGCGCTCTGAGTGGCTAGAGCAAGGTCATCAGCATACAGGAAACTTCTGCTGTTCGGGGCTATAGGTTGGTCGTTCGTGTATATATTGAACAGGATTGGAGCCAGTACACTTCCTTGCGGGAGGTCGTTTTTCTGTAGTCTCCATTGACTACGCTGTCCTTGAAAGTCGACGAAGAACCTGCGATTTTGCAAAAGAGTGGCGATGAGCCTGGTCAGGCTAAAATCCTTGGTGAGGTTGTAGACCTTGACTAGTAGTAGCTGATGGTTGACAGTATCATACGCTGCTGATAAGTCGACAAATACCACTCCTGTCACCTTACGAGCTTCAAACCCATCTTCCATAAACTGTGTGAGATTTAGCAGTTGTCCAGTACAGCTTTTACCAGGGCGAAATCCAGATTGCTGAGGTATAAGTAAGGGGTCAATTACAGGTGATAGGCGATTTAAAATCAATCTTTCCAGCAGTTTGTAGAGGTGACATAGTAGTGCAACTGGTCTAAAATTCTTTGGATTATTTCCTTCTTTGCCAGGTTTCAGCAAAGCGATCACTCGGCTCTTCCTCCATATCTTTGGAATTTGGCTTCTGCTCACATAGTTGTTGAAAAGTTGGAGAATCCATTTCTTTGTTGTTAAGCCAAAGTGTTTAATTTGCTCGGTCCGTATATCATCCAAGCCAGCTGATTTTCCATTTTTGCTCTGTTTGATAACCTTCTCTAATTCTTTCATGCTGAATGATGATGTGAGATCATTACTCTCCTCTTGCTCTTCTCTTTGCAATTTCGTTTTTTTTGATTTGTGGGTTGCCTTCCCGTTCAGCAGTAACTGATGTGCTATTTGGTTGGCAGTGATATTATGATGTGCAGTGGTCTTAGTTGGGTCATTGCTTAGACGTCTCAGAAGTCTCCATGCTTTATGACTGTCTTTTTTCAGATCCAAGTTTTCAATAGTTTTTATCCACTGATCCCTTTTTGTCTCTCTTATAGAAGAAATGAGCTTGTTTCCTGCTTCCACAGTAGAACTTGGTGTTGATGGTGATAGTCAATCCCAGTCAAAACATTATAATACCTCCGCGATCCTGCCCAGGAGTGAGCCACACAGCTGTAACAACTTCAGTGTGCGCTAGCACGCTCAGTGACACATATCGGCAAGCAACTCTGCACCAGCACAGGTATGACAATATCTTTTCTTCTCTCTTGCCCATTTAGTTCAGCCAACATGCCATTTGCAGTTCACTCTGACATTTCATTTTCCTAACAGCATCCAAACAGAGGTAGATTTCCCATTTTCTCCTTTGAATGGAGTTAAACTTGAATTGACATCCTTCAAGTAAGTGTCCAACATTCGCACCAAATTTCAATCTTCTGTTACAATCAGGGTATTTTTTCTCAAATGCAACAAGCCGGTATTTAAGCAATAATTGCCTCTTTCCGCAGATATGCTACCAATTTTAAAAAAACGCGTGCGCAAATCAAACGGCTTGGTTCGTCTAACACTACCTATCGCCTCAGGTCACTGTGCACGCCCTTGATTAATCGTAAAGGACAATAATGGACCAAGAACTTTCAGATCCTCTACCAAGGTTTAAATGGACGTAACAACAAAATCAAACTCAACAAATCAACTTAGCATGTACCTAATAGGACTAAAGGGTTGCCGACAGGCCCCTTGTGCCTCCATACATTTTCTTTTCACTTAAAGGCGTAATACGTAGCAAGACTACATACCTATGTCACATCCAAGTGTAATTTTAGCAAATTTTTATATTTTTTAATAAGTTTTACATTTAATCTGTTAGTTGTGTCAACAGCCACTCCATGAAGGAGATGCTTGATTATGCATGTTGTTTAGAATAGATATGTCTTTGGTATTGTAACAGTTTCTTTCGCCCTCACGTTGAGCGACAAATGTAATGGTTTCGCTAGCCCACACTGTTGGGAGAGAAATGTAACTGTTTACCTTTGCCTAAGCTATGTTGTTTTAATGGGCGCCAAGACCTCAATGCAATGTTGAAATCTAAATTTGTATTTAACAACGTCTAGCTCTGGCAGAACACATTCAAGACTCTATTCACTCAGATCGTGGTATGATTTGATCATTAACCCAACAAACAATTGTATCAGGAGAAGGAATTGGTCTATATCTAATGCTACCTACTGAAAGCAAAGATTGCATTGTAAAAGAAATGAATTTATTATATAAAACAAGTATAGCAAAATTAATAATAATAATAAGTTTAAAATTTAAATTGGAGCGTTGTGATTTGAATATTACCGATAGAAAATTACGTGAAAACGGAGTCTGATAAATTGATTTTACTCTTATTTCCAAGCTATGAAGTTACTGAAATATGAAATATAAAACAAAGAAAATGAGAGATTGCGTATTTCTGCGTCATGTGCGCTTACCATTGGAAATTGCCAAAGCATCTCCCTCGTTCTTGATGATGCTGTGTGCTTCCCACAGTCTCCTGGACGTCGTCATCTCCGTCGAAATTTGATGATATCCTGGTAGATTATATAATTCTATGGTCCGTACCTCGGACCCAAACACTCGTACAACCAAGTTTTACAAAAGTTCGTCGCTAACTCCACGGAACATCGGAGCGATTCCCGCGTATATCCACACTCGGCAAGAACTACACAGATTGTTCTCGTTCCACGGCGCGTCGAACGATATATCCACACGTTGGCTCCCCCACCATGGTACCGACATCTAGCTTACGTCGTCTCCCGTGATTGGCTGCACCCTACGCGCTAGATCCCCACTCCTTCCTCATTACACTCCGCGGGAGGGAGAAGTCGATTTCCGTTTCCACAATTCGCCTTTTCTAGACCTTGCGTAATACTTCTCGACAGGAATCAGCTTGTATTAGAATTCCCAGTGAGTCATGTCTCTCAAATACCCTAACTGACAAAAACTCCGTAAAATTCCGTAATCAGATAATTTTCTATGATATCGTCGTTCGTAATAATTTGCTTGATAGCGTTTTCTAAGACATAGAAAACCTATCTGAATGCTAATAATTTTTATAAAATGCTCCGAAAATACCTTAATAATAATTACAATAAATTAATAATAATAATAAATTACCATGAAAAATTATCTTGGCTGAACAATTTGCCGCGTAAATAAATATAGAATGGCTTCCTACTGACTTATGCCAGTTGCATAAAACCCCTCGAAAAACACGTTACATATTGTATTGAACCCTACGGTATTAGGCTGACTGGTGTCGAACCTGGATCTCTGGGAAAATGAGAACAGACTAGAGATGCCAGCAAGAAACGAACCCAAGGTCTTTAAGGGAGTTTAAGTCATAAAAACCCCTAGAGAGAGGACATAGAAAAATCACTGTTGGGATATAAACAAATTCTGACATTATTTGATAACATAATGTAGAAAATATTAGCAGAATACGGCAGTATTGGGCTGTAAAATGCATACAATTCTGGACTTAGCACAGCAAGTTGGAACTCTTGACAGGTTGCAAATGAGGCTGGAATATAGGCGTGTTTTCGTGGCGCCACGCCAGTCACTGGGATCTATTTACACCGTCTGAGAGAAGGGAGGACAGTAATATATGGTCAAGTGAATCCCCTTCACATAAGAGGAAGCCCAGTGGAGTGGGAATCTGCCAGAATAATTTAATGATTACTCGTGATTGGAGTAACTCAGAGACATGAGGATTGCACCTACGTGAATGAATTGCAAGGCTAATTATCAAGCCGTCAAACATCGAAATCGAGGCAGATTTAGCGTAACGCGCAAGGACACTGGAGGAATGAGTCCAGCGCAATACTATGACCATGTCATCGGGGAAGAACCACTGACGCGGCTTGGGGACACGCTGGCAAAGGCAATTAATATTAATTAATTGACCGATCGATCCTCGTGCACACAGGCAGACATGTAATCAGGCAAGATGGACCAGGAGAACGTCATTTCAAGACCAGAGAAGCACGGAGAGAGGAGATGAAGCTCCAAGGAAATTTTAGAACAACTTTTCGGCTCCAAACAGATATAAGGTCAGTGGAGTAGGCAGTCGAGGTCAGTTGAACCATATTCTAGTGCGCAGCGCATGTCGCCCGAGTCCAGAGAGAGGGCCGTGCGCACTTTAACAGTGTTCAGCATTATAGTAACCATGCAGTATAACACACTAATTAAGAACAATTAATATAGTCAGTTGAACCATAATCTAGTGCGGAGCGCACGTCGCCCGAGTCCAGAGAGGGGCGCGCGCACTTTAACATATTTAGTGTTCAGCATGATAGTAACCATGCAGTGTAATGCACAAGTGAGAACAATTAATAAGGACAGTCGTGCCATACTTTTATAGTCGGCATTACAAGTGATTAATATTGAGTACGCAGTAAATGTACAGTGTGGTGTACAAGTTAAGACAATGTCATATTAGGTCAATCGTACATCATGACGGGGAGATATTATGTGGTATTATAAAGATGTACGTGGAACTGTCCAAGGCTTTGTTATAAGCAGATCATTCAAGACTGTAAGTTCAGTCGAAGGACAATTGAAAGTGGTAATTGTACAAGTACAATGTACAATGGACGAGCGCAATATATAAGCTATTTGTTAGATATAAATATAGGATGTCGAACTGCGCAGGTATAAACTTTTGTTATACGGGTGATGCATTTTCGCAGGGATACCACTTTAATTAATGTTCAGGACGATATGGAAGCATATCTATGCTATATCGGGAAATTATCAAAGGATAGGAATTGACAGACATTGGGGACCGCAGGAATCGTCAGGCAGTGTATCGAGACTTTCGAACGAGATACGGGGGTATTCGTGGAGGAAAGATCTTCAACGCCTGCATTTCTGAAATTCTGCAAAGAAGGGTCAACCAGTAGGAAATGTATATAGTGATCGTGTGATTTTGAGTGATGGTTATTTAAATAGATGTAAATTACCAGTGTAATAATATAACGTGTTTTTGTGGAAAAGGAAGCGATAGCTTCGACATGAAGAAGCGAAGTGCAGTGTGTTTTGCAATGGAAAAATTATGTAAAATGTGTGTGGAAAGTGTAAGAATGCCTTGCTAATTTGCAAATGATGGCGGGCATTAACGGAAAGAATGTGTGGTCGGAGCCAACATGTTACATTGCTGGATGAACAAAGACAGCTAAGAATGCGGGGAAAGGCCAAGTAAGGTAAGAGATAACGACACTGCACAGGAAATTCCTTCCAGTTTAGTGTACACACTGGTTGGTAGCTGCTGCACGAGAACGGACCACACTTTGCTAAAACAATCAGCTAAGTTTACAATCCACTCTAACCTAACCATTTAATAACAATCCTAGATACGGTATCACACTAAGCAAGCAAAATTGAAGGTCAATCACATTTATTTTATTTTTTAACAAAAAATACAAAAATCACATAACTAAAAAATCTTGATAAGTTGTGCTAGTTTAAAATAACTACTGCAACTAAATTTTAAATACCATCTCCCAATCACTTGTAGACATTTAATAGCTTAGGTGTAAAGAATCAGATGATCGCTTGACGATCGTAACTGGTCATCCAAGTGTATTTATTAATCTCATGGAGATTTTTTCAGGATAAGGGAAACACCTATTACAATTGTGTACAATCTCATGTTGACAGACTGAAAAGCATTAAATTTCAATAACAAGTTCTCTCTAGATCGAGGAAGAGAGGGCAGAACAAAGAATACATATTGAGTTAAGCTTAATGATAAATTTTAACTACTAACTGACCTTTTGATGGCTTTATAATGGTATTTCTGCACTTCCTTCTCAATTTGCAGGGCAAGCTCTCGGGTTGGTGCCATTATAAGTACATTGGGCCCTCCTCGTTGAGATCTAGGGACGGGCTGTTTATCAATATGGATCAAGGCAGGCAAAAGAAATGCCAAAGTCTTACCTAAATTAAGAGAGGAAAAGACATTTTTTTAAGTAAATATTGATCATTTAACTAAACTACATGAGTCGTCTAGTATCAAAACCGGCCAAGTCACTGAAGGCATATTTTTCAGTACGGATGAAAAACCTCTAGAGACAAAGCAATGGTGGTCACAAAAGATTTTATTGCATAGTTATATCCATAATGGTTTAATATTTAAGTTCTGCTATTTTGAGAAATCTGATTCATAATGAACCCATCATTTTTGCTAATATTAATTTTGACATTGTGGTGTTTGAAGCCATATTTTCAGTGTTGCCTTAGTAAACAAGAGTTTAGCACTAAACTCTTATTAATTTTGACTTGGCCGTTTTTGTTGCAATTTGGTATAATTTTATGTCTTTTTTTGGTAAAACTTTTATTTTTAAATTCCAAATTCCAGTGAAAAAAGGCAATTAAATTAAAATAAATTGACATTGTAATTACCTGTCTTTATTGCAATAAAAACAAAAGCATTCTGCTTAAATTGGATAGTAATATAATATGAAGATGAACATCAGAAAGCTGAGGAGAATACAAAATAGGTATTATATCATTAAAAGTTAGTAGTTGACTTAGATCTTGAACACAGTAAAAGAAAATGAGTCACTTATTAAAATAGGAACAATATACACGTTACACTACACAATGACAAAATACGAGCACACAGGATATACGATTGCTTTCGCGCCAATGCGGTAAGAAGACCGCGAATTCGGAAGTCAGTAGTGCAAAGCAACAAAATACAAATTATTATGACTTCGGAGGGTATAAATATAAGGAACAATGTTGCCTACTGAAATCACATTCTAGCATAATCCAACAACGCAAGATTCCAAACAATAATGCTGCGACATGAAGATTGCCTCTCGTTCTTTGACATGGCCGGTTATGAAAGCACTGCCAGCATGACTTGGCCCATTTTGTTGCACGACAAAGAATTCAGTGCTCTGTAACATGAAGACATGGACGATTTTGAAGCATATTCTTGTTTCACCTGATAGTGCTATACTTCAACTTCAAATTGATAACCATAACTCATTTTCGTAAATTTTGTGACTAGGCCGGTTTTGATACTAGACGATTCACATACTGTTCAAAAACACACCAGGGCCTATGTTAAGCCATGAATTCCATTTTTATCACCGTATTCTTAAAATACAACAAGGTGGATTGCGGTATAAACAATTCATTGTGCATATTTATTTTACACACACTAATCAAATAGAGTGCTGCATTGCAAGAAGAAACATTTACTTATCTAGCTGTAATATTGGTCCATAATAGATTTAAGTCTCATTCTAGCACTCAATGTAGTACCAAACCTTTCAGGCTGGTCTTATGTGTGCATGTATGCTCGCTATATGCTTTGTGCAGTACTATGCGAGAACTGTATGGGCTAGCTTGTAAGAAAACTGTTATGTTAATGGATTTTATAAACATCAACCTTGTTAACCATGTAATTTCACAACAAATAGTTCATAAGTTTCTAGGTTTATGAAACATTGAAATGAGAATCATTCTCCTTGTTCTCTCAGTTGAGTTAAGATAAAAACTGATGACTTACTGACACACTCCATGATATTCGGTTAGTGCATAAGTTTAAAAAGTTTATTAACACATCAGATACACATAAAAGCGAAATTCATTATCAGTAACATATTCTCCTTCACTATCTACAACAGTCCGGCAACGCTATGGTAATTCTTAGATTCCGCGCCTGTAGAAATCACGTGGTTTTGAGTTGAAGAATTCAACAAGCCATGTTTGGAGTGCATCTTCATCTGGAAAGAAGTTCCTTGAAGGTTGATCGATAGAGAGAAAAAGGTGAAAATCTCGCATCTTCATCCGGAAAGGAAGTTCCTTGAAGGCTGATCGATAGAGAGAGAAAAAGGTGAAAATCTGAGGGCGCAAGATCGGGCGAATAAGGCGGGTGTGGAATGATTTCCTAGTCCAACTCCTGTAGTGTTTTTGTCTGGTTAAAAGAGTGCGGCGGGCGTTATCATGGAGGAGCATCACTTCACGCAGTCTTGCTGGTTGTTTTTCTTGGAACGTATCAGCAAGACGTCTCAGTAGTTGGCAATAAATGTCAGCAGTTATGGTTACACCTTGGGGAAGCAATTCGTCGTACAGCACACTGTCGGTGTTCCACGAGATGCATAACATTATCATTATTGGATGCGCGCAGGTCTTTGTACAAGGAATTGCTTGTTTGGGCTGAACCATTTCTTTTTTCTCCTTATGTTAGCGTAAAGACACCATTTTTCGTCACCAGTAATGATACATGATAGGAATGGTCGATGTTGTTCACGAGCCAGTCGATAACGAGCAAGCAGATATGCCCACATGGCTACCCACTGAATGTGTGATCTTGGCTTAGAGAATGTGGTAGGCCTACCCATACACCCGATTTTTGAACCTTACCCATTGAATGCAAATGTTGCACAACGGTGGAATGATCACAGTTCATCACATTTGCCAGTTCCCGTGTACACTGACTGGGATCATTGTGAATTAATGCTTTTAAACAATCTTCATCAAATTCCGACGGCCTTCCTGAACATGGGGAGTCACCAAGGTCAAAACGACCCACCTTAAAACAAGAAAACCACTTTCTCGCCATGCTCTCTCCAATTGCATTGTCCCTATACATGGCACAAACGTTTCTGGCACCTCCGCTGCTTTCGTCCCTCTATTGAATTCAAAGAGAAGAATATGTCGGAAATGTTCCAATTTCTCCACTTGGCACTCCATTTTCTAGCGTCCAGAGCTCCACTCAAAATCAGCAAATGACAAAACATCAATATGTAAACTCAAGAGCAAACATTGAACTACAAGGCAACAAGAACAGTCGATAAATAAAACCATAGCAACCGGAATACCAACAAGTAAAACAAAAACGCTACAGACTTATGCACCAACCTAATATTAACTGCCATCTATGGTAGAAATTTTAACACTTGCACTGTAATCAAAAATATTCCTAAGAGGATGGGGAATATTGCCTGGGGAAGTCCATAACAATTCCATGACAAATGGCAGGTCCTTGTCGCTGTCTTACGGAGTTTGAAATAGAAAGTGCTCTAATAGGTAAGGAAGACAATAGTATAAACAGTTTTGCTAGTGATTCCAGTGGTGCAGAAAGCAAACCTGCCAACTTTCGAAAAGGGCTATCAGTAAAAACTCACACGCGACAAAAAATCTAACGATTTTCGACATACCCCGGCTTGACGAAAATAATGATACTTCTGGGTTACAAGATACAATAATTCATGCTTTAAACAGGATACTTCAATGAAATCATATCTACTTACATGATTTGTAGATGAACATAACAATCAAGATAAATCCATGTTAATTAGCAGCAGGTGTGGTGAATATTGGTTTGGATCATGCATAACGGGACTTCCTTGATCAATTAAGCAGATATACGATAATTGAAAAAAGGCTTTACACAAGAGAACTTGTTTAACGTAACACGGGCAAGAAATAATATACCGTAACACACACTGCAAATCACATGCTAGTTCGACTTTAAAGTCATGGTTGTGGCCTTTTTAGCTTCCTGCAAAAAGTCTTGAGAAAATGTTTTGTCATAACAGGGACCAGAACTCCTGGTCTTCAAAATAGAAATAGACTCCAGAGATTCATTGGACATGGATGATCTGAACTGTGTTCTATTTTTCTTCACCCAGGGCTGAAAACACGTTCACATTCTCCATTGCTATGGGGTATGGTGAGAATAGAGAGCATTACTCTAGAAATTCGGTTATACTTAAGAAGTCCATCCGCTCCACGAATTCTTGATATTTGTGCCCAACTGGAATCACTTGCAGCACCTTGATGTGCAGCCAAAATGTCATCTACCTGAAGAGCTGTGAACTGCCTCTGAAGCTCATTCACCACCTCATCTGTAGTTTCATTCTCTTCCTTGCATAACATGATAGGAAATTTTTCCAAGAAAAAAACGAATGGAATTGCATCTTTATTGTGCAAGTTCTGAGCTATCTGAAGGCGTTCTTTTCTCTTTATACTCTTCTCTAAGAAATAAAATATATCAACAAGGATCTCATCCACTTTAACTGGTAATCTTCCAGCACCTTTTTCAGCTGCTAGATTAATCATGTGGCAAATGCAACGTATGATGGCAATACCTGGTTGAACTTCCTTCAGAACTGCTGAAACCCCATTTTTGTGTCCTATCATAAGAGGAGCATTGTCGGAGCAGAAAGCCACACAGTTTTCAATTGGTATATTATGAGAACTCAGCTGTGATAACATCAGGTTACCTATGTTTCGCCCTCTTGAGTCCCCATCCAACACTGGTATGGATAGCACAGTGCTCACTACTTTTTCCTGCGGAACATCATAGAATGTAACAACAATAGGATACAACTTGGCATTCGTATCATTGCTTCCATCCATTGCCAAAGAAAATGGTCCATTCTGAAGGCACTTAACAACTTCAGATGATGCATTTTTTGCCATTTTATTTATAATGCATGTCGTTTTCGTGCGACCACAACTATATTTCTTTGCAACTTCTGATGTGGGAAACATCTTCTTGAATAAAGCACCAGCATGATCAGCAGCATTTAAGGGCACATTGTGTTCCAGCAAAAAGGAAGTAAACAGACACTCGGCCCTAATTATGTCACTGTCAACGTTTCCAGACTTAGCTAAAAAGGTGTTGATTTTCTTGCTATCTTCCTTCGATTTAACATAACCTATGTGTTTACCGCACTTCACATGATTACTTAAATCGTTTTTTCCACCATGTGCAATATTAATATCACACCCACATACCGTGCAAAAGGCAATTTTTTCTCCCTTTCTTGATTTTAGTAGGCACGGAAAATCAACAGAGTATGATTCTTTAAATGTCTGGAAGTACTGTTTCTTGTTGGATTTGTTCATTCTCGATATCTACTAAAAAATCGAAATGAACCTGGATCACTGAACGTCACATAAAATTATAACTTAAAACACTTAAGACAGTCAACACTTCATTAAAACATGTCAAAGCACACAAAGTCTTAAACCATTAAATGAACAAGACGCCAACCTCGTGAAGAAAGAATATGCACGTGGTAGAAAAAAAAAACACACACAAACACACCTGGAATGAATGTAATTAGTCCAAGGAATACAGGAAACTGCGAAGCACGAAGTTATAGCACAAAAACTCCAACACTTCATTAAATTATGCCATAACCTTAAAAGACGAAAACATTCAAGGAACGCCAACTTCGGGAACAATGAACAACTCACGTGGTCAAAGAATATGGGTTAAATTGCAACGAGCAAACGGAGAGGAACAAATAATTTGTGAAGCAGAGCCTGTCGACACCAAAGATTCACATGGCAGAACTGTTATCCCGCCTTCAAATTACAATGACGACACAAACATCACACGGTTAAAAGTACCAATCATATCAAAGAACGAGTTATCGACTATCGTGGACTTGCCTTCGACCCACTCAAACAATCGATTGTACGGAAGTGGGAGAGATTATCGAATGTTAATAATCGTTTCAAATTTTTGTCCGCAAAATCGTAAAATGACACCGTTCATCCGTTAAGTGCTGCAATTTCCGTAAACTAAATGGATAAACCGTAAAAGTTGGCAGGTATGAGAAAGTGATTTAGATAATGCCTTTATTGGTGGCGAAGTTAGGGCTCAAGGCCCTCTCTTACACTTAACCACTAGAAGAGTATACATCTACATGACTTATAATTACAAATACCAGTAGCACAAATAATATTAACGCGTTAAGTGGGGAACGAATTCTTCCACATGACCACTACGGTGGGGAGATGTTTTCATATTTTTTTAATGTTTAAATAATTGGATTTACGCAGCTGGACATGTATCTGTTTAGTATTGCATGTATATTGTGACAATAAGACACATCAATTTGAATAATGCAACGAATATTTACGAAATAGAATGATTTTCAAGCGAATCATATCTTAGTGCAACAAAGGCATAAGTCTCATATTACTATTTTTTTTCTCTGATGAGCATTGTAATCGTTACTTTCCGAAACTTGTACGTTAGCAATAAGTATTTACGTATCCAATAACATACCTGCCAACTTTTGAAAAGGGCTATCAGTAAAACTCACGCGCGACAAAAAATAGAACGATTTTCGATATACCCCCGGCTTGACGAAAATAATAATACTTCTGGGCTACAAAATACAATAATTCATGCTTTAAACAGGATACTTCAATGAAATCATATCTACTTACATAATTTGTAGATGAACATAACAATCCAGAAGAAATCCATGTTAATCAGCAGCAGGCGTGGTGAATATTGGTTTGGAGCACACATAACAGGACTTCCTTGATAGATTAAGCTGATATACGATAATTGAAAAAGGCTTTACACAATAAAACTTGTTTAACGTAACACAGGCAAGAAATAATATAATACACACTGCAAATCACATGCTAGTTCGACTTTAAAGTCATGGTTGTGGTCTTTTTAGCTTCCTGCAAAAAGTCATGAGAAAATGTTTTGTCATAACAGCGACCAGAACTCCTGGTCTTCAAAATAGAAATAGACTCCAGAGATTCATTGGACATGGATGACCTGAACTGTGTTCTATTTTTCTTCACAAGGCTAAAAACACGTTTACATTCTGCATTGCTATGGGGTATGGTGAGAACAGAGAGCATTACTCTAGAAATTCGGTTATACTTAAGAAGTCTATCGGCTCCACGAATTCTTGATATTTGTGCCCAATTGGAATCACTTGCAGCATCTTGATGTGCAGCCGAAGTGTCATCTACCTGAAGAGCTGTGAACTGCCTCTGAAGGTCATTCACCACCTCATCTGTAGTTTCATTCTCTTCCTTGCATAACATGATAGGAAACTTTTCCAAGAAAAAACGAATGGAAGAAAACTGTGCATCTTCAATTTTGTCTAACCTAGCAACTTGAGCATTCTTTAACACGTCATCCTTGAGTGGAAACTTGTTGATGATGTAGTCACAGGCAGTACAAAAGTAGTTTCTCACTGATGGAAAGAAAAGGGATTTATCTGTATCCGGTCCGTTCTGAAGGCACTTAACAACTTCAGATGATGCATTTTTTGCCATTTTATTTACAAAGCATGTCGTTTTCGTGCGACCACAACTATATTTCTTTGCAACTTCTGATGTTGGAAACATCTTAAATAAAGCATCAGCATGATCAGCCGCACTTAAGGGCACATTGTGTTCCACCAAAAAGGAAGTAAACAGACACTCGGCCCTAATTACGTCACTGTCAACGTGAAGAAAGAATATGCACATGGTAGAAATAAAAAACAAACACACACGTGGAACGAATGTAATTAGTCCAAGGAATACAGGAAACTGCGAAGCACGAAGTTATAGCACAAAAACTCGAACGCTTCATTAAAATATGCCATAACCTTAAAAGACGAAAACATTCAAGGAACGCCAACTTCGCGAACAATGAACAACTCACGTGGTCAAAGAATATGGTTTAAATCGCAACGAGCGAACGGAGCGGAACAAAGAATATGCGAAGCAGAGCCTGTCGACACCTAAGATTCACATGGAAGAACGGTTATCCCGGCTTCAAATTCAATTACAATGAAGACACAAACATCACACGGTTAAAAGTACGAATCATATCAAAGAACGAGTTATCGACTATCGTGGACTTGCCTTCGACCCACGCAAACAATCGATTGTACGGAAGTGTGCGGTATTATCGAATGTAAATTATCTTTTCAAATTTTTGTCCGCGAAATCGTAAAATGACACCGTTCATCCGTAAAACCGTAAAATGCTGCAATTTCCGTAAATTTTACGGATAAACCGTAAAAGTTGGCAGGTATGCAATAAGATAGGATTTTTTCGAGTGACCTCCTGAGAGGCCTGGTGCAGGTCTTTCTAGTCGACGCCCGTGGGCAACCTACGCGTCGGGATGGGCAAGTATGTGGTAGGAAGAGGCCGTGGCCAGTCAGTAGGTACTGTCCCAGCATTTGCCTGGTGTTGAAAATGGGAAAACCACGGCAAACCATTTCAAGGACGGCCGATGGAGAGGCTCGAACCCACGCATATGTCGAGTCAGGAGATAGCTGGGCCCTACGACCTAACGCTACGCTTTAGCGAGCACAGCCACTGCTGTCGATAATAAAAGATAGATGTAGTCCCACAAGTGCTATAAATATATTTCACAATATAATTACACTATTGATGAATACGATAATGACCAGATAACAATGTACTCACCTAATATGTACTTTCTTCTCTTGTTGTGAATATGCAACTGCCGAGCCACTAATTATTCCATTCAGAGGTTTTCTCTATATATTATTTACACACACACGAATTTACACAACAATGATAATCACTATTTACAAACACGAGGAATGGACACCTGTCATCAATATTTTGCGGTGTGATACATTCCAAAGCAAGGAGCTGGGCACAGTGCCACATCGCACTTTTTGCAGCAGTGCTGTGTCTCTTTTCTTTTATTGTTTGCTTTGCAGACAATACATCTCTTGCTTGCAATGGGTTTCGTCATTGAGGGAGGATTGAAATCCGGAAAATGCCTTCCCGAGAATCGATCTGAAGGATCATTTGATATTGACACCACTGATCTGACTGGCTGGGCTTCAGTGGGGGTTGATTTACCATACTTGTCAAAAAGCTTCTGAATAATTTGCAAACGAAATTGTAAGTGAGTGAATTTTTCTCCACGATTCTGATAAATAACGAAGGAATTGAACATTGTTATGTCCAACAAGTGCCTGAAAATCTTTTGGTAGAACTTCTTTATTCGCTTTCTGGCTGTACTGTACGGAACAATGCACTGATCAGATACGTCGACCCCACCCATTATCATTGTAATCTATACACATGACAGGCTTTACTATTGTGTCCCCTTTTCTGTTTTTCACAGTGCGCATTTCGGCATCATGTATGCTACTTAGCATACGCACATCCCTCTCGTCTCTCCACTTGAGAGCAATGAGTTTGTTACGATAAGCAAACACAATTTCACACTTTTTTAGTTTTTTTGCCATAACATCTTTTGGGATATTTTTTCTGTTAGATCTTACGGTGCCTAGAGCATCTGTTTGTAGATCATTGAGCAGGTCAAACAGCTCCGGACTACTGTAGTAATTATCCACAGCTATTAGGTAGCCCTTATTCAGGAGATCTTCGGCCAGTGTCAAGACAACTTTGGAAGGCTTAGTGTACTCAGAAATATCAATTCCGCAAACTTCGTTTACGAGATTAGTCTCCTTCCCCATATACCATAAGATATTCCACACATACCCAGTCTTAGCTTCACATAACTTATATGACTCCATACCAAAGCGCGACCTTTTCTTTGGTATGTATACTTTCCATCTCAGTCTACCTTTCCACAATAAGAGGCTCTCATCTATAGATAAGCTATCGTCTGGAATATATGCAGTTCTGAATTTTGATACAAGGATGTCTAGAACTGGCTTCACTTTATACAATTTGGGGTGGACCTGTCTGTTATAAGCTTCATTGTCTGCAAAATGTAAAAATTTCAGCAAAAGGAAAAATCGCTTCTCAGACATAATTTCATAAAATACGGGAGTAGCTAGCAGTTTATTTCGAGAGAAGTAATGGGCTAGTTTCGGCTTCTGAACAATGCCCTGCAGTAATAAAATTCCTAAAAATAGTTTTATTTCATTTTTGTTAGTGGGTACCCAGTCTCTCTCACGACTCCTCCTTTTCACTTTCGCCATCAACGAATTCGAACTGATGGTTTGCTGTGCATACAGATTTGTTTGCTGTGCAATAAGCTCACAAAATCCGTCGTCTATAAAAAAATCGAAAATTTCTTCCGGGTTCTTCTTATTCCAGCATTGTAATTAGGTGGAAATCTTCCCCGCCTACAACCTCGTACGTCCCATTCACCGTGTACAGCAGGAGGATTACCATCATTCGCGATTTCAGTGTCACTGCTGTCACTAGAACTCCGTATCGATACACTGTGTCTTGGAACCCCACTAAAAAAGCTAGTCCCTGGAGTATTTACTAATAACGGAGTTTCTTCGTCACTTTCTGAGCTGGACTCACTACAACTATCATCATCGCTATGTTCGAGCATATCACGAATAGCACATTCACTTGGAATATCTCTCGAACGTTTAGACATACTGTAGTACAATATAAAACAAAATAAATCTGTAACACATTCTAAAAACCACAATAGGAACACATCAAAGCTTCTGTATCTCGCGAACTTAGTACCGTGTACGAACCATACGAGCTACTGATGACGCACGGCGCGCGAGTTGAGTGTGACACGGCGTATGAGTGGTTATTGCATTGAGCAAATACGTACCAAATAGCAAGGAGATTCCCTATCATAAAACCATAGTAGCTACGTAGTTCAAAAAATATCGTAGAGATGGCTGCACCTCCCAGAGTCTGTGAGGAAAGTCTCAAGCCTGGCGCGTAATTATAAAGGCAAGGAAAAAAATAAAACCCGTCGTGCGTCTGGAGACGCGACACCCAAGCGCAAAGCTGCAATCGCGGATGGAGCCGCGAGCCCCGCTCTACGGGTTAATAGCAATAAGAATAGTGATAATATGAATAATGGTAGAATCACTGATTTCAAAAATACACAAAGTAAAGTACCCTTAAATGACATAACTACAGTAATCAGATCATTCTTCTCATTCATTCATTCGTTCATTCAACATTTATCCAGGAAGACAGCGGGATCCACCCAGCAAATACTTGCAGCAAGCCACTTTAAACTTGCGGTGAGAGGGATTGTCTCTAATGTTCGCAGGTAGCAAATTCCATGACCTGGACGCAGAGATTATGTACAAGCGGTTGTAAACAGCAGTACGGTTTATAGGTATAGCAAGAGAGGAGCCAGATCTCGTATTGTGGTCATGATAGGACGAGAGGTAAGAAAACGGTGAAACGAGATAGTTAGGGGTATTAGTGGAAAGTATTTTGTGCAGTAGTGATAACATGTGGAGTTCACGACGCTGGTGCACTCGAAGCCACGACAGCTCCTTATAATAGGGTGATATATGAACATCATATCGCAGGCCAAAGATATATCTTACACAGTTGTTGAGGCATCGGTCCAGTTTCTTGTTACTGTCGCAGGTTATTTCAGTCAACACAGTGTCACAGTAGTCAAATATAGGTAGTATCAGAGAGCGAATTAGTTGTACTTTAAGTCGAACAGAGAATACATTACCGAACCGTTTCAGAGGATATAAGCATTTATGTACTTTATTACATGTGCTTGTCTCCCACAAGTCCAACCCCTCCTCCACGTGGTGGGAGACGGGCAACGGCATGAAGTAGGGGATTGCCTGTAGGGGTGAAGTACAGTGGGGACTTTGTGTGCCCCGGGACCGCTACGGTAGCTGTGAAGGCTCTATGGGAACCCTGAAAAGTGACGGCTGACGGGGCTCTGATGAAGCTACGATAGGCCTAGCAAGCCAGTAGTGGATATCATATTTGCTTTCAAACCAGGAACAGGCCTCGGAAAGGACGGATGCAGACGACGACGACCCGGATATGCTAATGGACTACGAGTTGGGACATTAAACATACAGACACTGACAGGAAAAGTGGAGGAGATTGTAGATGTGATGGTGAGAAGAAAACTGGATGTACTGGGCTTGGCAGAAACAAGATGGAAAGGAGAAGGTCGCAGAGAACTGAGGAAAGGGTACCGGTTGTACTGGAGTGGGAACAGTGAAGGAAGGAGCAGCGGAGTAGGAGTAGTTGTGAGAGATGGAATGAAGGAAGAGGTAAAGGGAATAAGTGACAGGATCATGAAGATCAGAGTAACTGTAAAGGGAAGAAGCCTGGAGATAGCCCAGGTATATGCCCCTCAAGTTGGATGTACAGCTCAAGAGAAGGAAGACTTTGAGGAGGAGCTACAACAGCAGATGAATGGTCAGAGCATCATTGTCATGGGAGATTTGAATGCACATGTAGGAAGTGAAAGGCAAGGATATGAAAATGTATTGGGAGCAGAAGGATGGGGTAGCAGGAATGAAGAAGGGTGAAAGTTGCTGGATTTTTGCAAGAGAAACGGTTTAGTGGTAGGCAACTCCTGGTTCCAGAAGAAAGAAAGCCACAAGGTAACGTGGTACAGCAGTGATTTAACAAAGAAATCTTTGGTAGATTACATGCTGTACGACTGGGAAATGAAGAGAAGTGTCAGAGATACAAAGGTAATACCATCAGAGGCCTTAGATAGCGACCACAGAATACTTGTAATGAACCTGGGAGTTGTTAAGGATAGCAAGAGGACAGAGTACCAGGAAAGGAGAATCAAAGTATGGAAACTCAAGGAAAATGAAGTCAAGGAAGAATTCCAGACGATAATAAGGGAAAAGATGCCAACAGACAATCCTAAAACAGGGGAAGAGGAATGGAAGCAATTCAAAAACACAATGGTGGAAGCTGCAGTGGCAGTATGTGGAAGAACAAGCAACAGAAAGCGGTGTAAAGAGACACCATGGTGGAATGAGAGAGTAAAAGAAGCTGTGGGAAGGAAGAACAAGGCTTTCAGAGTGTGGTTCCAGGAAAGAACTGATCTGGCAAGGGAAGATTATAAGATAAAGAAGAAAGAAGCAAACAAGATTGTCGCAGAGGAGAGGAAGAAGTGGATGGTAAAGTGGACGGAGATGATGGAGGAAGACAGCAGAGGAAATAAGAAAGTACTTTATGGGATGGTCAAAAGTAAGAGAAGAGGTCCGCGAGAGGATGTGGTAATGATGGACAAAAACGGAACTGAGGTACACAACAAAGAGACACTCAAGACAGTGTGGAAAGAGTACTTTGAGGATTTGCTTAATCCAAATGGTCATAGGGAGGAAGACAATGTATTGGAAGATGGAGAAGACAACACAGGAATGGAAAAGGACCTGACTTGGAGAGAACTGGAAATGGCTATAGACAAGATGAAAGGAGGAAGGGCACCAGGTGTGGATGAAGTGAGTGTTGAAATGGTGAAGGCAGCAGGGGAGGTTGGGAAACAGTGGCTGTACCGTGTGATGAGGGTGATATGGAAGGAGAAAAAGACCCCAGAAGATTGGAAGAAAGGATTAATTGTCCCAATATTTAAGAAAGGAAGCAGAAAGGAGTGTAGAAATTACAGGGGAGTCACACTCATACCTCACTGTGCCAAGATATATGAAAAGATATTAGAAAGTAGAATTCGAGCCAAAGTGGAGAGAAAATTGAGAGAGGAACAGTATGGATTCAGACCTGGGAGATCAACAGTGGATCTCATATTTTCAGTGAGACAGCTCCAGGAACACCACTACGAATTTGGAGAGGATCTGTTGATGGCCTTCCTGGACATCGAAAAGGCCTATGATAGTGTGTGTAGGGAGAAGGTTTGGAAAGCAATGGAAAACATGGGAGTGGAAAAAGAGACTGTAGGCAGAGTGAAGGAGATGTATTGTGGAAGTGTGAGTTGTGTGAAAGTTGGAGGGGAAAGAACAGACTGGTTCAGACAAATGAGTGGCCTGAAACAGGGTAGTGCGCTGTCACCCCTTCTCTTTATTGTGGTTATGGACGAGGTAATGACACGGATAGCAGGAAAGATAGGAGAAGATAAGATGAAGGCAATGGTGTTTGCAGATGATCTCATGGTCTGGGGAAACAAGGAGGAGGAAATCCAGGAGCAACTGAAGGCTTGGGAAGAAACAGTGGGAGAGTACGGATGGAAGTTCGACATCAGCAAATGTGAGATCCTGTCAACGACCAGGAAAAAGGACAGACCAATGAGTGGGATAACACTTGGAGGTGGACAGCTGAAGAAGGTGGAAAGTCTCAAGTACTTGGGAAGTATAGTTGCTGAAAATGGGAGAAATGACAAAGAGATTACGGAACGTGGCAGACAGGCAGAAGCATTTCTGAGAAGCATTAGGAGCTTAGTGTGGAATAAAGATGTCCCACAAAAAAGCAAGGAAGTGTTATACAGAAGCTACTATATCCCGATACTGACCTATGCTTCAGAAACGTGGACAATGAAGAAAAGAGACATAAGCAGAATACAGGCAGGTGAAATGAAGTTCCTGCGAAGTAGGATCGGAGTAACAAGAAGAGACAGGGTGAGGAATGAAAAGGTCAGGGAAATGGTGAAAGAGGAGCCCTTGCAAGGTAGGATTGAGACATCAAGACTGAGGTGGTATGGACACTTAAAGAGAATGGATGAGAAGAAGATTCCCAAGAGGATACATGAGATGCAGATGCAGAAGAAACGGCCAAGGGGAAGACCAAGAGATCGATGGCTGAAAGGAGTGGAGGAATGTGTCAAGAAGAGAGGCGAGGACTGGACCAGAGTGACAGCGGAGAGATGGTGGGAAGAAAGAAATAAGTGGCGAGGCTTATGTTCCAAACAGACCCAGCCTGGGGCTGGAAACTGTACAAGATGATGATGATGATTACATGTGCTTATCACCTGTTTAGTCCAATTTAAGGTCTCAGTCATAATAATTCCTAAGTTTGTCACTGAAGTAGAGTAGGGTATGGTTTTATTGTTTAAAATTATTGGCGAGATGTCACGTTGCTTGAGGGAATATAAGTTTTTACTGGTACCGATAATAATTACTTGAGTTTTATTTGGGTTTATTAATAAACTGTTTTTATAAGCATAGTCACTAAGCTGTTGTAGGTCAGAATTTATTTTAATAATTGCATTATTGATATCACTCGGTTTTGAATGATAGTAGATCTGTACATCATCTGCATACACTCGCAACTTGCAGAAATTAAGGGCTTTTGATATGTCATTTATTTGGATGATAAATAACAGTGGCCCAAGAACCGAACCCTAAGGGACACCAAGGGTCTTACTTTGCCATCTCGAACTCGCATTTCCCACTATCACATGTTGCCGGCGATTTTCGAGGTAAGAGGAAAAGAACCGGAGTGACACACTATTAAAATTTAGTTCTCGAAGTTTCTGCAGTAGCAACTGAGGGTTGACTGTGTCAAAGGCACTACTGAGATCTAATAATGTCAGTACAGTCACGTCCCGTTGGTCCATTGCACATCTGATATCTGTCACTCGTAAGGCTGTCGCAGTGCTATGCCCCTTTCTGAAGCCGGATTGGAAGGGGTTGAGTAGGGAATGCTTTGTAAGGTATTCAGTAACTTGTGTATGAACTAGACGTTCAAGTACCTTGGATAATGGTGGTAGGATGGATACTGGACGATAATCTGAAGGAGAATCAAACTTGGAGCTCTTCGGGATAGGTCTAATTAGTGCATCTTTCCAAACATCTGGGAACACTCCGTTTGTCAGACAGTAGTTAAATATATGAGTTAGTATTGGCAGAACAGCTCCCAAGACATCCTAAATCAGTGATATAGGAATGTCATCATTACCTGTGGCATTGGATGAAATAGAGTATATCACACCTTTAACTTCATTCGAGCTGACATTTCTAAAAGAGAATTGCTCAAAAACAGACTGCTGTTGTAACAAGGGTACCGGTAGTGAACTTTTAGGGAAGGAGGTAGAGGCTACTTTTGGCCGTGTGAAGTGATCATTTAGAGCCTCTAGCGATATGCTTGGTACATGTTGTTCAACTGTCTTACCTATCCCTAACGCACGTAATTTACTCCATTTTTGTCTAGGGCTGTTGGTTTTCATCAGTTCCTGAAAGTATTTATATTTAGAATTTCTAATTAGCTGCTTGGTTCTGGTTCTCAGAATTCTATATCTCTCAAAATCAGCTGCATCATGTGTCAGTCTGTATTGTCTGTATAGTTTGTCACGACTGGCCATAGCAGATCTTACCTCAGCCGTTAGCCACGCAGATGAAGAGCGGGTAATTCTTACCTGTTTCTTTGATGCATGTTTGTCAAATATTTCTAGTACCATTAAATTGAACGTATTTACTTTAGAGTTTATGTTCTGAGAATTACGTATATTATCCCAAGGCAAGTTATATGCATCATAGCGTAGCTTATTCTGGTCAATATGTCGTAAGTCTCGTATTGTAATGTAGCGTGGTTTATACTTAGGTATTCGTATAGAATAACATACGTACACTAGATCATGTGAAGAGATGCCAGGAGCAGGGATCTGTCCGTGTTTAATTACTTTCCGAGGTTGATTTGTCACAAGAAGATCAATTAAGGTATGGCTCGTATGGTCAGAGTAATGAACATGATTAGTAGCGTTCAGGGGTAAAACCGTCATGTTTGTGGCGAGAAATAAATTCAGTAGGCTGTTAGCTTCACCAGTCTGCTTTAAAAGGTCAGTGTTAAAATCAGATTTTTTTCCTCTTGAAGAGGAAGAAGTTGGGCATGTCAATGAGCCAGTTGTCATGCGAGTTACATGCTGCTAACATGGAGCAAAATACAAACAAACATACCCTTACGTGATAATGACACTCATTTACTAAGAAGCATGCAACATAAAGCTGTATAAAACCCATACGTTCTCTCAGTTCGCTTTTGGAAGATGATTATCCATTCTCTTCCTCATGCATCATTTACTTTCTTTCTTATAACAGTCCTCATTTTCTGGAGCGACAAAACATCAAACGTGTTTCCGTTGCCTAGATTTATACTTCTTCGAGAAACAGTTTATTTCAATATAACAAGCCTGGCAGGGTATTTTTTGAATTTAAGGAAGCGTAGGTCTCATGGCACATTGGCACACTCAATCTAAATTGTTTTAATGACATTTTATATGATGAGAGTGTTTGAATCGATCAGATTTTAATGTGTTTTGCATGAGTGACTGAGTTTTGTGATTGATGTTTATTATCTTGTCCAGTGTTTTTTGTGTGTAATGTATCTAATCATTGTATTGAAGTGGCTGAGGAAGAACCGTAATATGGTTCGAAACATGTCCCACCAGTAGTGCGTTTATAACGCGTAATTTTTTGTATTGATTGACGGAGGTTATTTGAATATAATATATTAAAACGTGTCAATACGGACCAAAAATGGCAATGAATATTCCCAAGTGATCGTTGTTGACCAATAGAATGCCTCCTCTATCACTCCACGTGGACTCAAAGTCCAACCCTAGCGTGGCTAGTTTGTGTCTCCCACAGGTATCAGTGTCCAATGTTGCACATCTGCACATAGTTCTGCCCAGTCTCGCTGCTTGCTCTCAGTGGCCACAACAGTGCAACTTCGCTTGTCAAGATCGTTAATACCCACCCATTGTGCCTACTTCTGGATTGTTTATTCAGTTCTGAAAAGTAAGAACTAGCATTACGTCTCGAGCTAAATGTACCGAATGTTCATGTGACCGAGTAGGCTACTGCATTCACGCAAATACACATTCTACCGAAGAAGTTGTGAAACCTAGCGATTAATTTGTTACGTCGTATTGAAATGATGGATAGGCCCAAGAAAGTAGTTTAATCAGTAACTAGTGATGAAAAAATGAAAATTCATGAAGTAGACAGAAATCCTCACCATAACCTGGAACTGGCACGAAAGTTAAAACTCGCTCCTTCAACGTTAAACACTATTGTCAGCAATCGAGAAAAAATAGTAGTTCAGTACAAAGAGAAAACTTGTACGAGAAGAAAAATTTTCAAAACTGGAAACAATGCTCCTGGAATGGTTCAAGCAAGCCCATGCAGCAAACATTCCAGTGGATGGAACCATAAATCGTGAGAAAGCGAATTACCTCACACACCAGAAGGGAGTAGCACACTTTGCGGCGTCAAACGGATGGATCAAGCACATCAAGACGAGGCATAGTCTTGTTTACAAGTGCTTGCGGGGTGAAGCAGCAGCTGTTGACAGTGGCACAGTTGAAACGTGGACAAATGAAATGCTACCGCCCTTGTTGAACGAGTACAAGCCCCAAGATGCATTCAATGCTGACGAGATGGGTCTTTCTTTCAGCCTTCTGCCCGAAAAGACGTGGGCATATTAAGGAGAAATTTGCCATGGTGAAAATTGAGCAAGGAAAGGTTAACCATCCTTCTTTGTTGCAATGAGAGTGGAACGGAGAAGTTGCCTCTTCTTGTTATCGGTAAGAAAGATGGTCCTTGTAGCCCAAATTATTTGGTTACAAAGCTCGCCCTCTGTTTTTCGCCCTGTGTTTAATATTATTTTTTTTGGTTAGGTTAGAAGCATGGCCATCTGTTGGTGGGGCACTGTAAGGAGTCTAGCACTTGTGCTTATTGGATTCTTTGAGGTGTCCCAGCAATGGGTTGCAGGGGGCCTTGTCCATTGCAGGTTATACTGTATGTCCTTTTTATGATAGTGTTTTTTTTTTTTTTTTTTTTGTGTGCTTGATGGTTGATAGGTGTTACTAAGGATAAATAATTATGGAGAGAGGTTATCTTCTTGTTGGGATATTAAAAAAAAAATGTATGATCTGCTTGTTGAGATGAGGAGATGGAAGGCTTGGGGAATAGTGATGGTTATGTTTTCTTGGATTGTAGGAGTGTATGAGTTAGGCTGGTTTTGAAAGATGTGTATGGATGAAGAGATTAGAATTGTGCTATTAAGATTTTATCAGAGGCAAATAAAATCAGGAATTTTATATGAATTGCAAGAGTATCAAGTATTATGATTTGGTTTGTCCATGCAGACAGACAAATATTAAGGGTTGTGTTACCCACATAAGGTGGAGTAATAAAAAGAAATGAGCAGAGGAATATTAAGTATCGTGAGGGGCCTTTTCCTCATGAAGGTAGTTATGGATACTGTGCAAGAGATGCAGGTAAGGGAAGCTTACTTATATGTTGATAAACAAGTATTGATAATTTTGATTGCCAGAGAACATCTAGTAAGAAGAAGGACAGAAAGAGACTTTTAATAAAACGCAAGAGGACAAGAAAGAATCAAAGGTATGTTTTGTAAGAGATTGATTCTTATTTCTTTGCGTGTTTAACGGTATCTAGACCCCGAAGATTATTATTATTAAGAGAATGAATTTTAGTTACATTGATCACCCAACGGTGGCTTGTTGTTGGTTTACCCAGAAGACCATTATAAAGTAAGAAGAATTTTGTTATATTGATCGCCCAACAGGCGACTTGTTGTTGTTGGTTGACCCCGACCATTACTACTATTTAAATTTGTTACAGCTGCATTGCTTTAAAAATGTCAAGAGCTTTCCATGCCAATATAAAGCCAACGCAAACGCTGCACACCCTGTGAATGTTCACGCAAGGAATGTGAAAGTGGTTTTCCTTCCTGCCAACTGCACAAGTCGGCTTCAGCCCCTTGACCAAGGAATCCTTCTTTACGTGAAGAAGTACAGGAAAATGTATGTAGGGTTCAAGAAAACTTAAGAAAATAAAGAGTTGCTACTATGATAGTGCAAAAAAGGATGGCCAACATCAGTGGTACTGCACCAGAATCCCGCATAGCCATAGCCTATATCCGCAAAGATAGAAAAGAATTGTAGGGAGGTCGATACCCGGCCAGGTAGATCAACGCTACCAGGATAATGACTAGGGAACCCTCGATGCATACCGGTCATGCAATAACACAACCGATTTGTTACACATTTACATAGAAATAACTATCCTAAACACAAATGGTAGGACGAGAATCTCGGCTCTCGGGTGGGAACGGTGAAAGTTGAGACTAACTTGAACTCTAGTAACCAATTCGCAGTATTATCGAATGTCGATTGCCAGAATGAAATGATGATCAGATTTATAAAAACGAACAGGCAAACAAAAACTAGTGCCTGGGATTTATTTCCAATCAAACACAGATAATTAAATAAAATAATCCCTATCACCATGAATAAATAAACACGTTGAAATTAACTAATACACACGTCAAATAAATCTACTATTTGTAGAATAAGTGTATCTCAATGTTCTTGTTTCAGTAATGTAAGGATATTAAGTTTCATAAAAAGTTTACATAACTTTACAGTCACCCTGTGGCTGTGTTATTGAAAATGGTCTGATAAAAATCAGCTGTTCACTCATGAAAATGAAATTAACAATTCAAAGCCCTACATTATACACGGTGTGCGTAGAATGTAACTTTCTACTCTAATAAACTTGTTATTTATAATATGTGGTCTAAATATTTCCACTATTTACAAATCTCGTGCTTCACACGGTTCAAAATTTACCATTAACACTGTCAGTCGCGCTCTGACAGCTTCATAGTGTCTGTTATACAAATTACAGTTCTCCAACAATGCTTCTACCAACGATAAAATTCTCAGGTACTTCTTGTGGTATGTCATAATAAATAAGCCTGAGTATCAAACAATTAAGTTAAATACAGCTTGGAATGTCGTGTCAATAAATAAAACAACAGGATAAAGATCGATGCGGAACTACTACAAGACTTTATACATTACGTGGATCATTTACAAATACTCTCAAACATAAACAATTCAAACAATAACCTCTGTGTTAGCGCTTTCACTCATCCTGTAACAATTTGTTGCTCCACATAGCAATATATTCCTTCCTTCCGCAATACAGTGAACAATACTTATCAAAGGCATCTTACTACGCTCTAAACTTGTCATACATCCTTCCTTTCCTCTCTGTGAACAATCTTTACAACCCCGCACGGCATTACTTCCTTGAAAAACTCATCTTGCTATACACTTATAGAAGAATTAGTGATTTTACTAGATAACTACACTAGAGTATGTTACCGTTCAGAATGCACTCCTAACATTCACCTCCTATCTAAATTACTAAACCTCGTGCATCAAATTACAACAATTACATGTTCGTTCACATTAATACAATTCACAAAGTACTTCTTATTCCTTTCATTAGCACTTTTCGTTCTCTATGATCCATAATAACCGTGTTCTTTCATGTTACCAAATGTTAACAATGTTACTTAGCAGTTCGCTCGTCTTTTAGTTATTAATAAAAATAAATTCATATCCTCCCGCTTCCGGTGTAAGTTTAAATATATGAACAATTCATATTTAAGTTGTTTTTAACATACAAGCCCGCAGGTAGATTAACATATCTCCTGGTCCATTCATCTCAGTTAAACAATGCTTATACTTTAATTGTTGATAAATATAGGCATCATCTGGCCTCAATTGTCAATACTATGATCCTAATTTATAGTGTATATTCGTAATATAATAGTTCAAGACTATTTAGTTGTCTAATAAGTTGTATTCCGCTATAGGAATTTTATAACAGTTCAATTGTTATAAATAAATATATCAGATGTATATGAACATCGTAATGTTGGTTACATAATATTATAGCATCTCACAATTATGCTTAACTTGATAACAATGCATTATAGACACATCAATGAATACTTTCGCTGTTACGCATAGAAATTGTTAATAACAATTATAATGTTTAAATGTTCTTACAATTTGTCAATATTTACGCTCTTCTCCAAAATACAATGTAATCGAATAATCTAAACATTCTCAAGTTATCTTGGCATTATCGAATTATCTTAGCCTCATCAAAGTGTCTTAGTTTCTATCGAACCATCTTAGTTTTTATCGAAGCATTTCTTTATAAAACGAGTATCGTTCAAAAGTGAGAGTCTTACAACGTTTCCTTCAGAATAAAAATTTACGAGAAACGCAAATCTAAGTTAAAAATTAATTAAACAACGTCTCATACGACACATGACGACGTATCAAAAAATTACAATGCAACTCTAAAATTTAAGCTATTAAAAGACAAAGAATAAAGATAAGAATAACTACAAATGATGTTGGTCACTCCAAAAATGGACCTCCACTACTACAGCAAAACTACAGACATGAAACGAACGGTTGTTCTACCTTGAGACGTCTTCTACAGCCAGGGAATACCTCTGTCAGCTGTCCTAGATGTTGCGTCGAAGCTGTCATCGTTCATCTCCCAGCGATACCAGTTACTGCCAAGCTCGTTCGTCAGCTGCGGTGGACCCTGCTCACTTCGCTTGCCACCTGTTCTGCGTCACGGCTTGAGCTGCTAACGGTAGCTGCTTCATTTTCTCGGCCAGCGGCCTGGAAACTGCGATTCCCAGTTCGATCGGCTGCAAATGGTCTTCGTCTTCTTATCTCTGTCCTGCAGAGTGGTCTCGCTATTGCAGGTCCGCAAGTTCCGGGTTGACATCTCGTCCTGGTGAAGTTGGACATCTTGCTTGTGGTGTAGAAATTCATATTTGAATACTGCAAGTTGGTGTGCAGTTGTAGCTGTGTCGATCCTTAAATTTCCGAGTCACTCTGACCTCCCAATCCATGGTATAGATTAACCGCCTTTCATTTTACTTAGTTCTCCATAATCTCTTCTTCAATAGTCATATAATAAGCTTCTCCTCCCCGACTTATGATTTCTGCCATCATGTAGACTATGATGTAGCTTGTGATGAAATACTGCTGTATATTTATATATATGGAATAGTTGCAGCAATATCGATGCCTTCAGTAGATAATGCTTTTGGTTATAGCCTCTGCGTGAAGTGCTTGCTAATAGGCGAAGTCTCGTTCTAAAATTGTGATGTTTTTATACTCGCCGTTCTCTTCAATCATGTAAATTCGTTTCGCCGGCTATCTTCCCATCTTCCTTGGCGATGCCTTGGTTGTTTGATGGTACAACGGTGCTTATCGTCCGGGCTACTGCTGTGTGCAAAAACTGCTCCTTTGTTGTGCGCGTGCGTGAAACGCGTCTACTCGTGGCCAGTCGTTGTGAGAGAGTGTGATGCCACACTTCTCCTCCGCGGCGCGTGTCATAGCTGGCTTCGCTTGCCTCCAACACATGTATATTAATAGAAATATACTCATATTCGCTCTATTATCCAATAATTTATATTTCTTTTCAACCAAATAAATTTCATTTTGCATTCTACACTTGTAGATGTGCTTATTTCTCTTAATTTTCTTTCTTTCTTTCTTTCTTTCTTTCTTCGGCTTTTCCCAATTAATTGGGGTCGCCGGAGCCAACCAGGCTCATTTTGGTTTTGGCCGGATGCCCTTCCTGATGCTACGTGATTTTTCAGGTGAAAATTCCACCCCGCTGTCACCGGGATTCGAACCCCGGCCGTCCGGGTGAAAGACGAGCAGCTAAGCCACTGCGCCATCACGCTCCAAATTTATATTAAAGCGATTCCCACAAAAATTATGTGCTATTAATTGATTGGCTGTTGAAATATTCCGAAAAAGGCTCCTGGGTTTAGCCTCTTCTCCGCGGGTCGTGTGCATTGCTTTGTTATGATAGCCTTGCTAACCAAACTGGTTTTCTCGTGCCAAACATGAAGCTTTGTACAAAATCCAGCTTGGAATGATCGAGCTGTTCCTTGGTTAAAATCTCATTCACCAGAATATTTCCAAATAATAAATTCCTCAAAATGCTTCAAATTTCTCCGCAATACTTTCATTATGTATCATTTGCATCCCATAATACAAATATATTTATTAAATTATTTTAATTTCAAATTTCCAATCTTTCCTTCCAATGGTGCACAAGTCGTTCGAACCTCGGCTCGGTCAAAGGTCCTAAGCTGGGCTGAATTAGAGTTTAGTACACGCAATAAGATCACAGTTCTTGATGCCATGCATTTCTTGAAAAGTTCTTGGGATGCCGTGGAGCTAACCTCAATTAGCAACTGTTTCCGCAAGGCAGGATTTCGAGTTTTCCACGAAACTCCAGAGATCGAAGAAATGGAAGAATAAAATGTTGAAGACTGTGAAATTCAAAACTTCCGACAACTATGTTCAGTATGACTATCACATTGCCATTTGCCAGACTGCGACGATCAACGATATTTTCCAAGAGCATGTGAAGGAAAAGAATGATGATGATGAAGAAGTAAAAGAGGGGGAGGAGAAAGATGTGGTACCAACCATACCTACCTTAGGAAGGGCATTGGAATCAATGGACACTGTCCGAAGCCTTTTTTCAAGCTTTTCAGTTGATGAAACTGTCAAAGACACTATATTGTACTCACTTGAACAGAGATGTCATAAGCAAACGACAAGGGTTATGTTTTTTAAGCGCCAGTAATTTGAGTTATTTCGTTAAGTGTGTAAATCATGTGTAGATATGTTAATTATTAATTTGTTATACATTTCTTTGAGGTTAAAATCTATTTTTGAGTGTTGGCTAAAATACATCAGTTGACCAGATACGGTTTATATTGAACTCTTAGAGTCATACATATTTTCCGTATTGACAATAATTGTGATTATGCAATATAAAACAATCGTTTCCGCCCAGTCAATACTGTTTATTTTTATTTGAACAAGTTATTCACCAAGGACGCTTATTTCCAAGCAGTGTTGTTTTGCCACGCTTTGAGATTTGCTCGAGATCGCGTGATGGCGGAAGTTGTATTTTTTCAATCTTCTTTTTCTGTACACGCGCGATCATGTCCAACCTCAAAAAGACTCCGGTTATATCCAATCTTTCACGCCAAAGAATACGGCACTTCTTTTCCACAGAATATCAAAAAACATGTATTTAAGCTGAAATCAATTATACAAAACTAAATATTTCAACTCTTACTACAGTATTTGAATTACGAGTACAGTACCGGTATAGTACATTTTTCTCTTATTTTCATTGCACTTGTTTCTCTGTGCTGTGTAAACTAGTTCTGTAAAACAATAATTCTGTAGGTTGTTTAAAATTGTATATTCGATAGTACGTACTTCTGATTAACAAGTTATTTACCTTTGCCTTACTGAAACAAGGCTACGAGGTTTAATTATCATTTTTCAGTAGTACGTTTTCCCGCTTTTTTATGTTCAAATTTTTCAGTGCCTTTGAAAACGTACCAACGAGGTTCCACTGTAATTCAAATGTGTTCGGTGAGGCAGCCTGCTTCCCTGTTGGAACACGCACAACAGAGTCGGAACGGCATTGCTAACACCTCTTCCCACATAGACTAATCTAGGCCCACAAATCTATCTCGCAGAGCAGTTATGGAGTCTACCCGTCTGACATGTATGCTACATATAGATCTGCCACAGTATTCAGCGGCGACCCCATTTCTTTTTTTTTTTTTTGCAAATCTCAAATATCCCTGGACATATGGATATGAGCATACAGACAATTTAATGCTATGACCTCAATATTCAAAAACATCTAGAAAGACAGGGAAAGTAGGGTGAAATGCCACATTCCCAAATGTTTCACGAATGGATGAAATGATATTTTTGACTCTGAGAGTCACACATTCTTTCCGTATTGACTGAATTATATTAAGAACAAAGTTCCAAATGGTTCCGCCTCGTCAATACTGTCTTGCTTGTTGCTTCCATGTTGACACGCCGTTTCAGTACAGCACAGTCTCCGTCCAACTCAGCACGGCTCTGTTAGCTCATTGCCGCATTACATCGTAAGTCTTTATATAACATTTAGGGTTTTTAAAGTATTATTTTATCTACCACTTCTTTCTCTCATACATAGTTTCATTTCTTTCCAGTTGGGAATGGTCACCCCTTGCTTGGGCTTTTGAAGCTAACATTAGAAATAAACCAAGAAAGACTGCCAAGCCCGGCTGAGGATTTTATTGAGCTGTTAACATAAGAAAATGTTTTAACAACTTTTTAATGTGTTACAGTGATCTGTGTGTGTTTTTATGTACAATTTTTAACTACACCCATTATATAAAGGGAATGTTTTAAGTGCTGCCCAAATATTTAGGCTGATGAAGAAGTCAATAAGTGTTATACGTCGAAACATGTACCATGTGTTAAAAGACAGGTGATTGTATCACGACATTTTAATAAACAGTATTGACGAGGCGGAACCATTTGGAACTTTGTTCTTAATATGGATGAAATGATTCGGAAACCTACCATTCAAGTTCCTTTGAACACCAACTAAGCCAGGATTCAATCTCAAACACAGTGTAACACATGTTAATGCAGGATTCTATCTCAAACACATGTAAGGCCGGTATTAAACTATCAAAGAAATTTGTCAAAGATCTTTGATAAAAGATATGACAGTGTAATGGGGAAATCTTTTATAAAAGGTGGTTTTGTGAAATTTCTTTTATAAAATGTATGAGCATCATGCTATCTTTGATAAGAGATTCTAACCAAAATGGCGGATCATAACAGCTGGGATATTACCACAACAAAGATGCTCATATCAGTGTGAAATGCATTAAATGTTACATAATATGTTACATAATGAATGGTATGCAATGTAAAACATAAATAACCGATAGAAAGTGTATCGTATTTGCTCGCGTGTATCTCGCACCCCATTTTTTAAATTTGAAATTTCAGGGGAAAAAGTAATCGCAAATAGGCTATCTCGCATTCATTTCTGACGCCGTCATATAACTGACCATAATAACCTTGAGGTAGAAACACCGATTTAGCGTGTCACAACAGTCGTCATTGTGCAGGAACTAACCCGAAGCTATACCTTAGCGCAATTAGCGCGCCACAACAGTCATCAATGCGCAATCGTTCGTTTTGGCGGCAAAGGTTTCCTTTATTCTTGTCCGTCACTTGCCTTGTAGACGTCAGTACCGGTACTCTGACTTCAAAGACAAAGGAAATCCGTGCTATACCACTCGCGCCAACATGCTTGTATGTTTGGAAGATTGCGCAAGTAGGACTACTGTTACATCGCAGAGAAACGCAGTTCTGTCTTCTCGAATCTCAATGATTTCGTCTTTACGCATTGCGTCGCATCAGAGCTCGGCCGCGTAGAAGCACGTGCAAACATGCGGCGCGGCTGAGTGTTATAGCACGCGGTACATCGATAGTCCTTGGCCGCGGTCGGCCAACACGGTTGGCTAGGTTCGAGCTCCCTCGTTCATGTAGCAAGGAATCAATATGGAAGATGATAGTATCGATCGCTAAGCGTCTGCGCTCTAAATTTTCTGCCTTGAATCATCCTTAACGAGCGTATGACTTTTTTTCATAGGTTCTTAATGTCACATAACCATAATGAATAGAAATAAATGGTGTTGTCGGACATTGTTTTGAAGAGCTTCTTGAAGACGTGCATCGCAAATGCATTGGACGGAAGTCAGGATGAAGCAGTATGGGATGATAAGAATGATGCACGCGAGAGTACCTCGGAGATTGGCAGCAGTGACGGCAGTGACAATGAATAGGGCGAGTACCGTATGCCAGTTGCCTTGTTTCAATAATGCAAATTTTGTGTTTTTTCGGGAATACGGTCATTCCCCGCGTATATCCCGCACCGAAAATTTTCGCACATATTTTCGGTCAATGAAGTGTGAGATATACACGAGCAAATACGGTACGTAAAAATAGCCGAGACTATAAGCGCTGCACATAAAGGGCGCACATTTCAGGACATAAAGAGGAATTAAATAGTAAAATAGGCTGAAATAAGCCATGAATAGTAGTGTGCTTTATGTTATAATATAATTTGTTAATTTCACTTATGGTATTACAAGCGAATGTAAATAAGCACTTTATCTTTACCGTACGTAATACATGTAACCAACCTCCGTGAGCATGTGCCTACTTGGCCCAACGAGTCGAGCGCTCGACTCCGGACCGAAAGGACCAGGGATCGAATCTCACCTAATGCATAGTTTTTTACTTCGCATGTTTAAATTTTATTTGCTCGGGCAGTGGTTGTTTTGAACGTCACCATAATTAATTTCATCACAATTATTAATCATTAAATAATAATGTAATTTTTCAAGTCTTCGTACTGCAGCTCGTTCACCAAAATTTTACTCGTATCTTTCCCGTCACATGGCGACCCATGGTTTAACCCATAGACGTTTAGTTTATCTTTCCATTTCTCTTATATACCGGTATTGCCACTACAGAATTTCCACTACGGTAATACAGTAAAGTGAACAAGGAACTGTCCTTCATCCATTTTGCTGAACTATGATAAAATATCTGATGTAGTGTAATGGTGTGATTATTGCTTTGTATAACTTTTATAAAAGTTCAGTTTTATAAAATTTCTTTGACAAACTTCTTTGATAGTGTAATACTGGCCTTACACATGTTAATGCAGTCACCTTACCATCCAAATAATTACCGAATACAGTTTATTCAAACTATCCATATACCGTATTGTACTGTCAAACATTTTTAACAGTAACCACCGAGTTATCACACAAAAATAAAATTCGCCTCATTAACCTTTACACTGCTACGCCCGAGATATCTTGGGTGCGGTAGAACGTCACGTCCTTGCTGCGCCCGAGATATCTCGTCGGCAACTTCAGCTGAATTTCTGAAGAGGGAGTAGGTACCTTTGGAGTTTCCTTCGGTTTTCAAACTTGAGTGGTAGCAAGCTATATTTTTTAGGAACATAATGGACCATCAGTAAAAACGCAGACTGCATTTTAACGCTATCTACGGTGAAATATTCGAAATAGTGCACTCAGCTCAGTGCACAACCTAGGTTGGCAGACCAGCGACTACTTTGGCCATTATGGACAACCCTATTTTTAAGTTAGCTAAACTGTCTATAATGTCTGACATTCGTAATTTTTGAAAGAGTGTTGCGCAATTTGGTCAGAATTTAGTACTTGTGATCCAGGAATATTGAACTTTTTATAGGATATAATACTTTTGGCTCCAATGGACAACCCTTATTTTCTCAGTTCTTAATTTTTGTGGAAATAACTAAATCTGAAATCTATTCCAGAATTATTTTGCCAGTTCAGATGAAATGTCTTATCTGCTTTGCTCACTTTTCATATATTTCATATTATTTTAGATAACATTTTTAAAAATTTATTCAGCATGGAGTGTTTTGATAGTCTCTCACAATATTAGCAGTGAAAGGGTTAAACTTATTATACACTAAAAAATATGACCTCTACGTTACCTGTTCCTGTTTGGGCTATACCAATAAGGTCTTTGCCTTTTAAAAGAATAGGCCATGCTTGTGCTTGTATAGGTGAAGGCTTTTCAAAATTCTGTTTGTAGATTTCTCCTAAAACTTCAGGAAATGGTGAGAAGCACTGCTCAAATGTTCTCACTGGATTTGGGATAGGTTCATGCTCATCACCAAAAGTATAAGAAACAACAATATTGTTGTTAGCTTTCCTGCAAAAGAAATGAGAATTCTGTCAAAATATATCAATTCTATTCAAACAAGCCGCTGCCTTAAAAATTATATTCATGGAGTTTTCAGATATATTTTACTCTAATATGGACATCAATCAATAATATCAACTAATCAATCAATTGATAACTCTCACTAGGTCAACATGCTTTTGCCCAATACGATTGGGCAGGAGTACAGGAATGTTGCTGAAGAGCACAGTAGCCCGAACCATGTAAACCAAATTTTCATTTACCGTATTTATTCGCATAATTGTAGCATATTTTTGGCAGAAAATTAATGGAAGAATAGCAGGGTGCGTCTATTACAACGAGCTAGAGAAAGGTATATAGAGAGGCAAGGAGCCGCGTAGCAGCGCTCTGGGCGGAGGCAACCTGAGTTAAGGCGGCCATGATTCAGAACGTCGTCTGACAAGAGCTTGTTGTGATTGTTCGCGTTGAGCGGGAACATGTGTTGAATGAAATGTATTTAAAAATACATTGACCCTGCCTTCAGTGTGTTCGTCATTCAATTGTACGAATAGAAGTTATAAGACAACAGGAGTGTTGTATTTCAGGTAAGAAATGTCATCCAAATTCATAAATTAATGAGATAGACCCTTTACGAAAACGTGATGCAGCAGTTTAAGTTTGTGTGATATTTACATTTCAGATTCCCTCTGCAGAACCAGGAACTAACAAAACAATGGGTTGTCAACATGAAAAGCAATAAATGGCACCCCACGAGATACAGCTTAATTTGTTCTCTACACTTTGAAGATAAATATATGTATGTAGCAAATGAAAGGCGAAGTCTACTAGCCAATGCAGTACCTACAATTTTCAATTTTCCTGCACATCTGCAGAAGAAGCAGACCTGTAGATCTTCGCCGAAGAAGCGTAGTTTCCAGGAAACTACAGAACACTCGCATTCAGATACGGTAGCATTGTTGCAGAAGACCTTGATATCAGTAGGTAAATATATTAGGCTGTCGTAAAATTTAAGCAAAGATAGTTGTGAGCCATAATCATAATTACGGTAATAATAATATCGTATGGCCTCGGTGCCGGGTGCAAGCTTTGTTATTTGACACCCAGAGGGTAGCTTGCATGTCGAATTTTGTTGTTCCTTGAAGCACGATGAAAGTCAAGGAGGTTAGATAACTAAGCTCCTTGACATTATAGCGCTTTCTAGTAGAGAAATGAGGAACTTTGTGTTGCCGGAAAATCCCGATATTAATTATGCCATTATGAACACGGTCTACTGAATTCAAATGGGTTCTTTAACATGCCAACATCGTATGACATGCGTATCGTGATTTTTGCCCCCTTTCAAAAAATCACTTACCACGGCCAGGAGCGAACCTGCAAGCTTGGGTTTAGTAATCCGACACGATAACCACTCATCCACCGTGGCAAGCTATAAAATAAAATATATTGTTCAAATATCAATCTTCGTAAGCTAACGAGGTATACTTTCTCTAGTTCGTTGTTTTGAACTAATTATGGGAAACATAACAGGCTTTACTAATCTTTCTTTCTTTCTTTCTTTCTTTCTTTCTTTCTTTCTTTCTTCTCAGAAATTTTAGATGGAAAGCTTATTTGCGATTCCAGCAGAAATATGCCAATATACGGTTTGATTATTGATCTCTTAAGTGTGATACAACTAGCAGAAACTTACGTGTGGGGACAAAGTTCTGTATTGAGATACTTATTAACACGCAGATTGAGTCAGGATCACTTAGAGCTATTTTTTTCTTCTATTCGCTCCAGAAGTGGGAATAGAAATAATCCAAATGCAGTACAATTTAATTCAGCTAATAGGACGTGTTTAATTGCGAGGGTACGCCCATCCATGAATTCCAACTGTAAGCCTATTGAGTGTGACCTACTTGTGACAACTGCAACAGCAAATATTCATGGTGTCAATGGGATGGACGATACTATGCTGACAGACAGATCATGGTTACTGTGCACATTATAATTCACCGAGCTTGTATGTAGAAAATGTTGTTCATTACATAGCAGGAAGTGTCGTTCGCCAAGTGTCTAAAAAAATTTACATGTATTGAATGCCTAGAAGTACTTTTATCAGGTCAAGATGTTCAGAAAGAAGGAGTGATTAAAGAGAAAGACGAGAAAGAATGCCCTTTGAATCCATCAAATGATGTAGTGAAATTATGTAAAACAGCTGAGTGTCATCAGGAAGAATGAGTGTATGTTGCGAAAGAACACGAATAATCTCATGCTGAAGTTGAAGACAGATGTCTATGATATGCTGCCGGGTTATCTGTTTCGGAAATCTGACCATCTATCTACAGCTACTGAACCTGGGGAAAAGCCTCACTATGCTTCACTCATCAAGCGAATTGTGAAACAGTATTATAAATGCAGGCTTCACACTTCAGCAGAAACACAGCTCAACGTGAGAGGTCAACAGGTTAGTCAGTTGTACACAAAACGTTTTATTTTTAAAGGAGAATGGAATCATGCAATGTACTGTGCATAAGCAACGTAGCTTATTGTCTTGTAAGATGATTGTGTTAGTTTTCGTTCAATGTACAAATTAAATTATCAGGCCTTACGTAGGCCTAATCTGACGCCTCGTTAGTCACGCCTCTCCCTCCCTGCCTCCCACCCTCTTGACAGGGTATATCATGGCGGCTGCCAGTACAACCTTCTTCAAACATGGCGGCGCCATTTCCACTCTATATACCTTTCTCTAGCTCGTTGGTCTATTACGTGGAGAATATTAAAGTTCAAAGAAGAAAAACCATATACTGAATCATCATTTGCTGCATGCTAATGGGCTTTCTTAATATTATTATTATTATTATTATTATTGTACAGTCGGTACTGTACTGACATAAAAAAATTCACAATCAACCCAGAATAATAAGAGACTTATAATAAGGAAAGATAAGAGAACGTTCATGGCTTTTGTAGACTTAGAAAAGGCTTTTGATAACGTTGATTGGACTAAATTGTTTGACATTTTGAAATCGATTGGAATAAAGTACAGGGATAGGAGGGTGATATACAATCTATACAGAAACCAGACAGCAGTCATTCGAGTTGAAGGACATGAGAGAGAAGCTGGTATTCAGAAAGGTGTAAGGCAAGGCTGCAACTTATCACCCATACTTTTCAATCTTTACATTGAACAAGCAATGAAGGAAATTAGAGAAAAATTTAAAGTGGGAGTGAAGATTCAAGGAGAAATAATTTCAACTCTGAGATTTGCTGATGACATCGTCATCTTGGCCAACAAGCCTGAGGATTTGAATGAGTTTTTGAATGGTATGGATTCCGTCTTACGGAAAGAATTCATGATGAAAATTAATAAATGTAAAACAAAAATACTGGAATGCAGCCGAAATAAATCAGAAACCTCTATGGAGATCAAATTGGCAGGTGAAAAGCTGAAGGAAGTAGGAGCTTTCTGTTACTTAGGAAGCAGAATAACCAGTGATGGACGAAGCAAAGAGGATATAAAAAGTAGGTTGGCTCAGGCAAGAAAAGCATTTCTACAAAAAAGGAATCTGCTGACATCGAATATAGATTTAGGTATTAGGAAGTCATTTTTGAAAGCCTTTGTCTGGAGCGTGGCGCTCTATGGAAGTGAAACTTGGACTATTGGTGCAGCAGAAAAGAGGAGAATTGAAGCATTTGAAATGTGGTGTTACAGGAGAATGATGAAGATCAGATGGGTAGATAGGGTTACAAACAAAGAGGTATTAAGACGAGTGGGAGAGGAGAGATGTTTCTGGCGACTGCTAATGAAGAGAAGAGATAGGTTGGTAGGACACATACTAAGACACCCAGGAATAGCAAGCTTAGTTATGGAAGGAAGGGTCGAGGACAAGAACTGTAGGGGTAGACCAAGGTTAGAATATGTTAAACAGATTGCCTCGGATGTAGGGTGTGGTAGCTATGTAGAGATGAAACGATTAGCTCAGGACAGGGAGGCATGGAGAGCTACATCAAACCAGTCAAAAGACTGAAGACTCAAACAACAACAACAACAACAATACACCATCTACTGTGAAATGAGAAAGCAAGAAATAATCTTAGGGGAACAATATATTTTAAAATATTTCATGTTACAAAAGTGATTTGACAGACATATAATGAACAAAACAAATTAATTAAATAGGAAGTGAAGAATCAAATAACGGGCGATATGAAACCCCAAATAATTAGATTAAAAGAAAGGAACTGGTACTGAACTAGACAAATGTATGTAATTCCACAAGTCAGAGAAAATCAAAAATTATTAAGACAACTGAAAAATAATAAATTACCTTAACAGGGTGGAAACCCCAAGAGTCAAAAATAGGACAAATCAAGAAGAGAAACAATTTAAAGCAAAAGCAAGCTTGTAGTTTTACATGACCGTTAATCACAAGATCGTGAGCCACGAGACCTCCTTTTTACGTGGAATCCGAACCACAGGACATGGCATTTCACTTCGAAAATTCCACATGCATTGACCGGGAATCGAACCCGGTCCACCTTGGTGAGAGGCATACAGCTTGACCGCTGCGCCACCACGCCCCAACAATTTGAAGATGAAGAAAATTCAAGAGCAGGTCATAAACATGACTGGTTCGTCTAAATTCAATATGTCAACTAATATTAGAATGAAAAAACAAAAAAACATAAAAACAACTTAACTTCAATAATAAAAATATGTGAACAATCAAACCGTTCACATGGTGACAGCATTTACATAAAAATGAAAGGTCTATCATGATGATTGAAATAAAACAGTATTCGATAATGAATATACCGTACTACGTGCCAAATCCAAAAAGGTGTTAGATGATTATTAAAATGACGAAAACGAATTAATTAAATTTAAGGTTATAAAAAGGATTAGAACACTCTCAAAAATGATAGTGACAACAAGACTCATGTCTTGGTATGACTTAGAGAAACCCCTTCAAAAGTTACATGCAAATTAGAATATAGGTAACTGAACTATTATCCTCATAACTAGATATTACGTAGACTTGATCATATCAAGCACTCACACGAACTTACAATACATGAACACATATTAGAGGCAAGTTTCAACAGAAAGAATCAGTAACTATGAAATAGTAAAAACCAGCACAATTACATTACAATAACATAAACATAATACAAGGAAGACCTTGGATCAAATCCACGTTAATACCAGTCAATCTTATAATAAATCAGTTACCCTTCACAAAACGAATTACATACCTTTCTAGTTTGTCGTATTTTTTTGTTATATTTTAAACACCCACCCAAAAAAAAATTAGGTGCTCTCAAGAATACTTACATAATTATTCAGGTTAAATCAATCTTCTTTGAAGTCAAGTACTCCTAGGCCAATCTACCTCACCAAAAAAAAACTTAGTAACTCCTTACATGATGTGGCTTCCCTCGTCTCAGATCAGACAATAATTGACATCAACACTTACACGTCGTCATTGGTGACAGCTTAAATCGATAATTCGAAATATATCGGAGTACAAAGTCACAAGAAAATATTATGTTACGAAGCAACAGGTCACCACCGCCATTGCAGCTTCACAGGAGTTTTAAATACAGGTTCATAACACTCCCGTTAGAGTGCACCACCATGTAATATTACGAACGAAGCCTCAGTACTGCGCTCGCCACCTTGTAGCGATGCAGCGGCACTAAATACAGTTTCATGACACTGTCGCTAGACAGAGCCCCCATCATAACATAAGTTCTCACGTTGGTTCACAGATAGCGCAAGGTTATCAATCCAAGCTGAGAATTTATAGGATAGGTTACAGTTACGGCACAATTATTATTATTATTTGCTTAACCCTTAGCACTCCAATTTGTTTAGCTGGTCACATACCTCTAGTTGTATTTATTTTTCATGACAAGTATGGCTACACTGCTATCTTTTCTTCTTCAACTTCAGAGTCGCTAGATATTTCTGGAGCACCTCGATACTCATTTTCGAAATCAAGTTCCGAAAGGCATTCATCTTCACTCGAATTGAAATCATTAACAATCGCGCTGATGCCCAAACTGCTCAGTTGACTTGCATGAGGCCATTTTGCGCCTACCGATTATAAACACAATGCTCGATATACGTTCTGCAGACTGCCAGCCCATAGCTCGCTGAAAATATATAGTATTCAGAAGGCCATGGATTCTCTAGAGTATAGCATTGTCCGTGAATTGCTAGCTGCAAATATTGTAATAATTCTTCTAATACTGGTATTTAAATCGATCAACATATCTTCTTTCTGTCCCTACGTTGGGCGACACTTTGTAATAAATATAATACTCCGAGCTAGCCACCTCAGGGTAGTGAGGCGATACACTCGCTAAAATGAATCCATAAAGAACAGAACACCGACTTCTTAAAAAAATATTTTATTTAAAATTTTAAAAAACAATTGCCCAACCAAAGAGCGTAACAATTCCAACAACACATTTTCATCAAAAGCCAGCCTCCATTCCGCATGGCATCCTCACTATCAATAACATCACCACAGAAACCTAGTCAAGTCAAAGCAAACCTTGCCAATGGCAAAGCAACCTAAGGGTAGAATACAACAAAAGAATCCAATGGGCACTGAACACACAAGATTCTCTATGGTGCTCCACCAACAGGCGGCCATGGCTGGCAACAAGATAAAACAAAAATAATTACATACCTGCCAACCTTCGGAAGTCAAAAATAGGAAGATTTTATTAAATTATAGATTTCATCATGCGCAGTATACTGTCGCGTGGGCGAAAGAGGGTACACAAAAGACCTGCGTGTCTTTATCGGCTAAGTATGAATTCAGCATAAATTTCACAAAAATGTAAACAATCATCAATCATCGAGTAGTACCGGCCAATATTTAAACGTAAGAGAACATAATTGTGTGTCTAAAGAAAATGCATACATCATTCTGATGGATTACACTTCACATTCACTACCACATATTCACGTTTTGTCAGACTAAAGTTAATTACCATGGACAACTTACCTAATCATCAGCTTTCTGATTCTCTCTTGTGTGATAGACCACTTCTAAAATTGTGCAATATTTCTTTATGGCCACTGGCTTAACAAACCTAAATAGAATTTCCGTCAGCAAATCAATCTGTATGGATCTTAGGACATGGATGTGAGGTGCTTGCGATTGAAGAACTTGGGTTATATTTTTCAAATGTAGGGATGGTAAATGCCAGAAACAAGCAAAATGCCTCATTTAACTTAAGAGACAGAAAAATAAATAGTCTCTCCTGTCTCGAAATACCAACAGTTTGACTTGGTTCCATCACTTTTTTTCCTTACAGACGGAGAAGAAGAACTGCTCTCCAACTTCCTCTTGCCAATGATAACACATGCTTGATCTTGTACTCTGTTGTTCACACTAACACCAAATTCCACTTCTGCAGGCATATCTTCATGTGCCTTTACTTTGGGAATTTGGAAATACTTGAGAGATGCCTTTGAGCCAGTGGACTGGTTCACCTCATCCTTAAAAAAAAAAACTCAGCAATGGCTTCCACTGTGAAATCAGTCTTTCTAAGCATTTACCCAAGGACAACCAACACGTGCACACATGCTTCAGTATTTTCCTAACATCAGTTCGGTAAAGCATGGTGTCCACAGAATTTTCAATGTCAATTTTCCTGACTTACTGACTTTCCCTGACCATTTTTCAACAAAATTCCTGACTCGCGAAGTCATCGTAACATCGGAAAAAAGGTTTATTGAGCAAATATATTTTTTTTTAATTTGCAACCTACACCATCCCCATAGCTGCCCCAATGCTCGCCTCTTTATTAATTTAAAATACAAAATAAAGTAAATTATAATGCAATAATACATAAATCGAAGTACTTAATGAGCTAAACTATAGTGATGGGGTCACCACATCCCTACGCCGACGCCAAAAAAAGCGGAAAAAAAATAGGTAAAAGAGGTTTTTACTATGATACACTGAAAAAATGGAAACTTTCCATAATGTCCAGTGAGTTATTGCTTTTTATCTTCAGAGATTAGTTGAACTAGTTAACATCAAAGTAAGACTGTAAAACACAAAATACTGTATGATTAATATAAAATTCCTGACTTTCTAATACTTTTCGCCATTTTTTCAGGACTTCCTGACTAAAAACAAAATTCCTGACTTTTCCTGCCTGTGGACACCATGTAAAGAGCTTGATATAACTTCAGATGATCTTTCCTCTTGCAGCTTTTATTTAAATACTAATAAATATCAATCATTATTTCATCAATTTACACAGTAAGGGAATCGGCAACTTTCTCAGCAGCCAGATAAATTAAAGGGCATGGGCATCCTACAACAATGATGTTTTTACACTGCTCTTTTAATTTCGCAGCAACACCATTTTTCCTCCCTATCATAACAGGGGCATTGTCTGCACTAAAAGCTATACAGTTTGCCATTGGAATGACATGTCTTTCCAGAAGACACAGAAGCAAATTACCAATGTTAGCACCAGTCGAGTCACCTTCCAAATGTTCCATGGATAGCAAACGATTTTCTATCATCTTTGATTCTTTGTGGAAAAATGACACGACAACAGGATACAGCATACTATCTCCATCATATTTTAAAATATTAATAATTTTTGAATCGGCTTCACGTGCCATTTCATGAACAATGGTGGATGTTTTTGTCCTGCAACAGGCATAATTATTTCTTCGCAATTTCCGAATCCAGGAACATTTTTCTAAACAATTGTCCCACGTGATCGGAACATGATAACGAGAGGTTATGTTCTACGATGAACGCCGTGAACAAACATTCTGCTCGAATGGCACCATTATCTTCATTCTTGTGAACAAAAAACGTACCTAATTTTTTGTTCTTCTGTAAAGAACTAGCACTGTCCTTGTGTTTTAGAGAGTTGCTGTGAGTTACAAAGTCAGTTTTTCCACCATGAGAAATATTTATATTGCAATGACGCACAGAACAAAGAGCAAAATGGTTTCCTCTACTAGATTGTACAATGAATGGAAATTCAGTTTTATAGCTTTCTTTGAACACTTGGAGATAATGTTTCTGAGGTTTTTTCGCCATAACGTGACGAGAGAAACTTAAGACACACGACACGAAACTATCATCGACACAACTCGTTGAAATAATTATCTACAGACGCACACATTAATACCTCAATTAAATGCACTAAACGTGATGCTAGCAGAGTATAAACACGTGGCGTCAAAAGGAGCAAGCCACAATCGCCGCGCGTAGCATACAAGGTTTGAATCCCATTCTGCACTCACACGTGGCCAGCCTTGACTAATCAGCGTAGGCTTGACACCTGTTTGTCCGTAAAATACCACCAATCAGTATGCAGTAGGCCGATCAGCTGACTCACCATTCCGAGATCGCAGCTATGGAGCTCACTGCCAAGCGAGGAACTTACAATAACTTACACATAAAATCAAGGTTACGCAAATCACAAAAACAATTACGACTTACGAGAGAATCTCCTTGAGAATGGAAATTATTTGCAGTTCCCTTTTCTTTTACAATATATCACTGGGGCCCGAAATTCGGAAGAAATAATAGTAATTAAGAAGATCGGAAGACGAGGTGAAAATTCGGAAAGTTTCCGAATAAATTGGAAGGGTTGGCAGGTATGTAATTACTACCAACAAAACAAAAAGAAACAAAAGCACGCTCTGTAACCTACTAAAGTTCGATTACAGAAACGCCCCCTTGAGAGTGAATTTCTAACCCAAATACATAAATTAAAAGGAATACATGAAACACACACAGACTAAAAAAAAATATAAAGTGAAACAAATACTGATCATCTTGTTTAGAAAAGATAACAGTGGCACCAATAGTGGCATCGTCATCTTCCATTTCAAGGGTGATATCATCTTCAGAAAGACCATTGGCACTATCATCGCCAGAAACAATTTTTCGAAGTTCACCAGAATCCCCGGCATAAATATTTTCTTCTGATAGAGTAACCGAAACTATCTCATCGAGTCATCGGACACTCCTGCTCCATCGGAAAAATCCGGCAACAATATCATAGTCGGAAGAAACGGCAGGATCGTCATCAGACCCGACTGTGCTGGTATCATAATCATCTTCATCATCATCATCATCATCATCATCATCATCATCATCATCATCATCATCTTGATCTGCCTGACATCTCATCTTCTTCCTACTCCTTCTCTTTGCCTTCCATCTGGTCCATTTCTTCTTCTTCTTTTAGTCTGTGTCCTCTGATTCAGTATCATTATATATTCCTTTCTTTTTCTTCTTCTTTTGGTCTGTCTCCTTTGATTCAGTATCATATTTTCCTTTCTTCTTCTTCTTTTGGTCTGTCTCCTCCGATTCAGTATCATATTTTCCTTTCTTCTTCTTCTTCTTCTTTTGGTCTGTCTCCTCCGATTCAGTATAATCATATTTTCCTTTATTTTTCTTCTTCTTTTGGTCCGTCTCCTCTGATTCAGAATCATATTTTCCTTTATTTATCTTCTTCCTTTGGTCTTTATCCTATGTTTCACTACCATCAGATTTTCCTCCCATTTTCTTTCTCTTATGCTTTCGGTCTTCCTCATCTGCTTCACTGTCTTGATCAGCAATTCCTTTCTTCTCGTATTTTCTTTTCTCTTTCCCATTTATCCCTTTTATCTTCTTCTCCTTTTTCTTCTTCTGATCCTTCACTCTCTTCTGCCTGACATCTCATCTTCTTCCTACTCCTGCTCTTTGCCTTCCATCTGGTCCATTTCTTCCTCCAACTTGTTCTCCTACCTATCCTTCTCGTCCTACTCCAACGCTTCTTCACATTATCTTCTATCTCATCTTCCTCCTTGTCTTCAGTTTTATTCTCCTCCTCCATTTGACATCCTCCTCTGTTACATCGGCGGCGACCTCTGTGTCTACCTCCCCAACTGCTCTCTCTTCTTCGCCTGCTATGGTCTCTCCGATAGTTAGTTAGTTAGTTATTGTTGTTTTAAGGGGCGGAACTACGAGGTCATCTGCCCCTCTTAACACAGATTAAAGAATACAAATTTTGAATTGAATTTAAAATTTTGAGGTGGACATCTAAATTTAAAAAGACCAAAAATTAACAAAACAAAAACAAACAATTAAATAAATAAAAAAAAAAAAAAAAAAAAAAAAAAAAAAAAAAATTATAAACATAAATAAAAATTACGGAAAAAACAAAAACATTATCATTCAAAAACGAACAAGTCGTTGAGTCAAAGTTCACTGGAAAATTTAGATTGCTGGCCCTAACCCACTCTCACTTATAAAGCGGATAACGCGATCAGCAGCCACCGCGTCATCGGCTAATATAAGTTTGAGTGTCGTCTGAAAACCAAGGTTTCTTCGTAAGTCAGCAAGATCCACACACTCGGTGAAAATGTGGGCCACGGTGAAAACGGCTCCACAGGTACAAAGTGGGGGGTCTTCCCTTCTCATTAGGTACGAGTGGGTGGATCTTGTATGACCTATCCTTAGCCTACACAAAATGACGGACTCTCTCCGGGCCCGGAAGGAGCTCCGCCAAACGCGAGTAGTTCCCTTGATCGCTCTCAGTTTACTGGGCAGTGGGTCAGCTAGCCACTGACTCTCCCAAAAAGCCAGAACTTGTAGGCGTAACTGAGAGCGAATATCTCTAGCGGGTACCTCCATTGGTCGAGGTGGTAGTGATACCGCCTCTTTTGCAGCTTGATCTGCTAACTCATTTCCCACAATTCCCATGTGGCTTGGAAGCCACAGAAAGGTGATTCGAGTGTCAGCGTGGCACAGCCCGGCTAGTAGGTCGTGGATTCGCTGCACTAGGGGGTGTTGCGGGAAACATGTAGCAATTGACTGCAACGAACTCAAAGAGTCGGTACACACGAGAAAGTGGATTCGAGCATCCTGTAGTGCAAACTGCAGAGCTTCATAGATGGCAACGAGCTCCGCAGTAAACACACTACAGGCCTCAGGCAAAGAGATCTTGGTATTTGCACCATCAATAACGTAAGCACAACCCACCTTCTCGTCCACCTTCGAACCATCCGTGAATAGAATGCCAGCGTCCGGAAATTGGTGAACTATGCTGTGGAACTGCCTCCGGTAAACGGAGGCATCCGTGTTCACCTTAGGACCTCGGTGCAGATCTAACCGAATTTCCGGACGCGGGACTTGCCACGGAGGCACCTCGCTAGATGTCCGGATCATACAGGGACCTACAGCCACTCCTATTTCGGTACACGAGCTATCAAGTCTAATACCAACCGGCCGAGTGGCACGAGGCCGGTTGGCGTACCCCTGGTGGTTTTGGGTACCGAAGAGAGCTTGATAGGTCGGGTGTTGCGGCATTTGACGCACATTGGCAGCATATGCTAACAGCATATGTTGGTCTCTCCGATATACAGGGTGTCACAAAAAGGTATGGCCAAACTTTCAGGAAACATTCCTCACACACAAAGAAAGAAAATATGATATGTGGACATGTGTCCGGAAACGCTTAATTTCCATGTTAGAGCTCATTTTATTACTTCTCTTCAAATCACATTAATCATGGAATGGAAACACACAGCAACAGAACGTACCAGCGTGACTTCAAACACTTTGTTACAGGAAATGTTCAAAATGACCTCCGTTAGAGAGGATACATGCATCCACCCTCCGTCGTATAGAATCCCTGATGCGCTGATGCAGCCCTGGAGAATGGCGTAATGTATCACAGCCGTCCACAATACGAGCACGAAGAGTCTCTACATTTGGTACCGGGGTTGCGTAGACAAGAGCTTTCAAATGCCCCCATAAATGAAAGTCAAGAGGGTTGAGGTCAGGAGAGCGTGGAGGCCATGGAATTGGTCCGCCTCTACCAATCCATCAGTCACTGAATCTGTTGTTGAGAAGCGTACGAACACTTCGACTGAAATGTGCAGGAGCTCCATCGTGCATGAACCACATGTTGTGTCGTACTTGTAAAGGCACATGTTCTAGCAGCACAGGTAGAGTATCCCGTATGAAATCATGATAACGTGCTCCATTGAGCGTAGGTGGAAGAACATGGGGCCCAATCAAGACATCACCAACAATTCCTGCCCAAACGTTCACAGAAAATCTGTGTTGATGACGTGATTGCACAATTGCGTGCGGATTCTCGTCAGCCCACACATGTTGATTGTGAAAATTTACAATTTGATCACGTTGGACTGACGCCTCATCCGTAAAGAGAACATTTGCACTGAAATAAGGATTGACACATTGTTGGATGAACCATTCGCAGAAGTGTACCCGTGGAGGCCAATCAGCTGCTGATAGTGCCTGCACACGCTGTACATGGTACGGGAACAACAGGTTCTCCCGTAGCACTCTCCATACAGTGACGTGGTCAACGTTACCTTGTACAGCAGCAACTTCTCTGACGCTGACATGAGGGTTATCGTCAACTGCACGAAGAATTGCCTCATCGTTCTAGGTCTTCCCCAGTCGCGAGTCATAGGCTGGAATGTTCCGTGCTCCCTAAGACGCCGATCAATTGCTTCGAACGTCTTCCTGTCGGGACACCTTCGTTCTGGAAATCTGTCTCGATACAAACGTACCGCGCCACGGCTATTGCCTCGTGCTAATCCATACATCAAATGGGCATCTGCCAACTCCGCATTTGTAAACATTGCACTGACTGCAAAACCACGTTCGTGATGAACACTAACCAGTTGATGCTACGTACTTTTGTGCTTGATGCTCGTACTGTAGAGCAATGAGTCGCATGTCAACACAAGCACTGACGTCAACATTACCTTCCTTCAAATGGGCCAACTGGCGGTGAATCGAGGAAGTACAGTACATACTAACTAAACTAAAATGAGCTCTAACATGGAAATTAGGCGTTTCCGGACACATGTCCACATAACATATTTTATTTCTTTGTGTGTGAGGAATGTTTCCTGAAAGTTTGGCCGTACCTTTTTATAACACCCTGTATACCTCTACAGCCTCGCCTTATCTTTCCCACTTCATTTTCTTCTTTACGCCCCCTAGCATCACATACTTCACATTTCTCCTCCTTCACTGACACACACACACAGATTCCACCATTTCAACTTTCTCTTCTATGATGCATATGATCTCCACTGTCTGCTCTTCCAGCTTAACTTGTTGAGCATCTAACTTATCTACTTCAGGGTGGCTCTGTTCCTGAACAGCAATCTGAGCACCTATGTTAGTTTCCAGATTAGTGGCTTCTACACTGGCTTCACTGACCTGGCTGGTAACATGGCTGTCTGGGATAATCTCTGACAAATGCTCCGAGACCTCATCGAGCTTCTCCGACAGATGCTCACTGACCTTACCAAAGACCTCACCAATCTTCCTTGACAATCTTTCTTCCATCCCTTCATACTTTTCATAGCGGAGCAGAAGCGTCTCCAACATTGCCATCATATCAGCTTCCATATTTCTACTATTTTCGGCCATCCCTACTCCTGTCTTTGTGCGATTCATTGAATTCTTCGAGCTTCCACGTTGGACACCATTGTAATAATTCTCCTAATACTGGTATTTAAATCGATCAACTTATCTTCTTTCTGTCCCTACGTTGGGCGACACTTTGTAATAAATATGATACTCCGAGCTAGCCACTTCAGGGTAGTGAGGCGATACACTCGCTAAAATGAATCTACAAAGAACAGTAACCGAATTCTTAAAAAAATACACTATTAATAAAAAGCAAGGTTCCAGTACCTGGATCTCTCACCCAGTATTCACAACAACTCTCATTCTTCTCCACTTACAAGTACTTCATATGTGGTCATTCTCTGGCAATCATAAACTATCAATATCTGTTTGTCAAACATATAAGCAGGTTTCCATTATCTGCATCTCTTGCAGAGTATCCACCATAACTTTTTAATCTTCAATCATTAAATTTAAAAAAAGAAAAAAAGAAAACAATTGCCCGACCAGAGAGCATAACAATTCCAACATCACATTTTCATCAAAAGCCAGCCCCCATTCCGCATGGCATCCTCACTATCATTAACATCACCATAGAAACCTAGTCAAGTCAAAGCAAACCTTGCCATTGGCAAAGCCACCTACTGGTAGACCACCACAAAAGAATCCAATGGGCACTGAACACACAAGATTCTCCATGGTGTTCCACCAACAGGCGTCCATGGCTGGCAACCAGATAAAACAAAAATAATTACTACCAACAAAACAAAAAGAAACAAAAGCACACTCTGTAACCTACTAAAGTTTGGTTACAATAGGTTTCCGCAAAAGTATGTTTAATCTAGGAGTAATCGTAATATCGGAGCATTTCCGACACACGAGTACAACAGGAAATCGTAATATCGGAGCATTTCCGACACACGAGTACAACAGGAAATCGCAATGTCGGAACATTTCTGGCATGCGAGCTAAAAAAGTTAATTTGTAATCCTATGCATACCTGCCAACCTCTCAGACTGAAAAATTGGGAGAGTTTGACGACCGGTGGGGGAGTTGCGTTGTTATCAGTTACGTGAAAATAGTCATATCATTTTGTAACCTAACATTTGTGGGTTACTGAGGCTCCTCCTTGTTTCTTTCAATTAGTTTATTTGGTTGTTTTGTTTTTGTCGGGTTGCCAGCCGTGGCCACAATGGTGGACCACCGCCGAGTGTCTAATGTGTTTTGGGTCATAGAGATTCTCGGTGGTGGTCTGCCTATTGCTGGTAGGTGGCTTTGAGATGACCAGGTGGCATTGGCAGGTGAGTTCAAAGGTTCCTTGATCTAGGAGTGAGGTCATGATGGTTTCCATGGGAATGAGTTGTTGTGAAGTAGGTTTCAGGCAAGATGGAGGCAAATTATTTTATGTAATGTAATGTTGTTGTAAATAGAAGATAATTGATGCTGAATGGAGAGCCAATTGAGGAATTATTAGTTTGATGTGCCTGAAATGCAGGTAATGGAAGCTTGCCCTTTATAAATAAATTGTGAATTTTTGTAAGTTGGTGTCCTGGTCTTTGTGGATTTTATTGAAAGCTAGTTTTATAGCCCCTATACCCTGAGGTGGCAAGTTTTATTAAAATTACAATTTTTCAAGCAAACAATAACCTTCTCCTTCATTGCACATTTCTGTAAGGATGGTCGAAGTTTTAGTTCTGGCAGAGCCGTATCTCCCTGCAATTTTCGAGTCAGATAACATCTTTCTAAATAAGGGGCCAGCGTGATCCGAACAATCGACAGGGAGGTTATGTTCTATATTAAATGACGAGAACAACAATTCTCCACGTGTTATACTATCAGTGTCTCATCCTTCACGTGTGAATTAGATACAATATTCCGCAGCATACTACTACCTCTCACACACTGGCTATTAAGCAAAACTTCTATGAACACACGCTGAATTAACCACTGACAATTTCAAACAGAGATATTCGTAGCTAACTAAGCGGGACGCGGGAGATAGTACGTAGTTATGGAGAATTATCTATAAATTATCGATACGAAGTGAAACTACGTTTTCAAAACACAGTTCAAACACGTAAAACCAATCTGTTCGATGGAAGACTGGAGTTTGTCATCTCGCACTTTTAGTCCAAATTTACGCATGGGATTTTTGAAAAATCTGGAGATTTAATATGTTAAGTGACAGAAATGGTGTAAAATCGGGAATCTCCCGCCTAAATTAGGCAAGTTGGCAGGTGTACCCGTGTATTTTCTTTCATCAAGATCGCCGTATCATTAGTGTATTTTCTCCTAGTGAACATCACGCACAGGTCTCTCTTGATATTGTTCCATGGAAGTAGCTGATGCTAGACTGGCGTGGGGTATCCCTTGCATAAGGTTCCACCAATAGCAGTTGAACCTGTCTTCATCACATGGGTGAACAGGGATTAACAAAAGTTTTATATGGCGGCTTATTGAATCTAGTCATTCCGAAGCCAACTCGCAGAAGCGATGTATTACTTCCCAGGAATGGCGCTGAGCACGACTGCTGTCTAGCAAGCTGTGTACTGGCTGCTCGCGTAGCGTGTCTCATAGCTCGCAAGAAGAGAGACAGACTCCTTTCTTCTGATAAGGTCACGCCAAATTATAAGCTCATTGCAGCATATGCAACCGACCAGCGCACAAATACGAATGTGCTAAGTGACGATGCTGGCCGCTCGCGTCATATGGTCCTAGACCGCAGGCACAGATGTGACTACTTTCTCCTGACAAGGCCACGCTCAGTTATAAGATAACGGCAGCATGTGCAAGCAATCAACGCATAAATATGAATGTGGTCAGAAGATGCCGATCGCTTGCAGGTACAGACTATTTTCTTCTGAGAAGGTCATACCGTGATTCAGTGGTTATTGTGTCAGACTACCAACCCCAAGCTTGCAGGTTCGCTTCTGGCCGTGGTAAGTGATTTTTTAAAGGCGACAAAAATCTTGGCACACATGTCATACGTTGTTGGCATGTAAAAGAACCCATTTGAATTCAGTAGGCCGTGTTCATAATAGCAAAATTAATCTCGGGATCTTCTGCCAACAAAGTTCCTCCTTCCTCTACCAGAAAGCACTATAGTGTCAGGGAGCTTGTAACGTAACACCCATTTGAATTCAGTAGGCCCTGTTCATAATGGCAAAGTTAATCTCGGGATCTTCTGCCAACCAAGTTCCTCCTTCCTCTACCAGAAAGCACTATAGTGTCAGGGAGCTTGTAACGTATCAATAGGGGTGGTGGGGTTACTTGGGGGCCGCTTATGGTGTTTGTAGACAAGGGAAACTTTATTAAACCATACTATCTTCAGAAACTTTCAATAGAAAATATTTTTACTTCAATAAAACTGACTCCACATTCATAACCATCCTCAGAATCAATATCACTGCTAACTAACATAACCATTCTCAGAAGAATCTCTGATATCATTAACATATATCCATATACATCATAAAACATAACATAACCATGATTTTCAAACAACATCCTAATCATAAAACATAACATAATCATGATTTTCAAACAACATCCTTATCATCATAAAACAAAACATAGCCATTGTAACCTATCTCAATGGGCAAAGCCCCCTGCCCCTCATTACTAGGTCACCACAGAGAATCCAGTATGCACAAAGCACTGAACTCCCTGTAGTGCCCCAGCAAGAGGTGGCCATGCTTCAAACCTTAATGTGACTTCAACAGTCACATTTCCCCCCCCCCCCCCTCTGATTCGCACGGGTGCAACTAGTGCGAATCACACATACACAAATCACAGAATACGTAAATTACAAAATACACATATACCATATAAAAAAACAGCACACACAAAGTAAAACAAATTATAGATCATCATTGTCCTCATCTCCATCTTCATCATCCTACCGACCTCACCGTGGCCGTCTACATAATTTCTTCTAAAGCTCGGTGTAACACCAGTACCATTTTCATCATTATCACGCCTTCGATATCCGCCGCCTCCACCTCTATCTTCATCATCATTATCACGTCTTCGATATCCACCAACAGAATCCAAAATCATGAAGTTATCAAGATTGAGAACTTATCTTCATCCTCAGCAGCACTACCCTCCTCCTCATTCTTCAACCTTTCTGCACAGAGCTTCTGTCATTCAACCTTGGCAGCCTTACACTTTATATGATCCAGAGACCAAAGGTCGTGATCAAACAGCATAGGAGATTTAAATTCAAGTTCACACAGGTAACAGATAAGCATCAAGAATTTCATCATATTCCGGTGATATTCCAAAGCCACATGTTTTGACTTCAGTTGCCTGAAGTTAAGCTTGCATTATATGACAAAACTTTGTTCTTGCAGAGAGAGTGCCTCGAGCTTCCTCCGTTTCACCTTCCTTCTCTTCTACCTTTTCCTTTCCTTCTTCTCCATTCCTTTTCTTCTGTTTTTCTCCCCTTCCCTTCCTCATTTTTCTCTTCCTCCTTATCTGTCTTATCCTGGTCAACAATTCCTTTCTTCTTATCTTTTCTCTTTCCTTTTATCCCTTTTATCTTTTCAATTTTCTTCTATTGATCCCTCACTCTCTCATCTCCATCTGCCCGACATCTCATCCTCTTCTTATTCCTTCTCTTTGCCTTCCATCTCGTCGTTTACTCTCTACATCTTGTCCCCCTAATCTTCCTCCTCCACCGCTTCTTCACCTGATCTTCTTCTTGTATGTTGTCTTCCTCCTCCATCTTATACTCCATCCTATCCTCTATCTCAGTGTGGTCCAACCCGCGGCCCGCCTGTTCATTTTGTTGGCCCTTGCCCTTCTTACTGCCCTTCACTCTTGGACAGTTATAATCCGTGGCGTACCTACTTTAATTTTCACTTTCATTCAGTAATGCTACGAGGGAGCCAGGTGGGAAAGGAAAGATCCCGAAAAATACGCAAGTAATCAGAATTGTCTTTCCACGAATACGTACGGCACGAGAAGCTGCCCCTCCTCCAGGCGACAACTGGTTGGCTGCCGATAAGTTCGCGTTCGTTCGTGTGCCGCGGCGGATTTCCCTATAAAAGGGAGCGCAGGGCTGTTCGAAGAGGTTGTTTTTGACGAGAGAGGTTGTTCGAGAGATAAAGTACGACGAGAGTTTGTCATCGTTGTTGCGAGAGCGGTACCTAATATGGCGGGACTTAGTAAACGGAGTGTTGAAAATGAGAAACGACAATTTCAGCCGAAATGGCAGGAAAGTTACTCTTTTGTTGAACATAATGGAAAACCACAATGTGTTATCTGTTCTCAAGTCTTAGGTGTTTCGAAGAGTATAACGTGAATAGACACTATACCAGCTTGCATAAATCTAAATACGATCAATACCAGGGAAGTGCCAGAAGTTGTGAGTTTAATGATTTGAAGCTGAAACTAACAAGACAGAAGAAAATATTTCAGCAACCATCAAACACAGCCGGTTTAAAGGCATCTTATGAGGTATGTTTAGAGCTACCGAAGCTAAAAGTAAAAAGTCTTTTAGGGATGGTGAGCTCATTAAGAAATATGTGCTGTAAAATGGCATCTTCATTTGGAGATCATAGGATGGCTAAACATTTTGAAACAGTTTCCTTGTCTCATCAGACAGTTAGTAGAAGAATTAATGATATGGCTGGTAAAGTTTCAGGTTCTCTCAAGAGCATTTTGGAAAAATGTGAATTTTACTCTCTAGCTCTAGATGAGAGCACAGATATAGCTGACATCAGCCAGCTCCTTATCTTTGTCAGAACAATACACGAAGAATTTGAAATTCATGAAGATCTGTTGGAATTAAGATCATTGGAAACCAGGGAAAAAGGCATGGACATATTCAACGCACTGGATGATGTCGTTTCTAAATATGGAGGTTTTGTGAAGTGCTCTGGCATTGCAACAGATGGAGATAAAGCAATGGTTTGTCCTAACATTGGTTTAGTAGGAGTGTGTAAAGAAAAGGGATTGATTTATTTTTGTTTTTCCACTGCATTATCCACCAGGAGGCTCTCTGTGGAAAAATTATAAGGCTCAGTGAGCCAATGAAAACTGTTGTTAACAATGTAAATTTATTAAGGGGAGGCAATAAAGCCTGTAGACACAGAGCATTTATTGCATTCCTGGACAATTTGGAAGCTGAGTATGGGGACATTTCATTCTACTGTGAAGAGCGTTGGCTTAGTGCTGGAAATCGCTTGCAACAGCTTTTTGGGTTCAGGAATGAAATTCTTGCTTTTCTCAGAAATTAAAACATTGGACATGAGTATCAAGAAAAACTGGAAGAAATCCAGTTTTTAAATAATCATGCTTTTCTGACAGATTTAACATCCCATCTAAATGCTTTAAACCTGAAACCACAAGGCCGAAAACAAAATATCTCCCAGCTTTATGGACATATTGAGGGCTTCTGCAAAAAATTTGATGAAATGCAAATTGCATTGAAGGCAAATAATATGGCACACTTCCCATCTTGTCAGCAGTTGAAAGAAGAAACAAGTGACATAAATTTTAGTATGTTTCATGAAATACTAATAGATATCAAGAAAGAGTTCCAGAACAGATTCCAGAATTGTGACTCCCTAAAACCAAAACTTGCACTGTTCAACAACTCCATGGATATTGAAGTGAGTGGGGGTGCCCTGTGACCTTCAAATGCAACTTTGTGGTCTTCAGGCAGACCCATTCTACCAGACTAAAACGTGTGATGTCCCTGAAAAATTCTGGAAACTGATTTTTAAAGAACGTTTTTCTAAACTGCTTAAATTCTCTCTGCAAGAGTTATCGCTGTTTGGCAGTACGTATGCGTGCGAAAGTGCTTTTTCCACTCTCAAACAAATTAAATAAAAAACGAGAAATCGAATTGAAAGTGCTTCACTGGAATCGAGCCTGAGACTTTGCCTTACTGAACTTACAGTGGACATTGATACACTTGTATTAGGAAAGCAGTACCAATCACCACATGATTACTCGACTGTAAAATTAAGTGGTATATTAAACTAGTAATATTAAACTACTTTTAATATAAATTTTTGTAAATGTTTTTGAGTAAAATATGTAAAACGTTTTCTTTCTAGAATGTCTCTGGCCCTCACATTCCTGTACTAAAGTTTGATTGGTCCTCGGGTAACTAAAGGTTGGACCACCCTGCTCTATCTCATCCTCCTCTTTGTCTTTAGTCTTATTCTCCTCCATTTGATATTGTCCTCCTTCACCTTGTTCTCTCTCTTGTCCATCCTTTTCATCTTCATTACCTACTTCCTTATGCCCCTCCTCTGATGATTTTCCTGCTTCTTATGCTCTTCTTCATTTAGTTTACTGTTATTTCCTTTTATTCCAGCCACTCCTTGTTGCTTAATCTCTCCTATTTCATACTTCAAGACTTTTTCACGGACACTTCCTGCTGTCTCATAGACTCTTTCACATCTCCTAAGAACTTACTCAGTGGCAATTGAATCAAACTTGTGTAATTGTGCACGAGGCCGGACTTCACTGCTATTAAAAGTAAACGTATGGCTCTACACCCATAATGATGCAATATACGAACTCTGTGACATAAAATATTACAGTTTTGGATATACAGTACCTTAATAAAGTCCACCTACTGTAGTTTCCTTTATCCAGCACCACGTTGGTGCGTCATTTGTAACTTAACAATAGAGTTAACTTGGGGGCCGCTTATGGTGTTTGCACACAAAGGGAAACTTTATTAAACCACACTATCATCAGAAACTTTCAATAGAAAATATCTTTACTTCAATAAAACTGACTCCACATTCATAACCATTCTCAGAATCAATATCACTTCTTTTTCAAACAAGCCTAACTAACATAACCATTCTCAGAAGAATCTCTGATATCAACACATATCCATATACATCATAAAACATAACATAAACATGATTTTCAAACAACATCCTAATCATCATAAAACATAACCATGGTAACCTATCTCAATGGGCAAAGCCCCCTGCCACTTGAACAGTCACAAGCTTAGATATCTAACCTGCTTGACTTTCATGTGCTACAAGGATCGACAGAAATTGACATGCAAGCTGCCCTCTGGGATTCAAATAAAGCTTGCATCCGGCACCCAAGGCCATACGATATTATTATTATCATCATAAGCTTGCTGAAGTATGTGCAACCAATCAGCACACAAATACGAATGTGCTAAGTGACGATGCTGGCTGCACGCGTCACGTAGTCACAGGCCATGCCAGATTACCGTATAAGTAGGGACCTGAAAAAATCGCATTTGCGATAATTGCGAATTTTTAAATTCCGTACAGAATCCAAGCCTACGTTAATCCCTCAGTATGCCTTCCTTCGGAGGGGAAGTAAAGCCGGCGGTCCCATGTCATAGATTTATGGCATGTTAAAGAACTTTCCACTAATTACACCTGTGTGAAACTAAATTTATAGGTTAACAATGTAAACAACGCTCTTAGGTTTCTATGTTCGTTGCCAAGAGCCGACTGCGGTGGCGTCTAGTAGCTGAGTTCTGAACTAAGCCTAGTAGTCAGTCGTTGACGGTGGCGTTTGGCGGCAAAAGTAGGAAATATTTGAAAAATTCTAAGTTGCAGTCTGCACTTAAATTAAAAAACAGATACACACACTAATACAGCCATCACAATTAACACCGGTTATCAGATTCTACACACACCCAAAGTACACGGGGCTACATGACCGCGTTGTCGCAGCCCCTAAACTTAAGAACCAACCAACCAACTACGTTAATTTTAATGGGAAAAAAAATGAAATAAAAATAACACAAGTTAAATCAAAGTGCGACAAAATGTGAATTGTGACCCAAAATGCGAAAATACCAAATAAGTGTGATTTTATAGCGAAATTACTTTAAATCTGCTAATTTATTTGCGAATTTGTTTATTAAACAAAAGAAAATGTTTAGTAGGTGGCCTAATCGCTCGATAGTGATACCTCATCTCGGACTCTCAGTGTGCTACGCATATTGGTCGATATAAGAATCGATTTCTGTATCGATACGAACTCTCGACTATCTATAACTTATTCAGACAGCTGACGAACGAAACTCGTTTGTTTACTTGGAGCATCGTGGCGACTGGTGGTTTGTCGAACACGTGGACTTCACTAAACGGAAAATTTTGCAGCTTGCCGCTTGAATAGTAACCTGATTCTTTTTGTAACCTTCAAGCACTTCAAGGTTCAAAGTTTTTTTCTAGAAATGGGACGTACTGCTGTAACTGCTCATGATAGAGCACAGCAGTACGCTAATCATGGCTTTTATTGTTCCGACTTTGCAAAAGTATTTTGGAAATATTGTAACTGCCGTGTTGGGTATAAACATATTACATCGGTAAAACATGATGCGAAGCGACGAGAATGCGCAACAGTTTATGAACCCAAACACATGGATGAGACCAGGAGATACAGGGCGTTACCAAATCGACTTCATTATGGTCAAGCAGAGGTTTCGAAACCAGATTTTGGATTGTAAAACATATACTGGTGCTGACATAAACTCTGACCACAATCTGGTTGTAATGAAATGCAGATTAAAGTTGAAGAAACTGAAGAAAAGTCAAAAGCCAAAAAGGTGGGCAATAGTCAGACTGAAAGAGAAGGATGTAAACGAAAGATTCAAGAAGAGTATAAAGGAAGGACTAATGAAAAACCCTAAACAAACTTCAATTGCAGACGAATGGGCACTTTTGAAAAATGAAATAAAAAAATCTGCAGAAGAAAACATTGGTAGGAAAGAAATAATAGGTAGAAAACCGTGGATCACTCAGGATATACTAGAATTGATGGATGAAAGGCGGAAACACAAGAATGAAAGAGATGAAAAGGGGAAAGCAGAATACAGACGTCTGAGAAATGAGGTTAACAAGAAGTGCAAGGAAGCGAAAGAAGAATGGTTGAAAGAGAAATGTGCAGGTATAGAAAATTGTCTGAAATTAGGAAAAGTAGACACAGCTTATCGAAGGATTAAGAATACTTTTGGGGAAAAGAAGACTAAGTGCTGTAATATTAAGGACACAAATGGAAAGCCTCTAACAGATAGGGAAGAAAAGGTTGAGAGGTGGAAAGCTTACATAGAGAGTTTGTATAAGGGAAAGGAGATTGAGAATCATGTAATGGAAAGGGAGGAGGAAATTGATGAGGATGCGAAAGGAGATTTAATATTGAGATCAGAATTTGACAGCGCAATGCAGGACTTAAGCAGGAACAAAGCACCAGGCATTAATATACCGATTGAGTTGCTACGCTGCATAGGAGATGAAGGTCTGATCAGGTTATTTCACTTGGTGTGTAGGATTTATGAGACAGGTGAGGTACCCCCTGATTTCAAGATGAATGTTATCATCCCTATACCAAAGAAAGTTGGAGCTGACAGATGTGAAGATAACCGTACAATCAGCTCGATTACTCATGCTTCAAAGATCCTGTCTAGAATAATTTACAAGAGGATTGAAAGCCAGATAGAAACGGAGTTGGGTGAAGACCAGTTTGGTTTCAGGAGAAATGTAGGAACAAGGGAAGCTGTACTAAGTCTTAGGCTGATTTTGGAAGGTAGAATAAGGAAAGATAAAAGAACATTCATGGCTTTTGTAGACTTAGAAAAGGCTTTTGATAACGTTGATTGGACTAAATTGTTTGACATTTTGAAATCGATTGGAATAAAGTACAGGGATAGGAGGGTGATATACAATCTATACAGAAACCAGACAGCAGTCATTCGAGTTGAAGAACATGAGAGAGAAGCTGGTATTCAGAAAGGTGTAAGGCAAGGCTGCAACTTATCACCCATACTTTTCAATCTTTACATTGAACAAGCAATGAAGGAAATTAGAGAAAAATGTAAAGTGGGAGTGAAGATTCAAGGAGAAATAATTTCAACTCTGAGATTTGCTGATGACATAGTCATCTTGGCCGACAAGCCTGAGGATTTGAATGAGCTTTTGAATGGTATGGACTCCGTCTTACGGAAAGAATTCATGATGAAAATTAATAAATGTAAAACAAAAATACTGGAATGCAGCCGAAATAAATCAGAAACCTCTATGGAGATCAAATTGGCAGGTGAAAAGCTGAACGAAGTAGGAGACTTCTGTTACTTAGGAAGCAGAATAACCAGTGATGGACGAAGCAAAGAGGATATAAAAAGAAGGTTGGCTCAGGTAAAGAAAGCATTTCTACAAAAAAGGTATCTGCTGACATCGAATATAGATTTAGGTATTAGGAAGTCATTTTTGAAAGCCTTGTCTGGAGCGTGGCGCTCTATGGAAGTGAAACTTGGACTATTGGTGTAGCAGAAAAGAGGAGAATTGAAGCATTTGAAATGTGGTGTTACAGGAGAATGATGAAGATCAGATGGGTAGATGGGGTTACAAACAAAGAGGTATTAAGACGAGTGGGAGAGGAGAGATGTTTCTGGCGACTGCTAATGAAGAGAAGAGATAGGTTGGTAGGACACATACTAAGACACCCAGGAATAGCAAGCTTAGTTATGGAAGGAAGGGTCGAGGACAAGAACTGTAGGGGTAGACCAAGGTTAGAATATGTTAAACAGATTGCCTCAGATGTAGGGCGTGGTAGCTATGTAGAGATGAAACGATTAGCTCAGGACAGGGAGGCATGGAGGGCTGCATCAAACCAGTCAAAAGACTGAAGACTCAAACAACAACGAAAGACTACAGGATGCCAAACGACGGAAGCATGACAAGGACTACATCACAAAAAGAACTGTTGAAAGGATTTGCAGAAGCAAATAGTCCCTTAGAAAAGCTTGAAAATGAAACTGTAAGAGCGTGGATTGCTGAATTTTCAAGTCAAGGAGAGCTGCCAAACGCGAGAACTCTCCGCGAAAAATATTTGCTTGGTAAGTACGGTTTAAATAAATACATTTGCATTTTGATTCTCTCTTGCTCATATAACCTATACAAAGCAAAGCTAATCCAACTTCTGTAGAGGCTAAGCTTACAGCCAGTGCTTCCATAACCTTTCCAAGACATACCTTATGAACTCATGAAAATCGACTTTCTGTTTTTAATGAATCCAGTTAGATTTCAAGCTGAAGATTGGAATGTCGAAATCGGAAATTAAAAATCTCTATTAGCTTGCGCGATACGAAGATTCGAAGTTTTAGGTAGGGGACAGCGTGACGTCACTGGAGCCTTACGACACGGTATTGCGCGCCATTTCCGTCTGTCTACTAGTGATTGTCAGAATGCAGAGTGAGCATGTTGTTTGGAATAAGTAGTCATGTCAAGAAAAGTGAAGCCTTATCAGTTTGAACCAAAGTGCGCAACATCTGGAGTAGAAAATGAACCATCAGCATCTGTTCGACTGGGGAACACCGACTGGTGTAAGTGTGAACAGTGTGAGGCGATGCCCACTGCAGCTCAAAGTTTCTGCTGTACAAACAGTGAAACAATAAATGAAATGCGTGGAAGTGTGACGTGTATTGTTTGGCACGAGGACTTTTCTAATGTTGTATTAAATTACAATGTGTTAAATACTGCACGTTGTCTTCATATGGACAAAACTAATATTTCCTACGTGAGGGAAAGACTGGCTATGAAACCCAACGCTACCTGGCGGTCTGTGGCCTATCGCCAGTTTGTGTACTGGGTCAACTCATGGACTCCTTTAGGAAGAAAGGACAGGGAAGTTATACCGTCTTGCGTCGTGAAGGCAATCCGACAACAATATCCTGATGAAGGAGGTACATACGTAGGATTCCAGGCTGCTGAGGGGCAAGAACCAGAATACTTTGATTAATAAATTTGAAACTATATTAAGACTATTTTATGACAGTCTTTTTTGATGATGTGATGAAACAGTCACAATTGAATACTTGTAAGTATAAAATAAATACCTATATTAAATTATATATTTTACACACAGTTATTTTGTGGGGTTTGAAGCCATTTTTGTTTTCAGTGTTGCCTTAGTAAACAAGAGTTTAGTGCTTTTCAGTCGGTCAACACGAGTGTACCCAAAAGAACTGGGTTATGCTCCAATCCTGAAATAAATTACATGCGATTAATACATTAATACACAGTTATTTTAACAAGTGGGAGTATTAGATTGAAACTCTCTCACCTCCTCGCTGGAGTTGATTTAACTTTAACTACCCTCATTTACCACAAACCTACAGAATTTACTGCCTTTAACTACAGGCCACAAGTGATTTTAACGTTACTTCCCGACTTTGAATGGGCGCCAAGGTCGACCATACGGGTCTTCCTGAATAAAATAGGATAAAATACGGTACATAACTGTTGCCCCGACTATGAAAACCCTTTCTCCCAGGTGTAGGGCATTTGGCATGCGTTTGCTGATGTACCAGGTTCATGCAAGACAGGAATATAAACACACATGGATTTTAAAAAGATAATCTATTGGCTGTGCTATACACATATATACAAATATACAACAAAATACCCTTCATACACTCGTGCTAAAACTTTATACAGTACCTTGCCACTGAATTTAGGCTCTGAGAGCAGAAAAAACACTACGGTCATATCAGACCCAGGCATAACAGCCACTTACGTATATACACTGCACCGTCCGTACACAAAATATCTACACACGTTACGACTGGTTCACTCCACTTTCTTCCTTGTCGAACTGCTCGTTCCCGTCTCCTTTCTCGCATGACTTCGATGAAATGTTTACGACTGAATTATCCTTTAGGCGTGGTAAGTTATTACCAACAACCCATGGTATGGATGGACCCATGAAATGTACGTAGCATCCAATAGCCCGTAAGAGCTCAGTGGATAGCTAAAATTAGTCACTGCTCGTTCGTATTACGATACCATGATCGAGTAATAACGACACTTAAATATTGCAAGTTGACAAACGGACTTTCGTAGTACAAGCAAGAAGACGATCTCTAACTGTTCGTTACGGAAACCATGTCACGTAAAACGACCCTGGGCGTTAGTAGATCAGTATTCTGCCGATAAAACAATAAGACGAGCTCAGAACGCCAGACACGCCATTATATGCACTGGCGTAAGGATACCATAACCCCAAAGTTTCTGCCGGAACTAAATTGTGCGTAGCCCGCTCCTAGCGGAACATCCGCGTCAACACATAAACATCAGACCGTCGAAATCCACACTGACGTCACACAATGGTATTCCTCTCACGAAGTTCATGGGAGTTCATGCCATAAATAGCCTAGGTAATCCCACACAAGCCGAATTACTGCCTGTCTTTTCCGGGTATGTAACAAATCCAGCACTCGAAAAGACCAATTCATTGTACCTTTATAGTACAGCCACGAATCTAACCTTTAACATTACTAGGTCAATATAAAGCAATTAACCCCAAACCAAAATGAAATAATGCTTCTACTTAAATACAGTCTTATATCCTTATTCCCAAAACGTAATAAATCGCAAAACCCCGTATTTTATAATATCAAATATCCAAAAACCGATAATTAATAAACAGTGATCCTAGGTTGTCCGGACCATCCAAAAATTAATCCGTCCACAAAGACACACAGGCACAATAAAAATCACCTCTGCAACCCCACATTAACTCAATATAATAAGATACGAATAAAATACCCCAAACTAACTGCGCGAAGCAAAACCCGAGGGTGAGCTACTGTAACTGAATAAATTCGGTTACAAACGCCCCCACAAGGATCAATCTCTAAACTACAAGGCTATAGATTAATCCTTGTCCCTCACACAAATACACTAGTACTCCTGTCTTGTCATCGTGAGCAAGATCTCTAGGTGACATATAGTTTGAGGTTAGCAACGTTATATGTACCTAGGACCTTGTCATCGTTGGTAATCAACCTTTAGGCACATGCACCTACCCTGCGGTCTATAACAAATGGACCGGAATACAGTTGGAAGAACTTCTGCATGCACTTCTGCTCTGCCGATGAAAGATGTGGCACTCGCAGCAACACCAGATCACCTACCTTTAACTCATCCCCCTCCCTTCTCTGCTGTTTTAAACGTTTCTTTCCTGCAGCTATTAAATTATCCTTTACTAGCTTTATTGTTAAATCCCTGGGTACAGCTTCCCCTGTAGACAAGCCCAAAATCCTAGCTAGTTCACTGGTAGGCTTCCTTCCCAGCTGGACTTCTATGGGAGTGAGCCCCGTGCTATCGTGTTTGGTGACATTGATCCATCGCTCAATATCCCCAAGCACTGAAAACCATGAATTATGACTGTCGCTCACATAGGTCCTGAACATGCGACCCAGTTCCCGCATAATTCTCTCCGACATATTCCCTTGCGGATACCTGATAGAGGAATATACACACTGCGTGCCAACTTCACTAAGCTTGGTACTCCATATTTTCACTGTGAATTGGGTCCCGTGGTCAGAGAGTATCCGGAGTGGTCTACCCAACTCCGGTATGTACTTCAGTACCATGCAGTTCACACAAGCTCTGGCAGTAGCTTTCCTCAGAGGGTAAAGCCTGACATACTTCGAAAATGCATCCACCACCACAAACACGTACTGGAACCCAAACCTAGAGCTCACCAGATCCCCCGGCCCCTGTGCCAACACAGTCTGCCTAGGTCCCTCCAAGTAGCGTGTAGGATGTTTACATTTTTGGCAAAGCTCACACGTAGCTAGAATCTTCCTTACCATGCATTGCATATCCTTCCAATAGAAGTGTCGCTTCAGAGCGGCCAGAACCTTCTCCGCACCAAAGTGCCCAAGCTCCTTGTGAGTGTACCACGTGATGTCTTCCACCAACACACGAGGAACACACACCACACGTCCCCATGACACTTCATGGCTACCATGCAGTTCACCCATTTGAACTGCTTGGTGCCCCTGACCACAATGTCATCATCACCACGAGCCTCCAGCTCTTCAACAATACTTCCCAGCTGCTTGTCCCTTCTCTGTTCCTCACGTATCTTCCTCACACGTGCACCCTCTTCAGACCTATCACTAGACTTGGCAGCACACACCAGAATGTCCCCTACACAATCTACCCCCACCCCATCACCTGCGATTTCTGGATGGCGACTGACAAAATCAGCAAGTATATTCTCTGAGCCTTTTACATGAAATATGTCAAAAGAATACTCCTGAATTGCCAATATCCATCTAGAAATCCTATTTGAGGTGATCCTACATGATAAAATGAATGTCAGCGCATTATGGTCAGTGTAGATTTTGAACCGGTAGCCAAGTACATACGTCCGGAACTTCCCCAGCGCATATACAATAGCTAGCAGTTCTTTCTCACTAGTAGTGTATCTCTTTTCCGCGGGATTCAGACCTCTACTAGCAAGCGACACGATAGCCAGGTGACCATCATCATCATGCTGACATAACGCACCAGCAATTCCCACGTCACTGGCGTCAGTCATTACAATGTACTCCCTATCAGGACTCGGATAACTCAGAGTAACAGCCTCTCTAAACCCTTCCTTTAATTTGATGAAAGCCTCGTCCATTTCCTTTCCCCAAACCCACTTAGCCCCTTTCTGTAACAAATCCCTGAAAGCCCCAGTAAGATATGAATACCTCAATACAAATCTCCTAAAATACCCACAAACCCCCAGAAAAGACCTAAGCTGCTTAACATTGCATGGTGCCTTTGTGTTCCCAATAGTGTCTAATCTCGATTGTTCTGGTCTAACCCCTTGTGGTGAAATAGTGTGACCTAGAAATGTAATCTGTTGCGTGCAGAAAGTGGATTTCTTAAGTTTAAGTGTGAAACCGGCATGAATGAGCTTCCCAAAAACTGTACTAAGGTGTTGCAAGTGTTCCCTGAATGTGAGAGAGGCAATCACAAGATCGTCAATGTAAGCTGTAGTGTATTCCGTTGTTTCAGGTCCAAGTGCAATGTTAAGCCCCTTAATTAACCCCTGACTCGAAGTCCTCATACCGAAAGGCACCCTCCGAAACTGATAAAAACTATTCTTATAACAAAAAGCAGTGAAAGGCCTGTCCTCCTTGCGTAGCGGTATCTGCCAAAACGAAGAACTCAGATCTATAGTGGACAAAAACTTCCTACCCCTGAATCTTTGCACTAGATCTTCAGTGAATTCAGGACGCTGATGGTCTGGTGCAATCCTCTTATTGGCCTGTCTCGCATCCAAGCACAGCCTGATGGAACCATCCTTCTTGGTTACCACCACCAAAGGATTTACGTATTGACTGTTGCTGTTCTCGATTATGCCGTCATTAAGCATTTGATCTATCACCTCACCAATTGCCTTCATGTGAGAGTGAGCTATCGGGTACCTAGGACCGCTAAAGCTTGACCTATCTGTGATGTCGAAACTATGCTCGTACACGTGAGTACATCCAGGTTTCTCCAAGAACACCTCCCTGTGTTCCCTCAGAACGTCAAGCAACTCTGACTTCTGACCCTCGTCCAACATGGTATCTTTAACAACCGCCTCAAACTCATCAACAGTGTGACCAACGTCACTCAACTCACGATCATCTCTCATGACCAAATTACACACAGGAAAAGGACTGGACACCATGCCGACACCTAACTCTTCCTCCTCAGAAACCTCCTTACTGACCTGAATGCATCCAGCGACACTAACAGACTCTCTACCATCAACCTGATAATCTAACCTAACCCAATCCTGTTGCTCACCCCACTTGAACTTCACTTGCGCCTTGCTGTAATCTAACTTACAGCTCTGGTCCCCTAGCCAATCGGATCCTAAGATGACTTTGTGCACTAAATTAGGCACAACTAACAGCACATGATTTTTACTCCACCCGTTGATCCTAATGGGTGCACAAACCTGAGTCCTAATCCTCTGCGACTTGGTACCTACAGCTGACACAATGTGCACATTTGAAATTGGGATATGTTCCATGTGTATCTCCTTCAATTTCACTTCATCGTAGAACTCCCTACTCACACAACTGCACATACTGCCTGAATCTAGTAACGCCTCGACTTCCTGGCCCCAAATCTCTACCTTGATGACAGGATGGACAAACATGTGCTCGCTTCCCTCCTTTTCTACACCTAATTCCTCCTCCAATAAGTCCTCTTTGACATCCAAGTTATATTTTACCTCCATAGCGTGAGCAGGAATGCTATGCAAGGACTCTCCCCCTGCCCTATTTAGTGAGTCCCGTCGGAGTTTAAACCTCCTGGCCTATTGTTCCTCTCAACTTGCCTTTCATTACCACGCCCCCTATTTCCCTGCTTTACCTCACGTGGCCCGTTCCCTGATTGATTGTTTTCCCTGTACCCCTGATTCTCATTCCTATTTCTTCCTCTCGCATGATCCTCCTGCCTTCCGTCCCTGTCTCCTCTACCTTGATTCCAGTTCCTCTCTCTCCCTTGATTATAATTTCCTTCCCTTTGATTGCCCCCATTGAAATTTCCTTCCCTCTGGTTACCCATATTTCCCTGACGTTGCCTACCTGTTTTTCTCAAAGCATCGAACCTCCCAAGCAACTTTTCCATGCCCTTAATTGAGACTACATTCTGCATGCATACTGCAGTCCTAATGTCATCTGAAAAGTGACGTGCTAATTTCCTTACAAGATCCTCTTCACTACCGCCTAGCTCTAAATTTTGACCAATAAGGACATGGTTCAAGAAATACTCGGTCAAAGTGACCCCTTCGTTTCCTTGAAATTTTCCAAATAAAATCCTGTCTCTTTCCCTCCCTTTGATATTATCATCCCAGAACTTATCCATAAACTTTTCCCTGAAATCCTGTAAGCCACTGAACCCTTCCCTAAATACCTGGTACCAAGACCTAGCTTCCCCAACAAATGCAGCTGAAATCAGTTCTTCCACCCGATCCCATTCTAAGTATCCTTCATCTAACCCCTTTGCAAACTTCTTTTCGACTAACTTCACAAATTCCATAGGATTGAACGTCCTACCATTGAACTTAGGAACCTTGTAATCTCGACTCTGGCTACAGTGCCCTAAAAACTGAATCGGATGACCCCTACCTGCCTTCAACTTCTTCACTTCACGTTCAGTTTCTTCCTCTATCCTAGTCACTCTTTCTCTGACCTCACTGATATTCTCATCAACCTTCTTCCCTAATAAAACAAACTCACCACTATTTGCTACTAGCTTCTGCTCTACTATAGCCTGTTTATCCCTAACCTCTTCTACTTTCCTGCTACTTTCCTTCGTAACTACCTCAATTTTCTCTTCTACGATGCTTATTATCTCCACTCTCTGCTCTTCCAACTTCCTATCTGCTCTGGAAAATTTCTCGCTAGTCTTCAGTGCCTGGCTTGAAACTTCCTTTGCCAACTTCTCTTGCTTGGCACCTAGCTTCTCTAACTCAGATTCTAACCTTTGTTCCTGAGCAGCAATCCAACCACCTAGCTTAATTTCCAGATTAGTGATTTCTACTCTGACTTCACTAAACTGGCGAGTAACACTGCTGTCTAGGATAGTCACCTACTCTTTGACCTCATCTATCTTTGCTGACATTTCCTTTAAACTAGTCATCTGGGAGGCCATCTGGGAGGCCATCTGACTGGTTATCCTCTCCTCGGAACTGTTACTAAGAAACAGGAGCTTCTCCAACATGGTTCTCATCGAACCTGAATCATCACCACTCATTGCCACAGAAGTATCGCCATCCTTCACCTCTGAACTACTACTACCTTCAGAGCTTGTGCTCTGACATCCTAATCCCATGTTTAATTCATCTCCCCCCTGCCCTAATAAATCTCCCATGATTCTACTGTTTTCCCCCATCCCTGTAACAAATTGCCTATCGGAACCCGTCTGGTTTTGCTGCTCACCAACACCGTCCCCCAACAAAGCAGAATTGCATCCTGGCTCTAACGTAGCCATCCCTAATTGAAATATGTGAAATTATGCAAATATGCCTACAGTTTAATTCCTGTGTCCTGGTACACATCAGCATGTCTAAGGCCTCACGTTGGGTTCGCCACTGAAACTCTCTCACCTCCTCGCTGGAGTTGATTTAACTTTAACTACCCTCATTTACCACAAACCTACAGAATTTACTGCCTTAACTACAGGCCACAAGTGATTTTAACGTTACTTCCCGACTTTGAATGGGCGCCAAGGTTGACCATATGGGTCTTCCTGAATAAAATAGGATAAAATACGGTACATAACTGTTGCCCCGACTATGAAAACCCTTTCTCCCAGGCGTAGGGCATTTGGCATGCGTTTGCTGATGTACCAGGTTCATGCAAGACAGGAATATAAACACACATGGATTTTAAAAAGATAATCTATTGGCTGTGCTATACACATATATACAAATATACAACAAAATACCCTTCATACACTCGTGCTAAAACTTTATACAGTACCTTGCCACTGAATTTAGGCTCTGAGAGCAGGAAAAACACTACGGTCATATCAGACCCAGGCATAACAGCCACTTACGTATATACACTGTACCGTCCGTACACAAAATATCTACACACGTTACGACTGGTTCACTCCACTTTCTTCCTGGTCGAACTGCTCGTTCCCGTCTCCATTCTCGCATGACTTCGATGAAATGTTTACGACTGAATTATCCTTTAGGCGTGGTAAGTTATTACCAACAACCCATGGTATGGATGGACCCATGAAATGTACGTAGCATCCAATAGCCCGTAAGAGCTCAGTGGATAGCTAAAATTAGTCACTGCTCGTTCGTATTACGATACCATGATCGAGTAATAACGACACTTAAATATTGCAAGTTGACAAACGGACTTTCGTAGTACAAGCAAGAAGACTATCTCTAACTGTTCGTTACAGAAACCATGTCACGTAAAACGACCCTGGGCGTTAGTAGATCAGTGTTCTGCCGATAAAACAATAAGACGAGCTCAGAACGCCAGACATGCCATTATATGCACTGGCGTAAGGATACCATAACCCCAAAGTTTCTGCCGGAACTAAATTGTGCGTAGCCCGCTCCTAGCGGAACATCCGCGTCAACACATAAACATCAGACCGTCGAAATCCACACTGACGTCACACAATGGTATTCCTCACGAAGTTCATGGGAGTTCATGCCATAAATAGCCTAGGTAATCCCACACAAGCCGAATTACTGCCTGTCTTTTCCGGGTATGTAACAAATCCAGCACTCGAAAAGACCAATTCATTGTACCTTTATAGTACAGCCACGAATCTAACCTTTAACAGTACTAGGTCAATATAAAGCAATTAACCCCAAACCAAAATGAAATAATGCTTCTACTTAAATACAGTCTTATATCCTTATTCCCAAAACGTAATAAATCGCAAAACCCCGTAATTTATAATATCAAATATCCAAAAACCGATAATTAATAAACAGTGATCCTAGGTTGTCCGGACCATCCAAAAATTAATCCGTCCACAAAGACACACAGGCACAATAAAAATCACCTCTGCAACCCCACATTAACTCAATATAATAAGATACGAATAAAATACCCCAAACTAACTGCGCGAAGCAAAACCCGAGGGTGAGCTACTGTAACTGAATAAATTCGGTTACAAGATACAGTTTATAGCTGATGAAAGCGGGTGAAATGCTAGAACACTCCATCCAAAGACCTGGGTCAGAAGCAATGTTTCTTGGTAGTTCCGGCTCATAGTATGGATCTTCTTCTAAGGGAGTGATGTGCTTTTGTCCATTTGCCATTCCAATTACTTCTAGAAGTTTATCTGTCCTCCATCCGTATTCATTCTCCTTATAGACCTTACTGTTAATCCACTTTTTTGATTTTGAGTATCTAAGTGTTTCATCCGTTTGATCACGTTTAACATTGTTATTGTGATCCATAATTGCTAACATAGATGGATTTGCCATTCCGTGAAATGAGAAACTGGATCTTTTAGGCATGTATTTCAGTCGGACGTTATGGTAAGTTTCAAGAGACCCAGTGTGACAGTGATGTTTTGTGCTTTGCAAGTCTTTTATAAAGCGCTTGTCTTTGAGAACGCTGGCTATGGTACCATAGTCTAGAGAATTTCTATTGAGCCATTTTGTTTCTTGCATTGGATTTTTGATTATTTTTTCGTGCTTACATTGGTGAAAGTGAGTGTTTCCTAACCATGAATGTGTGTCGCAAATATGATTCAGAACGGACAAAAATTTCTCAACAAGTAGCTCCTCATTGTTCTCACATGTCATAGCTGACCACCAAAGATGATTAATAATGCTGTGTTTCCATTCTAATATTGCGGGTGCCTTGGTCGCTACTGCTTTCAGCTTTTGGCAAGGTGCCACACATCAAACTCATGAATGATTCCAGGGTACTTGGTTCGTAAAAGCTTTCGAACTCCCTCATGCCGGTCGGATAAGAATAGTTCTATATTTAGTCCTTCTGATGATAGTTTTGATAGCACTTTATCACACGCGGGCTTTTCCAACTCGCCGAAAACTTGGTCTCGTTGCAGAACAAAATCAAACCTGGACTGTCAAATTGACCACCACCTGCAATCCACACCCTCCTACCGGATGACATGAGATTCTTGACGGTGTTACCACGATGCAGAGCCCATGTATGCCTAATAGCTGGGGTAACGATTCGTTTCACAATTTTGTAAAATGTTGTGTGGTTCATGAAACATAAATCAATACAGTGTCAACGATTTCAGTAACGCAAAACCCACTCCCGTTATGTACATACTAGTAGCCAAGGTGACTGATAACATGGAGAATTTGTTGACATTCTTATGAGATCTCCATACGACAGTATGGCCTGCTAGACAGGTCATTTGGACACTCACAGCATGTCCTTTAGTAGAAGGAATAGTTTGAATTACTTTCTTGCCACAGGTAAGGCACCTAGCAAAGAGAAGTAACAAGTTCTGCCACATTACGAACAGCAACGTTGTCTCACTGAAATGCCATGCTTAATTTTTTCTACTCACCACCTCCGGCTGTACCGTTTCATCTCCTTCCCTGCCATCGTCGTCATCATCATCATCATCCGAGGTAGTATCACTCTCTTCATCTGCTTCATATATTGCATCACGAACACCAGGATCACTGTCACTATCGTTAACACTTTGCGTTTCTAAATGTTTCTCCTCCTTATTCGCACTGTACTCCAACTGTATTGGGATTTTCAGATATGCTGGATTCATCAAGGATAACACACTTATTTTCACTGCAAACACTCTCCTTTTCACTGCAAACACTCGGGGCAACACTTGAAACACTCGCAGAGGTACATTCAATCGCTTCAGTTAAAATGTTCTTCCTAATATAAAATATGTAGATGTACGCCTTGTCACCGGAACAAGTTTCATTCCTTTCAAATTTAGCGCGGGCACAGCACGTTTTCTTAACACAAGTTTCCTATTTTGCTTCAGGAGTTCTGCTTTGTATCTGCTCGATAGTTCATCGTCCTGCTCTCTGAAATGTTTAGAGCATACGAGACTATTTCGGGTTGGTGAGAAATCAGCGCGACTGATTGTAGATAGCCAAGATCGGTATCTCTCTGGAGATTTCTCTCAACTGGGGAATCTGTGAAAACCTACATCTTTTTCCTTCGATGTTTTCGAAGGGGTTGCGTGCTTGCAACCATACACAACGCAGTAAGCTATGTTTTCACTTAGGTATCATTTACAGTTCTTAAATACGCCGAAACAACAGCTGCATTGTCTGATTCTGCTATGCCTATTGTTGGCGCGCGGAAGGCGACTCGGCTCGTCGGCCACGCTCGGCTCCAGTGACGTCACACACTCAAGCATTGTCACCGTTTCCGCTTAAACCACCTGAACAAAATAAAATAATGCGATAGGGTTTTCAGTACGTTCATTAAAATTTAATAATGGAATCAGCGAGTTAGGAAACTAAAACTCGAAAATAAGTTGCCTGGGCCTTTAACCTATAAAATTGTGAAGGTAATCCAACTTCATAACATAATACCTAACAGAGCCCGTCCATCTATTTTACTATAGGAGAAGCTAAAGTGATAATTCTGTTATTTGGTTTGAGCCATGTCCATCATAGCCTCTAAAAAATGAAATAAAATAAATTTCACTGGATTCCTATGGCTAACACAAATCATCTTTTATTTTCAGAAGTTGCAGCTGATCACAAGAAATCAACAACTGAAGCTCTAGTCTATATATATATAAATGAATTGCTGTTCGTTAGTCTCGCTAAAACTCGAGAACGGCTGGACCGATTTGGCTAATTTTGGTCTTGAATTATTTGTGGAAGTCCAGAGAAGGTTTAAAAGGTGAATAAATATGAAAGTTGTAGCGCACGAGTAGATTCAACAAATGAGTGACGGCACGCGAATCGCTTAAACCAAGTCCCGTATGGGTTCATATACCATTCATCCGATTGCTATGAAACTTTGGTTGTATTGTTGTGCACACTCCAGGAAAGGTTTCCGACTTAGTAAATCCTTTTTAAAATAGGTAGCGCACGAGTAGATTCAACAAATGAGTAACTGCGCGCATATCATTTTTTAAAAAAATGCCATATGCGTTCATATACCATTCATGCGATTGCAATGAAATTTGGAGAAATGCTGTTTCCACTACCGCAAATATTTCTGATTTAGTAAATCCATTTTACAATTGGTAGCGCACGAGTATATTCTTTTAAAGAGTGACAGCACAGGAATCGTTTCAACCAAGTCCCGTATGCGTTCATATACCATTCATTTCATTGCGATGAAACTTGGATGAGTTGTTGAGCACACTCCCATTATTTTTTAAAGATAGTAAATCAATTTTACAATAGTTTAGAGGTGATTAACAGAAAAAGAAAAAATATTGGGAATCCAAAAGTACTTCTACATGAGCCGATTGGTTTCGACTCACAATACTTCGCCGCCGCCGCCCCCATGTGCCCCGCCCCCGGTCGCCGCCCCCATGTGACCCCCCCCCCCCCCCATTCTTCTGCCGACGCTCCTGGCATTAATTGTGAATCATTTCTGGATACAAGAAGAAGACATAAATAACTTAAATAACCATTATCTTTTAATGGAAAATATATTAACTAATTACTCCGGCCTACATTGATTGAATATAGCCATTGTTGACTGTCTAGTGAATAATATGTATGCTGGGACTGTACTGGATTTGGCGGTATTTGTTCAAATAATCTAAAGTCTGATAGCCAATCATTGACGGACACATCGATGAAAATTCTATTGCCAAATTAAATTTGGTTAAAAAGGGACGTTTTGATCATTTAAGAGGTGAAGGAAAATTAATTATAAAAGTTGGCATTAAAACTAGTGCCAGGCGTTTTTCATTTGTCATCGGTTTTAAAATGAACTTCTGCACATGCGCAAAATGGCGTCCCAGTGTCGAAATGAAGCCAAGCTAAAAGAGAACATAATGTGAGCTTGTGGTGAAAGGACGCGGTTTGTGGTAGCCTCGGACCACTACCTAAATCTTGGTCCGAGAACAAGGTAAAACTGTTGGATAATACTAGTTGGAACTCTAGAACCGTCGGACAAAATATTTATGACATTTCATGAAAATGGGAACTAAGTTTGTGGATTTTTAAGAGGCCAAGTGTCGTCTGGCCGGATGCATTGAAATAACTTTCGATTCCAAAAGGACGCTATTCTTCCTTTATCAAGGCGTTTTCTTAGATTGTCTAATTTGTTCAATTTATATTTTTATGGGTCTATTATAATGTGGCCTAAGATTATTTTATATTCATAACACGCCTCCGTTTCTTTAAGCAGCGAAAACGAGTTTGTTTTACTTCATCTTTCGAGATGTGGTTGGTTTCATTTTTAATCTTTCCATGCTGCTAATGTGAAATTAAATGATTTCAAGAATTTAATTGTCAGGATTTTGGCGTGGGGAACTTGATAGTTTTAATAATGACAAACGGCCCCTTGCTTTTCGTTTGTCTGTGATGGCATCTTTTGGTCTATTATGGCCGCATAAAGCACAGCATCCATGCTGGTTGCAAAACATTTTCGGAAGGCTATTTGAAAGAATGTAATGAGTAACCAATTGAAATGAATCGAAATGAGACTGTAGTAGTTTCGGATAAGAATTAGAAAAGGTTTAATATGTGGTGATGTCTAAATCACGTAAATGTAACTTGTTTTAATTATACAGCGTTGCCATATAATTTGGGGTATAGCTTGGCCTCCATTTTAGATATATAGTAGGAGTGCAGATTGGTGTTCCCTCCCATAGCCATTCGGCCTTGTATTCTTTTCCCTTGAGAATATATATTTATTTTTTTACCTATTGCTGTTCGAGTCCATGTTTCATTGTGCGCATAGAATAGTACTAGGTTAATTGTCTTCAGGCCACTTTGGCCTCGGGGTACCAAACCCAGCCCTTCCCCTCCTGGTGCAGATTTATGGTAGCATCGCAGTGGTTCGATTTTCTGGAGCCGTTGCCTGGTGTTGTTTTTGCCATAGTAACGAGGTAGGATTAACTTACGTGGATTCGAGCAGCATGGGAGAAGTGATTAATGGGTTAACTAAGGTTAGGTAGGATGCCTACTGTGGTACTCTGGCTAATATTATGATTTTCTTTTCATGGCTGTGAATGGACAAAGCGTTGCTGGCATTCCTCAGTGCGTGAACGCACTGACGACGAGTCAAGTCCAGTTTTAATACTGGCACTCAAGAACATGGTCTCTCTGTAAGCATGGTAAAATTGGCTGATGGATTCTCTCTGTTATCACACTCTGTGATGTTCCGTACTACAGGCTACTTCCAAGGTAGGATCAAACCAGTACAGTAGTTATTTGATTCATGGTAGAAAGTTATCTATGCACAGCTGTTAAGTAAAGTGCTAATGGCTAATCGTTCTGTGTTCCTGTCAAGTTGTGTGAAAAGTGATATCATTCACGTGTTGAGTTCTTGCTGAAAATCTTTCTGGCATGTTGCCACAGTTTGAATTGCTATTTGTTCTGGCTGTGTTGCCAATGTGATTAAGTCATCTAAGCATTAATGAAATTTAGTGAACTGAATAGTCAATTATTTTGCTGTATTCTGTGAGAAACATCTGTGCGCAGATAATTGTTGTCATCGAGTTGAATGTGTAATGTCTTGTGACATATTAAGTGAAGTTTTCTGTGAACATGCAGGCGGACGAGTAATGTACTGTGAGTACATACAACAGCAGTGTCGAGCTGAAGCTTTTCAGGTGGTGAAACAGCGAGTTCTAAAATTGCTAGGCCGAGGTCAGGTGTTAAGTCAGCTGTGGAGTCGTGAAGCCCCGTTGTGTTGGGTGTGTAGTTGTTGTGATTGTAGCTGTTCGTGCGACGGGTGGTCGAAAAATTAGGAAGCAGAAAGCAGTTATAAGAAGAGCTGATCTAGGTGATCGTATTTTGGTCGTGTGAAGTTTTGATCTTCAGTCGGTAGATAGAAATTTTGAAATTTATTTCAGGTTTGGTTGGAGTTAGGAATCGAACGAGTGACGTGCCAGGACTGCACGTATGGTTGGTGTTGGTGTGCGTGTGGTTGAGTGAGTGAGGTTAGGGCATTTCAGGATGCCAAATTGGGATGTGTGCAGTTGGTGCGGAGATCGTCGAGTGATACCAACCTAGCGGGAGTAGCCAGTCTCTGTCTATTTATGATTCTGGTACTTTCAGTGATGGTTGGTGATGTCGACATTGCTATGCTCCTCTGACTCTTGATGTCGTGCGGGCTGGTGATGATCGCACATCGTAGTTTAGTATTTTGAGGGTACATTTTGTTGTTTTATTTCAGGTGTGTTTAGTGCCTTGTTGGTACTTGGTGCTCGAGTGAGTACTTGTTAGGGAGTGTTTTGTTGTTGGTGATTTGTGGATTTGTGATCCATGTACTGCGTTGTTGGTACTAGTTGAGATTTAATTAGGGTTAGTGTTTTTATTATTTTCTTGTGCGTTGGTACTCGGTTGAGTATTTGAGTTTTCTTCGGTTAGTGTCTAGGTTTTGTTTTGTTGGTACCGTGTTGGTATTGGTTGGATTGAGTTGTGTATTTTGTCAGTACTCTGAGTAGTATTTGTGCTTCGAGATGTTGTTGGGTCGGTGATACCAGGATGTTTAATTCCCTGATGATGTGTGATGGATTGTCGAGTGGTGCCTAATGTCCTTAAGTGAAAGTGCAGGTGGCCTTTTCTTTGTGAAGAGGCGTATGCAGGTGGTCTTTGTGAAGAGGCGTATGCAGGTGGTCTTTGTGAAGAGGCGTATGCAGGTGGTCTTTGTGAAGAGGCGTATGCAGGAGGTTTTGGTGAAGAGGCGTATGCAGGCGATATTTCCTTTCATTGGCGCACGTGGCAGGTGTTCCAGACTAGTTCCGGAGATGGCTGGCAACTGTTTCTGTTATGGAATTAGGTGGATTGGAAATTGTTCTTGTCTGATATTTCAGACGACTTAGGTACCTACGGACGGTTGGTTTTAATGAGTGATCTGATGGTGAGTTTGCGATTGAGTTAGTCGAGTGGTGCCTTGACTTATTAATTAGAAGAGGTATATGCAGGGAGCCTTTTCATGAAGGGAAGGTATATGCAGGTGGATATTTCTTGTCGCTGAAACACGTGGCAGGTGTGGAGGCCAGTTTGGGAGCAAACTGTAAGCTGCATTGTGTATGCGATACAGGTGAAGGTTTTCTTTCTGAATTGATTAGGTGAGGAATTTTATTTGTCTGGTTCTACAGACGTAGTCAGTTGGCACCTACGGACGGTAAGGCAATGGTTGCTCTTAAGTGACCCAAGGTAAGAGTTGGTTACTCTTAAGTGACCCTAGGTAAAAGTTGGTTTCTCTTAAGTGACCCAAGGTAATGGTTGGTTGCTGTTTAGTGACCCAAGGTGAAGTTGGTTGCATTTAGTGACCTAAAGTTGATTATGAATTGGTAGTGCTACCTATCGTTGAGATGGTCGCACTGGGTTAATAACGGGATGTTTGAAGTCGACTGGTGAATTTGGTGAGGTTATGTCTTGACAAGAGTGAATGTTGTGAGGTTAGGTGTGAGCTTGATCCTTTGAGTTGTCTAGTTTTGTCATTGTGACAGTGAGGTTAGAAGATTGCTGAGGGCAACGTGCGAGTGAACTTGGGTGATTCTGGTAGTAAGCTGACTATGTGTTTGGTTCAATAGTGAGGTTGTGTCAGGAGTAACTGCTGCTTCATAGTGATTGGTCGCAGATGTGAGATGGATTCCTGCGTTTTCTGAAGTTGAGCACGTGTGTGTAGTCCTGTTGAAGTTTGGTTCACGTGAAATTGTGATTGCTGTTTGGTTGCTGAGATTGTTCGAGCGGTTCTGCGCCTGCTGTTCTACCTTAATAAAGTTTGAAGCCATGCTTGAGAGCTGTGTGTGTATATTTGTACTGATGTAATTGTACATCAGAAGTAACTTACATGACTGTGCTGTTTGAGAGTACTCGGGAGGTACTGTGGTACCTTGGTACCTTATATAAATTGAGAGCCGATTGCCATGATTGTTGAGGGATGGCATGTTGTTAAGTGACGCTGCGTCCACTTAATAATTTCCTTAGAATGTGAAAACAGGATTTATTTTGGTTGGGAACAAGCTAGAAATTTTATCAGAACATCGAATTGTGATGTTCATATTAGTAATTACTCGTCACATTGTAAACTAACAATTTAAATTGAAACATCGTCTGTCGGTTTAAGCTCTAACAGTCTTACCTGGTCTAACACTGCGATTATTACAAAAGCCAAGGAATGTCACTTGCTATAACAACGACATGGTAACTGAATCTACATGGAATATCATCGGTGAGATGGCGATCATGTGATCCTTATTGCCATCTGGTATCTGTTCCGGTTGGTCACGTGAGTGATGTGATCACTCACCACTCGTGGCAGTAGCCAGTGCACAGGTTACTGTCACCATGCACGACATAACATCTAGTGGAGGTGTTAGCCATTCTGCTGGTCAGAGTGGAAGCATTTACTACAACTTCGTGAGATGTCCAGCTGTAACGGTCCGGAGAGGCTGTATTGGAGAGCTGGTTCCATCCTGCTTGCAGCTACCATCGGGGATCATCATCTGACCCCCTACAGGTGGAATCGCAGGGGGAGACTGAGCCGATTGGTTTCGACTCACAATACTTCGCCGCCGCCGCCGCCCCCATGTGCCCCGCCCCCGGTCGCCGCCCCCATGTGACCCCCCCCCCCCCCCATTCTTCTGCCGACGCTCCTGGCATTAATTGTGAATCATTTCTGGATACAAGAAGAAGACATAAATAACTTAAATAACCATTATCTTTTAATGGAAAATATATTAACTAATTACTCCGGCCTACATTGATTGAATATAGCCATTGTTGACTGTCTAGTGAATAATATGTATGCTGGGACTGTACTGGATTTGGCGGTATTTGTTCAAATAATCTAAAGTCTGATAGCCAATCATTGACGGACACATCGATGAAAATTCTATTGCCAAATTAAATTTGGTTAAAAAGGGACGTTTTGATCATTTAAGAGGTGAAGGAAAATTAATTATAAAAGTTGGCATTAAAACTAGTGCCAGGCGTTTTTCATTTGTCATCGGTTTTAAAATGAACTTCTGCACATGCGCAAAATGGCGTCCCAGTGTCGAAATGAAGCCAAGCTAAAAGAGAACATAATGTGAGCTTGTGGTGAAAGGACGCGGTTTGTGGTAGCCTCGGACCACTACCTAAATCTTGGTCCGAGAACAAGGTAAAACTGTTGGATAATACTAGTTGGAACTCTAGAACCGTCGGACAAAATATTTATGACATTTCATGAAAATGGGAACTAAGTTTGTGGATTTTTAAGAGGCCAAGTGTCGTCTGGCCGGATGCATTGAAATAACTTTCGATTCCAAAAGGACGCTATTCTTCCTTTATCAAGGCGTTTTCTTAGATTGTCTAATTTGTTCAATTTATATTTTTATGGGTCTATTATAATGTGGCCTAAGATTATTTTATATTCATAACACGCCTCCGTTTCTTTAAGCAGCGAAAACGAGTTTGTTTTACTTCATCTTTCGAGATGTGGTTGGTTTCATTTTTAATCTTTCCATGCTGCTAATGTGAAATTAAATGATTTCAAGAATGTAATTGTCAGGATTTTGGCGTGGGGAACTTGATAGTTTTAATAATGACAAACGGCCCCTTGCTTTTCGTTTGTCTGTGATGGCATCTTTTGGTCTATTATGGACGCATAAGCACAGCATTCATGCTGGTTGCAAAACATTTTCGGAAGGCTATTTGAAAGAATGTAACGAGTAACCAATTGAAATGAATCGAAATGAGACTGTAGTAGTTTCGGATAAGAATTAGAAAAGGTTTAATATGTGGTGATGTCTAAATCACGTAAATGTAACTTGTTTTAATTATACAGCGTTGCCATATAATTTGGGGTATAGCTTGGCCTACATTTTAGATATATAGTAGGAGTGCAGATTGGTGTTCCCTCCCATAGCCATTCGGCCTTGTATTCTTTTCCCTTGAGAATATATATTTATTTTTTTACCTATTGCTGTTCGAGTCCATGTTTCATTGTGCGCATAGAATAGTACTAGGTTAATTGTCTTCAGGCCACTTTGGCCTCGGGGTACCAAACCCTCCCTCCACTCCAATTTGTTGGTACACTACAAACAAAGTTACAACACCAGCTGTACCCGATTTGGCTAATTTTGGTCTTGAAATATTTGTGGAAGTCCAGAGAAGGTTTGAAAGGTGAATAAATATGAAAGTTGTTAACTATCTTTCAGATTATTCTTATGTAGATTGATAAATCTTAAGTTTTGTCACAAATTAAATTTCTGAACGCAACCATAATATTTGACGTTTGACAATCAACTATATGTAGATTGATAAATCTTAAGTTTCGTCACAAATTTCTGAGCGCAACCATAATATTTGACATTTGACAATCACCTAGAACTTTCTTTACTTCGGGGATCCTTTGTGATAGTGACATTTCAAGTTATGTGCTCTTTTTTTTGTTGATCTTTAGTGATAGTGACACTTTACTGCTAATTGCGCGAGAACTTTTCTCACTTTGATTAATTACAATTTACGATGCCGAGGAGAAGACGACCTGACTTAGGTCGCCGCAGTCAATCAAATGTGCGAAGAGCTACCTCACGTGCTAACCGCACTGATGACCAGAGAGAGAGAGATCAAGAAAATAGTCGTATTGCTATGTCAGAATTGCGTTCTTTAGTGAGTGACAATGAAGTAGATAGGCTTAGAATGCAACGAGTTCGTGCACATCAAACACAACAACAGCGAGCACGACATAATGAAATTGAGCGATTCCGCAGACGCAGTGCTCCTGTGATTCTGGAACGAGCTGCATTCCACAATGATCCGGCAATAGATTATTGTGCCGACAAATCGGTAACAATTGGGGAAATGACAATAATTTGTAAATATTGTAAGGCGTTAAAATACAGTGGTGAATCTACTGGATTATTTTGTGCTGGAGGCAAAGTAAAATTGCCACAATTGGTCCCACCACCAGATCCTTTACGCTCTTTAGTTTCTGGGATTGGAAATGATTCTAAGCACTTCTTGGCCAACATTCAGAAATATAACAGCTGTTTCCAGATGACATCGTTTGGTGCTACACATATTATACAGGACAATTTCATGCCAATTTCAAGGTATTATACCGAATATTTTTTTTATAATATTCAAGTTTGTATTAAAATATATATCGGAAATAATTATTGGACAAATCTTTAAAAATTACAGATACAAGGACAAATTTATCACTTACTGGGGGCGCTGTTACCACTACCAGATGCAGATCATCAATTTTTACAAATTTATTTTATGGGCAATTTAGATGCGGAATTTGATAAGCGTTGTGCTCGCAATCCAACAGTGAAGAGAACCATTGTCCAAGAATTACAAATGTTTCTTCATCAAAACAACAATTTAGTAAACATGTTCAAAATAGCATTGGATCGGATGCCATCTGACAGCCATAATATTGTCATTCGAGCTGACAAAACACCTGCCGGTGAACACACAAGGAGGTTTAATTCACCTATCATTGACGAAGTGGCTGTTGTCATTGTGGGAGAAAATGTACAATCTAGAGATATTGTATATTGGCTTTCAAAGCCGGTGAATTAAAACTCAGCAATTCTTCTAGATTTGTGCCGCGTCTTGTGTGGGGTTTCGCCTAGGACACCAAGCTGGCTCATCGGCGGGCTCTTGGTGTCCCCGCCCGAACCCCCACAGGAGTAACGAACTGCGCGCTACCTCCTTTATATGAAGAGCAACTGCACTCCTTGACTGCGAGAACTAAAAGCTCAAGCAGCCTGAACCTCCCTATGAAGGCTTCCAAAAAGATGGTATATTGGCTTTCACGGCCGGTGAATTAAAACTCTGTTTTTTTTTAAGTAAGCAACATCATGTGTAATTAATCGAAAATAATAACAAAACTTCATTCATGCCGAGCATTTTTTTTTATTAATTATGGATTACTTTTGTTTGTTTTAAATTTATTTTATACAAGAGTTTAGGTCTTTTATTTATCGATTGAGGCAGTACGAAGTCTGCCCGGTCAGCTAGTTGTGAATAAAATTAACATTTTATGTTGGGTTGCTGTGTTTTTGCTGTACTGTTCCAAGTGCCAACAGCAATTGAGAAGAAATTATTTGTTGCTCGAATCCGGAAATGCTACAAACTGTTCCCGTACTGTGTTAGATTCATTGCGTGATCATAGTGTGCAATATGATGACATGAAAGTATTTGTAAGTGACAGTGCTCCATATATGACTCGTTATAAAACACTGAAGATCATCATTGGGGATCATTTGCTCCATGTGCAGTGTTGGGCACACAAACTTTGCCATGTTGGTAATTGTTGGACAGCAGCTATGTCCGATTTAAATCAGGTTGTAACAATGGTCAAGTCGGCCTTTCTAAACACAAGGAAGAGCAAATATAACTACTTGCACCTTCTGAAATCAAAAAATAGGGACTTAAAGGCAGCAACAGTTTTTCCATCCCCGGTACTTACTCGATGGAACAGCTGGTTTGAAGCCGTTTTCTACTTAGCGAGTTATTTTCATGATGTTGTGAGTTTTTTTAAGCTACCTGACATGAAAGATGTTAGTAACAGTGGTGTTACATTTCTGTGAGGCTTGACAGAGATGTAGATAGGATTTATTCTGAAATAATTTTTGTGAAAGAGCATGCTAGTGAACTTGTTGAACTTCTCACTCTGCTTGAGGGGTCCCAGTATCCAACCTCACATTTGCTAATTTTGATGCAATAATTCAAGGCTAATGCCTTAGCTAAACTCACAGCCTTAGAATGTGCTACAAGGAAAGATTTGTTTGTAAAAGTAGCTCAGTCTGCTAGAAGCAAGCTTGCTAGACTAAAGGCAAGTGATCCCAATCGCAAAAACGTTGAAGCCATAGCACAGATATTTTATCCTAGACACGTGGTATTGAACAATGATAAAGAAACCGATATTCAAAAACCTCCAGGCATTACAAACATTCCATGTCATGAAATAAGGAAGGGCTATGATTCTTTCAAGAATATTATTAAATCGCAGTTAAAACAAAATGAGGAGTGTGAAGTAGTACTTGCCTTGACTGCTGTTCAATACGAACATGAAAATTTTGCCAAGAGTTCTTTAGATCTTTTGTGGACACCAACAAACAATGTGGACAGTGAGCGTGTTTTGTCGCACTACAATACAGTTGTTACAGACAGAAGGTGTAACTTGAAAGATTGCAATGCAGAGTTATTTACAATGCTTTCATTTGAACATTAAATTGAATCTCAAGTGTCGCCAACTAAGTCATACAGTCCGTAAGAATCCGGGAATAATTAGATGCTAATTTTCCAAAATTAGATGCTAAATAGGGAAAAAATAAATGCCAATTTAAAGGAAAATAGATGCTAAATTTTCAGGTCCCTACGTATAAGCTTGTGGCAGTGTGTGCATGCAATCGGCGCATAAATACGAATGTGCTGTGACAATGCCGACCGATCGCAAAGCAAGCTTCATAGCCTGCAGGCAGACTCCTTTCTTCTGACAAGGTCACACCAGGTTGTAAGCTCACGACAGCATGTGTATCCCACCAGCAAATGAGTATGTGCTATGCGACAATTATGGGATGATATTATATAAACCAATGTTGCTTCTGTACTCACTGTCTCCGCTTTCCAGTGCTACTTCTCGGTGTTCCGCCATAAACCTTTAAATGGACTCCCTGTACTATATTATATGAGGTAAAATGAACTTTTAAAAATTCAATCCAAATTTGAGTTCAGTCAAGATAATTAAAAACACTATGTAGCCAACACAAAGACAGTATACTGAGTCCTATATGCAAAACAGGATTAATACAATAAGTAATTACCGGAAATTGGAAACTTCTTCTTCATCCATTACAGCAACATCAGGATCTTCAACGTAGAAATCCTTGTTAAGCGGTGGACATTTACTCCAACGTTCTTTCTGCGCTTCTTCCTGGAGAAAAAGGCATATCCTGACATTAAAGATACGAGAAAATAGCATTTTGAAATTGATTTTGTATCACTTTCATTTTGAAAAATAGAATTTTGGCGAATTTTGAAATTTAAAAATTAGCATTTTGTAGCATTTAAAAGTTCGTCACCAGGTACAATAAACAGGTTCAAATTAATATGCACGGAAACTAATTCAAACATGTGCAGGATTGGAAATATGGGCGTTTCTGATAAACGGCATAAGCATTTAATATAAGTCTCCTGTTGTGTGTGTGGTTTTTATTTTTACTAAGGGAGTGTTAGAAGTATTAAAATCCTAATATCAGTGTTACAGAAATGTAGAAACTTGACATCATATATTTTTCAGAAATGTGAGATCTCTGAAAATAAAGGCATCAGCCTGGCTAATTGGCAAGATTGAGTTAAAGTGCTGTCGGTTGGTTGTATGACGTGAGGCGAGGGTACCTAAGCTATGCTCAAAAGATCCAAAGGTCATGTTCTCATTATGCAATCAACAATATCAGGTGTTGCGTAGCAACTCAAATATTGAGGGCCGGCGGAGAGTTGTATTAGTTCACTGGTACCAAGGTGCCAATTGTTAGAATAAAGCGACCTGTGGTCAGGCAACAATGCTTGTCTTACGAAGTTTACTGTGTGGCAGGTGGAATGACGACAATACCGGGCTGTCCTGGACTCGATGGACGAATTGGTTGAAATTCTGAGGATGTCTATGAAATCCTTTTGTGTGGTTTTCCTACTAACTCCTTGCCAAGTTCCATTCATTTCTTTTAATAACTTATCTTATGAGGTAGGATTCAAGAAGTGCCAATTGACCATTAAACCACCGGCAAATAGAAATTCAATGCCCCTCATCCATGGCCCTCATTGAAAAGGAAATAATAATGTGAATCATACATTTACTTAACTTTGTGTAAATATCACACAATGGATAATTAACTAAATAATAAAATGTATGTTTACCCCCTCATTATTTCCTGACCACACTGCGACTCTTGACTGACAATCTGTAAAACAGTATCCGAATTCACGGAGAAATCGCCGGACGACATGTAACATAACCTATAACTCACACATGGTAGAGAATACGTTCATCATATTATACAACATTTCCCAAAGCAAAGAGAACGCCTAACAAACATTGTCTATTCATATCACGATACGTACTTGAGAGTTTTCATTTTCATTTCAAATACAAGAAATGAGGGCCGGCGCGATATAAACTTATAATATATTATATATATATATTTTTGCTCTAATTTTTAAAAAGAATCGGCACAAACGATTGGAAAATTCCTTTTATTAGCACAACCAAATGAAACTACGAAATAATTTCTCCAAAATCATCGTTTTACTGGCGATAAACAGTGGATATTATGCGGCAATAATAACAGCACCATTTTCAAATTGATTTTTACCGTAATCGATTGTTTTCACTACAATAATCGATGTTCGTACATATCGATTATTACTCGTAAATATCGACTATATAGCCGATATTTTCATTGCTGGGAACTCGCAAATTTCAAAGTTGCGGCCCGAAAATGTAATTAAACATAATATTCAACATTAATGGGTAAATTCGGCACTTTTCGCATTTATCGCATTTATGGGAATAATTCGCAAGAACCCTTAGTTATCGCACTTTGTCGCACATTCAGTTTCGCAAATTTTGGGTATACATAGTCATATTAGCTACCAGGTATTTGAATAAAGGAGAAAAAAGTAAAATTCGCATTTATCGAAATTGCGATTTTCCCGTATCTCTACCTGACATTCATTTTCTCAACATCAATCAAATTAAAAGAACATCTTTCTCACATACAAGACAAAAATTGACAATGCAACACACATCTTATTTCCAGTGATCCTGAACCAGCAAAAAAGGGATTATATAAAGAAAAAAGATTATGAAAGGTGTGATGATCTGGAGCATTAGTGAAGGAAAGAAACAAGAGAATCACAGAGGAAACCTGACCCATCTTTGCTTTACCCAGTATAAATTTCACATGTACCAACATATATTTAAATCCAGAATGCAGTGGTTGAGGTCAAGTGCCAAATCATCATAAGCTCACATTAAATTAAGATTCACACATTTACTTGCCTTTTCAAAGACATTATGGTATTTTCATAAGCTGTTGAGAACCAAGCCTGATCTTTAACATGATTTACTGCTAGCATGACCTTGATCCTGCCTATAATCAGCTCCATGTAACATTATGGATTTATCAGTGACACACACAGTTTTGCTCTTGTTTCCTTTTTTCTTTTACCTTCATTTTTTCACTGTATCCCGACCTACATTACATAACGAAACAGTACAGCATTCTTAAACTTGTTTAAACACCCCATATTGCTATGTCACTGGTTTGTGTTGTCTGACTCTTCATCAGTCTGGTTTGATGCAGTTCATTGCCTTCTTGACCTGAACTAATCATTCCATCTCAACATAGCTAACACACTCTACAAACGAGGCAGTCTGTTTAACATGATCTAATCTTGGTCAACCCCCACAGTTCTTGTCCTAGACCCTTCCCTCAAGTTTGATTATTTCCGTATTTCCTCGCATAATCCTCGCCACCGCATAATCGTCGCACCCCACTTTTCTAACACTAAAATAGGTTTATGAAATGTCAACGCATAATCGTCGCATAGCATATTCGTATTTGTGCGCCTGTCAGTTGCACACACTGCCACGAGTTGATAACCTGACCTGACTTTGTCAGAAGAAACGAGTCCATGCCTCAGTGCCTGTGGGCTATGACCACGTGATGTGAGCGGGTAGCATTATCACTTAGCACGTTCGTATTTGTGGAATGATCGGTTGCGCATGCTGCCTCGACTTTATAACCTGGCGTGACTGTCAGATGGTTGGTTCCTCAGTTTAGGGGCTGCGACAATGCAGACATGTAGCCCCGTGTACTTTGGGTGTGTGTAGAATCTGTCTGATAACCGGTGTTAATTGTGATGACTGTATTAGTGTGTGTCATCTGTTTTCAATTCAAGTTAGGACTGCAGACATTGAATATTTTCAAATAGTTCCTACTTTTCTCACTAAACGCGACCGTCAACGACTACCAATTCAGAAGTTGGTTACCAGATGCCACCGCAGTCTGCTCCTGGCGACGAACTTCGGAACCTAAGAGCGTTTGTCAAATGTTTAACCTGTAATTTAGCTTCACACAGGTGTAATTAGTGGAAGGTTCTTTAACATGCCATAAATCTATGACATGGGACCGCCAGCTTTACTTCCGCTCCAAAGGAAAGCATACTGAGGGATATTTAATGCTCTTAAAAAATCCGACGACTTCGGCAGGGTTTGAACCTGTGATCTAGGGTATAGAAGCTCAGCATGCTACCAACTACGCCACCAAAGCCCCTAAAACTTTGTCAGAAGAAAGTAATTTCGTCTTTATGCCTGCGGGCTATGAACCGCGATGCGAGCGGCCAGCATCGTCACTTAGCACATTCAGCGAGATTATAAACTGGCGTGACCTTGTCAGAAGAAAGGAGCCTGTCTATTTGACTACAGGCTATGACTCACGCTTCAGGAACGGTCTGCCTACGGCACGCTAAACAACTATTGCGCTCAGCGTCACTCCAGGGGAGTAAAACTTGTGTGGACCTGTCGATTCCGTGATTTGGCCTCCGAATGACTAGATTCAATAAGCCGCCGTATGAAGCTGATGATGATTGTTGTTTTAAGGGGCCTAACATCGTGGTTATCGGTCTCTAATGATCTGGATGATAGCGAAAATGATAATGAAATGGAAACCAGAACGAAAATTATGCGAGACGGAAAATACGTACAAAAAGGAACTGATGGAAACAACTCACAATATGGTCTTACAAAAGGGAATTTCGAACGAAAAGATTCACAAAAAGAATAGATTGAAAAAGAACCACAAAATGTAGGCTAGGTTCAAAATACATACAAAATGCAATGTAGCGTCGAAATACTTACAGAATGCAACTGAAATTCAAATTACTTACAAAATGTAAATGAGATCGTAAATACATACAAAATGCAATTGAGGTTCAAAATACTTACAAAATGCAATTGAAATTGAAAATACGCAATGCAATTCAGATTGAAATATCCCAGTTCCAATCCAAATTATTCACAAAGTGCAATTGAAATTCAAAATACTTTCAAAATGCAATTGAAATTGAAAATGCTTACAAAATGTACGGTAGATTCAAACGACTCATCTGGGTTGACAGTACTTACAAAATGCATACCTGCCAACTTTCAAAAATAGAAATCCAGAAGATCTCAAAGCGCAAAAATTTAACACGTACATGCGTTGCCAGGTCTTGAAAATAGCGAGAGAGGACTACAGGGAAAGAGATTACAAACTCTTGATGATGTGAGAATATCTAATTCGTTGTGCAAGTTTCCAAAAATATTGCAATTACATCAAGAACACATATAATTGGGAACAGTTCACACACTACACAAACATGAGCTTGTCTTCACTTTGATCTTGCAAGTCACAGAACACTGGCTGTGGTGGGAATCGAACCCACCTCTCCTCAGTTCTTCCTCACGAGGCTAAGCAATCAAGGTTGGAGAGGAGAGATGAGAATGTTTCACCTTTCCGTGATCGCTTAATACAAGGAAATTATGAAGGATATGCCTCCCTGAAATACCGATATCGTTTCTTATTTGAATTAATCACGGAAACACTAAATCACTCCAAAATTCATCACACAATTGCACAAATACCAGAACTACAGCAACAGGGTGTCTACTGTAAGGATGAAGTAAAAATTAGTTACTTTTTAGCTACCTTTTAGTTAATTTTAGTTACGTCTGTGGTCGGCAAGCATAGAAGCTCATCACGCCGTGAAGAAAAACCACAATGAATTGTGTTTAAAGCAGTGAATAAAATTCACTTATGGTGTTATAAAAATTTAAAAGATAAAAATAAATAATGGATATTTAATATCAAATTAGTTGTTTCAGCTAATATGCCATCTTGTGTACAAGAAGTTATGATTACCAAGAAGTTGCTCTGATCTTGGCCGTTTGGGAAGATTTCCTTTGTACTGCCCCCGTAATTGAATTATATAGAGACCACGGTGGCTATTTTGGAAATAATAGCGAAAGTTATGGCTGTCATAGTTATGACGTGGGTAGTCATGACGTAAGCACGGATGACGCAGACGTTATGACAGCAGGCTACTTGAGCTGAGATTCTCAGTGACGTCAGCATTTATTCGAGAAGGATCCAAGATGTACGACGCAGTCGCAGGAAACGTGGAATTCTGCTGAGGAAGAAATTATGCTATTGGAGGGGAGGCTCAAACCAATGAACGATAGTCTGAAGGAAGACGGAGATTGCTGAAACTATGGTATTTTTATTACTTTTTGGAATGCAGAATTGTGGAAATCCATTTGCAGTAGAGGCATTGATCTGGAATTTTGGTGAAATTTATTTTCAGTTTTTGAATTTTGAAAATCCGTCATGTACTGACGAAGTTGGAACTTCTAGCGATGACGCAGTAACACGCGATGGAAGGGATAGATACGCCCCTCATGAAGTTCATAAAAGGCCTTGCGCAGAAGAGAGGAGCCTCATTCTCAGATTATAAATCGTCTGATATTCAATCGTCAGATCTCAAATAGTCATTTCAGTGAAACGTCGAGTGAGTTTAGTAGTGAAAAAGTCGTCTTTGTAACGCGTGGCGAAGCCACTGCATTAAACGAGAGTCGAACATACAAGCAGTGCGGGTTTACTGTGAAGTAAATCTAGGTGAAGTTGAAACGACACTTATAACGCTTCTACAAGATTAGCTGTGAACAGTTAGCGGTCGCCTATAAGCTAATTCTCTTGTGCATTGCTACAGTAAGGACTGTAGAAAAGCTGAACAATTTCGAGGAAGTATTTTGGAAGTTATTGACAATTTTAGACGACTGACAAAAGTGATTTTCTCGCCACAGGAGAAACACTTTGTATAGCCAGACTCTACGCTACGGCTGACAGGGCTAGTGAAATAGGGAGACTTCAGATTGCTTTTGTGACACAACGCTACAGTATTATGGAGCAGTCTAATATGGCAGTTTGTTCTTCTAATACTATTACCGAGGAGAAAATGGAAGGCTAAAGGACTTAATGCAATTGGGACATATTTCAACGGAGTAAGATAGCAGCATGGAACTTCGCTAATTGCTATTCCATTCAAGCGAACATGTGGTAAATAACCATCTACACCCATGTTTCGTGATTAAAGGCTGAATACTATCAAACAGCAATGAAATCTATTACATACTCATTGAATATGAATATTTCTTCGGAAATTTCTACCAAAACTTCATGGCGATTGTCTACTGGAACTTCAGGGATTTTTTCAAGAGAGGTCAGGGTTGTCCCGACTCACAAAGAAGATTATTGCCGGAAGGATGTCGTTCGTCTTCGTGAAGCAGTTCGATTCTCCGATGGTGCTGTTTCTGGTTTCGAGGATGGAGCTCAGCTTTAACTTGGTGAAATGGATTCATCAACAGTCTTCTTTGGGGAATTTTCCTCTGGAACGTCAATCGGCAGATAAGGTAGTCGTGAACGTTTATTGTATTTGAGTTTCTTAGCAATATTTGAGCAACCATTTTTCCCATATTTTTGTCCTCATGTATTTTTGCCCGATATTCTTGTTTGAGATTCCTATTCTCAGTACACCTTGATGAGTTATGCCTTTTTCGACGTTTTATTAAGACATTGTTATGTCATGGGCATAGTTAAATGATTTTGAATCAGTTGAGACTGATATTTAGATTTTTCAGTAATTTGCTTATTTTTGTAGTCACGATTTGACTGTAAGTTAATGATTTTTATGGCAGATTTAAATTCAGACAGCGTGTCACTTTATTAAAGTAATTCTACCCCAGTTTAATTACTTTGAACAATTTTCTGTCATCATCAAGAAGGAAGAACATTTAAATGATTTTAGAGCGTTAAAATCCAGTACGTTGTCGACGATCTTGGAAATACTAGTCGTTATTTGAATTGATTGCAACACAGACATTTATCGTCAATTATGAATGACCATTGCATCACAGGCAATTTTGTGAAAGATGAACATTAATTAGGAATTATTGAATGCATTAAATTCGTGAAACTTGTGTTAGGTTTTTTTTCTCATATAGAGATTTATATAATGATGTTTGCATTCCCCAGTCTAATTGGATTCTATTCGACTATTTTGTAGTTAGTCGCACTTTGTTTGATGATAGTATTTTTATACTACAATTCTTTGAAGATGTTAATCTTAAATTTTGATAGACCAGACAGGCGTATATAAGCGTATTCACTATTGAATTTGTTTGTGATTGGCAAATTTTTATTTCATTTCGATTCATGAATGAAATCCACGAAGTTTAAATGACAACAGTTTTGAAACAATTATTGATATAAGAATTTTTAAGTGGAACTATGAATGTATAATCGATAGCGCAGCGGACATGTTGAAAGTCGCTGATGTATAATGCCCTTAAATAAATGAAGGAGATTCCCACAGTAGTTAATAATGATAAAGAATTATTTGTGGAAGTTTTGTAAGTTCGGTGGAAGTTTTAATGCCATATAGATTAATATATGATGAATTTTGGGCTATTTTGAATGCAGTTTGTGCATTATTTTGTAAGCGAAGTATTTTCCGCTAGAGTGTATGGTCATAGTTCGTTGAAAATTAATCAAGTGAATTTACTGTTATAATTAACAAGAGTTTTGAAAGAATTTGAGATAAGATTTTGAATGAAGATTACCGTCACAAATAATTAAAATTATTACAACCTTTATTAAACCAGATTGTGACGTGTACATGTATAACTAACCTTCATTGGTCGATTATATTAAACACGATTATGAATTTACCAACCGGATAAAACATGTGGTTCAATGTATTTCTTAAATTAATAATTTAAATAATTTAAATGTTGATATTGTAAATAATAAATGTAAATATCTTTGACAATAATGTGAAACGAAAGTAATGTTAAAGGCGTGTTTAAAAATTTTGTAATTATCTTCGACAATATTATAAACAATTTCTAATTGTTATAAATAATTTATGTGATTTTGTTATAAACATTTAAGAGTGTACACCCATAACGTTATTGGTTTTACGTCCCTTTTAACTACACTGGCTTTTAGAGACGCCGGAGTGCCGGAATTTTGCCCCGAAGGGGATCTTTAACGTGTCAGTAAATCTACGGACACGGCTCCCTCACATTTGCGCACATTTAAGAGTGTGTTTTATACTCTAAACTATGCTGATTAAACATTTGGATGATAACTTAACAAGTGTAAGGATAGTTAAAATAATCCAGTGGGATGTGAGTTAAGCATTTGAAAGATTTGCGTCAATATGTATGAGTTGTCTTGTAGACATTTAAAGCTTTAAAAGGAGCTGAATTCTTACGCAAGTGTGGGGAGACGAGTGAGCCCCATTTGACAGGTGTGAGCCAGGTTAAAGAGTAGACCAGCCGGCCAGACATCTGGTTATCAGCGGGTCGATACTCCGGCCTTGTGCCTATTAATACCAGTGTTATGTTTATTAAAAGAAACCAAATGCTCTATATATGTCGTACCCTGACTTCCTGATCCAATCCAAATGTGTTTTAAAATGTTACGTTATTTTGAGCTCATGGGAGCTAACATATTGTTTGATAAATTTGCAAGTCCTTTAGGAGGACGTAGTCTGATTGACATAGGCTACTGATAGCCACGTTTATTTTGTTGAGTTGTGAAAATCATACTCTTTATTTTGAAAATAAAGCTTTTGTACAGTTCAAAGTTCTCGTCTTCGGTCTGGTTCATTTTTAAATGTCATGGTGAAGGTTATTGTGAGAGCATACTTTAAGGATCCTGTTGTCAACCCAATCCCCGAGATATTTATAAGAGGTAAGTAAAAGTAAGTATGAAACCCCGTCTATTTTGGTGTGTTCCACAATAATTTTTCTTGGTAACTTCTGTGTTCAAACCTCGGTAGTGTCTGTCAGTGCCATTTTCATTGATGTAGCTGAGCTGGTGCGATTGATTGTTGGCAATCCGATTGAGGGGGCGGATATCTGACAGCCTACTATCCGGGTAAACGGGGACAGTACCTGCGGTAGATCATGAAGAAATATGCGCGACGTTACGTGATCGTCACCGAATTATGACTTCGCAGTCAAGTACGGAGAAATATCGAGACATTACACAATCGGAGCTGGTCTCAGCCGTTTGACGCGATTCCCGTAGTTTTCACGATAGAACACTGAGAAAAATCGCGATTTACATAATTGGTGTAACTTTTAGTCATTCGACGAGATTTCTATTGTCCTTCAGGTCGGGCACGGGAAAATGTAGTAATATTACGCAATCGGCGCTGCTTGCTGTCCGTTTGACAAGAATCCAGTTGTCCTCACCATCGAATGCAGAGAAATATCGCGATGTATCGCAATCGCTGCCGATATCGGTCGTTTTACGAGATTCACGTTGTCCTCGCGGTTGGACACTAAGAACGCCATAATATGCAATCGGCACTGCCCCCGGCCATTCAACGATTGCCTCTCTGTCTGTCCTGGCAGAATGGCGGAGGCAAGCTCGAGGTTGGGCATGGTTAAAATTC